>OY756251.1:8781400-10201511 GCA_963576845.1 Megachile leachella
CACCGAACGATTCGACGCGCGCGCCGACTCACTGACAGCCGTTGCTTCACGGACACACCGAGCTACCTTACTCACACCGGCAAACCTGCCGTACGAAACCTTCTCGACACACTGAGGCCACGAGTACGAGAGTACGTGTAGAAGCCTCTAACCCGGAGCGCACACCTACGCACACCAGCAACAGCTACAACGCCGACGGACTGTAGCCTCAGGAGCGGCGTCACGCTCCCCGCGGACCCGTGGGCTCACATTCTTACCGCCGCGTTGCGTTTCACGGAATTCCTGCGTGTGGCTGTGCTTTCATCTTCCGTTTTCGATGCGTTATATTTCTCGCTCGTTAACAAATAAATTTCATCGATTCCTTCCGTTGTACGACTGCAGCTTTTCACTTGGATTCTACCTAGAACCTTAGACTTTCCCTAAAGTTCCCAGGTCTTCTCAGAATCCTCTAGGTTCTCTCCGAGTCACAACTCTTTCCTGGAGAATCAATCACAAAATTTCATTCTTCTTAGAATCATCTCTGGATAGACAAGTTTTTAAATTATCCCACATGCGATGAATCACCGCTTTCTAAGGTACTCGAAAATTGGGTTAAAAAAATGTTAGGTAACCCCTTCCTTTCGGTAGGAAAACGTAAGAAATTTGCGGACATAGTTAAAATTACTGTTATCGGTAAGTATTAATGGTATCGCAATCGATATCGTTAAGGTTAATAAACGTAGTCTGCACCGTGTAATTTTACCATTCGAATTTAATTATTTGAAATTGGATTATATTTTAAGTTTGGTGGAATGGATTTGAATGCTAAAACCAGACTTAACCTAACCTAATCCAATGAGCTAGTCCTAACTTGACCTGAGCTTATAACCTATACTAAACAATCGGTTAATCTAACCTACCTTAAGCTGACTTGACCTAACATAAGCTTAAAAAGTCCTCATATAAATAACGAAATTACACATTTATTAATTGTCAAAATTTTGTATAATTAAAATATATTGAAATTAAATTTTATTTTATAAAATTTATGAATTTTGTGTTAGAGACACATGTCTCAAATTAATTGGGAAAATGTTCTATTTTGAATATAACTTAACGTGTTTATAGAGCGAATCACTAGAAAAATAACGGTACGCTTATTTATTTTCAATAACCGTTCAAAGGCGGGAAATCTTAAAGTTTTATTTAAATTAGTAGTTGTCACACGCGTCCTTCTGACCTGTAAAATGTAATTTTCTAGATTTCTTCGATAAAGTTTATTCTTAGCGGCCGCAGCACATAATAATTCTTTGGTAAATAATGATCGATAGTTTGATAAAGTTTGAAGTGCACGTGATCAATACATGCAAGGACTAAAAAAGTATTTTATAAAAAAGAAAAATTACAGCGTATTGCATAGAAAGTGACCGTTACGCAGGCCTATTAATACACCGAAGAACATATTGTTCGTTTTAATGATTCACGGTTTATTGTCCGTTGTCAATGTGCGTAGACTAAAAAAGAAGAATCGTAACGCTGTTTCGTTACGATTAAAACGATCGCGAAACGCGATAATTATAATTCTACCGGCTGCTGCATTTGCATACTATTTGTAAACTACTAATATTTGCTCAAGATACTCGAACTGCTTGCGAGAGATGATCATCTGCTTACCTAGACGTAGCAACTTCTAAGTCAACATCATTATTCATCGTTCAAAGCCTTCGAATAATAGGAACGGCGAGTATTAAAATGTACGCTATTCGTGCCAATTTTAGACGTTCCCAACTCAATTGATCATCCCGTCAATCAAAAATTATCGTTTTCTCCCGGGTGTCATGACCATACATTAAAATCTACGCATGACTCGTGAACGTAGTAGACATCTGGCCGTAACAGTAGCCTCTCTCGTATCCCGTGCGTAAGCGTTTGTACAAGAAAGGTTCATGCGTCACGCACACTTGCACGTGCGTATACTGCCGGGCATGCTAGGGGAAAACGCGATGTAGGGGAAAGGAGAACCATCACACGTGTCAATAATCGATTCGGTTCACTATTTGTTCCACAATGAGTAATTAATAAATTAGAGACTACTTGGATTTTCTCTAGGATCTCGTACCTTACAATACTTCTCACTGTTTCAAATTTACCGCTCTTTTATTGCTCCTGTTTAGGGTTCCCTAGATCTTAGAACTTATTAGCGTTATCAGCGGTAAATTTAAAAGGAGTTAAAAGTGTAGAAGGAAGGGGGAATTTAGGAGGTCTAAGAGATTCTAGGGAAACTTCAAAGTAGTGAGGGATTTGAGATTCTAGAAACATTTGGGGCAAGTCTAAGGAAATTTTAACTAGAGTTCAGAGAATGTTTGAAGGTATGGAGTTTGAAAATTTGGACACAGAAATTTATGAAATGGGGAACTCGAGGATTTAGGAATATAAAAAGTGGGGCATTTGAGAATTTGGGAAATTATTAAATGGGGAGTTTGGAGACTTAGGAATTTATAAAATGTGGAACTTGAGGATCTAGGAATTTAAAAAGTGTGGAATTTAAGGATTTAGGAATTTATAAAATGAAGAATCTGACAATCTGTAGATTTGAAAATTTGGAAAGATAAATTTTGAAACTCAAAAATTTGAAAAGGTAGCAGAATTTAAAGTCGAAAAGTTAGAGAAATTCTCCATTTTCCAACTAAAGAATTTCTCAACTAAAAATTGAAAAATTTAATAGTAAACCCAGCACAAAACTTGTTAATACAGAAACGTGTAAAATTTTAGTCCCAAAATATTTTCAAGATTGTATTTGCTTCGAATATAAAGGGTTAAACGTTTCTCCCCTAACAAATAACCTTCTTCAAAGCGGTCCTAAATTGCCATCACCGTGTAGATACATTTTAATTGTCGAACAAGTGGTCCCTAGATACATCCCTGCGCGCAATCCATACATAAGCATGCAGCTACAGCGTAAGAAACGGAAAGAGAGAAAGAGAGACTCGGTGCATGCGTACACGAACACATTTACATATTCCTGTGCATGAATCTCATTGGCGTAGAAACATTTTCTGTACGTGTACATTTCCGAGAATTAAACACACTTTCCTCTGAATTCTTCATTTATCGAACTGTTAACAATTTCCTCATCGAATCACAGTATCATTACTTCATAAGTAATAAGATCATATGTAAAGAAGACTTTTAAAGACTATCAATAAGCTCGCGTAAGCTCTCTTATGATCATTGTAGTAATTCAAAGGATTTAGAAGTCCATCATTCCGAAGGTCATTTAAAACGGTTAACGGTTATATGAATTCCACTCGAATTCTCTGTCACTGGTAAAATATGTTCTATGGAGACTTCATCAATGAGGTACTGCGGAGTACCTTGTAGTGACTCGACTCCCCTTCTGCATTTCCCTTCATAGACTTTCGTGCGCTGTCGATGAATGGCGTAACCTCGTTATGGGACTTCACGTGGATAGCTCTATATCCCTGGTTCGACCCCCCGTAGAACATGGGAAAGGTTTCTCAAAAATTCCATGTACGCAACAGAAGGAAACAAACAAGTTCATACTTCTTGTACTGGTCATCAATTTCACTCTTCGATGTGTGGACTTACATGTGCGATCTGCGTGTTTATTGATTAAGCTTTGATACTCATGCTGGTATATTGGAACGGCTATGGAGAATCTAGGGAGATTAGAGTCTAGAAAGAGTGGAATCTAGGGAGATATACGGTCATGGGAAAATAGGTATGCATGGGGAAACATAGGAATATCTTTGGAATTATTAATTCTCCAAACTTTCAAATTTTCAAATGCACAAATTCTCAAATTTTGAAATTCCCAAATTCTCAAATTCCAAAATCCCCAAATTCTCAAATTTTTAAATTCCAAAATTTCCAAATTTCCAAATTACCAAATTCTCAAATTCTCAAATTCCAAAATTTCCAAATTTCCAAATTTCCAAATTACCAAATTCTCAAATTTTGAAATTCCAAAATTCCCAAATTTCCAAATTCTGAAATTTTGAAATTCCAAAATTTCCAAATTTCCAAATTTTAAAATTACCAAATTCTGAAATTTCCAAATTTCCAAATTTCCAAATTCTCAAATTTTGAAATTCCAAAATTCCCAAATTTTCAAATTTCCAAATTCTCAAATTTTGAAATTCCAAAATTTCCAAATTTCCAAATTACCAAATTCTCAAATTCTCAAATTCCAAAATTTCCAAATTTCCAAATTACCAAATTCTCAAATTTTGAAATTCCAAAATTCCCAAATTTCCAAATTACCAAATTCTCAAATTTTGAAATTCCAAAATTCCCAAATTCCCAAATTTCCAAATTCTGAAATTTTGAAATTCCAAAATTTCCAAATTTTGAAATTACCAAATTCTGAAATTTTGAAATTCCAAATTTCCGAAATTCTCAAATTTTGAAATTCCAAAATTCCCAAATTCTCAAATTTTGAAATTCCCAAATTCTCAAATTTCGAAATCCCCAAATTTTCAATTTTTGAAATTCGCAAATTTCCCTATATCCAAATTCCCAAATTTCCCTATTTCCAACTCCCTAGTTATTAAAAATTTCCAATCTCCCAACCTCTTATACTGAATGATAAAAATTCCACAAATAACGATTCCATTGCCTATTTTCAATTAGCTTGATACCAACCCACCATAAAACTCCCTAGAACCTAAAATCCCAGAAGACCCCGGAAGGTCACACGGAAGAAACGGTAAATCAAGTAGAAATCGTCAAGAAAAAATTCCGCCGCTAATAAAAACTGAAGAATCTAAAGATCCAAGTCAAAAGTTGCACGATAAACACCCGTTACTGATCTCCCATGCACATTCACGAGGAGCAAAATTCCGACCCAGAATGAATTGAATTCGAGGCGAGCAGCTATGATTAAACGTGCACGAAAGATTTCTCACCGTGTTGGCGCAATATGCGAATCGATAAAGAGAAAATGGAAGGGGTGAGATCTATGACGCGACGTACCATGAATTTCATGCGAGAAAAAAAAAGGAACGAGAAATAAATTGAATTGAAAAGACGCGTGATCGACTATCAGATTTATCTTTAAGTTCGGAATACAATGCGCGGGTAGATACGATACTGCAGTCGAAGCGATGTTGAATGGGCCACGGCCTATTGGCTGGTCTCGGGTCACGTGCACACCGCTAGACATTCATTCTACCGCCACAACTGGTCCGCGTATGTTTGTACGTGCATGGGTGCTTTGATAGAAACACCATTTTATCCTTTTACGTAAAAAACCTATAAATAGTATTCACTGGGAATCGGATGGATAATGATTTTTTTATTCGGATGGTTCGTGAGTGGAAACAGAGGACGTGCACTTTGTTACGGCATTGGTATCATTTTGAGATATTATGGGCTGGGAGATGAAGGAAGGGAAAGTGTAGGGTTTTTAATCAGATGGGGATTCTGTGTTATTGTTTTGTGAATGAGATGTGGAGTCTATTTTGAAGGTGGGGGTATTTGAAACTGAAGTGGGATTCGAAAATCTAGGAATATGGGAATTTTGGAATTTTGAAAATTCCAAAGTGAAAATTTGGGTGTTGGGGAATTTGAAATTAGAGACTTGTAAATTGGGGAATTGAAAATTTGGGGATTTTTGGACTAGGAATTTGGGAATTGAGGAACTGAAAATTTGAGAATTAGGGAATTAAAGATTTGAGAATTGGGGAATTAGAAATTTGGTGAATTAGGGAATTAAAGACTTGAGAATTGAGGAATTAGAAATCTGGGAATTTTGGAACTAGAAATTTGGGTGTTGGGGAATTTGGAACTAAAGATTTGAAAATTGGGGAATTAGGGAATTAAAGATTTGGGAATTGGGGAATTTGCAAAATTAGAAATTTAGGAATTCCATAATTAGAAATTTGGTAATTTTGAATCTAGAAATTTTGGAATTGGGGAATTAGAAATTGGGGAATTTGCAAAATTTAGAAATTTAGGAATTCCATAATTAGAAATTTGGTAATTTTGAATCTAGGAATTTTGGAATTGGGGAATCAGAAATTGGGGAATTTGCAAAATTTAGAAATTTAGGAATTCCATAATTAGAAATTTGGTAATTTTGAATCTAGAAATTTTGGAATTGGGGAATTTGCAAAATTAGAAATTTAGGAATTCCATAATTAGAAATTTGGCAATTTTGAATCTAGAAATTTTGGAATTGGGGAATTAGAAATTTAGGAATTTTTTAACTAGAAATTCGGGAATTGTGGAATTAGAAAATTGAGCCCTTGAAAATTTGGTAATTTAGAAAAATTGTGAAATTTGGAAATTTGAAATGTACAACAATAACACGTATTCGAACAAGTATTTCTTGTAATATCATTATTTCTCGAAAAACAAAAATTAAATTCACTTTGTTATAGAAGTCACTTTTCAGGACCTCCATCAGTACTTCCGTTTCTCCCGTTGACCGTCGCAGTATAAATCATTTTGCAAACGCAGTATTTCAAAAACTAGTTCAAAAAATATATACGTGTCTTGAAACGCACTATGATATAAAAAATAAATATACATTTCAACCTAGAAACCTAACCTTCAAATTCTTGCAACTAAAATTAATATCGTACATATATACAAATTCGTTTTATGTATTGACATCTTAGTCGTTTTTCATGAAAGCACGTGTCCAACATTCGATACCTATGTGTTCTAATAGTTATGAACGGTAATGTACACCAACGAAATTGACAATTTAGCCAGTGTAGCCAGGCAAATAATGATAATACTTTCGAATGAGTAATCGTCGTCGACGACCTACGTTCATTGAATACTGACCACGCATATGACGTACGTTCATTTACTCGACAGCCAAAGAAGCAACAAATCACACCGGAGAGGATTGTGTCGGTCGTAGAACCGAATCAGAAGATCATTTTTCTCAAAACTACTCTTACAAAGTAGTATAAACAATAGAGAGCACGTTTCTCAAAACTCGAATGATAAATCTCTCAAATTTCAATTATATTTTATATTTTGATTTTATAAATCTTGGAGCATAGCTTTTTTATGAAAGATGTGACTTTTTTAGATGCAGTCAATGGTAATTTTTTTAGATACCGTGTGATTATTCGAACTTGTTTAATCATTAGTCAGTTTGGAATGAAATAAAATTTAGAGTTCCAAGCTTAAAAAATAATAAAATCCAAATTTTTTAAAATTTTGCACACGGTGAGGAGTTAGACTTCAAAATTTTAATGTTAAATTTAGATTTTCATCAATTTAAAATTTTAAGTGAAGATTCTGACTAATTTACAACGTTAAGTAAAGATTTCGATTACTTAAAAATTTTAAATGAAGGTCAATAATAAATCTCCTATAACCAATAATAATTTTCCAATACATCAATAATTCTTACACACTGAAAAACCAATTAATACACTGATATAATTCCCAAAAATATTCCCATGAATATTCGAAAGATGTCCTATTTATAAATAATCATCGATTAATTCGATCATCAATTATTTCGATCAAAAATAATTCCTACATCGAAAACACAATGAACATATAACCATTTACAGTTAAATTTGTAAATGTCCATAATCGATAAAATTTGTCAACACAGCTATACATCTTCATATAATGATTTATGTATTTAATCAGAATTTTGTCTGGGTCTCGACAGACCCCATCGAGACGATTAAAAACCGTAAATCATTGGTTGAAATTGCGCGGAATTCTCATTACCATTACCGATTCGGCTGCATTTTAGGGTCGGAAATAAATCGATGTGTCGTATTTAAAATAACGTCTGGCGCAGTGACACAATCAAGGCTGGATCGTGGTCGATAAGAAGCACACGATTACAGAATCGGTCGTACGTTCCCAGGAACGGATTACATAATAAATCTCCTTATACAGATGTACCGCGGTAACGACACGCCACGTAATGTCGTTTCTTCAGTTTTTTTTTCTCTTCGTCTTCTTCGTGAGCTGTAATAGCTAATCGATAAACTGGTCTCTGTTATCCACGACGAATGGAAAAACGAGTAGTAGCGTTACGAAGGACGTCAATAAGTTACAGTTACACGACGGCGTTTGACTGAATGAAAATCTGCAAATAAACGCGCGAATCGTTTCCGATGCATCATCAGCCGCTAACAAGATCGATAGATCTTTCGCAACCTATGAATGTCCGAGAAAAGTTATTGGCTCGTTGCGGGAAGAAATGAATGATCGATGCCGCGTAGAAGGAAACTTTCGACGGCTGTTACTTCGTTAAAAATAACGTCTATCCGTCAAAACCCGCTTCGAGAATTGTCCGTCTTACGCGGTAATATATTGTTTTTAATTTGTCAAAGTCGCAGCGAATTATTGGATGTCTTTCGTGAAGAATGTCTCGATTAAGATTCATAGGGAATATACAAATTTTACCGTGAGTCATTGTTTGCTCTAATCGGCCATCGGTCGTTTTGTATCGAGAATATTAATGGAGCATTTGTATAGTCATTTTCCTTGAGCTTTCATCTTCAAATTGACGTAGCATGAGTGCCATTTTACGATACTTTTATGTCATGAATTTGTTTCAGACTTTTCGGCTTACGAAATTTTTGTTGGACGATTCGACTGGCAATCGGCCATTTTGTATTACGGAAGTTAACGAAGCATTTATACGGTCATTTTCCTTGAACTGTAAGCTACGAATCTAAGTAGTCTAAACACCATTTCGAGATACTTTTATGTCATGAAATTGCCGCAGACTATTCGCGTTGCGAAATTTGGCGTATAACAACCTCATCCGCTACGAATAACAGTCGGCCATTTTCTATGAAGAATGTTAACGAAGCATTTACACAGTAATTTTCCTCGGGTTTGAAGCTTTAAATCAATGTAGCATAAGAGCCATTTGGAGATACTTTTATGTCATGAAATTGTCATGCTGCGAAATTAAATACATAACAATCCCACGTGCTGCGATCGCCATTTTGTACCGAAAATATTTACGAAATATTTGCATAATTGCCGTTATATTACCTATAAACGTGTCACTCAATAAATTTCTGTAATAAAATCATTTTCAAAAAATTCATTCAATCTTTACGGTGATCAGTTTTGAAATTCCTTTCATAAATCAAATGATTAATCATCGTTCCAACAGCGATACATACAGACGTTCTGGCTATTGCTCAGTCTCATGACTCAATGACATAACAAGTAAAAAAATCGAATTCTAAGATAATCGTGATCGAGCACGCTGCCACTGATATTTACCGGCATATCAGTTTAAAATAGGTGCTCTCTTTCTCTCTTTCTCACGTATCGCGTGTTATCGAAGAAAAACCACGGTAGCCCGATATGCAGATTATTCCTTATCGATCTCCTGCTAATAATAAGTTTGCTTCGATTGATTTCGCGTTTCTATCTCCGACCTTTCACATTCAACCTAGGAGAATTATTTTTCGGGTAATTTAGGAGGTTTATCTTTCCAGTAATGATTGTGAGTCAAGTGATGACCTTCCTTATATCTGTCTTTTTTCTGGGGAAAGTTCGCTACTATTCTTATATTCGTTTACTTTGAATTTTTAAGTAGATGAGAAATTAAGAAATGCTTAGGGACATTTTCTCAGAGAATTGTGGAGAACTTATCCTTAATGTGGAGAAGTCAGGGACTTAGGATAGTGGAAGCACTAATACGGTTCTGGTACTCAATAATAATGATATATTCTGATCTCAAATTTGCAAAAATGCAATTATGCAAATTTTCAAATTTCCAGATTTCTAAACTTCCAAATTACCATACCTAGATCGTTCAGCTACCAAATCTCTAAATTCACAAAATTAAAATACCTAGATTGTTAAGGTACTAAATCTCCAAATTCACAAAATTAAAATACCTAGATTGTTCAGCTACCAAATCTCCAAATTCACAAAATTAAAATACCTAGATTGTTAAACTACTAAATCTCCAAATTCACAAAATTAAACCACCTAGATCGTTCAGCTACCAAATCTCTAAATTCACAAAATTAAAATATCTAGATTGTTAAGCTACTAAATCTCCAAATTCACAAAATTGAACTACCTAGATTGATCAGGTACCAAATCTCCAAATCCACAAAATTAAAATACCTAGATTGTTAAGCTACTAAATCTCCAAATTCACAAAATTGAACTACCTAGATTGTTCAGCTACCAAATCTCCAAATTCACATAATTAAAATACCTAAATTTCGAAATTACCAAATGTCTAAACTCACAAAATTAAATATTCAAACGTAGACTACCAAACCTCGAAAAATCTCAAACCACCAAATTTCCAAACTCACAAAATTAAATATAAAAAATCCCCAAATTCTAGCGAACTCTCACATTTTCCCGACGCTTAACACAGTAAATATATCAGCAGTATCAATAACCCGAGAACCTTGAAATATTGACAATACATATCGATCCTCCGAGCTGTCCATAAGAGTCGCCGGGAGAGCCCAGATAGAGCTTAGGGAGAGTCTAACCTACAACCACCTCCTCCCAAGCTTTCCCTTACCCAAGGTTAGTCTACACGTGACCATTCCGTGGATACACATGATAAGACGATCACCGCGAAGAATCTCATTAAAATCTTCAAGGAAGTCAGGACACTTGGGTATTTCTCCTTGTTAGAGTAATACCGTGTACCACCCGTAATCAGTTGCGCACTACCAGACTGCCCGGCAGCACCACCCCGTTGTGCTATTATTACACGCAGAATCAATCGAAAGTCTCTATGTATTTGCGTCACGCGTATCTCGTTCGTATGCACGTACGTTTAATATACCAATGCAGCCCACAGACGGTGGTTAATAGACGGGCCTTTGAGCTTGCAATTCCACATAATGTAATTTGTTTGATCACTCGATAGAGTATACAGCGACGCACCTCAATCGAGTCTTCGTGCTCGAACCAGACGTCGTAACTGTTGGAGTTTTAAAGGTTATGGTGTTACATTGTCTGTAATAAAATTATTTTCATTGCAGAGGAAACGCTATAACCTTGAGATACTGATGGAGGAAACGTCTCTGAGTTTGACTTTTCCCGGTACAGATAAACGTCTTGGTTTCAGAGATACTCGAGGAAAAGTTCGATTATGTTTGCATTTTGACATGATTTGGTTTTCGGCTTTGTGCTTTGATGTACATTGTATTTCAATTTTCTGTTGTGTATCACTTCATATAATCTTCAAATGATGTATGTTAAAATATAGTATGCTTGAGTGTATTGTGGTACATACTAAAAAAATCAAACCTACATACACACATATATACACTATTTACTCATTACACATACATATACATATACGTAATGAATAAATTATGGTGAAATATCTTGTGGATAAATAACAGTACAATTATATATAATAAATAAATAGCAGTAAAATATGTTATGTTGCATAAACTATATATTATTTTAATTAAACTAAATTCAACATTTAACTAAAAATTTTTATATATGCCTTACAAAGTGAAAAGTGATTGTATACATAAGGAAATTTATTCAAAATGTTAACCTTGACAATATATTTCATTACTAACAGTTAAGTTTGTGCCCCCTCAATTACCATGATGTTGACTATAAATAACTATTACCAATGGCAGAAATTAATTTTATGAATAACCATAATGAATAACAATTTAATCACTATTGATGATAGAAATTAATTTTAGTTACGAATAACCTTAATGCATGAAAATTTGTTTAATATCAGTAACCATTATGACAGAAATTAATACTTGTTACGAATAATAGTTATTAATGTCGGAGATTTTATACCGATTAACCGATACAAATGACCGAAAGTGTATTTCAGTTAACAGTGACCATTATCGACGATCAGATTTTTATTTTGGTTACTGTTATTACCAGTAAGAAGTTTTTTTGGCTGCTGTTCAAAAAATTTCTAAATTTTCGTATATTCAAGTCCCAAGACTATCAAATTACCGAATCCAAAAAATTTTTATTTTTCAAACATAACAATTTCTGAATTTCCAAATAATTTGTTAACAAACGACAAAAAATTTCATTAAAAATAAATTTAAATAAATGAAAATAAATTTAAAAAAAATGAATGTGAATCTCTGGTACAAACTACTGTATATTGCAAACTTGCAATGTAACTGAATTAACAGTTAATTAGTACATTAGAAATCTTGAACTTATTAGAATTTCTTTTGAATGTTAATTTTGTACAGAGGGTACAACGCTCTATTTCTTCGAATAGATAAGATCACCGCTATACGCGAATGATTTATCTCGGTTCGATACCGAGTAAGAATTCTTCGATTTCTTTTTTTTCATCATGTATTATTCAAAGACAGCCGGGTGACATTGCGCATAAAATGGAAAGCACCGTGGTTCGCATTAATATAGATTTCGGCAATGTGATAAAATAATTTCCACCGACCTCAGTCAGTGACGAATGTTTAGGGTAAATTACGATTGATATACACCAACGAACATGATAGACTTCTCGAGAGGGAAAGATTACTTAAAAAAACGACTTATCGTTGTTCGATTTAACTATCTCAAAATTTGTTATTCATAAATACGGTAATTTAGGAATTTATACATTTGACAACTCAAGATTTAAATATTTAAAATTTTTGGAATTTGAAAGTTTGCCAATTTTGTTATAAAGAAATAAAATTTGATATATAAGAAAAAATAAAAATTTAGGAAAAATATATGAAAAAATAAAAATGTATAAAAAAAGTAAAAATATATAAATGAAAAATCTTCAATTTAGAAATGAAATAATTTAGTAAATTTGGTGATGTAGAAATGTAGAAATCTTAAAAATGTTGCTAGGTAACCATCTTTCTTTTCTCACGTGATTGAAGAAAGGGTTAAAATGAAAACTCGAGAAGGAAAACAGGAAACTACATTTGAAGTTCGACTCTTTGTTGAATTTACTAGCGTTAGAATCGATATTGAATGCGTTTGATTGTCGGATGCACGTAACGCAACCGGATACGCTTCCGAAAATATTTCATTCAACGTTCGGTCGCGGAGTCGCCATGTGCCAAGCATTGACCGTGGACGACGTCTAGCGTGTGTCTATAGACCTATTCCGTCGTCTATTAAAAGAGTAGTAGGTTGCAGTCTCGCGATTACATATACTTGAGAGACACTTGCATATATAGCAGTACATATGTACGAAAGAACCGTCACGAATGACGACGTTGTAATGTAAGTACACTTAGGTTCAATGTAGCTTTTCTTTGAATCAGTATAGTGCTTGGAACGTTTCATCGATTGTCATCAATTTTGGGGGAACGAGTTTCTTACGTTTACAATTTTCATATTTCTAAATTTTCAAATTGCTAAATTTCTGAATTTACAATTCTTCAAATTGCCAGATTCATAATTTTCAAACTTTTTAATTTCTAGGTTAGTAAATTTCCTAGTTCCCACGTTACTAAATTATCAAATCACCAAATTATACATTTGCAAATTTCTAGATCACCAAATTATTAAATCTGTAGATTACCAAATTTATAAATTCCTAGATCACCAAATTTCCATTACTAGATTATAAATTTCCAAATTGTCAAATTCCTGAATTATCAAATCTCCAAATTATATATTTCCATATCCCTAGCACCAAATTTCTAAATTTCTAGAATACCGAATTTATAAATCCCTAATTTCCATATTATTAGATTAGCAACTCTTCAAACTCTAATAATTGCCAAATTTCTAAATGTCAAATTCTGAAATTTTCCAATCTCTAAATTTGAAAATTTACCCGCCAAAATGCTACAATTATCAAATAAAAAATTAACACATTAAGAAATTTAGAAACTGCAAATTTAAACAAAAATTGTAATTGAAAATTTTTAAATGAATTTATAAATCTAAGTAGTAACTTGGAAATTAAAAAATGAGAAACTTTCGAATCGACAGGCCATCACTGCCCGGAAGGGCATATCACAGATCCCGATCACGATTGGTTTCTCAAGTACTCGAAGACAACCGGAAGTCGATCACATAAGAGAGGTTAAGTTGCACGGAGTACGAATTACACCGAAGCTCAACGCTAGCCGAATTTCGGAATTATTTCATAACCCATGGCGATCTGCCCAATGTCTCATTGATTGGCACCGATGATAGAATACGTGGAAACACAAGTCGAATTCCTCGGCTGTTTGGCATGCACACGATCACCTATCTCCTTACGCGTTTCCTTTTATACATTAGGTACTATGTGAACGATAGTATTAATAACCTTCGTTTCGTGTAGTAAACTATTAATAGAAAAATTCAATACTCGCCGGAACTCTTATTGTTGTAAATATTTTATATATTAAAAAAAAAAAGAATATTGTATTTCGATATCATTACAGGTTTATTCTTGCACGAGAAACTGGGCAAAGAAAAATGTTAGCGGTTAAGCAAGGAAGAAGCACAGCAATGGAGGAAACGACCCAACGTGCTATTCTAGATTACGCGAGATTGTACGCATAATGCGATGCTACCAGCGGAACATCTTATCGAAGAAACTGGCTTTACAGAAATACCAAAGATATTCTCTTCAACGAGCGCGTAACGTCATTGGTTTTTACGAGTTGCATCGGTTAGTTCAACGTTAGCACCGCACGAGCGACCTGCGCAAGCGAAAGTTGCTTTTGTTTACTTGAGAACCAACAACAATCTCGTGCCGAGTTTTTACGAAATCATATTTCACATAAGCGCAAATGTATAACGCATGACCGTAAAAGGACGGGCAATAATATGCTACGGCAGACAATGAAAACCTAACCTCTATAATTAGTACGCCTTTGAGGAATCTTGTGCTTAGAAAATGTAACGAGAAATTATTACATAGACATAGAATATTGATATTAACTTAATTTTTTGGTTAAAGGAAAGGAGAGTAATTTGTAATTCTAGAAAATCTAGGAAAAATTCAGGATTCAGGGATAAAATTTCTGTTACCAAAAACTATGGATACTATAAAATATCGTTAAGGAGAATAAGTGATTGTTGTAGAATGTACAATGTAATTTTATTATTCTTCTTTGAAACTAAGATAAATTATATTTAGTGTTAATACAAGAGTAAATAGATTTCAATGACGCAACCTAACCTAAATTGAACCAGCAATAACCTAACATAAACCTTACCTAACATTAATATAACTCTAAATTGACTTAACCCTAAGTTAATATAGCATTGCGCTAACCCTAATCTAGTACAATATTAATCTACTCCTACATTAATATATCTTAATATGTAATTTAATCAAACTTTAATGCAATAAATGCTAACTTAATTGTAATCTAACCTAACACAAATTAGACATAAACCTAACCTATCTTAACCTAACTTTAATATATCTTTAACCTAATGTAACTTTATCTCAGTCTTATCTAATAGACTTGAATGATAAAACTAATCTAGCCCAGCCTGGTACAGAACTTTATCATTTAAATCCATTTATTTTTAATTTAGTCAAATTTCAAAAACTTTCAAATAATGAAATTGCATCACTCGTGCAAACTAGACACAATGCATGACAACTGTAGTAGTCACTAGGGAATAGATAGTATCTTCTTTCTCTGCAAAAAAGAATGTTCAACGCTGTATCTTATGACTC
This sequence comes from Megachile leachella, assembly GCA_963576845.1. Lineage (NCBI taxonomy): Eukaryota > Metazoa > Arthropoda > Insecta > Hymenoptera > Megachilidae > Megachile > Megachile leachella. Next base: position 8,796,993 of record OY756251.1, read on the forward strand.
ATATATAACAGAGATTTCCATATAACTCTGAAGTTCTTTACCCCTTTAAAACGTTCGTCCCAGATCCCTAAACACCATAAAGTTTGATAGAAATGAGTAAAGATTCCCGGTATCCCTGTCAGTCACGTGAAACGAACGTTTACGGTAACGTTTGAAAGAGTTACGTTCCGCACACGATGCAGCACGTTACACATAATCGATACTATAGTAATGTGTGCAAGAATGACGGGCAAACGTATCGAATGAATTCGTCGACCGATCGATCGTAACTTTCACAGTCGGTCGTTTAGCTCGCACGCTATTCACGGTGCACTTACATATCTCGTCGGGTCACGCCTAAGCATCGCGTCGAGATAAGCATAACGTTGTATCTTTGATTCATATACAATATTGGCCGTGTCACGAACGCGTTCGATCCCGTGGAGCTCACGTGCCGTAAATTATTCGGTGAGAATAGCAGAGCAGCCGTGTCGCGACGCATGCGCGTGCCCCGCACTTCGTAGCAGAAATTAAACCGTGGATCGCTGTGATCGAAATAACTCGCGGACGAAGGAACAGGTTTCCACGGGTTCGCACGATGTCCACCCGTTTGCACCATAGATATGTTTGTTTGTTATGTTTTCCCGGACGATGGCGTTTCCGAGGACAAACCCCTCGTTTTTTATTACCTGAAATACTCTATTTCCGAGCCCACTCCCCTCACTCTGAATTCTGTTACCCTTTTTTTCAAGATAGTCATAGGGCAAATTAACACCATATGTAACGATTCCTTTAAAAATTTGACCTTGCCAGGATTTGAACCCGGGAGTTTCGAATGGTAGTTACTAAACGCAGTTTGCCACCAAACCGCCAACCATAGACAATCTATGGGCTCACAACTCCAAAGACAGAGACCGCACAGTTTAAATACGATGTCGATAACACATTAGAGAAATGAATCGTGTAACAAGTTAACGACAAACCGAATCGATGTTATTAAAAGAATGGTTATAGGTACAGGCATATCCGAAAGACTCCACGGTCATCTACCTCCGTCTTTGGTGTCTATTTTCAGGTCACATCGTGCGTATACTACTAATATTTCGCATTTGATTAGCATACATTTACAGGCTCGCGGTGGCGCACGGTTTCACGTCAGCCGAGTGGAACGAAACTTAATTGCATTTTCACCTACACGCGTCTGTCCGACGGTGGAACATCGAAGACTCGGGTCGGTTCCTAACCTCACTATTCTTTTTGTCTGCTCTTCTCACCGAGAATGACGAAACGGCTCTCCCTCCCCTCGCGTAGGGATCGTGACTCGCATATTCTCCGTCTTTCTCCATCGTTCTCGCATCTTGTGACAGTGCGCTGGCCCTGAATCGGTCTTTACCTGAGGCCTCCGTCGTGTCCGTGGCAACGAGCTCGCGCGAGTCCGAACAAAGGCGAAGAGGCGGCTGCGTGTTGATAGTAAAGGCACGGAAGGGGAGGAAGAAGAGAAGAAGGAGGAGGAGGTTAAGAAGAAGAAGAAGGAGGAGGAGAAGGCGATAACAGCCGACGTATTCCTCGTTCCGTGTACAGACGGCGTTGCTGTCGCGGAACTCTCCTCGCTTGGAAACCACTATCGTAGCACCAACGCACCTTCTTCCATGTTGCATGCACGCGAAATCGAGTACCACTAACATTTGACGATCACTTACAGGGCTAAAACGCGACACAACACGCCACGGATCGAGCACGAGGTGTTTCAACAACCGGTCACCGGGTGGAACCGTGCGTTTCGCGTTCGGTTCTGCCAACCGTATCTCGCGACACAACCTCCGGTCTAGGACTGATGATGCACCACCACGCGCGGGGACCCTGGTCACGGCTACCACGAGAAAGAGAAAGAGAGAATCGTGACGCGCGACGCTCTACCAGGCGCCATTTACAGAAACGCACGCATCGGCGCTGTATACGCCTGTCTCCTTCTCGCCACCTATCCCTCCCACCACCATACCTCCCAACCGTCTCTACGCTCCTTTTTCAACTCGCGTTTTACTTTCTCGCTTTCGCGTATCTATCCGACCTATCCCAATTACAGCGAACGTCCTTGAGGTGACTAACACCTTGTCGTCTACCGCTCGTGTGAGAACGAACAGGGATGCATGAAAGCGTCCGTTCGAGGAGGTGGAGGGTAAAGATGGTGGTGGAGGAGGCGAGCGGAGCCGCCAAACCCTCTCGTTGCCGTGACGAGGTAGGCAACCAGCACTTTGATGTTACTACGGAGAACAAAGACAGAGAAAGAAAAGAGCGGCGAATGTCCGCGCGTAACGCGAGGGCTTTCTTGAAGCTGCGAGTAAAAAGGGGGGAGTAGGATAACCATGCTTCTTGAGTATCGCTACGTGAGAACGAGCTGATTATTCATCGTTCCACGGAAACGTTCGGCCACCGATAATGTTGCCGCTCTGGCATGCATCCTGATAATCCTTTCTATCATTAATTCTTCATATATGAAACGAAACAGTGTATTAATAAAATTTCATTTGTTAAATGATACGGTATATTTACATCATTGCGTTACGTAGGTTAGGCTTTCCTTGGATTCTTCCACCTCTCCTTCAAATCTCCCTGTCTTTAACATTCTTCCTAGGATCTTCATAGGCGCTCCCGATTCTCTTTAGACTCTTCCATCCTTCCTAAAGTCTTCCTAGAATTTTTTTAGGTTTTTGTAGGCACTTTCAATTCTCTCTAGATTTTCTAGGTTTGTTCAAAATTTTTCTAGGTTCTCCCAAAAATTTCCCTAGATCCTTCATAGGCTATTTCGGATTTTTTTGAGTTTTCTCATTCCTCTTAAAATGTTCTTGAGATCTCTGTTCTCGATTCTTCCTAAGGAGGAGACTTCCTAGATTTTGCCACTCTCCCTAAATCTAAGGGTACTCTTAGTTCTTCCTAGGCTATCCCATTCTTTTCAAAATGTCCCTAGAATATTTATTGATACTTTTAGTTTTTCCTAGGCTCTTTTACTAAAATCTATCCAGAAGTTTTCTATACTATTGTAAGCGAATCTCAATATTATTTATTAAGCTGCTGACGAGTCAGACAGTTTTTAAAAATGGAAAATGAATGGAAAATTAATTACCGCAGAACATTATCGAGATAAGATTAAAAATTAACTTTATGAAAATGAATTCGCAATTGATTGTACACACTATTGTATGTAAATCAATATCAATTATTTATTTTGATAACTGATGGGAAAATTGCTCTTATCGAAGAAATTTTCGTCGTTGGGTTACGAGACTATTATACGGTGCAAAATTGTATTTGTTGTGCAACTAAAAATATTGTAACAGTTAAAGAAAAATTTGTATAATTTATGAGTGTGTAAGAAAATATTTTGTAAACTGTAAGTGACATAAATGTGGACCACCATGACACGTCCCCAAAATGAGAATATGAAGTTTCTACGTCTTCCTTCGAGCCAGGATCTATCCAGCTAACTGCAACTTGAAAGCTCAAAATCTAATTTCCTCAGTTACAAAATGAAACTTATTACAACAACCGCTGATTTCATAAAATGTCCGTCCACCAAGGGGGCCGAGGGCAATAAAAAATAAAGCCACTCCGCCGTCGTATCACGTTAATTTTAAATATTGTCAGCGCGCAATTAGTTTGAGCGGTAAAGTCGGCAATCTTATCTTTCTTTGTCCGTTCTCACAAAACGGGTAGACCGCGGCAAGTACCATATTGTAATCTACGATACCACTTGTTCATTGTAACAGCGACGCGCGTTATAGGTCATGCCTTTTTTTTCCACGTGTGAGAATTCTTTTTATTACGTGCATATTCGGTTGACCGCGCGTCGCTGACTCATTGCTCGTTGCTCGGATGTTGTTGTGCGTGTAGAACAGAAATTTTCTTCGAAAGAATTTATACGTGCATTGATCACGCGATAATTAAAAAGAATAGAATTCGGTTTGAACGCAACGATTTTTTTTTATACCGCTAATTAGCATTGTACTGATGTATCACGAATTATGTATTCACATACAATTGTGAAACTTGTGGAGATATAATTTATATTGTAATTTGCAGACGTACTGTTACCACTATCTTGAGGACTCACAAGATGGGGAGAATCTACCATTTTGTTTACTACTGTTCACCATTTACTGAGGAAGATTGAGGTCTACAGGTAGTTTGGAGAGTTTGGATCTTCTCTAGGTTCTAAAAGAATTTAGCGAAGATTGGAACCTAGGGAAAATTGGAATCTAAGGAAGATTGGAACCTAGGGAAAATTGAAAACTAAGGAAGATTGGAACCTAGGGATAATTGGAACTTAAAAAAGATTGGAACCTAAGGAAGACTGGAATCTAGGGAACATTGAAATCTAGAGAAAATTAGAATCTAAGGAAGATTGGAACCTAGGGAAAATTGGAACCTAAGGAAGATTGAAAACTAGGGAAAATTGGAATCTAAGGAAGATTGGAACCTAGGGAAAATTGGAACCTAAGGAAGATTGAAAACTAGGGAAAATTGGAATCTAAGGAAGATTGGAACCTAGGGAAAATTGGAATTTAGAGAAAATTGGAACCTATAAAAGATTGGATCCTAGGGAAAATTGAAAAGTAAGGAAGATTGGAACCTAGGAAAAATTGGAACCTAGGGAAAATTGGAACCTCAGAAAGATTGGAACTTAGGGAAAATAGGAACAGGGAAGAAACAGAGGAAGAGATTAGGACCTACTAAAAACTTAGAACCTAAGAGTTTAGAATTGAAATGAAAGTGAACCACCTAGCAAGAGTGTAATTCTAAAGTCTAGAGAGATCTCAGAGCCTAGGAAGAACCAGAAACTAACCTAAAATCTAGGTTTTCTTAACTTCCACATTTGCCCTACACAAATAACAAAATAGAGGGAAATAGAGATGTGATATACTTCCATTTGTGTTTTTATTTTGTTAATTTCTCATATAATACTAACAAAACATTTAATTACAAAACATGGGTGTACAGGGAGTGTGGGTGTATTCTCTCTTTCTTTCATTCTCACTCTCACTCTCTCTCTCTCTTCTTTTTTTTTGTATGTGTATGTATGTACGTGTGTGTAATGAAAGCGGTTATGTGTTTTTCATTTTTCTATGTGGTATGCATATCATCTGGTTAATGTAAACGTTACTTGATTACTTCAATAAGTTGTCTACAGATGGATTTTTTATAACGACAATTTTTTACACGTCCCATTTTGTCCGCAGCATCTCTTCGTTTATTCAGTTATTTATTTATTTAAATTTTCATCTTGTGGGTCATCGACCAATCTTTATTTTTCTAATAATCTATTTCTGATGAATATTTGAACGCAAAAAAGAGATTAGAAACGCTACTAATTAATATGCAATATAATTAGTATATATATATTTATATATATTATATTATAAATAGTTTTAATAATTATTTGTCCAAACACTGAATATTTTACAACAGCCATCGATCTCAACTATTCATAATTCTATATTTAAACAGTTTGCAACTTTTACAGTTTCAATTCTTTTTTTTTTTCCTTTTCTTTTATAATAATTATTATGCATAGCGTGTTTCTGATCCAATATCATATCAATAATAGGGGTATATCATAAATTTTGTAATTTGCTAAAAAATATTCTCTAAAAAATATGTCGACCTAAAGATTATTATGACTGATAATCACAGACAATTTTTTTCAATTTTCCTTTCCATTCCCTTTCTTCCTTTTCTTTTTTTAATTTATCAATAGTATTACTTATCTCTTTTTTACTTCTTCCTTCTTCCACAAACAAGTACAATATTCAAAATTCTAATAGTAGTATTTTGTGTTAATACGTGTTTTTTAAAAGCGTTTTACATTTCAATCAGTTAATTCTTCAATTTCTCTTTCTTTTTTACAAGGAGCCGAAGAGACGAACAGTGACGGATCCAGAGAGGATACAATGGGGTCTCCGCAACAAATTAATTCGTATTACAAAATAAAATTACTTTTCTCTTCTCAATTTTATATAATGCATAAATAATTCCTCTGATAATTATCACCGAATTTAGATAAACATCGTGCAAAGGATTCATGTATCTCTCTCCTGAAGAATACAACTTTTGGATCCGCCCCTGGAGATGAAACCCTATCATTACAAGAGTATGCAACGCTGCGATAATTTTGAAATTGTCGTAACAAAATAAGTTCCATGATCGAACTTAACCACTCGTCATCATACCAAAAAACCTATGTCCAACACTTTCAATTACCCGAAGTATACGTACAATTACATTGTCGTCCATAAGTATTAGGATAAATATTAGGATACGATTTTACTGAATTAAGTACATCTCCAATTTTTTGTTACATTAGAATTTGGAAGTACATTCGAATGCAGTAGACTTCTTTTGATTAAGGGAGAACCTAGGATCTCGGGGGAAGATCTAGGGAAAGCTTTGGACCTAAGGGACCTAGGGAGTCAGAGATAATTCGAGGTGGTCTTAGGAAGAACTAGAGACTATGAAAGGACCGGAGAACCAAGAAAAGTTAGGGAGAGCCAGGGAAAGCCAGGGAGAGCCAGGGAGAGCCAGGGAGAGCCAGGGAACTACCCGAAAGATTCCAGAAGAAGCTAAGGGTCGCAAAATACCGAAAAAGTCGGCATAACTCAATTTAGAACCCTTTATCCTCTTAATTACATTTCACATCATTTATTCGTATTTGAATAAAAAATAAAAATTTGTATCCTAATACTTATGGACGCTAATGCATATCGAAATTTTCAAGATTACACATGTATATACTTGTATCAAATTTTGTGTGTTCGAATCACTTTTTGAAGAAAAAAAAAATAAGTGGGTGCTGATTGGTGTAGTAAACAAACTGGTGGTGCACAATATGATTGAGTGGTGATGTATTATGCTTTTCTATCATCTCGTGTATAGATTATAATTAATCGTAATAATAATAATGATGCGTAATACTAAACAAGCCTTGTACACGCTCCAAGAATCTATTGAGAAAAAAGAAAAGAAAAAATACAACAGAGGTATACGCTTTGTTCCATTCGAGTTTGTCAAAGTATGATTTGTTAAAAGCTATGTTGTCTTTTTCTTTCTTTTCTTTTTAAATCTTCCGCGGAGCGTAAAAGTATTTCAATGGATTTATAAATAAAATAGAAAACAATGTTCTTAATTCGTCTATCGACACGTGTAAATATACTCATTATAGACTATTATTACAATCACCGTGTAATTAATTCATTAATCTTGCCATGGGAATATAATGTATAACGAATCTCACCATCTATATTTATATTTCATATATATATATATATATATGTGTAATACATATATATGTATATCCCCAGAAAAAATTCATTTGCGGTGATGTCGTGTTATAACAATTATATGAGATTAAAAAAAGAAAAAAGAGAAAAATCAATCGATTAAAAAAGAAGCTGGCGTTTATATTATTTCAACAATATTTAGACCATCGTGCGGCACTATGCTCTCTAAAAATCATGTTTATAATAAATTCAATTAGTTTTTAATTGTTTCGTTATAACCCTAGAACCGTCATCCGTGTAATATAAGTAATAATAAATATCAATAAAATATCTAACATTGCTATTATATTCTTCAAGTAAAAATTACCATTCTTACGTCGTTAATTACCTCATTTTGTTTCCTTTTCCTTCTCCATCTTTACAGATTATAATTAATCATCATTATATTAACAATATTCATTTTTCGGTGTATTTAAAAAAAAAAAAAAAAAAGAAAAATACCTAAAGAAAAATGGCAATTTCTCGTGACCAGAACGTGTTTCCATTTTTTTTTTCATATCCCTCGTCCTATCATATTTTTTTCTTTTTTTCTTTTTTTTCTTCTTCTATAACTTTTTACAAATCATCATACGCATTTTGTACCAAACCAGGCCGATTAAAAAAATTGTTGCACGACCGACAAACGTTGCTTAAAAAACTTCGCGTGCTCGAATAATGTTCCTGCCATCATTTCACTCTCGTTTATACAATATTTAAATAAAATTCGCGTTTATTCCTCTCTTAATTTATTTAAAACACTCTTTCTCCACTTCCATCCTTATTCTCTCTCTCTTACTCTAGGCCATTTCTTTTTTTTATTTTTCTTTTTTCATCATCATCATCACCATCGTCGTCGTCATCTTATTTCTCGCTTTAAAGTGCACTTAACGGTGTTCATGGAGCACCAAAAAATTTTCAAGGGACAACCACCTCGGCAGAAATTGATTGACCGCACTAAAAATACCTTTTTTTTATATCATAGCTTAATATGGATGCGATAGACACAATTAGCTTGTTATTTTTTTCTTTTTGTCGTTTTTGAATACAAGTCATCGTTCATGAGGGTACATCTAAATATCTATCACCGGGTTTCAAGCGTAGGTACATTAAAGGTAAGGCAAAACTGCATTTCACAGAAAGGTGCTTTTTGTTTCTTTTTTTTTCACGGACACACATAACACATTCATGTATATCCGTAAAAAGTCTGAAAATACATTCCTTATAAAGAACGTTCTTTTCTCATTCACAATTAACTTCTCCCAGTGTGGGAAAATATCACAAACGTTTTCTAGAAATATTCTAGAAAAGTTCACTCGAAACAATCGTCTAATCGTTAATATTACTATTATCATTATTATTATTAGCTTTATCTTTTCATTTATACATTTTTTATGAACGTAAGCTTACAAAAGATTTCATGATCAGCGGTGGAGCTTTTGTAAAATAAAAAAAGATAGAAGAAGAAGAGAAGTTTCTCTATAAAAATAAAGTAATGAGATTAATTATTGTAATATTGGCAAGGCGGAAGCACAAACGCGTGGGTGCACTGTTCAAAAAGATCTATAAAAAAAAACACGTATCAAAATAATATATTGCGCAGTACGTAAAGTCGTTCATCTTCGAATGAATATACTTTACATTTTTTGTTTGGGAAGCAACCTTTTGTTTCCCGTTTCTTTTCTTATGATTTTTTTTTTTTGGATTTTTTCGTTTTAATGTGTTTTTGGTCACTACCGTAAGACTTAAAATATCATCAATGTCTGCCAAAGTAGGTACGCCTTCGAACAGTATCCTGAATGCTTGAAAGGAAACTGTTCCTTCTTCCCCTCACACTCATTATCAATTTTTTTTTCTTTCTTTCTTCCTTAGTGTCTATATTACCATCTTAAGTTAGTACTGGTAGCTGGTACTTACATCAAGGACAATGTCTCTAACTCTAACAATTACATAATTTACAAAGAACATTTGAAGATCTGGCCCTACATCAGACATGAAATGTCACGAAGTTAATCGTACACTGTACACTAAATGTAGATTTACATAAAATATTTAAAAATATATTTAACTATATCCCTGTGCCTCTAATTCACAAGTTTCATTCGTTGAACGACCGTTTCATTTCACCCTTTACAGTGCACCTTTGTCACGGATAAAGTTCGTTTTTGTACAAGAAGGTTGATGGCATTGTTCCTTTTTTAATTAACAATCGTCAGAACTTTATCAGTAACCTGACTTTACTCATGCAGGCACCTATTACAGTGGTCGTTCGAATAATACAGATATTTAGATTTGTTGAACGACCATTATAATGGCCTCTCGTGCCTGAAAGGGTTAATCGTGTTAAGTCACGGTCGCGGGAAACGCTATGGTTGTCCCTCTAAGTACGTCGATTTTGTGCTATACACTTTTGTCGAATTTCATGTATCAATTTGGTCCAATTACACGTCGAATTCGTTCAAACCCTAACTTAAGAGTATACAGAGAAGAAACGTACATGCTAGAAAGCGTTTTGGATTTAGTGTAAAGTGACGATAACTTGTACACTTAAGCCTCAATAGTAGATAATAAAGTAGAGTCTAAAAGAAGTGCATTAAAGCACATATGTACTGTGTATTGTGTGTGTGTATATGTATATGTGTGTGGATAAAAGTAACACTTTCTTGAATCTCCAAGCGATAAGAGATTCATTCGGATAGAGAAAGCAGGACACGTTCAATTGTTTATTGCTATAAGTAGACTCCTTAAAATCAACTACGAATCGTAGCTGTTTGAAGTAACATTGTCATAACGCGAATGTTTTCTCGTGTACTATATTCTGGCCTTCTAATATATCTATTTCCTTTATAGTAATAAAAAGCTGCAATCTCTGAAAATAGTTTGATGATTAAATGAATAACGTTCAATAAAATGAATCCTATCCCAAAGCGCTCGGTAATTATAGCACGTATCGTTTGCTTAGAATAGCTGTATACGCAGTCTCAATTGAGGTATTTACGACATCTGCGTGAACCGCAGGTACATGGAATCTTGATATCTTCGAAGGGAAACTTGTAGTCGTACGTTAACTCTTCCCCCTGATTAATGCGACGCAGAGCAAAAATCAAAATGTGTTTCTTACCTAGGATGTCTACCACTCGCGAATAACAGTTTGGCTGAAACATTATTTTAACGTTATTAATTCATTCTTTTCACATTTATTGTATATCCACGAATATATAAAAAAGATGAATACCTCGCACGAATGGTTAATGAATCTAGCTGCGTTTCCTTTCATCGTAGCATCAACGACTAGATGATCGTCGATTTTGAACATGTAACATCCTATGTTTTTACTATCATAATATTTCTCCCGTTTGTCGGTTAAGGAGGCTCGAATTACCTGCGAATATCAGTAACTTATAAGTTTCATAAACAAGTATACAATGTATAGAAATACGTACCTCACCAGCATATTCAATAACCATTTCTCCAGCTTCAATGTCCCTTAAACAAAACAAACCTCTGCCGTGTATGTGAGAATGATATACTCCAACTGATTCCTTTGATGTTTCTTTAAGTATTCTGAACCGCATGGCCATTGGCAAATTTGTGCTTGCCACTCGTCTACAACATACCACAATTATGTAATTACATTTGACTACGCTGATTTATCAAAGTAGTGCTATGAATAAGTTCCAGTAGTGACTATATTCCTATCACAATAAACCTTTAAATTATCATGATTAATACCTGGATTCAGCTTCTGAGATAGCAATCAGTTTTGGTTGCTGCCTGTGCCTGGATGCCAGCCAACTAAACATGTCATGAACCTTCCTTCCTTTGAATGGTTCTGCACGAGCAGCACCATTATCACATGCTGTTGGTAGGTCATTCTCCGCTTCTCCTGGCTTAGGTGGTGTTAAATTGTGGAACCTAGGTTTATACTTGGTACACTTATTCACATCTGGTAGTTGTTCCACCAAGTACACAGTAGCGTTGTTTTCCAAGCCTAGATTTTCAGTAAGAGGGTTATGAGGCAACGGAGGTAAATTATGAGCCTTTCGAGCACTTTGAACAGCTTGAAACACAGTCTCCCATACTTCAGCCATCGATGAAGCAGTATGGGTAAATCCGTCCTGTGATTTTATTTCATACATTAACATTGGTCCTTTCGAAGAAGGTTTCTGTGTCTGTGTATTTTGTAAATTTTGTACGGATTTAATCGACTTGCTGATCATTCTTGGCTTCTTGACAGCAACCGGTGGAACCTTTGTTTTCAATATATTGAATTTATTATCTATTGGTTTCACTTTCTCATCGATTTTGTTTGCCTTCAACGTAAACGTTTTAATAGGTAACAGCTGCAAAGAAGCTATCTGAGGTACCTGTTTTGTTGGTAATATCTCTACAGAGGTTACCTGAGGAGACTTCTTGTTCTGTGTCACCGCTTTCATGTTGTGAGTGATTTTATAAGAACCATCTTGTAGCTGCTTCTGTAATACTATTTTCAAGGATGCATTTTGCAGTTTCTCTTTGTCCAGTTCCAATTTCAGATTTTCCTTCACCTTCTCGATAGTCTCTGTGTTTAACTTCAAGGTATCATTTATGTCGCTTATAGTCGTTTCAGGTGGTTTCTTGACTGTCGGCGCAACAGCTTCGACGATCTGCTTCTTTGATTCTGTAAGTTTTGGCTCCGGTTCTGCTGGCTTTATTTCAGGTTTCGTCGGTTCTTCTATGATCATTTCTGTTTTCTGCATTGCCTTAGTCGTGTCTTGCTTAGGGGTCACAGCTTGCATGGGTAATACTCTATTCATCGGTCGGCTCGTTGGTACGTTGTTTGTCATCTTATTTTGTATACACGAGCTGGTAATAACTGGATTATTACTTGTACTTACATTAATATTGTTTGAATTCGGTACCGTATTACTATAATTATTATGCACACTATTTACATCATGGCTTAACTTATTTACAATTATATCCCTTTGCGTTATACAGTGATTAGGTAATGGGGGTATTTTAGATGATATGCTAGACTTTATCATGCTGGTATTCTCTGATACATGTTTAGAGTCAAAGTATGGTCGGACACTATTATTCATCATCTGTTCTGAACCAAATAAAGGTTCTGTGATTTTCCATGGTCCATTGTTCAGTTGAGTAACAGAGTTAGACACTGGACTAGGACGTACAGCGACTCTTGGTATAGTTGGTATTGAGTTTTGCAATAACTTGGGTGACGATGTTACTCTGGTCACAGCTTGAGGCTCAGATGGGCACGTGTCTGATAGTTGTATAGACGTCACTGGTTCTACGACACTTTGACACGATACAGGCAATATGGTGTTACACGTGGCTGAAGCGAAGCTTTGTTCGGATGTTGCAGACATATTAATCTGTGGTGTTACGATAGATTCTGTTAGAGGTGCTGTTTGATTCACTACAACATAACCACCGGGTACTGCAGGCATATTTCCCACACTAGATGGCAAATTGGGCATACTGGATACATTTTGAACATTAGGTACAGTTGGTACGTTAGTTACATTAGAAGTACTGGGTAAAGTAGGTGCACTGGGTATAGTGGACACATTGGATGCGCTAGGTACATTAGGTATACCAGGTACACTAGGTGTTGTAGGTACATTGGGTACACCAGGTATACCAGATACATTGGATATATTTGGTACACTAGGTATACTTGGTGCACCAAGCACATTAGGTACGCCAGATGCATTAGGTACATTTGATACGTTAGCTGCACTTGGTATATTTGGTATACCAGATGCACTAGGTATGCTAGGTACACTGGGTACATTAGGTAATGTGGGCACTGTGGGAACAGTAGGTACACTGGATACATTGGATATATTTGTTATGCTTGGAATATTGGATACATTAGGTACATTGGATACAGAGGGTACGGTAGGTATAGTTGGAATGGTGGGTACATTAGGGATGTTAGGTACATTGGTTATACTAGATACGCTGGGTATGCTAGCTATGTTGGGTATGTTGGATACACTGGGTACATTAGCAACGTTAGGTACATTAGGCACTCCAGGTACTCCAGGTACATTCTGCACAGATTGCACAGCTGTCACAGTGGGAACACCTGGAACAGCCTGAACGTCCACGATTGGCTCCATGAGTTTAGATGCTTGAAAAACTTGCGTTGTCGTTTGGTAACTGCTCGCTAACACCTGTGGTACTGTGCCAGCCATGAACTGACTGGAAGACATTACAGTGTTGCTCACAATAGTCTCCAAACCGTAATACATTGGTTGGTTGGAAAGAAACATACTGCCCGTCGAATCTGTAAACATTTCTAATGTAGGCGTTGAACTTAACAATAGTTGTTCAGATGATATAACTCCACATTGAATTGCATTGGGCTGCTGTTGGATAATAGTTCCTAGAACCGTTGGTTGCGTTTGTGCAATTTGTACACCTGGTAATATTGATATACCTCCATTTTGTAATGCCAATAAATTATCAGAGGATGCTTGTATATATGCACCAGGAACTAAATGATTAGTTGTTATGAACTGAGGTTTAAACGCTGCCTCATGTTGACCACCAATTGTTGTTACATACTGAAGATTCTGTCCTGACTGTTGTTGCAGCGTTTCAACGTACGCAGACATAATTCCAGGAGACGCAACCTGTTGCAATATTACAGTTGGCCCGCTCGGTCTTTGAGTTTGCTGCAATTGTATAACCGGAGTATTGTTTTGCATAGGTTGAAATCTGTTGTGTCCATTATGGGGTTGCATGGTATTCTTTACAATCTGCGTTTTAATTCCCTTAGCTCGAGATTTCGGTGCTCTTGGAGATTTTGATTTGACCAATTTTGTCATCTGACAATTCGTCTGCGAGTCATTGCTCGCAGTTTGTACGCCGGTAGATGAAAATGTTGGAGATACTTGTGGACTCGGAATTGTCTGTGTACTTGCACTATCTGGAGAATTCTGTGACAAGCTAGAATCACTTGCAACAGACGGCGGATCTGTGATTTCTGTTATTTGGACAGTACTTTCTTGCGGTAATACTGTAGCATTTGGTAATGTAGTTGTTGTTCTGGTATACTGTGTTTGTACAATCATGTCGTTAGATGTTAATACTGTTTGATGAACAGTTTCCACAGTTGCGTGAGTATGAATCTGTGGTGTAATAATTGCCTGTGCTATCGGTTCAATTTGAATAGCTGGATGAGGTGATGGTACAGAAGCTTCTAAAGGAGACGTAGCTTGCATATCTGGATAGTCAGAAGAAAGAGTATGCCCTTCAGATGGAGACAATGTTATAAACTGTGGTGACACAGATCCGATACTTGGAGAGAATCTGGAATCAGGCGATGCCAATTTATTATCCATGGTTTCTGAATCGCTGTCACTTGTTATCATGATATCACAGTTTGCCAGATGTCTATTATAACTATCTTGTGTTCTGTAGGTACAACGGCATCGTTTACAAGTTACAGGACGATCTATATGATCAAACGGTGCATCATAATGAGCAGTAACATTGATCCTTTCGTTTTCAAGATGTTTCGGTGATATGCACTCGTCGTCGCTAGAAATGTCATCAGCACCATCTAATTGAGGGATTTTTAAATTTAACTTCAAATTATTTTCCTTGGCTTGATGTCCATACTTCTGACAAGTGGAGTAACTGTCAATTTCTTTTATTTTCTGCGATTTATCATTATTTTTCGAAATATGGGATTTAATGAATCCGTATATTCGTTTCGACCGTAAACCATTTGAAGGTTTCATGCACGAATTAAAATCTTTTTCAGCGGGTACAGTAAACTCATTACTGTCACAGGAGGATTCATCGTTAATACCATCTAACTGAGGGATCGATAAATTTTCTGTCATAGGTAATTCCGTGGTTTTCTCTTCTGTGTTGTATTCCGGTGAACTACATTCGCTGGCACTACTTGGATCAACAGTACCATCAACTTGTAATATTCTTGGCTGTTGCCTCGTGTGCCAGAAAAGCCGCTTATGTTCCTTTCCTTCCTCACGACTAGTAGATATTACTCGGCGATTAATACCACTCGCATCCTCGATACAATACTTTAATTCCCGCACGGAATCAGATAAAATGTTGGGTGTGTTTGCTCTACCTACAGTGGCCATTACACTCTCTGGAATTCTTAGCTCATGCAAAGTAGGTGGACGTTCATTCTGTGAATCTAATACCGTAACGCTTGTTTCGCTCGATTTTGTCATACTTGAATTCCTTGATAATTTTCTTCTTTTTATGCTGGGACCATAAGTACTATCCAGTTTACAACTCCAAGTTAAACTACAAGACCGTTGATGATGCCTTTGTCCTCCGACAATCAGTGGACTATTTGACATCACTTCTGATTTGGATCTCTTCAGCTCCCTACCTCCACGTTTCTTAGAACTGAACAAGTCGTCCATCAGATCTTGAACAAACGTTTTTGTCTCCAAATGAACCCAAAGATCGTTGTGCGGTCCTAACTCCAACAAAGAAGGATCTATCTTCGATATCTTGTTTTCAGTTGGTTTTATAATTTCGTCAACTTCAGGTGTTAACATGTCGTCTTTGAATAG
This sequence comes from Megachile leachella, assembly GCA_963576845.1. Lineage (NCBI taxonomy): Eukaryota > Metazoa > Arthropoda > Insecta > Hymenoptera > Megachilidae > Megachile > Megachile leachella. Next base: position 8,812,852 of record OY756251.1, read on the forward strand.
ATCAGTTGCAAAGGTACCATCATTTTTTAAGTCCATCGCCAAAAAATCTTCGTACGTCATTTTTGGAAATATATCTTGCATAGATATACCGTCTAATAAATCATGCGGCAAATCTTCAAATATAGCTTCTTCTAACTCTGGAGGTAAAATATCAGTATTATTTTGTTCCACCAAATTTTCATCAACTTCTTTGTTGCACACTGCATCTATCAAAGCATCCAACGTTTGTTTCGCAGCCAAATATTCATTTTTCTGTGTATCCAATGTAGTCTCTTTTTCCTGCTCCTTCGAATGATCAATGGTTACATTATGTTCTAGATCGGGAGAAACTTCTGGTACATATACTTGTATGTATGTTCTAATGTAATACCTTACAATTTTAAAAGGGTTTACTGTGGACCAGTATAGTCGAGAACATTTATAATCGCAAGGTATGATTTTTTCAACCGTGTCAGAGTATTCAGGTATAACAGTACCTAAACAATCAATCATCAATGAACCTATCATAACTTTCACTTTACTCGGTTCTGCATACTTTTTCTTCTTGCGATCCAACTCTACGTATACTGGTCTTCGTAAACTGAATTCGTTCTCGTTCTGTAAAGTTTTATGAGTACAATTATTTAAATGCAAAGAACAAAATACTGTTTTATCGTCGTTAAAGGCAAGTCCAACGTTCCTTGCACAAGGATAATGAAACGTGCTACTACAATTTTTTGCACAACAACCAACGCTTGCTCCTTTCTTCCCACATTCCGAACAACGAATCAACCGACCCCTGGAAATAGCACTATGGACATTTTGTAAAGAACCATCGATTTCTTCGAATACTTCATTGGACCAAAGTGCACAGTTAGAATGAACCCACTCATTTTGTCCACAATACAGAAGACGTCCTTCTTTCGTTTCTGCACCGTCTCCTAAACCTTTGCACAAACAACACGATCTACTGTCTTCAACATGAACATTATATAAATTTGCTGTTTTAGCGGCAATCGCCTTCGGTGCTTTCATCACTTCTTCCTTCCATACTTCCAGAATGGAATCATCAAGCTTTCCAACTAAACTGTCATCTTTAACATCCTTTGTCGTTACTAACGTATCACTTTTTTCCACATTACTTTTAGTATTTTTCGGACTAAACCATGGAAATACTTCTCGTAAAATTTCATGGTAGGCATCAATAAGTTCTTTAGATGCAATACGATTAATCACGTGTTCCATATCGCAATGGAACTGTGATAGTGTTTTGTATTCGTTATTATTAACTTTCTGTTTCACCGACATTAACGTGAGCGAGGGCCTAACGATAATTTGTTGATCTGAACAGTGACATTCTGAATCATTTGAACTACTATTTGAACTTTCTTGGATCACCGAATCTTTCTTGTCATTATCTTGAGAATCTTTCAGAGCACAATTTTTTACCCGAACCGAACATTCTTTCAAATGAAACTTTTGCCGAAGTCGTCTTAAACCTCTTCTATTAGTACAATCGCTTGGTTGATCTTCATCTGATTTACTTGTATCGGATTTTACATTATTATTAAGAGTAGATTCTGTAGTTTTTGATTTTTCGTTGACAGATTCTTCGGATTCGTCTGCGTTGAGAACCTCTTTAGCATTTACTGCGTTTGACTCAACTTTATCATCTGAAAAATCTGACTTCTTTATAGTGGAAGCAGACCTGCACGAACATTCTTTCTGTGGACTCCATTTTAATGCAGCACAAGCCTTCCTATTTTTACTTAATGATTTTATAACACCTATAAAACCAGCTTTCAGTTCAGCTTCTATGGCATTCCTCCAAATAGAATTAGGGCTTGAGGAACATTGACTGCAAGTGAATTCAATAGAATCAGGTAGATAACTAAGAATTTGATAACGTTCGTCGGAAAGTCCTTCGCAACGGGCATGTACCCAGTAAGAACATTCGCTACATTCCATCATCTGAAAAACACAGATTTAAATCAATTCATTTCAGTTCATTTTTTCAAGTAAATATATACATGTGCATATAAGCATTCTACAATATTTTATGACTTGAAAATATACTTACCTTCGTATCAAAATCATTTTCGTTGTAACATCTTTGACATAGAGGACAATAATTTCCTTGTTGACGTAATTTAAAACACATGGAGCATAATGGTAAATTGCCCACATGAACATTAACTCCTTCGCTACCACAGCTTTTACATTTGACACAACTTTGACACACATAAGGTCTTTCAGGACTGTAAAGTCTCGCACTGACACCAGATTTTGACAAACACGAGTGATGAAATGATTGACGACAACGAATGCAAGACAATTTTGGACCAGATCTTAGATGGCAGGATTGGCATATTGTACATCGAGGACAGCACCAATTTGGTTGGGCACAAGCATTCCATTCACTGGGTTCCAAACAAAAGGCATGATATGGCTCACAACAGCATTGACAATGGATGAGCTGGAAAGATTGTTACAATGTACAACTGTATATAATAATGTACATATATGTAATACTTACTGGTTCTTTTCCGGCGCTTCCACAGAGATAACAAATAGCAGGAATATGGAAGAGTTCTGAACCAATAAGGGCAAAACCTTTTGCACCAACTTCTGCGGGATCATACTGCTCCCAAAAGTCTATAGATACTGCATGTAATGTGTCATTATTTGTTTTAGGTACCTGTAACGATTCATTTATTATTACTACAAATATTAGTCAAATTGAAAACATTAATATAAATTATCTGAGAAATGATTTCATTGTAATACATTTTATTTCAATAATTTACATACCATTTGAAGATTTGATGCTGACATATTTTGTTGTGTTTTCCCTCTTTTTGGATGAGGTTGTTGTACTGTATTTGTAGTGTTGTCATCGTTATGTTTTTGCTGCTCCTTTTCCTTTGTATCACTTTTTTTCTCTAGCCTATCATTTTCCTTTAATGTTTTCGGAATGTGCTTATTGCTTTCAGTATCTTCTTTCCCATCAACAGAGGGAAAAGTAGCAATCGGTTGACCAAGAGCAACGCTTGCACTTCGGCAAACGTGTTTAACTCTTGGTCCTTTTAATTCAAGTCTCTGTCTCAGGGGTTGCGGGCATTGATTTAATGATGGCGAGGAGAACATCGGATTCTTTAATTTCTTCCTCACTTTTATCCTATTGTTTTTTCTTCTTTTTTTACTAGGCGATATATTCAGCGTCGAATCAACTATAAAATTTGTAATCGGATTAACTGTAATTCATATAAAATAAATTATAAAAAAAAAAAGAAAAAAAAAAAGAAAGAAAATGAAACAGAAACTTACATTTATCTAATTTTGTATACATAAAACCACCAGTGCCTTGATAACTAGTTTTTTGGCCCATTTCTATATTTCTCCAACTCATAGCTGATTTAAATAAGTTCTTTTCTGAACTATCTTCTGCGGGCCAGCCTAACTTATAAGATATTAATTTTTGACCTGGACTGTCAGTATCTTCTTGATTCAGTGATAATGGAACACTTAAAGGATCTCTCATCATTGGTGGTAATAATGCATTCAAGCCAGTTCTTAACGAAGAAGGAATGTTATAACATTTCAAACACATTTTTAACCAACACGCTGGACATCTGGCTTTATAAACGCATCTCATGAGATTCCATTGCTGACTTCTCACAACAGGTGGTACTAAACATAAACCATCTCCTTTATGGCATTGAAGGATCGGTAAAGTACTATTTGTAGATTTTGCACAAGCTTGTCGTTTGATCATTTTACTGATAAACTTTCTACACGATTCACAACTGTGAATACCAAATTTTCGAGCTTGTTTTACGAATCGATAAAATCGCACAGCACCACAAACTCCACATTTAATAGTACCTGTTAATCCTGAAATGTTATAATAATAAAATAAATTTTAACTACTATATCATTAAATTATAAATATTAATTGCATACCTAAGTTAGTATTTCCAGTTGTAACACTATTGTTATTTGTTGTTGAAAAAGGTCCTTCGGTTCCACCTACACATTTGTTATCTAACTTTAACCTTGCTTTCCTTAAAATAACTTTTCCACCATTTAACTTCATCCCAGTCCATTCTGACTGTTCATCTTCTGTGTGATTGCTATGCTCGCTTCCACTCTCGGACAGTGTACTTTCTGTATCAAAGTTATCTGAATTTCCCTCTGTAGTTTTATTTCTGTTATCAGAATTGCCTTGAATTTTTGCATTAACATTTTCTTTTGTCTTCACTACATCTGCAGGATTTGTCTGAACTTCTAAATCAACAGCTTCACTCTGCGTTCCTGACCTTGTTTGAATCCTGGAAGACTCTGAACTTGGAACATCGGAATCAGGAAGAACTTTTGTAGGAACAGAAAGTGATTTCTGGTTTTTGGACGCAGTTAATTTTGTATTTTGAGCTTTCCTGATTGTGTTTTGTGAATTATCTTGAACATTATTAGATTCTTTATCATCAGATGGATTCTTTACAACTTTGTTCTTATTCGATAAATTATTTCTTTTTACATCAGTATTAATAATTTTTGATACTTGTGCGTCTTGTATAGAAGGTGCTGGCTTTTCAAAATCCTTTACAGACTGTACTACAGTTTGGGCATTGGAATTCACTCGCTGAATCACCTTCCTGGCCTTATTTCTCAGTTCTTTATCTTTTAATTTTGTACATAATTTACTAATATTTTCTTCTTTTAATTTTGTTTCTTGATTACAAAGTTTATTCAATGCAAATTTAGCTTTCTTCACGTGAGTACCAACTTCATTTTCACTGTGCTCCGCTCCAGAAATTTCTTCCAATTCTTCGATAAATCTTTTATTAGGTTTAATTACTCTTGATGAATGGGCACTTCGAACTGGTAAAATAAATTTTCTTACAGCGTTCGGTTTATCACCGCACTGTGCTGTCATATTACGTGCATTGTTACTATTAGATTTTGCCCTTTGTAATAATCTTTTTGCAGTACTATTACGTAGTTGCCTTGTTCGTTGATGTTGATCTAAGATATTATTCACTGATTTTAATACTGGTGTTTTCATGAAATTGGAGAATTTAATATTTTTACAACTTTTACGGCTTTTAGGTCTATGAAATTTAGTAGCACGTTTGGAATTTAATATAGTCACATCTTTCTTAATATCTTCTGTTGCTTTCACACTTTTATCACATAATTTCTCTACGTTATTCTCAGCATTCGAAGAAGAGTTTTTAATATCAGTGACATTTTGTTCATTGGACTGCGGTGCAGGATTATCAACGGCATCAGGTGGCGGTTTGACGGATGTGTTTTCTGTGTCATGTTGTTGCGTTTTTATGTAAGACACGGAAAGCTTAGCCTCTTTAGTGCTAAAACCATGGAATGGTGGATGTTCCTATAACAGTAAACATTTGTAATAAACATTAAAACATCTAACGATTACATAAATACTGCTATTTCCACATTCTGTATGCCATTACGATGTACCTTTTACACCAACAAATAATGAAAGTACAGCGAAAGACATTTAATAGTTAAAAACTTGACTACAATAGAATATGCATGAAAGTTTTGTACATTCTATGGAACACAAGAAAAAAATTTCAATAGAATGTATTAATAAAATATAAAATAAAATGAGAAGAGTTTCTTTTACTGAATCATTGACATTTTTAGGTATAGTGGTATGTCAGTACATAATATACACATCTGCCATTCCGAGTAAGCGATTCCTTTTTAATAGGTTAACTTTCATTATACAGCCAAATATCTGAGTTTTTCTGGTCATTGGATCGGTGCCGTATGCGTCCCTATGACGCTTGCACAGTAAATACATTTATTTACAAGTCAAGGAATAGTTATTTACAGTAGAACTCCAATTAGGCGCCTTCTGCTAGACATTCCTTACGATAGTAAACTACGAATTACCTTCTCGTTGTCACCAAATGTTTCGTTGAACAGGGAAAGTCCGTAATAGATGTTCTCGGCGACGGTTACCGAATCGCTTTGGGCTGTCTCGGGCTGGCCGAGAACTTTGATCCGTTTCCTGGTGACCGTCTTCGGCGGCTTCCCGGGAAACTTGGACCTTCCCATGTTCACTTATTTCAACGGCCAACCTCAACCTCACAACGAAATTCTGTTTCCATTTTACGCGATTTTGCCCAGTCGAGGCGCACCAACTGAACACCAACGAACACTTAACACACACGGAAACTTACAGGCTTCGTTTAACATCGGTTAACGTCGGCTAAATTCGATGATAGCCGCGAAATACGCGCGTATTGTCAAACACAGAATCACTAGTAGTAAGGTGGGTACATGTGTTTTCGAATACAAATGCGCGCATTCATCTAGTGATTTTCACTTGAGCGAAACTTAAGTTACGCGCGCTACGCTCGCTGGTTCTTTCTCGATCCTCACGATTCAAATGTAGGTACTACATTTACACTGTATTAGACAAAATATTTACATACTATGTAATTTAACATATTGTACATAAAGTTTTAATAAATATTTTTATTTAATTTAATTAATGATTATGAATGTTTTCAAATTTTATATTACAGTTTGATTCTCATTTTTAATTTTGATTAATTCATGATTAAAAATATAAATAACGATTAGTGAATCGATTTGTTCGATATATCGAGTTCTACTTCGAAGTTAAAGTATTACGCAAACTTTTATAAAAATATTGTAATTTCACATATTTTATTATTTGCTAATTATTAATTTATGTTGTTTGAACAATTAAGAAATTATAATAATTTTTAATGTTATAAAATTGCAAATGGTGACTTATTTTTTTTTCTTCTAATTTTATACTTGAGGTTATAGTAATTGACTCGTAATAGATCGAACGCGATTGATTTCGATATATCATATATCGAACAGTTTCCATTTTGAATTAGCGGGACTCTACATCGTATGACACGTAACGTTGAAAACTCAATATATTTAATTATTTATAAATTATTAATACTTTATTTTTATTTAAATTAATTAAAAATGTTAATAATTCCGATACATATGGCATCAATATTATGATTTGTCCTTCTTTTTATTTTGCATTTAAGGTTATAATAAATGATCACGACTCGTAATAGATCGAACGCAACTGGTTCGATATATCGCGTATCGAGCGCGCTTTCTAGTTTGAATTCACCATAATATATTTTACCTCAGGGAATATTAATATGCTCTTCGTAATTTTCATTAACATAACGTTACATCATAAATTATTCAGTAACTGTTGCACGTTTATTCAAACTAAAAATTGTTCTACAATTAAAATTTACACGATAAAAGTGTATCTGATAAAATCACATTCATCCAATTTATTTAAATTGTTTCTCAATTATACATAAGAAAAAAAATGATTCAAATATTCATTACGAAATACCGGATTATGTGTTACAATTAAACAACACGTGAGAATTTGATTATAACATTACAATTCTTCAATTATAAACGTTGGTTATTATTTTCTCAATGTCATTTGCCTCGGCTAAAATTTAATTTTAACGGAATGAATTTCGTCTCTATTAATGGAGAACAAAGCGTAAAGAATTTTCATTTTAATCAAATTAATTCGTCGAAAAAGTTGAGCGATAATAAAGTCGATAAATAAGGTATGCATGAAATATAAATCTGCCGTTTCATGCGCGTTGACCTGTGCTTCATTCATAACCATCAAGTACCGCTTTTAGAGCCAGATTGTACTTTTCTTTGTACCTTTGTGTCTTTTAACCTCTCGATATATCGATTCTAATCAAAAGGCATGTTTCAAAACAATCACTTATAGAAAATACAGAAGTATGGCAGTTGTTTATTAATTTAGTGTACCATTATACAGTTACAGATTTTTCTTCCACTCACAGCCATCTTATGAAAAAACGTTTCGAACAATATTTGCAGGTTTGAAGGGCACGATAGATATTAATAAAGCAAATTTTAACTTCACATTTCCTCTTCTGTAAATCGAATATGTTAATAAAAATATCGTGTAACATGTGTTTTGAATTCTCGATGAATGAATAAAAAGCTATGAATAAAAAGATGTTCCTATTTAAAAAACCCAAGTGACCTTGCCTTTGCAAGGAGAAAATTTTGTTCATTGCCTTTGCCTTTTCAAAATTTGCTTTATTAATATCTATCGTGCACTTCATACCCTGCTATTGTTCTAAACTTTTTTTGGTAAGGTGAAAAATCGTGAGTTACAGGTAACACTCTGTGTATCAAAATGAAATTAGAATACGAAAAAAGTTTTGTAATGTGAAACAATGTATTTGCTCAGAAATGTTCGTAATTTAACTTTTATTGAAAGTTCTCTCTCTTTACCGGTCGTTTTCTTAATCAAGCTTGTAACAAGAAAATTCGATAAAGCCGATATCCACGTCCATCTTCGTAGCCACATAAATTGAGTTGCATTATATTGGGTTGAAGTTATCGGGCTACCAATACCGCGTCCCATTTTATCGATCTTCCCGTATCATAAATATTTATGCACGTACGAGTACACGCGTACTGATAAACTTTATATTTTTAATAAGGCACATCAATACCGAGTTCTTTTCTTTTGCGCGAAATCAACGAGGTTAAAAATTAAATTACGACCGTGGTCGTTGCGGGAATCGTTCGAACGTGTCTTTGATTATATTGATTTACATTTAATGTACGTCATACGTGTCGCGTATACTTTGGCATCATCGTTAATTAGGAAAAACCTGAAGTTTACTGATGTAGTATGATACTTCAAATAATTATGTGTAAACAGGAATGCCTCTCTCGTTTGTATAATTCAGCGAAAATTTAAATATAAAGCTATTCCTTTGAAGTTATTCGAACGAATGTTATTTTATTTGAAACGAATATCTACTATCGGGCAGGGTTTTATTATTTTTCATCGTCGAAAATAAAAAATAAAAAATATTTCGCAAGAGTATCGCGGTAATAATTGTGTTATCACAGTGCAGTTTTTCGATATAATGTTTTCCCTCGGTTTTATTTAACGTTGCATATAAATTCACCGTAGAGAAATAAATTGTCCGGGTAAAATGTAAAAAAATAAAAAAAATATTAGAGATACACTTTGTACAAATTGATAGCAAATTATCCCCATAATTTCGACGAGTTATTCGTATTATACTTGTAGAATAGACGTCAACAAGCTTTTATTATGGAAAGAAACATTTTGCGAGTACATTAAAATCATGATTACAAACATTTATACGTCCATTTATATCGCGCAACAGAAATGTTACCCGTCACGGTTCGAATAAAAGCTTGCCATTTGTAATTCGAGTACAATTGCAATCAACTCCATTTTGCGTGGCAGCAGAAAAAGTAAATAACAAAAAAAATTGAAGTAAAAAAAAGTAAATCCCAACTAGAGGAATAAAGTAGTTTAAATTCAAATTGTATCGGGAAATCTAAATTGTTGTAGATATATCAAATGCTCGATTTCGGAACGTAAAAAGTTTGATGCAATTTCGTGACATATAAGCGTTGTTAAAATTGTATTTACGGTGCACCAGTTTAATAGATAATATTTTAGCGGGGAGTTTTAGTTCATATTGTTGATATGAGGACAGTGAAGAAAGTAAAAGTTACTGCTTTATAATGCATCGAGTGATAAACGAAAGCTTGAAAGTCTGTTACATGACATAAACGCGTTACAAAATGGAGCTTGTGGTATATCAAATTAAAAGTCAAAATTTATTGAAGATAACTGTATAAGGTTCCTTTGAATATTCTTAATTTAATACAAATTATTCTTAAGATAAGTAAAGTTATGGAGTTGTAACACATCAAGTGTTAAATGAAAGATTGAAAGACTAACCTGATTTCGTGACATAAAAGCGTTACAAAATAACGCTTGTAACATATCAAATTAAAGGTCCAGATTTACTGAAAATAACTGTATAAGGTTTCTTTGCATATTCCTAATATAAGAAAAATTATTTTTACGATAAGAAGAGTTATGAAGTTGTAACACGTCAAATGTTAAATGGAAGATTTAAAGTCTAACCTAATTTCATGACATAAAACTATTACAAAATGGCGCTTGTAACATATCAAATTAAAGGTCAAAACTTATCGAAAATAACTGTGTAAAAATTCCACAGACATTCTTAACATAAAAAGAGAAATATAAAGATGAAGGAAGTAGTAAACTTGCAACACATTAAATGGTACATTACGAGAGCTTCGAAGTCTAAATCGATTTCATGAGACAAGTATCACAAAATGGACGTTAAGATACATAAAATTAAAGATTGAGATTTACGGAAACTAACTAGATTTATGAAACGTTCCTTAATAATCTTGATACAAGGAAAATAAATGAGGAAGCTACAATCTGTCGACTGTCAAATTTCAAAACGTAAATGTAACAAGATTTCATGACATAAAACAATCGCAAACTGACAGTAATGCTACATCAAATTAAAGCTTAAAATTTGCTGAAAATTACTGTATGAATTTTTCATAAGATCTTCCCATGAAACTCATGTTGGCAACAAATTATGCATTTGAGACAAGAGTAAAGATATGCATTTTTAAAAGGGTGTTGTAAATAGGGGTTGCTGATGAAATAAGATAAAAGAAAGGGATGATTAACTGCATATTAAATAAGAAAATAAGTAGGTGTTGTTACCTGTGTTTGCCAAGATTGAACATGAGTTTCATTAAGTTTCAAACATTAATTTTATCAAGTTTGAACATGAGTTTCGACAAGTTTTAAGCATTAGTTTTGTCAAGTTTGAATATGAGTTTCATTAAGTTTAAAACATTAACTTCATCAAGTTTGAATATGAGTTTCGTCAAGTTTTAAGCATTAGTTTTGTCAAGTTTGAATATGAGTTTCGTCAAGTTTTAGGCATTAGTTTTGCCAAGTTTGAACATGAGTTTCGTTAAGTTTAAAACATTAACTTCATCAAGTTTGATCATGAGTTTCTTCAATTTTGAAAAAACTTTCCCCAAAGAGTACACAAGCCTCTTAACAAAATCAGATGCAATCCGATGAAAAGGAACGAATTTGCATGAATATCAAGGTGCATTCCCGAGGAAGAAAAGAGAAGGGTAGTAAAAAAAAAAAAAGGAGAGGTTGAAACAGCAAACGCAAAGTTGTCGCGTTCAATCAAATTCAAATTGGAGACGATCTAACGCGATAGTTTACCTGTACGCAAGGAAACCCGAGACTCTCGTTACAGCGAGGCGTATTCGTTTTAAGCGGCGAAGCGAACGAGTTTATCTCGTCTCGATCATTCCGCTCGAAATGCCCGAGCGGGTGTGGTACCCGGTCGTATTCTCGTTGGGATCGGTCAGCTAGCCGGTTGTAACGGAGCTATAAGATCTGCTTGTTCCGTTTCGTTGCTTTGCATTGCGTACTCTGCACTGCTGCACGGACTTCAACCTCACACAAAACGGACAAGTGTGCGATCCTAGAAAGGATAACACGAGGTCTATACTCTTATCCTGACTTTGCTGGACCATTCTGCGCACTCCATATTCTCTTAAACACCGATCAAAACGATTTATTACCTTGATGCTACAATAATTGCGGATTTCATCCATCAATTTTAAATAACAGATTTGCGGTCATTCCATCATTTATTCTCCCATATTCAAAATTAAGTATCAATTGCCTGACTGATGGCGACAAATTTCACCCTATTTATATTTTCTCTCTTTGAAAAATGATGCTGTTTTGTATCTTATGATTTCGTGGAAAAATGGATATTCAGAAACATAGATATTTTATTGATACGATATTAAGCTTGATGTGTACTCTGCTTGACATTTGATGGTAATATGTCGACACAGGTTTTAGAACGATATTCATTTCAAACATAGACGTATTTTGTATAAAAAGGTGCAGGAAATATTTGCTTTAAATTGCTCTCAGTGCATTTCTGTGAATCACTAAATGTGCCAATGGACGTATTACTCTCAATGGATTTTTGTAAATCATTAAATTGCTCTCGGTGAATTTTCATGAATTATTAAATGTATCAATGGATGTATGGGCTCTCAGTGAATTTTTGTAGATCATTTCTTTCAGTGAACTTTTGTGAATTATTAAATGTATGAATGGACGTATTGCTTTTAGTGAATTTTTGTAAATCATTAACTTACTCTTAGTGAATTTTTCGAAATTAATAAACGTATCAACATACACATTGCTCTCAGTGAATTTTTTAAACATAATTACATTTTGCAACTAATCAAAAAATTAAGAAAGTCATAAAATAACACAAAACAGAAATCCATACCGTTCAAAAAATCTCAAAGTTCGACTATTTTAAAACGCCACTTCAAAGTACCAAAATAAAAAAATCAGCAATATTACAATATATAAAAATTCCAAATTCCCAACGCAATATTTCAAGAGCCTTTCACTATCGATGCATATTTCAAAACCGACCGTGCGTTGAAACAAAAAACATTTTTAACATTTTAATATTTAACGCGGCCGCCATGTTGCAACCCCAAGTAAGTTTTGTACATAACCTAACATTAAAAATGTTAAAACCTTCTTCCTCCATCGAAAGTTTCTGATTTTGTCCATAACCTCACATTTAAAAACCTTCTTCCAGTATCAAAAGTTTCTAAGTATCTTCGACCTCGGTTTAATCTTGTTTCCGATTGCATTGGAAGGATTTTAGGTCACAAAATCATGTCATCCTTTTTACGCTCCGGGAAGAACTATGCGGCTCGTAAAGAGGCCATTTTATCTGGTAAAAAGTAGTTCGCGATAAAAACGGCGGGGGAAAAAGGAAGGAGAATCAGTCGGGTTACTTTAGCGACAGACCACGTAATTACAAGACATGTACATCACGTTATGAACCGGTGAATTCATTTCCCTGTTCCTTTTGTTTGCAAGCCAGCTCGCGTGTGCGAGGCTTAGAAAGTTGGAAGTTGGTTCATTGTACCTCGAACGTGAGAAATACGCAGAATATTCCGAGTGACATTCCGGGGCGGAGACTCTATAACAAAAAAAAAGAAAAAGGACAAACATTTAACGCATTCAGCTAGCATGCAAGTTAAGCGAATACTTTTCACGCTCATTAAACGAGTGTCAGAACGTGACGTTGTATCTGAGACGCGTTTTCTCGTTCGTTAACACTAGGTTTACGGGACGCGTCATTTTGACGCATTTCTTTTCAGGAAAATTACAGAAATCGTTCGCAGTTTTGTTGTCCTGACTTTTATCCATTGACCGAGGTATATTGAAGTCTATTTTCTTCGAAAGCTTTGAAATATTGAAATTTGCTATCTATCTCTACGGATGTGAGTCAATTTGACGCGATCAAATTTTTAGTAAATTTACCCACGCAAAAATTACAACAATAATAAATATGAATGCACCGACAATGTCTTATAAACGACGGACTTCGCTCGTATGCCGATTCGGACACGAGGTCGCAGTACAAATCGCAGTTCGCAGAGTAGAGGAAAGTAAAAATGTAGAATATTGAAGTAACTAAAATATTAATGAATAATAAAAACTTTCTATAAATATATATCTCATATTTTCATTCCTTGTTTATATTGCTTTCCAAGTGGTTTTTCTTCAAACGTATTCATGCGCCAAATTAATGCGTCCCGTAGATGTAAACCTAGTGTTAAAGTTCTTCCGATCCAGGTAAAATAAACGACCGCCGTAATCTTTTCGATTTGACGAATTATTTTGCACGATCGAACGCCATTAACGTACAGCTTTCACCCGTTGCTTTTTCCAATTTTCTATTGCCTTTTTTATTTATCGAACGCGCCGTACGCGAGAGAATCCACGACTAAAACAATCGTGCACGCGCATTTCGCTTAACCGAAACACGAGTATCAAAGTGAACAATAAGTTTGATAGTAAACCGGAGTGAACTGTGTATCGAATGATCGAGTTGAAAGGGGGCAAATTCTCGCGCGATTTTGTGAGCAGTAAAACTGTGGCTACAGTGTGTGATGTGGATTCTGATTTGAAAATGATGTATATATTGATATTCGTGATACTTGTGAAGTTATAATTACAGAGGGAAAGTAGGTAGAGACAGGTTATTGCACCCTTTTCCTAGTGTATGAACGGATACAATGTTTGTATGGCGTGTAGGGTGTGTGAAAATTATGAACTTTCAAATTTCTTATTTGAAGGAGTTTTAAAAGCTCAAGTTTTCAGGTTTTGAACTTGTTAAATTCTAAAATTAACAAATTTTCAGATACTTGAACTGTAGGTTTTTGTGTACTTAACATTATTGATTTTTAAATTTCTAGATTTGACAATTTCTTAGTTCTTGAATTCTCAAATCTAAAAAACTTCCGAATTTCGTAATTTTCCAAATTCCTACATCCCCCAACCCTCAATTTTTCAAATTCTTTACTTTCTGAATTTGCTAAATTAAAGAATCTTTAAATTCCATATTCTCCAAATCAACAATTTCTAAATAACACATCCTCAAATTTTTTAATTCCCATATTATTTCGCTAATTACAAAATTTCGAATATATTCAGCACTGTAATTTCACTCCTCTGATTTAATGTTTTAAGAGTCGCATTAAATTTTAAACAAGTCTGCCGAGTTTCATAGATACATATAATACTATAATACGATATCAAGTAGCAAATTTCAAAAACATAGAAATTTAATGTAATTTCATTAACCTAAATTATTATTAAATTGCACTCAAGATAAATTAAGTAATAGCTTGAAGTTGTCTGTTTGGAATAGAAATTAAATGAATTATCAAACGTAGATTGCTGCATATAGAATGGTATAAATTCTAACGTAACTTCATGGTAGAACAGTAGAATATCGTTGATAATATGTTAAATTAAAACTGAAGTCCATTAAAAATAGCTATCTAGAAGTTGCGTAATTGGTTTTAATATTGGAAAATTGACGAACAAGTAAAGACAGCTGTCTGATCAATACATATCGAATGTTAAATTTTAATTACGCCAGAAGTCTAAAACGACTTTATTACAGAAATATCAAAGTGGTACTTATGGTGAATGAAATTAAAGCTTAAGATTTGTTAAAAATTGTGATACAATAATTTCTTCACTAAATTTAATATTATTGAAGTTGTAAATTAGAAAATAAGCCATTACGTTGTTATACAGGGTGTTACCTGTAACGCTACACACGATTTTTCTCCTACTTGCAGCCATCTTACGAAAAAAAGTTTAGAACAATATTTCCAGGGTATGAAGTGCATAATAGATATTAGTAAAGCAAATTTTGAAAACAGTTTGTTCTCTTGGCAAAGTCAAGATCACTTGGGTTTTTTAAATTAATATTTTAAGTTAACATTCTAATGCAAACTCATGACAGAAAAGTGTCACAAAATGGCACTTGTGAGACACCAAATTAAAGTTTGAGACCTGCCGAGAATAATCATATAAAACTTTCCTTCATATTCGTATTATAAAAAGAATAACAAAAATAAAACAGAAACTATCAAAATCTTATGCATCGAGTGATAAATATCGGGACGTAAAAAGTCTGAAATAGTTTTATGAAAAGTGTTTCGAAATGACACTCTTGGGACATCAAATTAAATCTTGATGTCTGCTGAGAATAACCATATAAAATTTTCATTAATTCCATAAAAAGAATAACAAAAATAAAATTGAAGCTATCAAGACGTTACGCATCAAATAAAAAGTGTAAAAGAGTTTCATGACTGAAAAGTGTCTCAGAAGGGTACTCATGATATACCAAATTAAAGCTTAAGATGTACTGGAAATAATTATATAAATTCCCTGGTGATAATCTCAATATTAGCAAAGTTATTAATCGGGGAAGACAAGTATTGAATTATTGTATGTCAAATGACAAATGTTGGAACGTATAAGTTCTAGTATAAAATCATGACAGAAAAGTATCTAAGAACAACACTTGTGATACATCAAATTAAAGCTTGAGACCTACCAAAAATCACTGCATAAATGCCCCGTTAATATTTCTAATATCAGCAAAGTTATTAATCAAGGAGCATAGGTATAAAATTGTCATATGTCAAAAGACAGATATCGGAACATATAAGTTCCTATACAAAATCATGACAGAAAAGTGTCTCAGAATAACACTTGTGGCACATCAAATTAAAGCCTAAGACTTACCAAAAATCACTGCATAAATGCCCCGTTAATATTTCTAATATCAAAGTTATTAATCAAGAAGCACAGGTATAAAATTGTCATATGTCAAAAGATAGATATCGGAACATACAAGTTCCTGTACAAAATCATGACAGAAAAGTGTCTCAGAACAACACTTGTGATACATCAAATTAAAGCTTGAGACCTACCAAAAATCACTGCATAAATGCCCCGTTAATATTTCTAATATCAGCAAAGTTATTAATCAAGGAGCATAGGTATAAAATTGTCATATGTCAAAAGACAGATATGGGAACATATAAGTTCCTATACAAAATCATGACAGAAAAGTGTCTCAGAATAACACTTGTGGCACATCAAATTAAAGCCTAAGACTTACCAGAAATCACTGCATAAATGCCCTGTTAATATTTCTAATATCAGCAAAGTTATTAATCAAGAAGCACAGGTATAAAATTGTCATATGTCAAAAGACAGATATGGGAACATATAAGTTCCTGTACAAAATCATGACAGAAAAGTATCGCAGAAAGCCAGTCACGATACATGAAATTGAAGCTTGATATCTACTGAAAATAATCCTGTAAAGCGTTCGTCAATACTCGTATCATAAGAAGAGGAAAGATAAAAGGTATGAAGATGTTGCGTATCAAATAATAAACTTGCAAAGGTGCGAAGTTTAAAACTCGTTATATCGGGAGTATCGCAAAATGGCACTTATGGCCCATCAATTTGTAGCTTAACGTTTGCGGAGAATGGCCAGATATGTAACAGATCGTACAATTTACGTACGCGTGCAGCGAGCTGTAGAAAGTTAGAAGACGACGGTTCATCGCACGGAGAACGTGAGAAATACTTATACACCATTCTACATTTTTTTTTCCCTCCTCCTCCTGTTCGTCGCCCCCTCCCCTTCTTCTGTGTTCTCCTCTACTCGAAGTTGCCGGTGTACTAAACTCGCGTGCACGAAAAATAAAAACCTCCGGTGCACTTCTCCCGCCCCTATTAAACAGGTAGTCGCCGGATAAAAACAAAACCATCGCTTCCACACGTACCGTGGTTTCGAGGGAAAAAAGAGGAGATGAAAAATCTTCATAGACGGGAATCGAACAAAAGGATAAAAATTGTTCGTTGCGTGCAATCGATACGATTTTATTCATAGAACCGTGATTCCATGGAATTACCCGGATTTCGTGCGCGAACAAGTGTTCTCCGTTATTTTTCCTCATTTACAACGGTAAATGGACAAATAATAAAAAGAAAATAGTCTGGAGAAAATGAAACATCGAGAGGGTAAAGGACGTGTACGTAGCGGATTTCGTCCGGGTACGTTCGGTGGTTATTATTTGGATTAGAGGTTCTTAAAGCGCCGGGTCTTGACTCGCTGCGATTGTGAATTGCGAGTTAATCTTGGGCGGGACGTGTTAAGTTACCGTTTTCGAAAATGGGGTTACGAGAATGTGGAATTATGCAACTGTTGGACTTTCGTATTTGCGATTGTTGAAATAGCAATGTGGGGAATTTTAAGAATTATTAATTCTGTAATTTTAGAGTATTAGAATTTTTTAATTTGGAATTTGAGAATTTGAGAATTTTAGAATTTTGGAATTTTGGAATTTTGGAATTTTGGAATTTTGGAATTTTGGAATTTTAGAATTTTAGAATTTTGGAATTTCAGGATTTTGGCATTTGGAGATTCGGTATTTTGGAATTCGAGATTTTCGAAATAGGGATTTTGGAATTCGGGATTTTGGAATTCAAAATTCTGGAATTCGGAATTTTGGAATTTGAAATTTTAGAATTCGGAATTTAGGAATTCGGAGTTTAGAATTTTGGAATTTGAAATTTTAGAATTCGGAATCTTAGAATTTGAAATTTTAGAATTGGAAATTTTGGAATTCGGAATTTTGGAATTTGAAATTTTAGAATTCGGAATTTAGGAATTCGGAGTTTAGAATTTTGGAATTTGAAATTTTGGAATTCGAAAGTTTTGGGTTTTGGGTCCTTGTTGCGGTTTCTGTTTCCTCATTGAATTTATGAGATTTTTGTAATTGTTGATTTGGGACAGTTAAGGTCCAGAAATTTTCCGTGTTTGAGAGTTAAAGTTTTCATGATGTTCGATTTGCAACTGGTATTATTTTTTGCGAATCTTTACAACTTTCATTACTTTCACGATCTTCGTAATTTATAACTTAAAAATATCAGAAATTTGGAATATCTTAATTTGTAATTTCTGAGGTTTCTCTATTTAAAATATTCAAAATCAGAAATCTTTAAGTATCTCCTGTCAATCTCAAGAACATTTGTGTACAGTTTTCCCTAAGTACACGTATATTTTACATAGCTATTAATCCAACTCAGTACTCGGCAATCCCTTCAACGATATTCCTTATCGAATCCAATAAGTAAAGTCGACTTAAAGACGAGTAGCAATAATTGCATGTGTTATACATTCACCTTACATGCATCAGAAATTGCAATGAATTCGTAAACAAGTTTTCTGCGCGTGTGACATTTCCATCCCCATCTTATGTGCCATCCAGATAAATATTTAAAAGACTTGAAGACTTCTTGCTGGTCGGATGACATTTACGATTGGGATTGAAAGAAATACCGTAACGTAAATAAGAAGAACATCGATATTCACTATTCCACTGTATCGTGAATATTCGTTTTATGCATTCTTCACATCGTGATAAACCGATGAATGCAATCTCTACACAGACAGGAATATCACTTCCTTTTTTCGTTTTTATTCATGAATGATATGAGTGATACCTACACGTTGCCTTCAAGCACCTCTATTCTTCAAACCATGCTCCTTTTTTTGTTTTTCTCTTTTAATTACCTACTGCCACGATATTCGATCAAAAGTGCAAAAAATTGTCGGGAACAATATGTTCTTGTTTTATATTGCATGACCTATTTTAGGTGTTTGAACCATTTTCTTCATTCACTTTTTTCATATATTTTCCATGAAAGTTGCAGCTTGCGGTGGATATTGGGGCATCCTTTGGGAGGTTTGAGAGTTAGTGATATTGGTAGATGGTAATTTGGGGATTTGGGGATTTGGGGATTTGGAGATTTGGAGATTTGGAGATTTAGGGATTTAGGGATTTGGAGATTTGGAGATTTGGAGATTTGGAGATTTAGGGATTTGGAGATTTGGAGATTTGGAAATTTGGAGATTTAGAGATTTGGAGATTTAGAGATTTGGAGATTTGGAGATTTGGAGATTTGGAGATTTGGAGATTTGGAGATTTGGAGATTTGGAGATTTAGGGATTTGGAGATTTAAGGATTTGGAGATTTAGGGATTTGGAGATTTAGGGATTTGGAGATTTAGGGATATGGAGATTTGGAGATTTGGAGATTTGGAAATTTGGAGATTTAGAAATTTGGAAATTTGGAGATTTGGGAATTTAGAAATTTGGAAATTAGGAGAAATCGAAATTTGGAGATTTGGGAAATTAGAAATTTGGAAATTTGGAGAAATGGAAATTTGGAGATTTGGGAATTTAGAAATTTGGAAATTTGGAGATTTGGAGATTTGGAGATTTGGAAATTTGGAAATTTGGAAATTTGGAGATTTGGGAATTTAGAAATTTGGGGAATTGGAAATTTGGAGATTTGGGAATTTAGAAATTTGGAAATTTGGAGAAATGGAAATTTAGAGGAATGGAAATTTGGAGAAATGGAAATTTAGAGGAATGGAAATTTGGTGATTTGGGAATTTAGAAATTTGGAAATTTGGGGAAATGGAAATTCGGAGAATTGGAAATTTGAAGAATTGGAAATTTGAAAATTTATCAATTTGAAAATTTATCAATTTGAAAATTTATGAACTTGAAGATACATAAATTTAGTGATTGAATATTTGAAGACTTGAATATTTCGAAATTTTTAAATTTAGAAAATTAAACACTTGTTACCTCACTAATTATTGAAACTTGAAAATTAAATTCTCCTCAACCTTCCAAAATCCTTTTCTCCCAAAATTTCAAACTATTCAATTTAATTCAAGAACCGCCCCAAACATCAGCAATATTCTACAAAAGTATCCCGCCTGTAAATGGCCGAATGTATCACCACTCCAAAGCGACAGTATATATTATATACCCAAGAAGGATATCGCTATTTCCAAAGAAACTAATGTATTCTCGTGCGAAAAACGAAACGTGGCACAGGTAATGTAGACCATGTGGGCGTTTGCATCTCGTTCGCTTCTCCGAACCCATAGATCCTATCTATCGGGTCCTGTGAATAGTACGGGGTACATTGTCGTAAAGCGTAAACCGGTCTCTGTCTTTTAGCTTGTATGTACCAATATATCCATTGATACCTATATCTACCTGTCTATCTTCCTGCTCTATCCGAAAGAACGGACAGAAATGGCCGCTACAGTGTCTGGCCAACGATTTTCACCGAAGAATATGAGTATACTGGCTAGTACAATAAAACAGATTTCTTTTATTCAACGCCGAACGAGATACGGATAATGGACACCACGTGGGTGTCTAAACTGGATCGTTCTTACGGTGTACTGGTGCTATGAAACGTTAGAAAGATACTTTTTAATGAATATTAGAAACGGGTTAGGTCGTTTACGTCAGTGACTTTTGTAGTAATAATTTGTTTAGTGTTTTTTTGTTTCAAGGAGTGATTATACAGGATCTAATAACCGGTAATAGGTGAACCTACATCAGTTTCACTGCTATTAGAAAGAAGTAGCTGATTAAAACAGACATGATAGTGGTCGTGTCACATTCGGAGATAGTGGAATTGTATCAGATCTGAGGATTTGGGGCAAAGGTTTATAGAAATTAGAAATATATAGGACTCTAGGGACTTCCGAAGATATATGGTTGGATATGAGGGACAGTGTATGGAAATATTGGACTTTAGAGATTTAAGAATCTTCGGTTTTATGGATTTTGGGATTTATGGATTTATGGGTTTATGGATTCGGGCATTTAAGAACAGGGATTAGAGATATAAGGATATAGAAATAGGTTTACAGCAGTTCTAAGCTACAAATACATCTAATCTTAAAATTACAAATTTCTATTATTTAAAAATATTAAGGTTCACAGTTTAAATATTCGACTTTCAAAATTAAAAATACAAAAGTTAAAAGTTGCAGTCTTACACTTTTAATGTTACTGTTATTTTTAATTTTAATGCTGAAATTTTTGAATTTAAGAATTCCAAGTTTGAAAATTTCAAAAACAACACTTTCTCAATTTCGTAAAATGAAGTTTAATCTTTCGATTTTTCTGCCACTCCCTTAATCCGTTCGTATTTATACCCAATGAAGAGCATCGAATCCATTTCGATAATATAAATATTTAACAGTATACAAATTAACAGTATTGACATTGCAATTATTATTTCATCACGAGTTCAATGGATAATTGGAGCCACTAAATAAACGAAGACACTTTGGAACACTTTAAAGCAAGTATTCTTCTAACATCTGGGAAACTTGAGAAAATAGCCGCCACGTAGTGCGCTATTATTTATCTGCTCCTTCTGGTTCAGAAGACACACGAAACAAATTGTTATTATGGAGTTCTTGAAGTACGAGCATTTTTCATTGTCGTCAGTTTCGGCAATTTCTTTTAATCTTCCCTGAAGAACTCTGTCTATAAGCGCCTTAGCTGCCTCAAACTGCAACCATACTTCTTACATGTCTCAAATACAATGCAGCCATGCTGCTCTGCTGAACTAGTTTCAAAACTGTATGAAACAAATATAAATTGACTAATAGCATCTTCTCTATATAAAGAAACAAAGAGCAATGTAAAATGTAACAGCTGCTGTACTGACAGCTTTATACTCTAATCTACAAAGTTATAGTTTCAATGTGGTAAATGGGAATTCATTAGTGACTGCAGCTTTTGTGTGCAAAATAAAATACAATATATGAATAAAATATTTCCTCCAATCGTAAAACATAATTTTTCTACAGCTTGCAAAATTTATAGTTCAAAAAATAACAGAAGTAAGAATTGTGACAAATCAGAGTTCATTTAAATTATTAAGCGAGCACAAAAGAACAGAGCGTGATAGAAAAATGTAGCTGTCTTAAACTGCAATTACTTCTTATAAGTTTTGTAAAGCAAATAAATCGCATCAAGTCATAATATATAAAATCACGAATATTCAGTTTCAATACGCTTTAGACAAAAAAACAGAATGCAGTAGAAAATAAATTTGCATCAAACTCTTACTGCAATCTACATAAGTTATACTTCTGAAACTTGTATTTCAAACTCCGGGAATTTCAGAGTCCATGCTTCTGAAATTTCAATGCAAGCTTTTAAAATTTTAAGGTATCAAAGTTTCACAGTTTTAGGGATTTGAAAATTTGGAGAATTACTTTGAAAGCCATACTTTTTAAAATTTCAGTGTTCCAACATTTAAAGTACTAAAAGTTTCATATTTCTAAGCTTCTAAAATTCTGTAGTTATAAATTCTTGAAATTCTAAAATTCCACTGTTACAATTTTCTAAAATTCGTAAATTTTAGTGTTGAAAGCTCCAATCTTCTAAGATTTCAAAGTCTTGATGTATTTATGTATAAAAAATTCCAAATTCTTAAAATTCTAAAATTGCACTGTTACAATTTTCTAAAATTCGTAAATTCTAGAGTTGAAAGCTCCAATCTTCTAAGATTTCAAAGTTTTGACGTATTAATATATAAAAAATTCCGAATTCTTAAAATTCTAAAATTCCACTGTTACAATTTTTTAAAATTCGTAAAGTCTAAATTTGAAAGCTCCAACTTTATAAGATTTCAAAGTCTTGATGTATTAATATATCAAAAATTCCAAATTCTTAAAATTCTAAAATTGCACTGTTACAATTTTCTAAAATTCGTAAATTCTAAAATTGAAAGCTCCAACTTTATAAGATTTCAAAATCTTGATGTATTAATATATAAAAAATTCCAATTTCTTAAAATTCTAAAATTGCACTGTTACAATTTTCTAAAATTCGTAAATTCCAAAATTGAAAGCTCCAACTTTACAAGATTTCAAAGTCTTGACGTATTAATATATAAAAAATTCCAAATTCTTAAAATTCTAAAATTGCACTGTTACAATTTTCTAAAATTCATAAATTCTAAAATTGAAAGCTCCAGCCTTCTAAGATTTCAAAGTCCTGACACGTTAATATATCAAAAGTTCCAAATTCTTA
The DNA here is from genome assembly GCA_963576845.1 of Megachile leachella. Classification (NCBI taxonomy): domain Eukaryota; kingdom Metazoa; phylum Arthropoda; class Insecta; order Hymenoptera; family Megachilidae; genus Megachile; species Megachile leachella. The sequence goes on from OY756251.1 coordinate 8,836,158, forward strand.
AAATTCCAAAATTTCCTAATAAACCTTCCAAGTCTTCAAAGTCCGCATATACTAAAAGTTTCAAATTTCTAAAATTCGAAAATTCCATAGTAGGAAGTTTCTAAAACGAAAAAAATGTGAAAGGGAAGAAATCGGGAAAATATAAAATTGCAGAAATTTGTCGAGGTATAAAGTATCGAGCATCGAAGGTAGTATCGGTGGTGGTCGCAATTCGTCGAGAAAGTCTATAAAACGAATGCACGCGATACAGTGGAATCGTTGACATCAGCATTCTTCTCATTGTCAGTTTCGGTTGTGGGACCGTACTTATCGATTAGCCCCGCCATCTCTTTCCACGATTGTTCCGCTCTTGTCTCCGGTGTCGCATTGGTGCGCGCCCCAGAAACGCTGTACGCTGGTATGCGAGGCACGGTAATTACGGGGAAACGAGGAGGACCCTGGTAGGCGCATCCAACAAACGAACCAACGAACGTGGAAGATCCGTAAGGACCGTGCAATTCGCTACGAGACAACGATTTTTTTGGGGGAACCGTCCCCTTTCGCGACGCCGGATCGTGGCAATTTTTCTCGTGCCACAACTACGCCGATATGGTATTTATCTCCGTCCGGTTCACCGCGAATCCCTCTATTAAAGCGGCGCTCTTCTTTTCTCTAATTTCCGATGCGATATTTCGTTATATTCTTTCCGCGATATTTACGAAACTCCTTTATTGATTTTCACCCTATACGAATATTTCGTATTTTGAATTGCAAATAAACCCTGTAGTTACATACTTGTTTGGTTGGAGATCACGCGTTCACTGCTACGGGGTTCACAACTGCCCGCGCACGGATTTACTTATAATTAAGTAATAACAGCGTTTGGGAATTTTCACTAGCGGAGTAGGAAATTGGGTTGGATCGTTAAACTTAACAGGTTGTGGGCAGAAAATTTCATTTCTGAACTTTCCTAACTCTATGGTCTATTCTATTTTAGCCTCTAATAAAAGGAAATAGAATACCGTCGATTTTACACGTCGATTTGCGATCAAGTTTATTAGTATTTACATAAATTTTACGGTGACATTCTAATTCGATGTTAATTGTTGATTAGCGGCCATAATTCACCTGCCACGTAAAGACTAAATTATTACATGCTTTATGTACTCATACTAGAAATTTTGGTTTTGTTAACATTTGTTAAATAAGTTAAAAATTTGTCAGATTCACAAAATTTCTATATTGTTAATTTTTTCAGTTGTTAAGTTTTGAAATTCCTAAAATTTCAAATTCCTTTACATCCAAACTTCTTAATTCTCAACTTACCAAATCTAAAAATTTATGTACTTTAAGTTTTCTTTATTAACTTCCTTATTTCCTATCTTCATAAATTACCTAATTATGTAATTTTTCAACTGTTCTCCTAATTTCTGAATTCTTATTTCCACTTAATGTAAGATACTCATATTATTACAAAATCTGTGGAATTTTTGTTTGACCATCAAGTGTAAAAATCCTAATTGCCCCAGTAATTCTAGCACAACTGAAACGTGAAAAGGCTAATTAACTTTGAGGAATCTTAAAAAAATTGATGTTGTAACAGCCTCTTTCAGATGCAAATTTCAAGAATAATTTTTCCTTTCAGTTTTAATAGGAACCTCAATGGAATTTCTCATATACGTGTGCGAGAGGCATCATCGCCAAACAGTGCCATAAAGTTTGGGCGTATCACGTGTTGGCCCTAACCGCTGTCAACCCCGGCTAGATTAATGTGAAATATGTATCCTCGTTCTGGGATTAATCAGACGATATTAAAAAAGGAGAATCTCGAACCGAGTAAATTAATCGTCATTCATAAACACTCTTAATTCCCTATAATCACGATCAATAACCGTAATTATTTCACCGTCGCAACGAAGTGGAAGTAATCAAAATTAATGACGACTTAATTTAATCATTCCCCGAACAACCTCATTATCTTCGTTAAAAAAAGAAAAACAGCACTTTGGTAATCCAACTAACAAGGCATGACCAGACCGCGATAACAATCGTCATAATAATTTCGACAAAAGTTTGCATCAAAGTTTCGAGATCGATAACGAGCTAAAATTAAAAAACCGACGAGCCTTTGGTCCGTGCAGCGCGTTAATACGTCGAACGGCGACGGGCACGTATTAATACACGTCCGGGCCTCGATGTCCCCCGCTAAAAGCACAACGAGACATCCATTATTAAAACTCGCAATAAGAATAAACGTCACAACAAAAAAAAAGAAAAAGTTGAAACGAGAGCGCAATACACGGAACGTTAGACAAAACACGCAGAAGAGCGAACACGCATTCGGTCTATCGAATCGGGCGGTCGTCGACGAGTCGTTTGTTCATGATCGAGGAATGCCGCGGTTCTTCTAACGAACGATTATTCGTCACACGTTCCATCTTATTATCCTTTGTGCGGCGGATAGGAGGGCGCGAGCAGTGAGTCATTTCTTTAAACTCGTTAACTCGTTACAAGCCAGCAGCTCGGGGAATCCCCTGCCCCTCCGCTCGCGTGCTTCCCTCCTCTCTGTCTCTGCGTGTGTGCAACGAGGCCGGTCGATCATCGCGTATATAGAAGGAGAAGAGGGTGCAAGAGCGGCGGTGTACGCGCGGAAAGGTGCAAATAATAATAATGCCAATAACTAAGGGCCCGAGCGTGCCGCAATCGAGAAGTCAAGAGAGACGGTAGAAGCCGGGATTGGGTCGAAGGGTTTGAGGCCTCGTGTGTGCCTCATAATCGCTCGGACTCGGTTCTGCCCGTCAGAATGACGAAGACGGAAGAGGCCGAAGCGCCGCGAGCGCTAAACCGTGAATCGGACAGAGACGGAACTAAAAGCAGCGAGACGGGCCAATGGTAAAGGAACGGAAGAGGAAGCGGGATACAACGATAGAGGGTTGGCGAACGTTGGACGAGGACGAAGAGAGACACGCCCTGCTGCAGGTCGATAACGGAACCAACGCATCCTCTCCCGTGGCTCTCCGGTAGCTCTTCTTGCTCTCCCAACCACCTTCCTTCCCTTCGTCGCTTCTTCGTTCCACGGCTACCCTCCTCTCTGGCTACAGTTCCCCCTCGGCCCTCTGTCCTTTCTTTTTCGACCTTCTCCTTCTATCGCGCATAGTCACGTACCACACCCGCCATTCTATCCGTGCCGACTGAGCGGACTTTGCCGACCGTACACATACCTAACTCCATCGCGGGCAAGAGGGTATATAGGGACTCCTTCTCTTTCTCGGTTCGTCCTTCTTTCGACTTTTCCTTCTCTTTGCCAGCCTTCTGCCGAGGATACGATGTGCCGTGGATCGCATTATCACGCGCATCTAACCTCCGAGAAGGCTACGCCTGTCGGCATAGCGTGCCAACCGAGCGAACGAGTAGTAGACCGTTCCCGAGCCAAAGTGAACCCGAATAGTGTGTATCCAACGATGCGTCTTATGTATCCGTACGCAGTACACATCTACACGAGTCTTTTATACGAACGTGTGTGTGCGCGTATACGCACGACCCGTCGAGAGATACGTATCATCGGATCGAACGACGGTAGCCGGGGAACCGGAGCAGGCAAGTCCCAACGCCTCTCCCTTCTTGTCGCCCATCCCCTTCCTCCGCTTTTTTTTTGTCCCAACGTCAACCCAACGAGGCAAAAACAGCGAGGGGTACGGTCGAATCCTTGTTTTCCTCGGCTACGCTCCCTCTGTCTCCTTTCCCGTCCGATTGCTCCGTTTACTGCACCTTCCCCAGGACGATCGTAAGAAAAGCCGAGAAAGAAACGACCGAGTCCTTGCTTCGATCGCGGCCGTCCACACGAGCCACCGATTCGCCACGGCCACTAGGAAACCAACACCCGACGCGAATCAATCAAACCCATTCTATCGACGAAGAACATTTAATTGGCTTTATTGAACGGATGAATGGACGTTTATAGGGAAGCGAATCGTGTTCATCACCGGAGGACCCATCTTCCAGCTAACTTCGAGGAGCCGTTTTAACGCCGTACGCTGGCTTCTTGTTTTTCGAACGGATCCGCGGACGCGCATGGGGTGACAAGTAATTAGGGCGAATCTCGGCTTCGGCAATTAGCACGTTCTTCAGAAATTACTTGCTAATTGGACGAAGAGTCAACACATTCCTGAGATATTGCCCGCCGGAAGATGTACATATCACCCGTCTAGCTGAAATATTTCCTAACTTCGCTCGAAAGAAAAATAACCAGTTAATATTAACATTTACGACGAGGTTTATGCCGATTTTAAACTCCGGACGATTTTACTCCTACCGAATTATCCTTCAATTCCGCTAATTTTGGGATGCAACGAAGATAAATCATAAAATCGGAAAATATACCTTAGTCGTTAATATTAACACGTGTTCGATTTTCAATCTAAGAGAATTGATACATACCCTATTTCGGCACCATTTTAGCTTCCTGTCATCTATTCCGATTTAAACGATGCAATAATACTCGTGTTAAGTAATAATTCAAACAAATCAGAGGATTGGTATTAATAGTTTGAACTGAAGAAACTATTCTTATTCTTCGTATTTTACCTTCCACTTTTCCTAAATATTTAATCATAATGAAAATTACAGAGATCTTAAAATAGTGGAAAATGATTTAAAATTCTAAGATTGCGTACACCTAAAAATAAATGTTTACGAGTTAATTAAGGGTGCTATATTCAAACCCTCGGAATTAGGAAAGTTGTAAATCTTGGATGGGGCAAGTTTTCGATTCCTTTTGACACGATAACCGAATTGAATGGCGATTTCGAGACAAAGGGAACAGCCGGGTCTACAATGCGACACGATTCGAGCAACTAAACGCATTACCTGTTACGCTGGTTCGTTGGGCGAATTTGTCGGAGATCCTCCTTCGAGTGCAAAGGTTTCAAAACACACACAGACACGTATACAAGGAGATTAGTCGGTGAAGTTTCATTAGCGCAAGTTTCCTGGACTACTTGGATAAAAAATATTGAATCATGGATCGTTACAATCCACCGCGTATTTCATTCTCGCGACGTAAAAGTTCCGCTCTTTTATTTTATATTTTTTTTTACGCGAGAGCGTGTGGCGCGCGGGATGATAAAGCACCGCGTTAGTTTATATTGCAAAAGAGTTCGTTCTCTCTGTAGCGCACGTAGCAGCAATTTTAATTAATTTTTCCTTGCAGTTAATCCACCTTTTATGCAAAATATTTACCTAATTAACAAGCCGAGCAAATTGATTTCGTGTCAACGCTTTTACCGATTCCAGGGGAGATCCCTTGTTTCATCATGAAAGCGGGTATTATTGCGTAATTTGAAATACAACGCGAAATTCGTGCGGGACGCGCCGAAACAAGTCAAAAATGGACCGAAAATGTTTGTGAAAAAATTTCTTATCAATTATTTTGTTCCTTTGTGAGAAGTGCGGAACGTAGTACGAAAGGAATCGGAGCAAAATTTAACCGACTGGGTAAAAACCGTTAAAGATCGATCCGGACCGTCTATTATGAGATTTCACGACTATTCCATTATTTTCGCTACATTCCGTATTTTAGACAGCTGAAACTGCATTTCACAAAGTATCATGGCAGATCCTCCCGGGCTTTTCGTTCACATTTCCTCGTAATTGAATCACCGATTTGCCCTGAATTTGGGAACAGACTCCACCTACTACGTGCACGACTAACACGTGTATACATGTAAACTGGCAATACATAGGTTTATATAAACGTACGGGACACACGGGGACTCCGTGTGGAGGTATGCCAAGGATGTGCATCTTCTACGACGACCGAATGCATAAGTTAAGATTGCGTGCAATGGAACAAATTCTTCGCTAAAAACCTCCGAAAAATTTGAATACTCTTCCTAGACTGTATATACGTCGAACGTGAACTGGAAACATGCTTTATTTGGCGACGAGAGAGTGCAAGAATATTGGAGCGAATCAAAAGTTCGTTCGAACTAGGTTAGGTTAGGTTATATCTATTGGCGTAAGACCTCGAAAGGAAATCACCAAAATACTTACTTTCTTGCTAATAATTAGTGGAATCGAGGTTTTAAAGAAGCGTGATATATGTTATAGTATATGGGTCATGCGATATATCAACGGGTGCATAAACGACACCGTACATCACGGGTTGCTTCGTTGTATATTGCATTAGTCACACGTAGATCACACATTACGTTACGATGCGTTATACACGCAGTCTGTGAATTATACACGCACTGTATTGTCAGACTGTTTTATCAGGATGTATTATGCATCATAGACAGATGTATGGTTTTCTCAATTATTTCATATTTTTATGTTTTGTGGTTTTACATTTTTTAATTTGCTCATTTTTAGATTTGTAGATTTTCAAGATGGCACATTTTTATATTTGTAGATTTTCAATATAGCACATTTTTAGATTTATAAATTAACAAATTTGGGTTTATAGATTTTCAACTAGTACATTTTTAGATTTCTGTATTTATAAATTAGGAAATCTTTAGATTTCTTAATTCTTAGAAATGTTCCAAATTTATAAATTTACTAGCTTAAATTTCTAAAACTCATATTCTGTAAATTTTTCAAGTAACTACACTTAAACCTATAAATTAAAAGATTTGTAGTTCTCTGATGTTTCATTATTTCTGAAGCCCCCCGTCAATTATTCACTGAGCACTTGATCTGCCCATTAATGACATAGCACACGAGTTGTATCGCCGTGCGTTGTATTACCCCGCATTAAATCGCCACAAATACCTGACCCTCTTTCAACTAGAACCCTAATCAAACCTATAGTTATACCCAAGGTTATTCCTGGGTTATTAGCCACCCAGGTGCAAAACCAATAGTCGAGCATTTTTGTACATTTAGTGCGTAAATTCCTTTTGAGCATTTGACAGAGTAATAACAATAAAACCTAGGTTATTATATTTATTAGATAAAGTCATATAATAAAGTTTATTGAATGAAAAATCTTCGTCGTTAAAATAGGAGAATGGTTTCTTCTGTAACGATCTTGGTTATTATACTATACTATAATTCTTGCAATTATACAAAATTCTGAACCTGATAAAACTACCTAACCTAACTACCACAATAACAGAATATCTTCTATATCAGAACAGAACAGAATATCTTGGTTACCGCACTGTATACATCCACCTCCATGTTCAACTATAATCCTTGCAATTATAAAAAATGTTGAACCTAATAAAAATATTTAATTTAACCTAACTGCCAAAGTAAGAGAATATCTCCTGCAACGACCTTGAACGACCTTGTAACACGCTATACACATCTACCTCCATGTCCAACCGTAATCGCAATGAAAAAAAGGGGGAATTGCACGGACAATTATCGTGGAAAATGAACGAAAATGCAGTAGAGTATTTCGTATGTCGAGGAGTGCAAAAAGAAAGACAGGTAGTGATCGGTAATTACACGAAAAGCATTTCAAAAGTGACAGCGTTAATGCGATAATGGTAGATTGAAAAACGGCGTAGCAGCAAAAGCGAGCAGTCAGGGTATGAAAGGTAACAACTACGCAGAGAAGTTCCACAAAGTCTATGAGACAGATAATAGCGTTACAAGTAAATCCGTGGCGTTGTCTGTCCCGTTGTTGCGCCGATCTTTTCAGTTACGATTCTATGCGGATCGGTGCACTCGTGTTCCTGAATACACGTACACACAAAAGGTCGATACACGCAACGGGGCCTGGCTTTACCTGGACTCGGCCAGGTACCTAGGAAAGAAACGAGGGAAGAAAAGAATAAAAAGGGGGAAAAAAAGGAGGAAGAAAGGTGGTCGTCGGTGCGTGGCAGTTGGTATCTGGTGGTGGCGTCGGGCAGTCTACCCCCTGAGCATTGTTGCGGCTTGTCATCGAGGGGGTGCGAGCGTTCAGGTAGGGTGGTCACGGGTTAGCTCTGGGCTTTCGGCTCGCAAAGGTACCTCAAAAAGGTGGAGGGCAAAGGCGGTCGTACGCGAGAAGGGAAGCCAACGAAGTAAATATGCGACAAGTTAGCATCCGCGTATAAATCTAGCGGCGCTCACGGTGACAGGTCACGCAGCCGCAGCCTTCTAGTTTAGATCGCGGCTACCCGTCCCATTTAAACCCGACTCTCATTGAAGGCATACATACATACGTGTGTACACTCGGCTGCAATGTACCTCTTCCGATGACACAGACGTAAACTTTCTCATTCTTTCTGTTTCAAACTTTTGTATTTGTAAGCCTTTACATATTTAGACCTTTCAGTTTTTATATTTTTAAGATTACGAATTATCCGATTTTAATTTTTTTTTTATTGAAAGATTAATTCTACATTAGAATGTTCACAGAGATTCGTGGCATTGCAGATTACATCTCTGCGTCATATTTCTGGAATGTCTCATTTCTGGGCCACAATATTTCTAGATTGCCTCATTTCTGCGCCACAATATTTCTAGATGGTCTCATTTCCGTGTCACAATATTCCTAAATCGCAACATCTCTGCGTCACAATATTCTTTCCATGTCCCTACATTGCAATATCGCAAGATCAGAGAGTTTGTAGTCTCTAAAATTTCCAGATCCATCAGTTGGGTCTCCAACTTTCTGCATTGTCAGTTCTTAAGATTTTTCTGTGGATTTCTAGATTTCAAGGTTTCCATGTGCCTATGTCTTTAGATCTCAAGGTTATTAAATACTTAGATTTATTGTACAGTCCCTAAACTTCGATATTTTGAACCTTAGGTTCTAAGATTTCTAAATTATATTATATCTTATATCTTCAAACCTACAATTACCAATATCTCCAAATTCTTAGATCACCAAATTCCTACATCCACACATATGTACATATCATTAAATACCTAGCTCCTCATATCACCAAATTCTCACCCCATCCTTAAACCTTAAGTACCCCAAAATATTCCCAAATTCTCAACTCATTCCCAAATCCCAAACCCCACAAATCAACCTCTAAAATACCCCCTTCTGTTAGCCATATTCTCCCTAGAATAATCAGATTTGCCATTGACTGTACGCACACCGTGTACTCGCATGTTGCGAACGAGACCTGTTCTCGATTTTATACACGTAGCCGTATTAACCGCGGACGATCCGCGGAAAAAAAGCCGCTAGCAGTGAGGGGGATTAAAGGCGGGAGCCGATCGGGGGCCGTGTCCGTTTCCGAAGAAGTCCGGCCGGTAAAAAAGGGACGCGTCCGGTCGTAAATCTAGCGCACAATTAAGAATTAAAGGAACTGTTACTCGAGCCGGAGTTACGGGGAAACACTCGGGGATGGCCGAATGTCAGGACAGGATCGCGTGCAGACACGTGGTATTCGCATTGTTGTTGCAGGGAGAGAAGAAAGAAACGAGGAAAGAGCGCAGCGACAGCGACAGTGACGACGGTGGTGGCAGTTTTCGCGAAATTACTGGGTTCACCGGTGTACGTTTAACGGGTGCCAGCACGGGATAAAACGCGAGGGTGTGTGCACGTTGGTGTTGGTTGATAAGAGAGGGTGCAGGGGGGTTAACCCGGGGGTTCGTGTGTGTACGTGCGCAGGTTAGGAAGGCGCAGGTGGCGCGACGGGGCAAGAACACTTCTATCCGTCTCTTTTCCTCTCTTTGCAAACATGGCAGTCGTCACGCAAGTCACAAAACCTGCCAACGATATCGCGGCTTTCGAACTACCCAACAAATACTAGGAAAACGAGTATTCGAAAGACATTACACGCAAACCGATAAAACTTCAGAGCTTCGATACGGTGCGTAACCTGCGGGAACTGGGGAGTTCTGGATACTGTCGTTATTATGAACTTGAATTTTTAAGATTCAGGGAGAGTTACGGGTCTCTAGATTCACAAATCTCTTGATTTTCATACTCTTCGAGATTTTCATATCTCTTGATTTTCATCCACATCTTCCCAAAATAACACATACCTATTTCTTCACATTTCTACGTTAACAAGCTTGTAGTACCCCAAGTGAGATCAACTTCGGCGCTGAGTTCAAATTCTCTTACTTATTTCTTCTTTCTTCACCTCATCACATTTATAGTTTTCTAGAGTCACAGTGTTCTCAAACTCCTACGTTCCTAAATGTATAATTATTCAAAGTATAGCTCAAATTGCTTCATCGCCAAATTCCCAGGTTGCCATATCCAAAGTTCCTCAAATGTCTCCAAATTCCAGAGTCTCCCAGTCCTGCAAATTCCTACATCCATAAATTCCCTAACCACTAATTTCTTCATCCAAAAAACCTTCTCAGTATATTAACCACTTGGTTAGCGAAATTCCTCTGCAATTATCCCTCGCGTTGTTTTACAAAATAACAAATGATTACTGTAGTCACCTCATCATGTGGGTGATTACTGTAATCAATAAAAGAATAAGTTGCATATATCTAGCTATTCCCTAAATTCTCAGAATTCTTGTAGCATCTAAACAATACATAAAATTAACTCCTTGCACTATTTTGACGAGTCTGACTCGTGACGCACTTTTATGTCGGCCATGATCAATTTTACTCAAATTTTCAATACGCTCCAATTTGGAGTTCAAATCGAATTATAATTTGCACAGTCAATGATTGAATAATGACATATTAACATAACATTTCAAGTTTTTTTTGTTTGTTTTAATATTGTAGCTATAATTAGTTAGTTCTGTCTGACGCACCTGACAAACAAGTCATAGTGCAAGGGGTTAAAGAAACCTTGAATCCGCGGATACGGAGGTCACATAAACAAAATGGTACGAGCAGCGTGTGTCAACGTTCACGTTTGCGGCGACGAAATACCAGTAATCTTCCCGCTGGTATATTGCCCTTTTGATCGGTAACTCCCTTATCGATAATGAAATCAATTTTGCGCCGCAGCCAACGACGGCTACGCCTCTGGCATGGCCGTATCGTTTCACGGGCCAGATCTGGTTCCCGATCCTTTTTGTCGGCTGCTTTTTCTCCGTGTGTCGTGCCAGTAAAATCGCGTTTACGATCGACCAACGTCGTCCAGTTAAACCGACAAAAACGCATTCGTATATCTGCCGTGGAAATTGTCGAGGTACATAGGAGTCTAGCGGAGCAAGATGGCAACGCAATGAAATTACTTTAGAATGTTATACTTGACCTTCGTAACTCGAGATACAGAGATATCGGAACCTGGGAATTTAGGAAATTAATTTACTACTTTTTGCTCGGAAAATTTAATACTGTTGTTTTGATTTGAGGATTTAACGATTTGGAGTTTACAGTTTTAACGTTTTATGAAGTTTGAGGGTGTAGAAACTGGAGGAGCATAGAATTTGGAAAATTTAAGATTGTGGATATTTGGGTTTAAGGTTGTTTAGGAATTTGATGATCTGAAAAATTGGGGATGTGAGAATTTGAGGATTTAGAAATTAGGGAAGTATGAAATTTAACGATTTAGAATTTAGGAGAGTATGAAATTTGAAGAATTTAAGATTCAGAAATTAATAGATATAGAAATTTATTTGGTGGTTTAGGAATTTGAGGATTTACAGATTCAGAGACCTAAAAATTTCAGTGTCTAGAAATCTGAAAATATAGCTAACGAAGGACTTACATCTACAATAAGTGGTAAAACTTTACAATTACTACGTCACCTCAAAAAAAATATTCGGGACATGTTTTCAATGTATTTTTGCCTCCTGAATACGAATATGATCATAAAAATCGGCGGTAAGGTATTAGTAAAAAGTTACAAAAATTGTTAAAAATTGACATTTTTTGCAAATATTTTATAAAATATTAGAAATGTCAAAAAAAATAACTTCCTTGGGTAGTGCTCTTGTAATGCTAATGCCGGCGGTATTGTTCCCTAGGTTCACGCCTTACCTTAAGATTTCACAATATATTATTTTTTCCATTCGAAAGGTAATTTTTGACACTTTCGTCGTTCATTTGCAGCCATACCGTTAGAATTACAAAAAAATGTATCAGAACTTTCTTGTAGAGAATTTTCCATTCTACATTTTTTGTTGGAAACATTTTTTCATCAGATGAGAATTTTTCAAAATAAATGCAAAAAACTCTAAGAAATCACGATTTTCTGCTGTTTTTCCAAAATAGCAGCTCAGATATGTCCGACCGCCGATTTTTAATCGTATTCGGTTCAAAATAATATATTCGTATTCAGGAGGCAAAAATACATCGAAAACATGTCCCGAATATTTTTTTTGAGGTGACGTAGTAATTGTACAGTTTTACCCAATAAGTATTGTAGAACCTATTAGTGATCTATAAATATGGAAGAAACTTAAAAATTTAGAAAGATAGTAATTTGAAAACTGAAAATATAAAAAGTAAAGAATTAAGAGATAAACGTGGCCTTGTCGAGAGGAAGCGAACGTTCGATCAGAGTGTACATATAAGCAAAGGAGTGTCGCACGCATCGAGATGCAGGCCAATGTCCCTGGCCGGTTGCGCCATTGGGACCGAGCCTGGGTATCTTCAAGGCCGACAATTGCTCGGCTTTAGTCGTCAATGGTGTTTCGCAAGAACGACCCATATAACGAACTTGACGCGACGACGCGTGGCGCCCACCCTCTCCTTTGATCTCCGGTGAAAGGTGCTCTCTCGCGAATCTCGAGGACGCTCGACCGTTTTATCGCCGGTGTTCCCTTTCTCCTGGAATAGAGCCGCCTTTCCGCGCTGTTCCAACGGAAATCGCTGCAACGACCGTGAGATACCGCAATCGTAGACTCGATAGACCCTATGGCTAGATTCGATCACGTACCCGGCTAAGTATGGTGCAAGTAATTACAGCCGTACTTACATTCCCGGCCAGAACTGGTTTCCAACGGACTGCCCACCTCGTGTGCCTTGATTATGCCCACAACCACGGAAATCATATTTTCTCAAACGTCTATGCGCAACGTGAACTGGAATATACCGGGAAAATTATTGCATAATTTTCTGACAATCTGATTGTCTTAGATTTTAATTTTGTATGCCAGTTTGAAGCTAGTCAACCATTTAAATAATTGTTTAAATTCTTAAGGTTATGATTGTCTTCGCAGAAAATAGGATGTTTTATGTGGTGGAATTTTTCTTTCGGCATGAATGATTCAAAATGTGTACGAAGAGTAACAGATAAGAACATTGTTTCAACTTGAAATTGCAGTAAAATAATTGCGAGTCTGTTTCAATTTACAAGTCCATTGGAAATATTCCCACGACTAGAAGAGCAAGTTGTAATTACCGATAATTAAATAAAGATCTTGATAAATAATTCTCCTAGCAATAATTAAAGATCTTGATAAATAATTCCCTTATACAAAATAACTGAACAGTAGAATAAAATTGAACGCTCAAAAAAAGGGATTTTTCGGTCGCAGCCATTTTGTAGTGCAAACGCGAGGGGGTGTAATCACATCCGTTAACGTTCAAATATTTGTAGCGAGGTTAAAAAAACCTGGTTAGTCTCGAACGGCACCTGGCCAACTTGCATAAAAGGGTTATAGACCAGGTCGAGATTGCTATCAGCACCTTCGAACAAACTATCTACCGGGAAACTTGGAAACTTTTCCTTTTTCCTATGTACGTGACCCCTTTAGGAAAAAACTTGTCGACTGTGAATCCGAAAATTTGTTTCGGGGAAAAAAAACGAAAGATTTTCTAAATGGAAACATTGGTCTCCGGTGGTACGTGCAGCCTGCGGCAGTGGTGTAGGCGCATTAATAATGTAAGTGTGCAGATGGTGTGCAGTGAGTGCGCGGTGGCGCTGACTAGGATCAATGTTCCGTTCGCGATCTATATAGTATTATAGTATAGTGTGCGTGTATGTAACGAGAGCCGGCCTGTGTGGGAAACAACAACACCGTTACACAGGTCATTTTCACAGGAATATATTTGCGGATATTCTGATCAAACGTGTACGATGCTTGGATATGTGTTCGAAAAACAAGCATAGATGGCTGCACGATCGATTCGTGTTGTATCTCGTTAGGATTTGTTTGGACAGCGGGGGAAAAATGTCGAGGGAAAGGAGCTTATGAAAACGATATTTACTGTGTTTGTGACTTCCTAATTCAGGGAATATGGAATCGTTAACATTTGCGGTCGAAAGGCGATGCTATAGACACGGCCTTTGTAACTCTTCGTCGGTTGACAAGTTGCACTTCACTTTATGCATTCAATCTTTTGTTTCTGCTGATATTAACACCTTACGGGGCGACAGCAATTAAAACGTGGGTATAACGTAGGGGACAGCCGAGAAGGGAAACTGTAGGGAGATGTGTGAAAATAAATTATACTATTTGGAGATTCGAAAAGTAGAAATTTTGGTATTAGAGCGATTTGATAATTGAGGAAACTAATTTTTAATTTTATTTGGGAATGGGAAATTTTGCAGTTTTAGATTGTTGAAATTTTTATGTTAGCAAATTAGGAATGTTAGAAATCTTGGATTTATGAATTATCGAACTTCGTAACTGTACGTTATAAAATTTTGAGTGCTTTAGGAATTAGACATCAATATTTTACAGTAATATATCTGCCAGTTTAAAAACAGGGATATTAAATTCTCAAGACTGAAAATTAAGAAATAGAATATTAAAGTTCAAGAAGGTTCAACTTCTAAATTTACAAGTCGAAATATTTGGAAATGTAGAAATACAGATATGTTAAACTTCAAAATAAAAAATTTACAAACTTCGAAGCAGAAACATTAAGTTTTTAATATGTCAAATTTCCCAGCTAATGGTTTTAACATTAAATTTGTAGATATTCAAAAATGTAAAAATACAGAATATTAAATCTTCATATGGTTAAACTAAAAAATTTATATGTTCAAAAATGTGAAAAGAGAAATATTAAGTTTTCATATAATTAACCTAAAAAATTTATGTGGTCAAAAATGTAAAAAGAGAAATATTGAATTTATATATTCAAAAATTTGAAAATATAGAAACATTAAATTTTCATAAAATTAACCTAAAAAATTTATATATTAAGAATCGTAAAAATATAGAAATATTAAATCTTCATATAACTAACCTAAAGAATTTTGTATATACCAAAAACTGTAAAAATATAGAAATAATAAATCTTCATACATCAAACCTAAAAAATATATAAACTGAGAAATGCGAGAATACAAAATTTCAAAAATTTAGTTTCCAAATATAGAAATAAAAATTAACCAACATTGGCTTGTTACTTGGACAAAGTTATGCGTCAGAGTGATATACCATTTTCCTAACCCGCTTAACACTTTCAGAAGCGTGTAATACAAAGGTTTCAAAGAGATCTCTGTGTAGGTATCCGTGTTTAAAAAAGAGTGAAGCGGACAGGGATGCGGTCGCAGATCGGGTGTTATGCTCGCAAGCGTGTAATAACGTATTTTATAAATTTATTCACATGATTTAAATAAAATCAAGTATACAGTTTAAGTTTCGACGACACGGGCGTGTCGTGGTCACAGTACCGCAAGCGCATGCTTTCTTCCTCTTTTCTCACTCTTAATTACCGTCTGTATATTCTCTTGTACGCGACGAATAATATCTTACACGAGGCGACGTTCGATATACATATTTACATATCGTACAAGTATCATCGGACATATAAAATTACAAAAAGGTCGTCTACCTAGTCGAGAATTCAAAATCGAAGCTAAAACACTCGCTCGCACACGCATTCTCTCTTACTCGATTGAGAAGGACGTAATCGTTCGTTCGTATATATATATACAATGTACATACGTACACACGCGCCGATACAAGCGTACAGCTTGCAGCTCTATTTACATATTGCGCTCGTTACGATAGAATATTTACACGCTCGTGAACGTAAATCGTCATTGAAAACGATTTCCCCGCAAAGGAGACGTCGCGTTTATACTTTATCGCTCGCTGAAATGTCGTCGAGTACGAAAAAGAGACTCTCCCTGTCGAACTAGGTTCTCGCGAGACGCCATTCAGAATTTTGCGCGCGCGCAATGTGAACGGAGACACCAGACAGATACCGGGGAAGAGCCGAGAAGGATGAACGACAACAAAAGTGTGTAGAAGGAAGAGTAGTCCGAAGGGGGAAAAAAAAGAAGGGAAAAGCCAGGAGTGGAAAAGTGAACAATCACGCTTTTACCGATGAAACAAAGCAAGAGCGAGCGCGTCTCGCGAGAAGAGAAGAAAAAGAAAAAAAAAGAACAGAAGCGAGCAAATATTTCCCAAGTAGCATCGGATAATCGGCTAATCGCAAATCTCTCGTCTCGACAACCCGTGACACTCGATACGCGAGAATTCAAATCGAAAATAATATCTTCCGTTCATCGACTGCCCAAGGTTATCCAGGATCGTCTACCTCGGCGATGGGCAGATCGACTGCCCGTCAGATTTCTCGCGGGCACGTGGGTGCATCGGTACAGCTTGATTACACGATACTCAATCTGTTATTACACTCCAACGAATTTTTAACATTAAAAACACTCAACCTTTTATACCTGGATATTTTTAATTAGAAAACATCAGTACCTACTTAAATTTCCACGTTTCCAAATTAACAAATAAATTTCCACATTTTCAAATAAAAAAATTCGAGTTTTCATAACTAGAAATTTTCAAGAAAATTGAAAATATGTTCTAAAATGAGAAATTCAGAATTCTTTAAATTTTCCAGTCGAAAAATATAGAAATTTAAAAGTCCTAAAGTGAAAAGTTTAGTCTTTTACAAACTCTACAATTTGAAAATCCATAAACTTTCAAGTCCTCAAGTTTCCCCTCGGGAAATTCATAAGTTTACAAACTTCCAAATTTTCAAAATCAGTGACTCTGAAACTTCTAAACTTAGTAACCTACAAATTTCCAAGTTCTGAAATTTAGAAACGTTTGAAGAGAAAAAGTAACAAGTTTTCATATCAATCTCAGCGTACCGTTTTCACCGATTTTATATCCATGCCCGTATCCGCGAGTGGCAATGTTTG
Source organism: Megachile leachella (assembly GCA_963576845.1). Lineage (NCBI taxonomy): Eukaryota > Metazoa > Arthropoda > Insecta > Hymenoptera > Megachilidae > Megachile > Megachile leachella. The sequence goes on from OY756251.1 coordinate 8,853,076, forward strand.
GTTCATCCAAACAGCGTGCTTTCGCAAGCACAGTTGCCCTCGACTATAAAGTACAAAGCGGCACGCGTCCCCTTGTGCGTCGTGTGAACACAAAAAGCAAGAACAAGCTTCTTCCTTCTGAGAACGTATCACAAAAGAATCGTCAATGATCGCAAAGCTAGACGAGATAGGCCTGTCCGGAGGATGGTGGCGGAGGTGGAGGCGGTGGTTGTTGTTGTCTCCAGGCGGTCCTTTCGAGCGTCGAATAATCGGAGTCGATGGAGGAGTATATGTGCTCGGACAGGGGTCTCCTGTGATCCTCGCTGCTGCCGCTGCTGACCGTCGTGTTGGTGGCGATGAGATTGCTACCTGGTACGGTGACCGCATCCCGGTAGGCGTGATTGACGGTCAGCCTGGGCTGCGGCGACGAAGGTGGCGGTTGTTGTTGCGGCACGGACACGGTGCCACAGGAATAAGCGGGCGGTGGTGCGTGCTGCAGCATCAGCGCGGTCGTCGGTGACGAGTCTTTGAACAGAGAACGTTGCCTTTCCTGCGCTCGTAACGTGGACATGCTGGTCTTCTCGCTGCCGACGCCGTCCAGCGTGTACGTGTTGATGTTGCGTTTGTAGACGAGCGGCGACGATTTACTCTCCACGGATATGTCGCCCACGTTGGCTGGCGGTATCGCGTATCTGAGACGTTCCCAGAACCTCTTCTCGCCCCACGTGAGTATCGCCGCCGCGGTACGAAGGTACGGCCGTAGTTCTGGATCACGTTCCACTTCGGGGCACGCGTGTCCCGCTTGCACGACTACTAATTGAGCGGCTCGACCGCGGAGAGCCTCGTGCAACGCTGCCCTAAACTCGAAACGAGACCACTCGGTTTGCAAGAAGTTACGGGTCAAGATGATGAGCACACGGCGGGAAGCGTCGACCGCCTCCAGGACAACCGGTGCCGGGGCGGAAGCTCGAAGCACGCAGGGCAAGTCACGGTGATGCAAGCAAAGTCTAAGACCCGCGGTTCCGTGTTCGAGTTCCACGGCCAACGAGTGCAGTACGAAGTCTTCGTCGTTGGGGCTGTAGCAGACGTAACAGTCGTACAGGCGTTCGCGGTCAGCGTCGCAGCAGGCGCTCATCGGCGCCGCGGATGGCATGGCTGCGGTTCCACCGGTCGATTTTCCCGGCTTCGCGCGCAAAAATCGTAAGCCGTACTTGGAGTACGCCCAGGCACCGACCGGCTCGCGGAATATGAACGCTAGAACTATAATCACTAAGAGTACCAACACCGCGGACAACGTGGCGGCTACTAGAGGCAGGTAATCGGAAATCATGATACTCTCGATGACGCCACCCTGAGAAAAGTAATCGGAACAGACCGTCTCGTTGACGTTTAATCGACGACGATAAGCGGGCCTCGCGTCCCCGCCGTAATAACACCAAACGTCGCTAGCGTCCACCACTTTGTGCGCGTTGTCCGACACCCACGAGGACAATTCCTGCAGGAACTTGCAACGACAGGACCACGGATTGCTACCGAGAGACAGTTCGACGAGCCTAGCGTTCAGGGTGACCTGCCACACGGGGAAGGTCACCAAACGATTGCCGCTTAGTCTTAAGATCTCGAGCGAGTGCAACGGCAAGAAGGTCAGGTTACTGATAAAGCCGATCAGATTGTTCTGAAGATACAGCTCGCGCAGATGCGATAGACGCTCGAACTCGAAGCCTTTCAGCTCGCGTATACGATTGTCCTCGAGGTGAAGAATTTGCAGGTTGTTCAGACCGTTGAACGTGCGATTCTGTATCGACTCGATGCCGCTCGCATTTACGTAAAGCACCCGCATATTCTTGCGCCCGATGAACACGTGATTTTGCAACTCGCGTAACACGTTACCGTCTAGATAGACCTCGGTCGCGTCCATCGGTATTCGACGAGGTATCTCGTCGACGCCGAGACCGGAACAATCCACGGCGTTCGTCTTCCACGTGCGATCGTTGTAGCACTTGCAGCCAGCCGGGCAGGTCATTTCACAGTCACACGCATCGAAATCACAGCAGTGGCATAGGGCGAAACAATGGGCCTCGTAGCGACAAAGGAACTGCTCGGCCCGCGCCGTGGACGCGGGCACGATAGCGACGCCACGTGGGCCGGATGTACGGCACATCACGTTATCCAGATCCATGATGCGGGGATATTCGCCGGTAGATGTTTGATTGTTGATCGACGGCAGCCAATCCATGGAACAGTTGCAGTTGAACGGGTTACCGCCGATGTAGAACTCCGGCAGAGGTTTGTCCTCGGGGACTTTGGTGAGAAGCAACGATGTAAGCTCCATCGTCTCGATCATGTTCGCGTACATATCGACCCTGGTTAGGTTCACCTTGTCCGTGAAGGTGTTGGGTCGAACGACGCTGATGTAGTTGTTGTTTATGAAGAGTAGCTCGACGCTGTCGGGCACGGACAGAGGGGACAACTCGGTGATGCGGTTGTGACTGGCGTCTAACGTCTTCACCTTCGTATCGCGGATCTCGTAGTAGTTGCCTAGGCTCTCGATGAAGTTGCCGTGTATGTCCAGCCACTTGAGGTTGCCAGGAATAAAGGCGTAATCGAACCATTCGATGTGATTCTCCGACAGATTTAGCAACAGCAAACTGGCGATGCTGGTAAAGACGCCGTTGATGTCAGACAGGAAGTTACCGTCCAGGCGTATCGCCTCGAGCCGTTCGTTTCGTTCGAACGCGTACCTCTCGACGTGCTGCACCTTGTTCCTGGCTAAATTGAGAATCTGCAGATTGGGCAGATCCCACAGCATTCCGCGCGACAGATTTCCGATATCGTTGCCGATCAGTCGCAATCCGGTAAGCTGATCGAGATTGCGGAACGAGCCATTGTAAAAACTGCTGATCCGGTTCTCGCCTAGGTCGAGGGTTTTCAAGAGAGCTAGGTCGCGCAGCGCGTCGGGCACGGCCGTAAGCTCGTTACCGCTCAAATCCAGTTCCTTCAAATCGGAACAGTTGCGAAACGCCAACGGGTCGATGCTCGCGATAGAGTTGCCGGACAACGTGAGCCGATTCAGCACGAACAGGCCGTTGAAAAGTTGCGCTCCCACGGTGTGCAGCTTGTTGTCGGACAGCTCGAGGGTGTGCAGATTGTACAGGGGCAGAAAGGCGTTGCTCTCGATCCGATCTATCGAGTTGTTCCGCAAATCGAGAATTTGCAGGAAGAACAGATCCTTGAACATGCGTGCGTCGATATGCGTCAATAGATTGTAGGACAAGTCGAGTACGATCAGTCGAATCAGGCCGAGGAACGTGGTCTCGTCGACTCGATCGCTGCCCAACCGATTGCCCGCCAGATTGAGGACCAGCAGCTGCTCCAAACGGGTGAATATACCCTTAGGCAAGTCGCGGAGGCCGTTGTACGCCAGGTGTATCTCTCGCAAGTCCCTCGTACTGGCGAACAGCCCTTCGGGCAACGAGTCCAGAGAATTGTAACTGGCATTAAAGGTACGCAGCACGGTCAGCCCGGTGAGCGCATCACCAGCTATTTCGACGATCGCGTTTCGCTGCAGGTGCAGTTCTTGTAGCTGGCGCAGACCTAGCAGCGGGCTGTTCTCGGGCAGGCGATTCAAGTCGTTTCGCGACAGGTCCAAAATGCGAATGTCCGCCCGACAAGGCTCCTCTTTCCCTTCGGGCAAGATGTCCCTCCGATTCAACCCTATCTCGTTCACGTCGCGCAAACGGTTGCCGGTCAGATTCAACGTTTGTAAATTATCCAGTCCACAGAGCAGACCTACCGGAAGCGCCTGCACGTTACTCTCGACCAACTCTAGCGTGTGCAGTTCTCGTAGCCCTAGCAGAGAGTCCGGGGCTAGCTCGAGATAACGACCTGCACCCCATACGGCGTTGAACGTTTGCACCGTCAGTTTCTTCAGCTCGAGCAACGGTTGGAACGCGCCCTTCGGTATACGTAGCACCTTGCACCCGTGCACGTGGAGGTCGTGCAAGCTGGTCAGACGTTGCCAGCTTTGCGCGTTAAAGCTGCTCTCGAAATGATGGACGTCGCTGCAACGGATGCGTAGCTTGAAGGCGCCGTCCAACGACGATACGAGGCTGGTGATCGTGCCAGGATCCAACACCCTAAGGGTGCAGTCGGCGGAACGCGTGTCGTTGCCACCCTCGGACAACCACTTGCAAGAGGCCCCGGTTGATTCCGAGAGTATCGTCAAGAGGAGGGCCGCGTTTATCAGCGTCATGAAAACATACTTGGCTGTCATCTTGGGCTGCGACGTCGCGCGGCTCCTAGGCAAAGCTTGCCGATAACGAACGAACCCCGATCACTTTCGGAAATATAGGGAAACTATTCTCACCCCTTGCTCACCCTCCTTCCTCACCTACACACTCGCACAGCGATGACACACGCACGCACATACACACGCGAGCGAGTGCGAGCGCGCGCGCGCTCATGCACCTCCTATCACGTAAGTACGGACCGGCCCATTTCTCTTGCCCTTTTATTCGTGGGCTGGTGGAGAGACACCCTCCTGTCTTACGCTATATTCCACTGTTTCTCACTCGCGAGCTCCTCGGACGTCTCCTTCGAACCGGCGGCTCGTATTTCACCGTCTCTCCTTTCGCACAGACTTTTCTGCCAGTGTCTTTGCCTGGTTCAAATCGCCGCGGCAAATGGATAAGGCACGATCGAACGAAACGACAGAACGAAAACAGTCCGTAGAGAACCGTTTGCGCGAAGCGCTCGTGCACCACCGTACACTCGCCTCGCATCAAGCACCAGCACTGATCCAGCAGACCCGCTGCTGAGCGCGCATCATCGGCATTCCCGACCGTTCCTCTTCGATTTCTATCCCCGACGCCAGAGCGCGCCACTTTTTAGAATATCCTGTCAAGAAACCGACACGAATGGAGAGCAGAATTCAAAGCATATGCGACCATATGCGCGGCGCGTTGGTATGTGCACCGGTTTTATACGCTGCTCCCTGCCGATTGGTGCACTTTTTCTACACCTTTGTACGTGCCAGCCCATTAGCGAATGCCCCTAATCGATGCTGGGGCAAATTTTAAATCCTGCGTTTTATCTGCCCGCTCGTTTCGAAGCGACTTGACGCATAATAATTGTCAACTTGCAACGATACCATTTATTGCAACTCGCTTCTTTTTTAGCGTTCGTCGAAAACGACTGTACTTTTGGGCAGTGACGCTTTTCAAGCATGCAAGGATATTGAAATATGTAACTGGGAGACATCTTTTTATTTCGGGAATTATTTAGATTTGATAAAAAATGGAATTATGAATTAATTTCTCTTTAAATTATGGTATAATCTCTGATACAGTGAATAATGCAAATTAAATCTTAAGGAATTCTCAGAATCGGACGCAGTTTTCAATTTTTTAATTTTTGCGTCTCACAAATTCATTTTGATCTTAAAAATGCAGAATGGTTAAAGATATTTTTTATTTGAACTTTATTTGAGATTTCGAAATTTTGAATTTTTATGACATTTTGAAGTCTTAGAATTTTGGGACTTTTTAATTTTAGGACTGAATTTTTTTTATTTTAAAATTGTAACATTCAGATTTTTGAGCTCTGAGACATTGAAATGACCAAATTTTTTGATTTTGAGAATTTATTTCTACTTCGTGAAAAATGTCTGCTTTGAAAAATATATATCAGCCAGATAAATTTTTACGATCTTGCTGTATCATGGCGGAACTATACGAACGAGGAAATTCCTAACGTCCACATCTAGAGACATCTCTGTCTTCGCGTTCCAAAACAACTGAATTATTAAAAATATTATTTTTAAACTGCTGTAATTAATCAAACTTTTGTTTTGCAATACTACAAAAATTTAATAACCTAGCACGTATTAAGTTAATAAAAAATGCATGTTTACAAACCTGTGTAAATAATTATAAAACGTGTAGTGATTTACGCAATTATTGTAAATAAAAATTATTCAAAGAATAAACAATTGTTTATTAAATTTTGTGTACCTGTATATCCTTTTCCGCCATCTAGGGAATACGTTTGAAAAACGACGTGTAGCGTCGCCACCGTCTTCGTGTGGCTGTAATTGGTGGAGGACGACGCCAGCGACCAGTTCAATTTCAACCAGAAGCTTACGTTGCACGCTCCTGCGACTTCGTTTGTAGCGGGGAATCCATTTGTCAACATCCAACTTCTTTAAACAGTATACGTTGTTGTCCCAAGGTATTTGCAATCCTATCGCAAAAATGAGACTGATGAATATAACATGCGTTTTGTTGGCTACAACAATCTGTTGTGTCGCGGCCCAGGCTGGTAAGTAAGAAATATTAAACGTTCTATTTGCTTTCTTTTTATGTCTATCGAAACGTCGTTTCTATTCCGGTTATGTACTACGTATATCCAATAATTATGCGCGCGACATTTTTCCGTTCGAGAATTCTCTGGAATTTCTCGTTTTGTCAAATTTCCTGGTACGCGTGGAACATAGCGGTACGATAAACTAATGAATATGAATTAGCGATATCGTCGAGATTTTTAATTCGACGCCGTGGACACCGTTCACTCGTATCGCGAGTCATTGCTGTCTTTCGTTTTGCTGACGCTCGAGAAATATACGCATACTGAAAATGATGCAATTTGTTTTCCATTAGTTTCGATTATTTATTCAGCCCGTTGGATCGGTTACGACACCTTTGTTCACCAGTTTTGCACACTATTATCGATTTTATGAACGTGTCTGGCGGGACTTTTTTATAATATAAATTTATTACGGAAAAAAGAAGTTGTTTTAAATAATTTAATTAAGTGCAAGGAATGTAAATAAAGAAAGCCTCACAGAATTTATTTGCTATATAATTCAAATCACAATAAAAAAATGATGCTTCGTTAGGTTTTGAATTGAGTATGCACAAGCACATAGTTTGATCCAAGTATTTGCATTAGTAATGCCACTTTTATCAATGTGTAGTATATCAAATATTTATCTGTTTCCCTCTCAATATAATATTGATTCTTTGTACAGCTGCTACAGGAAAGGAAGATAAAAATGCCAGTCAACAGTCACCGGATATAGCTGCTGTTATTCCTCCTAAAAATCCTCCAAGTAGTGGACCTGTTGTTCCTCAAATTACTGAGACTACAAAGAACGCTTCTGCCAACAGTACCTCCAGTGATAGCACCAAAAACACTACCAGTGTTGTAACTGACACTACAAAAACTGCTAACTCTACTAAGGATGTACCTCTTAACACTACTGTACCCACTGCTGTTACTCCTACTGTTCTCCCTGCTACCAAAGACGGAGTCAAACCAACTGATGCAAACGCCACTGCTAAACCTGAAAATACTACCCAATCAACCATGTCCACAACAGCAAAGATTGTAACTACTCCTACATCTTCAACAACGGAGGCAACAACAAGTAAAAATCCTACAACTACGGCTCCAAACAATGCATCAAGTGCTGTACCATCACCTGCTACAACTGCGGTACCAGTGTCAACAAATGTAGCCCCACCATCTCCATCTAAAGAGCGACACTTCGATGGCCTCAGTTTCTTAGGTAGATATTTGATTGTACACACGTTATAGAGAGTGATGATATCATGAAACATTATTTTTCCAGGTGGCATCATCTTAGCTACGTCTTTGATGGCAATTGGTGTTCTGTCATGGAAATTTTATAAAACATTCAGCGAACGGGACTACCGTACTCTATGATGCCGCGGAGGACGCCGCTAAATATTCCATTTTCAACAAGTAAACACAGTCGTTTGAACTGAAAACTATGAATTTTACCGTTCCAATATTGCGTATTTTTATAACGCACTTAAGTGTCGCGTGATTTAAGTGCTCTTAGTAATGTGATGTGTAAACGCGGTTCCGTTTCTTTGTACTAAAAAAAAAGGGAAAAACAAAAAGACAAATTACACGCTGATATAGTATTGTTTTCTCTGTATGTTCGCACGCGCATTTACGGGAAAGATGTAACAGAGACGTAGGAAATTTAAGGGCACTAGAAAAGAAAAGAAAGATAAAGAGAAAGCATAGAATTTCTCATGCGCATACGCAACAAAGTTAACGACCAATCAAATACACATTCCACAAAATAAGATCAATTCTATGGCATAACAATTCACGTGTTACTTTCTGCTCAAATGAAGATCATTTATAACTGTTTTTTTTTTTTTCGTTTCTTTTTTATTGTACTCGTTTGTAAAGTATCGTACATACAATGGTGTTAAATTAGTCTAGGAAAATGAAATTATATACAAAGGCTCCTAAGGTGTATTCGCAATTTGAAGTTCAACCAATGTACGACAAAGTATGTGGTATGAACAACGGTACAACTCTTGTGAATCTGAATTTGTCATCGTATTCGTCATCTGTACTCTTCAAGTAATATTTGCTTAAAAATTTTCGACAATACTTTCTACAAGTTGTCGGGAGGAAGCGACGTTCGTACGAATAAATCGTGGACGCTCCTGTATACGATTTCATTATGTAGCATTGTTGTTGGGACATTTTTGTACGATTCCAGAAGGAGATGAAACTTTTTAATTTTGACTTTCTCACCTGTTCAAAGGACAGATTTTGTAACATGACAATTGATGTTTTACTTCACGTTAACACGTACAAGTGTTTATTTTTGTTTTCTTAATGTTAAGTTAAAAAAAAATGCATACGGTAATTTTTGTTTCATTTTAATTACCAATGTTACTATGGATGCACCGTAATCACGGTCGATGATACCGAATCCTAAAACTCCCTCGACACTTCTCAATCCGTTTATAATACGTTCAACATTGTCCGGGTATTTCCGTATGGAACGTGGGTTTTCTCCCATGAGCTTTCCTATAATATTTCGATAAGTGAAAATTGTATAGTTTGGGGAAAATTGGGCTTCTCTTAGTTAAACGTAAGTCTGGAAGTATTTGATCATTTTCCACGTTTATCTTTTTTAGCTTTGGATCTCTTCTCTTTGGGACATTTCTGATTATCTGCATTTTTCTTGAGATTCTAAATTCTTGGGATCCTCAGTTTTATTTAGAACTTAAGTTTTTTTTAGGACTTTTTTGCATTTTCACTCTGTGATTTTCCTGATATCCCTTTGTGTTTTCCTCGAATTTTTCCCAAGTTTCTTGTATTTTCTTTAAAACTCGTAATTCCCCAAAGTTTTCTCTGGGATTTCCCAAGACCGACTGGTGGGGAAACCCCTCCCACTCTTATCTTTAACCAAGAGAAGCCTGCACATTGCACCCGAGTGTACAAAAACAAGTCGAGGTGATTTTTGAGGGAAACGTACCTAAATAACTTTGGAAACATATTAAAAATCGAAGATATAACTTACTATTATATAAGAAAAGATATATTATATATAGATATATATTATAAAATACAGCCTAAAATATTATTTACGTTTCATGTAATATTTTAACAAGCCATGTAAAATACTTGCTTATATCAAATATACGATATTAATACTATGCAATCAATCTAAGAATTATTTAACGTGTCGTACCCAGCTCTTTCCAGTCTTCCAATACAATCTTATCGATCATTCGTTCGACTCTATTATCTTCATCTTCGATCTCGTTGATCATTTCAATCGTTTCTTGGGAAAAGAGGAGTTGAATCATCGAATCGCCGTGAGGATGCGTTCTCCATCGCGACGTTGTGTTCAACAAAGTCAACACTTCGTTCTTGTTTTCGCTCGTGCAAGACGTCGATGTTTCTTTGACGCATTCGATGAAGACGAAGTCAACGTCCATCGAGTGCCAATCGTAAATTCCGATGTCGAGAGACTTCGCGTCGAACATGAAAATCTTGTCGTTGCATCCTACGACAGAGGTCAAAATGTCCCCGAGACGGACTTCGCAAGGGTACGCTGCTTTTTTCTCGGCCAAATGGCATGCCAGTGTTTTCTCGAGAACGTTGCCAGTGTACGTGTTCGTGATCGCTTCGAGAAACGTGTACAACGCTACGACCAAGGCGGAGCTACTTCCAAGACCGCGTTTCATCGGCACGTTGGACGCGATTACGATTTTAAATCCAGGAACGTGTGCTGTTAACAGTATCGATCGCGTTTCAACACACGCCTTTCTCTACCTTACGTATTTCTTTTTATCAGTCGTTTGCATGGGCTGTAATCATTTATGCGTTAGATTATAACAAGGATATTAATTTCAATTTACTAGGGCATGATTATCAATGTGTTTGTACTGTTATTAAGTTACATTATTATTACTGGAGTACTATTTTATTAATTTAATTACTGATATCACTATTTTTGTAATTTTGTCGTTGTAAGTAGAGTATGATTATGTGCATATTTGTACTGTTATTAAGTTACATTATTATTAGTGGAGTAATATTTTATTCATTTAATTACTTATATTACTATGTTTGTAATTTTGTACTATAACTATGCTATGGACTTGGTACAATAATACTTCACTGTGTGCTATTGTAGTACTATGGATTTGTAGAAAGTCATTGTACCACTTTTATTATATTATACTGTTTACTATGTTACTGTGCTTGCATGCTACTATTCTCATTGTATTGTTTTAGCGTATCACTGTACTATATACTATTTTATTATTTTATTATGCAAGTAAATTATTATATCATTCTACTATCTTACTGTTATATTTAAATAAATATTTTAGCACTACTACACAGTTATTGTACTATATTATCATATTAATACACTATTACTCCATTTTGTTAATTCTACAATGAAAATATTATTATTTTAATAATATAAAGATACAGATATACTATTTTATCCTATTACTGTAATATTACACTGTATTATTGTATTTCATTATTCCACCATCTTGCTATCATATTTAAGTGGATCAGCTTTTTACTGTCAGTGTGACACTCCTCTATTATACTACTTTGCAGTCCTCATTATACTACTGTATTATTACTCTGTTATATTTTAGTAATTCAATAATAGAAATGTATTATTGTCTTAATATTCTAATATTCTATTTCATTATTGTTCTACTGTTGTACTACATAATTATACTACTTATCTATCATTTTACTAATTCAATAATAGAAATGTATTATTGTCTTAATATTCTAATATTCTATTTCATTATTGTTCTACTGTTGTACTACATAATTATACTACTTATCTATCATTTTACTAATTCAATAATAGAAATGTATTATTGTCTTAATATTCTAATATTCTATTTCATTATTGTTCTACTGTTGTACTACATAATTATACTACTTATCTATCATTTTACTAATTCAATAATAGAAATGTATTATTGTCTTAATATACTAATATTCTACTTTATTATTCTTCCACTGTTGTACTACATAATTATACTACTTATCTATCATTTTACTAATTCAATAATAGAAATGTATTATTGTCTTAATATTCTAATATTCTACTTCATTATTGTTCTACTGTTGTACTAATAATTATACTACTTATCTATCATTTTACTAATTCAATAATAGAAATGTATTATTGTCTTAATATTCTAATATTCTACTTCATTATTGTTCTACTGTTGCACTACATAATTATACTACTTATCTATCATTTTACTAATTCAATAATAGAAATGTATTATTGTCTTAATATACTAATATTCTACTTTATTATTCTTCCACTGTTGTACTACACAATTATACTATTTTTTCACAGTTCTACTACTAAGCATTGCCACCTAATTTTATTACAACTAGAATCAGACACATTTATATACACAAAATACTTGACTGTTTCACGTTTCGAGTTAATACTCATAATTACACAGAATAAATTACACTAAACTCTCATTATATTGCCAATAGGCGTTAATAGAACGTATGCGGTCTAATGCGTAGTAATACAACGCGTGCTAAATTAACGCACGGCAATTGTAACAAAGTTATTACTACATACGCTTAAATTTGAACAGATAATTTATACTACCAGAATATGAAATAAATTATGAATAATCAGTTTATCACCGCTAAAATGTTCTTCTATTTTAATACGCATAATGCATTTCGGATTAGATATACAGTAAATCCTCGGTATTATTTCCGTCATTAATTCATTCTAAAAATTCCATCCACACAATCTCATAAATTGATAAAATTTCATTTTTTGCAGATTAATTTTAAGTTATTGATATATGTTTCTAAATAATTTTTGAAATAATCTGTTTGTAAATAAATTTTATTACAGTGTGTTTGCAAACAATTTTTTAAATAGCGTATCTGTAAATAAATTTTAGAATAACGTATTTGTAAATAATTTCTGAATAATGTACTCATAAATAATTTTTGTACTATGTTACCGTGTCAGAGAATAATTAAAAATGAACAGGTTTCACGTATTAAAAAATACAAAACATAAATAAAACTTTTATTCACACAATATTTTACACAAGTGTATACACATTTAAATACTAATTAGCTACATGATTTACTTACCTCCCTTAGTTGCCTTCCTATACATATTGTTGCACATGTATCTACTAAAAATACTTTCAAGAAAGTGAAAATAAAAATTTAAAAAATCACAGAAGAGTTCACAAGAATCGAGGATTTACTGTACTATAACAAAATGGACATATACCTCGTCTGGCCTTGAAACTTTGTATCGTTCCCTTTACATATCGCAGCCACGGAGTTATTTCCACGGATAAGTCTAGCGACTCGTCGTTCAAACGAATGTCGGATACCCTGCAGCCCGCAATTTCGTCCGACAATGTTTTAACGTTACACCATTTGTTGCCGTGGCTTCGTGTGCCGACTATCAGAGTGACAAGTTGTACCGCCTGTTTTATTTCAACGAGAAAGATAAACGAAGACGTACGCGCCATGTTACAGGGCCATGAAAATTAAAAGAGGTATTAACTTCGTGGAAAGTTGCACATACCATGGACAATGATTTGCTCTCCACGAGATTTGTATTTTTTCCGGCAACCGTCAGACTTCCGGGCGCGAACACTGCACAGGTTGGATAGCTTCCGTAATAATTATTAAATTCTTTTTCGGCTTTCGACTTTAATTCGTCCATGCTGGACACCCACGAAACTTTCGACGAGAAATCATCGTTTAAATATGGCTTCACTATTTTGTAGTAATCTTTAAGAAACTATATTAAACGATTAACAAAAACTTCTGTTACAACCTTTATTTTCTATTTAAACATATATAGCTGTATATTATATATAACATTTGCAGCAACAAATGACCCAAAACCGAAGGCAATGACATTAACTTGAAATGACTTGAAATTCACGAGACCGCAAGAAATCGGGATCAGAGTATTCATTAACATATAGCTGCTCATGATTAAATATACTTAATAACATAGAAAATATTGTTCTTTCTATATTTCAAGTGTTCTAATACTTTTGTCTTCCACTGTAATTATAGCAACACGAGGTTGGTACCATTTAACCCCTTAACCTACAACTTTCTGCGTTATTCATTGGTACAGTACTAAGGCAACTAAAGTTAAAATGTTAAGTATTTTTCTTTAGCGATCCTTATTAGAATTGAGTCCAAAATACAATTGCAGTGAACATACGAGTGTCACGATATTATAGGACAAGGGGTTAAGCCATTTAGTATCGTGAATTCTTACTTTATCTTTTGATAAATTGTCGAGCGCGTAACGGCCGCATGGTGTATGGATATTACGGGATTTATCGTTCATTTCAACGCGAGAAAAAGGGTCCAATGAACGGATCAACGTGTTTCGCGATTTGACATTTTCGATCGAAGAAATAAAAAACGGCCTTTCTCTGTTTTTCTTCTTTGATTTGTTTCTGGCATCGGGCTTCAATCAAACGTTGCAGAAATGGAATCGTATATTTTTCCTTGAACCGTGCGTCTGCAAAAATCGAACTAGTCACATCGCGGTTACTGTGTTCCTCGATTTTTGTTACGTAAAACGTAATATCCACGTTATTTGCGCAGCGACGAGATAGAAACGAAATGAAGAGATAAGAGATGCATTGCATCCGCTGTATCGATCATTCCTGCACAGAATCATTCGATTTTCGTAACAGAAGTGTACGTAGAAATAAATATTGACGTAAGCACGACTACGTTATCTGCGTTAGCGTTCGTTTCCGAATGCGTTAACCGTTGGTATTTTGCTGCGACTGGGAACATAAAGCGGCGGTATCTTTTACCGGCTACGCTTATGTTACTGGCGATAGTATAACGGAAATTACGAGTATATCGGTATGAAATGGCCATATGCTGTATATGCGCAACCATGCGGTACGATAATTAGTTGTACGTCACGAACATCACGTAATTATCACATAGTGAGGCGTTCAACTGGTGGAAGATACGTTATGTAAATTTTAGCGAAATTAATTTGGAAGAAAGTTGCAAATTTCAGGTTGAAAAAGATATGGGAGATTTATAAGCTTGTTTGAAAATTTGGAGGAATATATGTATTTCGATACATATATGGGTGGTGTATTGTGGAAATTATAATGGAGGTTTTATTGTCAAATTCTTAATTTCTTGATTTTCCATCTTTTCAGATTTTTTAATCCCAGTCTTCTAATTTTGTAATTTTGTAATTGAATTCTCTATTCCTTTATTTCTTAATTTTCTAATTTCTCCACTTTCCAACTACTCAAATATCTAATTCCTTAATTTTATAATATACAACTTTGGAGATTTTTAAATTAGTAAATTCTTAAACTCAAAAATTTCTAAGCCTTCCTATTTGAAAATTTAAAAATTCGTACACTTGAAATTTTCTAAATTCAAAAATTAAAATGTACTGATATTAAAAACCACAAATTATAACATTGCAAGTAAATAAATAAATATTAACAAAATTAATAAATATTAACGTGAATAAATATTGACAGCTCTAATTACTAAATAACAATTATATATCTACATATAAAATTCTGTAAAATACTTATACAGTTATGTTATAAAAAAGTAAATCGACGAAACGGATTAAAAGAAGTGCTAGAAAAGGATTTATGACACCATGCATTGCTTTATTTATTCAAAAGGAAAGAAAGTGGCGATTCTAGGCTCCTAGATTGAAGGTATGTAGCCTAAGACTTAATTATACAAAAATTATATTATACCGCAGAAAAATTTCCGCGAGTTACGTTGGACGTTGTACGCATCCTTGAAAACAAAGCAGAAAAATATTATACGTGTACTCAAAATGCTAATAAAGGGACACTTTTTAAGGGATATACACAAACTAATTATGTCATCATTGTGGGAGCTTCGGCTACTCTTCCTTTGATTACTTTCGTTGTAAAAATTTACTGCGCATGTCTATCTCTTACGGTTTAGGACTGCGCGGGGGATCAAGGTTCACTGATTAATTCTCCGTGCATAGTACGACGTGTTCCACTATTTAGTAATTAAATGATTAAACAATAAATATGAGTATGAGTATGAGTATGAGTATGAGTATGAGTTTGAGAATCAGTATGAGTATGAGTATGAGTATGAGTTTGAGAATCAATATGAGTATGAGTATGAGTATGAGTACAAGTACGAGTATGAGTATGAGTATGAGTATGAGTATGAGTATGTGTATGAGTATGAGTATGAGTATGACTATGAGTATCAGTATCAGTATGAGTACGAGAATGAGTATGAGTATGAGTATGTGTATCAGTATGAGTATGAGTTTGAGAATCAATATGAATATGAGTATGAGTATGAGTATAAGTATCAGTATCAGTATCAGTATCAGTATGAGTACGAGTACGAGTACGAAAATGAGTATGAGTATAAGTATAAATACGAGTATGAGTATGAGTGTTAGTATGAGTATGAACACTTACTATAAGTATACATATAAGTATAAGAATACGTATAATTAAATTATGCACTGTATAAAAAGTGCTGAAAATAAAAAACAATTTATCACCAACCATTGTGTATTTATTGTTACCTCACAACCCCAACATAACAAAAATTTACATATTCGAAATAGAGAATTTGTATCAAGAGAACACGACAATTTTTGGAATTTAATATCATAAAAATTCCAAGAAGTGGTAAGAAAGATACCTTCACAGAACTTATGTTCTCCTGACACAAATTTTCCAAAATTGCAACTAGGAAGTCTTGGAAATGACATGAACAAAATTCCAAGAAGTAGCAGAAGAGATACTTGGTATCAGGAGAATATCATGTGTGAGGAGGTGGCAGGATATTTTTCGGAATTTGGGGAACGGATTTAAGAATTTTGTATCAGGAGAATATGATCTGTAAGGAGGTGGCACGAAGGAATTTTAGGTATCAGGGTCCGATTTTAGGAATTTGGTATCAGGAGAATATGATCTTTCAGGAGTTGGCAGGATGGAATTTTCGGTACCCTAGTCCGATATTAGGAATTTGGTATCAAGAGAATATAATCTGTGAGGAGGTGGCAGGATATTTTTCAGAATTTAGAGACCAGATTTTAGAATTTTGTATCAGGAGAATATGATCTGTGAGGAGGTGGCACGCAAGAATTTTAGGTATCAGGGTCCGATTTTAGGAATTTTGTACCAGGAGAATGTGATCTGTGTCCGATTTTGGGAATTGTGCATCAGGAGAATATGATCTGTGTGGAGGTGGCAGGATAATTTGTGGAATTTGATAGGAGAATATAATATGCGAGGCGGTGGCACGAAGCACATAGTATACCTCCTCATAATGCATGTTCTCCTGGTACGAATTCTGAATATGTTGTTTTTTTTTTATTTTGTATAATTTGGAACAATTTGTGGGGATCAGAATAGCGAGATTTGCAGGTAAGTGAATACGCAAATACATCTTTTTATTCATATTTATTTTCGACACTTTTGTACATGAAATGTCTGAATATATTTTTTTAATCGATAGGTACATTATTAGTTCTAGGACGGAATTGTCATAATAATATGTACATATTAGTGTGCGCTGCAGTAGAGTATCTTGTAGTAATCTTATAAAAATCTGTTGAAACAATAAAAATAATATAGTATTTAATTTGCTGCGAAAAGGTTGCAGAAAATTGTAGGTTATGGAAAAAAATGTGATGAATACATTAATCGGACGATTGCTTTGTTGCGCTGTATTAAATGTCGTTCACATTAGGCTATTTTTGCAGGTACTTGCCTGATCTGAAGGCCCCTTATGTAGGCCCAGCGCAGCGCCTCTTGCAGTGAACCGCGGAACTACAATGATATATTCCCATTGAACTGCAATCAATAAAATCCCGGCGGTGTGAAAGATTTTTTTTTTTTTTTTATTAGAATAAAGACAGCTAGGCCCAAATTGGCCCATGTGCCTATCGATACATTGTACCAAATATCGATACACTCTATAAAATATAACATTAATAACATTAATATATCTCTTAATACTCTAAAAAATTGATCGGTCAGTCTTTTACTTATGCTAGGTTTACTATAAAATGATTATCATTATATTAATATACAACTATAATCTATGTCTACTTATTTCAACAATCACAGCTTTGGCGAGTTATAATTGAGATCCTAAATAACTTATGAATAAACTATTACTATATTTGCAAGTTGCATTCCTTGAGAAATGTAGTTATAATTTTTATCCCTAATATGTTAGGCCCTTGTAGAAATGGTTCAATCCTTAGTGGCGGTTTCCATCGATGTTTGGCTAGTGTGGATAGCATTTTGTCTCGCTGCCTGGATAGTAACGGACAGTCTCATAAAATGTGGTTGAGATCTTGGCAGGAATTTCCACAATCACAATTACTATCAGGAAGAATTCTCAATCTTGCCAGTGAGGCTTTTAAATTATAGTGATTAACCCTATATCTGGTAACCCAAGATGTGGTAACCCAATGTGTGAAAGATCGGTTGGTAAAAATTTCAGCGCCACCTACCGTTTGGCGTTTTTACCCTGCTCCTGGTAGCAGGATCGGCGAAGAGCGAGGAAGTATTCGGAGTATCAGGAGGCTTCTCGCGCCATTACCGCGCATGCGCATCACAGCTCGCGCCGCAACATTGCGTTCTCTACAACACATAATTATTAATTAATTACTCGTTTTCTATGTATAATTTTTACACTTTCATGATTCTGTGGCGGTTTCACTCCCACGTTCATCGCCACTAGACGGCGCATAGGATCGAGACTTGACTTTCTCGCAAGTACTCAAAGAGCCTTCCTATTTCTATATATAGTTCCTGTCCATCCCTTCCTTACATCTCTATGTCTAAGGCAAAGGCCTGCTAGAACGCCTTAATGATGAGTCCACTAGCCCGGACGAAACGGTTCTTCCCTCTCCTTTACTTTTCCTAGCCTCCCTACCATAGCTAGCCGAACTGCCAAAATTCAAAAATGAAGCTCAATTCAACTTCAACTTCCTTGTACAAAATTCTCATTAATAAATTCACGTTATAATATTTATTTAATAAAATCCCATACTGATGATTATTAATAACTAATTGAATTCGAATAATATTTTAACAAATAATGTATAAGAAAATAGATTACGAATTGTAGATCATTCTCCAGTCATAAAAGTACACAAATTGTGCATCGTGAAAGAGTAATTAATTTTTTTCTGTCAGTTGTTTCACTTGTAGCATGGGACGCCATGTTGGGGAGGGGCGTCAGCCATGTTGAATTTAGCTGCGGAGCGCATGCGCGCTGGTCGCGCGACACGCCTCCTATTACTTCGGATACCTCCTCGCTTTCCTGTGATCCTGCTACGAGAAGCAGCTGAAAACACCGTCCGCTAGATGGCGCAAATTTTATTTTTTACCGACTGATTCTTCATGGACCACACATATACACAGTACATTTCTCGAAATTATAAAAACTTTACAAACTTTGCAGAGAAATAATACAAAGCAGTAACTATAATAACAAGTACCAAAAGTAATACTGAAAGTAGTATTGTCGTATCAAAGCAATTAAATTAGAATAAAAATAATTGAAGAGAGAAGAAGGGCAGCAACAAAGAAAGGTTCAGTCAGGTAGCGGAAAGTGTTCCCTGTTAATATTCGTAGCTAAATGGATTGTTTTGCAACGGTAACTCTCTGCGCTAATACTAATCTCTTTAAGATGAGAAAAGGTAGTCTAAGGTAAGATTTCAGAACTTTTAAGCACCGAAACTTATTTTCGATAATAATATTCTGCAACTTTCTGTCTTTTATTATACAATTTTTCGATTCGTAAAAACTCTGTGTTTTAAAATTATAATATTGCAAAGTCAAGTTAGACAAAATTTTAATTTCCTAAAATATCGTACTCCTATATTTTCAATACAAAAATTCCAAGAGTGTCACAGAAAGTTTTTCAATTTCCAGAAAAGCTTCAAAACAAAAACAATTCCAAGATTTGTAGAATCTTAATATCTCAAAGTTCTGAAGTCTCAAAGTCCTAAAATATCAAACTTCTGCAAATATCAAACTCCTAAATTTTCAACACAAAATTTCCAAAAGTGTCACAGAAAGTTTTTCAATTTTCAGAAAATCTTCAAAATAAAAAAATTCCAAAAATTGCAAAATCTTATGTTCTGGAAGTTCTAAAGTCTCAAAGTCCTAAAATCCCAAAGATCCCAAAATTTTAATTTAAAAAATGTCAACCTTCTGAAAAGGCAATATTTCACCTCTAATTCCTGTATATCTATCTACAGGCTTTCATATTACAATTCCTATTATACAACTGCTACTCACATAATAAATATAAATTTTATAAAATACGATTTGTTTATAATTTTCAAATGCAGATATACTCCCTCATAAATTCCAATATAAACTATATTTATTCCCAGTATAAATGTAAATTTCAATATTAGTTAATGTTTTAATAGATGTTCAATAAAAACATTTTTCGTCGAACCCGACTTTCATATATAAATATTAATTTCATAAAATTTTACGATATTCTGACATTTAAAATAGATATTTTCCATCGTAAATACTAATATAAACAACATTTAATTCCAATATAAACAATATTTGTTTCCACATGAAACGTAAATTAATATTGTAACAGATTTTCGATAAAAATCTTCCAAATTTCAATAAAAATCTCTATTTTTACAAATTCCAATTTTCGTTTCTCGAATTTGTTAATTACTGTATTAAGGTATGATTTCCTAATTTTAGTTGAGACAAAAATATTTGATGATCCCTATTTTTAAAAATTACAATCCTCGATTCCCAAGAAATTGTTTTTTTCATTCAAGTATGATTTCCTAATTTCAGTAAAGACAAAAATATTTGTCCTCGTCTTTAAAAGTTCTAATTCTCGTTTCTCAATCAATTTGTCAATCCCAATGTTAAGGTATGACTTCCTAATTTAGTGAAGAAAATATTTGATGGTCCCTGTTTTCAAAAATTTCTATCCTGCTCGATTCCCAAAAAATTTGTTTCCTCATTCAAGTATGATTTCCTAATTTCAGTAAAGACAAAAATATTCGTCCTCGTCTTCAAAAATTTCAATTCTCGTTTCTCAATCAATTTGTCAATCCCAATGTTAAGGTATGACTTCCTAATTTAGTGAAGAAAATATTTTATGGTCCCTGTTTTCAAAAATTTCTATCCTGCTCGATTCCCAATAAATTTGTTTCCTCATTCAAATAAAGATAAATTCAATTCGCAGTTGAGTTTCCCAATGTCAGTAAAGATAAAAATAACTGCCCTTATTTAAAAAAATTGAATTTCTCGTTTAAAAGAAATTTTCAACCCCGTATGATAGGTTCAGTAATGATTTCCGAATTTTAAAAGATAGGAAGATGGAGTAAGGCGAAGGGTTAAAACGAAATTGCAAGATCCGTTTTTTGGCGGGAAGAAATCGGTACGGTAGCAGAAAGGCGTATGCGGGAGTCTGTCTCCGAACAGGGGCGGAGTCCCTGCCCTTCGTCAATAAGAGCATGCTCCCTCGTACCTCTCTATTTCGGTTTTCCGCTCCCCGCTCGTGCTCTCTGCTCTTCCTACCGCCCTTCATCCTCCTCCACGCTCTTTTCTCCCGTACAATCATCCAGCCACCTCCTCGACTCTATTCTCTTCCTTCTCTTTCCCCGGGATCGTTCCCCCGTCAGCATCCTCCTCCGTTTCTTCACCTTCATCCTTTCCACTCGATCTCCTCGTCTCGCAGTCACGTCCCCGGCTCGCAAACTCTTTTTTTCCCCCTGGACGTCCAAATATACCCGCGTACGCGTAACCGAGGAACGCTGGACGTCGCGACGCCTGGCTGGCTGTACCAGCCTCGAATATGCGCCCAAGGTGAATCCTGATGAACGTATCATCGATCGGTGGTTGCTGAACCAGCCGGTGTGCTCGGGTCCACGCGTGTACGCGCAAAGAGCTGCTGCTGCTGTTTCCACGAACGAGAGATCCTCCGATCGCTGATTTTCACCCGAATCGTCCTAAAGATAGTCCCCGGGTCGAGGAGACAAAGAGACCGTGGAAAAAGAGCGCGAGAGAACCGCGAGGGAGAGGGAGAGACAGGGAGGTCTGAGTTTTATCGATTGTCGTCGTGGGACGAGATACGTGCCGGATTTCAGATCTCGCGCTGCGACAGAATCAATTCTCGTGCGGTCCATCTACGGGGTGCATTCGGATCATTCGAAGGGATGACTTCGGCATCGGTGACCGGTGATCTCAGCTGATGGTGGTGGTACGTTGCTCGAAGAAGGGTGGTCCGTCGTTGGGGTGACAGATGCGAGAGGTCGTCGCGGAGAAAGTGTGTGATCTCTCGTGTTACGTGCGCTCTGTTTTCGTGCCAATCGAACGACAGTTTTCTAGATGTACATGGTGAGTATACTGTTCGTGTTTCTGAATCGATTAGAGATATGGTGTACCGTCAGATTACTGCGTAACAGGGTAGACGTTGTCTCGAGGAGCGGTTAATTAGGTGATGTTTATCGAGTGTTGATCGAGTGTAGAGGATAATGAGAGATACTGCTTCTGAATCGTACGGGATTCACAGATTTCAGGATTACAAAGGCGACCTATTTTTTCGGAGACGCAGAAAGAAGGAGGTAATCGATATTTATTTCGAATGATCGCCACGATTCGCGTAATTAGCGACTGGAACTGTTTTTATGGAAGAAATGTTAGTTGGATGCAAGAATATCGTATTGTGGGTCTAAATGAAACTTGTGTCCTGAACGTTTAGTAATCGTCGAGTTTATGTAATTTATTAATTACTTTATGTACAGATGTACGTAAGACATAACAGATATGTAACAGATCGACAAGTATTTTATTGTGTATGACTCAAGTTACTTCAAATTTTTATCAGTTTGAGAAATTTTATAGTTTGAGAAACTATTTGGTTCGTATTTTGAATTTTGTACATTTCATCGTTGAGTACTTGAACGTATTCTGTTTGACCAAATTACTTTTTAATTTTTGATAACATAACTGTATTTTAAGAGAGTCATTATGTGACACACAATAAAATAAAAAAATGTAAAGAATTAATTAATTGATTACAAATTGCATGCCTTTCTATTTGAAAAAATAAGTATTTTTAACGTTAGTTATTCTTAGTTTGTGTGTAAAGATGTTTTAATACAAATATTTAGCGTCAATTGATACCTATTGATTAAAATGTTCTTGAAAATATAAGTTTTTGCAGCCACGAGGCACATTTATTACGAGCAATAAAATTTACTAATTTAATAAAGTAATGTTAATTAAAGGTAACTGATCAAATTTTAAGCATCATTGTTGTATAAATTCTATTTTGTCGAACTATCATAAAACTGAGCTGAATTTTTTATATTACAAAATTGTCAATTTTATGTGCAAGAATTTAATCATTTTTCTTAGTGTGTTGATATTGAAAATATTAATATTCATTATAAATTTTACATTTTAACTCTTCATTACTTTTTCCTATAAATAAATTATATAAAATAATATATTACACAATTATTGAATCTTTTTAAACATAAGTAAATTGCAAATTTTATAGTCAATGAAATTGTCAAAAACTTTTCATCTTTGTAAGTGTTCGTTTTTGTAGCTTCGCATAATATTGCAAATTTTTAATCTCAGTACTAAATTTTTAATGTATTTTCTTTTAATAATTTTTGTTAGTTAGTATTTACTTTTTAAAAAATATTTGTCTGTTCTCATCTATTTAGTAGTCTCACTTGTAAAAATTTAAAAATCCATTTTTCTTTTAATTTAAAAAAAATTATGCAACAGAGAATCAAATTTACATTTTGCAGAGT
The DNA here is from genome assembly GCA_963576845.1 of Megachile leachella. Lineage (NCBI taxonomy): Eukaryota > Metazoa > Arthropoda > Insecta > Hymenoptera > Megachilidae > Megachile > Megachile leachella. The sequence continues at coordinate 8,876,246 of OY756251.1, forward strand.
TGGAAAACCTTTAAAATTGACAATTAAATATACAACGATTTTAGAATAATAATATCTAATTGTCTAATTAATATTCTTACATTTTTAAGAGAACTATTGTCGTTTGAAACGTATCACAGAGCTAAAATTGAATACCTAATTGATTATTGGGGTCATTTGATAATTGAGACACGTCGATATTGGCAAGTACCAAATTCGTTGCCGATCGATCGGTTTAATCACCAAAGTACATTCGTTTGTCAAGTCTTTCCGATTCCCGGAAATCTAAAAAACTATCAAGTAAAATTCTCAATTATTTCTGAACAAACTTTTCTAATTCCACTGCAGAAACCTCTTCAATTCATAAAATAACACAATTAAAATTCGTAAAATATAATTATTCTTTCTTCTGAATATGATAAAAAATGACTACATTTTTTGAGAATAGAAAGTATGTAGTAAAAATTGTCTTCACTTCGTGTAGTAAAATATTTCTTAATTTTAATCCTTGAGTACAATCAAACTCAATATATTCACAAACAACAATTTCTTCAACAATAAAAATGTCAATGTACAAATTTCTGTAATAAAAACAATCTCAAATAATTTTCTGTGGTAACATTAAAATTGTTTCTAACACAATAACATGTCTAATGATACAATAATTGTCTATAGTAATGTCTGTAGTTGTCCATATTCACACATTACAATTGTCTAAAGCAATATACAGGATGTCTCACAGCGGTAGGTTCCTGAAATGGGAGGTAGCTGACGTGATTCTGAATAAGATTTCCCTTTGCAAAAATGGGGTTTGAAGCTTCGTTTTTGAATTATTAAGGAAAAACACGGATCAAACAGAGCGCGAGGATTATTACGCGTTGGATTACTACGCGTTGGTTAACTACGCGTTAGATTACCACGCGTTGCATTATTACGCGTTGGACTATTACGTGTTGAATATCCACGCTCTGGATTACTACGCGTTGCATATCCACACGCTGGATTACTACGCGTTAGATTACCACGCGCTAGATTCCAACGCTTAGAATTACCACGCGTTAGACTCCAACGCTTAGAACTACCACGCGTTAGATTCCAACGCTTAGAATTACCACGCATTGCATTATTACGCGTTGTATTCCTACGCGTTGTATTACTACGCGTTAGATTACTACGCGTTGTATTCCTACGCGTTGTATTACTACGCGTTGGACTCCTACGCTTAGAATTTCCACGCATTGCATTACTACGCGTTGGACTACTACGCGTTGAATATCCACGCTCTGATTTACTACGCGTTGTATATCCACACGCTGGATTACTACGCGTTAGATTACCACGCATTAGATTCCTACGCTTAAAATTACCACGCGCTGAATTATTACGCGTTGAATATACACGCGCTCGATTACAACGCGTTGGATATCCACACGCTGTATTACCACGCGTTGCATTACCACACGTTGCATTACTACATGTTGGATTATCACGCGTTATCTGAAGCTGTCGCACTCGCGTCTGTGTGTGCGTAATCATCGCGCTCTGATTAGTCCGTGTTTTTCCTTAATATTTCAAAAACGATGCTTCAAACTCCATATTTGCAAAGGGAAATCTTATTCAGAATCAGCTATCCTCTATTTCAGGGAGCTACACTAGTTATGAGACACCCTGTATACAAATTACAATTGCCTATACAGTAAAACCTCTTTTTGTGCGATACTTTTTTATGCGATTTTATTTTCGTGCGATTTTTTTTTATACGGTATATGAATCGGTATATTATTACCAGAAATTCACACAACATCAGCGAAGAAGGTTTGATACTTTCGGCGAAAACAATCTGGACGAAATGATTGAGGACGAAACTGTCAATGATAGTGGCATTATCAATAATTTGATAGATTATGAAGACGAACAAGAACAATCGAAATACATGACAGCAGATAAAATATATGCAGGGATTCAAATTTCTAAAAAATTGGAAACGCATTTTTTTAAAATAGACACTAATGCCGAAAGAAGCTTGAAATTCCAAAAAGAGCTAAGATCATGCATGTCTCGCTATCGTGACATTTACAAGCAACTGACTAATCGACCGTCGTCACAAAAACTGATCACTGACTTCATGGTGCTAAAAAATAAATCAATTGAAATCGTATTTTCAAGCGACGAAAGCGATTTTCAACCAATTCATCACAAGGAGATACGCGTTTTGGATTACGACGAGTAGCAGTGAATTATTTAATATGCATTTTGAAAGCTTCTCCATGTACACAATAAACAATTAAATGTTTTAAAAATATTTTCAGGTTCAATTTAATTATTTAATTTGTTTGAAAGCATTTTCTCATCTTTTTCGTAAATAATTAATGTATTTTCTAAGCGCGACTTTTTTTATGCGGTCCCTGTCCGCCGTATAAAAAAAATTTTGGGTGGTATATCATACAAAGTTGTTTATTATATGTAAGTATTTATAAAATTTCCGAATATTTTTTTGTACGATTTCTTTTATACGGTCCCTATCCACCGCACAAAAAGAGGTTTTGTTGTACTAATATACATATACATATTGCAATTGTATATGATAATATATACGCACAATAAAATTGTCTACAGTAATATATGTACACAGTAAAATTATCTATAGTAATATATAAATGCACTACAATTGTCTACAGTAATATAAGCACACAGTAAAATTGTCTATAGTAATATATAAATGCACTACAATTGTCTACAGTAACATATGCACACCCTACAATTTCTATAGTAATAAACACATTGCAATTATCTATAAAATTCACATATCAGTATTTTCCCTAAAACTCACGACACAAAGATACTCACGAAAAGTCGCGAATATGAAACTGAGACGAAAACGAGTGCATCGAACGTGCGGAGAAAATAAAAGAAAGTCGAACGAGTAGTAACAAAAAGAGGAGTATGAACGAGTGTCGTTCGAATTGAGTCGGGGAAGCACTTAATTCGCACTTGTGAAACGATCGTTTGAATATTCCGGAAAAGAGAGAGACAGTACGAGCAGAGGGCGGAGATGATAGATGGAGAGATGAAAGGTTGAAGGGAATCAGACAGCGAAAGAAGGAGAGAATGCAGAGTCTGGTTAACTGGATAGAGAGAAGAAACGTTTCTGGATTGCCGTTAACGATACACGGGAGATTATCTAGTTGAGAGTGCGAGATCCTATAACACGAAGCAACTAGTTACGTTTCGTCGTTCGCGAGACTAAAACTATCGGTCTCCATTTTCCGACACTCGGGATTCGAGAACAATTGAACAGATCTTCGTTTTGGATAATTAATTTTGAGCGTAATATGCTGAGGTACTTGAGAATCGCGTACTTCAAGTTTGGGTTAAATTATTTGCAGATACTTTTGTGATTGTTTATGTCTAATATTATTTTACAATTTTTAGGACGTTTAGTAATATTTGAAATTATTAGAATTCATTATTTTTGTGGGTTATGAATAAATTATGTAACTGTAAACGTTTTTATTTAAATCGGTTGAAATTTTAAGTTTTTATGGAATTTGACAATTTTTAGCGAGGTCACCCTTAAGTTGATTTAACTTGTGGTAATGCAAGGGGTAAGTTAACTTGATAATTTCTAGTGGTATGAACTCTGAGATAATAATGAAGATGGACCTTTGAAATACTTGTTTCAGTGATACAGGGCTATAGAAATATTAATTTTTGGGAGACTGGTCATTTGAAATATTAATTTTAGTAGTACAAAGCCTTTAAAATATTTATTTTACGGATGTAGGGTCTTTGTAACATTAATTTTAGTGATATGGGACCTTTGAAATATTTATTTTACTGATATGGGGCCTTTGAGATATTAATTTCAGTGATACAAGGATATTCAAATATTTATTTTACTGATACAGAGTCTTTGAGATATTAATTTTAGTGATACAAGAATATTCAAATATTTATTTTAGTGATACAGAGCCTTTGAGATATTAATTTTAGTGATATGGGGCATTTGCAATATTAATTTTAGTGATACAGGGCCTTTGAAATATTTATTTCAGTGACAGAAGGCTTCTGAAATATTAATTTCAGTGACACAGAGCCTCAGAAATATTTATTTTAATGATACAGAAGCTTCAAAATGTTAATTTTAATGTTCAAAACCATTGAAGTATTAATTTTAATGACACAGAACCTTTGAAACACTAATTTTAGTGATACAGGGCCTTTGAAATATTTATTTCAGTGACAAAAGGCTTCTGAAATATTCATTTCAGTGACACAGAGCCTCAGAAATATTTCTTTCAATAAAACAGAAGCTTCAAAATGTTAATTTTAATGTTCAAAACCATTGAAGTATTAATTTTAATGACACAGAACCTTTGAAACACTAATTTTAGTGATACAGGGCCTTTGAAATATTTATTTCAGTGACATAAATCTTCTGAAATATTCATTTCAGTGACACAGAGCCTCAGAAATATTTCTTTCAATAAAACAGAAGCTTCAAATATTAATTTTAATGTTCAAAACCATTGAAGTATTAGTTTTAGTGACACAGAACCTTTGAAATATTACGTTTAGTGATACAGAGCTTTTGAAATATTTATTTCAGTGACATAAGGCTTCTGAAATATTCATTTCAGTGACACAGAACCTCAAAAATATTTATTTTAATAATACAGAAGCTTCAAAATGTTAATTTTAATGTTCAAAACCATTGAAGTATTAATTTTAGTGACACAGAACCTTTGAAACACTAATTTTAGTGATACAGGGCCTTTGAAATATTTATTTCAGTGACAGAAATGAAATATTTATTTCAGTGATACCTCTCATGATGCACCCTTCAAATAAGCTTACCTTTTACTGATACACTAATTAAATTAGTTTAACAATTAAACCTTAGACAGACAATTAGCCTAACAATCCTTCAAATTACCCTAACGATTATTACTAATAGAACCTTCAAATTACCTACTAATATCTGTAATAATAGCTCTATCACTCCCACAAATTGCATAACAGTTTCTGATACAGCCTCCGAATTATCCTCCAAATTAACACCAACTACAATTTACATTTACTATAAATTGTAACCAACAATATCTTCTTTGCAGAAACCTAACCATTGCTGAAGTCTGTAATCCCATTTATGGGATACCATGAGCCATTAAAAGCGAAGAATAAAAATTGAAGAGGTGTTAATTCAACTGAACGAATGAACTACACGAAACTATGCTGGCAAATTGCACAAGTTCGTTCTCGATCGAAGGTAAGAAGTCTCGTGCCGTATAATTTCTTTTCTTACTGATTTGCTACAAAAAATAAGCGCGATTGTTAGACTCGTTATCGATTAGGCACACATTAATAATATCGCATTATACTATGGTCGAATATGGCGTGCAGTCGAGCTTTAGAACCGAGAGTTAGTAAAAGATCGATAGAAATACTCTGAATAATTTGTTCACAATGTCTGTCGTACGAATAGCTGCGCTAACTTTTCTATCGTCAATTTTTAATTACACGGACGGTCGATGTTATTATGCATTAGGGAGGTTGATTTAATGATTTAGGAATCCTTGTAAGAAAGAATTTAGTTTCACTGAAGATGCATTTGTGATTACGTTGTGTGGTAATGTGAAGAGGGGTTTTTTTAGGGAAAATTGTGATTATGGGTAATGTTGGTTGTAATGGAAGGATATTGGGTAGTGTTAATTATAGGGGAATTGGGGGATTTGGAATTTTGCGAATAGAGAGATTTGAGGATCTGGTGAGTTCGGGATTTAAACATTTGAGGATCTGATGATTCAGGGATTTGGACATTTGAGGATCTGATGATTTGAGGGTTTGAACATTTAAGGATCCCATGATTTGAGGATTTGTACATTTGAGGATCTGATAATTTGAGGATTTGTACATTTGAGGATCTGATGATTTAGAGATTTGGACACTTGGATATCTGATAATTTGAGAATTTGAAGATTTGAGGATTTGAACATTTATGGATCTGATGATTTAGGGATTTGGACATTTGAGGATCTGATAATTTGGAGATTTGAACATTTGGAGATCCCATGATTTGAGGATTTGTGCATTTGAGAATCTGATGATTTAGAGATTTGGACACTTGGGGATCTGATAATTTGAGAATTTGAAGATTTGAGGATTTGAACATTTGAGAATCTAATAATTTAGGGATTTGGACATTTGGGAATCTGATAATTTGGGGATTTGAACATTTGGAGATCCCATGATTTGAGGATTTGTGCATTTGAAAATCTGATGATTTAGAGATTTCGACACTTGGAGATCTGATAATTTGAGAATTTGAACATGTGAAGATCTGACGATGTAGAAAACTCATGATTTGAGGATTTGAATAGTTGACAATCTGACAACAAATTAATTAAAAAATTCTTATTAATTAAAACTTCAGAATTTTGCACTTGACAAACTTCTAAGTTTATCAGTTTAAAAATTTAAAAAATATAAAAGCTCAGTAAAAATACATTAATAAACAAATTATTATTTCACCGATTTTTCAACACAATCGATTTTATTTCTAATATTTTGTTTCTAAGAATAATCTCGAAATAACACTCGGATACGTTTCGCTATTGGTATACGAGAGTTGTCTTCGTTATTACCGTCACCGGAAATTATGAAATATCGGCGAATCAGTTATTCCATTTCCGCCAATCACCGCTTCGTTTCATCATCCACTTCGCCCTCCCGTTTATATGTACTATTTTCTTCGAATTTCCTATAAGTATACTAATGATGAAACCATCCAAATTACTTTAGGATGCAAAATGCGATCATTTAAATTGCGATACGCTGCTTTTTCAAACTCTGTTTAATGTAAGTGTATACTATTATTTTAATACTATCGATTTAGGCGTGATAAGAATCGCATGAATTATTCATTGTAATTTAGTCTACGGCGCGATTCTACTAACATGTAGTTTTGTTCTTAAATTTATTGATTTGTATATTTAGAAATTTATGAACGTCAATCTTTAAATTAGGAAAATTAGTCAATGTTCATTTTTTAATTCATATTTATACATTTTATAATATTTGTGGTAATATAAATTACAATGTGAATTTATAAGTTTTTTAAATTACTAGATTCGTAAATCAACAAATTGTTAAATTCCTATATTTAGAAATTTTAAGAATTCTTTAAATTCATTAGTTTTAATTTTCAAAATAAAATCACCTAATTTTCAAATCCTTAAATCCCTAAATTCCTACATTTTTGTTCTATTCTCAAAATTCTCAAATTCTTAAGTTTTCCAAATTTTTAAATTCCTGAATTCCCAAATTCATAAATTTCTTACATTTCCCACATTTCCCACATTTTCCAAATTTCTCAAATTTCTCAAATTTTCCAAATTCTCAAATTTTCCAAATTCTCAAATTTTCAAATTCCAAAATTCCAAAATTCCAAAATTCCAAAATTCCGAAATTCCGAAATTCCAAAATTCCAAAATTCCAAAATTCCAAAATTCCAAAATTCTATTTTAATTTTTTAAGATTCTAAAGGTATTGTCCTTTAGAAAACAGCCCCAGGCTCGCAAAAGCGGCCCTGTGCACGCAAAGAGGTCGCCGTTCCAGGTTGCCAATTAAAACGAATTTTCCAATATCCTACCTTTCACTCAGGTTTTCATTTGCTCTTTTACAGATCTTGTTTGAAGAGTATACAAAAGACGCGCATAAATGCATAATAAACCGAAATTATATTTCTATTTTTAACAAATAATTAAATAACGTGAAACAAAGAAAATAACGTCAACGCTTAAATTAAGTTCCGGATTTTCATTTTTTTACGCTCAGCAATCTTAAATTAACTGTACACTATCAAAGAATTGATCACTAAAAGGTATCTATCTCCATTTTTTAATTTTCGAGGGGAAACGAGAAAGGAATTGATAAGGTTTCATTACCGCGAAACCACAAAAGCTGTTGCCACAATTAAATCCATGGTTCAAATTGTTCTTCCGAACTTTTGAAGGCTTCAGACAATTCAATCTTTCGCAATTACTACATATTTCTAATCACCGAAAGTTCGATAAAAAAAGTAAACTAATAATATAATAAAAATGAAGAATTATATTTATATTTGTACTGGTCGCAATTTCCCTTGAAAGAACAGTGATGCATGCAAGATTATGAGGGATAATTTATTAATTTTTCTATGAATCTACCATCAATATAATCGATAAGATTGCTTACTTTTCGATTCTCGTCGTTACATTTGCATTTCTGGACACATTTTCATTCAAATGTAACATGCAAAATATTTGGAGAAACCTTTTCTTCCGAAATGTATTTCTAAAATATGGTATGTTCCTTAGTCCAATAATATTTCATATTAGGATCTAGTACAGTACCCATGTTAAAGATTACGCCCAAAAAAGCTGTTAACTCTTCTTTCGTCACATCGATCCAGTTATTCCATGTTGATCGATGAGCTCTGTTCTATTTTATTTTTGCCATATTTATTTGTTCCTAGTACAATTGTTCCAAGTAATGTATTCGTGAAGAGTCTGAAAAAGTCGATAGGTTCGGTGCAATGAACAGGTATTAGGTGCAACAATCTTAGATTCCGTCAAAAAATTGCTTTTTGATTGTAGATAAATAAAGTATGGTGGCTGTGGTGGATGAGAGTAGATATATGAGCTAATAAAATATGTCTGCTATGTAACGAAATGTTTCAGGATATATCGAGCGCGAGGAAAACAGGGAGTAATGATCAGAGGTACTTCTAGGGTGTTGACCGGTAATTCGGAACGACTAAAGCACTGTTGCCAGAGCGAATTCCATCTGTTTGGCAACCTATTGTTACGAATACTCCTTACTCTTTGCTATATCACCGGCACCTGTTGTTACTGGAAAGAGAAGATGCCGCGCGGGACCAACGATATACAGATCGGTTTGAACCGAGCACTCCAACTCGGACACTGCGATTTGGAGATCACCTGCGATTGGTTCTGGGATCAAACTTCTGGCTTTAAAAGAATCACTCCGGCCTCTAAAGGAAGACACGTACCTACCACGGATGCTAGTCGTTCGGAAACAGGTGAATTATTTCAATTTTAATGGTCGCATGATTAAACGAGGTTAGGAACCGGATTTTTGAAGAATTAATTTTAGCAAACTTGATGTAAATTCACGAAATAATTCGACATGTGTACATACACGTAAATAAGAGAACAACAACAATTTAATAACAAAAATAAGAATTACTTTATTTGAAGTAAAATCTAATATTTTGTTAATAGTAAGTGATAGTGACTATTTCACTAGCAAACGCGAAGAGTAATTTAATTAACAGAGCAGTACAAAAGAAGTAAAATGGCAGTACTCTACTCGAAATAATAAAGTGAAATAACAGTAAGTCATAGAAGGGATCTGTTAAAATAATTTTCCACTTTGTTAGGGCATTTCTTATGGTATACCAAAGGAGAAAAGGCCCAAATGTGGTCTGTGACTATTCCACCAACTGGGACTCGTTGCGTATTAGAATTATCGTTATACCAAGTCGAAATGAAAGATGGTGCTATCAAGTTGCTCATAACTACAAATAACACAAGTTCCATTGCCGTGGAGAAGGCCGGAAATAACAATGCAAAGTAATTACTTATCAGTCATTATAATAATATTTATCGAATGCACGCTGCTAATACTATGGTGTATTACAGATGGGATGTAACGCGATTTAAACTGGGTGCAATTAGTCAACATCATAGGTTATTGCTAGAGTTCCTGTTACCTTATTCCAACTCTAGCGTCGGTGTCGACAACATCCGTCTGATTGACTGTTTCCCGGGTAAATATTTCTGTTTATAGAAAACTTAAAAGTTCATAAAAATTCACTGTTTGATAAATTTACAAATAAGTTTATCGCCACCTTCGTAATGACAATACAATAGCGCACAATTCGCAACATAACGAATAACCATGGTTATTTTACATTCAGAACACAACCCAAACTTATACAATTTTACTTAAATCTAAATAAACTAAATATGTCTTGTTTGCAGAACGACTACAGCCAGGAACATCATGCACCGACAACATGTTCCATTGTAGTAACGGTTTGTGTTTAAACAGAACACATGTCTGCGATCTAACAAAAGACTGTCCTAACGGCGAAGACGAGGGTCTCGACTGTGGTAATTGTCAAATTATTTCCATTAACCCCGCCATGTCGAATATACAACATGACAAGATTATAATTGAGGAGAGTTTCAGACAAAATACCAGAGAATGCCAGATGCAATTTCGAGCACGGATGGTGCGGTTGGAGAAACGTACCAGGAAGACCTTTAATTTGGACTCTCCATCAAGGTCCCACACCGTCGGAGAAAACTGGACCTAGTTATGATCACACGTACCGTAATGCGTCTGGTATGTTTCCAGTTTCGTAGAAAATTGCACGTCTACGTAAACGGCCAGCTTTCATCGCTTTCAATGTTTCATTATTGAGCGTCACATAGAGGTTTATTGAAAAGGAAATCATATTTTATAGAAAGATTAGCTTTTTTCTGAGTCGGTACAGTTCTATGATGAATTAAATCTAAATGGATTAATTTAGATCTAATTTTGGTATTTGTAATTTTATGACTAAGATGCTTCTTCATAGAGGAATGATATTAACTGGAATTATTAGGCTTAGTTCATTATTATTATTACTTTCTCGCTGTTCAAAAATTACAATCATGTCTATTAACCTTTTGCACTCCTATGTCGAGTATGGCGACGTCACACTTTTCTTGGATCTCATAAATAATTCAAATAAATGGATTGGTTGAATATGTATATTATAATTTATTTGTTACTTGTAATACAAGAAAAATGTATTTCTCATATACTACGTCCTATTGCAATACATTTTATTGAGAACCCCTTTCTTAATCTATTTTCTAAATTAAAGAGTAAGTAGGTGAAAAAAATTGAAGAGTGCAAAGGGTTAAAGGTGTATTCAAGTTTTTGGACATTAATTTTAAATATTATTGAATGTTCGAAAATGATGTAAGCACCTGTTAAAATTTTACTAATCTGTTTATGTATTTTGAACTACAGGAACATATGCTTACGTAAACATGTCGAAAGCAGTGAACATGCCGAAAGCAAACTATGGTAGTCGCGGAACTATTGAAAGTCCACTATACAATCCTACACCTCCGTACAGTAGCGACGAAAAAAGTCCTTATTATAAAACTTGTGAAGTAAGTGTCTTTTTTTAAACAAAATATTTTATTATTAACTCATAGTACATCTGTTTGATTTTTGTTGTATGTTTAGGTACGTTTCTTTTATCATCAATATGGAGCACACAGTGGTTCTCTTGGATTGTTCTTGGTTCAAGTGAAACCACATCAGAACCAGTCCGAAAGTTTGTGGTGGTCTTATGGCGATAGGGGTGACGTGTGGTATAATCAGGCTATCACCTTGCCTGACATTAGATACAGGTTTGAAATAAAAATCATTGTGTTACACTGATGAGGAATTTGGAAAAATTTGAAAATTTCTGAATTTAGAAATTTAGGAGAATGGTTATATAAAATTTTTTAATTTGGAAAATTGGTAACTTGTAAACTTAAAAATTTTAAAACTTAAAAATTCAAAAATTTGACAACTTCAGAATTTCTAAACTTTATAATTTAAAAATTGAAAAATTTAAAAATTCAGAAATTTCAGGTCCTAGAAAATGCTCATCACTGTTTAACATCATTATAAATTGTCCCAAATCATTAAAACGATATATGTGATGCATAAGAACATAATTTTGCAGATATTTTTTGCAATTTGAAGCAAGCAGAGGAATCACCTCGAAAGGTGACGTGGCAATCGACGATTTTTCTTTGAGTCCTGAATGCTTTGGAATTGGTAAATTTTTCGATCATTTTATAACCAAAATTACACTATTTTGTAACAGATAATTAATATTTAATAGTAATAGTTCGTTTCATTTTTGTTTAAAATATTACTCATTTCCTTGTAATCAGGGGTTCCACCGGAAGTTGTTGGGAAATTCAATTACTACAATCCTGTTATCGACTCGGAAAGGATCCCTGATCAACACGCAGATTTTGTTAACGAAACTGGTTTGTATCTTATGAAACATCAAAAATCTTTTTCAATTAAATTTATTCCCAAAAGTAATATATTCTTAAAATTCTTTATCAAGAATTTATCCTCAAAATTAATTTATTTTTCAAGAATTTATCTCCCAAAATTAAATTATTCAAAAAAATTAATTTTCAAGAATCCATGTTCCAAAATTAAATTATTCCCAAAATTTAATTTTCAAGAATTTATCTCCCAAACTTAATTTGTTCCCAAAATTTAATTCTTAAGAATTTATTTCCAAAATTTATAACCTCATCCAAATTCATCGCACTGACAAGACAATTCCTTGAAAAGAAATAAAAAAATGATTTCTAATTGTATTTTCAGTCATAAAAATCACTACTTGTGGTGCAACAGGAAGAACAGGTCCCACGCGAGAACTCTGTAGCGAAGAATATAACAAAACTGGCGTAGAATTAATGGTACCTCCACCGGATCTGAAAGATCCGTTTTCCTATAATTTAAATGGCGTTCAACGATGGACTGCACCTCGTGGTGGATATTATACGTAAGGACACAAACCGCATAACTATATGAAACTCTACAGGAGAGTAAATCTGGGTTTCTATAGATAAAATTGGTGAAAACAAATAAACGAATAAAGTGACAAGTCAAATATATTTTAAAAGTATCAAATTTTCAAATTTAGATACTTGGAATTTGAAAGATATTTGAGATATTTGAGAATTTGTAGATTAAATGATATCAAAATATACAAATGTCACTAATTTAAAAATTAGAAATTTAAGAACTTGTAGATTGAAAGATTTCAAAATATACAAATTTCACTAATTTAAAAATGAGAAATTTAAGAATTTGTAGATTAAAAGATTTCAAAATATACAAATGTCACTAATTTAAAAATTAGAAATTAAAGAATTTGTAGATTAAAAGATTTCAAAATATACAAATGTCACTAATTTAAAAATGAGAAATTTAAGAATTTGTAGATTAAAAGATTTCAAAATATACAAATGTCACTAATTTAAAAATGAGAAATTTAAGAATTTGTAGATTAAAAGATTTCAAAGTACAGAAATGTCACTAATTTAAAAATTAGAAATTTAGTTCATAAAATATCGCACTGTCATACTTTGACGTGGACATTAATAGTGTGGAAGATAATTTATTATAAATTTAGATTAATCGGAACGGGTGCTCGAGGAGGAAAGGGTTCCAGTGGTATGGGAAGCACCCTTGGTGCTCTTGTTCGCGGAGTAATCGAAATGGAGAAGGGTGAACAATTATATTTCATGATCGGACAACCAGGAACTGACGCGTGTCCCAAAGTAAGAATTTTTCGAAATAAATTCTACGAATTTTCTTTACACTAAACACACGCTATGTTACACGCTTAACGCCTTAGCCTGCAAGTTTTTCGACAGCGTCAATCATTAAATTATAATTTAAAATCACTTCTTCATGTGCCATTAACTGATTTTTTGTCAAAGTATTAATTTGTAAATTAACAAATTGTCCGATCATTTTCAGAATTTAGGATTGAGTATAAACAGTTGTCAGAGTAACCAATCGTACGGATTATCTCTATCCTCCGGAGGTGCTTCCAAAGTACACGAAGTAAGAAAAATCAAGATTAGAGATGGCGGAGGTGGCGGTGGAGGAGCAACCTATATCTTTACAGTAAGTAAATGTGTTTAAATTGATAAAATGATAATCATATACATTTATGTTATTTACATTTACATTTGTATACCTTTTTATTGTTCGATATAATCGTTGCGTGTTTCAGTTAAAAAACAATCAAGAACAACATCCAGTACTGATCGCAGCCGGTGGAGGAGGTATAGGTTTCGGACAATTTGTCGATAATGGGCTTCAACATGGTCGAGGTCCTGCTCCTCCCGGAAGACCACCCATTTCCGGTGCTGCTCTTTCAGCGGACGCGGGTAAATAACCTCTCAGATATATTTCAATACGTTCTGATGTAAAGTATTTCAAAAGAGATGTAAACGGTCCACATTTTATAAAAACTTTAATGTACACAGTATTGAACACATATTTTTTTAGAGTATTTATATTTGCAGAGTGAAAATAGCTCTCGAAATTGAGGTTGCAATATTTCATTCCTTATCTCGTGACCTTTTCTTTAATTTAATTTATTTTTAACACCTTCCGTGTCACCAGTGGTACAAACACATTTATTTAATGCAATAAAAGTATATGTTCATGATAAATTTAATTCTGCAAAAAAATAGTTTTACTAAAAGATCGAGGCATTGTACGATATTGATTTTATGTGCACAAAACGTGTGCTCGTTGAACTTTGAACATTCGAAGTATTTTCAGTTACAACACATGTTGCGTACAATACACAAAACTATGACAAAAAAACTGAAAATAAATTGAAACGCGTATCCCCGGACTACTTCAATTATTCGTAACAATATTTTTCACGAGAACAATTTGAGAATTCGAGCACGCGTTTTATTTAATTGCTTCGCATGTTCATTGCAGTAATTTGCATCCGTCCACGTTTGGTCATAACTGTTTGGAAACTGTGTTAATTACGTAAATCTCTGTGGCACAGGTGGCCCTGGTGGTGGGTGGAACGGGTCATCGAGTAACGTTTCGGGTCAACGAACTTCCGCTGGTACATCCCTGGTTCGGGGTGGTGTAGGAGGAATTGGTTGCAGTCCTGGAAATCAGAGTCACGGAAATGGAGGATTCGGTGGTGGGGGTGGTGGATGTCGTACTGGAGGTGGTGGGGGTGGCTATATAGGTAACAGTCTATTTTTACCAGACGATTTTCACCCAAGGGTGCTAACAGGGTTTAGCGACGTACAGTTTTCAATTTTATTACCTAATATGGAAAAAGGTTCTGATATAACTTATGAAGGTTCTAATATAACTCTGATTAAAACTACTCAGAGTCTCAACGTATTTCTAAGTATCATAAAATCTTTAATATCTTCAAGAATTTCTATGATTTCTCTAATTACTTCATAGGATCTCCTCTTGAATCCTCTTCTAGACTTCTTAAAACCTCAAGACCTTATAAACTTATTAACCCCACAAACTCCAGAAACCCTAAAATTATAACAATAAATTAAACTTCATTGCAAGCAACCGATTTCTCAATAAATTACCGTGTGTACGATGGTCTAGGTGGTGATACAGGCCATATAGAACCCAGCAACGGCGAAGGCGGTTACTCCTATGCCAACCGTGAGCTTATGCACGTTCACTTCCGGCCAGGAATAAATCATGGTCCTGGAGAGGTTTACATTATTCCTGCTATCAGTGGCTGCGGTTGCGACTTCCGTTGCGTCGCTCTTGATCAGTACCTGAGCGAGACAAAGTGTCTTTGTCCTCCGGGCTGGTTACTGAGCAATGATTCCAGATCATGCGTCAGTGAGTACGAAACGAATTCTACCCTGTTATAAATATTGTAACAGTCTAATGCAATAAGGCAATAATAACAGTAATAATAACAGTTTAATCTAATTCTGTTTGTAGTGGCTGATGATTCCAAGGTTACTCAGCAGACATTCATTATCTGGCTCATAGCCATTAGCGTTAGTGGTCTATTTCTTGCCTTCACTGCTCTCTGCTTAGTACTTTGTAAGAAATTTGTTAAATGAACATGCGTTTTTTCGTGTAAAGTAGATTTCTTGGATGATGTGCTTCGTTTGTAGATAACCGTTATCAAAATCGGAAAGAATTGTTACGTCGAAGACAAGTTATGTTCGGTAATGGAACCGAGTTAACATCTTTACGCGCTGTCTCCGATACTATGATGACGGAATTCAATCCTAATTACGAGTTCGCTGGGAATTTATACAGTTTTAAGGATCTGAAGAAAATACCTCGGGAAGACATCACTTTGGTGAAGTGAGTATGAGCGGAAGATTTCGTGCAGGTATGCGGGTGGACTCCATAGCGCTACGGGGCTCCACGGAATTCGAACGTACAATCTTCAGACTTCTATATTTAAAGAACTGAACTTCGTATTGTAAAGTAGTACAGGACTTTTATTATTCTTTTTATGAACTACGCCATTTTTTACACCTTTTCTATATACAATACACGCGTAATTCTTAAAATGTACGAATTAGTGTTAGGGTCTCAGGAACTAAAAAATTAATTTATGCCATAGACCCCTAGGACAAGGTGCTTTCGGCGAAGTATTTCAAGGCGTTTACAAACTCGGACACCAAGGTGAGATGCCAATAGCCGTGAAGAGTATACCGTGTTTATCCAGGCCTCAAACAGAAGCTGATTTCATGATGGAAGCTCTGATCATGAGCAAATTCAATCATCCTAACATAGTAAAATTTGTCGGAGTTTCGTTCGATAAAAATCCCAAGTACATCGTGTTAGAACTACTCGCTGGTGGGAACCTGAAGAATTTTCTTCGCGAAGAAAGACCGCGCGTTGTAAGTATTCGTACACTTTTATCGCTATGAGCCTACTCAAAACATATAATTGGAAAAATTGTTTACCAATGATTCATTTTAAACGTATAAATAATCAATGAAGTAAATAACAAAGTAATATATATCTATTTACAATAGTATCTTAAAAATATCGTACGGTATGTACCAGTAAAATTGATCATCTTAAATATCTTTCAAATCGAGCACAGTTTCGTTTAATACTTTCAGAACCTGCTGTGTAATATCACATTCTTACTTTAGAATTTAAGACAGCAAATTCCTGTTTTCTTTTTTTAATGTTACACCCGAACTTTTTACGTAAAATGTTTCAAAGGTTTCGTAGTTTCATTTAACAAACCAGGGACAATAAATATGACTTCATAAGTCTGAAACTCTATTTGAATGATATTGAATGTGATCATCTATTTTGAATCTCTGACAATGGATTAATGTTATTTTGCATTAGCTGTATATCGTTCTGCATTAAAATTAAAACAGGACTATTTATGTCAAACATGAATAGGCATGAGTAATTCCCGTTTTGGCAGGACCGTCCCACGTCGTTAACTATGGTGGATTTGATCATGTGCGCTTACGACGTCGCCATGGGTTGCCAATACATGGAGGAGGCTCGTTTCATCCACCGGGACATAGCAGCAAGGAACTGTCTGCTCACCAGCAAAGGACCTGACCGAACAGTGAAGATCGCAGACTTCGGCATGGCCAAAGACATCTACAGAAGTGACTACTACAGAAAAGGAGGCAAAGCCATGTTGCCTATCAAATGGATGCCACCCGAAAGTTTCCTGGACGGAGTATTCACCACGAAGACGGATGTCTGGTGAGCTGATAATTTCAAGACCTGAGGGTCACGTTGTACTAATCTCTGCTTGCAGGGCATTCGGCGTGTTGTTATGGGAAATCATGTCGTTCGGTTATATTCCGTACACGGGGTGTACCAATCGGGAGGCTATGACAATGGTAACGTCGGGGGGTCGTTTGGAGAAGCCTGTGGGGTGTCCTGATCCTATTTACGGAATAATGACCCGCTGCTGGCATCCTCGACCCGAGGACAGACCCAGTTTTGCGACCATCGTTGAAAGACTTGGGTACTGCTTGCAGGTAACTCTAAAACCAAATTATGAAAATTATAAGATTACATAAATTGATATCGGTACGAATCAAAAACGTTTACATTCAGGATCCTGATGTCATAAATCACCCAACGCCCAAGTTTGATATTTTACCGATCTGTGATCGTGAAATAACGATTATGAGGCCGGATCCGGAAACGGAGTGTATCAACGTGCAATCGGAAGTAAGTGTAATCATTATACCTTGTTATACGAGACTTCATGTCGATTACTGTTTCAGCTGGATGCTTGCGGGTACATGCAGCCTAAAATCATCGATCCACGTTCGGCGATCCAGCGATTGACGATGGCTGTTGCTAATAACAATCCTTCGAATCCTGGAAACGAAAATACGGTTAGAGCTACTGCAAATGAGAAGAATTCAGTGCAACCTACAGACTGTTTGAGACCGCGGTTTCAGAATAATCCATATGGCTCTAATTCTGACACGTCTGAGCAAAATACGAGTACTAATAATTTCAGCGATGAGAATGATCACACGGAGGTACATTGATAATTTTAGCTGTAACTATTTATTTTAGAGGTAGTTTATTAATTTGAAAATTTAGAAATTAGAAATTTTAGTTAGGTATAAAATAAACATTCTTAAAATTGGCCAAGGTTGCCTACAGCCCACTACCATTTTGCAGTATCATTAAAGTTACCTAATTTACAGAAGAAACGAAAAGAAGACGATTCAAGTCGCGAAGAGCAAAGCGTACATCGAACTTCAACGGACATCGAAAATAGCGGTAAGTTAGGAGTCGCAGACAATGGTAACAACCGTCCAGCAAAGACCGAGAGTCGTGGAAGCAGCACGAACGACGTGTCCGACGTGGACAGAAGAAACGGTAACGACAGCGTAACAGACACGAACTCGGACTCCTTGATCGTTGCTTCCTCAGATACACCGCCTGACACGACGAATTCTTCACCGATCACTCGTACCTGCTCCCCTAGTCACACTGGCCTAAACACGAATGCCGCTAACGTTAACGGGATGTTAAAGAAAAATGCTCTGAAAGCTGCTCTCAGTTTGGATCCTAGTGCACTGTGTCGTGGAACGATACCGTACGAGAAAATTGCGTTTTCCCCGCCTCCGCAACGATCGAGCACGCCTGGAAGTATGGAGATTAAAAAGGTAATTCGTCATTCTTTAATGAATTTGTTGAACAGATCCCTTAGTGTTTTAATTTAATCATTTACGCGATATATGTGACTGTACAACTTGCATCTGTGTTTTATAGGATGCAAGATGTAATTTAATTGTCCTTTGAACAGTAGATTGTGGAACGAATCAAAAAGTTCTTTACCATTTTGCGATCTGATGCTCCATTTTCGAGATATGAGCATTTGAAGGACGTTTGGCTTCTAGGGAGTTAGAGGCGCCATGGCGCCAAGCGATCAGCTGATCACATGTTTATAAGTTTGATAGTTATGCTACGAGAAAAATGAGGAGTAATTCTCTCCTGACTTAACAGTGTTTGTAATGTGTATATACGTCATCACATAACATGTATTGCAGTCATGTGATCAGCTGATCGCTTGGCGCCATGGCGCCTCTAGCACCCCCGAAGTCTTTCAAATGCTCATATCCCGAAAACGAAGCGTCGGATCGCAAAACGGTACAGGACTTTTCGAACCGTTTCAACACGAAGAATCTATAAGTATTTCTACCACATAATGTCAACCATAAAGTCTCGATGTCGTTTACATCCAAGAACTCCAGCAATGTGCTTATCCCTGAATTGGTTTCACCGCAGTTCTATGTATGATGGAACTATCGTCTCTCTGTTCTTCACACGAAGGATTCTCTGGGTCACCAGCTACTGAGGGAAGAGGAATGCTCCTGCTGAGATTTGTACAAAGGGGAGTGACAATACTCCCCGGCCGTCATTGTTACGACACGAGCAACCAACGGCAAATCGTTGCGACGATCCGCGACGATAACCGGCGTCACGACGTCGATCCGTATCGTGGATTCCTCGTCGTCTCTGTGGATACGAGACGAAGAATGCTCGCGTCGCGTCTATTCCGAGGAGACACTCCTATAAATCGGAAAACGATGAATGTTGCCGCCTGATATATGTGTGCTTCTCGACGGGAAGCCATTTTCGTCCATAACCAAAGGGAAGTGTTTAATTGCGTTTACTAAATGGACGGTCCATAGAATTGCTGTAATAGATTCCATTCACGAGCTTGCGACCGTCCGTTGTTAAATTCAACTAAATCCTTTTCTCCCACTCGCGTACACGAGATATATAGGCGGTCTTTAAATATCCCATGAAAACTACGGATTCTTCGTAGCAAACGGTTACGAAAAGCCCTTTGAAGTTTTGCAATAGGACACTCCGTTCTAAAGATGGACCTTCGGGCTGCCCCGTAGCGCTGCGGGGTTCACACGGGTATCTCCACGGATTTAAAATTCGATCGCAAATAATTGTTTCAAGTTTTTAAAATTTGCTAATGCTAATTTATTATTACACTGTAAGTTTATTCTATTACTATAATAATAGATTAGATTCGAAATGAACTTAAAATGGCGTAGACAGTTTCCAATATCGCGAGAACGAAAGTTCGGATCGCAAAATGGCAAAGGACTTTCCGAATCCGTTTTCTACGAAGAATCCATAGTTTTCATGAAGAATATTTTCCGGACATCCTGTATACAAATATCTACATGTATGTAAAAACGTGAACATATTATCGTCGTGTCTGATAAGCAAACGAAAGGGTTAAGACAGTTAAGTCTTAGAGCAACTATCCACGAACACATTCCACGCACACACACATATATATATAAATACATAAATAATATAAATTATCGAGAGAAACTATGTAGATATAGTCGTTATCAGCTGTTATACGGTACTAACCCTGCAGGAGGATGACTACAGATAACGGGGTCTTTTTGGTCCTTAACAAAGTACGCAGGACTCAGAGTCGCGAGCCGCATTGTACGGAACATTTTTTTAAGATTGCAAAACGATGTATTACACGTAGAAGAAGTTTTAGTGAGTGAGAGAGAGTGTGACAGAGAGAGAGAAAGACAGAGAGAAAGAGAGAGAGAGAGAGACAATACACTATACACAAGACTTAATTTACACGAAAGGGAAAAAAAATACGCCCGTCGGCGTTCTTTCTATACACACACCTATAAACCTTTGTATAATGTATGTATATTTACGAGAAGATTCTAGACAAGGCTCACGTCGGATCGCCTTCTTGATAAATTATCATTTTTTTTAACAATATCAACGGACAACGATCGTAACGTCTCAGAAAAACTTAACTGAAGGGTGTGAAGATTACCTGACTGTTGACGAACGAAAACGAAAACAAAAAAAAAAGAGAAAACATGAAATAATTAATTAAGGTATCCCCTCTTGTCTACCTCGTTGATTACTCGTTGTTTTAACCAAGAAGATAAACGACGGGTTGGTGGAAAGTCGGTTTGTTTAACATCGATCTCGTTGTATACGATCGCTGTCGCGAAAAAGAAATGAAACGGGCAGGTAAAGTTTTCGAATCGCAAAACAAAACGAAGATTTAAAAGAACAAAAAAAATAATAATAATAAATAAAAGAGCACAGGCCCTTTTTTATTTTTCTTACAACGACGACGTACTTTACGTGCGCGCAGCGTATGAAAGTCAACCACCATATACCTGTACGTAAAACGTAATAAAGACATGTTTGTGGAAAATTCTGCTGTTTTTATTCGCACAATTTGGGGTTTTGTAAAATAAATGTATTTAGTGAATGAGTTAGTTTCGGAGAATTTATGGTTTTTTATAGAAGTTGTTATTTGATTTAATTGGTTGGTAATTCAGATATGAAGACATTATGTACTAAAATTATTAAGTCAGTATTTTGTTAAGTTATGAAGCAGTGAAATTATTAAGTTATCAGTCTAGTCATTAAATGATTACTACTTTGATCATTATTGTTTATTTAACTTATCAAGTTATTAAGTTTCTAAGTACTTGAGTATTGAAATAAATTATTAAGTTATCAAGCACTTCCATTAAGTCAGTAGGTTATTAACACTTAATTTTAATGAGGTGACATGAAAACTAATGAATTATTAAGTCAGTGAGTATTTGAGTTATTAGACCATTACGTATTGAAACTAATGAATTATCGAACTTTTAAATACTCACGTTGTTAAATTATTCAATAATTGAATTACTAAGTTATTGAGTTACCAAGTAGTTAAGTGAAGAAATCAGCAGTTATTAAGTTTGTTAAATTATCAAGTCTCTCAGTTGTTAAATTACTCAATAATTAAGTTACTGAGTTAATAAATAAAGTACTTAATTTAATAAGTTAGGAATCTATGCAGTTTATAAGGTAATACAATTATTGAGTAATACTTAAACTGCTTAGTTATTGAATTTCTAAGTGCCAGAATACTAAATTTAATAAATAACCAAGATGTCAGATACTGAAATTATTATAAAATATTTAAATTATACTATTAAGTTCCTAAGTAGTGGAGTACTCAAACTAAAGCATTAAGTTATCAATTTAACAAATATCTACATCTCATCAAATATCAATATCTCATCAAACAAATACATTATTGAAAATTAATTAATTATTGAGTTCCTAAGTACTTGAAAACTCATGTTAGTAAGTTATTAAATTTTTAAGTACTCACATAACTTATTAAAGTACTTAAATTATCAAATTATTAAGCTATCAAGTACTAATCTATTGAATCATTAAACTATTATTAATCAGTATAATATCAATAGTGAATTATTAAATCAGTAAAAGTACTTAATCTAAGTACTCGTTAAATACTTAAATTCTAACCATACAAAATCTTGATAAGCCTCATATTTAATGACTCTAATAAAGAGAACGGCAATAACTCAAGAACTCAAGTCAAGTTTAACAAGTCAAGATCTCAACAGTCCAGTGATTTCAATGGTACTAGATCAAAATCCGACACAATTGGAGCATTAGAAGCATTCTTAACCAAAGAACAGAAATAACATTGTCATCTTGGTGATACGAATTTTCCTCGGTAACTCAGGCCAGTTCAACACACGTGTGGGCATCTGAAAATATAGGTAAGCATAAACGAAGTAAACCTACCGACAGGCGGACAAGCAAGCACCGATGAAACGTTGAAGAAGAAGAAGAAGTAGTAGAAGAAGGGGTACCAGACGACAATTCGTGTGTAGTTTTCGACCAACAGTTCGTTTCTTGCCGCCCTTTCGAGAATCTCGCGCCTTACGGTGTAATTCCGTGCGGTTGTTGGCTATATTTACCTCAGCATCTTTATCAAGAACATGTCGAATTATTCCTACTACTACGTTAAAGCCATACTCGACTCCGACGACAATTCGAGGATCTACAAATTCCTCAAAGGGTAAGAAAATATATCTCGAATATTAATCCTCGAACGGTGCAGTCATCCATGTCACAATTTTGTCGCCTTACAATTTTATTTACTACGTTATTTTATCTTTTAGAACATGACAACATCTGAGAATACAAAATTAAATTCTAATTACTGACACAGTTAAACTGTAATCGTTGGCATCTCAGAAGTTAAATTGCTACTCTTAGAATTCAATTTGTGTCCCACAAGTCAAATTTTGATTCTGACTGCCTTAGAACCGCTCAAGGGTTAAAATTTCATATTCTGCAAAGAACGGAGGCAATATTTTGAAGGTGAATTTGTTCGTAGAAATCCTACGCTGTCGAACGCACCAGAAGACACATGGTCCACTTATGGTCGCTATAATCTTCTCTCAAGGCTGCTCCGCGGAGGGCTATCTGGTTCAGGTGACATCCATCATCCAGCCAACTCTGTGTTCAAGGTCCGTTTCCTCCTAGTTTCCACTTTTCCTCGATAAACTTATCAATACCACACACACGAAACCAGCAACTGTATTGCACAGTTGTTCCTGAAAATATTAGAGATTGAAATCACCCAGTTCATCATTTTCATCGAAAGGGAACACTTAAGCACTTGGCAGTCCCGTTTTCACCCACCATTTGCCAAAGAACAAGAGTTTTAAGAAACGTTTCGTAAGAATTGATAATTATCGTGAAATGAAAGAGTCTGGCCGGACACCAACGGATTTTCCATCCCTTGCGTTTGCTTAATCGTTCACGAATCATTTACTCGAACACATTCCGCGAATACGCTGCGGATCGAAATGAACTCCGCCGAAGCAGAATGAAACGAAGCTACCGGTAGGGGGAAAGATATTTTTTATTTTGTTCGTTTTTTTCGCGAGCATCGTTTGGAACACAGCCAAATGCGGCCTTTAACGCGAAATGAACCCCCTGGTACGCTAAACGAATTCATATTTTTAGTCGCTCTACTGCCAAGGTTGTTGTTACCCAGTTTTCCTATCTCTGCTCCGGTCGAAACGTTGTTTATTTTTGTGTTCAGTTACCTTTTGTTTGTTAAACAATTTTTAGTGCGGGTAGGACTGTTGTTATTTTGCTGGCAGTGCTATTTGTCGTAAATTTTAGCGACGGGTTTCGATATTTCGAATCGACTTCAAAGGATACGAGGGGTATATTAATACCATTACTGTTAGTCTGTTGGAAAATTATTAAATTGTATGAGTTATATGATTTGAGTCTTTGGTGTAGTCAAATGTACTCATTATCCGCCATTTTGTGAAGAGTCAATGAGATGTTTGTCTCGAACTCTGAACTTTCATTAATGTGATATAAGTGTCATATGGAAATAGTTTTGTTATGAAATCGATCTACATTTTTACGTTTTTGGAATTGCCTAGTTGATATGCATTGTCTGCTCTAATCTTCCAATTTATATGGAAAATAGGAAATACTATTTTGTATAAATAAAATGTCTGTTTAGACATTTTTGTAGAACTTCGGACTTTATGTTGATACAGCAGAAACATCATTGAAATTGACTATTAACATGCAATGCTAATAATTAATCTTTCATTTTACGTATGCAATAATTAAAGTTTAAAATACATTTTAATTGAACTTCAAGCTCTGAATTATAAGCACCGTTTTGTAATATTTTATGTTACGATGCTGTGTCAGGTCTTTACGTTTCAAAATTAATTAAATGACATTTGTTATTTAACAAATCTTTCATTTCACATATGAAATAGTAGTTCAAAATTTGAAAGAGGACTTCAATTGAATTTCAAACTTTGAATTATGACATAAACACCATTTTATAATATTTTATGTTACGATGGTGTGTCAGGTGTTTACGTTTCAAAATTAATTAAATTACACACATTACTTAATAACTAATCTTTCATTTCACATATGGAATAGTAGTTGAAATTTTAAAAGAGGGTTCTAACTGAATTTCAAGCTTTGAATTATAACATAAACACCATTTTGTAACATTTTATGTTACGATGCTGTGTCAGGTCTTTACGTTTCAAAATTAATTAAATGACATGCATTACTTAATAACTAATCTTTCATTTCACATATGAAATAGTAGTTCAAAATTTGAAAGAGGACTTCAATTGAATTTCAAACTTTGAATTATAACATAAACACCATTTTGTAATATTTAATGCCATGAAACTGCGTCTGGTTTTCTGTATTTTGAAACGCACGTGATATGTACTAATTCCGCTTGAACACACGTTACTGTGATTTCTTGGTAAGTGAAATATCGTGTCAGTGGAAATATCGCCCTAAAAAGCTTTTTAGCTTGAATTTTGAAAATGCAAGTCAGAGATAGTTACGAAACAATCTATTATTCACCTCTGGCAAACATGTGTTCCCAGAACGACTTCGACAGTAAATTACCTACGGCATAGACTACTTTCGAAACGATATCTAACATGTGTGCACCGCTGGAAAAAATTTTAAGTCCACTGTATTTTTAGTTAGTTTGTCGTTGCCGACAGTATTTTTTCCTTGTATCATGGTGAAAGAAGAAAGATAGTAGGAGGAAAAACTTCGCAATTTTGACTGTCATTGTTTTTATAACAAATACTGCTCTTGAATTAATTTTATGCAAATTAAATTTGCAGTAGAATTTGAGACAAAACATATTTGCAACAAAATTTGAGGAAAATTTTGATTAAACACATTGTGAGTGTTTAACAGGAAAATTCAAGTTTTCACGCTCTTATGATTTTAAATTCTTTCATTTAATAATAACATTTAATTTTTGTTTAATGTTAAAATTCGATTTATTTAAATGACTCAACACAACAAATAAAAAATACACTTACTATCAGTAATAAATTCATAAATAATAATAAAGTACAAAAATTATATATACGACAATTATATACAATAACAACATATACAATACAAATTAGTAACAACATATAAAAATAAAAATTTCAAGTTTCACTTCTGTCTAACAAGATTTGATTTGATCTTCAAACACTTCAACGAAGATCAAACGATTAATATTTATAGGATATAAAATTCGATGTATTCAAATAAGATCAGACGAAGTTACACCATAAGCCAGATTCTCCTTAAAAACTTAAAAATAGCTCTACCTTCATCGCCCTCTCAATTCAGAACATAAACCCACCTTTGAATTTCAAAAACCTTGTACGAAAAAAGAAGAAAGCATATACGTGGTGTTTCAAAAAAAAGTCAGACCATTTTCATGCTGACATCATTTTAACAAAAGTAAAAACTTTGTTTAAACTCAAAGAAAATACGTATACTATACAGTGAGATTATACTACAATGTCTGTTATAAATGATCACAAATGGAAAGTACAAAGACTAATTTTAGTAATATTAATAACCATTTCCGTAATAGTAAGAACGTTATTTAAACTTGAGAAATGATTGCAAGTTTGGGAAATTTCCCGCTGAAAATATTCACGTGAATGATGATTCAGTTTCCAGAAGTATAGTAATGATAAATATTGATCCCGATCAACAGTCTTTGCACAATCAAACAAATACGTCATATAACAAGCTTCTACTAACATTTACAAATCCAACCTGATTAAAACATTTCAAAACCTTAAAAATCGTCAAAACTTTTTGGTCAACCCAAAACATAATTAGAGATCCTTTCCTCTACGTCGCCATTTTCCCTAAAAAAGTCTATCTCATGGTACATGTTAGGTTTCAAGTAATCATTGTTTAAATTGTATCATTTTACATTGAAAAGATGGTTCAAGTTTCAATGTAATTGCAACTAATATGCAGTTACAGTTTCAGTCATGTAACGATTTTTCGTAAGCACACTGTAGAATTCCCTACAATGTGAACTCCACATGTGTATAACATTAACGTCGAGACGCCGACGCCGACGTCCATCGGGCGGAGGAGGATGCTTTCGTTCCAGGCATCCATCTCAGAAAATATCCGCCAGTGCATTGCGAGCATCACAACTTTCAACACGTTTCTATCTCTCGCGTGCAATCAACATCAATTTAACAAATCAAACCTATTGCATTGATCTCGTGATACAAATTATCCTTCAAACATGTTGTGAGGTGTGTGCCAACTAGTTCATACAAAACTTATGTATTTTCATATGGATTCCTTTTGTTATTGAAGTGGAAGAGGATTGAGGGTGAGATCTTCGTGTCATAGTGACCTTGGCGCACCCTGAAGGGGTGCGACTTTTAATCGATACTCCACGCTTCATTTGTAGGTTATTGCAGATCAAAGATAATGTTAACTTGTTACAAAATATTCCATGAGGTCTTTAACCAAAATTGGACAATCGTTTGTGGTGATTCATTGCCATATGGTTTCGAAAGTAGTTCATCAAAATTGTATTATATTATCTGCTTTTTTAGTTAAAAATTTTCTGGACATGGTTCACTAACAAAAGCGCTTTTCTGTGTAAAATTAGATAGTGAAAAATACAAAAGAAAATTTTACGAGGTAGTAACTTGAATCTATTAGTTTTTAACAAAATTTTATGTCATCATTTTAAACTCGAAAATTTGTTGTGTAATAACCTCAAAAAAATGTAGCAAGAATAACTGCAGACAATATTGTTCACATCCTTACGTCTCACCGCCTCTCTGAAAGGTTATTAAAAGAATATAAATTTTTTTCAAAGATTTTTAAATTGCTTGAAGACGATTAAGCTAAGAACAATAATTACTTTATAGCCGCAGAAACAATGGGCTAGTTCTTAGAAGCCGTTTAATTGCTCAAGATTATACGTGTCAATGAGTAATTTATACGGATGATTGAAATTTTAGTAACGAAACATCGTTAGTAAATAACGTAATCAATTTTTTAATTTCTTCCAACGATTCCATTAAAGCCACTCAAGTGTCTATAAATCTGTCAAAATTTCTCGTATCTCAGTCTGTAATTGGTACACATGTAGGTCAACGTCAAGGTGATATGGCGGGCCAAGTTTCCGCGTGTGTATGTAATTACACATGTACATGTTTTGAGGGTCGACGCTCGAAAACTGTATGACATATAATCGAGGCTTTCTTTCGTTGAACACCTTTAATGGCTCGATATCAGTTCCCTGGAATTATGAAAAACAAATTCTAGAAATACGACAAAAAGTGTACAAAGAAAACTGCCTTGGTTATCCGCTCGTTAAAATAGAACTAATATTGACTTTTATCGATATGCGCAGTTTCCTGTGCAAGGTTATTGAACTGAGCACTATGACTACTTTGAAAGAACGTCTAATTCGAATTTAATATTTCTTGAATTGACAAGTGGGATTTTTGGAACATTAACCTATAAAACGACAAACATTAGCAGATGTAGGTTGAACCACATAATTACGAGATAATTATAAATCATAATTAACATATTAACATAGTTAGTTAATTAGTTAATTTTGTTAATTAACATATTAATGTACACATGTTATTATAATTATTCATATCTATCACTTTTATTAACTTTTGGATAGAAATAAGTTGCACATTATTATTGCACATCATATCACACAATACTTCTAAATTGTAAAACTTTTCACTATTATTTTTATCATGAAATTTTGTTTAATTATTGTAGTTTTACATATTCATTCATTTTTACATTCATTTTTATTTTTAAATTATTTTTTAGTTCAAACATATACTGGAATTGGTATTTGTATTAATCTATACGTGTAGATATATTGTAATTATTATACCTCCTTTACAATTGTTGTTTCTATACAAATTCTATAGTGTCTTTTATTTCATCAAGAATTATACTAAAACTGAATTAATATTTTATTCTACATTAATATTAATTAATATTTATTTCTGCATAAAAGCCATACGTTAACTCGTTTTCTTTTCTTTATAGAAATACTGACAATGTACACCATAATCATTAACGATAATCATAATTATGGTAAACAGTGGAAACTCTATTTTAAAAAGTCTACACATCCCGCCACAGAAAATAACACTAGCGCCATCAAGTAACACAGTATAGAATTACAATCTTTAATACATAATTTATCTCTTATCAGCTATGCGTCTTAATTTTATAATTTAATCGCATGACACATTTCAATGAGATGCAAAATGTGTAATAATCTGACAAAACCAACAAGTTATGAAACTTACATACCTTCTCGTATTCTCACTTATTTTCCCGCTTAAATTTGAACAGCACAAAAGAAATCTCAGACAGTATTTTCATTTAACAATACCTGTACGAAAATTGGAAAAATATTTACGAAAACCTTGCAAAGTTATTAAAATACAATTAAAATACTAATTCTCAAGATTTATGCAATCAGATATTAAAATTCTTTTTCAAAATTGTTCAAGGAATTATGAGCTAATCATTACATGCTCTATATAATGAGAAAGTTACGTAAAACCGAAGTAAACAGTAATTTTACTGGTAATTTTATGTTTCGAACATATAATTAATAATTTCTGATTCTCTAGAAGGAATTTTCCTTTTTGGTTCAGTTCCAAAATTGGGCATCCCTACTATCGTCCTTGAGAACGGAACTCAGATTTCAAACGTACAACTGCGTACACAACTTGATACTGGAACAAAAACTGATTCCATGAGAGCTGACTAAAGTGTTACGAAACTGCAATGAAAAATAAAGTACAGTTAGGAGCATGGTCGACTTCCGTCTAATCAATAGCGATGTAGGGGGGACGAAATCACATAACTCGTTGCGGTTCGGTTGAAACTTAGATATTTAGAAATTTGGATATTTGGATATTTGGAAATTTCGAGATTTTTCAGTCAAGAAGTTTGGAAATTTAGAAATTCGTAAGTTTGGAAATTTAGAAATTTGAGAATTAGAAGATTAGGCTTTTGGAAATTTAGGGACTTATAAATCTTGTGTTTTGGATATTTAGGGATTCTAAAATTCCAATTTTTGGAAATTTGAAAATTCAGAAATTTGGAAATCTGGGAATTTACAATTGAAATTTTTGAAATCTGAACCTTAGAAAATTTGAAAACCAGGGAACCTGGAAATGTGAAAGTTGGGACTTCAGTGAGTCAAAAATCTGGAAATATGGGGACTTCAATCCAGGGTTACAAATTCGGTTAACGAAACTGTAGCCAAATAGTGGGGGGCTCCTCTCTCCGCCCCATTTTTGTCGTTTAAGGAAGCCTGCGCTGTATGCAGAGTACATAGGTGAGCTATATAAGAGATAATCGAGGGGATAACCAGGTAGTGCGTCGTCAAATCGCGTTAGTCACTTTTCGTCCACGTCAAAGTCGCGTGATGAACAATCAACGGTTCACTGAGCCCCCAGTTCAACGTTACAAGTTCAGAGTGTACTAGGTTGTCGAGGTCGATCTATAAGAATTTCCGGTTGTAGCCATTGAGTCACAATAAAAAACAAATGCATTTAAAAAATTCCTTCAGTCAATCAAGTGTCAGCGAGATTAAAAGTGGTGCCGGTTAACCTGGCAAATTGTTATCGTTTCCGTTGGACAATGAACTGTTTTCGATAGAAAAAGACACCAGCGATCACGTGACTACAATTTCGGTGCTGCTTTTCCTCGTGCAACAATAACGGGACATATCCTGGTTACACACCTGTCGGAACCGAAATAACTAGAGCAAAATGAACAACCTGTCATACGGATGGAAGCCGGAAGTGGTCGAGCCGGAATTTGTACGGCAGGAAACAAAGAAAGTGGAAGTGAGTATCATTTCACGATTTTGTGATCGCTTAAATTGATAAACGTTACACAATAACGTTGATCAAAGATTGGGAATACAAGGACGTTTTTGATATTTAAATATTCGCGCCTCTGCGGTGGTGCGCGCGGCTTTTCTAAGATGGCGCATGCGTTGATTTCTGAAGACATAGTTTATGTATAAGATGTATATCTTTTGTTTATTCGATTTGCTGCTGCATTATTTTACAATTTGCAGAATTAAATCTATATCTAATGAGCGCATTTTTACTAACTACAATGTTATAAGTAACAAAACATGCTACTTTTACACACGTGCTTATAACCTCTGTTACCAACGTAAAATTTTTAATTGCCAACGTGAACTTGAATACTGATTCTATTCTGAATCATTTGGGCATATGATTCTTTCTGTTACACAAAGAAAAAGATGACAATAGGTGAACAATAGATCACGCAATAATTAGTATGCTGTTATCTGTCAACTGTCAAACATAACCTGCATACTGAATCAACATCTTCCCTGTTATTGTTGTGTAGTGAATTTTGATCCGGTATTTTCAATTTTCGTAATATTTAAAATTCGAACATATTAAAATAAAGATGTCAATACTAGCGAATAATATAAATTTGTATCAATTTGCCAAAGTTCTCCTGCCAGAGATTCGAAGTTAGGTTCATCAACTCCTAGCTATCCCAAAATACGAAACACATAAACAGTGAGGCCTTTATCATCGTTGCACCCGAGGTTATCTCTAATAATATCACAAGTCACCGGTGAAAAAAACACCGAATCGAACCTATCGTACTGTTTTATTATTAAACGATTTCCCTTTCAATTTCGATGGGAAAAGTCATACATCATGGCGTATTTAGCCGTGCCTTGTGACGAAACATCGGTGAAGGTATATAACCGGAGAATGAGCTCAGTTCGTGACTACAGACTTGTCAATGTAACGGTTCTACGTTCGCACAGTGGAATCGCACGTGCAGAATCGGCCACGAAATTTTGTCATCCGAAGTTTTGCGGTGACACGGGATAGTAATTGCAGAACGTAAACGCTGTCGATATTCATCGACAGCTGCTCTGGATATAGTGATCAGTATATTGTATTGTCAGGGCGTAGTCAAAGAAGAGGATGAGTTATTACGGCGATGGAACTCCTCTCGATGATGTGTTTGTTAAAGCGGCGGTCGAAGTCAAACGATTCCTTCCGTCGCTCTTCAACATCAAAGTGGTACGTGTCTATCAAACAACTGCGTCCAATTCAATTCTAATTTAATAAACTCTGATAGTTCTGCGTTTCGAAATATCCTGCATCATTCCGACCGGTTTTGTATCTTGGTTTTGGAACAGGGAGCTATTAATATAACTTGTAAAACTAATAAATTGTTCATCGTGTTTCTTCATAACTATGAAATTTTCCAACTAATGTTATGATGTTCTTGCGGCAATTAGGTTAATTGTATGAGTAACACTGAATAATTAATTTTCCTTTCGTTGAAAATAAAATGGATTTTCCGATATTAAAGTTAGGTTTCCTTCTACGCAACTGTACTAATTTATAATTGGAAACTTCAGATGACACACGCAATGCTACGTATTTTGTAACGTTAATTTACCAATTGTTTGGAGGTCTTGATAAGATGTGTTAATATCCATGACCTGTACCAGCAATGGGCAACTGTGACGCTTACAAGTGTACACTCGTGAGCATCGATGAACAATCACAGTACGAAGTATGAAGTATAAAGAAGTTCAATAAAAACTTCTATAATTTATACATTGTTAATTTTTAATCCTCTAAATTTTCCAAATTACCAATAGAAACTTGTAAAAATTTTTGAATGTAAAAATTTAAAGGTTTTAAGATATGGAAATTTTTGTTTCCAAATTTTTAAAATACCATATTTTTTAATTTTTGAATTTGAAAATTTAGAAGTTTGTTCATCACTGACCTATAGTATCTACAATACTAACTTAAACTATCATTCCTCAAAGGTTAACTTTTAGCGCCCATTTTGTTCAATCTCAATTTGCTCCCATACATCTCTATTAACAATCTTTTTATTCAACAATTATTATGAAATGTTTAAACTATTATTATTGTATATAAGTTTAAAAATTTAATATTAATAAAACAAGTACATGATGAATATAATGAATATAACCTTCATTTGCAACATGTAAGAGGAAATAGCTGAGCCACCATTTGCATCAAAATGACTAATTAAGACGTAATTTAGAACCAGAAGTCGTCATGGAACAAACATTATTTTCTATAAATGTTATACAACATATTTTGCATTTGAAGATTCAGATATGTGGTAATAGACAGAAATAATTAATTTCAAGGGTGACGATGTCGATTGCGACATTTTAATCAATGCGTACGCATTCTCTGTCGTGAATCGAGTGACTGTAGGAATTATGATCAAACAAAATACTCTAGTCGTGCGTCATGTGCGCACTACTCATTCATCGCACGTGTTACGTGTACCGAAATTGTACGATAACATAAATGCTTTGTTGATACAGCTTATTCAAGATAGTATCATTTGAAATAGTATTTTGAGAATTCATTGATAATCCTCCTTTAAAAAGATTATCTGATAGTATGTACCTGTGTCGTATAGAGTACACCCTCCGTCATTGATTAACATATCAGTACTTATCAAACAACTCAAACAATGTTGGGCATGAGTCATGAAATCAAAATTTAAAAATTGAAATATTTAAGAAAAATTGTTGAATTTAAAAATTTTAAAATACAAAATTTGGGGGTTTATAAATTCAGAAATAAAAAATTGACCATTTATAAGTTAAAAAATAAAAAGATGTTATCACTCAAAATTTAGAAACAAAAAAGTTTGACAATTATAAATTAAAAAATAAAAGAATGTTATCACTCAAAATTTAAAAATAAACAAGTTTCACCATTTATAAATTAAATATAAAAAGTTTTCACTCAAAATTTAGAAACTAAAAAGTTTGACAATTTATAAATTTAAAAAGAAAAAAATATTATCATTTAAAATTTAGAAATGAAAAAGTTTGACAATTATAAATTAAACAATAAAAAAATGTTATCACTCAAAATTAAAAAATAAACAAGTTTCACTATTTATAAATTAAAAAATGAAAAAATGCTATCACTCAAAATTTAGAAATAAAAGTTTGACTATTATAAATTAAAAAATAAAAAAATGTCAACACAAAATTTAGAAATAAAAAAGTTTGACTATGAATTAAAAAATAAAAAAATATTATCACTCAAAATTAAAAAATGAAAAAGTTACCACTTATAGAATTTAATTTTCAAATTTTTAGACTAAGAAGTAAGTGCACTTGTCCGTGCACTACTTATATACCTGGTATCTCATCGATGAATAATTCAAAGAGTCCAGTAGCACCCGTGCTAATAGCCACCGTCAAAAGTCCGATCACGCGCTAACGCGTGATCTGTTCCCAGCACTTGAGCCTCACGGCACACAACTGACCTTCCCAAGCTACCACTGTGCGAATCTGTTCAAGGTTTCAGAGGAAATGCAGTACATTACTAGTAATGTCGTTATCAGTATATATTTATTATCTACCACAGGAATATCTGTTATCTATCTTATTACGTGTAACCATACCTTGTAATCAGAGCATAGTGTGGTCAGATTCTTTTCCGGTCATAATAATGCGTTGCCGCAGAAGATAAGTTTAATCAAAGATTTATTAGAATACAGGGTAATTTGTTTCCCTTTACCAGAACCGTTCGAACAGTTCAACAAAGTAGTTAAATAAAAATTTCGTGCGGGCAAATGGTACAATTTAACATAATTTCGTTAAAATGGAACGTGGACGTAGATACACGAATTACCGATTTTCGAATTTCATGCAAGAAGGTGTGGCCGTGTTAAAAATAACGCCGACTTTGGAAAATGTGGGAAAACGGAACACGATTCACAGCATCCCTTATTCCAGTACAAAAACAAATTCAGATTTTAAGTCGAAGAAAGAAATAAAGAAGTTTCTCGATAAGCCAATAACGACCACGAAAAATTACATTGGGAAACCTTATTACAACGTAGGCCGTTCAAATTGTTGATTAAGAAATGTAGATTAAAAACTGTTTCCTTTACAGTTGGGAGAAAAGGGATCTGGCTTCAGACCTCGAGGAGCTGTTCAAGACTTCAACACACTGAGACGAGAATGTTTGTCAACGGGAACTCTTTTCGAGGACCCCGAATTCCCACCAGATGATTCGTCGTTGTTCTTCTCGAAAAGACCGGATAGATACATAGAATGGAAACGGCCAATGGTACGCAATTTTGGTATAATTTCTACAGTTAGGTATTTGATTTTGGGTTTTCGACAGGAAATTGCAGACAACCCTCAGCTGTTCGTCGAAGGGTTCTCCAGGTTCGATGTGCAACAGGGAGAGCTGGGGGATTGCTGGCTGCTGGCAGCAGTTGCGAATCTCACGATGGATGCCAATTTATTCTTCCAAGTGGTGCCAGAGGACCAGAGCTTCGAGGAAAACTACGCCGGTATCTTTCACTTCAGGTATTCAACTGAATGAAACAGAGGAAATCCCTTATTTCAGAGATGAATAATTCTGTGTTTCTATGAAACAGATTTTGGCAATACGGTAGGTGGGTGGACGTCGTGATCGACGACAGATTGCCAACGTATCATGGTGAATTACTGTATCTGCATTCGTCGGAGAGCAACGAATTTTGGAGTGCGTTGTTAGAAAAAGCCTATGCCAAACTTCATGGTTCGTATGAAGCTTTGAAGGGAGGAAGTACCTGTGAAGCTATGGAAGATTTCACTGGTGGTGTAACTGAAATGTACCAGATGGATGAGACACCTCCTAATCTGTTCAGTATTTTGTTGAAAGCTTTTGAAAGAAATTCGCTAATGGGTTGTTCCATTGAGGTATGCTTTCACTTGCATTAGTATTTAAAAAATTGCAGGAAATTAAGCTAATTGTATTTTAGCCTGACCCAAATGTGTTGGAAGCAGAGACACCTCAGGGATTGATTAGAGGTCATGCCTACAGTATTACGCGTGTCAAGTATGTAGAGATTCAGACACCAAATCAGTATGGAAGGATACCCTTGCTTAGGCTTAGAAACCCTTGGGGTAATGAGGCAGAGTGGAATGGTCCATGGAGTGATCAGTAAGTTATTTCAAATTTCCAGCAATATGAACAATTGTATGTTAAAGACTTCAATTCTGCGGTTAAAGAGTTAATAACATAGTCCACTAATTGTGTAATAACAACTTTATGCCACTGTTACATAAGGAAAGCTGACACTAGTAACATTAATCCGTTGTAATCGGTTCAAGAAAATGTGATCACTTAATAGGTCACCAGAATGGAGATTCATTCCTGATCACGAGAAAGAAGAACTGGGCCTGACCTTCGACATGGACGGTGAATTTTGGATGTCATTCCAGGATTTTACAAGATATTTCACGCAATTAGAGATCTGTAACTTGAACCCAGACTCGTTGACCGAGGATGATTTGAATGCTGGTAAGAAAAGGTGGGAAATGAGCGTGTTCGAAGGAGAATGGGTACGTGGTGTTACAGCAGGTGGTTGCAGAAACTTTTTAGGTACTTTTTTCCTTTTAATTCACTCTCAGTCGAAATAAACATGCTTTGAATATCAGTGTGAAGCTTAGAATATGTATACTGAGCGGAGTATTTTAACATCTTTATTTTCCTACAGAAACTTTCTGGCACAATCCACAGTATCGTATCACATTGGAGTACCCTGATGAAGATGACGATAAGTGTACAGTCATCGTTGCATTGATGCAGAAGAACAGACGAGCACAAAGAAGAATGGGTGCAGAATGTTTAACCATTGGATTTGCGATATACCATGTATGTATGCAGTTCCTTAAGTATCATATTCAAAACGCAAGGACTAATGAATCGAATATGATCAATTAAAACAGTTGGAGTATCCTGAACGTTTACCAAAACCGCTAGATATTAATTTCTTCAAGTACAACGCATCGGTCGCCAGATCTCCAGCATTTATAAATCTAAGAGAAGTAACTTGTCGTTTTAAATTGCCACCTGGCGTCTATTGCATAGTGCCAAGTACATTTGATCCTAACGAGGAAGGTGAATTTTTATTACGAATATTCTCTGAAAATAAAAACAACATGGAGTAAGTAGTTCTTCCATTTCATTCAGTTTATCTCAATTATAGAATTTCAGTTTATAATGAAATTTATGTTCTTCAGAGAAAACGACGAAGAAGTTGGTATTGGAGAAGTTGATGATAGGGTAAGAAATTTATATTTACCTACATTAAAAATAGAGAAAAGATTAATAAAATCTTGTCAATGTCTGTGTCATAATGTGGTAACATTTGTACCCTCGGTGAGCACATCCTGCACTTGCTTTTAAAATGTGTCCACTACCTATTGTGTAAATTTATTGTATCCTTATTGTTCAAAATGTTCACTGTATGGGCGATATGAGCTTTTTATGGTTAAGAGGAAGTGTAAGATAAAGTAGGATTTTCCTAGACTCTCTCTCAGTAATAGGACCCATTCCTACATTTATTCTTATTCAATGAGTGAATGTATCTATCATTACTTCTTTTCTAAAAAGAATCTAAGAAAAACTTAAGAGTCTGAAGAGAAGCTAGGATGAATCAGGGGTGATCCTAAAGAGAAACCAAGGATCTCAGGAGATTCCAAAGAGAACTTGGAAAAATCTAGAGAAGCTAGGAAGAGTTTATGAACCTTATAAGGAGTCTAATTGAGAATCTTTTGACTTGGCACAAAAAGAATATAGACAAAAGTGTAACACACCTCCTCTTTAATCAAAACAAGCCTAAGTTGTATTCTAATGCACATATTACTGTTTTGTCCTAACCCATTTGAACCTGGCACTCAAAGAGCCTAATTAATCACTTGTAACTTGCATGTTTACGTTGCTTGGTTGTTAGGTGATTAACCCCAAAGGTGATGGTGAAGATGGGGATAAAGTAAGTAGTGCATGTTATAACTGAATTTATTTAATTCAGTACAAATTATATTGCTTAATGAAATTCTGTGAAAAATGGACACTACGTTTTTGGATTCTAAGTTGTTCTTGCTTTTAGGTTCGAGACGAACCAGAACCAGACCGAAACGCAGAAAAAGTTCGTGAATTCTTCAAGAAACTCGCTGGCGAGGATATGGAAGTGGACTGGATGGAACTGAAAGAAATCTTAGATTTCGCAATGCGGAAAGGTATGATGTTCCTATTTAAATTGCTCATTATTTACATACTTGCGATCTGGTTACACAGGATGAGTCAAATAAATTATTCAGAAACAGATGTACGTATTTGACCCATTCTATGTTAGTGAGTAAGTAAGAAGTAATGTAGCTTGTACAGAATAAAAATAAATGCGTTTCGTTAATTTTATTTCGCTGTAGGTATATAAGCAAAGTTAATTTTATTTTATTATTAAGTTTTATTATGTTATACTATTCGCGTAATAGTTTTACACGTAAAAATATTTTAAAAAAGTTTCTTTTAGAATTAAGTTCTTATCACAAATATTAATTCTGTTTCTTGTCTGATTAATCTGCTGTTTGCTTATCGTTCAAAAGCTTTAATAATGCTTTGTTTGCAATTTTATTATTGTTTGCAGTTGTTTAATTATGCTTTCTTATCATTAATCATACGTGTAAGATACATTCACGAAAGCCACGCGAATAGCGTTGTGCATTTTCTAATTTTAGCTGTTGTAACGTTTAATGCACCGTTTAATTTTCATTGTAAATCAATTATCGTGTGAATGCTAATACAACGCAATCTTCATTCCTGTAATTGTGCATGTCCTTTCTGTATAATTACTTCATACATATTATACATAAATACATTTGGGTCGCAGACATTTTCAGCGACGTACCAGAAAACTTGGTCAAAATGCTTCGAAATTACAATTTGCCAGGACTAATGAACAGCAGCTGTTATTGAATTAACAATGGTCACGATTAAACCTTCAAGGAATATTTAAAGGGGATTATAATTCTACGGAATTTTTAAATCCGTTGCTTTTGCAGTAACATGTTCGTAATGTGATTTATAAGTACATAAAAATTATTTCACAGAATACATTTACTTCATTGACCCAAATGTACGTATGTAAAAATTAATGTTAACATGTAGCTGTATGTTACGGGTAGAACTACCACAGTCGGTGCGTCGTAGTGAGGCTCATGCCCCAGAAACTGTACAAGGAAATGGTTCTTTTATCGACACTCTCATCTCACTGCTGTGCGGCATTGTTTGTAATAATGAACAGTACAATAAGCCCGTAGGTAAGGCATCATCTAGTATATACTTCATGCAAATGGGTCATTACTAAGTCTAAGTTATATTTGGAGTATATTGGTACTGGTAAATAACAAAATTGTAGAACTATAAAGCTTTAGAATTAGAATTGCATTAATAGGTAGTAAATTTTTTAATTTTTATTGCTCTGCCAATACAGAATTATAGAACTTTGATTAGTTGTACAAGAAAATTATATGTAGAACTGATTGTAAAATGAAAACTATAGAAGTTTATATAACTAAATTGTAAAATTCTAAAATCTTGAAATTTTTTATTTTAAAAGAAAGAAGGTTACCAAGACATACAATTATTACAGATCAACTTGATCATAACATAATTGCTCAAGATGAATGGGATACATGTTTGAAATGCAGCATCAAATGAAAAGCTTAAAGAAGAAATAACAGAAGAGTTTTTGCATGTGTCCTTAAGATCAGAAAGTATAAATCATTAACAAGTTTGCTTGAGAATTCATTAGATTTCGAATGCAATATATAAAGGTTATGCAATATACAAAATTGTTATGCAGCTTAATCATAATCCCATTAATTGTAGTCTATCGTTCTTCATTCATACTATCTTCATATTTGTGGTATTGTTGTCACTGGTTGTAGTTTCTCATGATAACTTCATAATATTTCAGTACTTCTTTCTTTCTATCAGATATACAGCACATTTGAAATGGTGTACTGATGTGATCACATATAACACATGTCTGGAAGTTTTTTCTTCATTTCAGAAACTCATGACAAAGGATTCAGTAAGGATGTGTGTCGTAGCATGGTTGCGATGCTAGATGTAGATCATTCTGGCAAACTTGGATTCGAAGAGTTCAGAACTTTGTGGAATGATATAAGAAAGTGGAGGGTATGACAATTACTTTAGATAAACAGATGCATTTTCAATTTCTTAAATTGATGATAAAGCATCAGGATCTCCTTAACATTTTTTTCATGCAACAATTGTGTTGTTTTTCAGGCTGTATTTAAACTATATGATAAAGATGAGTCAGGATACTTGAGCGCATTTGAATTGCGACAAGCATTAAACAGTGCAGGTTATCGATTAAATAATCACATCCTTAATATTTTGGTTCACCGTTATGGAACAAAGGATGGTATGATTACGTTTGATGACTACATAATGTGCGCGGTTCGACTCAAAACGATGATAGGTAAGCAAAGAAACAAAGACGAATACAAAAAATCAGATACTTGATTTCCATAAGTGTTCATATAATATTATTTTTCTAAATTTCTATATTGCCACTGAAACAATTTATTTTCTTGCAGATATTTTCAGAGAACGAGATCCAGATTTAACTAACACAGCTACGTTTACGATGGAAGAATGGATAGAGAAAACATTGTATTCATAATTTAAAAATTCTTATAAATTTGGATAAAGATATATTTTGATTCTAACTGCTTTCCTTATTGAACAGCCTATCTTATAACAGAATAGCCATAAAGTTTTAAAACTTTTTGAGAATTAAAAAGAGAAAAGGAAAGAAAGATAGAGAACATCCTTTATATATTTATATAGCCTTTATATTGTTAATTAAAAGATACTTGAAAATTTCCTATTTACAGTAATTTGTCTGTTGCATTTGTTATCATATTACTGTTATACATGTAGATAAAGCATGGTAATATGTGCCTTAATGTATCTTTATATATCTCAATTCTACTTTTACTAAAATGATAATTTATTACAGCAGACATTGAAACTAGTCTATAATTTTATACTTCAAATGTGAATAAAAGGAAATTATATAAATTATTTAAATATATTCGTCCATTTTTCTTGTTACTTTATGTCGCGTATAAACTATAAAATTAAAATTTGTTTATACTCAATTCTAAATAAAATTTGAAAATTTTTCAATTTGTATTATATTTTTGCCATCCTGTTTTCCTTATGCTATTTTGATACAAACATTTCGAAAAAGTAAAAATTAAAATTCAACGTTTTTGAAACTTACCACTCGTAATTCCTTTTCTGATTATCTTCTTTCTGATTCTTCATCGTTTCCGAAATAAAAATATACCATTATCAAATTTTTACATTTCTAAATTAAAAAATTTGAATTTTCTATATTTCCAAATTCTCAAATCTTTAAAACTTCAAGCTTAATTCAAATTTAGTAATAAATTCTTTTCTGAAATTACCTTTCTACTTTCTGTAGTAAAAGAACGTATTCAAACTTGCACATTTGGATTGAAATATTTCGCTCGCAATTACCAACGATATGAACATAGCAACTACACGATTAAATTTGAACAATTATTTGTAAACGATTATTTATTAAGCTATTAAACAAATAATAACTTTAACAACAAAAAGTACACAACTATCACAACTGCGAAATAACACTAAACACTTAACAATAAATATACATTTATATAATTTATATAATCGATTGTGATCGAGATATTCGCTTTCTCCTATCGAACTTTTGGCGGTTTTTATGATATTTCTCAATTATCGCTTAAATAACATATTTTTGTTTCTACTTTAATAATCAAACGAGTTATTTTTATATTAATCATGTTAAATAACAAATATAATGTTTTTTACGAAAGATACATCAATTTTTCATCATATAGATGATAACTGTATGCATGTATTCATTTTCATTTCAGATTGCTCTTACACGATTAAAGGATTACATGTCGTCTCTCATAACATAACCTTCTTTGCATTTAAAGAATGTAAGTAAACATTTTCTAAAATTTCATAACATAAAAACTATGAAAGCTAACGAATTGTCACTTGTCGTTAATTCGTTTAGTGAAAAAATTCTTCTTACATCATTTTTGTTACTTATTATAAACGTAAACATGTCATGTACTATACAATAATGTGTGAAATATTTTATAATAAATGAGAAAAAGGTAATAATATTTTGTAATTGTGTTATGTAAATCTTATATTTTTTAATGAAAGTCACATTATAACTAAAAGTATTAATATATTTAATATATGTGTGTAAGCAAATACTGTTTCTTCAATTCTATTTTGCAGAGTGATATATGTTTTATTTAATAGACTGGAGCCATGTCAGAGGTTGAGGAAACTCCACCGGAAACAACAGAAGCACCTGCAGAACAGGATGTTGTATCAGAAGAAGATAAACAGTATCTGTTGGATTATGTTAAAGAAACAGAACAGCGGCTCAATGCGAAAGAAGAGATTAGAGCTGCTAATTTAAATCCTAATAGACCACCAGATTCGTATTTTAGCAAACTAGATTCAACATTGAAAAGAAATACTACATTTGTTAAAAAACTGAAAAACTTTAGTAGTATACAGTTAGATGTAGTTTTGAAAGATATGACACATCTTAATTTAACAAAATATGTAAGCGAAGTTGCTACTGCTTTAGTAGATGCTAAGTTAAAAATGACAGATGTTGCATCTGCTATTAAAGTATGTAGTTTTTTGCATCAAACTTATGTGGAATTTTCAACGCACTTCTTTGAAAATTGGCAAAGAATTTTATCTCTTAAGGTTGTTGATAAAATTGCAAACCCAAGCAAACTTAGGGTTGATCTCAGGTTTTATGCTGAACTAGTTAATGCAGGAATTTTCACACATAAACAGGGATTACCTTTACTAGGTTCTGCGTTAACAGTTTTAATCAATATGGACAAAGAGGAACACAATAATGCAAGCATTATATTAAGTTTTTGCAAACATTGTGGTGAAGATTATGCTGGTCT
This sequence comes from Megachile leachella, assembly GCA_963576845.1. Classification (NCBI taxonomy): domain Eukaryota; kingdom Metazoa; phylum Arthropoda; class Insecta; order Hymenoptera; family Megachilidae; genus Megachile; species Megachile leachella. The sequence continues at coordinate 8,919,030 of OY756251.1, forward strand.
TGTACCTAAAAAAGTGAGAGAAATATCTGAAAAATTAAATATACAAATACCTAAAAGCAAGTTACTCTCACCCGATAAACAGCAAAATGTAAGATTATTACTACGAGATTATTATAACTCATTGTGTAAACATCTATTAAAAGAACACAAGGATCTTCAAGCTTTTGAAAAACAAAATAGAAAGATCTTACAAACCAGAGGTGAATTAAGTTCTGAGAGAAAAGAAAAGCTTGAAAGTTTACAAGTATCCTATGAACGTTTATTGAATAATGTACAAAGTTTTTCTGAAACTTTGGATGAACCCATGCCAGAACTGCCTGTGGACAGTGAAATGAAAGCAGAAGCAGAAGAAACTATGAAAATGATCAGTGAAGGAGAAGAAAATAGTATTCTTGAAGACATGTGGGGAGATGAAGAAACCAGAAGATTTTACGAAGTTTTACCTGACTTAACAGTATTTCTTCCAGGATCATATTTAAAAGAAGTACCTAAGCAAGATGTACCGATAAGCGAAGAAGCTTTAGACGAGGAAATAACATTTGATGAATTAGAAGAAACTGAAAAAGTGGATGAGCCAGAAGCAGAAGTAGAAGAACCTCAAGTTTCAAAAAGCAATAAAATACTATTAGACGCATTCCTAGCACATTTACCAAATTGTGTAAATCGTGAAATGATCGATAATGCCGCAGTACACTTTTTAATGAATCTCAATACCAAGCATCACAAGAAAAAATTAGTAAAAGCATTGTTTGGCGTATCCAGAATCCGTCTCGATCTGTTACCGTTTTACTCGCGTTTAGCTGCTATTCTTTATCCTGTTATGCCTGATGTTGGAAACGATTTATGTTCAATGTTAAAACACGACTTTAAATATCATGTACGTAAAAAGGATCAAATTAACATTGAATCAAAAGTAAAAGTAGTCAGATATATTGGTGAGCTCGTTAAATTTAAACTTTACTCAAAGATAGAAGCATTATACTGTTTGAAAGTTTTACTGCACGATTTTACGCATCATCACATTGAAATGGCTTGCAATTTATTAGAAACATGTGGAAGATACTTATTTTGCTCACCAGATTCGCATCAAAGAACTAAAGTTTATTTAGAACAAATGATGCGTAAGAAAGCAGTCACTGCATTGGATTCACGTTATGTAACAATAATTGAGAATGCATATTATTTTGTAAATCCACCAGAATCTACAGGTGGTGTCTCAAAGAAAGACAGACCACCAATTCATGAATTCATAAGGAAATTACTGTATCAAGATCTTTCAAAAACAAATACTGATAAGGTTCTTAAATGGATGCGTAAATTAGATTGGGAAGATGAAAGCGTATCATCTTATGCTATTAAATGTCTCACTGCCGCGTACAATGTTAAATACTTAAACATTCGATGTGTTGGAAGTTTGTTAGCTGGGCTCGTTGCACATTATGAAACCATAGGTCCTCATGTAGTTGATGGTGTACTAGAAGATATAAGGCTATGTATGGAGATTAATTTACCAAAATACAACCAACGACGTATTGCCATGGTTAAATACCTCGGTGAATTGTATAATTATCGTATGGTAGAAAGCGGAGACATCTTCAGAACGTTGTATCTTCTGATCACCTTTGGAGTTAGTATGGATCATTCCATACCAAGTGTTCTCGATCCACCAGATCATCTGTTTCGCATTAGATTAGTTTGTACATTACTAGAAACTTGTGGACAATATTTTAATGGTGGTTCTAGCAAGAAGAAATTGGATTACTTCTTAATATTCTTTCAAAATTATTATTGGTTTAAATATACTGATCCTATCTGGACTACTGAAAATCCTTTTCCAGTAGGAATAGATTACATGTATCGTGACACGTTGACGATGTTAAGGCCTAAAATGCAATTGTTTCAAAGCTACAAAGAAGCACAATGTGCTGTGGAAGAATTACGGAATACATTGTATCCCACTCTTGGAAACTCTACTACTGAGGATGGCGTCGATCGCACCGATGGAGAATCGGACATGGGTGTAATCGCTGAAGGTGACGAAGAAATGACTGTAACATCCGGAAATGGTAGTGGAGATGCCAAAGGTGTAGCTGACTTACATTTTGAAGAATCTGAAGATTGTTCGGAAGCACAATCAGAAGAAGAATGGACAGCTGATGCGGAAAGAGATGACACAATTGGCACTCAAGAAAATACACAAGGAGATCAGAGTCTTTCAGAAGGAGGTACAGATGGTGTTATCATGGATGTCACAGAATTAAACGCAGCACTACCTGCTGGTCCTAGAAGAGTAAGTTGCCCTGAGGATGACGACTTTTTATCTGCTCTTGATAAGATGGTTTCAGACAATATACAAGATAGAATGCGAGATTCGGTAAAGCCACAGCAAGTAGATATTTCTGTTCCTTTACACGTGAAAAGTACTAAAAAGACATATGAGCAGCTACAGGAAAGACCAACTGATACTAACACAGTTGATTTTGTGCTCATGCTAAGAAAGGGTAATAAACAACAATACAAAAACTTAGCAGTTCCTGTATCATCCGAGTTAGCAATGAACCTCAGAAATCGCGAACAAGAACAAAAAGAAGAGAAAGAACGAGTAAAAAGATTAACCTTAAACATCACTGAAAGGCAAGAAGAAGAGGATTACCAGGAAACAATTAATCAGAGTACTAGGCCAGTAACAGTAAACTTAAATAGAGAAAGACGGCAAAAGTATAATCATCCTAAAGGTGCACCGGATGCTGATCTCATCTTTGGTCCCAAAAAAATTCGGTAGATGTATTTTATTTTTGGTGAGATATTTGTCACATGAAATCGCAAGTAATTTTATGTTAAATTGCGGACTGTACGGTGTTCACATTTCTTTGTAAAATTTGCAACAAATTAATGTTTCTTTATTTTTAATTTAAAATACATATCTGTCTGCTCATCGTATGAATTCTTGGTCATATGTGATTTTTTGTATAAAATATATTCTTGCGGAATACACGAATGTCATGTGTCAATATGTATTTGAAAATACATTTGAAATGCGAGGTAACCAAGTTATTACCTTTTGATACAATTGATACATTCAAATAATATACATGTTAGATTACGTAATTTTTATGTACAAATAAAACTACTTACCAAATTTCGAATTAAAAAAAAATCGATTTGGTCAAACTGCCATTTCCATGTTATCTATCATGAAATTGTAAATTTTGCAATCAAAACTTACGTATTGACATAATAAAAGTTGTATTAATTATATTTCAGACTTTTTAATAATAACTTATTTAAACACGTATGAAAAACAAATTCTTAAAAATATAAATAGGTGTTTCAGATATTTCAAGAAAACTTCATTATATTCTGTTGCATTTTTATTTGTCATTGTAAGAAATTATTAGTTTAAAAAAAATCAAATACAAATATGCATACAAATAAGGAGTTGAATTTGATATACAATTGTTTATTTTTATCTATGAAATTATTACTGTGTACAAAATGAATATAAATAAATGTTAGGTGTTTTTATGTTTGATACAGCTCTGTTATACAGTCTGTCATATCACATATCTACCATAATATATGATACTGGTAATTATTATAAATTAATACTAAATGCAAATCTGCATTAAGTTATTGCCATTATTTATGGATCTTCCTCTGCATCTTCAAATTGTCCCGCTTCTATATCCATAGCTTCGTCTGTTTCTGTACCATTGTGATTGGTCCCTATTTGTTCTAAATATATAAAATTACAATAAACAAATTTTGCCTAGTTAAGTTTACTTTTTAATAAAATCTTTTTATCAAATTTATTAGTCATTTATTAGAAGTTTACGAAATTTATATATTTATGAAGTTGAAGATATTACCTGTTGGTAAAATGTAGGGAGCATCACCAGCATCAGCTTCATAATTTTCAAAATCATCTTCTTCTGCATCTTCATAAATATCTTCTTCGGCTATGAAAATATATAAATTCTTATGATATATTAAAACAGTGTTAAAGCAGTAAGAAAGACCATACAATTACCAGCAATACAAACACTAAAACAACAAACATAAAAATATTATTAAATCTGTTTACCGTCAGAAAAACTGTCTTGGGGATCAGGATGAAGTGCTTGACACTGATTCATTGCTTGAAACATTGCCTCTAAATTATTTATGTTATCAGGAGCAAATTGCATTTCTGTAATAGGTGTATCTGCATCTTCATCATTTTCATTTTCCGAACCACTATCAGAAGCTGGTGGTAACGGTACATCTGTACAGAATATATGAAAACTTAAAATTCTCCTGTGTTTAAGAGTAATTACACAGAAAACAAAACTAAGTTTCCTATTATCGTTTAACTGATTTAAGTTCCTCATACGATGTAGATTCTTGATCGATAAACAGACAGAGTTATGCTCAAACAGAACTTAATATACCTGGAAGATCTACTTTTGCATCGACCATAATATATAAACATTGTCTTGGATGTACTTCTCGTGATATGGCATGTAAAGATATATGAGGATATTCAAGTGAAAATCCTTGTTGTGTATCATAATTCACCCAAGAAAGTAAGCTACCAATGTGAACATCACATTAAAATATGAACATAATACTAACGAATAAATTTATATAATTTCAGTTCTTACCTTTCTGTAATATATAAAGTTCCTTTTCCTACTTCTCTATCATTAATGTACACAGTAGTATTTGGTTCCTCGTGACGTATTCCTTCCTGCGGTGCAAGAAAATTGCTAAGTACTACCATTTTTTACCTGTAATATTAAACGAATTAATTTGTTATGTAAAACAAATATTGCATAAAAAATGATATTCATAAAATAAGAAATACTTATAAGGTTATATTAAAATTTGTATAACCGCTAATTTTAATACGTGCAAGTATATAAAAACATTTCTTCGTAAGTTATTAATTAAACACGGGTTGTTTTAAGATAACTAACGCGTAACTACAGAAATAAAATAAAACACATGCCGCAAAGATAGATAGTTGCATTCGTTTATCGAATGGGGTTATTTATCTTTTATTATTCTCTTAACCAATTCCATCAATTGTAAATTTCTGAATGTACAGACTAATAACTTACCGCTTATTAGTGTTTACAGATAAATTATAAATAAGAATCAGTACAAGCTTCCTTCAAGAATAAACTTTAAAAAATTAGTAACTTGTACTTTTTATAATTTAAATTTTTCAAGCGACAATTCACGCTTCATACATGAGAAACTGCAGAACAATTAAGATTCACTAATGCTCAATAATTATGAACATCAATCAATATATAATCTTTTCATTTTCCAATGTTGTTATAAATTTTATCATACAGTGTTATGTTTCAGTTTTACGTTATTGATGCAGGAAACATACACTCGAGTGCAAATCTGGCTCCCTAGGGAAAATGGCGTCCTTGGGTATAGGCATTTTCAAAATAGGTAATTTTTATACGTAAGCTCCTTTATTACACATTTTGTTTCAAAAAAATAATCCTTAGTCTATATACGTAAGCAAAGGAATTATATTATTTGTAAATTAAATTTATGTAAGTCAACATTTTCTTATAATCGAATTTACAGTCAAATTTGCATTCATTAACAAAAATACCACAGCTATTTAATATATAAGGAAGATATAAAAGACAATAGTCTATTGCAAAGTACTTAATTAAAAAAGTTGAAAGTATTTTAAAAGCCACATTCTAATATGTATTTTAAAATTTCTATTTTCGCGCCAAAAAAGTACCTTTAGCGCCATTTAGCGGAAAACGGGGGAATTGACAAAATAGAAAATTACGATTTTCTTAAAAATTATGGCGCTAGTGGTACAGTTTTGAAATAATGCGCACGAAAATACAAAGTTTGAAATATAGGTAGGAATGTGGCTTCCAAAATACATTCAACTTTTTAAATAAATTACTTTGCAATAGACTATTGTTTTTAGAGATTAGATATTAGCTACGGTACTTCCGTTAATTCTAAATTCAATTTTACACTAAGGATTATCTTTCTGAAACGTAACGTATACTACAAAGCATCTTATTTTTGAAATTATATATCGGTAATTAATAATAGAAGACAAGAAAGCCATCTGAAAATGTTTTATTATGATTACATGTGGCAAGCGAGGCTTTTGTTTCCAATTCCTCAAATTTAAAATTCATCTTCATAACATTTTTACGTACATACATACATACTGTCCGTACAATAAAAAGTGCTCTGTTTAGCATTTTGCACTCCATTTACTACTAGAAATTATTTATTGTTACAAGAAATATCACCTCGACATCTTTGAGAAGGTCGGTCAGCATCCGTGGGCAAATTTTGTTTCCTAGTGAACCTATACTATTCAAATACAACATATTGAAGAATATCTGGCTTGAATGCTCATAGAATGTTTTAACATAGTAAATAACAAATTACTTAAATTTCTTCTTTCTTTTACCAACAATAAACTAATATCATGTTTTCAATAAAAAGTTAACACAACATTGCACGTTAAAAGTATCTTTCGAAACATTTGATAACTAGTAAAGTTGTAACTGTTAAGTTACCCATTACATTAAATTATATGTTTTTTTCTCAAGTTATATTTAATATTAGTCATCAACAATTCTGTACAGCTCATGCCAGACTCTTCAATTTTATATACTTTTGATAAAGGTAAATAATATGTGATAGAACAATATGGATACAATGTACAGCTGAATTAAATAGTTATACTACATAATTGAATATCACTAAACGTTACTAATGTTAATTGTGCATTTTTTCCTTAGTTGTGTTCATGGGTAACTGAATTTTATTATTGATTCCAAGGGGCTAAGTTCCAAAAAAACATTGAGAAACATGTATCACATTAAATTTTCTGACATTTTTGATATGTTTTATGTTTCTAAATATCATAAAAATCCTTTGCAGGCATGTAATATGACAACTCTTGATCGATAGTAACAGTAGCAACAGTTATAGAAATAGCACTAACAATGACACTATCAGCAATAATAACAGCAAGTAGTAGTATGGCAATAGCGGTGGAGGTAGTTATAAATAGCGTTAATGATGAGAATAATAGTTGTAATAGTAGAGTAAAGGTTTATAGCTTGGTAATGAGTCAAAGATCGATAGTAATCGGTGAAATAGCGTTAGTAATGATGATGATAGTAGTATAATTGCAATGATAATGTAGTAGGTTAAAAGTTTAAACGTAATTGTTAAAAAGCAAACTATAGATCTAGTTTTAGTGAGAGTAAAAATCGACTGTAACAATTTATATAAAAAAGTAATATAATAAACTTTAAATAATTCATAATAATAGATGTAAAATTATCTGTATAGTACAATAAAAAATAGATACATGATATTTAAAAGAGATTCGAGTTATCTGTGCAGAAATAAAAATATCTTCCATCTTAATACAGACATATAAAATTGTTTGTACGTGCAGCAGTATATCAAATTAAAAAAGAAATACATAAACAATGTTAAAAGAGAACATATTTTTATATACAAATATATGGCACGAAGTAGTTAATTAAAGAACTCATCAGATATTAACATTGAATAAATAGTTCAAAAAGACGCAATCTTTCCTATCTTTCTCGTGTGAAGATAATGTTCTTAATTTACCTTTTTTAAGACTTGTTTTTTTACTATGTATGTTTTTTTTGGAACCTTTCCCTTTGTATTAATCTATACCGTCCATTTGTATACTTCACTTATATTATAAATACAAAACTCCCATGATGAATATTCTTAGATTACTATGTGCAAACTTAAGTTTGCAGTGTGCTTGTTATTTCTCGATGTACAGTTACCAGATCTTGTATGTATCCCGCTAATCTGGCATTTAATGTATCCAAATTTTGTTTCTGGACTTTGTTTGCACTTAAAGCAAGTTCTAATTGTTCATGGACAACCCTCAACATTTCACGGAGTTCTGCATTTTCTTTCTGTAAAGCCTAGAAATCGTTTTTACATCATTAAAAAAACGGAACTTGATAAATACTATAGCAACCGCTCGATAATTCAGATGAAAGCCCCGAAAGAGGGAAATCATCGAGTGGTTACTGTAATATAATTATATAACTATAATATAATTATATATTATTGTTACTAATATATATTAATTAATGTTAATACTATCTCGTAACATATACGTACTACAAAATCTTTATTTTTTGTGGCCATAGTAAGAGCTTTGATTTCTTCATTCCGTGTTCTGAGTTCACTTTCTAATGCTTCAGCTCTCAACCTTAGAGCTTCACTATTACCTTCTGCTATTTTCCCTGCTTCCAAATCTGCATACTTAGCTTTAATTCTTGCATTTTCTTCTTTATACAACTGTAACTGCCTCTTCCATTCGTCGACGTTAGCTGTAGATTCTTGTAATGCACTGGTTAATCTGGCATTATTTGTTTTCAACGTAGTTAACTCAACCTATAATCAAATTTAATAGCTAAGTAAATATAAATATTTACAGTTAATATTTATATAGTATGTACTAAATCATACCTCCCATTTTTTAGCATTTGCCGAGCTTTGCGCCAATGCAAGTTTGAGCCTGTCGTTTTCATATTTGAGCTGCATCTCAGCCGTTTGTCCACTTTGCCCTGAACTTAGTTGTGTCGGTTTCCCTTGATGTTGTGGACTTTCTGTACTCTGCTGAGAAACACTCTGTGATCTTGAATGGACTGCATTTTTCAATTCATCATCCACTTTATTCTGACAACTACCAGGTAAGGGACTACTGCTTACCAAAGATACACTGTTTTGAGTAGAAATCATGTTGGTATTTGGATTTGGATTATTTGATGCTGATACATTGGAGTTAATCATTGATGAATTTGGCGGATCTATCAGATCTTGTTCCGATGATGGCATACCCGATCGAGATGTAATCGGGCTAACATTTGCACTAGTAGCAGGAGTAACAGATGAGCTGTTTGATTGTAACTTAGCACTAGCAATTTTGGTAGCTTCCTTGACTTCATGAAACTTCTCTATAAACTGCCAAACGAATGATATTGTCTCTGAGATTGTGGAGTACATACAACTGTACATTAACTAAAGACATATTTCACAAACCTTTCCTAACTCAGCTTCAGACGAGAAGCCAAGACCGTACACAGTATTAGCTCTAACATCTGACCATTGTCCAAATTTTTGTGATGTTTTTGTGAAGGTCATATTTGGAGTAATAGTACTGTTTATTACTGCCTAAAAGCAAAAGAAATTCAAATCATTTATTAGTATGATCTAAATTTATTCCTTGTGAAAATACATTATATCAATCACCTTTGTTCCTTCAACAGAGATTATTCTATACAGATTTCTTGTGGAATCATAAAAGAATGAAACTGATACTGCTGCTGTGGATGCAGGAACCCAAGACCTTTTTGTCTTAGGATCAATGTGAAACACGTGCGCTTTGCACGTGAAGATTGGTTGTTCACTGCAATATGTTAAAACCAAGAAATTTAGGTATTTAGATTTATTGTATGACTAATGCATGCAATATCTACCTAAATCTCACATTTAAAATAGAAATCATTAAATTATAGGAATCTTAATAATAATAATATCTTAGAATTGATCTTTTCATACAGCTTTATTATATATTCTACATTATTATAACAAACTGAAATACATCAAGAAATTTCAAATATACATATTTTTATACATGCCTTAAAGTTTATAAACTAAAAACATGATAATATTACAATTTAACAATGTATTACTATAAGGATATTAAAAAACTCAAAAGAACTAAATACAACCAAGCAACTTTGTTTCATAAAAAAAACAACTATGTTTTAATACAAATCTACAATTTATGTACAAGTTACATTATTCTGTGAACAAATACCGAATAACATGTTTACTAGTCTACTAGAATGTAAAATGATCTATGCAGCTAATTTGAAAAAATGAATTATTTAAAAATATATTACATTATACTATTGAAAGCTTATAATTGAATGTTGTCAATCAACGTGTAACTTTATTAAGGAAAATCATCGGAAAAGGAGTAGCGTGACAAATATTTTTATAATTCGCGGAAGAAATTTTCAAAATACGAATCTAAAAATATATCAAGCGATGCACGAGTAAACAACTAGAATAAACACATTTCACGCGGTGCCGAGTTATCCCACTTTCGCTGTTCTATTTCATGGTTATATATAGATAAAAGGAAAGAAAAACATTCTGGTCTAAACTCTTCTTATGTACGCACCCACCTAAACGCGTATCCGTGATCATGTCGGGGATACGATAGTAAATAGACAGGAAAAGGTACTACCGTTCATTAGTCAACGTAGCAAAGTTGACCCATTTAGTATGAATTGACGGTATTCGATAACAGAAGAATGAAGGATCGCTTAACAGTACTTGTATGCGATGTGGAAATTATGCTTTGCGTGTACGTATATTACACACCCTTAAAAGGCGGTGCGGAATACCACCACGTTCACTTACCCCATTGTTTCTTTGCCTGATGTCATACAAATAAATGCTACTCTCACAGACTCATAGAAAAATCAATTTAACGCGGGTGCGTGATAATTATCTGCAAGTAGAAATACTTAGTAATATATGAAAATTTATCAAAATCGGTCCAACGAGATGCAGAAGTACACCAGTTGACAGCCGCCATCGGCCAAAACTGTATAGCGAACGGCAACGATCACGCAACAACGTGAACCTAGTCGAATTTCCTCATATACCTGGATTTAATCGATTTTCCACGAAAGGTTGCAAGTCTATTACCAACATCGTGGCTTTCCTTCGTAAAAATCACTATTATTCAGTCAATGGGAAATCACATTCGCCGTCCGACGAGTTTTCGCTCGTTCTGCGCATCTCGGTTCTCATTGGTTCGATCATAATCGTAACTAAGTGCAATGCGCATGTGCCTTTATAATATTTCAACACTCAGTGCATATACTCCGTGATCTAAACTTCCAAAATTAAAATTTTTCAAATTTTCACGTTTGTAAGTTCCACATTTCTAAATTTTTACATTTTATTTTCAAAACTATATAATTCTTATATGTCCAAACTTTCAAACTATCACATTTGAATATTCCTAGTCTATACGAGTTCCATTATTCGTAATTTTTTTTCATCTTGTATAACTCAGACAAAGTGAAAAGTGCACAGTGGTGGGACAATATCAAATAAAGAGAAAGCTGCTGAAGTTAGTCGAGTTGCGCGCACGAGTATGATCTTTCGTTGAATGAACGATAAATGCAACTACATAATAAAGGCTAGTACTCATGTCACGATAGACTTGTTTCGTATCGACGTTTGTAATATTGGCAACGCGCGTAGCGGTACTTGGATATTCAACCATTCTTCGTTGCATATCGAATCATCTCGTTGCTTTTAAATCTTTCACCAATGGCGAGCAATGACTAGAAGAAGAACAGCGCAACACCGTGATCTCTATCCTTGTCTCGTATCTCGTTTTACCTGAATACAATGAAAGTGCGCAACGTTCAGTGGGTGGGAGCATTGTGCGAGAAAGAGAGCGAAAAGGAGGGAGAGAAATCATCCGTCTTGTAAGCCGTCATGGCTGAATCATTGTGAGGAACTCTTTCAGAAGTACGATAACAAATGACATTGTCATTAAAATTAATAGGCGCGAAAAACCACGGTATATGGAACTATTTTTAAATTGGACCGCTAATCTCGATGTGGAGATTCCATCAAGATACGTGATAAAAACAGCGTTTTCGCGTGTGCGTAACTCCCCCGTGGAACGATGAACGGGTTAAGTTTTAGTGAATTCTGTTGCTTATTTTGCTGTCCACCCTGCCCGTCCAGGATCGCTGCGAAAGTAGCGTTTCTTCCGCCTCTGCCAACCTATACATTCATCGAGGATGAAGGCTCCAAATTCACGATTTCTCTGTCGGAGAGGGCCGAATGGCAATACACGGAAAGAGAAAAGGAATCCGTCGAAGGTTTTTACGCAAGAACGTCACGAGGAAATCGAATAGCCTGCCTGTTCGTACGGTGTTCGGCCACCGCACGTTTTACCATATTATTCTCTCACGGAAATGCGGTTGATCTTGGACAGATGTCCAGTTTTTATCTGGGACTTGGATCAAGAATAAATTGTAACATATTCAGTTACGATTATTCGGGTTATGGAGTTTCTGGTGGCAAGCCGTCAGAAAAGAACCTGTATGCGGACATCGACGCTGCGTGGCATGCTCTCAGAACACGTTACGGTATTAGCCCGGAAAACATTATTCTGTACGGTCAAAGTATTGGGACTGTACCCACGGTCGATTTGGCCGCGCGATATGAGGTTGGCGCAGTTGTTCTGCATTCGCCTCTGATGTCGGGAATGCGAGTCGCTTTTCCCAATACCAAAAGAACTTGGTTCTTCGACGCTTTTCCAAGGTACATCTTCAAACCCTTACGCGTGCTTCCTTATCGTGTTATTAAACCGCGATCTATAATTCGTTTATCGCGTGCCGTGATTCACACGATTCACGCGCATGACTGTATCGTACAGTTCAGGTGTATATCCATACACGTGGTACAGATATAGCTTGCATACAAGTATTCACAAACGTGCATTTCAAACTGATAACGTAAGATTTTGATTCATACAAGGGTTACTCAATGTTTCTTCTTTTTTTGTTTCAATTTTTTTCCTTTGTTCGATCGTTGAAATGAATTATGGGAAGCAATAAAAGTTTATCTACGTACTTGCGTCATGGAAACCTATGAATTGCACGATCCGTATTCTTCGCTAATAGGTTTTACGCTTCTGCTATCACATATTCGAACTGCGCGTTTTGTTTTTTATTTAATTAAGGTGGTTGTAGTATAGATAAGCCTTAATATGAACTTCCTTTAAAATTTAAATATATGTAAACAGAATAATGTTTATGTAAATACAGGTGTTCGCATAGAACAGGTTAATTTTACCAAAGGAGATAATTGCATTTAAAATTATAATATTTAATATGTATTATATAGAAAAAGTATTTTGCATATTTAATTTGTTAAAGTTTTGAGTCGTATTACTTTTAAAATACTTTTGAATATTTTTATAATTTTGTGAGAATGTTATTTAAAATTTTTTTAAAATTATGGATTATACAAAGTGTTCCAAAGTTTAACGATTAGACTTTAAAATGATTAGATAGTACATTCTATAACAAAAGAATGTTACATATGGATTGTTCCATCTGCAGATGCGTTATTGTAATGGAAAAAACATGAATGTTATTCATATTTTTTGTGCGTGATATATTACTACATTTTACTAGTTCTTGTTAAAAGTCAACTATGATGAAGTATATTATGACTTTCAAAGATCTCTGTACATAAAAGTGCAATAATATTATGCAGTGCAAATAATGGGTTCTTTGCGATCAACTCATCTTTCATGATAACATTTGTCTAACCATTCATTTGCCTAACAGGTGTCACACATTGTGTTGGGTAACTATCTAATTGGAACCACATATGTTAACAATAAAGTAGCAGAACTTCTTTCAAAAGCACTGGTATCATGTTATTTAAAAATTTGGTATATACAGTTTGTCCTTTTGATAAAAAGTAAAATTCTAATAACACATGATTATTTCAGATAATACAGTTACAAGAAATAAGTTCAATAAATATAATCATTCTATATTTATATTATAATGTATTAATAATGAGCATACTACTGTCTTTATATTTCTTATAAATTGCTTATGAACATATGCATATAATATTTCTTACTTATTTCTACTTATAGCATATAATACATATTAATGAAGTTTATTCTTTAGCATATAATACATATTAATGAAGTTTATTCTTTATTTACAGTATAGATAAAGTACCCAAAGTAACATCCCCTGTTTTGGTCATCCATGGAACTGAGGATGAAATAATAAACTTCAGTCATGGATTAGCGATTTATGAAAGGTGTCCAAGAGCAGTGGAACCATTATGGGTTGAGGTATAAAGTGTTTGTTAGATTTAAGGAGATAACAAGAATAAAATCTTATGAACAGTATGAATTATATTTTCAGGGTGCTGGTCATAATGATGTAGAATTGTACAACCAATATTTAGAGAGATTGAAGCAATTTGTAAATGTGGAGCTGGTGAACTGACGGCGACTAAGCCTCTCCCAAAATCAGGGAGGGCAGGGAGGAGGACATACACATGTCAGCAGTCAAGGACATACGACTTCAAACAATTCAAATACCATCAGTTCCATTTCAACAAGCTCACAGACTGAAAAACTTGTCTAGCAATCGCCCCCCACAGGGGAGAAGGCTCCTGTCCTCCCCTGTGACGAAGAATCATCTTTTGCATCTATAGATGATGGATTCTTCTTTCGTGATCAACAGATAGTTACGAATCAGAAAGTTCACCATAATGAATCTTTAAAGGAAATATGTTCTGATGATGACGATGAGTCGAGTTTAGATAGTAATTCAAAGAAAGCGATTCAACAGGACGAGAAAGATGTGAAACAAAAAGATTTAAGTACAAGCATTCAGGATAAGAAACACAGCAAAGCGATATTAGAAAGTACTTCTGTACGTCGCAATTTCCGATTAAATCATATTGGTCAAGTTGCGAAGAAACATATATCTTTGCCGAAGAACTTAAAGAATCCTTTCAGCAAGAGTCAAAAAAACATCGTACATAGAACTTTGAAGAATTCATTTGGTCAGAGTCATAAAAAAATTGAGACGCAAGTGTCTCATACGACTTTGGTCGACATACAGGTTGAAGACTGCCGTCAATACACGCTCGGAGAAAAATCGTTCTCGTCATTTTCCATTACCTCTAGTGATAATAAGGACATTTCAGATTGTAAAAGCATTCATAGACAGCTCAAGGCAGAAAAGAAGTCTCCCATAAATCAGTTTAAATATAGTAGCATAGAATCAGCATTGGAATCCGAATGTACCAAAAACAACAAGAAACATAGTTCCAATAAAGAGAAAAAATCCGAAGAACAAGAGACAGAACGTAACAATGAAAAGTCCGCAGAATCTACCAAGAAATTTCTGTGGAGTAGTAAGGGTAATAAATTTTCGAGTAAAAGCTTCGACAAACCGTCTAAAGATCAGGTAAAAACTGATTCCATGGAGAAGAAATTAAAAGCTAAGAAACTAATTTGCAGCCCTTTGAGAAAATTGGGTCGGTCATCTTTGACAATCGAGCCAGATAAAATTATGATAAATTTGCCAAAGTGTTCTCCCTGCGCTTGTAGATTGGCTGCTAGCTCAAAAATTTTATCCAACGATACCGGTTTATTCTCTCGATTCACGAGTCGTGAAAGTCCTCATCACGTCGTACGTTCGAGGAGTCCGTCACACGTGGATGCGCAAACGGACGTTTGTTCGAAGTCGTCGGAGAAGACGTCGGTGCAAGCCAATCTGTTTCCAAACGTGCAACAATTTCAAAAATCGCGATACACTCCGAGAAGCAGAAGCGTAGGCGAGTTGTGCAACATAGTCAACAAGTGAAATAAGGTCGAGTCACTCGTCTAAGTAGTGACGTATCTGGAAGAAGTATCAACAAACATCGTCTGAATCAACTGTAGAGAGGCTTAGCGTCTCGCCAAAGTTGCCGTTCCAATAATTCTTCCACGCAATTAATTTGCTTTGAGAGAAGAAACTGTTAGGTTTATACGCACGACACTTATCCGGGGCTGTAACAGTGCTAGTGAGAGAGAGACTGTGCACACACAAACACACGTATGACGCATACACATAAAATGAATATATTTCTAGAGATACGAGATAATATATCTGTGCATACTAAATATTCTTATTATATATGTATACTCGCGTGTGTGCACGTGGCAAAACCATTACGCAGGGTCAACTGCGAAACATTGTTACGACAAATAATGTCGAGTATTACTATTACTTTTATGATTATTCTCCTTGAGATTGAGGGAGTTGAATTTTAATTACGCATTAAGATATCGATGGCTTACTGCTAAGGATGTGCTGGAATCCCGAATTTTTAATGAAACGAGACAGAAAAATTTGGGCGAGATTAAACACCTTGTGATCGAAGGTCGAAAACTTCTTTCCTGTAAAACGAATCTTAGCTTCTGCCCACGTAGATCTATCCCCACTCTCTCTGCATGCTTTCAAATGCAATCTATAGTCATGTCAGGTGCACACGATAGACTGTGAAACATCGTTCGGCACTCAGTATGTTAATACAGTCACTGCTACGCAGAATTCTGTAAATCTGTAAATTTAAGTTTCTAAATTTATCAAATCTGAAGTTTGTACATACGAAAATTTGAAAACTCGTGGGTCAACTATTGATAGGAAATTTAGTACATCCAATTTTTTCCGAGTCAATCCGAAGTTGGATTTTACGCGTACAGAGATTGAATCGCATTTCGAGATCTCGAAACTTTCGGAATCTCCCGAAAGTATCAAGATTTGCCAATCTTGTTCAAACTTTCTCTGTCTTGTTCTGCAAATTGGGGTTTCAAGACTTAGGATACACATACTTCTACTTACTACACAAATATTGTATATCCACTTTTAGTATTTTTGGGAAAAACGGATTTAAAGATTAAATGGTACTTTATACTATATTAAATATTTCTTGCGTTGTGTTTAACACCTTATAAATGTAATACAATTATAATTTAAAGTATTTTAATAGCAATAGAAATTAGAATCTACAAAATTATAAATATTTGTACAACCAGAATAATAAATTCAGGGATGTACAATAAAAAATATTCTTACTTAATTTATTAAATAGATATAAATTGTGATTTTTATACAGTATAAAGAGAGACTTAAGAACTATTTGTTGCTAATGAAACTTAAATTTCAAGAATGTAGGTAAACAATATTTGTACAGTGAATCATTGATATCTTGCGTGTCACCATAAATGCTACGATGGACCGTAGCTGGTATGGGACAAGAAAGTTCCTCGCTGAACCTATGCTTCTTAAATTCAATTGAGAAAGAGGAAGAAGTTTTGTAAGGACTCCAATTGTTTTGTCATACCATTATTCGCTTAAATTTTTATTTTTCATGAACAGAAGCAGTATAATAATGTTAATGAATGAAAGACGTATGCATTGTGTGTTTTTTTTAATGAATCATTCTTAGGAATTAGGTTCAGCGGTGAAACCGCATGTTTTTTATAAGCAAAGTGCTGTCTCACCAAGAGACCCAGCGTGTACATGATAACTGTGCTGGTAATGAGAACATTTTGTTTTTTTTATATTGACCCACAGCGAAGGCCTGTGCAGTGAGCAATGGAAATCTTCCAAGGTAGCGAAGAATCATTTTAGGATAAAGACAAAAAAGTTCAGATGGGTAGCGCGTTAAGAAATGGTATGAAGTGTGGTGAGACCTTGTCAGATGATGCTATTGATTTTAAATGGACAGTGAACGAGATTGACGGTCTTGTTAACAACAATAAGAAATGCAACTAGATAGGGACAATATTACTGCCAAACTTGATTATGAATTAGTTTATTTCTAAGGAGGTGAGTCGTTCGGAGGACCTTGTCTATAGGTATGTTTCTTGTTAGTATTTTTATATCTCAATAATGTAAATACAGTACAATTAAACTTAAACTTTTTTCTTTCATTAGTACATGTAATTAATGTATGCGACAACGTGAGATGATCGCGCGGAGCCAATGGATCGAATCGGTGTGTTAATACATGTATGTATATCCCTCGTAGAAGATGTTTTCTTTTTCTTTTTTTCTCCATTCACGTTTATTATCAGCATATCTACCCTCCCGTCCTCTGTCTTCTAAAATAAATTACTGTACGCATACTTTAGATTACGAGTATGAATTGAAACTGCATTTGAATGAATGAACGAACAGGGAAAGTGAATATAAAATTACTGGTAACTTAATGAGAAATAATTACAGAGATTTCTATTAATTTGCTAGTGGTTTTACTACTCGTATTATTTTTATATTAACACATTTGCCACTTACTAAATTTTAAAACTGTCGCCAAATTTCAGAAGATAGATGAAAGGTCTAAAAGAAGGGATTGACGCAAGGAATATTTCGGCCGAATTATCTTGTGTGTAAGGCGATTCTTTTAATTCATTGCATCTTTTCTGTACTCCCTTATTTTTTACTTAATGCAAAGAAGTTTAGAACTGGATTTTGAGTCTGCCATGTTCTGCATTTATTATATAGATCAGAGGATGTTTAGAGAGTATAATGGATCCTCAATGAGTCAACTTTAAAGGAAATAAAAAAATAGGTATATTGCAAGTATTTTAAGTAGTTCACTCTATGAACACCTTGTCTGGCTATATCATTAGTTATAATAGAAGACTGAATATATTTGTACAGAAGAGGCGACTGGCTCAAAATGTGTTAATACCTTGAAGCTTTGCTTAACAATTTGCACGTGAAAGGATATTTGTATTCACTTTCCTATAATATTCTCGTAGAATACTCTATGGTACATAACGGTACCGACATAAGAAGTCTGAGACTTCTTTTCCATTGGCTTTCACGTAGCCGCTGTTACTCGATTTATATCGATCGCAATTCTAATATCTATTTCGTAACCTGTGAACAAGAAAAAAAGAAAAGAACGAAAAAAAATTTATACTGTTGTTTGACAAAATATCCAGTTTTATAGACGGATGTATTATCCAACGAGCGATCGTCACATTTAATAAAGACACCCGTAACAAACAAACGTGATCCGTTGCTCAGAAGAAAAGAAATTAGTCGTTTGTAAAACTGGATAAAAGAAAAAAAATTAAGGTAACTTTTGTACAGCATATAGTGAAACGAACACGTAACGTGGTTCCCTCTTTCTTCTACTTTCTTTCTCGTTCCCCCATCGCGGTTTCTCTCTTTCTCTCTTTCTCTCGCTCATTTCTTTTTCCTATTTTTTTACTACCCTCTATCTCTCAATCGACCGGTTTTGAACAACACTTTTGTCTTTCATAATTAAGATCGCGCCTGATTACGGTCACTGGCTAGTGATGGGATTTAAGTACGTTGCAAGTAGATTAAAATCTGGCTAATTAGATTCATGCTAAGAATGTCTAAAGCATTTATTTTAAGCATTAATATAACATAAGCAATATTTCATGATTTTCTCTCATGAAATCGCATCAGAGATTTTATTTTTTGAAATCGGCTGCTATGCAAAAATTGAGTAGTCTTAATTTTATTATTCATAACTAAAAGTATTAACGGTGCATTTATGCAGCAATTTTCAATACTTTAAATTCATATACCATAAGTATTATTTTGTCAAATTTTTATGTCATAAAATCGAGTCAAATTTTTAAAATGATTTGATGTTAGACCTAATATTCTTTTTTTAATTTCTAATTTTGTTTAGATTAAGAATAAAGGGCCGCCTATATGGTAATTTTTATAAAATTTTAAGCTTGAAATTGACATACCATAAATTTTCTGATATTTTTATGTCATGACACTTTTTGAATTCAGTGATTTGATAAGTAATAATTTACTCAGTCTCAGAAAGGTTAATCACTTTGTAAGACTCTAGTACTTGATACACAGAATAAAGTAAGGTTTTTGTAACTGGCAAGTTATATAAATTTGTGAGTTGATTCCATCCCTAGTCACAGTTCGATTTTTCGACTCTCGTGAACGACACGGCGCGATATTCATAAATGTACATAATAGCGTGTAAGTGATGTATTTAGAAGTAATGTACTCAATGTTCTGTTCGGTCGTATCTAATGTACTTACGGGAGAAGGTGGGTGAAAGAGATGGGAGGGAGGAGATCAACAGAATGATAAAGAACCTTTGAATCGATCACATTTAGCGTTCTCTATGTATCACCGAGGCGACTTAGTGCAAGATGAATTAGTTGATTAGTTGTTTGATAAATAAAACTAAATACACGAATAGGTCGTTGATTAAAGAAATGAGAATATATGAGATATAGCACAGGAAAGAGAAGAAAGAGAAGAAAGACGAGTATCATGTTTAGGTCTCGGAGTTAAATACCGAAAATTTATTGTTTATTTAGTGCGTAAAGGTATAAGCAAGCGAGTAATGTTATTTCTTATAAAATCGTGTAGAATGCGTAGCCTGGATACACCGCTGGATACCCTTTCAGGGTTATTTTAGAATTTTATACTTCCATCGCACTTGACTTGAGCGCGTTAAATGCATTTTGCAAAGTACTTTAACAATCTTTACCATACACACACACATTGTATAATTATTAATTGTAAATGGTACGTTTGCAGCTGGTATTGTACGATGTAGCTTTTGTTTTACCATTGGACTTCAACTTGTTGAAAAAGAAGTCATCCCCGCGTTTTCTAATGGTAGAACATCGCAGTCGCTCATTGTCATTTTTTTATTTTTCTGAAATCGAAATCGTATGTGTACTCGCGGTTCTGTTTCTTTTTTTCTGGTTTTGTAATGTTTCTTTCCACTTTTTGTTAGTACATTGCAAATTGGTATCTGTAATGAATACTATTGAAATAACAATGTTAATAAAATCCTATAGAAATGACAGTAAAAACCTTATCATGTTCTTACCACTTATTTATTATCCTTTGGTATTTTTCAGAGCCTGAAGAATTTGATCGAGTTTGAAGAATAGTAATGATTAAGTCTCGTTAGGATTGTAATCATCCATCATTTTAGTGATTAGTAATTACTGCATGAAGTTACCAGATTATAGTGGTCGATGGATGTCAAGGATGCTTTACCATTATATACTCACTACAAATTAATGATGACTATAGTTATTGAACTGACTGTTAAGTTAGTCACATTACACTGATTTGATATTAAAGGCAACTATATCTCACTATTAAGTAATCTCTACTAAGAGAATAATCACAACATTGTAAATTAAGAGTGACTTAGCACTTATCATTGGGAGCTCTTAGGGTACTAAGGTTAATTGCAGTCATTCACCAGTGGGTGGTCATAGGATACTTAGGTTAATTGTAATCATTTATTATTGTGGTGGTCTGAGAGTACAAAGATTAATTATATTTATCCACCAGTAGTCTTAGGGTATCAAGGATAATTACAGTCATTCATAAATGGGTCATAATGTACTACAAGCAGATATAGTTATCCATTTATATTACAATCATTGGTTACTGTGGGTAGAAACTACTAACTATGAAGTAGTCAGGGATGAAATCACTAGTTATTAGTTAAGGGTAACTATGGAACTGGAGGTGGCTGTCAGCTAGTTACAATGACCACTAGATGTCAGGGATAATTATATTTACTCATCATTAAATATTCACTGGTTACTAAGAATGAGTATAATTAAATAATATGAGTTATGGCTGATTATAGTTATGTTATTATTCATTATTAGGTAGTCATAAGGTTTAGGACGTAAATCAAAATTATCAGTAAAGCTGACTAGTCATTTAGCTATATTGCAATGATTATTAGATATTAAGGATGTTAGGTAGATAATTAGGTAATAATTCT
Source organism: Megachile leachella (assembly GCA_963576845.1). Classification (NCBI taxonomy): domain Eukaryota; kingdom Metazoa; phylum Arthropoda; class Insecta; order Hymenoptera; family Megachilidae; genus Megachile; species Megachile leachella. The sequence continues at coordinate 8,940,501 of OY756251.1, forward strand.
TAAGTAGATATTAGGTGGTAAAAGCTAGTATCATCCACTATCATGGTTTAAAATTATAGTCATATTCCCGTTGGATGATCATGAAATGCTAAGAGTGACTGTACTCACCCACACTACTGTGAATTAAACGTTATATTGAATTCTAAGGATGATAATTGTTCACTATTAAATAGTCCAAGGTTAAATATCTATACTATAATTAAATAATTACTGTGTATTAAGAGTGTCTGTAATCATCTATAATTAAGAGGCCACTGAGTATTAAGGATGACTATTACATTCTCCTAGCATGAAGTCTTCAGTTATACTGAAACATAGATCTCAGAATATTAAATATGCATAAAATATGCAGGAGTAATCTATCATTTCCTGGCTTCTTTTGCCTTTAAAACTATCGAACGCTACGAAGTTTCTTTTTGTTCGTCGATTGAGTCCTTTTCGCTCGACTGGAGCGAGCAGGAGGGCTCCCCAAGTGTGGTTTTAAATTTCACGCAGAGGGTAAAACGCTTGTTCTTGCAATTATTAGGTCATCCCGTAAGCAATACAGGTTTTCTGAGAGGTAACTTTAAAACGACAAAACCCTAGACTCACCTGCCTATACACAACTGTAAACAGGAATCTTCAAGACTCATTGTTTAAAGCTGAAGTGCGTCACTCAGTCTAAAGAAGAATTGAACGAGAACGATTGAAATGTTGCTGTTAAAAGACCATCCAACAGTTACTACCGAAGAATAAGTCCATAAGCTAAACTCGAGCCATTCTGAAGTTTACGATCACGTGAAAGGTTTGCACCTAATATATGTACATGCAAAAACGAAGAACGACCCGATAGTTTGCATTGATCGTCGTCGGGTATCTTGTCTTTTCGAAGGTCAATGCGTTTCTAGGCAGAAGGAAATGGTCGAGAAGTACGAGGCTGGTTCAGCTGGACTCGGCTCAGCACCTTCGCAGCTCACCTGCGCTGAAACCTGATGCTGACGATAAAAATGAGAACAGGTTACGCGGCAGCCTGAGCCTCCAACAACTACGCTATACTTCGAAGCAGCCTACAAAGCTACTTCACGAAGGTAAGCAAAATTTTACGCTACCGTCGTGTATTCACGTATATTTTCTCCTCGTCACGGGTCCCTTTTATAGCTAAAACGTTTCTTTATATACGATATCGTAAAATAACAAAACTCTGATCTATACGATACCTCTTCAGCAACTATAGCTACTATATTTTAACCCTTGTCTTCGGGAAATCAATAAGGGAAAAAAATTGTCTGATCGCCATGGACGTGGGAAACGAAGCGTTTGCATTTGTTGCGAATAGGGATTTAAAAACTCGAGCACTTGGAAATTTGAGGATGTGGGGATTTTGAGATTTGAGGATCTGAGGATCTGGACATTTGGTAATCTGGGGATCTAGGAATCTGAGAATTTAGGGATTTTGGAATTTGGAGATCTGAGAGTTTGAGGACATGGAAATTGAAAATCTGAGGGTTTAGGGTTCTTAGATTTGGGAGTCTGAGGATCTGGAAATTTGAGGATCGGGACTTAGGGACTTAGAGATTTAGGTATTTAGGGATTTAGGGATTTAACGATTTGGAGATTAGAGATCTAGGGATTTAGAAATGCGTGGACTAGGAAATTAGGAAATTTGAGAATTTGGAAGTCTAGAAATTCAGTGACTTAACAATTTTAAAATATAGGAATTTGAAGTCTTAGAAATTTAGAAATTTAGAGATTTAGAAAAATGGAAATTTTTGACTTAGGAAATTTTCAAATTGGGGCTTTTGAAAATTAGATAACTTGAAAGTCCAGATTTTTAAGAATATACAAATTGAAAAATTTGAAAAATTGAAAAATTGACAAAATTAAAAAATTGGAAAATTGGAAAATTGAAGAATTGAAAAATTGAAAAATTGAAAAATTGAAGATTTGTGAATCTAAACAAAATTGTGATACCATTTGAACAAAACCAGTTAAAACAAATTACCTACATCAAAAAATATTAAAAAATCACTATAACGTCACATGTCCTGCAAACCAGCAAAATATATCCTTATCTCTTTGCCAATTCATCGTCTCACGCGATATCGCGTGCGTTTAAACATTACTGGCACAGATCGACCACTGCACATTCCGATTGCAAAAGTTCTTGAATTAAAGTTAGGTATAGGTCGTAAATACTCCCCACGATAGGAAGAGAATCGTAATTTTTGTTCAGTTTTATTTATTACGTAATTATCGTGATAGTGTATGTTAAATATTTATTGGTAAATGAATGTGTGAAGTTGTAAAGAAAATAGAGCATTACACTTTTAAATCGCTTTATTAGCAACCAACATACAGCCACGCCCTCGGCGTGTAGCGTCACGCAGTCTGCTGAACAATCGTACTTGCTCCATATCATACAGTAGTTCTATGCGTCGCATACGTTTAACGTAGGCGTCTACACTGCAGTATAATTTACGCAAAGATACCACATCTCCACGAAAAGAATCGCAATCATACATCACGTACATAAATACATTCGTACTTTTAAAAGCGTCAAGAAAACTCTGTTTGTAATGATAACCGTGCGAACAATTATATCACGACGTTCGGGAAATCATATTCTATGTGTCCGGAAGAACGGATCGAGTTAAAAGTCAAGAACACTGGTAGATAATAGTCGATAAATGCTTGTTCGCTCGTGTAAGATTCACTTTAACGACAGTTAAATAGATGTTAGAAAAACTATTATCTTATGTTGGAGGCAAACCGTCGTAAAAAGCACATAGTTATCTTTATAGAGGCAAATCATTCTATCGTGAATCGTGTGTAGGCTGAACTTATTGCGAGGATTGTTTCTAATCAATGATAAAAGGAATCGTGGTTTAACAGGATTCTGTACCTCAGGTGCGAAGGAAGCTTTTCAATAAATTCGAGGGTGGTTAAATTTATATTCTCTTTCTTGGATCACTAAATCATAAAATGAAAATTTTTGTCTTTTCTAATACCACAGTTTCTATATTTTCAAATTGAAAAATTGTCGTATTTTCAAATTAAAAAATTGCCACATTTTTAAATCAAAAATTGCCACATTTTTAAATTAAAAATTGCTACATTTTTAAATTAAAAAATTGCTATATTTTCGCAACCCATAATTGCCATATTTAACCATTTTAAATGTTCATATTTTCAAATTAAAAAATTGTTCTATTTTCACATTCCACAATTCCCATATTTTCAAATTAAAAAATTGTTCTATTTTCATATTCCACAATTCCCATATTTCCAAATTAAAAAATTGCCACGTTTTCACAGCCCACAATTCCCACACTTTCAAATTTAGTTTTCAAATTTAAAATCATATTGTAATAATAAATTGTAAAATTTGGAAATTTTCAATGACTAAAATTTTCTACATTTTCCAAATTTTTCAAATTTACAAGTCTCTAACATAAAACTCCTAAATACTAAAATTTGGAAATTTTAATTATCAATTTTTCAAAATCTAAGTACGTGAATTCTCAATTTAATTTAAAAAAATTTCATTAAACTTCTAAATTATTGTATCTCTACATTAACAAATTTAACGATCAAATATCGTGTGGTAGGGCTGCTTTCCATCTTTATTTTCCCAAGGGAAGCTTGTCATATTTAGCTAATGTACATTCTGTACAACATAAGTTTCCTTTGTAGAAGTCTCCCTTTGTAGAAGTCTACTTGCTTTTGATGGTACAAAATGAAGTATGCGTATTTGAAAATCATACATTCCTAAATTTCCATGTCAAATCCTCAAATTCTCTTATATACCTAGTTTTAAACATAAAAATTTCCATATTTCTAAATTTGAAAATATTTACATTCCTAAACTTAAAAAACCTTAAACTTCAAATTTCATAATTTGTAATTTTAAAAAGTACATTGACTGCTTCGAAAATTGCAAGATAATACATCCGTTTAAAGATTTAAGAATGAAGAATCGACCAGTGGTAGGACTTTTTCTCTAGGGAAGCTATCATGCCGGGCATTGTACATTGTACAAACAAGTGTCCAGGGTCTTTGATCGGACACAGTAGCGTATTGCGTGCAAGTCTAGGTATCGAGGAATCGTCGAAGGCCGAAGAAGGGACCGAAGAATAGTTCGGAAAGCACGGTGGAGTGGCGGGAATGGCCGAGCGATGCCGAGGTTGGGGTACGTGCAGGGGTGGGGTACAGCGGGAAACGGAGTCGGCAGTACGGCAGTTGCGTCTCGACCAGCGCGCGCGTCGTTTCGTTCCGTCCTGTGTGTGTACCCTATCGTGTATTTTATCGAGGCTTTTTTACGTGACCGACGAAATTCCTTCCGTTCGTTTTTTTTTTGTTTTGTGCCGTGTTCGCCCACGCGAAATCGTAACGGGGAAACCGTGGGACGTCCTATAAAACAGGACAGTGAATTCGGTGGTGTTTTTACAGTGTTACTTTTCTGTGTTTTAACGTTCGTTTCGTTTGAGAGACCACAGTTTTCGTGCCACCGTAGGTTTTTTACCACGAGGAATTCTTTTGTGTTATCCCGTCACGCAGAGGATTGTTGTTTCTGGCCCAGTACATCCTACGACTGATCCGGACAGTTTCTGGTGAGTCGAAATTACGTTTACCGCCATTAATTTGTAAATTGGCGCGAAACAAATGCTGGTAGAAGATCCTTAGGGTCTTCTATCGTTGTCTCCTCGGTGGCTGTCACCGTAGCGTATAAAAGTGTCGTGAATGCAAACCGTTGTCTGGCGCAATTAAGAATGCTAGTAGCGTGTAAGAGCCGCACGGCGTTTGGCACGAAGTGCAATAACGGTTAGTTTATTCTCGTCCATACGACTGGCGTTCCCTTTGTCATAAATAGTAAATACACGTGTGCGGTAACGACGCCGTAGCGTGTCGCCACCAGCGTGTGCGTTAGCGTGGACAGTACGGTCGAAAAGTGATATATTTCCACTTACGAATCTTTGCCTTGTCCCATTCATCTCGGGACGATTCGTGCGTGAAAATGGTTAAACCTTCTGTCAATATTATTCGAAGTTATCGACAATGTAAACAAGCAGGTGAATAATCGTCGTTCGTTGTTATCGTTAGACGAATACGGTCCGTGTATTCTTGCGTACGAATCGTCTGTTATTCCTGTTCGTGCCAGTTCGGTGGCGTCGCATCGTAATCGGGTATTCCCGTAACGTTATTAGAGACATCGGTATGTCACAGTAGCGCTTAACGAGGCAAATTCTGCCGTCGAATTTTTCCAACGTGACACGTTGAAGGTGAACAATAAAAAATAAAGCGTACGTATAACGTGCTCGACGGAAGTTTAGAAAGTCGGAGCGAGTAGTCGGTTGCGTACGTATACACACGTTGACCGGCTAGCCAGCCATTCTGTAAGGCTCCGAAACCGGTTTCGAGCTTTTTGCTCGAGGGGCCCCACGACTCGAACGTAACGACGCGTGGTGGCTGAACATGATAAGCTTGTACCAGGGTTGGGCACTTTTTATTTCAAACAAAAATAACATACGAAATGTACGAATTATTTTGAATAACGTAACGTGTTTATTCGAAAGTAAGTTACGCAGATAAATTGAAAAATATTCAAATATAAATTACGTCGCAGTTTCGATTAATCGAGATTCCGTATTTTACAAGTAGCTTTGATATTACGTGATGGAATTAATTTAAAACTCGTGTTATCACTGTCAGTTTTTAGAGTATTTCAAATATTCGTACAATTATGATGTTATGAAATGAATTTTTTATTATATAGCTCTGTTTAATTTTAATGTTCGATACTCGAGAGATATTGCGAGTTAAACAGTATTGTGACCGACCAATGCCGTGACTTTCATATTGTGACAGGGAGCAGTGCCATTTTGTTCTTGCCAGCAACCGTGAAAGGGAATTCTTTAGGGTTTAGTGTTCCGTTCATAAAGCTGTATTAGGATTTGGAGTTTTAATAGAATTATAGTCAGGTTAAATATCTTATTTAGGGATATTGACTGATATGTGTAAACATATTTAAACGTTTAACAATATACGTATTTAAATTGGAGATTATTAGAGGTTGAAATAATTTTCATTGTTTGCATTTCTTATGAATGTATGGGTAATTTAGAAGTTAGGTTTTGAGGATTTTGGTAAGATGAGAAGTTAAATTTGAGAATTTGGGAATTTAAGAATTTCTAAATTGGAAAGAAAGAAATTTGGTAATTTGGTAATTTGTAATTTGGTAATTTGTAATTTGGTGATTTAATAATTTGATGACTTAGTAATTTGGCGATTTAGAAATTTGGTAATTTAAAAATTTAAAAATTTAGAAATTTGAGAATTTGAGAATTTAAGAATTTGAAACTTTGGAAATATAAGAATTTGGTAATTTGGTAATTTAGTAAATTGGTAATTTGGTAATTTAGTAATTTGGAAATTTGAGAATTTGAAAATTTGAAAACTTGAAAAACCTTCCATAAAAATTTTACTTCAATATTTCTATAGTAAATTTTAATACTAGATTAATTTCCAATAAAATTTTACCTTAAATTCTTTCATAATCTACGTATACTCCTACAGTTATTTTAAATATTATGCTCTATCATTTTATTAAACATGACAATTTTGCATAATTAAATAATTTACAATTACAAATTCGCAAAAACGAGCAGTTGTCAGCGATAAAGCACATGAATCGAACTTCGTATTCGACGCTTGAGTTTTTGTTACACTTAACAAAATTTGCATTTGATATTTTCTTTTTATCGTGGCTATAATTGCCTGTAAATGTAAATCGATTGCTACCACGACGTCTATTACTCGCAGCCGTACCTATTGTTCATAATAAGCGAATTATTTTCTTTTGTAATGGTTGGACTGATCCGAAGGTCGATTGGTACAACTTGCTTGGATTGCTTATTGAGATTTAACAAGGTCTGCCGAGTGTGCTCGACGAATATTTTCAACTTTCTAATATGTAACAACACTTTAAAAATTCAAATTTAATATTCACTCTTATGAATATTAAAAAAAAAAAACGCGTGGAATTTGATAAATTAATATTTTATATACATATTTTTTCATTTTACATAGTATGTTTTTAAAAATATATTAGTAAATATTTTTGTTTAATATTGAACTTTGATTGCTTGTAATTATTAATTCTGTTTGTTTAAAGAGGAAAAGAGATGTATTTAAATTTAGTTGGTATAAATTTATTGTAAAGTGGGAGCATTGTATATCATAAATATATAATAATAGTACATTTCATGTAATGATAATATATAGGTAATTTACATTTAATAATGTATTTATTGTAACATATCAAAATTCATATAATTAATATAATAAATAAATTTGAATATAGTCATAATAATAATGATGAAAGTATATTTCATGTAATAATAATGTAATAGTAATAGTATTTACATTTATGAGTAATGTATTCATAGCAACATATCAAAATTCATATAATTTATGAAATAAATAAATACAAATTCTTATGTTACTGATATTTAATTTAACTTATAGTAGTACATAAAATTAATAATTTGTCAAATTTATAGAAAATTAGCTGTCGATTATTATTGATACATGCAGTTTCAATAATTATTTATACTATTTATAATAAATTTTAATGAGTTAATGCAAGTTAAATTTTTCTCCAAAATGTAGTTGCTCCAATTAAAAAAATTATTTACCTAATTTCAATACATTCCCTAGAATGTATCTTCAGAAAAAATGTTCGTAGCATAATTAATAAAGTAATTTTGTGATATCAGTGCCACGCAACAAAGAAATTTCGCAAACGAAATAAGTCTTTTTTCCGATTTCACGGTCCTTTTCACCGTCTAACGTAAGAAAGAGTGCCATGATGGAGGTAAACAACGGGCTTTGCATTGAGATGAGTAAAGTATGTCATGTTTGTTAAAGAAATATGTACAGTAACCTTTCGCGTGATCCACGAACTTTCATCAAACATTTACAGGTCTCTTCAACAGGAGAAAGTTACGAAAAAAAAAGAACCGTCGTATTTACGGAAATTTATTATGCATTTCTTCGATTCCTTAATGAAAAGAGAAAGCTACGATATGGGTCGTTTATTTTGATGGTAGCCTAAGTTCATTTATCAGTTTAATTGTAGTAACATGTACGTGATGATAACTATCAACAAATTATGCGGTTATATTCAGGGTATCTAATAATTTTGCCCATATAAATTCTCGCAGTTATTGTGGTAGTTGAAAAATTCGCTTTGAAAGTGACTTTCATTTTGCAGGGTGTAACGCTACTCATGATTTTTCTCCCACTTGCAGTCACCAAAAAAGTTTAGAACAATATTTGCAGGGTATGAAGTGCACGACAGATATTAGTAAAGCAAATTTTGAAAACACTTTGTTCTCTAGGCAAAGTCAAGGTTATCTTGTGTTTTTTAAATAGGAAATTTTTGTATTCGTAGCTTTAGAGGACATCGAGACAAATTCAAAACACATGTTACATATTTTTATTACAATATTACTCGATTTACAGAAGAGGGAATGTGAAGTACTTAGCTTTTGACTTTGGTAGTGTAACCATTATTTGATACTGAAGAGATTACTGAATGTAAACACGCGACTCGAATGTGAGAAAAATACACTTTATTTAATTACACGTTCAAAATGTATGCCGTCTTCCATCATGTTATTTACTTCACATTTCCACTTCGAGTAATATGTTAATAAAAATGTCATGTAACATGTGTTTTGAATTCGTCTCTACGTCCTCTAAAGCTATGAATAAATGTTCCTATTTAAAAAACCTAAATGACCTTGACTTTGCCAGAACAAACTGTTTTCAAAATTTGCTTTACTAATTTCTATCGTGCACTTCATACTCTGAAAATATTCTAAACTTTTTGCGTAAGGTGGCTGCAAGTGTGAGTAACGTTAGAGGTAACACCCTGTACACCACCGAGGCTTCTTCAAATCCCTCATACACAAAACGTAGACATGCAGTAAATTGTTACGTAATTTATATGTATAATTAGATTTCCTGAATTCCATAAACGGTTTTCAAGCGTTGTCATGAAATATAAAATAAATTTTTCGATTGGAAGCATTCGAAATTACATCGAAACGAGCTATTTGAAAGGGTATAAAGGGTGGTCAAATGTGCCCTGGAGTCGAATTAGAAACCCAATTCGTCAGTCGATAGCATATCCAAAAAAAACATCTCACACCAAGTTTCAACCCCCTATCTCATTCATGGGGGTAGTAAGAGGGAAAAAACGAAATTCCGGTTTTTGGCCCTTTTTGCCTATTTAATATCGTTCAAAAAATCTGAAAAAATTCTATAATATGCGCTATGTGGACCTCAATGTTTTAGAATTTTTTCAGAATTTTTGTACGAAATTTAATAGGCAAAAAGGGCCAAAAACCGGAATTTGGTTTTTTCCCTATTACTACACCCACGAATGAGATAGAGAGTTGAAACTTGGTGTGAGATGTTTTTTTTGGATATGCTATCGACTGACGAATTGGGTTTCTAATTCGACTCAAGGGTACATTTGACTACCTTATCCGGCTATACCCTTTGTCGAGAAATCTAGTTGCTAATTTTGAAAATGTCCATACTTGATAAGAAGATCCGTTCAATAATTGCTATTATTATAATAGGAATTGTAAATTTAACTCTCTTAGATACACTTCAGAAACGTGATACATAGCTACACGAATTTCATCGAAACGCAAACATAAATAGACTTAGGCCACTTTCGAAATGAACGCCTCGTACATTATCTATCAGACTGTTTATAAATACACATTAATACCGAATCTCCATAGTATTCGTATTTATTTCGAGGATTATCATATTCATTATATATTATATACAGACAATAATCCTTAATTAATGGATGAACAGGCAGTCAGAGATTTCCATAATTGAACATTAACATGTTTTATTCGCATAAATAATAAACGCGTAGACGTTAATTTTCTGGAGTTAGTATGTACGCTTAGAATGTTAATATTTATGACCGTATTTGTTTCTTTTTTCGAGGAAATAAACCGCTTTTTATGTAGGTCCTTTCTGGCTTATTTTAAAGTAGATACATTATACAATTTTTATGAAAATTTGCATTAAAAAATAACGAAAAATATGCATATCGTGGGCAGTTTTACATTGTACGGGGAAACGCTACAGGGTACGTGTAATAACTTGATAAATATTAAACGTAATTGCATAAAAATTTTGCCGGAGTTGCTTAATACGTTAGTAACAAGAAAAAGCGCGAAAACAAAGGACCAATTTGCTTTTGTAGTTTAAGGGTTGTTGGAAGTTTGCGAGTTTTATTTTGGAGCACTTGAATTTGGGGAACTTTAGAAATTGTAGAATTTTGGGAGTTTTAGGAATTTTAGGAATTTTTAGAATTCTTAGAACTTTTAGAATTTTCAGAATTTTAGAAGTTTTAGAAAGTTGGAAGTTTGGAACTTGGAAGATTTGGAAATTTAGGATTTTGGAATTTTTGAATGTTGACAATTTTTAGAATTTGGGGTTTTAGAAATTTGGGAGTTGGAAAATTTAGAAATTTTGAATTCTAGAATTGGGAACTTCTGTTAGCTACATCCAAACTACCCTGCCAAGTTTTCATAACGAACGTAGTTTCCCAATTGTTTCAGCATGTAATGTTTAGGAGGATAGTTCGATCTGAATTCACGGTGAGATTTTTTTTAGGTAGCTATCCATGCATAATGTATGTCGGTGATTAATCAGGATTCTAGTATGCTCGACAGTCTTAATCGTTCACTGTAAAGTTGGCGTTATTCCATTCTGGTCATTTGTCACGGTCGAGAGTTGATACCGACACTGTGAACAGACGATTCATGTAAATCCGAGAACCTGAGCGGTTTTCATATTATTCTAATTGGCAAACTTTGACTTCTGCTCGAAATTTATGAACACTCTTCTTGCCCTGGTGAACACGTATAAATCCTGCCGGTGCAACGATGATTTATTGTACGACGTATTCTTACGGCTTGCATTTATTAAGCTCGCTCTGTTAAATATTGCTGATTTAACGGCACTTTGCTGGACAGTAGTCCACTTTTTTTAGATATTGGAATCATTATGCAGAAGCTATGGCTAATTTCGTAACGAACGGAGTGGTACTTGGTCGAATAAATTTCTTATCGACTTTCACATATTTTTGTCGTTGTTGGAAAATTTTTTTTTTCTCGTTTGAATCTGTGCGAGATTTATGTAATGGGAGCTTGGAAAACTATTTAATCATTGCTTTTTAATTTTGTTATCATCCTGAAGAAGAATTTGTTCAGTTTGAAATGTGGGAAGTCTAACGAGATTTCATGACAGAAAAGTATCACCAAATTACACTTGTGATATGTTGATTTAAAGCTTAAGATGTGCTGAAAATTACTATATAAATGCACCCTTAAGATTATTAATATTAGTGAAATTAAAAATTATAAAATTGGGGCTATTCAATTTTGCATAGTGAAATACTAATTTCGAAATGTTATTATTCAAATGCAAATTCATGACAGAAAAGTATCTCCAAATGGCACTTGTGATACATCGATTTAAAGTCTAAGATGTCCTGTAAATAACCATATAAGTGCACCCTTCAGATTATTAATATTAGCAAAGTTAAAAATAATAACATTAGGGCCATTTAATTTTACATACTCAAAGGTCAGTTTTTAAATGTAGTAATTCAGATTCAAATTCATGACAGAAAAGTTTCACCAAATGGCACTTGTGATACATCAATTTAAAGCTTAAGGTGTGCTGAAAATCACCATACAAATGCACCCTGAATATTCTTAGTATTAATAAAAATTTTATAAAGCTATTACACTTGTTCATTCTCAAAGTCGAATTTCAGACCATAGTAACTCTGTCGCAAATTCATGACAGAAAAGTATCTCGAAATTGCACTTGTGGCGCATCAATTTAAAGCTTAAAGCTTGCTGAAAGCCACCGTATAAATGCGCCATTCACATTCCTGTTACAGAATGGCTGATTGTTCCAAATTACATACTTAATACCATGCAATTTTAAAGTAGTTCATTTACTGTTTCCACAAAGTGTCAGCCATTCTGTTAAGACTATCGACAGAGTCCTTCAGCCACTTTCAGGTATTCTTAAGCTCGAAATTGGTACATGCAAGTGCAACGCTTTTGTCACCAAATCTCATTAGACTCGATTCAAAATTCATTTAACTCGCAACGGAGTCTGATGACCTTTCTCGGTAAAATTTTCTGCAAATATTAAATAAATGTCAACCTGTTAAATGCATGTAAGCAGCAGTGCATTATTCAGCATAAGGGTAAACAATCGTTTCCTAGTTTGGGTGTCCCCCTTTCTCTAACACCTTGTATTTACACGCGACAAGGTGGTGCTCAGGTATCGACTCTTCTTCGGTCATTAATGTCATCGTGAACAGCTGATACCGACGACACGGTTAGACTATTCATGCTAAAGCCAAGAATCGTGTAGGTAGAGACTCACGGAAGAGAAAGTGGCTGGTATACGTTCATATATAACGTCGAAACACGCGGACATTCGCCAACGACGGCTGCTCCTTCAATCTTTTCCTGTTCTCGATTCGGACCCGTCTAGACAAAACATTCCCTCTTCTCCCTTTAATTCCATTCCATCCCGATGGACGTTGATACGGGAGCAAACGGGCGAATAGTCGGAATCTTGCCAACTTGATACACAGATGCTTCAGCGATAAGCAGGAGATTAACCCTTTGGGTTATAAATATTTTTGACGAATGGATTTGCGATATTTTCGTATTACTGCTCAGAAAATATTGTATAATATATCTTAGTTAGTAGTATGTCGTACACTGTGTAGTACTATGTATTTTTCGTGAATATTTGTAGTTTTTGGATTGTGTTGGTTGTATAGGATTGATTTGTACAGGTTGTCTCACAATTGTAGGTCCCTGAAATGGGGGGTAGTTAACATGATTCTGAATATTTTCCTTTGCAAAAGTGGGGTTTGAAGCTTCGTTTTTGAATTATTAAGGAAAAACTATTTTCGTGGAATTAGTTCATTGCAATTTTGTTTAGAATTATTACAAGATAGAACATTAAATTTTACATTAAATATAATTTTTTATAAATTTAGCAGCAAGCTCTTGAATATTAAATTTAGTATAGCTCCATAAAAAGTTTAAAATAAAATAAATATGAAATAATAGGATTAAACGTATAATCTTGTAATTCATCACAGGAGAATAATTGCACCATTAAATTCAAATAGCAGTGCTAATAAAAATGTACTATAAGCAGCTAGCAATCTTAACACCATCAGAACAGTAAATTTAAATCGAAATAATTACAAAATAATCCAGATTATGTACGCCTTAACAACGCGTATTATACCAATCTTATAACTCATCGAAAGAATAATTGCGCCATTAAATATAAATTACAGTGCTAATAAAAGTCTGCTATAACTATCTAATCTAAGAATAGCACCAGTAGAACGGTAAATTTAAATGATTGCAAAATAATTTTCTATGTTCCCAAGAATGCATCATCTTACAACTGCAGAAGAATCGTAATACTAAACGATTGTATCCAGTTCACGTTAGATACCTAATCAAATTTATTAGTCCCGCAGCAGCAGAATACGAAATTTCATTCGAAATAATTGCAAAATGGTCTACGTAAGTCAGATAATAAAGTATTCATGAATAGATACAGTAGAAACAAGGTACTTGTCCTGTGTAAGCAAGATAAGAAACGATATTACTTAGAGAATGACCCGATACTCTTACGTATACTGTTTTTCCTTCATTGAATAAGTATGAGGAGCAACTGCATCACTGATATCCTTTTCTCCTACCTTGCTCTGATATTGATTTTTGAATAAATATTCTTATTTTTCTACCTTTATCTCTCTCAATCTGCGTATGTTCATTATTCCCCTTTGCGTCTCATTACAATATTCATGCTACTTTTTTCATGATTGTATTCTATCTGCTTATTCCATGGGAAATATTGCGTCTGCAAAAAAACGCTTCCTATTTCTTATTCTTTCATATTTTACGTTTTCGGATTTTTATGGAATTGGATTATAAGTTCTCAGGGGATTGTATGCTTATTTTGACCTCGTGAGATTTGAATTTGTGAAGTTTATTTTAAGGAGACGAATGAACATTAATTTAGGTGTTTTAGAGGTTTAATAATTTGAGATATGAAAGCTTCAAAGATCTTCACATTTTTAATTTCAGATCTATTTAAATTTAATTAGGATCACATGAGATGATTTCTAAAGCAAGTTTATTTACAAATTTCTCTATGTTTACAGAAACATAAAATAAGACATAAAAATTATAAATGCGAGGTTTTTAAAATTTATAATTTGAAATTTTTAATTTAAATTTAACTTAAATGAAATGATTTGTACAAAAATTTATTCACAAATTTCTCTATAAATTTACGGAAACATAAAGTACGACATAAAACTTTAATTTATTTTTCAAATTTTTAATGTGAGATATTAAATTTAAATTTAACTTAAATGAAATGATTTACAGAGAAAGTTTATTTACGAATTTCTCCACAGAAATTCTGCAATTATTTATACTTTTTAATATTAATACTAGTTTTTGAATTTTCTTTTTACACAATTCAGTTTCAATACTTTTAAACATTTAAACAACGTGTAAAAATGATAATAAAAAGCATTTACTTTTTCCACAGTAAATATGGCGATTTCATAACCAGATTATTTGTAGCATTTTATTTTACCGTTTCTTGTTAACTCGTTATTCGTCACATTACTTTTTGAATTGTAACCAAGGAAGTACAGCGACAAATTGATCTAATAACAAAATCGATACGTTCTTGCACTCGTTCCGCGAACATTTCATAATAATTTAATTTTAATCTGTCGATCTATCTGTGGTACTTTATTTGCCTATTTTCTGTCTTCTGGCTGTTCATTTTACTTGCAATAAAAAAACGTGACTTTACACTATTTGTATGAATGATGGCCACTAATGGAGACTGCACTTATGGCTGATTAATTTTTTAGGTTGAAAATTTTAGATTACCATTTCGAAATTATTGTTCTCTAGTTTTCTAAATTGTTTAACATTTAATTTTGTTGGGAAAAAATTGTTTAAATTTCAAGGTTTCAAGTTTTCATATTCTTTAGTTATTAAGGTTTCAAGTTTTTAAATTATTAAATTATCAAGGTTTTACATTTTCAAATTTGCAAGTTATTACATTTTTTCAAGTTTGAAAATTATTACATTCTCAAACCTAAAAATTTTTAAGTTTTGAAATTGTTACATTTGTAATTTTTTGAATAATCCAATTCCATCATTTAAAAATTCTCAAGTCACAAAATTCCTAAATTTCTAACTTTAAACATTTTCAAATTCTTAAGTTTCAAATTTCAAAATTCTCAAGTCAAATTTCCAAATAGAAAATTTTTAATTTTCTCTAAACTAGCAAATTTATAATTTACATGCAGTTTACATATGTTTACATATGCAATCTGCATACGTTAATATGTCTCTTCCTGAATAGGTAAATGTCTACCCGTAGATTATTAAGTTTCTAGATTTCCATATCTCTATTTTCCCACATTTCTCTATCCCCAAATTTCTAGATCGTTCTATCTATATTTTCCCATATTCCCCTATTCCCAAACCCCCGTTTCAAATAAAATAACCACATCATCTTTCTCAGCCTAATCCAATCGCGCGAAGCAATCTCTCGTGTCCACCGTACTCCACTTTCTCCCTTTTTGCCATTACTATTGTGTTCAAATCGGCAAAACGATATTGTAACAGCAGGAAACGCGTGGTTACATCATCCCAGTGAGATAACGACAATCCAGATATCCTTTATTCTCATTCCTCGAACATTCCATAATAATTTCTCGCGGCGCCATTATGCTCTATTTTTTTCCCGCGCTTTCAATCACTCTTACCCGGCAACCGAGAACTTTGTCGCATCATTTATCTTGCCGTTGTGTTTTCGCATTCCGTTTTCAGCCTGTTACTCGTTCGTTTCTCGTTTTTTTCCCTTCCTTCTTTTCTATCCATCAGGACGCCACGTTTCCCGGAGTCTAAAAATTCGAACATCACAGGAAAGACGTTTTTCATTCTCTTTGATACGCGTGTGTAGGTACGTGAGCCGGCGAGAGCCTCCGGTCGTTCTCTCGCCGACTACAATTTCCATTATGGAGTGTCCTGTCCTGCTTGCTCCCTCTTTAATGGCGAGCAAGCCAACGAACGAGTACGGGTCTGTACTAGCAGCTCTGTCATCGGTTGCCAGAACGGTCGAGCGTGAAGGTAGAAGATCGGGGCGGGAAGAGGCCATTATTATACCCACCGAGAAGTAAGAAACGACCAGCGTGGGCCCAGGTACACTCCACACGAGAAATCCTTGTTCGAGTTTCGCTATTATTCAGTGGATCGACCTCTTTAACCCTTTAGGTCATTTTTTTTCTTCATCATACTCGAGTGCTTTTTTGACCCACTATCTAACGACGTTACTTATAGTAGGTAGCTTTCATAGGGAATTGCACTGTTTTCGGAGCCGTTTCGTGACTGAAATGTGTCGCTAAATGGTACTTGTTACGTATCAATTTGAAGCTGAGGGTTTGCTGGAAATTTATGGGTAGAGGTATGTTAAAATTTGTTATTATTGGAGAAGTTAGAAATTAGAGGAGGTATTGTTTTCTTTGTCAAATTCTCGATTTCAGAATGTGAAATTTGGAATGGAAAATCATAACAGAAAAGTGACGCGAAAGGACACTTGTGATATGTTAATTTAAAGCTTAAGATGTCCTGCAAATTACTAGGTAAACGTTTCATTAAGATTTGTTACTAATAGAGAAGTTATAAATTAGGAAATGGTGGTATTGCAATTTTTTGTCACAATTAGTCGATTTCAGAATGTGAAACTTTGGACCAAAATTCATGACTGAAAAGTATCACGAAATGTCACTTGTGATACATCAATTTCAAGCTTAAGATATGCTAAAAATGATCGTATAAGTGCCCCAGTAACATTTATTATTTATAGAGAAGTTATAAATTAAGGAATGGGGTTATTGCAATTTGGTGACAATTTATCGATTTTAAAATGAGACAGTTTGAATAAAAATTCATGACAGAAAAGTGTTGCGAAATAACACTTGTAATACATCAATTTAATGCTTAAAATGTACTGTAAATTACTATGTAAATGCACCATTAATACTATTAATATTGGCAAAGTTATAAATAAAAAATTGAAGTTACTAGATTTTTGCCTACTCTAGGAGGTAAAACTTTTAGCACAATTTCATGACCGTGAAATATTACTTTTACTAGAACAATTTGAAGCATAAAAATTGTTGAAAATGATCGTACAAATGCACCTTTAATACTGATACGAAAGTGCTAAAAATTATAAATAAACAGCTATTAGAATTTTACAAACTTAACTTTGTTGAGGTAACGGTCGATAATTCATGACAGAAAAGTATCATGAAATATCAGTTATGTCACATCAATTTAAAGCTTAGAATTTACTCAAAGTTACTACATAACCGACTAATACTCTAAAAGTTTGAAATCGCCAAACAAAACCATTAATAATGGTCAGTTTCTAAATTTAATAATTCCAGCATAAATTCATAACAGAAAAGTATCGTGAAATATAAGTACATAAATTTTAAACATAAATTTTCATCAAACTGTCTATGCAAATCCTTCATTAACCGCTAATGTATACTGACATTAATTTAACGAAAGGTATCAACGTCCAGAGTAAACCGCGACCACTCAAATAATCCACCGATCAACTAAAATATTAAATACAATTTTAAACAATCCGCTATGATTTCACATCGAAGATAATGGGAGTAAATCGAACACTCGGTAACAGTTACAAATATCTTCGATACAGGTTGAACAATGTAGAATTCCTAAAGCCGTGTAACAGATTTCTCATTCGATCATTTAGTTGAATCAGCCATTAGAACCATAGCATTTCCCCGTTTAGTATGTGCATAAATCATAATTTGATTGGCACAATTAAGTTGCTCGTACAGCTTCGATCCGAACGATATGACATACAAAGTGAGTAATGATAGTCGACGTCGATCGGTTTATCGTAAATATGATCTCTAAAGCTTTCGCGGGGTATAACACACGGCTACGCAAAATCGTATAAAATACAACATGCATCAGCGATATTTCAATATTTCCGAGAAAATATCTTTTCATAAACGGTCGGAAACGAGTCGCGTTCGCGAAACATCATTTTTTATCGCGACACTCGATAACAATAAAAATAGAATGAATTCATTAAAACGCGCGTAGTTCGTGCTTTGGTAAATATTTATTTCGCAGTTGCGCATGAAACCGTAACGTTTCTATGCTATTCAACGTAACAATCGCGAATTTTGATGGGTGTACAATCTATAATCCACAGTTTGCAGCGTGCCGTGTAAGAGGGTTGCACATCCACGTGTTCCCCGTAACTTCAGCGCGAAACTCTGGCCTCGAGAAAGTTTCTGGCAACGCAGGCTAGTATGTTCGGGTTATTACCTAGGCACCTACTTTAACGCGTTTACGCTCGTGGTACAGGTCTTCTATCGTGCTACCTGAAACACGTTACAGAAATTTCTGACGTTGATGGTGTTTGAAGGAATTTGAGGTCGTGCAGTTAGTTTGATTCGTTTTCTTGTTTAACTTTGCTCTTCTGTCAGCTCGCTAGCGAACCGGCTATGCCGAGTCATCCTTCCATGCCCCGTTACCTTATGGATTACTGGAATCGAACTTTGAATAGCTGAATCACAATTCTTGAATGTTTCTGAATCAACGACATGTGGACAATATCTAAGTTTTTAGATGTTTCAACAGATGGAACATTAATCCTTTAACCTAAAATTTTCTATGCGTCATTCACAATTAACTATTGCTACAACGAAATGTTCAGCACGTTTTGTCTTCAGAAGTTTTTGATATAGATTATAATTAGGATTGAACTCAAAGTTGCAGTGAAAATACAAGCCTGGTTTATTACATTCCAACTGTAGTGTAACGTGTAGTTGCTAAAGGGCTAATGGAAGAATTTAACAGAATATGTAAAAAAACAAGATAAGTTATCATCGACTATGTGTCATCAAGTGACTCAAAAATCTTCGAACTGAGTATTTATACACAGTATATCCGCAAAATAACGGAGCTTTTTAAATAGAAAGAAAACAATTAGTTATTTTTTTTATTCAAAATACATTCCTTCCACATCACCGCAGGGCTCACACAACGTTAACATAGATTTTTTTATTTCGTTTTGCGGAATCACTCTTGCCACAGCTGTTTAGACTTGTATAAGTGTCATGCAACGTTCCTTTTATAGCGAATTTCAGTTTTGAAAAAAGGAAGTAATGGAGATAATCAGAATTTGGAGTATGTTGGAACAGACTTGTTTCGCCAAAAATTCACGAACAGACAGTTCACATCTTCCACTCTTCCACAAATGTTCTATAACACTCAGATAATATTCGCCATTAACATTTTGTCCCTGCGGAACGAATTCCCGAAGTATAATTCCTTTAGAATCGTAAAAGTAATTTAACATTGTCTTCTCTCGGGACATCTGGAATCACAATTTTTTGATTTTGGAGAGCCTGGAAATTTGCACGTAGCACTTTGGCAATTTGTTTGAGGTTCATACTTGAAGCACCAAGTCTCATTACTAGATAGAATTGATTCCAGTAATGTACAGCTTGGTCTGGCTGATTTGATAGGATCCTCGCAATATTCACGAGCAATGTACACCTGCTCTTGATTTTGTGACACGGTGACGAAAGGTTCTGTTGCATTAAATGCTATAAGTTTATAATTTGTTGTTCGATTCCAATAATCGTTGTGTTTTGTAGGGGAGGTATACTGTCTTCAGATAACATATTGTTTCAATAGATAGCGCTAGTAGTTTTCCTGGAATTTAAAAAGTTTCGTTACTCTTCCGACATACTGTGAACTTGAAGAACTTGTATGAAATTGTATAATTTGAATTGAAAAATACTCATCCATGAAATAGTCACGTATGTTTTGATTCGATAACTCGTAAGCTTTCTTGCACACAGCTGGAATGTTGACAAAGCACGTTAGCGAGTATGTTAAATCCTTTGTCTTTGCAATATATGTTACGAAGCATGTATTATACTTTGTACAATCACTTGGCACGTCTCGAGTTTGGGTATGGATGTTCAGATCGGACACGTTGTTCACGAGGTAAGATAGGTATTGATCCACAGCTAGGGATATATGCAATGTGTACGTGTACACACGCTGACACTCCTGTATTTTTCTCTAAGCTTCCTCAAGTAGCATTTAGCGTTAAAGAGGAATATCCATTGTTAGGATCAGCGACGAAAGGTTTAGAAATAGCTGATGCTTGAATCTCTCAGCCGAACGTGATTGATTTCGCTTTTCAAGACGTTCTGTCGTGGAAGTTCATGAGTCATTTTACACTATTGAAGTAAGTAATGGCTGTCCGTTCGTATATTTTATAATTTTATACCTTTGCAACAAGTGTAAAACACAGAAATTCGAGAAATTAATATTACAAATACACAGAGTGTGAATAAACATTGCACATATGTACTTTTTAAAATTTATTAACAATTTTTGTTTGATGTCTAAATTCAGTGCAAGGGGGTAAAATTAACCCCTGCAGGTTCAGTTACTTTTCAAGTTTACTTTTTAGTTGAATTTTGAAGATAAACGTTCTTTTAATCAAACGTATCAAATAGTAAACTAAATTAATTTAAATGCTCAGAGGAGATTTTATCCGACATAGCTCTCCAGTGAAATTTTATGAGAAAGATATATTTTTAGTGAATTGTTATCCCGTCCGAAATTTTGTATGTGCCATCGATACGTAACGGGGACAATTATCGTTATTATCTTTTTACTAATTACTCCCGTATAACTTGGTTCTCGGGATAGCATCGTGCTTTACACAGGAAACACATTAGCGACAAATAATATCGCACTGAGTCAAAGGAATGATTAAATGGAGGATGTTTATGTTGGGAATAATTCACGTAAAATGGTTGCGGCGTCTCTGTATTAAAGCGCTAAGTAACATGCTGTTTATTTGTGTATATGAATTGTACGACGCAAATGTTGTACATAGTACTTCCTTCTCCTATCGCGTAAAATTATTTTGCATGTGGTAATTTCAATTCGAAGAATTTTCCTTCCGCAATTATTCTGTTATGACAGTTTCCGGTAATCTTTTCGTTCGGTGTTAAGGACTCTTGTACTTGTGTCAGAAACTTTTGTTTTGTATGTGCTTTAATGCAGTTGGGATTTTTGTTAGTTATATTATTATTAAATTTTGTAAATTTTGTTAATATCTAATATTGAATATTTCATGAAATTTGCACAAAAATATTATACGTAATTATATATGATATTACATTTAATATAGGGACAGAATATATGTGATATTGCATATGATATAATAGCATAATGTACATATGCATATGATATATTATAAGAGAATAAAATGTATGTGGTATGATATATAATATACTAAAATATTACATACATATGATACTTTAATGTAATTAATTAATACATATGATATCATATATATTATAGCATAATATGTATGGTGTGATGCATAACATATTACATGTACATGTTATTTTACATAACATAATAAAAACAATATAAATATATTAATTTAAGCATATACATAGTAGAATATAAAATGTACGATAAATATAAATAAATATATATTATTAAATTATATGTCGACTACTGTGAACCACTAACGAACAAAAATGAAATTAAAGGTAAACGTTCATCACTAAAAAAAATAGCGTTTGCTAATTGAAGTGACGTAAATGTCAATGATATGCAAAATGACGGCACAGTGAAGTGCATCGAACAACAAGAGAGTGTCATCGGTGCAGCAAATGACGCTACAGTGGCGTCAGTATGTTAATATCGCCTCACGGCGTCAGCAAATAAGCTTCTGATTTCATTCAGTTCGAACGAATTTATTTCCATCGATCATTCGCCTCCTCCTAGCGATAGTGACGCACAACGTGTATAATTTGAAACGTTTAATCGAATGAAAAATAAACGCTCCATCGAGCTGAACGTTATTGAATGAAAAGTTAAATTGGAACGCACACGAGGCACACCACGAAATGTCCGCAGTCTAACGTTGTACATACCCGACGCGGTGGGCATAGCAGACCGACGACGAGATGGTAGAAAGCATCAGTGGTCCCGAGCCATAGTAAACTTCAAGGCTAACCGTTCGCCAGTGTACAGTCCACGACATAAATTCTGTTGCAACACTGCTATTTGTACACTCGGTTGTAATGCGGCTTTACGGAGAATAACTACACATATGTGAACTTGAAACTTTTGGTCTGGTATTTGGTCTGTTATTTCAGGATCTCGAGCATTTGAGGAACTCGATTTCTCGTATTTCACGAATTCTTCAATTACGGAATTTTCAGTGTTTCTCAAGTTTTCAGCTTTGTGAACTTCATTTTTAGTATTTTATAAATTCGTAGATTTTGTGAGACAGTTTATAAAATTTCCAAATTTGAGAAATCATGTCCTTAGATACTTAAATACTTTCATATATTTTCAACTTCAAATTTCCAATGTGTAGGGTTACAGATTGTCATACTTTTCTCAGAAAATCCCACCAAGTCTCTTAACTCCCTTAATTCTCCATCTCTTAACATAAAAATTTCAAATTCCCAGTTTCCCAATTTTCTAAAGTTCCAAGTTTGCAAACTCCCAAATTTCCAAATCGTAACAAAAAGAAGTTCCATCATTCACGTAAACCACTCATAAATCATTCCCCTACAGCCATTTTACCATGCCAACCCATGTCCACTCCAAGCCCTCGAATAATGTATCCCTTTCATCCTCGTCTTTCACGGACGTCTGAAAAATTCGTCCCAAACACCTTGAGACTCTCCAACAATTTTACTTATCGCAAGGTAGGAGTTATCCACAACTCAGCGGAATTCGCTTGAATATTCGTAATTTCGTAAAGTGGCGGCAAAAATATCCGAGGATTTTTCGCGCGACGTCTGCGTCAGTCGGTGTGTATATTTGATCTCATCCCTGCTCGCAGACACGGTTCACCCTCTTTACCCTTCTTTCGGTTCTCTTTCGCATTCCAACAGGTGCGAAACGCGTCACTGCACCCTGAACCGAGGGAAGACACGGTTTTATCACGTACAGGCAGACGCATTGGCTGCACGTGATGGCTTGTTCTTTGGGTCTAGGGTGAACAAATCCCTTCCTTTGTATCCGACGGCACGGAAAATTCTTGGATAGTCGCTAATCCGACGAATCGTTGCTTCCGGACGAACTATCTTACCCGACAACTTACCCTTGCGGACCTGCATAGTTATGCAACTCCATGTACCACCTGACCACCCACGCTGGTGTCATTGTTCCCTATCGAATGGCTTTGGAGATAGACTTGACACCAGGAATATTAGTCAGGAGGATTTTGGGAATTTTAGATCTTGGATTTGCTAGGTTTCGGACGGGAAGATGAATGTTTTAGGGTGGATTTGGAGATTTTGGAAGTTGGGGAAATTTTGAGGGTAGATTTAGGGATTTGAGAATTTTACGATGTTTGAGTTTGAGGATTTTAGAATATTTTATAACAGATTTTAAATATTTGACTTTAAAACTCCTGAAATTAACTCGATTATTTCGCAACTCCACGTCATTCATACTCCCTGCCATAAAATAAATTTCGAAACGTAAAGAGTCCAACACGACAGCGTACAAAACCATCTTAAAATAGTGTCTATCGCACGTCAGTTTAAAATGAAAAGATTAATGAAAAGCACCGGACAGGTGTACGTCCCTCCCCGTTCATAGAAGAATTACACAACCGTAGCCATTCAATTCCACGAGGATATCGAGAATCGAAGAACAAGTGAACCCACGCGAAATGGAGCAATATCTTTCGTTCGTTAGGTGACAGAAAAAGAAACGATCGTTTCTCGCTTCGTAACCGTATCGTATTCCTTCTCGTCGTAAACGAACAGCAAATCTTTTCGCGACGAATACGTTCGTCACGAGAACGAAAAGTTCCGTTCGGACTTTCACGTAGCTTTATGGCGGGTAATTGGACGCTGGATTCGTTTCGACTAAAGCTGCCACACACGGGGGACACCGAACCGACCGGTCTTGAATGAGACTTACTTTCGCAAACGGTTTTACGTAATCCTTTTAATCCATTCGACATTTCTCTGCCTGTTTTCGAAGAGGAGCCTGTCGACGAAAGAAAACTTTTCTTCGACCCCATTTTCTGCTACGAACTTCTTAATAGTTTGTACAATTTATTTATTTTCTTATATCACTCTGAAAAGTAGAGGTAATGTTCGAAGTACGTTTTCATTTTATTAACGAATTGCTTCAGTTTTTTTTTTAAAGATGAGTTTTACATATAACGTTTCTTGGGAATATAGCAAACTTTAATCTGTAATTTGATATGCAATAAGTTGAATTTGGTTATATTTTTATGTCCTGAAATTGTGTCCGAATTATATTTTTAAAATGATCGTTGAGTTTTGTCGCTGTTGTTAAATTGGTCTCCATTATACAATTTTTAACTTTGCTTACATAAATAATTTTAAGGGTGCATTTATACGGTAATTTTCAGGACATTTCAAGCTTTAAATTGACGTATCACAAGTGGCATTTGGTGAAACTTTTCTGTGATGAATTTGTGTCAGAATGATTACATTTAAAAATTGACTTTTGAGCATGTAAAATTGAATAGCCCCAATTTTATAATTTTTAACTTCGCTAATATTAATAATCTGAAGAGTGCATTTATACGGTAATTTTCATCACATCTTAAGCTTCAAATCGATGTATCGCAAGTGTCATTTGGAGATACTTTTCTGTCATGAATGTGGGATTCGGTAAAGGGGAATTAATTTTTTGCGTGGTATGAGTGTGAAACAAAAGAATGAATGCGAAAAGATATAAAAGCGCGTCAGCGTTGAAGGCGACAGTCTTGTCTTGACCGAACCGTGAAGCGTGAACTCTAATCGATTTTTGTATTTCTTTCAATTTATTAAAAGTTTTCTTATTATTATTATTATTCGTTTCTCATCTTCTTGCTCCCATCCTACATTTGGGGGCTCGTCCGGGATAGAGAGCAGTGAGCGAAGAAGAAGCGGAAGTAATAGTAACGGTGTAAAGTTGATAAAGTTGCGGTGTTTATTCGGTGCGTACTTTTCCGGTAGATCGTGACGTTCAACACGGTGTAGGCGAAGTGTATGTTGGCACTCGTCATCAGTTGTAAAGTTGTGAACGAATAACGGTTAAAGGAGAAAAGGAAAACGGTGGTGACGCGACCGAAGCATCGGGATTGAACAGTTGTATTACGTAGCATAGTGAAGTTCGGAAGGAAGACAATGGCCACAGAACACGTTGTTAAGTTGAATGAAGAAAAGGTGCAGGAAAATGAAATGTGTCCAGTGCGGGAAACAGTGCCGCGGGACAAAATCGACAAGATGAAAGTGGCCGAATTAAGGGATGAATTGAAGAAGATGCAATTACCTACGCAGGGGAAAAAACAGGAATTACGAGACAGGCTGGCACGGTATAACAGGACTCACACGGAAACCGAAGAGGAGACGTCCAGCGACGAGGAAGCGGACGAGACGATGATAGCAGTGCAGGACGAACAAGACGAATCATCCGAAGAAGATACCGAAAGCGAAGCAGAGGAAGAAGAAGCTATTAGGCGAAAATCGGCAGGTATTGCGCGAAGCGGCCGACGGCAGTCCGACGGTAGGTCAGAAAATAATTATATGCGAACGAGAGACAGATTTACAATTAAAGATGTAGAGGAAAGTATGTCACATTTTTCCGGAGACGATAAATTAGAAATAAATAAATGGATCGAAGAATTCGAGGATACAAGTCAGTTATTGGAATGGGACGATTTACAAAATTTAATATACGCGAAACGGTTACTTAAAGGGTCTGCGAAACAATTTATTAGTTTTCAAAGGGATATAAAATCGTGGTCCAAATTAAAAAGACGGTTAATACGAGAATTTCAGACTAAAGTCAGTAGCGCAACAATTCATAAACAATTAATAAATCGAAAGCGACAACCCGGTGAAAGCGCACGAACGTATATGTACGCGATGCAAGGAATTGCAAGTCAGGGAAATATTGACGACGATTCATTAGTAGAATATATAATAAGAGGTGTACCGGACGAAGAGTCAAACAAAGCGATTTTATACGGCGCGAATACGTTGTATGAATTAAGAAAAGCGTTCGAAAAATATGATAGAATGAAAGAAGCGGGTAGTCGGAAAGGAAAAATTGTTAAACAAGACACGATCCAAGACAAAAAAGTGACATTAAATAAGAAATTGCGTTGTTTCGTGTGTGGTTCTAGAGAACATGAATTAAAAGATTGTCCGAATAAAGAAAAGGGTCCGAAATGCTTCTCGTGTAACGAATTCGGTCATCGCGCGGCGGAATGCCGACAAACGCGAAAAGAAACGACGAAAATAGCGAAAGTAAATTCAGTGGTTAGCTCGAGCGATAATTTAATTTCGGTAGACATTAACGGAATATCATATCCTGCATTGATAGATACGGGCAGCGAAGTAAATCTAATCAGGCGAGACGTATACGTCGAAATCGGTTCTCCGCGATTAGAAAAAACAAACAGAACGTTCGCAGGTTTCGGAAATGCTATAACCGCGCCGATAGGAAAATTGTATTTAGACATCAAAGTACACGGGCAATCATGCCACACGGAAACTTTTGTAGTCCCATCGTGTACGACAAACTCGAAAATTATATTAGGCGGCGAATTCTTAAAGAACGTTGAAGTATGTATACAGCGCGGTAACATCACGATCAAAGTATTGCCGACAAATGAGACGCGCGACAGTAATTCTTCGAACGGTAGCGAAACCGGCGGCGAGGCGATCCGCGAGGAAACAGAAGCGGATCAGGTTACCGAGTTAATGAAACTTACCGAAATTGTACAAGATGAAATCGATGCGATTGAGCCGTTTAAAACTGAAATACAGGATATTATTTGTAATTACAAACCAGCAGAGCACGTAACAACGAATGTAACAACTAAAATAACTTTAACGACTGACGAAATAGTATGCCAAAGACCGCGAAGATTGGCACCAAAAGAAAAAGAAATTTTGCGTACCCAAATCGACGAGTGGTTAGAGAATGGTATTATCCGTGCGAGTAAGAGTGAGTACGCGAGTCCGGTTGTAATTGTGCCTAAGAAAAATGGAAAATATCGCGTGTGTATTGATTATAGGGAACTTAATAAGAGAGTTGTAAAAGATAGATTCCCAATGCCGTTAATAGACGATTGCATAGACGCGTTAGCCAATGCTCGTGTCTTCTCGGTGTTAGATTTGGAAAATGGATTTTTGCACGTTCCGGTTGCGGAGGAATCGCGAAAATATACTGCGTTTGTCTCTCCTCTGGGACAATATGAATTTAATAGGACACCGTTTGGGTTATGTAACAGCCCTGCTAGTTTTGTTAGGTTTGTTAACGAAGTATTTGGAGATTTGATACGTAGAGGAGTTGTACTTGTATATATAGACGATTTAATTATTCCGGGTACAGACGAAACAGATGCGTTTTCTAAACTTGAGGAAACTTTGAAGGTCGCTAGTATAAACGGGTTAAAAATCAATTGGAAGAAAAGTAGTTTTCTAAAAAGACGTATTGAATTTCTCGGATATGAAATAGAAAACGGTTATATTAATCCGGCAAAAGAAAAGATAAAAGCCGTGCAGCGCTTTCCGGTGCCGAAACACAAAAAAGACATACAAAGTTTCTTAGGTTTAACGGGATATTTCCGAAAATTTATAAAAGATTACGCGAAATTGGCGCGACCTTTGTCGGACATATTAAAAGACTCGTGCGTATTTAGCTTCGGCGAACTACAAAGACAGGCGTTCGACGCGTTGAAGAATACATTGTCGCGAGAGCCGGTGCTTAAGATCTTTGATCCGCTCGCGACGACGGAGCTTCATACCGACGGTAGCAAAGAAGGGTACGGGGCTATATTATTACAAAAATCAAACGGAGAGAAAAAATTCCACGCCGTTCATTATATGAGTCGGAAAACATCAGACGCCGAGAAAAAAATGCATTCTTACGAAATAGAAATATTAGCAATTATCAATGCGTTAAAGAAGTTCCGCGTTTATTTATTAGGTTTAAATTTTAAAATCGTTACGGATTGTGAAGCGTTCAAAAAAACCTTGTATAAAAAAGATCTATCCCCGAAGGTGGCGCGATGGGCATTGATATTAGAGGAATATTCGTACGAAATAGAACATCGTCCAGGAGTGCGTTTGAAACATGCTGATGCTCTCAGTCGATACCCTGTAATGGTTATCGAAGACAAATTGATAGCGGTAATTCGCAAGGCGCAGGATGCGGAAGAACGGTTAAAGGTTATTAAGAAAATAGTCGCTAATGAAACATACGAAGATTATTTCCTCAAGAATGATATTTTAATGAGAAGGGTGGGAGAACGAGATCTCATCGTCGTCCCAACGAGCATGCAAACGGAGATAATCAGAAAAGTTCATGATAACGGGCACTTCGGTGTTAGGAAGATGGCTGAAGAGTTAAAAAAAGATTATTACATATCTCAATTGGAGGAAAAGCTACAGAATTTTATAAATTGCTGTATACCATGCGTGTTAGCTGAAAAGAAAAAAGGGAAGAAGGAAGGGGAATTGACACCCATACCTAAGGGAGAAAAACCATTGACGACGTACCATATAGACCATTTAGGACCAATGACCGCAACAAATAAATTATATAAATACTTATTTGTGGTAGTCGACGATTTTTCCAAGTTTGTATGGCTGTACACCACGAAGAGCACCGACGCCAAAGAAGTCATCGAGAAATTAACTATACAACAGCAAACTTTTGGGAGCCCACAACGCCTAATATCCGATCGAGGTACTGCGTTTACGGCAAAAGAATTCAAGAACTACTGTGACTCAGAAGGAATCGAACATATTCTCACAACCGTTGGCGTACCTAGAGGTAACGGACAGGTGGAGCGTATAAACCGAATTATTATACCGATATTAACAAAACTTTCGATAGAAGCCCCGGAAAAATGGTACAAACACGTCAGAAAAGTACAACAAGCGATAAACAGTACGTATCAACGCAGCGTAGGCATGACTCCATTTGAAGTACTGATCGGTACGAAGATGCGGCACAAACAAGATTTGGAAATTCAGAGACTAATCCAACAAGAAGCAATAGAATTGTACAACGAAGGACGAGACCAATTAAGACAATTAGCAAAACAAAATATCATAAAGATTCAAGAGGAAAACGTGCGAAACCACAATAAAATGTGTACGAAAGCCAGAGAGTATAAAGAAGGGGATCTTGTAGTGATCAAGCGCACTCAGTTTGGACCGGGCTTGAAAATTAAAAAGAAATTTCTAGGACCTTATCGGGTATCACGCGTAAAACGAAATAATAGATACGAAGTTATTCGAATAGGCGACGATGAAGGACCAAAAATAACTAGTACCGCCTCAGATTATATGAAACCGTACTTAGATTTATCATCGGGGACCGAAGATAGGTCAGGAACGGCCGAGTGTGGGATTCGGTAAAGGGGAATTAATTTTTTGCGTGGTATGAGTGTGAAACAAAAGAATGAATGCGAAAAGATATAAAAGCGCGTCAGCGTTGAAGGCGACAGTCTTGTCTTGACCGAACCGTGAAGCGTGAACTCTAATCGATTTTTGTATTTCTTTCAATTTATTAAAAGTTTTCTTATTATTATTATTATTCGTTTCTCATCTTCTTGCTCCCATCCTACATGAATTTGCATTTGGATAATAACATTTCGAAATTGGTATTTCACTATACAAAATTGAATGGTCCCAATTTTATAATTTTTAACTTCACCAATATTAATAATCTTCAGGGTGCATTTGCATAGCAATTTTCTGCATTCCTTAAGCTTTAAATTGATGTATCACAAGTGCCATTCAGTGATACTTTTCTGTCATGAATTTGTATCTGAATTATTACATTTTTTACCCTTAGAAATTCAGTAGTTTGTACAGTATCTATTTGATGTAAAATGTGCTAGTTTTCCTTTGCCCTTCTATCACTTTCTTTTAATATTAAGAATCTTAAACCTTGGTTTAAACAAATCTTAAGATTCCGATCGATATATAAGTGCCGTTTTGCGATAGTTCCAAGTCATGAATTTCAAGAAGAATTTTTACCTTTCGATATAGTTTGACATGCAATCTAACGTAATGGTTCCTTTCTCTAATTGCCAGCTTCGCTTATCTAAAGATCATTAAAGGGGCGTTTCCGTGGCAATTTTGAACAAGCTTCAAGCTTTAATTTGGCATACTACAAGTACCATTTTGCTATACTTTTCTGTCATGAAATTGCTTTCGACGTTTGATGTTGAGGACTTGATAATTTGATATACAGCAGTGAACTAGTTCTACTTTTCCTTTTCTACTTTATTCGTGTTAACAACTGTAATAAACCATTTAAACAGCAATTTTCTGCATATCTAAAGCTTTAATTTGACATACCATAAACAGTATTTTGTGATGCTTTTAAGTCATGAAATTCTGTTAGACTTTTGATATCTGGTATTTGACAATAAAGCATATAATGCACTAGTAACTAGTTATTTTTTTCTGTTGTTTGTGTTAAGAAGATTAATGAAGTATTTGTGTAGCAATTTTCTGCATGTTTTAAGCTTTAAATTGGTGTATCATAAGCCCTGTTTTGTGATACTTTTCATTCATAAAATTTCGTTAGATTTTTACAGTTTGGAATTTGATTAATTTCACATCAAAACTTGGAAAGAACTGATAATTGACAGGGTTATTTAAAGTCTTTCTTCAGAGTGCAATGAAAATTTCTTCAAGGTAATCGTTCGATAAAATTCTCGCGAAGCAATTCATCCAGTATCTGGCAGTTTCATCTCGCAGCTCGAGTAAATAACGTTGAAGATACGGTAAAAACAAATGGTGTATTTACTCCTACGCGGGTTTCATTGAAACCAGGAAAGATAGAAAGATCGATTATTCGATGTTCGGGTGATTGAACGCAAACACAGCCGAGCATTCCTAGCCAAGCGCGAAGACTATCTTTCTTGAAACCTTTAGCCACAGCAAAAGACCGGAAACGAGCGTGCAACAGCCGTAAGTACGTCTAACGGTATACCATCCTCTTCGCTCTTCTCGTCTTATCCGCAAGTTCACGCTTGCGATCTTCCGTCATCCGTTTCGCGCACGATCGCTTTACCTTTAATCTTAATTCCTAGGCAAATTTCAGGAATTCCGCGATATAATTTGCACGGATTCTGTGGGAATTTTAACGGAAGACATTATTTAAATAAATACCGTTTCACACGTTGGCTTCGAATGATTAAACATCTGCGGTAATTTTGTCGCGTAAAAGTATGACAAACTTTGCGTCAGGATTATTATACGTTAGATTACTACGCGGAGGTTAACAATGCGTTAGGTTACTACGCGGTGGTTAACTACGCGTTAGATTACTATACGTTAGATTACTACGCGTTGGTTAACTACGCGTTAGATTACTACGCATTAGATTACTACGCGGAGGTTAACAATGCGTTAGATTTCTACGCGTTAGATTACTACGCGGAGGTTAACAATGCGTTAGATTACTACGCGGTGGTTAACTACGCGTTAGATTACTATACGTTAGATTACTACGCGTTGGTTAACTACGCGTTAGATTACTACGCGTTGGACTACTACGCGGTGGTTAACTACGCGTTAGATTACTATACGTTAGATTACTACACGTTGGTTAACTACGCGTTAGATTACTACGCGTTGGACTACTACACGTTGAATATCCACGCTCTGGATTACTACGCGTTAGATTACTACACGTTGGTTAACTACGCGTTAGATTACTACGCGTTAGACTACTACACGTTGAATATCCACGCTCTGGATTACTACGCGTTGAATATCCACGCTCTGGATTACTACGCGTTAGAATACTACGCGTTAGATTTCTACGCGTTAGATTTCTACGCTTAGAATTACCACGCGTTGCATTACTACGCATTGGACTACTACGCGTTGAATATTCACGCTCTGGTTTACTACGCGTTGTATATCCATACGCTGAATTACTACACGTTAGATTACCACGCATTAGGTTCCTACGCTTAGAATTACCATGCGTTGCAATATTACGCATTGGATTACTACGCGTTGAATATGCACACGCTAGGTTACTACGCGTTGGATATCCACACGTTGTATTGCTACGCGTTGTACTACTATGCGTTGGATCACTATGAGTAAGATTACCACGCGTTGTATTACTACGGGTTGGATTACCACGCGTTGGATAACTACGCGTTATCCGAAGCTGTCGCTCCCGTGTCTGCGCATGCGTAATCCTCGCGCTCCGATTAGCCCGTCTTTTTCCTTAATAAATCAAAAACGAAGCTACAAACCCGATTTTTACGAAGGGAAATCTTATTCAGAATCACGTCAACTACCACCCATTTCAGGGACGTAGGTCCACCGTGTACGTATTTAATAAACCGAAAGTTTCTTATAAAATAAACATGAATAAAATGTAAAAAAAATGAAATGAAATTACATAAACTATTAATATTTAGCAAAACACATTGGTAATTTAAAATAAACTTGATTAAAGCGAACTAAAATTTCGTAAAGATAAATTCTCGCGTAGCATAAAGTCATCGAAATTTGTGAAATATTCTTTGGATGATACAGGATGTTCCGTTTTATTTCCTGGAATTAATCGAGGAATGAAATTAATATTTAAATGCGTTAGCAAACTAGACAGGAATCGATAAAAATGAATAGAAAATTTTAAACGGGAACTGCATAATAAATCGTCGAGACCAATTCTTGGAAAGTGCAATTTTGTTGGTCATACATATTTTATTTTTATTACTTATTGATCCCGGTTCCGTAGAGTGAGTGTCGAACGAATCCAATAATGTAGTGGCTCGTTTTAAAACCGTGGAGACACATTTTTTTTTATTTTAACAGGGTCGAATCGGGGTGAAACAGATGCGTGTTGGTTTTACAGGCGGCAAACGGGGGAATCGATGAAAATTTGTGAACGTTTTCGAAGTCTGTAAAAAATGGCTGGATATAATAAAAACATAACCAGACCGGTGAAATAAATCATTTTTAAAATCGTGTAAAATGCGAGCGGAGAAATTAACCATGCAGAAAGTTTTATCGATGTAAATTCTTTTTGAATTCACAACGAGGCGTCACAAAATGTTTTTATTCCGTGAACAAAATCTCTACGTGTATTACCAGTTCGAAGAATTTTCTACCTCCAATGGTCTTCGTTTACGACAATATAACGAGACTCTACTGTGTATTTAATATTTGCATATTAACGAGCCAAGTTCGATTTACTATTTACAGACTAAACCGTGGAGTAACTTGGCCTCTTCCGTTTTATCGATCGTCGCGATTTTTGTTCGTTGATTTTTTTATTTCCCGATTTCGAAGTTTCGTTTCACCGTTTCGACTAATTGCTTGGCCGGTCGCTTTAATTGTTACACGATCGATCCTGGTCGCGCGAGACCATTTTAAATTCGAGACCAGCCTTTAACAAAAGTTTTGAAGCAGTTAGAGACTACGAGTGATCGAATGAAACGGGGTAGAAACAAAAAGTTATGAATTTTATCGGTTTTCTTTGATTTATCGTACGCTTTACGGCGTGAAAAATCAATCGTATTATAACTATTTGATTTTTAATATTTCGGTACTCAATATTGGATATAGAAATGCTTTCAAACTGATACTTCTTATTATAATATAAACGCTTTTACTATTTTTAATAGTTTAACCTTAGAATTAATTGTTTAATCTCTACTGTTCTATTATCTTTGCTATTTCATTATTTAGTATTTTACAATTCGTTTACTGTTTTATTATTTTGACTTTATATGACAAGAAAATTCAGGGCTTGGCGATGTAGCACGTAGTCGTTTAACGCGTGGCGATATAACGTATCGTTGCTCATCACGCGGCGATATAACGCGTGAAAATTCATTTCGCGGTGATATAACGCGTGGTAATTCATAACGTGGCGATATAACGCCTGGTAACTCATAGCGTGGCGATATAACGCGTGGAAATTCATCGCGCAGCGATATAACGCGTGGTAACTCATCGCACGGCAATATAACGCTTGGAAATTTATTTCACCGTGATATAACGCTTGGTAATTCATGACGTGGCGATATAACGCTTGATAACTCAGAGCGTGGCGATATAACGCGTGGAAATTCATCGCGCGGCGATATAACGCGTGGAAATTCATCGCACGGCAATATAACGCGTGGAAATTCATTTCGCGGTGATATAACGCGTGGTAATTCATGACGTGGCGATATAACGCCTGGTAACTCATAGCGTGGCAATATAACGCGTGGAAATTCATCGCGCAGCGATATAACGCGTGGTAACTCATCGCACGGCAATATAACGCGTGGAAATTCATTTCGCGGTGATATAACGCGTCTTAATTCATGACGTGGCGATATAACGCCTGGTAACTCATAGCGTGGCGATATAACGCGTGGAAATTCATCGCGCTGCGATATAACGCGTGGTAATTCGTCGCACGGCAATATAACGCTTGGAAATTTATTTCACGGTGATGTAACGCGTGGTAATTCATGACGTGGCGATATAACTCGTCGAAACTCAACGCATGGCGATACAATGGGCGGTAATTGAACGCGTGGCATTGCAATACGTGGTAATCCAACAATGCAGCTATCACCTGACGATATAAAGCATGACAGTACAATGCCTTAGAATTCAACGTGGCGATATAACGCGAATACATCGCGTGCTAGGTTTACACCATACTTCGTATCAAATCGTTGCAATATATAAAAAAATGTAGCGTAAAATATCCGTGATACAAAGCCTGGCAATGTACAGAACGGCAATGAAAGTTTGAAGCAAAACAATCAATACTGTATCGTGAGTGAAGAAGATCGGAATGGCAATGAAATACGCTCGTTTTGTTTCGTTGGAGTCACGCGATCTTTCATTCTCCGATTCTTTCGTCGATTGATTTCTGGATGCCAACTCGAAGAGCAAAGCGAGCGGAAAAAAAAGGAAGGAGAGAAAAGAATAAGCGCATTGCCAGCGGGCAGAAGCTGTGGCTAAATAATTTCAGCCCCGCGGTCCACACGGGCCAGTCGTTGAGAGCCGGGAAAAAGAGTAGATATGAAAGGATAGAGAGGATTCCTTTGAAAGAATCATGAATGGATGTAGGCTCCGCGTTTGCCGAGTACTTTGAACGAGAATCTCGGGGAAGAAACGACGGCCGCGAGCCCTCGATTCTTACTGCGATTCCACCGGCTCTTACATTTTTCTTTCTTCCCTGTTTCTCGATCTGTCTTCCCTTATATCATGTCCACGACTTTTTTTTCTTATTTATCTCTTTTTCTCTACGATCCTTTATCATCCCTGTCGCCCTCCTCGCAATCCTGCGCCCCGGAACAGGTTCAGAGATTAGCGATCTTGATGGTGTTTGATGGGATTTCATGTTGTACGGTTAGTTTGATTCGTTTTCTTGTTTAACTTCGCACTGCACCACTGAGTTTAATAGAGACGTGGAAATCGAACTTTGCTTTAGAGTCTTTCGGGGGAATTGCTACGTTCTATATTTTCCTCTGGATTTTGTTTTTATACGTTTTGTTACGTCGCTGTTTGGTGAACATAACAATTTAAGATCTTCGATGTAAATCTATTCCATTCATTATATAACTAATTTTCCGGAAGTTCTAAGTTCCATTTCAGAATTTACAAGTTCTTCGATTTAGAAATTTAGAAGTTCTGTAATTACAATGTTTGGAAATATCATTATACCCAATTTATGCACTAAAAAATTCTACAGAATTGCAAATGTTAAAATTTTCCAAGTTATCACTCTGAGAGTTAATATTATTTAAAAAGCCAATTTATATTTCCAAATGTTTCAACAACAATAAAATACACAGTCCATTCATACAAAAATATAAAAATTGCATGGAGATCATTTTACGTCACGTCCACAATACGCAATTTAAAATTTAAATTTTGTCGTCCACTTCTCGCCACTTTTGTTTCTTATTTTTTCATCGATCTCTTTTTGAGCATTTTTCTCAGCCCTTCCATGCTCGCCACCCCTTTTCTTCTTTTCTTTCTCTTTCCATTCAGGTGGAAGATAGGTTAGCATATATGCCAGCTGCCAGTTTTACCCCTCTCTTCATACATCGCGTTGCGAGAACACATTGCTTCTCCCTGGACGTTTCTGTCTCTCTTATGTTCCTCTTTTTTTTTCTTTCTTTTTTTTATGTTCTCCCCTTCGTTTAACGGCTGCACACGCGTCA
Source organism: Megachile leachella (assembly GCA_963576845.1). Lineage (NCBI taxonomy): Eukaryota > Metazoa > Arthropoda > Insecta > Hymenoptera > Megachilidae > Megachile > Megachile leachella. Next base: position 8,976,987 of record OY756251.1, read on the forward strand.
GATCACGCTGCACCCCTATAGATCCTCGAGTGGCTTCGATTTTTGAGCCTACTGCATGTTTTCTATTCTTTCCTTCTTCGCATGTACACATACAGTTGCTTGCGTTAATATTTGGACACGGTTCTTGCATTTTTTATATTACTTGCTATTATTCTTGCTTTTATATTACTTTATACTACTTTTTTTATACTACTTGCTATTAGTTGTTTTTGCAATATTAATTGCTCATTTTATAGAGAGAGAACTCTTTTACAGAGATGCGAGATTAAAAATTTCATTTTACTACAATATTTGAATTTTATTGATTTATTGAATAAATTGTGTGTTTAGTATAGCTACAGATGTGGTGAAGTTTATGGACGACTTGATTTGTTTGTTTACACAGTATAGAATGCATTCTGTGTCTTTTCCCCTGAAATTTTAAGGGTAGACTCGCAATTTACAATCGTCCGAAGTGGTCGACTGAGCAAACCACGATTAGTAGTTAGTAGTTATTGCAACGTCGGATAATTGCTTGGTTAACCGATTTAACAATCACAGGTTCGGCTCTTTGGTCAATTAATTATTGCGAATCTAAACATTGAACACGTTCATACGATTTCATCGGAAATTTCGACGCTGATTTTATAAGACTTGTAGTAATTACAATAGAATATTCGAACGTGTTGATTTGTTCGTTTGTCTGTACGTTACCGGACGCAATTTTGCGTCTTTTCTCTTGAAATTTGGAGAGTAGATTCAAGAGACATCCTAAATTTGCTGTATAGATTTTGACGGCGATCTGACGACGGGAACCTGTCGAAATTTTGATAGATATTCGAATTCATGTGAGGCATCTGGTAGACTAGTATATTATTTTACTGAAAGATGAATTCGTTGTGAATTAAAACAACTAATTACATCAATTACAGTTTCTTTTTGCTGTATCTATTTGAACAAATCATTTATATAATATGATGTAATTTCTATGTAACAACAAACGCAGAAGTATTACAGTGTCCAAATAGTAACGGGAATAACTGTATATGCACTAAACACGTGAAAAGTCTCCGTTAGATGTGAAAGTAGTTTGACGAGCAGCAGTGTATGTAATTTCCGACTCGGCTCGAATGAATCAGTCAGGCGTGAAGAACCTTATCAACCCCCTCGCTATGAAACGTAATAAGTAATAATTCAGTGCAAACATATCTTTGTAAATGAGATTATTTAGTGATTGGTTGAAATTGTGGACAGTTTTATGTCATAGATTATAGGACTATAAAAACCGATTTCGGTATTAATATGCCGGGAATGTTAAGGGAGTAATGCTGAAGGAGGGTCGATTAAAATTTTATAACCAGCTTTATGATATGGGTATCGAGATTAAGTTGTATTGGTTATTGAGATTGGTATTAATTCTTTTCACGGTAAATGTGGATAATTGTAAGGAATAGATTATGGTAACAAGGTGTATGAGTTAAGCTACACTTATATTAAGCAAGCTTAAAACACTGAAACTTCGCTAACGTAGAAATCTATAAACTTTCAAATTCTCAAGTCTAAAACTTATAAGCACAAAAATATCAAATTATCTATTTCTGTACTTAAATCTTCAGCAAAATTATAATTTACAACAAATTTGCAATGTAAAACGTACAAACATAGAAAGTACAAGCGGAAAGGATTGTAAGTATAGTGCATGCACGTGCACGTTCTCACTAGTTTAGTCGTTCATCATACAGATTATAGACTACAGATAACGAGCACGGATTACTATAGCAAGCATTAGATCACAATAAGCGTAGTTCGATATTACAGTAAATATAAGTTGCATTGCGAAATCTTGAAACGTAGGCGACACATTCTCGAAATCGAAAAGCTCGAATGAAGCGAAATATTGTATAAAAATTAAAAGCAATTCGTATAATACGTAAGATAGCGTCGGTTTAAGAAACGTTATGGTTATCCGGATAAGAATAAATTCCGCTGACTTAATGTAACAGAGCAAAAACAAGTTTTCTTACGTTCGATCAAACTATCGGAAAGCTCTTATCTTCAAGTGCTACATGGATCGAACTTGTTATTACTTCGGAATGATGGTAATAAAAAACCTTTACTAACCCGGGTCAATATAGACGTTTGTAGAGATTCGAGAGCCTTGTCGCTTTCAGAAAGGGGCAAGAACTCTGTCTAATAAAATGTTTCGTTTCTTGGTTCTGTGTCGCAAACGGATCACGTACATTCTAATGCAATGATAGAAAACGAAAGCTGACTTTTATTGTTACTTGATGTGGGTACAGTTTGACCCTGCTTGATAGAATAATCGCTTAAATACGTGAGAGCAAGACTACGTCTCTTAAATATATAAGTCTTCTTGTAGAAAGATATATAAGAATTTTTGTGTAGAATATAAACTCTTATCAGAAAATATTGTTATTATCAGCGTTTTGCTGATATCAAAGACTTCACTCTAATAAACTATTACAAGATATTACAGATAATACATAGAATCTATATAATACAGAAATACATAGAAATAATACATACATTCGTAAATAACACAACTAACACGTCATCCATACATGCCACATAAATTTCCATAAAAATCTATCAGCTATGTCGTTAATGACTGCTGTAATGACAAATAAGGAAAATTGAAATGTTGGGTATATTTTAGATTTGCGGATCGTTAATTATGTACAGTAAAATCTGACGCGCCAACTCATGGGTTGGCATCGGTACATTCTAATGCAACGCTAGAAACCGCAAGCTGACTTTTATCGTTACTTGACGTGGGTACAGTCTGATCGTGCTTGATGAAATAACCGTTTACCCGATCGTGTCTGAGAGAGCTAGCCTACATTTTTATTTAAAATATAAAAGAGTCTTTTTGTAGTAAAATATACAAAAATTTTATTGTAGTCAAGTATAATAGACTTTTTTTGTAGAGAAACATACAAGAACTTTTTTGTCAAGAAATGTGGAAAAATTTTTTTGTAGAGAAATGTGAAAGAACTTTTTTTCTAGAAAGTTTGGAAGTACTTTTGACCTATTTCGCACTTTATAATAAAGTACATTATGTAATTTTTATAAAAGTTTTCATGAAAAGGTTACAGAAAATGTTCATACTATAACTAGTTTTATGGGTCCTCCTTTTTTTACATCTTCGGTTAGACTACTTTTTACGGTGTCCATTTGCAGGTGTAAAAGAATGATGACTTTCGAAAATGTATGAATAAATTTGCTTTTTTGGTGAAGACTGAAATTGATTTTTAACGATATTGTTTGAATACTGCGATGAAGTGAACGTTGTTAGAAAAATTGCAGAAATTTCATTTCCAAATTACAAGTCGACTTTTAATTATTATTTTAAACCGAAAATTACACTGTCGTTCATTTAATTTTTCGGCTAAATTTCAACCGTGTCAGAAATTTCATTTTTAAATTAAATTTAAACTCTGTCAGGAATTTAATTCTTAAATTAAGTAAGCTGTTAATAATTTTTAATCTTTGAATTAAATTTCAGTCATGTTACTAATTTGGTTCCTCAGTTAAGTTTAAACCCCGTGATTAACACAATTTTTAATCTAAATTTCAGTTTTTAAATCGTGTCGAATAATTCTTGAATTAAATTTAAATTCTTCTACTAATTTAATTTTGTAATTAAATTTCGGCTGTGTTGCTGTTTTAATTTTTTAATTAAATCACAGCTGTGTCAGTGATTTAATTTTTTAATTAAATGTGACATTAATTTACTCTTAAAATTAAGTTTGAGCTCTTTCAATAATATAATTTTTAAATTAAATTTCAGTTACGTTATTTATTTAATTTTTCATCTAAATTTAAACTCTGTCAGAAATTTAATTTTTATACCAAATTTTATCTCAGTCAACAATTTAATTTTTTAATTAAATTTGAACTCTGTCGGTAATTTAATTTTTATCCCAAATTTCAACTCAGTTAACAATTTAATTTTTCGACTAAATTTAACATTTGTCAATAATTTATTTTTATCCCAAATTTCAACTCAGTCAATTTAATTCTTCAACTAAATTTAACCCTTGTCAATAATTTAATTTTTATCCCAAATTTCAACTTCATCAATTTATTTTCGAAGTAGAAAGGAAGTAATTAATTTAATTTTAAAATCGAATGGAAACTCCACAATTACAGGGTTAATATAGTCTTTTGCTCCTGTCAGGGTAGTAACACAGGTTAACACAAGGGATAATTCGATGAATCGTCAGTTTTTTAGTCATCGATGTATAATGTGTCGTTAAACGCTGGTGGCAATCTATCAGTTTGACAAATGCACCGTCCAAACGTGTCAACTGCATTCCCTGCATATCGATGAACCCCGTTAGAGCTCGAGGAAAATTCAATTCCGACCATCTCGAGGAACAAATGCATCACAACTTCCCAGTCTTCCAATTTCCGTCACTGGCTTATCCGTTCCATAGAGCTCGCCTTCCGTATTCCATCGGAAGTCGTCCTCTATGAACCCCATATATACAGTCGTCCTAAAGTTTCGAATCCATAACTTTACATTTAGGGTTAAAATCTGTTTGAGTGTTACCAAATAATTGTTAGCAAAATTAAACTCAGCGGGATGAGAATCACTGTCTATTGTCTGCATAAGGGCGCGTCTACGTCAGTAATTGGTGCTATTAGCCTTGCCGGTAGACGAATTTTTGCGCTTCTTGTTTTGTCTGTATTAGGTCTCGTTGGGAAAAGAAGGCGAGGAAAGAAAGAATTTTATATCCAAAATTTGCAAATCTTTATATGGTTAAATGGGTATATGTCCAAATCATGTTCAAACCACTAATTGCCCAAATTACTTCATATGCCTAAAACATTGCATGCTCAAATTTCTATATACTCAAATTATTATATGTTTAAAGTCCTACATTTTGAAATCAATACATATTCAAATCATTATATGCTTAAAGTATTGCACACCGAAAGCTATACATGCTTAAATCACTACATGTTCTAGTTGCTACTTGTCTAAACCACTACATGTTCAAATTCCTACGTGTCCAAATTACTACATGCTCAAATGACTACATGGTCGAACCTATACATGACTTAGTCATTACATGTTCAAACTCCTATGTGTTCAAATTACTACATGTTCTAATCTATACATGACTAAATCATTACATGTTCAAATTCGTACATGTCCAAATCACTACATGCTCAAATGACTACACGTTCGAATCTATACATGACTAAAGCATTACATGTTCAAATTCGTACATGTCCAAATCACTACATGTTCAAATGACTACATTCCCAAATCTCTACATGTCCAAATCATTACATGTTCAAATGACTACATTCCCAAATCATTACATGTTCAAATGACTACATTCCCAAATCATTACATGTTCAAATGACTATGTTCCCAAATAACTACATTCTCAAATTCCTACATGTCCAAATCACTACATGTCTAAATCTATACACGACTAAATTACTACATGCTCACATCACTACATACTTAAATCACTACATTCTGAAATTTCGACTTGCCCAAATGCCTACATCCTTAAATCTCTTAACGTCAAAATAGCTAACTTCCTAAGTTTCCAGGTTCCCAAATTCCTAAATTCTGAAACCCTGACATCCCCAAATGTTTAGAATATCAAAATTGAAAATCTTGAAGTTCCTAAATCCTCAAATACATCCCAAATCTCTAAAATGTCTAAGTTTCCGAAATACTATTATAAAGTCTAAATTCTTGGATTTTCAAATTCATATCTACCGAAATATTTACGTTTTCAATATTTTCAAGTTTCCAGCATTTCTCGAATTTCCAAATTCCTAAATTCATCAACCACAGTAACCAAGTGGTAAAGCTCTTTCCCCAACATCGCCAGCGTCCCTAGGGAAACTCGCCGTATTCGTTACTGTACAACGCGCTCTAACACATCCCGTGATAATACATCGCGTGTTAATGCAATGTCTGGTGATACAACGCGTGGTAGTACAACGTACAGCGATAGAATGTTTAATGCTAGAGTGGGTAGTAGTACAAAATATCGCAATAGAATGTTTAAAGTTTCAACGCATAATAATACAATATATAATTATTTAACGCGTGGTTCTGCAACGTGTGCTAATAAAACACGTAACAATATAACTCGCAGTAATTCAATGTATTGTTATACGAATGTGTGTTGTTATATCACGTGAAAGTATAACTCACGAAAATACGAATACTATAACGAGTCCTAATATAATATATAGGTACATAACGTGTGAAGGTACAATAGGTGGCAAAATAACACGCGGTAATATATCGTATTACTATAGAACGTGTGATGTTACTGCATGTGGCAATATAACGCGAGGTATTGTAACGTATAGTTATAAAACGTTTAATATTATTTCACATTGTAATATAACTTATGGTGATGCAGCACTTAGCTTTAAAATGTGTAATGTTACTACGCGTGGCAATATAATGCGAGGTATTGTAACGTATAGTTATAACACATGTGGCGTTACTTTGCGTCGCAATATAACGCGTGGCAATATAATGCGAGGTAACATAATATGTGGCTATAAAATTTGTGGTGTTATTACGCGTGGTAATGGAACCTATAATTGTACTCCAATGCGTGGCAATATAACATACGACAGTGTAACAACGTACAACTATACATAGAACATACGGCACTACAACGTAGTGAATATAACGCGTGGCAATATAACGCGCGCAAATAAAGCGCATGTCACTAAAATTTTCAATATAACGTAACGATATCACCCAACTATATTAACATCGCATCCGTTATTGCATTCCCAAAGTACTCGAATGTTTCGCCATTTTTATTCAATCTTCTCGAAATCATCATAAAACGGCTGGCAACTTTTGACAGCTAGTGTACGTCCCATTCGGCGTAGGTGGGAACCGGCTGGTTCAAAGTACCTGACGCCTGTGGACGATTGTCATCGATCGCCGTCGGCGGAAGTACGCTCCAAGACGGTAGCAGGTAAAGCAACTGCTGATGGTGGTGTTGGTTATATATATCGTGTCCCCATCCTCGTCGGCCATCATCGTCGTCAGACGCCGTAGCTGCGGAGCAATCGAATTTTCATCGCCGCTAAGGCAAGCCCTGAATATTCATACGGTCGAATCCCTAGTACCTACTTTGCACACGTACCCCAATGCTTGCTGCCCTCTCCACCGTGTGTTAACGTATAGGTACATAGCCACTGGGTAATCGCACGCTTCCACACCGTCCCCTTCTCCCTTTCTGACCGCCAGCTGAATTTAAACTGATGTGCCAGGGCGGAGGGTGCGCGATCGCCCTCGGGTTGCTTAAGCAAATCGAACTATTCAGGGGAGCGTGACGGAGAACCAACCGTATCCTTTCCTACTGAATGGCGAACCACCGCTCTGTTTCGGTTACTATTTATGATTCTGTTCGTGATACGTCGGGTATGGACACCTAGTTGGCTGTTTATAGACATTGCGGTTATCGGTTGCTAAATTAATCATTCGAAAATCCTGTCGCGACTGAAAAGTGTTGCAACATGTCGCTTATGATGTATCAATTTAAAACTGTTTACTGGGAATTAAGGTTAAACGACTCGTCGATACTGTGGATATAAAGTCAAAAATTGGAGAAGATGGTAGAGCTCTTTTGTGTGATAAATATTTAAATTCGGAAGGACGTGCTTTCATGACAGAAGTATCGCGAAAGATAACGGCATACCAAATTAAAGCTTATATTTCCCTCAAAATAGATGCATAAATGCCCCATCGAATATTTCCAATAATCAAGTTACACATTGAAGTAGTAAACTGTTATATGAAGTTGTTATGTTGCATATTTCGAAAAGTTACTCTGCCGATTCATGACAGAAAAGTATCGCGAAGTGGTACTTGCGGTACATTAATATGAAGCTCTGAAATTTGAGAAAATTACTATATAAATTACGCCCACAGTGCTTTTAATATTAATGAAGTTATAAATAAAATGTAAAAGCTAAGAGGTTCAAGTGAAGTCAAAAAGTAAAGTTTATAAACACAAATGCAGATTCGTTGCGAAAATTGTAGAATTTGAGGATTTTAAAATTATGGAGTCTAGGGAATTTTGGGATTTTCAAGTGGGAGAATCTTAGGAATTTGGGGACTTAAAAGTCGGAGAATCTAGGGAATTTAGGGATTTTTAAATGGAAGAACGTAGGAAATTTAGGGATTTTTCATTTGGGGGACCTAGGGAATTAGGGGATTTTTAAATTGGGGATCTAGGAGATTTGGGGATTTTTAAATTGGGAATCTAGGAAATTTGGGGATTTAGGAGATTTGAGAATTTTTAAATTGGGAATTTAGGGAATTTGGGGATTTTTAATTTGGGGATTTAGGAGATTTAGGAATTTTTAAATTGGGAATCTAGGGAATTTGGGGATTTTAAAATTGGGGATTTAGGAGATTTAGGAATTTTTAAATTGAGAACCTAGGGAATTTGGGGATTTTTAAATTGGAGATTTAAGAGATTTGGGGATTTTTAAATTGGGGACCTAGGGAATTTGAGGATTTTTAAATTCTGAATCTAAGGAATTTTTGTATTTTTAAATTAGGGTTCTAAAGAATTTTGGGGGCTTTAATTGGGAAATCGAGGAAATTTGGGAATTTTTGATTTGTTAATCCAGGAAATTTGAAATCTATAAATAGGAAAATGTAGAGAATGCATTTTCAAATTAGGAAATTTAAAAATTTTAAGATTTGAGAATTTGGGGATTTTTAAATTTGAAAATTTCTCGAAATGGAAACAGAAAATATTTGTGGGTTAGAAGGTACTTAAAATGGAATCAAAATCCAGACTACAATTACTAACCACACTATTTATTTTATCGGGTGAAATACAAGATTGCAGCGTCGGAAGTGCTCTCGGCGATTTACTATACAGAACGAACCCCTAGTCTATACAATCCCTTAGTTTTACTTGCTCGCGCGGACCCTAACGAAAAGCCTTCCTAACCTTCAGAAAAAAACCCCGCGCGGTTGGGTCTTGCAATTTCTTAAAAAAACTGGCCCGCACGCCTCGTCGCCTTACACTTCTGGAAAAACCTGGACTGGGCGAGTGGTCACCAGATGGGCCACTGCCCGATGACCCGGCTCGCCCAGCCTAACAATAAAATAGTAAAAACCTTCTTTTACAATCGTAGCGGAATACCCGCTACATATTAAAATTTGAATATTTGAAAATTGGAAGACTGAGCGTTATGAGAATTAGTATTTGATAGACAGGGTATTTGAGAATCGATAGATTCGAAGATACGAGAATTTAATGCGAGGAAAATTAATTACATTAGGAAATTAGCCGATATTTATACATAGATCGGCGCACCTATATCCGTTTATTGCACGACGCCGGTTGCAATCCTCTCGTCATTCGTTTATCGGATTGCGAGCCGGTGCCGGCAACGAGAAATATCGATTCTTTGTCGTCGTCGTAGCTGTCGCGATACAATGAATTTCGTAGCGTGACGTCGAAGTAAACGAGGAAGAAAAAGCGGGTATATAAGGTGAGAAAGGTAGATCGAAGGGGTACGTACACGTTAGAAAGCGAGAGGGAGAGCTTCCTGATAGTGTTCTTTCATGGCAAAGAAACGGTACCGGCTGAATAGAACAGCGCAGTGTTCCGTACAAGTACGTGGAAAACGGAGAAATTGGACTCGTTCCGGGGTATGTGTTCTTTCATCGGTTTCCTCGTGTTATCGTTCCATCGAAGGTGAGAAAGAACGATGCTCCACGATACGATACCTTCGAGGAATTAACTCGAAGAACATGATTATGAGCCTCTGTAAACCCCGCATCGACATGGTTCGCGTATTAGACTACATCGTGCCGCTACCAGATGATCCACTTTACATTGTTTTAGCAAATTACTGCTCGTAATAGTTTCGCGAAGATTGATGCGTTTAAATGGGATGAGTATGTAGTGAACTTTGGAACGTTAAATGCATGCACTTAAATTCTAATCAATTATGTGTATAATGTCCATGTAAATTTGTCGTACCATTGTTACGGTAATTTAATCCTTTATCGCGTAACGGCTCATTTGTGTCGGACATTTTTATTTCATGCTGTTACATGTGTCGTATGCTATATATGTACAGGGTTTAATTCTTTCACTTAAAATTACTTTTGTATTTTCTATTTTTCGAAAGTAAATAGTTTTTAATATTGGTGTTTGCCGATACTGTTTGCTGTAAGTGACAGTTACTTGGTTTCAGTAAAAATTACTGGTGGACACGATTATTTTCTAAACTTTAACATGGTATAAGAGCCATTTTGAGATGCTCTATTTTTGATTCTATTTTTAGGAATAGAATAATTGATAATGAAGCATTAATACTTGTTACATCTTGTCGATTGTTAATTTTACATTAGCAATATTATTAGATGACCTGTTCAGATATTTTTGACGTGTCCTAAACTTCATATTGATGACGTTCAAGTGCTATTTCTAAACTTCCTGTCATGCTCGTGTCGAAATGTGTATATATTTAGAAATTGAATAGTTTATACTTGTCAAAGTTACGTTCGATGCTATAATTGGTAATCATTCGTTTCCTGTAAGAAATATTGATGGGTGGATCTATATCTGCATTTTCATGGAACTCTTAGCTTTGAATTGACGTAATACAAGTGCTGTTTTGAGTTACGTTTCTGTCATGATTATCGTTTTGAACGTTTTACATTTTACATCACTTTTGATACATCAACATTGCTTGCTATAGTTAATGATCATTTTGCATTACCGGGGAATACATATTGATATTTTTGTTCAATACTAAGCTTTAAATTCATATAGCATAAGTGTAATTTTAAAGTACTTTTCTGTCATGATAATCAGTTTGAAGTTTTTAGGTTCAGAAATGAAAGATTTGATATATACCACGGTATCGTTGTTTACTATAACTGGCAATCATTTCTTTCACATTAATATTATTAATGGTGCATCTTTACAGTTATTTTTATTATGTTCTAAGCTTTAATTTGATATAACACAAATGGCATTTTGAAATACTTTTCTGTCATGTTTTGAAGTCTTCATGTGTCGTATCTAGATATCCAATATGTAACACATCAAGAGTTTGCTATAATTGACGATTACTCGTATCACATTAATAATTTCAATGGGGGATAACTATAGCTATTTTCCTTCAGTTCTAAGCTTTAAATCGATATAACACAAGTGGAATTTTGAGATACTTTTCTGTCATGATTATTATCTTGAAGTCTTCACGTGTCGTATGTGGATATCCAATATGTAACACATCAATCATTCGATTGTATAATTAACGATTACTCATGCCACATTAATAATTTCAATGGGGGATAACTATAGCTATTTTCCTTCAGTTCTAAGCTTTAAATCGATATAACACAAGTGGCATTTTGAGATACTTTTCTGTCATGATTATTATCTTGAAGTCTTCACGTATCGTATGTGGATACCCAATATGTAACACATTAATCATTCGATTGTATAACTAACGATTACTCACGTCACATTAATAATTTCAATGGGGGATAACTATAGCTATTTTCCTTCAGTTCTAAGCTTTAAATCGATATAACACAAGTGGCATTTTGAGATACTTTTCTGTCATGATTATTATCTTGAAGTCTTCACGTATCGTATGTGGATACCCAATATGTAACACATTAATCATTCGATTGTATAACTAACGATTACTCACGTCACATTAATAATTTCAATGGGGGATAACTATAGCTATTTTCCTTCAGTTCTAAGCTTTAAATCGATATAACACAAGTAGCATTTTGAGATACTTTTCTGTCATGATTATCATCTTGAAGTCTTCACGTATCGTATGTGGATACCCAATATGTAACACATTAATCATTCGATTGTATAACTAACGATTACTCACGTCACATTAATAATTTCAATGGGGGATAACTATAGCTATTTTCCTTCAGTTCTAAGCTTTAAATCGATATAACACAAGTGGAATTTTGAGATACTTTTCTGTCATGATTATTATCTTGAAGTCTTCACGTGTCGTATGTGGATATCCAATATGTAACACATCAATCATTCGATTGTATAATTAACGATTACTCACGTCACATTAATAATTTCAATGGGAGACAACTACAGCTATTTTCTTTTAGTTATAACCTTCAAATCAACATAACACAAGTAGCATTCCAAGATACTTTTCTGTCATGACAATTAATTTGAAATTAAAATTCATATGCGTAACGATATAACATTGTTTCTCTACAAACCGCGAATAATTTTTATTTAAAAAAATGACCTCTCTATAATCTATACACGCTATTTTCATTCGCATCGAAGCATAAGAAACATATTTTGATTTCAGAAAGAATACTCGATTCCCCTTTATTTTATTCAAAACGTTTCCTTTAAAAGCGATGCTACAGATAGTAGAATATCGTATTCAAATCTGTTGTTATCGACTTGCCGATCGAAATAAAGCAGCATCTAAGATTCCGTTGGAAGATGGTTCGTACGGAAGAGGTCTGAGGCCGACAAAGAATCACCTGCACGTGGGCGAACGGTGTTAGCTAACGGAAATCACGTGAGGCGCACTAAGGCGGTCGCGAGCAACGCGTTACATTCCAGAAACTGCATTCGCGAAGCACCGTTGCATCTATCTGCCTTCCTGCAACTTTCTTTCGTTCACCGTTTTATTTTGTTTCACCTCTCCGCCAGGTTTCTGCTCTTTCACCGTTAACGTCTGCTGGTATTAATTGCGACGATTATTCGCGAGAATTGGTAGCACCGGTGCCCCGACCGAAATGCCACGGCGCGTAGAGTAGCGGGCAAATGTTCAACGGCTATATAGCGTTCAGGATTCTTCCCTGAGGAAATTACCGGTAGTTGGCGACTGGACTCGCGCCATATAAAGCTAATTCCACACGACCGACTGTACACGCTCGATTCTCGTTGCTCGTTACTATGGCTGGCCACCGTTTTCGGCTCTGTCTTTTTACGCGAGCTTAATCATCTGCCACCACTGGCGTAACTTTGGAGGATTTTTGTGCGGCATGGGCGAGTAATTTTATTGGGATCAAGCTTTTAATTGGGATGTTTGATGGTTTAGGGATTTGGGGAATTTGGTGGTTAGAAATTTGAGATGTGGAGATTTGAATACTTGGGCACTTGGACACTTGGGCATATGGATTCCTGAATATTTGAGTATTTGGACTCCTGAGAATTTGGATACTTCCATATGTGGACTCCTGAGTATTTGGATATTTGTGTATTTGGACTCCTGAGTATTTGAGCTCTTCTATATGTGGACTTCTAAGGGTTTGGACACTTGGGAATTTGGATACTTCCATGTGTGGATTCCTGAGTATTTGGACTCCTGAGTATTTGAGCTCTTCTATATGTGGACTTCTAAGGATTTGGACACTTGGGAATTTAGATTAGCGAGTATTTGGACTCCTGAGTATTTAGACACTTCCATATGTGGACTCCTGAGGTTTTGAGCTCTTCCATATGTGGACTCCTGAGGATTTGGACTCCTGAGAATTTAGATACTTCCATGTGTGGACTTCTGAGTATTTGGATATTTGCGTATTTGGACTCCTGCATATTTGAGCTCTTCTATATGTGAACTTCTAAGGATTTGGACACTTGGGAATTTAGATTAGCGAGTATTTGGACTCCTGAGTATTTAAACACTTCCATATGTGGACTCCTGAGGATTTGAGCTCTTCCATATGTGAACTCCTGAGAATTTCGACACTTCTGTATTTGGACTCCTGAGTTCGGATTACCTGAATATGGATACTTCCATATCTGGTCTCCTGAGTATTTGAACACTTGGGAATTTGGATTCCTGAGTATTTTTACATTTAGGTATTTAGACTCTTGAGTATTTAGGCACGTGGGTACTTGATCTCTTGAGTATTTAGCACGTGAGTATTTGGACATTTGAACACTTTGACACTTGGATACTTAACTACTTAGACACTTGTACATTCGGACACTAAGACATTTAGACACTTCAACATTTTAATAGTTGAACATTTCATCATTTGCAGATTTGGTCATTTAGAGATTTGGACATTTGAACATTCAGAGATATGAACATTTTAATATTTGGATATTTGGAAATTCAGAGATATAGAGTTATGGAAACTTGAGAATTTGAAGCTTGAACACTTTGACCACCGTGTGACTCATATATAGATGGCATTTAAATACCCATATAAATCCATCATTTACATCAACTTGTTCACGTATCTAATTAGAAATACTTGCATCACGTACATGATATAAAAATATTTGGTAAAACTTCTTAAAGATTAAAAAACAAACTTATTATATTTTTAAGTATTTCATTATGGTAGTTAATTGTGTTAAGAACATTTACATTTCAAAACTTACAAATGCGAAAATTATTGAATTTGTAATAAGTAATTGTAGTAGTAATTTTTGAACTTGCGGATTTAGAAGTTTCAGAACTTAGAAATGTATGAATTTTTGCACTTGTGGATTTAGATATTTCAGAACATAAAAATGTGGAAATTTTCTGCTTACAGATTTAGAAGTTTCAAAACTTGGAAATGTATAAATATCTATATTTGTAGATTTGAATATTTCAGAACATGAAAATGTGAAAAATTTTGTACTTGCGAATTTAAAAGTTTCAAAATTTAGAAATGTATGAATTTTTGCATTTGTAGATTTAGATATTCCAGAACATGAAAGTGTAAAAATTTTGCACTGGTATTCAGTTACGCCAATGTCTAACCGACGCTTTTTCTCCAAGAAAGAAAAGCAGTCGAGCGAAACGAGCTAGATTGTAAAAATACTTTATGATAATTGCTAGTTTGCTTGCGGAATTAATAATTAGAAAGCTGCGGTGTATGTTAGTACGCTATTGTTATTATCTTTTATGTTGCAACTATAACCGTATGGTATATTTGCCGTATAAAGCGTTCAAATATTTGCATCCTGAAATTGGGTTGTACGTATCTTCTAATGTAAATTTGGACATTTCGGTGTTGTAACTTACCTAGATCAAATATAATTTCCATTATTGATGTGTGCGGGCGGTTATGGTTGACTGTCATAGAGAATATGCCGATACAGGAGAATCCCATCATTTGTTCAGTTGTCATTGTTAAGTTGTTTAATTTACTTTCATAATTTCAAACAAATAACTCTGATTTTTTTCTCTGAAATTTGCATTTTGGGATTTGGACAAATTTCAAATTTGGGATTTTGGGATTTGGGAAATTTTCAGATTTGAAAATTTTAAAATTTGGGATTTTGGGATTTGGAAATTTGTGTACTTGAAAATTTGAGATTTTGGGGATTTTTTTACTTGAAAATTTGAAATTTTGAGGATTTGGAAATTTGGAGATTTGTTGACTAAAAAATTTGGAAATTTGGAACTTTAGAAATTTGGAAACTTAGAAATTTGGAAATTTGAAAATTTGAAAATTTGAAAATTTGGAAATTTGGATATTTGAAAATTTGGAAATTTGGATATTTGGAAATTTGGATATTTGGAAATTTGGAAATTTGGATATTTGGAAATTTGGAAACTTGAAAATTTGGAAATTTGGAAACTTGAAAATTTGGAAATTTGGAAATTTGGAAATTTGGAAACTTGGAAACTTGGAAACTTAGAAATTTGGAAGAGTTTGAAAGTGATTTACCTATAACCTAAAATTCTTAAAATTCGAAAATTGAAAGAATTGCAATTCCAAAAATTGAATAACATCTCATCAAATTTAACGCCCTTCATTCTCAAGAAGCTCAAAAATTCAAAGCTTCGAACATTAAAAATTCCCCTAAAAAATTTTCTAAAATTCGCCGGAGTTGAAAGAATTTCAATATCATCCGAAACACGTAAGAATTTCTGTACTTCTACAGAATTCATGGCAGATCATTCGCACCGCGTCATTAGTTGGCCGTTTCAGTGAATAATTTTACATCTCCTATAGATGAGCCATTTCAGTTTCTTGGCGAATATGGTTCTCCATAGGTCGCGCAAAGATAACCATAACCGCGTAATATAGCCATAACATGAACACCTGCAAACGACACCTTTGACCATCTCATTTCTAGACAGAATCGTTGCAGCATTCAGGTAGGTACCTATGGTTAGTTCGTGGGCGATTTTACAGCCTAGCTGTCTCGTTTTTGTCGTTCCCCTTTATCCAGCACTCAAAGTGCAACTCTGCAAGTTGCTGCGTTGCAATTCGAGCCTTTAAGATCGAGTTGCAGAAGAAGCAGCTGACTGCACTCCACTTTCATCGGACAATATACGATGAAGTTCTTGTACGTGTATCGAGGGCCCTTTTGCTTCGAGTCTCAAGTCATCCGCGAAAATACTTTGAGAAACTTATACACCGCTGCGTCGTACTAACAAAAAGAAGTACACCAGACTCCCTTATGACGCGGCTGGTACATTGCTGATCAAAATTGTAAGTTCCTTCGGTTTTAGTTTACTTGCGGGTATTTTACTTGAAGTGTTTTATTGGTTTACGCGGGAGATGTTTTTATTGAAACTTTATTGTGTACTTTTTACTGTGAAATTCATGTTTTATATTATATTTATTTTATAGTATATTGATTTTATACACTTATGCATTCTAACTCGTACACATAGATACTCACATATGTATGCATACACATGTGGTCTCTAACTATCACACATATATATTCACATACACACATATACACACATAGACATACATACATACATACATACATACGTACATACATACATACATGCATGCATACATACATACATATGTACATACATACATGCATACATAAATACATACATACATACATACGTACATACATGCATGCATACATACATACATACATACATACATACATATATACATACATACATATGTACACACATAGACATATACATACACGCATACATACATACACACATTTACACACACTTGCAGTAATACATATGTATATATGCGCATATATCCTCATATAAAATATACACATACACATATGCAGTCGCACATATACACACACATGCGAATATGTAAAAAAAGTATTTTAAAATAGAATAGTAAATACCTTAAAAGAAATTACTTAAAAAAAAAGAACGAAAACCTGTATTTGCAAAATGTATCTAAAAGATAGAATCTCTCTAGTACAATATGTCCAAGCACAGTAAACAGGTACGCAAATGTTGATCCGCTCATTCTCTTGAAAATCCGCGCAAATGGTTCGTTCCATCTCCGCTCGGAACGTGTTATTAATTTCGTTTCCGATTACCGGGCGTCGTTTGCTCGTTCGAGCAGTCACGGATGACGGTCGCTTAATTATTTATAAGTAATTAAGATTCACGTATTCCCAGAGGGCCGCCACCGTCGCGCATAACAACCTTCATAGATATTTCAAGCGCAGACACTCCGGAGAGGTTGCATTAAATACCCACGTGTCGAAGATACCGGTCCCCCTTATTCCGTAGACGTTGGCCAAGAAATTTGCAAGGGGAATCGCGGTTTTGGTTACACGCTCCTTTTACGTAGTTCGTCGCTTTCGATCGCGAGCTTTTCTAACCAGAATAATTTACTGGAGAATTGCTGATATAGGTGGTGATACCAATGTGTGGCGATTTTATACGTCGAAACTCGATGAGTGGCACTTTTGCGTGTGGCGATATGTGTGGTAGTTTAACGCGTGGTATTTCAGTGCTTGGCAATATAATGCGTGGAATTTTAGTATGTGGCAATATGACCCGTGGTACATTAATGCGTGACAATTTAATGTTTCTTTACTTTATGGGTGGACATATAATAAGTAGTAATTCAGTGAGTGGCAATATAATGCTTTGCAATTCAACTCGTGGTGATATAACGCGTTGCAACTTAATTCGTGGCGATATAACGCGCTGTAACTTAATTCGTGGCGATATATCGCGCTGCAACTTAATTCGTGGCGATATAACGCGCTGCAACTCAACTCGTGGCGATATAACGCGCTGCAATTCAACTCGTGGTGATATAACGCGCTGCAATTCAACTCGTGGTGATATAACGCGTTGCAACTTAATTCGTGGCGATATAACGCGCTGCAACTCAACTCGTGGCGATATAACGCGCTGCAACTCAACTCGTAGTGATATAACGCTTTGCAATTCAACTCGTGGTGATATAACGCGCTGCAACTTAATTCGTGGCGATATAACGCTTTGCAATTCAACTCGTGGTGATATAACGCGCTGCAACTTAATTCGTGGCGATATAACGCGTTGCAACTCAACTCGTAGTGATATAACGCTTTGCAATTCAACTCGTGGTGATATAACGCGCTGCAACTTAATTCGTGGCGATATAACACGTTCCTACTTAATTCGTGGCGATATAACGCGTTGCAACTTAATTCGTGGCGATATAACGCGCTGCAACTCAACTCGTAGTGATATAACGCTTTGCAATTCAACTCATGGTGATATAACGCTTTGCAATTCAACTCGTGGTGATATAACGCGCTGCAATTTAATTCGTAGCGATATAACGCTTTGCAATTCAACTCATGGTGATATAACGCTTTGCAATTCAACTCATGGTGATATAACGCTTTGCAATTCAACTCGTGGTGATATAACGCGCTGCAATTTAATTCGTGGCGATATAACGCGCTGCAACTCAACTCGTGACGATATAACGCGCTGCAACTCAACGTAATTCAGCTCCTGGCAATATAACCCGCTATATAAAGAGTCAGTTCATCGCGTGACCATATAATGCGAGGTAAAGCATGGCGTGGTAATAGGTCACAGATTGACGTACAGCAATATAATCCATCGCAAATTGACGTATGGCAATATAATGCCCGTTAATCCAGCTCGTCGTAATAGGACGCGTCGCAAATTAACGCATGGCAATATAACACGTGGTAGTTCAGCGCAACAATCCGTCGCAATCCAGCACATTACAATACAGCTCTCGACTATCACTTGGCGATACAAAGCGTGGCAGTACAATGCATCGCGATTCAACGCGCGGCTATACAAATCGTGACGATATACCGCGTGCAAATCTAACAGTTTAGGATATATCTTAAATCAGTGTTACTCGTTGCAATATAAATTTCCCTCTTATTCCGTCGCGAAGAAATTTGCAAGGGGAATCGCGGTTTTGGTTACACGCTCCTTTTAGGTAGTTCGCCGGTCTCGATCGCGAGCATTCCAAACGAGAATAATTTGCCGGAGGACTACCGACAACGGCTGCTACGAGGATCTGAATATTCGCCGTGATTTGGACCATTTCACCTGCTCGTTTCCACGAGAGGTCACCTGGGGCACCAGGACCACGTTCTACCTACTAGTTTCTCTGCTTTTGAATATTCATTCGGAGGAATTGGCTCGCCCGTTTAAATAGCCCGCCAACTTTCTAACCACACACTTTTGCCTTGCCCACTTCTCTACTCGCGATTCCATCACCGAATTTCAATTATGACCAGAAACGTCGGTTGTGCATCGGTAATTTTTTGATGGACTCGTTAAATTATCATCTGTTCAGTCTTTTAGAGGTCTGCATTTTGTCTCGTGGACTTATAATCTTTGAAGGAACTTAACTTTTCGTTCGTATATTCGTAACGCGTTTCGTCTTATGAGTCGAGGTAATTTTTGAAGGAAGTTAACTTTTTATTCGTATGTTCGTAATACGTTTCGTCTAGTGAGGTAATTTTTGAAGGAGGGTTAGCTTTTAATTCGGATATTCCGCTCGTTTAGAGCAGTTTCGTCTTGTGGGTCGAGTTGAGTTTTTGATGAGATGCAAAGTGATGGTTGGCATCTTGTGCCGGATCGGTATGAGTTCAGCGATGAAAATTGCATTAGGTAATTCGGGGGAAATGGGAATGGATTAAATGGGGATAAAGTGTAGTAGAGGGATTAAATACTATTTTGCATTTACAGTTGTAATCCTATGTATGCCGTTTTTATCGGAAATTCGATTGTTGATAAAGGGATTTGTGTATGGCGGGTATGATATGGATTTTATGTTCGCCTATAGAATTTAATTACTGGCTATTATTTTGTGAATTTAAATCCTTGCAAAGTTTTTGTAGTTCTTTGGTGCTGTTGAGAATATGCGAATATGAGAATTTAGGAATTTGGAGATTTGGGTTTTCAGAAAGGGTTATGGTTGTTTAGCAAGTTAGGGTATGGATTTAGGGATCTGAGGATTTGGAGATTTGGAAATTAGAACATTGAGAAATTAAAGTATTCTTTGGTACTTTGGTACTTTTGAGTATATGTGAAGATGAGAATTTAGTAATTCGCAGATTCAGATTTTCAGAATTCAGAAACTTGAGTTACGGTCATTTAGGAAGTTAAGATATGGAGATTTAGGGATCTGAGGATTTGGAGATTTGGAAATTAGGGCATTGAGGCATTAGAGAATTCAGAGATTTGCATATCTATGGATGTGATCATTACATTGTAAATATGGTTGACCCTTATGAAAATGTCAGAATTTGGTTTTCTCTTCCATCCATAGCAACCAACATCCACATCTACACCAACCTTCCTAAATAATGATATTAATGATCTATCGTTAAGGAAGACCTTATATTTTGATTCGTAGTTCAGTATTAACCGTTCACGTGACCCATACTGATAATCCATTGGCATCGTAGATAGGTGACTTTGTAACTCGATGATTTTGCGACAGATCGTTAGCCTGATAAGTAGACACACAGAGCAGTGCTGTATATAATCGTTTTATCTATGTGTACCATTTCACCCGTGCGAGATATCGTGTATCATCGATCGACGCACGCGTGCACACCTGTTCCTGTGTACACCGTCAGAGATGGCTATTATCGAGTATCACCGATGCGCCTCGCAAATCGTATACAGGGTGTTTCATTTAACATCTTTATGGTCACAGATGTTAACCCTCATTGAAGTTTCTATGACTCCAAAACTATTGGAAGATGTTTTGAGATATCAGAAAATTTTTACGACATGATTCTGGACATATTACTTGCAATAGCTTATTAGAAAGAAGTCTTCGATATAAGTGAAACGTTTGTAGTAAAAATATGTTCCGAATTATGCCGTGTTTGGTCTCGTTTTAATCAGGAAAATATCACAAATATGTTAGTTAAAGTTTTGTGACAGAAAAACAAAAAATAAAAAAGTTTTATTTTTGCAATAGTTGTTTCATCAAAATTTTATTTCTTTATGTTCGATTCGAGCGTTTAAAAAGTTATGTAAGAGGTCATTAAAATATTAAAATTATATTTAGGAATAATTCAGAAAAATTATTAAAATATTGAATTTATGTAGGAAACATTTTTGCGTTTATATAACTGAAGAAGATGTTCACATTTCAATGGGACACCCGGTAAAGTGTCCTCAGTAATTTCTTACAATCTCGTTATTTCTTTAATTCTCGTGCTGTCAGCAGTGAGACAGAGTTATATATATCTCTGATGTTAAAAGGGTAATTGCTACATATGTCATTCACGTGTGGGTGACGTTTGAAGTCCCGTAGAAATGCATTATCTAGGTGTATTATTAGGAATTCTTTGAGTTTGTCAATAAGTACAAATATTCGTGATAAATATTTCAAGTAGTTTTAGTAGGAATTGTAGATATAGTACTTAGAATTCCTTCATTTTATCAGTAAATAGAAATGTTTATAATAGATATTTGTATTTCATGTTAAATGTTCGTGTTAGATATTTATATTTGATGTTACATTATTATAAATTCTAGAATATTATTTGGAATTTTTTCGTCTTATCAATGAAGCAAAATATTAATATTAATTATTTTAAGTAGCGGACAATATAAATCATTATCAATTATTTTAATATTATTTATTTCGCCACTACATCAAATCACAGTTCTTTTAACACAAAATTCTGGAGATTTCAGTACTAATCCATATCATGCTTGAAATTATGAATTTTCGAAGTTAATAGCCGAGCGGCAATAATTGTAATTGACACCCTGTATGTGCGTGTACGAGTTTCTCGATAATTCGAATTACAGATATCCGTGGAATCTACACGCGAACGACAATTGTCGAGGGTCAGTGACTTGCTTTATGACCCTCATCACATCGTCGCTTCGATTATTTATTGCCTTTCAAATGGACGATATAGCTCGATTAAAAGTACGTGTCGAAATTACGAGTACCAGTAAATCTCTTGTTATTCGTCAAACAAAATCGGAAGTTTCATAGTGCTTCCCGCGGTATCATATAGATTTCACAGTGAAAATTAGCTGGTCTCGAAATGGTGAAATGATTAGCTAACTTTAAGCTCTAAATGAAATATGAGGTTCGTAAAAACTTTGTACATTATCGTTAAACTTCGAGCTTTAATTTAACATGTCATGAATACCGTTTTACGACGCTTTTATGTCATGAAATTATGTTAGACGCTTAATGTCTCCAATTTAGTAGTTTGGTATGGATTGACGTGTTTCTTTCATTCTTATTTAATTTACTTTGTTTATATGTAGAATCTTAATAAAGCATTTATATGGGAATTTTTGGTAGATTTCAAGCTTTAATTTGGTGTATCATAAGTACCATTTTATAGTACTTTTATGTCATGAAATTATGTCAGACTCTTCACATTTGGAATTTAGTAGTTTGGTATGGATTGACGTGTTTCTTTCATTCTTATTTAATTTACTTTGTTTATATCTAGAATCTTAATAAAGCATTTATATGGGAATTTTTGGAAGATTTCAAGCTTTATTTTGGTGTATCATAAGTGGTATTTTATGATACATTTATGTCATGAAATTATGTTAGATCCTTCACATTTGGAATTAAGTAGTTTGGTATGGATTGATGTGTTTCTTTCATTCTTATTTAATTTACTTTGTTTATATGTAGAATCGTAACAAAGCATTTATATGGGAATTTTTGGCAGATTTCAAGCTTTAATTTGGTGTATCATAAGTACCATTTTATAGTACTTTTATGTCATGAAATTATGTCAGACTCTTCACATTTGCAATTTAGTAGTTCGACATGTTTTAATGTGTTTCCTTCGTTCTTATTTAATTCACTTTGTTTATATGTAGAATCTTAACGAAGCATTTATACCATAATTTTTGGCAGCTTTCAAGCTTTAATTTGACATACTTTAAGTGCCATTTTACGATACTTTTGAGTCATGAATTTTCATTCGAATTTATACCTGTTAAAATAATTTGACGTACTACCTAATATAATTGTTTCTTCTAATAATTGATAGTTTCATGTATCTTAAGATCATAAAAGGAGCGTTTATACAGTAATTCTAAACAAGCTTTAAGCTTTAATTTGATGTATCATAAATGCCATTTTACGGTACTTTTCTGTCATGAAATCTTGTTAACGTTTTACCTAAACCTTAATATTTAACAACGAATTTTTTTCTTGTCTTCCTAAACTTGCTTATACACAAGACATCTATAGCATAATTCTGAGTTACGTTTAAGCTCAAAATTGACGTATCATAAGCGTTATTTCTGAACAACCTTCTGTAACGAATTTACGTTCGACTTTGTACCTGTTTGATTCGGCGACCAATATTTATGCGGTCTCTATGTCGTTTAAATCGGTTGAATCGACTAATTGGGACATTTGAAACTGCCCAAACCCCCCGGTTAATCTCCATCAAACTAAAGATGCAAAACCGGTGACAGTCCCCGATAAATCGGCTCAAGACAAAGGTGTGCAATTAATAGAAACTGACGCAAGCTGGAAACTTCTACAGCGATCCGTAAATTTAGATTTCTCGACGTCGAAATTATCGGCTTCGGAACTGTTATCGGCAACGCTTCTGACCCGGTTTCCACGCTTTCCATCAAATGTCGTGGAATTTGCAGAAAAAATTTGACAAATGGCCGTTAAATGTTCTTCGTCATTAATTTCGTCGGGAAATTCAGTGGAACCCTCGAACTGGCTCGGGGAATATCGCACGGGTCTTTCGTCTGGCCTTTGACCAATTTCCAATCGCGATAAAAAGCGGCTCGGACTGCTTGCCGCCAATTTTCATCGCGACGTTAAACTATTTATCGCCGGTACATTCAATATTCATCCGTGCCATTTCATTTATCATGTAGTCACCCGGGAGGAGTTGTTTCGTTTTCGTTCAGCGTAGTCTGACTTCCGAGCTCGAGCCGGGGACGTTTATTTCCGAAGAAGAAGGAGGCGAAGAAAGAGAAAAAAGGAAGAAGGAAATTGTTATTTACGTCCGAGTACTTTCTCGGAAGTGTGACGGCGGATGTGCTTGCAGCCGAAGCTTGCAGGAAACTGTACTTTGGCCGAGATCGACGTTACTTATTAATCACAACCCGCTTGGAGTCTCAAAGAACGTCGGTAGACTCATTCATCGGCCTCGTCGAGGATACCTAGCGCTTCTTTTTTGGCGCCTTTCATCCACTAGACTTATCTCCTTCTTCCCTCGGCTTTTTCCACCTAGCCACGGCCTCGTTGCCAGCTCGACACGGGCGTGCAATCTTTTTTTTTCTTTTTTCCTCGAAACTTGTCGCAATCACGGCTAACAAATTCCATTCGTAAATGACCGTATACGGTAAGGTATCCGCGCATACCGTTGAGACACGATTACACTATCGACAGGATGCTTGGCCGTTTGCGAGCCTCCAATCTGCGACAATCCGGGGAAAGGTTATTTATCGAGATTACGTTTATAGGGATTGCAGTTGGATTACGCGCCATAGTTAACAAGGAATTACGTCAGATGAATCGGTTTGTAGGCCGCGCGCCGATCGTCTTTTGCTAAATACCGAGAATAGTTTTTAAATTGTTGCTTATTAGGAGATGTGGAAGGTAAAATTTCTGATGCGATGACTGAAAAGTTTTGTAACGCGGCGCTTGTGATACATCTGAAGCTTAGAATTCACTGAAAATTGTATTTGTGTCACAATAATAGGACTTGTGTGAACAAAGTTAGGAAAACAGGTTGAATTTTCTATAGTCTATTTTGGAAGATGACATGTGTAACGCAATTTCATGACAGAAAAGTTTTATGTAATTACACTTGTGATACACCAATTTAAAGCTTAAGATTCACTGAAAATTACTGTATTTGTGCCCCATTAATAATTCTACTATAAACAAAAATTAGAAATTAAAAAAGGAAGCTATTAAGTTGAATGTGTTCAATAATCTATGTTGGAAAATAAAAATTGTAACGCAATTTCATGACAGAAAAGTTTTATGTAATTACACTTGTGATACATCAATTTAAAGCTTAAGATTCACTGAAAATTACTGCATTTGTGCCCCATTAATAATTCTACTATAAACAAAAATTAGGAATTAGAAAAGGAAGCTATACAGTTGAATGTGTTCAATAATCTATGTTGGAAAATAAAAACTGCAACGCAATTTCATGACAGAAAAGTTTTATGAAATGATACTTGTGATACACCAATTTAAAGCTTAAGATTCACTGAAAATTACTGTATTTGCGTCCCATTAATAATCCTTCTATGAACAAAATAGATCACGAAAGAAAACAATTACTTTAGACTAAATATTCCACTTTGTAGAATACAAAGCTTAAATCAATTTCATGACAGAAAAGTTTCATAAACTAGAGCTAATTTGAAGCTTGAAATCTAGTGAAAGTTACTATATTTATACCCCGTTAGTCCTTGTATAGAAAAAATTATGAGTCAAGAAAGGAAACAATTTAGATTGAAAGTTTAATGCATATCGGAAGGTAAAAAGTTTAATGAAATTTCATGACAGAAAAGTATCACCAAATGGCGCTTGTAATACATTAATTTAAAGCGTGAGATATGCTGAAAATGACTGTATACATGCCCTGTTTATATTCCGAATGTGACCAAAATAGGAAATTAGGAAAGGAAGCTATTAGGTTATGTAGCATATTGAGTAACTGATTTCAAAACGTGAAAGGTCTCACGCGATTTCGTGACAGAAAAGTACTATAAAGTAGCAGTTGCAATGCATCAGTTAAACGTTTAAGCTTTGCTGAAAATTGCTATGAGACTGTTTCGTTGATACTCGTAATATAAACAATGTCAGAGATTAAAACAGGAAAGCGTTAGGTCAGATTACATGGTTCTTTTTAAACAGTGAAACAGTGCAACACAATTTCATGACATAAAAGTTTTGTGTAATACCACTCCTCATATACGAGTTTAAAGCTTGAGATCTACTTGAAGTTACTATACAAATTCTCTTTTGATATTATTAGTGTAAGTAAAGTTATAGATTAAAAAAACAATAAGATTTTTATTTGTACAGAAGCGTATTTCGAAATACGAAAGTTTAAATTTATGACAGAAAAGTATTACTAAGTGGTACTTGTTATACATTGACTTCAAGCTTAACATGTGTTAAATATTACTGTATATTCCTAATATAATTAAAGTTAGGAATTGAGAAAGTGGATTACGAGGTTAGGTTGAATATTCAGTGACCTATTTGAAAAGGTCAACAGTCTAGCGCAATTTCATGACAGAAAAGTATAGCGAAGTGGCATATATGGCACATCAATTTCAAGCTTAAAGTATGCTGAAAATTACTATATAAACGCCCCGTTAACATTCCTACTGTAAGCAAAGTTAGACATTAGAAAGTAGAACTATCAGGTTTTTGCCGATGACCAATTTCGGAAAATAGTCTGAGATAATTTGATGACATAAAAGTCTCCCAAAATGGCACTTACACTACGTCAATTTGAAGCTTAATCCCTTTCGTACTAAATCCAGCTATAGCCCCTAGGCGCAGAACTACTGTTCATATAATACGAGCGATTATAATTGAAGCATTTGCAGGCCAGTGCTTGTGCACTAGCCTTAAAATATCAAATGATAAAGATGATCGTTGCAGGAGGATTAAAACTTGCTTGAAATAATTATACAGACGTTTCGCAATCGGAATATTAGACGAATATTACTACAATTACTGCGACCAATTTAATGCACAGGGAAAGCGTAACTAATGAACGTACAATACAGAGCCAGATTTCGGTACACGTTAATAGTTGGATCAATACGCTGGAAGATCTTGCACAAATCGAACGTTAGTTTCCCTCGTTTATCCGTCGAACTAACGTTTCCTCTACTTCGAAATGAAACGCACACTTCCGCGTAAGTTGCGCATTTACAGCGGTATTTGTCTTTCGCACAATACCATCAAGAAGTTGTTGCAGCCTGTTGAGAGAGTTCTGATAAAGTTTTCGGCTCTCTCGCCGCTTACACGGAAATCCTTGGTCATAAGGTGTGTCATACATATGCCACGACCTTGCATTTTATGCGAAAAGTTTTGCTCGTATTGTCTTTGCACAGGGATACCACCGTTTACTATTCATTTCACCGGCAAATAGCATGAATCTCGGGCATCGTGTGTCTTCCTCTTCTTCTGTTTCTTAGAACAGGGGTTTTGAAAGGAGATCCCGGAAAATTGCTGCAGGTTTAAACTTGGGATCTGCTCATAGAATGTGGACTCACAAAGGGTTTGGATCTATTAATTAGACGGAACGTTAACATAGATTTTTTTACGTCGTTTTGAGGGATGAAACACCTTTGCACAGCTGCGTTTACTTGTTTCAATAGATGGTTGCTAATAGCTTTCCTCAAATTTAAAGCGGTCTTGGAAAATTGCTGCAGATTTAAACCTGGGAGCCACTCACAGAATGTGGACTCTCAAAGGATCTGTTAATAGATGTATCTCAGATCTATTAATCAAAATTTCATAAATTCGCCTTGTAAAATAATTACAAGCGAGGTATAGCGAAAAGTTTAGAAACGGGTGTGTGGGCATAAAAGATCGGAGGACGAAGAAAAAGAGAGCAAGGGCGCAGGGAGAAAATTTGCGGGCAGCACGCCCTGTCTAATTATCCATGCGCTTTGTGCGTACAGTGGTTGAGTAAAAGCAACAGCAGCAATAGCATCAGCAACACCGTTTACTATAGCCTAGGCACGGCTGCTCGAACCGTGGATAATTCTAGGCCGATCGTTCACCGTTCAACGAGCCGTGGATCAAAGCAAAAACAGTAGGCTAGCTCTCGTCTTGTTCGCGATTTCCAGCCTGGTGAAATCCTCTCGACGATTTTCTACCGTGATCGTGTTCGTTTCGTGGCAACGCGCCTTTCAAAGCTCGCTTGCCTAGAAAACCTCGCCATTCTTTCTTTTCTTCTTCCTTCCTTCCTTTTTCCTCTTTTCCTCGTTCCAGCCAGCCCGCAACACCTACAACATTTCTATTCTATTTTTACCGGTGCGTTTACAACGCGATCATATCGAGCATTCGTACGGTTCTAGCCACGAATTTATCGTGAACGATAAATCGGTAATGTACTATGCCGCCGCTATGGCAATCCATTTTTATTTTCATCCCATAACCGGGAGAGTGAACGATGTTTATTCGGGGAATATAGCGGCTATCAATTTCGGGGCGCGCTGATGCGTTTACGAGAAACGTCTACGTGATTTGTTCAGGATGTTTGCATCAGAAGTTCGTCTTCGAGATCGTAAATGTACTCTGGTTCACAATTTTTCAACTATCTTTTCCAGTTTCTTAATAATGGTTTGGATGCTGCTGATCATATGTATAATTCGATCATAATTAGGCATCAGTTGCTGTTATATTATGAATTACCGCGTATTACACTAGATATGTACTTCATCCAGATAATTATTTGTGCTTCAGGGATGTAGTTAAGTGAATTACGAGTTTGAGCTGTATACTCTTTTATTTTTAAAATATGGGTCTACGTATGTGTTCCACAAATCTCTAACTGTTCATTCATAGATATATCTACGTCCTGTTCATGCTCAAGACCTGGATAGTTAGATATGCTACTACATCTGTAATGGTCATAGCTAGCCTAAGGTACGAATCTGCATTAGATATCTTTGCTGATTCCTTGTAAATCGTTACCTAACTGCGAATGATGTTATTTGATCTGGGTAACTGTTTTGTGCTGAAGGTATGCTGTTGAAGTATATGAACCTAACTGTTTAATCATACACTGTTATGAATTAAAAATGTGGGACTGCTTGGGTGTTCTATAAGTGTATTCATTCACAGACTATCTGTTATGGGTCTGTTTCGATTGGAAATCTTAAGGTCTTAAGTCTCATTATCTTGAGTCAATGTCTATGTCTAACTATCCTTAGCGCAAGTTTGCCATAAGTCCAACTATCCTAAATGCAGGTCTGCGTCTAACTTTCCTAAGTCCAAGTCTTGTAATCCATGTAGCTTACAAGTCATCATTGAACTGATCACCTGCTATAGTTATAGCATGATTATAGTTATTCTTAACAATTCAGGTATTCTACAAGGTGTCACCTAACTGACAATCTGCATATGACTGTAATTATAATGTGGTTTAAACGTGGAGACATTGAAGTATAACTGCAACCTTGCAAGTTCATTCAGAAATATAATTGTAACTCCATGCCAAAAATGTGGGCCTATCTTTATTTCTAGTAATCATACAACTATTCGTCCACAAATATAATTATCTCACACCTACACTATAAGACTATTTTGGTACCATTACTGTGATCTTGTAAGTTAGGTAATTATTCATCCACATGACTGCAACTATTATGGATCTATCTACGTATCCCACGAGACATCACCTAATTATCTATAGACACTCTAAACTGTTCTACGTCTAAAGCATTGATCCATTAATGGTTACCTAACTATCTCCCTATAGATAATGTCTTTATTCTGAGTTGAATAGATGGATCTACGAGTCATCAACTACCCATCCACATGACTATTATTATATTCTTAAGCATGTTGCAAATCTCGTGAGATATGGGTCCATTTAGGTATCCTTACAAATCCACTGTCTCACAAGCTTTAGTTTGCAAATCTAATTTTCAAATACCATACTTTGTGCTGAAGAAAGTACTAGATAGGGTTCTTCACTTCTTAGCTTAGAATCAGTAAGTGAGTAACAATTATTTGGTGCCTCAGATGTGGAAATATTACGAAGTCAAACTCGTCATCCACAGTGTACAGATGGGTTTAAACTTCAAAGCTAATCTCTAGATAGTTATCAACTTATTACCTATTTGTACTTAAGACATATGTCCATGTACGTGTCTTCATCTACTGTATTCTTGTAAATATTTAACAAACTCTCATTCACATTCTAGAGACGCCTATAAGCTTCAAATCTAATTTTCTATTAACAAGTACTCTTACATGTCCTCACCTAACTTGTCATCCACATTCTACAGATGGGTTTAAACTTCAGAGCTAATCTCCAAATAGTTAACAGCCTATTTACTATTTGTACTTAACACATATACCCATGTCTTTGCCTACTATATTCTTATAATTCCTCACCTAGCTTTATCCACATTCTACAAATGCCTATAAACTCCAAATCTAATTCCGAATGATACAGAATTACCTACTAAGAATACGTATCAAAGACATATGCCCACTTACGTATCTTCACCTACTGTATTCTTACAAATCCTTATTCAAGTCACCTACATCCTACAAATCTCTCCAGACCACAAATCAAATATTCAAATACCCTTCTCCGAAGAAAGAAAGCACACAGAACTGGTTGCTAGCTTTATCCAAAGCTTCATAGAACTGTCAGGGATTAATAAATCGGTGTCGTTGATCTTTCTTTTCACACGGACAACCGATTTACCAACCGTGTCTTCTTCCCGGTCGGATGTTCACACTTTTCCGCGGTAAATCATGATCACCGCGTTACTTATTCCGTAATCCAACCGCGGCTCGCAATTTTATCCGGTCTACTTGGCCGAGCCACGAACAATCGATTTTCACTGAACGATCGGATCGTAACGACGCGAATCAGCGTGCTTAAATTCTCCCGATTCCTGTTACTCACGTTAGACGTTCGAT
Organism: Megachile leachella; assembly: GCA_963576845.1. Taxonomy (NCBI): domain Eukaryota; kingdom Metazoa; phylum Arthropoda; class Insecta; order Hymenoptera; family Megachilidae; genus Megachile; species Megachile leachella. The sequence goes on from OY756251.1 coordinate 9,007,846, forward strand.
TACGTCGATTCAGCTCCGGGATCTTCCCTCGTTCGAGATCTATTTGCTTGATTTTACAATCTCTTCTATCCTCCCTCTTGGTATTTTTTTTTCTATCGTGACAACGATCCAACCAGGAAAATTAAATCGCTTCTCTCTCTTTTCTTTTCCCTTTTTCTTTTGATTTGATTCGTTTCCGATCGGATTGACGAGCAATAGCTGGGCGGTCTCCGTTCGTGACTATGTCTGACGTAAGAGAAAGTCTCGTTCAGCGATGGCGGGTAGCACACGGGGAATCGGAAACCGATGGTGACGACGTTGCTGGAGGGAAGTGACTCTCGATCTACGGTTCGTCGTCTCCGTGTCTGGAAAGTAGGGCGAGCAGCCACGCCTAAGAGTGGCTCGCTCTCAGATGCGTACACCTCGTGAACCTAACCACTTTGTCCGTGTTCTGCTTGCAACACTTTTACTCCCGTCTTTTCGACCGATTCCCCGGAAGCAATACTTTCGTTCAATTTATTCTAACGGGCACGATCTGTCTATCGATGTTTTATGTCACGTTTAATCATTTCTCTCTATAATTAATTTGGTGCTTAATTTTGAGGTATCTTTCAGGATTATATTATTTTGCGAGTGGAGATTTGGAGGGTTGGGAATTTGGAGATTTGAGGGTTTGTGGGACTAGGAAATGTAATTTGGAGATGTAAGGGTGGGCGAATTAGGTATTTGGTAATATAGCGATTTGGAGATCTGAGGATTTTGCAATTTGGGAATTTGGGGACATTGCAATTTGGAGATTTGAGGATTTAAGCGAATAGGGATTTGGGACACTAGGAATTTGGGGCTGTGTCAATTTGGAAATCTACAAATTCGACTAAAAAATTTGAACACATATTTAAGAAAGTACAAATTCGAAAAGGCAGGTATTTGGGAATCTTCCTAGAAATTTGAGAAATCCCTAGAAATTCCTAAGAAAATTGAAGAATTGAAAATTCATCGTTTCTAAATTCAGCATTCGGAAGTTTGGAAACTTAAAAATTTGAAATACTTACATTTATTAATTTATAATAGAAATTTAAATTTTTGTAGCTGGTAAATTTAGGCAATTTTAAAATCTAAAAATCAGAAAACCGTAAACCTTGTGAAGATAGTGATATTTGCAAAATTTGAAAATATATTTACAGATTTTAGAATGGAAAATTTAAACATTTAGTATTTGAAAATGTATACATTTAAAATTTGAAAATTTATAAATTTAAAATGTTGGAAACAAAATTTTAATCACAGTACTAAGCGGTATGTAAATAATCTTCATGTGAATATCAGTTGTCAATGAATATCTCATGATCCATGAGTCCTACGACAAAAATGGTTACCACCAAATTTATAGCTCGGAAAATTTTCTAAAAAAGAGGTTCCAGAAGTTTTATCGTAGTTGCAACCATTTTCATACATCATGATTTGCAAGTTTTCAACTTTCAGATTTCTAAAGAGAAATCGTAACCTCATTAAATCGTAATTTCTCATTATTTGCATCACTCTCAGTGTGAATTATTGAAAGTGATAAGCATAAATGTAGTGTAGAATGTTAATTTCCAATATCTAGACTTTTTTTTATAATTATAACTCTAAGTTTCGTGTAACAATTTTGTTCTAAAAGTCGGGCGATTCCACGTTAAAAATTCGGCAAAAATCAACGAAAGCATTTTTTTATAGGAGGGTTTGTATTCGAGAAAATCAACTTTAAATATTCGCCCGGACCGACTTTTCAAAGCAATTTTCCCGAAAACAGAGCTTTGTACAAACACTCGTTGTTTCTTTCTGTAGAACTAAAAATTTGAAAATTGACTTCAGAGATTACTGAATATCTAAAATTGTAGTTTGTATATTTCTTCGTTTGAAAATTTAAACTTCAAAAATTGCAGCCTTCTATATTTAAAAATTTTCCAACTTCCTTTCCAAATTTGAAAATTTCTACATTTTTGAAGTTTATACATTTCTTATTTATAACAAAAGACCAATGAGACCAGACATTTATTCATTGAACATATGAAAATAAAGTAAAATTAAATTACATACAATCATCTTGCAATATAACTTAAATAAAAGAATGTACAAAATTTTGTTATAAGTGTACAAAAATTTATGCCAGAGAACGGAATTAAATGTAAGAATTGACCCACATCGAGTTTTCATTTCATCAAGCTAAAAATTCGTGATCCTAATTTCTGCTACGGTCTATTTACCGTGCGCCGACAGTCCGGACAATATTCCGTCAGCTAAATTTGCGAGAATCTCCCCAGTAGAATTTTAATATAATTAAAAGAGAAAACAGTGTGAACTTTTTTCTTCGCGCATCTTTTTACATCGAGTTATCGCAAATGCGAGTAAATAAATGGGTTCTCACCGAGATACGATTTATCAAAGATGTTTGTCGCCGGAACAAAAGTTTCGCGCGCGGTCGCGTTAAAAATCCAAGCATTTCTTCAAAATCCTGCCCAGTTTCTTAACAAGGGGGATGAGGACGCGAGCAGACGCAAGCTCCTCTTTGTTCTTTTTCGACGAGAACTTATATATACATGCACGAGTTCTTGAATAAGGTAAGAGAAAGAAGATGGTAGCGGGTGAGATAAAAGGCTAACGAAGGAACGGAGAAGACCCGGAGCCGAGTCGAGTCGATGAACAAGACGACGATGGTATGCATTATGCAGAGAGGTCGCCAGCTGCAGCTTCTATTTGTTCTCTTTCCTTACACTGCTGTTTCTATCTTCGAATATATTCACGATTAGGGTAGATGCGCCTTAACTCTTAACGCTCCCATATCGAGCCTTGACACTGAGTAACCAAGTCCAAATTTCGAGCTACAGAGTATGTCGGAAAAATAATGGAACTTTTGAAATAAGAATTATTTTGCCAAAATTAATTTCTGCATCCGCATCAATACGCTGGGCTCACACAACGTTAACATAGATTTTTTTATTTCGTTTTACGGAATCAAACACTTTTGTTACAGCTGTTTAGACTTGTATAAGTGTCATGAAACGTTGCTTTTATAGCTAATTTCAGTTTTCGAAAAAGGAAGCAATGGAGATAAGTCAGAATTTGCAGGATGTTGGAAAAGACTTGTTTCGCCAAAAATTCACGAACAGACAGTTCACATGGTGCGTTATCATGCAACAGAAACCAACTTCTCTGCGCTCGATACTCGGGCCTCACCCGAACGATCCTCTTCCACAAATGTTCCATAACACCCAGATAACATTCGCCATTAATATTTTGTCCCTGCGGAACGAATTCCCGAAGTATAATTCCTTTAGAATCGTAAAAGTAATTTAACGTTGTCTTCTCTCGGGACTTCTGGAATCGCAATTTTTTGATTTTGGAGAGCCTGGAAATTTGCACGTAGCACTTTGGCGCTTTGTTTGAGATTCATACTTGAAGCACCAAGTCTCATTACTAGATAGAATTGATTCCAGTAATGTACAGCTTGGTCTGGCTGATTTGACAGGATCCTCGCAATATTCGCGAGGATATGATCTTGATTTTGTGACACGGTGACGAAAGGTTCTGTTGCATTAAATGCTATAAATTTATAATTTGTTGTTCGATTCCAATAATTGTTGTGTTTTGTAGGAGAGGTATACCGTCTTCAAATAACATATTGTTTTAATAGTTGCTAGTTAAGCGTTGGTACTTTTTCTTAAATTTAAAAAGTTCCCTTAGTGTTCCGACATATTGTGTATTATACGAATTTGTAGACCCAGGTGTTCAGTCAAAATGAACAGGTTTCTAGCTTCATATAAAACTTTCATATAAAATATTTTTATATTTCATATAAAATATTATAGCCAGTAACCTTAAATTACAGCTAATAATTTTATTAAATGCATTACTATTTATGATACCATTACGTAATTTTATTCTTCTCAATCCAAAGATAAAACTTCCTTTCACGTTCGTATATTAATGCTAAATACTTAACATAACAGTAGTGAATAGCAACGATCACTTAGACCAGTAATTAAGTATAAAAACGTAATTTCGTGACTTGTACGTACTTGTCTCGTTTATCGCGAAATTTTAAACGAGTAGCGACGTGAGCGCGTTAATTGTGTCGTAATTAGCTACATTAACATGATAATGACTTTTTGTTACAGGAATGACGATCGGAGCGGCGATGACGAGGATCAAAAGCAACCGCTGATTCATAAAATAGCAGCCTGCAGGGCCACTCGCTTCCAAAATGAGCACGTCGCTGCGAATTTTGGCGCTAATCAGCTTAGCCGCGCAAAACGTGGCCTGGCCGCAAGATCCCGTACCTAGGCTGCACGTCAAACATCGTGAGTTACATTTTCATGCTATATTATTGATTTAGTAATTATTCAAGAACAATCACAGCTGTTTCAAGCGTACCGTGCTTAACTTTCTCAATGAAGATTACTTCATCGTGTACCGTATCGTTAACCCTTTGCCGTGTAATTAATTATGCACCCTCGTGACGCACTCTTTGACGCACCCTTGACATAGTAGTAGTACGTTCGTGACGATTTCGTGACACATTCTTTATGATTTTTTGATACATTCGTGACGCAATGTCGACGCACTAGGGACTCGGTAATGACGCACTAATGACGCACTTGCGTTATATTCGTGACGAACTAGAGATGCACTCGTGACACACTGATAAGGAATTCGCGATGCATTCATGACGCACTCGTGACGTATTCGTGACGCACCAATGACGCACTCGTGACACATTCATGACACACTAATGACACATTCGCGATGTATTCGTGACGCATCGATGACGCACGCGTGACACTTTCGTGACGCACCAATGACGCACTAATAAAAAATTCGTAACGCATTTATGACGCACAAGTGACGCACTAATGATACATTCGCGGCGTATTCCTGATGCACCAATAATGCATTCGCGACACATTCGTAACGCACCAATGATGCACGCGCTCTAAACTCTACTCATATTTTCACCTGATTTACAATCTCAATTGTAATTGTAAATATAATTACAATTCGTGCTTTCTTGAATTTTAAGTGTAAATTTAATTCCAATTTACAGAGCCCTTTCGCTCTTAATCGAATTATAGTTTACAGCGAGAATAATTGAAATAGAAATAATGTTTCACCACTTTTACTTGTTTTAATAGTGTAATAACGAATAATTAGCTTTGATTGACGCAGCCGGTGAGTTAATGAAACGGCAAGGGGTTAATAATTGAATTCGATCGAGAAGAAGAGTAATTAAATATAGATATTTCGGCAGTCGAATTTTTCGATAATGTATCGTTAAATTCGGTTCCGTAGCCGGCCTTTGCGTGTGAAAATTGAATAAAACGAAGCCGCACTCTCGCCGCGCTATTTTATAGATGCATTGGATTACCAAATTGCTCCCGGCTGGCGTTTTAGAATCTACGTGAATATTAAATTAAGATTAATCAAATTAATCGATCGGGAACCAACGGTCGCATTTTATGCAACCGCGCATTCATTTTAACCGATTAACTTTGATAATCGCTTCCCATTTACTTCCCGTTCACCGATAGAAACAATTGTATTCAATCTTTGCTAATCGGATTCTCATTCGGTACACGTGATTAAACTTTTTATTACTTGAGATCTCAAGTAAGGATCTGTATCGATGTTCTTTTGTTGTCGAGAGTCGCAAGGATTGTCTTGAGAAACAATACGCGGATGGGAAAGCGTAAAAAGTCTGATGCTATTTTATAACATAAAAGTATTGCCAAATAGCACTTGTCGTGCAGCAGTTTCAAGCTAAAAGCATCACGAAAATAACCACGTAAATGCACCGTTAGTATTCTCAATAGAAAATGGCTGATTGCCAGTTGTAGCGAAGAGTGTCGATATGCTGTATCAAATAATCAGATTCGAAAAGAAAAAGTCAAATACAATTTCATGACATAAAAGTATTGCCAAATGGCACCTATCGTATATCACTTTGAAGATAAAAGCCCGACGAAAATAACGGTATAAATGCGCCATTTATGTTCTTGATACCAAATGGCTGATTGCCAGTTGCAGATAACAATGTTGATGTTCTGTATCAGGGATCTAGTTTCGAAACGTAAAATTTATAACGTAATTTCATGACAGAAAAGTATCACAAAAAGACACTTGTTATACATGAATTTCAAGCTCAAAGCTTTACGAAAATAACTATTTAAATGCACCGTTGATGTTCCTCGCAAAAAATGACCTGATTGCAGCAAAGAGTATTGATGAATTTTATCGAATATCCAATTTGGTTGCCAGAAAGTCTAAATCAGTTTTGTCACAGAAAAGTATTACCAAATGTCACGTATTGCATATCAATTTGAAGCTTGAAGCTTCACGAAAAATGTTATACATGCACCGTTATTGTCCTTAATACAAAATGATTGATTAGAAGTAAGCGATTTGATACACAACGTGAAATAGCTTTCATTTTTAGCTTATAACTTTGTTAATATTAAGAGTATTAAATGCGCGCTTATATAGAAATTTTCAGTGAATCTGGATCTTTAATTTGATGTATTATAAGCCTCATTTCGAGATACTTTTCTGTCATGAATTTGCTTGCAAAGTTTAGATATCTGTTACTTTTCGAAATGTACGACTTGATATACATCTAATGTAGTAGCTTTCTTTTTTCATTTATAATTTTATTAATATTATGAGTAGTCATGGTGCACTTATACAAAAATTTTAAGTGGATCTTGAGCTTTAATTTGATGTATTACAAGCTTCGTTTCAATATAATTTTCTGTCATGAATTTTCGTTAGAAGTTTATAAATCTGTTACCCTTCGAAATGTGTGATTTGATACGCGCCTTATGTAATACCTTTCTTTTTTTATTTATAATTTTGTTAATATTACGAGTAGTCATGGTGCGCTTACACGAACATTTTCAGTGGATCTTAAGCTTTAATTTGATGTATTACAAGTTTCATTCTGGGATACTTTTCTGTCATGAATTTGCTTTAGAAATTTATCAATCTGTTACTCGTCGAGATGAGTGATTTGATACACACCTAATGCAGTAGCTTTCATTTTTCATTTATAATTTTTTTAATATTACGAGTAGCCATGGTGCACTTATACAGAAATTTTCAGTAAGTCTTGAGCTTTAATTTGATACGTTACAAGCTTCCATTAGATATACTTTTATGTCACGAAATCGCATCAAACATCACCGATACCGAAGTCGACCATTCCTCAAATTCCCAACGTTACATGACACTCGGCTCGAAATTAATCCCCCGAATTAGTAACAATTTCCAATATACCAGGCAGCATGAAATGGCTTCGCCTTCAATTTATCGACGGTAATAAGTCACGATTCACGGTGAGTTTGACGAAGAGGCCGATTGTGCCGGTCAAAATCCTATCTCGAGGAAGAATTACCAGAAACTGAAGATAACTAGCGGATTGATAGCAATGAAATCGGGACGAGAAGCGTTCCAAAGTAATTTTCCGCGTTTATCCATCGTCGTCGAACCGGGTCGTTCTTTCAGGCTCGTTGTTTGCACGGTAGCTTAGCGAGAACAATAAACGGAACCGTTTTCGCGCCAATTCACCGATAAGAAAAACTTTGTTCGTTTCTTGGCCGGTCTTTTCACACGGGAAATTTAATTTCCTTCGCGGGAGATAAAGAGCCCGGGGAGCACGATGGAAAATGCACGTCTCGTTTCGAATGGAACGAAGGTTGTCGCCCTGTGAATCGGAAACGATCGAGGTTACACTTTACCTTGAAGAGCTCCGGAGAGCGAGGCAAAACCTTCGAACGTGTGCACGTACATGTACAAGGGTCGTTTTCGTCTTCGTCGACGACCGTGTTCCGTCGATTCAAAGGCATTTCCGTGCGACCTGACCACCCTTTCGACCGCACCTGTGGATTTGCCCGTCGTCGGCCAGATACTTACCTTTAAGGTTACCTTACGTTTTTGTGTACACAGACAAAAAAGGATCGTACTTGTTCGATTTTATAGTCCGAGTATTCCATTTGCGGTTCGTGCAATTCATATAATATTAATTAGAATTTATTATTAACGTCTTGACGTACTTTGACTCGTGACGCATTCGCAACTTAAATGTGACAAACCTTATTCATTTTTAACACTCTTCAACTTGCAGTTTAGGTCCAACTATAATTTGTACAGCCAAGTATCGCTGAATATAAAATACATTTTGATTTTCTTGCTTTGTTTTGATGTTATAACTGTGAATAATTTGACTGACGCATCTGACAAATAAATTGTACGGCAAGAGGTTAACCACTTACGATATAATTTGTCAGGTGTGGCAGAACTATTCATGTGTACAATATGAAAACAAATAACGTTTAAACGTTATGTAAATTTTGCATTCAGGAATCTTTGACAGATTCTGATCGAACTTCAAACGCATTGAAATTTCGTAAAGCAGTAAAATTCGTTACATTTGAGTTATGAATGTGTCGCATGTGCTTGTCAAAGGCAAGGGGTTATATCAATAGACAAGATGTTAAGCTTATATTGTACCTCTGTTATAATTGTCTTTCGTTTATTTATGAGTGTTAATTGCAATGAATGGAACCGCACAGAATTTTCTGAATTTCTAGATAAATTCTAGAACCACTGTAGAACATGGGATCTTGATAAAACAAGGATCAACATAAAGTTTGGAACATACATAACATGAAGCTTCTGTGGAAATGAGAGAGATAGAATCTTGAGCCTAGATGAAATGTAGGACTTAGGGTTCAGATAGAACCTAGGAGGTAGATATAAATGAGAATCTAGGGAAATGCATCTATTATAGAGCATCTGCTGAATGAAATTTAAGATCTACATAACGTCTGCAATGCAGGTAGAACTTATTTACTGTAGAAGTTAAACACGATTTGTGACGTACATAGAACCTGGGATCTGGATATATTCTGATACGTAGATAGAGTCGGGTACCTACATAAAATGTGCAAGGTATTTAGATTTTAGGACCTAGATGTACTATAATCTAGATAGAATCTAATATCAAGTATCTAACAAACAAGTACAAGTTAGATCTAGACAGGAAGATAAATGAAGCTAAAAGCTAAGTAGAGTTTAGGACTTACGTGGACTCTATAATCTTAATAGAACCTAGGATTTAGACGTGGTCTGAAGCTTAGAGTCAAAGATATAGAGAAACTTTTAGGACTTAAATGTAGTGTATAACCTAGATAGAAACTAGGTTCTATACACACAGTTTGGAAACTAGTACCTGCAGCATAGACATAATTTGAACCTTAGACAGAGCTTAGAACCTAAATACAGTTTAGGACATGCATAACGTAGATATAGGTGTGAAACCTTGATATAGGTTTATAACCTTGATGAAACCTAGGACGTAATAGTCCAGAAGTAGTTTAGAAGGTAGATAGTAGTCTCAGACCTAAGTAGAGTCTCAAGCCTAAACAAAATTTGGAATCGTTTTAAATATTTGAACATATAATCCATAATCTCAAATAGGTTCTAGACTTAGTTTAAAACCTACATAGGACCTAGAATTTACATCTTAGACCAAAATATAATCTTGAATCTAGAGAAAATTTTACATAAATCTTAGGACTTAGATCTTCTGTAGAACTTCGATTAATTCTTGAAACTACATTGATCTCAGGATTCAAATGTAGTTTGAAAATCTAGATACTGTTTAATACTCTCAGGTCCAAATTCAGAAAGCTAGATACAGTTTAATACTCCCAGATCCAATTCCAAAGAGCTAGAGACAGTTTAATGCTCCCAGCTCCAAATCCATAGAGATAACTACAGTTTAATACTCTTAGACGCGAATTCAAAGAGCTAAATACAGTTTAATACTCCCAAATCCAAATCCATAGAGCTAGATGCAGTTTTATACTCCCACATCCAAATTCATGGAGCTGGATACTGTTTAATACCTACAGATCCAAATTCATAGAGCTAGACACTGTTTCATACTGTCGCATCCAAATACAAGGAGCTAGATACAGTTTAATACTCCCAGATCCAATTCCAAAGAGCTAGAGACAGTTTAATGCTCCCAGCTCCAAATCCATAGAGCTAACTACAGTTAATACTCTTAGGCGCGAATTCAAAGAACTAAATACAATTTAATACTCCCAAATGCAAATCCATAGAGCTAGATGCAGTTTTATACTCCCACATCCAAATTCATGGAGCTGGATACTGTTTAATACCTACAGATCCAAATTCATAGAGCTAGACACTGTTTTGTACTGCCACATTCAAATACAAGGCGCTAGATACAGTTTAATACTCCCAGATCCAATTCCAAAGAGCTAGAGACGGTTTAATACTCTCAGCTCCAAATCCATAGAGCTAACTACAGTTAATACTCTTAGGCGCGAATTCAAAGAGCTAAATACAGCTAAATACTCCTAGATCCAAATCCGTAGAGCTAGATACAGTTTAATACTTCCACAGGCAAATCGAAAGAGTTGTACACAGTTTAATACTCCCAAATTCAAATTCAAAGATTTAGATATTATTTAATACTTCTAAGTCCAAATCTTAAGAGCTAAATACAATTTAATACTTGCAAATCCAGATGCAAGTATCTAGATACAGTTTAAAACCTCAAATCCAAATCCAGGACCTCTAAAGACACTAAGATCCCGAAACAATCCAAATACATCACAATTCAAATCTCCTCCTCTGTCATTTACCTGAAGGAACTCGACGTCGCACCGGCAGAGTACAGGAAGAAGGTAAATTGGATCAGCATTGTTGTGGACACGGTGTGGCATTATCTGTACGTGTATTTCCATAATATCCACGCAATTGGGCCAAAGCAACCGAAGGCACGATCGGGTGCACCGGGTTTGTACGAAACGCGACTGTCCAATTTCATCTGAACCGGAGCTACAGACTCCACGTATGTATCCGGAACCGTTGCTAGGGTAATTGAATACTCAATAGGATTTACCAAAGCGGACCAAACGCGGTGTGGCCGCGTCGATCGACACGACACACGCCAATATTTGATCCGTGTCAAAAGCTTCGAGGCAGATTCACCCACGGATTTCGAAGGGTCGTTAAACTCGCTCAACTAATCCTGTCTCTGTCACACCCACGCGGCCATTGTTCGATCCCCCTTGCATTTCTCTCTGTCACTCTTTCCACGAGACAGAGGAGACTTCATTGTCTTCCGACACTGAATTTAGCCGTACCTACGACACTGCTCGAGTTTATTGGTCCCTCATCCCTTTTTATTTTACCCTCGTCATGTGCCCCGTTCGGCTATTCTTCGCCGTGTGTGATGAACTTGAAGATTAACGCGTCGCATGTTTGCAAAACCATTCTTCTTAATTTTCTCAGATTTTTAGAGTGGAATAGGATTTTTGACTTAAATTGTTAATTCAGATTAGATGGTATTGGGAGGTTTACTCTTTGAGATTGAGAGGTGATTTTGATGCAACAGTTTGAAATAGATGATGGTGACAGTGCAGGACAGTGAAGTGTTGTGACATTCTGTGGCTTTATTTTGTAGGGAGATATTTTGCAAACATTGTAGGAGACTGATTATTTATATTATTGTGATTGTTAGGCAATTGTTAAAAATACATTCTTAAAATGAATAATTTAGTTCTGGTTATTAAAAACAGCTACATGATAAAAATTAACCAAAATGGCAATTTTGTTGTAATTATTAAAAACAGCATACTATAAAAGTTAATAAAAATAGTAATTCAATCGAAATTACTAAAAATAGCTACATGATTAAAATTTTAATAAAAATGGTAACCTTGTTGTAATTATTAAAAATAGCACCGTGCTTAAAATTAATAAAAATGGCAACCTAGTTGTACTTACTAAATATATCTCCATGTTTAAAATTAATAAAAATGGCAACCTAGTTGTAATTATTAAAAATTACTCTATGCTTAAAAATTTAATAAAAACAGCAGTCTAGTGGTTCTTATTAAAAATAGCTCCATGCTTATAATTAATAAAAATGGCAACCTAGTTGTACTTATTAAAAATATCTCCATGCTTAAAATTAATAAAAATAGCAACCTAGTTGTACTGATTAAAAATATCTCCATGCTTAAAATTAATAAAAATGACAACCTAGTTGTACTTACTAAAAATAGCTTCATGCTTAAAATGAATAAAAATGAAAATCTAGTTGTTCTTATTAAAAATAACTGCATGTCCAAAATTAATAAAAATGGCAACCTAGTTGTACTTACTAAAAATAGCTCCATGCTTAAAATTAATAAAAATAGCAACCTAGTTGGTCTTATTAAAAATAGCTTCATGCTTAAATTTAATAAAAACAGCAGCCAAGTTGTTCTTATTAAAAATAGCTCCATACTTAAAATTAATAAAAACAGCAACCTAGTTGTACTTACTAAAAATATCTTCATGCTTAAAATGAATAAAAATGTCAACTTCGTAGTGATTATTAAAAATACTTAAATAATGAAAATGGATAAAAATATCACCATAATAGCAAGATAGTTGTAATTAAAAATAATAAAAAGAGTTGTGATTGTCAGCAAAAGAGAATACATATAAAGAGTATAAAACAGAAAAATGACAAATTGAAAGCTTGCCAGAACAGTTAATATTTTTCGAGAAGCGTAGGAAAAAGCTTCGAATTTACATAAAAAGCATATTCCACATTTTATAGCTGTTAAAGCAATGTAGACTAATACGTACATATATCGTGTGCGTTAATATTCATCACGTTTTGTGGAGTGCGAAAAAGAGAAATATTCTTGTTGAAACGCGCTGCTGCGTAGCCATTTGGTCAAGTTGTGCATTTTTACGATGTTTCGGGTAATTATATCGTGCTGGCTGTTATTAATTATGACCGTACTAGTAGAAATCGTTAGTTCTCTTTTTAATTGTAAATGAAGATCTAAAATACGCGAGGTTCATCGAGTTCTTGCGCGACCCAGTTTATTGTGGCAGTTGCATTTTGTATTGGTGATCTGTATAAAAAATGCAATTGCAATTTAAAAGAAAATGGTATTATACATATATTAAACTGCTGCGTATAGGAGATCAGAGTTTTTAGAGTAAATCTTGTATAGTGTTCCACTTTCAGATTTTAGAGTGTATTGTTTATAATTTTGAATTGATGTTCCATAGAGTTTTTTTATGCTCTGGAAATTGGCAAAGTAATATATTTGAACATAGAGAAATATTAGATTTTTATGTTTATGGTTGTTTGCTATTTCGATGTTTCTGGTTTAGAAATTTAGAAAGGTGAAAGTTTAAATTTAGATGTATTGAATTTTTAGATTTAGAGTTTAGAAATTTGCAAGTTTCGAAATTCGTGAATTTGATTATGAGTTTCTAAATTCAGAAATTTATAAATATACGAATTATTGCACTTCCAAGCCTATAAATTTAAGTATATAAAAATATGACATTTTTATAACTTCAAATTTAAGTATATAAAAAAATGAGATTTTTATAACTTCAAATTTAAGTATATAAAAATATAACATTTTTATAACTTTAAATTTAAATATATAAAAATGTAATATTTTTAGACCATCAAATTTAAATATAAAAAATATGATATTTTTGGTCCTCAAAATTTAAATATACAAAAACCACAACATTTTTAGATCTCCAAGTTAAATATACAACTTGTAATTTATAAACCTTCAAATTTAAATATACAGATGCCTAAACTTTATAATCCTTCGAAATCAAATTAAAAAAACATCAAATTCAAAATCCAAATTCAGCTATAGTACATTAACTTCTAAACGTTCAAATTAAAAATCACAAATATAAAACTTAAAAATATAAAATTTTTTCTTAAGAATATATTCAAACTTCTCAGCATAAAAATAGAAAAATTGGAAATGTAAAAAATTAGGAACCTAAGAAACTTATATTCAAATGTTCAGACCTGCGTCTGCACCTTACAAGTTTAAATTAGTTATTTGAAAATATAATCACCGTCCTATTCGCAATTTGAAGATATAATCGCCGTCATATGAGAGGTGTTCCGTTGAAAAGACCGATTCAAGACAATTTCCGATGGGTAGCTATATCAGATGTAGAAACAGGCAGACAAATGGATACATATGAAGTTACTGTATGAGTCTACAGACCAGGTATCTCTCGCGAATTGGAATATGTATCAAAATATCGAGTACCTACGTAAACATATAGGTAGAACAAGAGACGCAGAGATTTTAAAGTCGCCAAACGATTGAACGTGTCCGAAACTATCGAAAACGATGCCAAACGATTATTCTTGATTTCACGACGACCGACGTCGACGACCAAGTATCGGCAACGAGTTATAGAGCTTTCAACGTGCTTCCAGTCGATTCTACGCGTGAAAAATTATCGAAACAATACCAAACACGGTTTTTATCGATTCGATCGGCGTCGACAGGTTCCTGTCGTCAGATCGCCGTCAAAATCTATACAGCAAATTTAGGGTGTCTCTCGAGTCCACCCTCAAAATTTCAAACAAAAAGACGTAAAATTGCGTTCGGTAGCGTACAGACAAACGAACAAATCACCACGTTCAAATGTACTATAATTATTACAAATCTCATGAAGCGTTGAAATTTCCGATGAAATGGTTTGAACGTGTTCAAAGTTTAGATTCGCAATAATTAACCGACCAAAGCTATTATTGTTAAATCGGTTAACCAAGCAATAATCGTCCTAATAACTACAAATTGCTAATCGCCGTTTATTAACTACTAGCCGTTTGCTCAGTCACTTGATATTGCGCGATTGTAAATTGCGAGTAAATTTTAATCGAAAAGACCTAAAATTACGGCATAAACAAACGCGGAACAACTTGACAAACGAACAAACAGATCGGAGTCGTCCCAGGAGTTTCAGCACGTTCGGTAAGAAGGGTGCATCGAATGCAACACCCGTTGCATTCGAGCAGCCATTGACGCAGCATGAGCGGTTCTCGGAGCTTAACAAAGTTCTTCTGGGTCCTAACGAGCTTACTCTTGGCAAAAGCCAGTCAAGTGTACGGCTTCCGTCGTTGCGATGCAATGGCTAACCTACATACCGACTTATTATTGCGATTCGCAACTACAAACGCGTGTATATATACGGCTGCATGTATGTACGTACAATACAACCGGTCATGAGTGCCAATAGTATACACTCTATGGTTGTTCGCTCGCAGTTCTTTACTGTTGCCGTGATCTCTTATGCAATTTCAAATCGTGTTTCGATCTGTCGCATTCGTGATTCGAGTCTGCAGATAAACTTGAAACACCGCCTTTCCACGAGTAAATAGTCGAAAGCTTTCAGTGTGCGCTTTTTAAAATGGAAATTGATTAAATGTAGATTAAGTACAGTTAAGATGTGGAAGATGTTGAACTTTTTTATTTTTTTATTTTTTCATGTATTAAATATTAAATATATTGAAATTGATGGGTTTAAATATTTGCACTATTAGGTACTCGAAGTTGAAATTTGAAGATGGATTTCGAACTTTTTAATACTGAAATATGTAGTTAACGTAATCAAATAAATTAATGTAATCAAATGTATATATTTCACATTCTTGAATATTGAAATATGTTATTAACCTAATATTTAAGTTTTTAATCCTTGAAATAATAAAATGATAAATAATAAACGAAAAGTAACGTTCAAAATCTCTCACGAAAAATATCGTACGAAATCTCACATGAATAAAAAATAACATCCAAAATCCCACGTAAATAAAAAATAAAGTCTTTTCACGAAAATAGAAATTCTGTCTGCGAAGCAGTAATGTTTCGCGAATTAAATATAAAGAGTTCTACCGTTGTAACGGTTTATGGAAAATTGTAAGTTGTGTTTCTTTTTATGGGTACAGCACGACAGTATATTCCGGTAGGTCATATTTTTCAATTTGCCAGGCCTCGGTATTAGAGAAATCGGTAGTTTGTATCCTCGCGGCATTGTATTCGCATGATGTTGCAACATTTATCGCGGTAATACGCTCGTTAATCATTGATACATTCATCAATGCAAATTCTAGCGTGTTATTAATGCACGTTTGCCGACATCGAACTACTGTGTAACTGATGGAAGTGTCCTCGTACGTAATTTCAGGCTCATCGAACAATTCGCGATAATTGCTAACATTTTTCTTGGCAGAACGTTCATCAATTTTTATCAATAGCCTCATTAAACTTGCACGTATAATTACACAAGTTCCGTAATTACCCTTACTTTAAAAATCTTCGTGTTTTAATTATAAACACAATACGGACAATATTACTGGATATGGAATATTTTTTCCGGCGAAGTTTGAAACCGGCTGTCCCCGTTCTCGTCAACCGTTAGTTAATTTTGAGCTTTCGAATTTCGCAAGACAAAAAGAGAATTTTGCCGGTTTTCGCGAAAAGTCGGTTAATTTTCGAGCACGGTCAAAGTTCGAAAAAGAGACACAAAAGTTCCTCGTTACGCGGTTGGTCGTAAACCCTGACGAAATAAAAGAGAAAGAGTTTCATCACTAGGGGTATTAATTCACGAGTAAACAGCTTGTATTCTAACATTGTACGGTCCGTGTGTATCTTTGTGGAAATCTTTCCGCGGAACGGCATGGCGCTGCGTACTCGGGAAATGGTGCAAGGAGTCGTATTTTAAAATGTGAGCTAGTATAACGCCGGTTTATACGGGCTGCACAGGTGCTTATTCCAATGCAATTCGGCTGCATGCATAGAGAACGCAGGACAGAACAGGTAGTCCACTTCCATTAAAACCGTTCTTGTGTGTAGCCAGCGTGACGGCCGTGTTCACGTACCTGGCCTCCTTGTTTATATTTATCGTTGAAATTCAGATACAATGCCTGCGTCGCACGCGAGATTCTAGTAATTATCGTACCGTATACTACGCTGTAAGCTTGATTCATTTTTCGACCCTAAAAACAACTACTTCTGAACGGGTTGGTATCGTATAATTAGGCGGAGTTCGGTGTATAAGTTCTTATATCGATTATGCTTTTTATAAACGTCGATAATAATGAAGTGGTAGTGGCAATTTGATAATTATTGACGAACGTAGATAATGTTTTAATTTTATTCATAATTTGAAGGATCGATAATTGATAATATTGAAGTGTTATTGTCAAATTAATATATCGATGAATATCGATATCAAACTTTTAGTGATAATTCGATGTATCGGTAAATATTGATGAACATTGATAACGTCGACATTTTATCGATAATTTGAAGGATCGATAATTGATAATATTGAAGTGTTATTGTCAAATCGATATATCGATAAATATCGATATCAAACTTTTAGTGATAATTCGATGTATCGTTAAATACTGATGAACATTGATAACGTCGACATTTTATCGATAATTTGAAGGATCGATAATTATTGATAGTATCGACACGTTTTTGTGAAATCAATATATCGATGAATATCGATATCAAACTTTTAGTGATAATTCGATGTATCGTTAAATATTGATAAACATTGACAACGTCGACATTTTATCGATAATTTGAAGGATCGATAATTATTGATAATATCGACATGTTATTATTAAATCGATATATCCATAAACATCGATGATATTAAACTTTTAGTGATAATTCAATGTATCGATAAATATTGATGAACATTGATAACGTCGACATTTTATCGATAATTTGAAGGATCGATAATTATTGATAATATCGATATGTTATTATTAAATCGATATATCGATAAATATCAATATCAAACTTTTAGTGATAATTCGATGTATTGATAAACGTCGATAATATCAAAATTTTATTAAAAATTTGATGTATCGCTAAATATCGAAATGTTATTAATAATTCGATTTATCGATATATATATCGGTATCATTAAAGTGTTATCAGCAATTGAATTCATCCTTATCTATCAATAATATCAAAATATTATTGACAATTTGATTTATCAATAAGTATCGATACTATCAAAATTTTACTGATAATTCGATATGTCATGAAACGTCGATGTCATCGAAATATTATTAAATATATAATTCCCAAAACGGTTTTCAAATTAGAATACTGATTTAGAAAAATTAGAATATTCTAATATTTCAATTTAGTTTAAGAATTTATCCTAGATATGTATTATATGACGCACCACGTGTGTCACTTTCTAGTCAGTATCGAATGACGCTACTGGTACGTCATATCTTTTGGTTAACATCAAACGATGCAATTGATGTGTTGTTCAGTCTTATAGATGAATGCATTATGATGCGTCATTAATAACTCCGAGCAGATATGAAATGACACACCTGCTGCGTCATTGACATTTATTGAAAGATATACTACGACGCACCATTTGCGTCACTGACACTTTTTGGGAGATATGCAATGACGCATACGGGCAAGTGACATCGACGCACCTAGTGCGTCATTGACACTTGCGAGCAAATAGACACTGACGCACCTTGTGCGTCCTCATCATTTACGGGCAAATAGACACCGACGCACCCGTTGCGTCATTAATCCTCATTCTCGCATATAGAACGACACATTGAGTATGTCATTAATTTTAACGACCATCTGCTCTTCTGTATTTACAGAATGACGCATCTGTTGCGTCACGAACTGTTACAGACGTAGATTAGTGCACATACAGTGCGTCGATCTTTATCATACGTATCGTTCGACGCACCTGTTGTGTCGTTATTTTAAACAGACCCCGAAGGACGCTCAAGGTGCGTCATCAGCCGAAAATAGGATAATCACGTGGACTACGAAGTCGTCGATCGCACGTGGCTTGTTTCGCAAGGTGATTTAACCGGACGCGCGGCTATTCTCGAAAACAGCGATAAATTTCGCGTAAATCCATCGGCTGGAAGAATAGACACGGTTAGCCAGCCAGCGAGGATAATGGAATTCTTGAATCCGTGCTCGAGAACGGGAGCGATAAATTTTCCAGGAAAGATCGTTTCGATTGAAATTATAGGGGCGCGTTAATTATTCGCAAATGGTCCGCGACTCGCGAAATATTCAACGTTCGATACTTTTGGCAAGCCTCGTTCGCAACCAACGTATCGTCGATACGTATTTCTGTTTACCGGTTAATTTTTCGTATCTCGGGCCAAGATCTCTCCGGGGCAGAAGTACAAGTTTGTCCTGGCAAGTTGCTTGCCTGCAAATCCACTTTCCTGTTGGAACACGACGGTATCATATCGCTCGGTCGGGGGTTACGTGTCCTCTATCTATCGGCGAAATATCGTGAATTTCGTGGGAACAGCTTAGGCGCGCAATTACGAAATTAGTCGAACGTTTATCGACCAGGAACACCGTTAATTCTAATTGGCAGGTTACTTCGGCAACGCAGAATTTGCAACGTTTCGTTTCCTCAGTCTTATCGATTCGCTTATGCTGCCCGAAATTGCTAGTATGCCGTGTCCTTTATGCACGATTCTATTGCTTGAAAATTATTAAATATTAATGCAACGTCTGTGCTAAACGACGCGACCGAATAATTATTCGAAATCAAATATTTATCTTCGTACCAGTCGCGTCGTATGAAATATTATTTCGATGTCAAGATTCAAATACAAGCTTGTATTCACAATAATACACTCTATTTTAGTCTTCTCTGTTAAATTTATTTCGAGATTGTTTTTAGTATTACAGCGAATTTATGACGTTTATTTATAATATTGACTTATTTACATTTATGATATTAATAAAATTTATTGGTGATTGAACATTTAGCACAGTTGGTAATAAAAGGTGATTGAGATGCACAAGAAAGTTTGTACATCGAATGTATTTGATAAGTATAATTGTTGTGTTTGCGACTAACGACTACACATCATTCTTATGTTCACTTGATATCATAATTCAGAACATACATGTATTTGATATTTAAATTTTATGCTCTTGTTTTCATAATAAATTCCGTGTAATCCTGAAGATTGGTTATGAATAAATTTTCAAAACGTAGATAAATTTAAAAAAATTTAAGAGTGGTTTTTTTAGAAAACATATTCTTAATTATTTAAAAAAAATTAGTAGAAGTGCACTTTATATAAATGAAACTTGACTATTAATTTTTTGAAGTACCACAAATTAAATGTAAGGTTTCATAGTCCACTCAGTTTGAATTAAATTTGAACGCCTTGTATTTCCTTCGGACAATACTTTCTTGATCTACTGTACTGTGTCCTTTTTGTTCCCTGTTATCTGTTACTGCAATTCGATAGTTGTTCAAAATTTTTCTGAGAAATGAATGGTATGCATTATCTGCCGCGCGTAATCTAAACTATTATTCTGTGTATTATCTGGTGAAAGCAAATGCAGATAGCATCTTCTCAGAACCGACTATGATCAAATTACACGAGTTTAAAATAATTAAAAAGAGAAGGTACAATTAGTCGAAAGACTTGAAATTTTGAAGAAGACTAAAAAAATGTTAGGTGATATGAATAATAACAGCGAGGGGTACGAGATATAATCCGTAAGTGAAAGCACTAAAATGGTTAGCAAGACTACGGGTGGAAAGCTTTAATAAAAGCCCTGAAAGCTTTTAATAAAAGCTATACACACACTTTCATTTTACGTAAGACTATAAGTTCGAGCTGAAAATGCCATTACTTAGGCGCGATTAAATGCAACCACCACTTCATCAATTCCGGCCACTAAATCAACTCCATAACTACACATAGAGCGAGAGAGAGATAACGTAATCTAGCGTAACGAATCTTTGTGGTTCTGCATTCGCTCTTGTTAATGGTCAAAGTTGGCCGGATCAAAAGGTAAATGGAAATCACGGTGTGGTCCCTTTCGATAATTAACGTTCTATGATCAGCCAATACATAGCAATAATGTCCCTGGACAGTTTGTGTGTGTATTTTGACCAATTAACCTCGTTACGCGCGGTTGAAAAAATTAATTAGAGTGATACTTTTCTTTGGGATAGTAATTTTGCTGATATTCGCTGTTTATTAGGGAAATTTTAGTGATATGCGGTCTTTACGACACTAACTTTAGTGACATGCATTGTTTATGATGCAAAGTTTACTGATATGTACTGTTTAGGACACTAATTTTAGCGATATGCGCGGTTCACGACCCTACATCCGGTGATATGTGTTATTTACGTCGTCAATTTCAGTGACATGCGCTAGTTAGAATATTTATTTCAGTGACATGCACTGTTTATGATGCTAAATTCAGTGACATGCTGTAATTATAATGTTTTTTTCAGTGATATGCTCTGTTCCAACGTAAATTTTAGCGACATGCAAACTTTACAGTGCTAATTTCAGTGACATGCTCTGTTCCAACGCAAATTTTAGCGACATGCAAACTTTACAACGCTAATTTCAGTGACATGCACTATTTGCAGCATTCATATCAGTGGCATGCTTTGTTTTCAACGCAAATTTTTAGCGACATGCAAACTTTAGAACGCTAATTTCAGTGATATGCACTATTTCCAGCATTCATGTCAGTGGCATGCTTTGTTTCCAACGCAAATTTTAGCGACATGCACAGTTTACGACGCTTATTTCAATGACATGTTCTACTTGCGTCGTTAATTTTAGTGACATGCTCTATTTACGATATTCATTTCAGTGACATGCTCTATTTACGATATTCATTTCAGTGACATACTCTGTTTACGACATTCCTTTTAGTGACATGCACTTTTCGCGTTACTAGTTTTAATGACATGTACTGTTCACAACTCTAATTTTAGAGATATGCGCTACTTACAACGACAATTTGAATGATATGCACTATTAACACAAATAGTTACTTCAATAAATTTTGATATGCTTTGTGATATGAATTTTGCAACGTGAATATTAATGACGTATTTGTGAACTGAAAAATATAGAAATTTACAAATTATCACTCTCAACAATCGAAAAATTCAAAAGTCTATCAATTTAAAACTTTACACTCTAATTAACTTAAAGTCTCAAAAATTAAAAATATAATTTCCACCCTAAAATCAAGAATTTAATAAATTTGATATCAAACTGTCAACTTCGACGATTAAATACTATAATTTCGCCGAGTACAATTGCAATCATCATTTTGAATGATTCCTCCCGACACAAAGCATTATCAAAAGAATCCGAGCGATTCGTATCACGATTGGTTGTACGTTCATCCGGGGGATTAAAGGTCTGACAAAGGTCGATTAAACGGCTCGTTTCCAAAGACGTCAATTTACATGCACCGGATAAAAAGCGGATCAGACTAGAGAATTGTTAATGCTGCCGGTTCGATATCAAACGAACGGATTTCAACGGATGTAGCCGGGAGCAAGAGACCGGAAGAAAAGAGAAGAATACTTTTTTTGCGAAGTGATTGATCGTCCCGCGAGAACGGGACGCCTCTCGTCGTCGCAGCGATCGTCGTGTCGCGTCGCGACGCGTCAATTCGTGACCTGCACACGTTTCAGGATGCCGTTACGATGGATAGATTTATTAATGTCCGGGACGGGGAGGGAGGGTCAGAAATTCCCTGTTGGCATGGCTGACGGAAAATCAATAAAGACGCTGCCGCGTGATAACATTATATTAAGAATAAATAACGATTTACGAGACGGCCGAAAAAAAAGCGAACCCGACAAAAGGACGAGAATCCTTCGCGTTGTAACGATGTACATTTAACGCGTATAATATCGCGGGACGAGTATAATATCGGGCTGGAATTTACCAGTAATCAGTGGCGATAGGAAATCGATGCTACGGTAATAATAGAACAGGGTATATTGAAAATAAATATTGACGGAGGAAAAATAAAGTTTCTCACTGTTGGTGTGTGATGCACTTTAGACACCGAGATCAAGTTAAACAGCGTTGAAATTTAATATTTCATTAGACACGGACCGGCGGATTTACCGAACCGCGATCGATTTAATCGAGTGTTTCTCCTTCACGGTGTTTGATATCTGCCTTTTAGAAAGCGACGTTATTTCGAATGGAATTGCAAATTCCGGCATAGAAATCGTTCGATGCTTTAGGGCGTTACAGTTTGACACGACACCGGATCGATTTACAACCCGAACCGATTAAACGCGATGAGTTTTCAGCCTGAATCGACTGAACGCAATCGTTTTCCAACGCGAACCAACATGGCGCAATTAATTTTCCATCCGCAAGGACTGTATGCCATCATTTTCCGATATTACGCGATTAATTTTCCCCAACCGAATAGATGCTGTGAATTTTTGATACTAATCGAGCAGGGTCGGCCACTTTTTAGTGTACCGATTCTATGCAATTAATTTTCGATCCGGAACGATATGCGATGAATTTTCGATTCGAATTGACACCGACCGATTAATTCTCCACCGAACCGAGCCATACACGCTTAATTTTCCCTCTGAATCGACTATGCGCGATTAATTTTTCATTCGTACGAACTATGCGCGATTAATTCTCAATCGGACCGTTTACATGCGTTGAAATTTCGAATCGAACTGATTTGCGTGATCAATTCTTCGATTTAATCAAATACGAGGATTTTTGGATCTGAACCATTACGCGATTCATTTTCGGTTTACACGTGGTTTATTTTTTATGGAATTAAATGTATAAGATTTAATTTTTATGTGTTATTAATTTTTAACACACGATGCATGACTGTACACGATTTTTTGTCGAAATGACTGTATACGTTCATTTTTCGGTTAGAATTTATTTTGTATGATTTTTCGACTCAAACTGTTAAGATGAGACTAATTTTCAACCAAACTGGTGCGATTATTTTTGGACCAAAATATAAACATCGAATTTTTAATTTGAACCGATGAATTTTTTGTAAAGCTGATAAGTTTTTGATCGAACAGATTGTAAGTGATTAGTGTTCAGTTGAGTTGACTATACGCGATCTTTCTTCCGAACTGATTATGCATGGTTAGTTCTCAACCGAACTATGTGTGGTTAATCTTCGACCGAACCGACTGTCTGCAATTAATTTTCGTCTCAAACTGATCATATCTGTTGAATTTTCGTCTTGAAGCAATTTTGGTCTTGGTTAGACACTGAATTTTCAAGATGTATCGACATTGCAATTAATTTTCAAATCAATCTGATATTTCGCAATTAACTTTCGATCTGACCCGACTATCCGCGATTAATTTTCGTGTCGAATTGATTATGCAGTATACTGATTAGACAGTATGCGATTAATTTTCGATTTGAACCGATATTCGACTAATTCTGGACTTGAACCGATAGAACACCATTAATATTAGAGTTAGAACATCATATAATAAGTTTTCGACTTGTACCGACTATACACAATAGATTAAAACTAGTGATTGATTAGAACGATATAACTGTTTAAAGTTAATAAAATTACTAGAATTATTTGTCAACCTAAGCTTTATTTATAACAGAAATTGACCAAACTCGATTTTTAACCCGAACTGTACTCGATCAGTTTTCAATCCAAACCGCTTATACGAAATTGATTTTGCTACTGACCCAAAGCAAATTGAATTTGGATCAGAAACTAGTCGAACATAATCACCATCGAAACGGAAATTTTTCGAGCAAAATTAATCCGACGGTTGATTTCTGTCCGGATCAGATCACTTTTTAATTCAAACCGCTTATGTTCCGCTCGAACGAGCCGCACAATTATTTTTTGATCCTCAAATTAACACTGTTCTATCGGAATAATATTCGAAGTTGACTTAATAACATTTACTTTCGATCCGAACTGTATCAGTTTTCGATCCGAGCGTACACAATAAATTCTCGGCCCAAACCGAGCATGGAATCGATTTTCACTCGAAATCAACTCGATACAATTACTTCTCGACTGGAAGCGATTAATATTCGAAATCGAGCCGGCATGAATAACTCTCGAATTCTGATCTCCATAAACGTTTACAATATTTACAAAACTTTCGAAATTCGAGGCCGAAATTGTAGTTTGAGTACGCGGCATAAACACGCCCGCAAGGATTTCAACGGTTTCGAATAATAATACGCGTATGCACAGGCGACAAATTGTAGCATATAGATGTCAATGTCCTAATGCGGTACACGTTTCGGGATATGCACCTGAAATAAGTGGGATAAACGTTTGTCCACGTATTCGTGTATTTGCTTGGAAATGGCGAAGCTTAACGCGTAAGCGGTTGTACGTTCGTTGCTTTATGGCTTATGAGCAACATTTTGAGCTGCGACGGGAACAGTACAATTGATAAACAAACGTTTAACCGATGGATTTAAAGCGGCCCTCGTCGAAAGCGGTCGAGCGTTTCTACGATCGATGAATCGGCCAAATATTTTCCACGATTATGAGGCCGTCACGGTTCAACGGCGACGCTGAAAATTTATGATGGTTTAAAAATTAAGGAAACGGCAACCGAACGTGTTGCGTGCTTTCACGGACGCTTCGATCCAATCGGCGTTGTTACACGGAACACCGGAAAGCTTTCTCTTCGGGTTCTACAATGGTATTCCATTTGTTTCGAGCCCATTTGTCCGGACGAAATTTTGTTGGACACGCAATTAATTCCTACTAATTTTCGGATTTTACGGAAATTATTTTCCTTCGATGTACGGTTTATTAATACTCTCTTCTTTTGTATAATATTGTATTATATTCTCTGTAATGTACTATGCAGGAGAATATATTACATTCCCTATAATATACTTTAATTAATGATAATATACTATAAGTAGTTGTAAAAAAGTATAGTAATAATTATAAATTCTATGTAGCATATGGAGGTCACTGTTTATATTCGATAGTTTCGATTGTTCATGATTTCGATTATCCGCGGTTTTTATTAGTTACGGTTTCGATTATCCGCGGTTTTTATTAGTCACGGTTTCGATTATCCGCGGTTTTTGTTTTGCGCGATTTTGGTTATTCGTGGTTTCAATTATCCGCGGTTTTGCTTTCCACGGTTCCGATTATCCGCGGTTTCGATTATCCGCGGTTTTGGTTATCCACGGTTTCAATTATCCGCGGTTTCAACTATCCGCGGTTTCAACTATCCACGGTTTTGGTTATTCACGGTTTCAATTATCCGCGGTTTCAACTATCCACGATTTTGGTTATTCACGGTTTCAATTATCCGCGGTTTCAACTATCTACCGTTTTGGTTATACACGGTTTCAATTATCCGCGGTTTTGATGATCCACAGTTTCAATTATCCGTGGTTTTGATTAGTCACTGTTTCAGTTATCCGCGGTTCCAATTACCCACTGTTTGAATTATCCGCGATTTCATGTATCAGTTAACAATTTAATTAACAATTCAATTTCCGCACGATAGTCGTGACGATATTACAAGAAGCATCGCGGATATCGGGGGATTACTTCATTCATTTAAAATCGGTAAAAATTAAATGAATTGACAAATATCATAAAACTAGCATTTTTCAAATAGCAAAATTCTTCCAAAACTGGTGTTAATCGAATCACACTGTACTTTAATTATTTATCCTTACGCTATATTTTAATTACGTATAGTATACTTTAATACTATTCTATAGTTATTCATGTCGTATTTCAATGAAATACACAGTAACTCAGTTTCATTACAGGATGAATTACATAACTTAAACTTTTCAATGAATTCAGCTATTAATTACTGTATGAATCTACTTGAAGTACATTCATTTCAGTTTGTGTACTATGAATTTATGAATAATATTGCGTTTATCGTTGATCCTAATCGTTTTCTGTTTCAAACTATTACACGGCGTTACTTCTTTTATTGTATATCATTTTAATTATCTCTCGGTTCGTTATTATGATCTAATTACATTGTTCTTTTTGATTGTATTTTAGTTGCAATTATGAATTAAGTAAATGAAAGATCTAAATTGTGGATTACAGTGGAAGTACGATGTAACTGAGTTATTTAGCAATATTTATTTATGCAGATAAATTATAAGTACAGAAATTAATTATTTGTCTTTCTAATTTTTACTGGATTGCAAATTTATTTGTTCTTTGTTTCTATATTTTTGTATCGTAAATTAATTATTTCTTTTTGTGCTTTATTTAATTCGAAATTAATTATAAGTTTGAAGTGAATAAGGTTGCAAAAATTCCAAAATTCAAAATATTCAAAACTCAAAGATACAAAAATTTCGCGCTTCTAAAATTTTAGAACTCAAAACTATGGAAATTCAGAAATTGAAGAAATTCCGAAAACTCTGAAATTCCAAAAATTACAAAAATTCAAACAATTCTAAAATTCCAAAAATTCCACAATTCAAAAAGTTTCAAAAATTCCAAATTTTCAAAAAGTTTCAAAAATTCCAAATTTTCAAAAAATTCCAAAAATACCGATACTCAAAAAATCCCGAAATTCCAAAAATTCCAAAAATATAAAAAATTGCAAAAATTCCAAAAATTCAAACAATTCAAAAATTCCAAAAATTCCACAATTCAAAAAGTTTCAAAAATTCCAAATTCTCCAAAAATTCTAAAATTTCGAAATTCCAAAAATACCGATACTCAAAAAATCCCGAAATTCCAAAAATTCCAAAAATATCAAAAATTGCAAAAATTCCAAAAATTTCAAAAATTCCAAAAATATCAAAAATTCCAAAAATTCCAAAATTTCAAAAATTCCGACTGGTCCAAAATTTAAAAAATACAAAAATTCCACAAGTGAAAAAATTTCCACAATTTTTATATTTGAGTCCTTATAAGCGAGTCCAAGAAATCCCGCGATACGAGTCCCTCCGTCTCGAACTTCGAAATCTTGCAAGAAGCAACAGTCAGAAAATCGCGGAGCAACGCAATCTCGCAATTAGCTACGAAGCGAATCGAATTACTTGGGCGTCGTATTTACCGAAGTAGCTAATTCGACAATAATTCCGTACAGCCGTGGTTCGGTTTGTCTTTTCTTTCGCTGTCTCTGCAGTTAATTTCTTTCGTCGGTGCTAAGTACCGTTAAGCAGCCGTATCATTTGGCAGGTTTGCTCGAAAATTTCCGAGCCGTAACGTAGCCGTATTAACATTGAACGCAGAAAAGAAGATCATCCGAGTGAATTCCTCGGTTATCCGCGGCCAAGAACGACACGTTTATAGATCGCAACTTGCGGATGCCGCACGGTTTCTAGCTACGCTATGTAGTCGTAAACGACGATATAGCCCAGAGACATTGCTTTTTCTAGCTGCACCGATACAAAATAAAAGAGATAAACGGGACAAGCCAGCGATGCAGGTGACTGTATGTATCCATACAATATATATATATATGTGTATAAGTATCTACGTACATACAAGGAAGAAACTTCAGATAACGTTGCTGTTGTGCAATACAGGACTGGCCTGATAACGAGGGACAAGCCATGGCTGAATACAAATTTCCATTCCCTGTACAAACGTTCCGCGTGATAAATTCTACCAAAGAAAATGTCCACTTTAGGAATCAAAGACCGTCGGATAAATCATTTAGTTTGATTGCGAGGTCGATTCTGGTCTACTGTTATCTCAAGTAAATGGATATACACGTGTTTATAAAGATAATGCATCTACATACAGTTTATACATGTACATACGTTTACACAATTTGTATATATGTATACATGTGCAAAATTTCTGCAGATATACATATGTGCAAAATTTACACATGTATCTGCAAATTTTTACGTACACATACGACTGCATACATTACACGTGTGTCTGCACATGTATACATTATACGTATGTCTACAAGTGTATACATTACACATATGTTTGCAAATTTATTTATGAATGTATGTCTGCAAATGTGTACATTACACATGTGTCCACAAATGTATACATTATACATATGTTTGCAAATGTATATCAGTAAGTATGTCTGCAAATGAATACATTACACATGTGTTCACAAATGTATACATTACACATGTATCCATAAATGTATGCATTACACATATGTTTGCAAATGTATATTAGCAGGTGTCTGCAAATGTGTACATTACACATGTGTCCACAAATGCATACATTACATATATGTTCGCAAATGTATACGTACACATATGTCTAAAAATGTATACGTTACACATATGTCTGCAAATGTGTACGTGCACATATGCTGTTAAAGTACACATACACGTATGTCTACTTTATTGAAACACATATGTGTGGCAAATTGATGTAAGTGCACATATATGTTAAAATTAACAGACACAGATATATCAGTAAAGTGTATGCATGACATATGTATGCAAAATTGATACATATCATGTACACATATGTGTTTCACATACTTGATTTTAATAGCACCATATGAATTTTCAAAAGATAATTTGTTAAGATGTAATATTACACACATATACCATGTTTTACATGTAACCATACAAAGTAGCGAAAGATAATTTGTCAAGATTTTAATTGACACGACATGCTTGTGTTATATGCCCGTAGAAAATTCATATGACGAAGCGTCTGGTATCTGAGAAATTTCCATTTTGATCATTTCCACGGTTCGCGCGGTTCGAGCGAATTTCCCAGCGCGAAAAATCGTAAATTATGGTAGGAAAAGCTTTGTCCCGAAAAGCTCGGGTATCACCTACTTGTCACGGGTCACGATTACGCTCGTCGTCGTTTCCGGTCTCGGCATGGTGCACTCGACTAGCATATACCTACAACAAATGCACCTCGAGATTCAAGAACCACCGGAACACGTCCAACATGTAATAAAATTGCGATCATATTTTATACCCTGTACTCGAAACACTCGCAATCCGTACGGTTTTCAGCGTTCCAATGTTCGGTTTACAAAATCGTTCCACGTTTCCTGTTTCCTGATCGAAAAATACCTCGACCCGAGTTCTCATTCATCTTTTTCAAAACCTCTGTCTCGTGTTGCCTGCGCTCACATTATTTATATTTTCATATTCTTTTTTTAAACGCGTTTACGATCTTGCCAAAGAAAAACTGCGAATGTTATGTCCAAGAACAATGGACTTTTATAGTTATTTTTACAGTAATTATAGTTTATAAGGTTAATATAGATTTGTATATGAAATTAATTGTGTAAATTGATTACGTGAAAAATGACTTTTATGCAATTTTGTTAACAACGAAAGATGTGTCACTGGCTCTGAATTATATCTATACATTATTATTTGAATAGAAATATTAATTATGGCAGAAGAATGAATTTTCATGATAATTTTTTAAGATACGAAACCTTGCATTTAACACAGTTCCAAAATAAATAAAAACAGAGGGAGATAAAAATAAATAATTTAAAGAATAATTTATGTATCCAGTTTCTTTAAGTACAGTGAATTTATCTGTACCATTGCAAGTAATTTGAAATAAGCTGTACCTAACCTAGTTGCAGTAATCGATCCTCTCAACTTGACAATGTATTCGTACAATTTATAAGACTTATGCGAAAAGGGTAGCAGTAAGGTTAGGTTCGATGAATTAATCGTTAGGATTTTATCAAGACTAGATCGTTGTTGCTTCTCGTGCTTAATCCAGGGTGCATTCAGCTTACGTCGTTGTACGTACGGGACCATCTACTTCCCGTTTTTCCTTAGCTTCCGACGTGGGATGGTAATTACAAGTAGAGCCGAGTAATGTAGTGCAGCTCGTGAGAACGACGCCTTAAAGCACGCGAGAAGAAGAAGTAGAAGACGAAGAAGAAGAAGGAGGCTCTTTAAACGACGGCTAGCGTACATAAGCGTCGCTTGAAAAGAGGCGCGAGAAGGACGACTCTTGTAAATATACCGGGTGATCTATTTTCACTAAAGTATGCTAACTAATTAAGTATTCTCGTGGAACTCTCTTTTCGAATGCAGTATTTTAATTCGAGATTAGCTGACTTTGTTATTTTTTAAATTATCATCATAGAATAATATATCATATATAGTAATATATGTAATATATCATCTATTAATATCATAACAATTACTACATCATATGTAATAATAATATATTCATCATCATATAGAATAGTAGAAGCAAACTTGGTCTTCCAAAAATTACATCACATGTGCAAAATTTATACATATGTTTGCAAACTTCATACACATACGAGTGCAAAACTTTTCTGTATGCATATATCTTCAAAATTTACGTATATACATGTGTGCAAACTTTACTCGTATACATATGTGACGAAAATACATATGTCTGTAAAATTTGTAGACGTCACATGTGTGCAGAATTTGTGCATGTACATGTCTACAAAATTTATTCTGATACATATATGAGGAAACTTGATTTATGACATACACATGTGAGCAAAATGTATACGTCTGCAAAATTTATAAATGTACATACGTGTGTAGAATTTACACTTGCACATATGTGTCAAACTTGACACACACATGCGTGCAAAATTGATATTTATACACATGCTTGCAAAATTTATAAATGTTTATACATTTGCAAGGTTTATACTTGTGCTTATATGTGCAAGTCTAATACACACACACACATGCATGGAAAATTTATGTATACATATGTCTGCAAAATTAAAACATACATGTACATACATATGTGAAATTTATGCATACACATAGATTTATAAAATTTGTACATATACATCTGTCTGCAAAAATGTACACACATACATGTTTTCAAATTTTATACACACATGTGCAAAATTTATAAAAACACATATGTACATATCAAGTTACATATGTGTACATCTATTTGAAAAATTTAAACTTGATTTTCTCAAAAACTAACTCAAATATAAAAAAATGTTATTCTATATTCCTTTACTATTTTTTCATTAAGAATTTTGGAACAAGTTAGTAGGTCCGTTTCGACTTTCGATCAGAAGATAAATTAATTGTTGTAACACATCGCTCCATACGAGAAAGGGTGTTGGTTCACACGCTCGGTTTTTGAATTTGCTATAGAAGTGACAAGTATAGAGGGTGAAATGTTGGAAAGCTGGGGATATAGAATCGCGAATAAGTCACAGAACAGCAAGTGCAACCTGCTGCGCCAGCTAGATGATTTACAACAGGCAGCGAACGAGCGAACGACCGGTGGCCACAGTGGCCGGAAGCGAGAAACGCGGATCGCGGGAGCATTGCACCTCTTCTCGCGACCCTGTACAGTCAACAGCAAATCTAGTTTCCCTAGGGAATATATGACAGCGCGATATGGGAAATTTTTGCGAACAAACGCCATCTTCGTGTAATGGGAAGGGAAGCAATAAATTGAACTGAAAAGTAAAGCGTATGACGACATGGGGAGGAAGAGACGTTTCACGAATTGAGATTTAGTTTTCGAGATTTTTAAATTTCGGAAGTATGGAAGTTAGAAAATTTAGGAATGGATTTTAGTATTTGGAAGTTGGAGAATTTGAAAATTTAGAAATATGGGGATTTTAAAAATTGAAAAATTAAACATTTTGGTTTTGGAATTTTGGGATTTTGGAAAATTTTAGAATTTGGGAATTTTCGGAATTTTCGGAATTTTGAAAATTTTGGGAATTTTGAGAATTTTGGGAATTTTGGGAATTTTGGAAATTTGATAATTTAAATATTTTGGAAATTTAGAAATAAGGGATTTTGGTATGCAGAAATTGGGATTTGAAAATTTACTAAATGGGGGATTTTAGTATCTGGAAGTTGGAAGATGACAATATTTAGGAATAGGGGATTTTGATATTTGCCAATTGGAGAATTGGAGTATTTACAAAATAGGGGATTTTAGTATTTGGAACTTGGAGAATTTCAGTATTTAGAAATAAGGGATTTTGGTACCCAAAAGTTGGGGATTTGGAAATTTATAAATAGGGGATTTTGGTATTTACAAATTGAAAAATTGGACAATTTAGAAAATAAATTTTGGCAATTTAGAAAATTTGCAAATTTAAAAATTAGGAAATTTGAGTAATTTAAAAGTTCCAAAAAAATTGCAAAACTAAGCATTTCAAAATTTGAAAATGTATAAATTGGAAAATTTCGTGATTTTGAAATTTCAAAATGTATCAATTGAAAATTTCCAAATTTCAAAGTTTCAAAACTTGATAATATACAAAAATTCTATATCATAGCAATTTATCAGCACAATCAGATATTAAAAAAAAAAAAAAAAAAAATATACAGGTCGAATTGAGTAACCTCCTCCTTTTTCGAAGTCGGTTAAAAATACATTAATTAGAAAATTTGACAACACAAAAATTTTGCTACGTAAAAATAAAAACATAGTATAAAAATTGAAAAGTTAGAAAATTTTGCGGGTTGAAATATTCTTTCCAACACGAAAGGTCGGTATGTTGCACCGGAGTGTACAGGACAACTCGCACGAACTCGCGTGTAATATCCACAATGGGAGGAAACGGCGAGAAGCAAATTAGACATAAGCAAGGAAGCTCCCGCGCCCACGGTTAATTAATACAACAGCGGCTCGTTAATCGGGTCTTGCTTCTATTTCGTGACCGATTAAATGATTTTTTCAACCCTTCTTTCACACGGCCAGCTGTACTTCGGATACCATGTTCACGAACGTGTATGCACTATGAGACATGGCAGTGTAGTTTCCTCTATGAAAAATTATGATGTTCAGAAAAAGATTCATTGGCCAGACGTTTCATTCATAAAGCATAAAAATTTGAAAATTTAGATACATGGGATTTTGGTATAATTGGAATATATTTCTCTAATATTTTGGTGAATATTGGAAAAGTTGAAATATTGCGAATATGGGATTTGGAAAATTTAGATGTATGATTTTTGTGTGTGCATGTTGGAGAGTTTAGAAATTTAGAAATAGAGGCTTTTGGTGAGTTGATATTGCAGAATTTGAAAATTTAGAAATATAGGATTGAGACATGTGGAAGTTGCATTGTTTGAAAATTTAGATATATGGGATTTTCGTATGTGGAAATTTCGGAATTTGAAAATTTACGTATGTGGGATTTTGGTAGGTGTCAATTTTAGAATTCGGAAACTTAGAAATATTGAACTATGGTATATTGGAAAAGTTGAGGTATTTAGAAATATGGGATTTGGAAGGAGAATTCGAAAATTTACAAATATAGGATTTGGGTATTTGGAAGCAGAAGAATTTGAAAATTTAGGAATATAGGGTTGAGACATGTGGAAGTTGGATAATTTGAAAATTGAGGTATATGGGATTTTGGTATGTGGAAATTGCAGAATTTGAAAATTTAGAAATATGGAACTATGGTGTGTAGACATTGAAGAATTTGAAAACCTACAAATATGAGATTTGGGTACTTGAAAGCAAGAAAATTTGAAAATTTAGGAATATAAGGTTGAGGCACGTGGAAGTTGGATAATTTGAAAATTTATGAATATTGGATTGAGACACGTGGAAGTTGGATAATTTGAAAATTTAGATATGTGGAATTTCAGTGTATAACCCCCCATACAATAAACTTCATAAAGCTTCAATATCCACAATGCCACTAGACCCATCAATAAAACTTGCGACTTAAACAAAGAACCAAAACCTTCCCAAATTCGGAAAGTGGTGTCAACCGCAGCCCCCCTAAAATAATTAGCCATCCATTGATAGGTTGATGGTCGTTAACGAAACGTCGCAGACAGGAGAGACATTTTCGAGCGATCGATCAATTGTATCCCTTTGACTGGACCGGATGGATCGTATTGAGCATTCGACATGGGCAACCACCGATCGGTTGAACGTTGTAGACGGGGAAAACAAGCGTCCTCGATTCGACGGATTCTTCCGCTACTATGGCAATTTCCGGCTCGTTTCTGGCTAGCTCGATCCGCGTATTAGTTGGATAACACGAACGATCACCATCAACGGCCAAGCTTTGCTGCACCGAGATAAAAGACAAACCGCACAGCGCGTTACGTTCCGCACCGCGACAAATGCAAACGCAAATTGCGGTGCATTAGTGTAAATGAATGCGGACGAATTGGCGGTATGCAAAGCGAATGCCTCCTATGCTCTACGTGTATGTCCCTCCTATACATTCGTGTTCTATCGCCGTCTATTTATTCATTTATTTCCTTGCTTTGCGCTACCCACGATGCTTAGGTGGTCCGACCAATCATTTTTAATATTTGATATCGCTTTTGTGGTGATGGGATGATTGTGGAGGAATGCGCTGATTTCAGGATTTAGGGGTAGTTTATGGGATAATGCGGGGTTTGGGAGGTTTCCAATTAATTATTTGTGGATTTAGGGATTTTGAAGTGGGGAGGTTGCGGAATTTCGGGGCATGGGAATATGGGGAGTTAGGGATTCAGGGTTTAGGGATTTGGGGGTTTGGAGATTTGGGGATGTAGGTACTTGATGATATAGGCATTTGGGAATATAGGGATTTGAGAATTTTGGGGACTTGAGAATTTACGGATTTGGGAATTTAGAGGTTTGAGAATTTAGGCATTTGGGAATATAAGGATTTGAGAATTTTGGGGACTTGAGAATTTACGGATTTGGGAATTTAGAGGTTTGAGAATTTAGGCATTTGGGAATATAGGGATTTGAGAATTTTGGGGACTTGAGAATTTACGGATTTGGGAATTTAGAGGTTTGAGAATTTAGGGATTTGGGAATTTAGGGATTTCAGAACTTAGGGTTTTGAGAGTTTAGGGATTTGGGGATGTAGGAATTTGGAAATATAGGCAATTGGGAATTTAGGGGTTTGAGAATTTACGAGTTTGAGAATTTAGGGGTTTGACAGTTTAGGGATTTGGGAATTTAAGGATTTGGAAATTTTCGGATGTGGGAATTTAGGTATTTAGGAATGTCAGAATTTGGAGATTTAGGGGTTTGAGAATTTAGGGACTGGGGATTTAGGGATTTGGGAATTTAGAAATTTGGGAATTTAAGGATTTTGGAATTTAGAAATTTGGGAATCTAAGGTATTGGTGACGTTGGAAATCTAAAAATTGGGAACCTGGGGAGTTGGTGACGTTGGAAGTCTAGAAATTGAGAATCTAGGGAATTTCGAAATTAGGAATCTAGGGAATTTGTGATGTTGGAAAGCTAGAAACTTGGAATCTAAGGAATTTGCGACGTTGAAAATCTAGAAATTTGGGAGTCTAAGGTATTGGTGACGTTGGAAATCTAAAAATTGGGAACCTGGGGAGTCGGTGACGTTGAGAGTTTAGAATTTGGGAATCTAGGAAATTTGTGATGTTGGGAATTTTGAAATTAGGAATCTAGGGAATTTGTGATGTTGGAAAGCTAGAAATTTGGAATCTAAGAAATTTGCGACGTTGAAAATCTAGAAATTTGGGAATCTAAGGTATTGGTGACGTTGGAAATCTAAAAATTGGGAACCTGGAGAGTTGGTGACGTTGAGAGTCTAGAAATTGGGAATCTAGGAAATTTGTGATGTTGGGAATTTTGAAATTAGGAATCTAGGGAATTTGTGATGTTGGAAAGCCACAAATTTGGAATCCAAGAAATTTGCGACGTTGAAAATCTAAAAATTTGGGAATCTAAGGTATTGGTGACGTTGGAAATCTAAGAATTGGGAACCTGGGGAATTGGTGACGTTGAGAGTCTAGAAATTGGGAATCTAGGGAATTTGTGATGTTGGCAATTTCGAAATTAGGAATCTAGGGAATCTGTGATGTTGGAAAGCTAGAAATTTGGAATCTAAGGAATTTGCGACGTTGAAAATCTAGAAATTTGGGAATCTAAGGTATTGGTGACGTTGGAAATCTAAAAATTGGGAACCTGGGGAGTTGGTGACGTTGGAAGTCTAGAAATTGGGAATCTAGGGAATTTGTGATGTTGGGAATTTCGAAATTAGGAATCTAGGGAATTTGTGATGTTGGAAAGTCACAAATTTGGAATCCAAGGAATTTGCGACGTTGAAAATCTAGAAATTTGGGAATCTAAGGTATTGGTGACGTTGGAAGTCTAAAAATTGGGAACCTGGGGAGTTGGTGACGTTGAGAATCTAAAAATTGTTAATGTAACTATTTAGTGACATTTGAAATGTTGAAATTGTGAATCTAGCTATTTAGTGACGTTTAAAATCCAGAAATTGTGAATCTAGCTGTTTGGTAACGTCGAAAACCTATAAATTTAAACCTATAAATTCTACCAATGCAGAAGTACAAGAATATACACACGTAGGAACTTATACGCGTAATAACATGGAAATCTATAGATTCAATGATCCAAGAATTCCACAACCCAGGAATTCGGTGTAGTAGATATTTGAGAATTTAGTGACTCGTTAGCTGCGTCGACAAACACGTTTGGCGAGTCGCGATAGCTATGCCAGATGGATAAAGAGATACGCGGTTAGATAATTAGGCGAACGAAGGAACTGGGACTCTCGAATATGCAGATATTCCAGAGTGAACGGTATGGGCAGTGATTAAAAGAAAATCTTAATTAGTCGGGTGGTTAAGTAAATACGCGGGTAGATAATTAAGCGAACAGATCGACCGTGAACAGAAAGCTAAGTGGCTGAATAATCGGACGAATTAACGCGCAAAGAAGTTTCTCGGATCGGAAACTCGAACTGGCAAGACAATGATCGGATACGCGAGCGATCAAATGAACTGCAATGTCCTGCGAACTTTTCGTCGAGAATTCAACGATAAGTGTAGCGAATGCATATATGTCTGCATTGAAATTGGTGGAGAAGAAATTTTTAAGATATTGCTTATTAGATTTGAGCAGGCATAGCTCTAACTTTAAATAGATCTAGATGTAAAACTTGAAAGCACACAAACTTAAATTTGAATAAATCCAGATCTAGACTCGAGTAGACAGAGATCTAAGTTTGAATAGATATACACCTCAATTTGAGTACATATGAATCTAAATTTGAACAGGTCTTTGAATATCCAGATAGGAGTAGACATACAACTTGAACTAGATCTAGATATAAAATAGATCTAAATGAATCCAAATGTAGATTCGAGTACGTATCTTCGACTAAATGCAAATGTAGACTCGAGTCTAACTAACTTAGATTAAACTAACTTTGAGAAGAGTGTATTTCAAGCCCACCACCTTACTTACATTCCGCCAAACGGTTCCATATCTTTGATGCGCGTAAAAATAAAGGTTAATCGAGTTAACAAGTTTTTCCGTAGGAAGCATAACTTGACAACTTAATACATTATCTCGCCAAGGTATTCCGTAAAATGGGAGGCAACGTTTCCTCAACGGGCAAATATTTCCTTTTGCACGCGTTACAGGAACACACGTTCGCAAAGTTTGCCGGTGATGTTCGTACAAGCAAAGCGAAACGAGCGGAAAAAAAAGCCGTGCAACTGCATAAGAAGCTACTTCATCGTGAAATGAGTAGCGAAAGAAAAGTACACAAACACGGTTGCTTGTTTCGAGTCAAGCACTGCATGCTAAGGAGCCCTATAAAACAGTTAAGAAGGTATACGAACGTACTGAAACGGCACTGAATGGCTAGGTCGCTGTTTACTTTAAAGTAACACTTACACGGTTCGCCTCTGAAACGGTAAACTTTACTTGATGTTGAGTATTTCCTTTGCGCCGTTCTATGCAGAACGAGCTGGAAAAATCTGCTGGAAATACCGCTTTTAAACTTCGTCCTTTTTTTTATCACTTCATATTTTCATGTACTCGCGTGCAATCTAGGACTACTTTGATCCCGATATACTTGTACTATAGAATTATTTTTAAGAAACGACATTTGCAATTTTTGAGTCTACTAATATTTAAGTTTTCGACTTCGGACATTTTTAAACTTGTAAGTTTAGGTTTAGAAATTTTCATAGTTTCAAATTTATAAATTTTCATTTCATATTTCACAAATTTTGTGATTTTACAAATTCTACATTTGTCCTCAAATTTTACTAATTTCTCAAATTCTCAAATTACACAATTTTTTCTAATTCTGATTTTTCGAGATTTCATACTTTCCAAATTCTAATTCTTAAAAATGTTCCAAATTCTAAATTTCTCAAGTTCCGAAATTTTTAGTCTAGATTTACATCTTGATACATCTAGATCGGTTTATTAAGAAAATTTAGTATGGCTTAAAATATAGTCTATCAGATACCATAATTTCTTCAAACTTACTACTTATAGAATTGAATGGATAGATAGATCTTGAGAACTACAGCAAAATTCCCAAAGTCGAACCCTTCCATTCTTGTCAAGTGTGCATTAAAATTAGAAAAAAAATTGAAAATAGTAGTTATCCCAATACAAAACTCGATATATGTACACATCTTCTGATGATAGGAATCTATCGTCATTGACATTGATCATCATAAAGTCTTATCTGGCACCGTTTTTTGTAGTATCAGTTTAATCGTTAAATACGTCTTAAAAATCTGTACATCTCATTCTCGTTCCACCTACACATCTACAGTATGTTCTCAAAATTTAAAATCCACATTCTCGTACCTGTGTACCCACTTCACAAATCGGTTGGTATAATGTGTAGTCCCAAGATTCGACACAGTGTAAAGTGTTAATATTGAATCTCGTTCAAGTGGACCATGAGGACACGCGACTCAGCCACAGTTGTATAAATATTACAGAAAGCTGTGAGCACGTTTCGCATCGGTCTGGCCACTGGTAATGTGTCGTTGCTTATATCCTCTGAGATATGCACGACTCGCGTGTCTCCCTTATCACTCGCCGAGATAACTTGCACTTTGCATACGCGGCATAATTCAACGCCAAACCTACTCGGCCGACCTCCCTCCACACCGTTGCTTCCCGGTATCTCTATGGCCTTAAAACTCCCTTGCCCTACACGATGGCGCCTTAACGCTTCCTTCTTACCTCGGGCTAACCTGCACCGCGATCTTTCGCCGTCTCCTTCTAACGCTGGCGCGCTTCGATCTCAGCCGCTTCCTGCGAGCAAACGAGCCAGCCGACGGTTAAACGAGGATGCCAGGGCAAATGGCCGACCAACCTTGCTATATCTGCATGCTGCCAGCCCGATATCAACGTTTCTCACTGAACATTCCTACCCTTTCCCTACGAATATACGAAGCTTCCCTTTTCAACGCTCTTTTCATACCAGCTCCTATCTGGAGACTCCTGACTTGATGAACGCGTGTTTTAAATTGTTTGTGTTTGTTAGAGGGATTACTCAGCTTTATGCGATTTGCGAATTTTCCTGTGGGTTGCTTCTTTATTGCGTAACCTTCATATTTCTTATTATTAGATGTTATGAGTTGCGCGGAGTACAATTAATGTAATATTTATAAATGTTCTGCGGAATCCAAGAATGTTCCTTTGTTGTAATTTCAAACGGATATTTTGGACCATATGAGCCACAGCTTGACGTTCCTAACTATTGACAATAGCTTTTTAACAGGCCAAAAAAGCACATTTTTTATAACGCTAATATGACTTTCTTTAAAGAAGTTTATTTCCATAGTCCTAAACTGTGCATCCCTGTAGCGGGTCCCTTAGTTCTTTTGAAGGACCCAAATCACTTAACTGTTTGGGTCACCTTATTAACGAAGCGTTTTACAACTTTGGAGTGAATGCTAAAGGTCCTACAATTTCATTCGCTGACGCATCTCACCAATCGCTATATTTTACAAATAACAATCTGTCCTGATTGGTCCCTTTTGGTGACGCCTTCATATTTTGAACTTCCTCCCTTGCTTTCTTTTCTGGCTGCTTAGAAGCGACGGTTAGTCTAAAACTAACTTCGGTGAAAGATACTCACTTTTACAAACGATAGTCTCTAACAACGATAACGACATTCAACAATTATTACAACTAGTAGGATGATCATCTACATCCTTCGTTGACTTGGGCACACCAGTGTGGAGGACTCTGAACCACTCTATAAATTTTACTTTATAATAATCATTTTACATATAATTCCACTGCCGTAACAAGTTGTGGAAACGCCATGGGTCTTCGAAGATTTACAACCTTCGACAACAATTGTAAAAGTTAATATTTGACCCGATGCGATAAGATAGGGAACTTTTTTATGAGCATTGACAGCTTTGGTTAGGTTCAGATTCTCTTTGCGATGTGGTCTTTTCATACTTCATCTCTATCGCAAGACTTTTACCTTGAACGTGTGTTTTAAATTGTTTCTATTTATCATATGGATTATTTAGCTTTAGGAAGTGTACAGAAATATTGAACGTTCTTAAATTTCTCTAATGGAATATACTATAATATTAAACAATTAAAATAAATACTTATAACTTTTAAACTCTTTATATTTGTAATTATAAAAGATGGGAAGAAATATCAGATCAACACGACACACGATAACAGAATGTAATATAGAAATTTCATGAAGAAAACAAGCACATAAAGCAATATTACAATTATTTTATTTTAATATTTGAGAATCTAGAATTGAATCGAGTGGCATCAAGTTAATAGTCGATAATTTAATGTTCATATTTATCGACATCTAATTACCGACATTTTATAAGTTATCGATTCAGATTTATTTTTGCCACTCAATTATGAAAATTCAACATTCTCAAATTTCTAAAAATTTCCAAATTCCTTAAACTTCCTAAATGTCCCAAATTAAATTCTCAAACATCTTCTCAATTTTCCAAAACTCCCAATAATTCCTAATTACACAATTAAACCCACCTAATCGAAGAGATTAATTTGAATACGAACCAAGATTCGCATCTAGGAATAACGGAGGTTTGTATTTTTCCGAGCAAGAAACAATTTTGACGACAAAAGGGCAGGCTGGCATTAACGCTTCGAATAGGACAGATTTCATTGAATCTCTATTTATAATTCCAGAACTGTGAAGGAAGTTCTGAGCTAGTAACGTTACAGAAACAAAGTTCCAAAGCTACACGGAACTTCCCAATCCCCTTCCAAACTGTTCCGCTGTTCAGCAGGAATAATGCGAAACGGTCTAAAATATTAATCAAAACTTCGCCCGTTACTGTTGCGTTTACCCTTTTTTCCGCTCTTCTTCGCCGGATCATTCGTTGAAACTGTGCTAAAAAATCATTCCGCGGTGTTGTCATAATTTATCGCGGTGGATTAATGAAGCTTGTGAGGAAAATATTAACAGAAATTAGGTGATCAACTGGTGATCTGTTAATCTTCGTATGGAGAGTTGTGTTGATAGAGATACAAATTTGGAATATTGTAATTTGGAAATCTGAGATATTTTTTGCTATTGAATTTGGATATTTGTGAGCTTCTCCTTTGGGTAGTTTTGTAAGTTATATGTTACCCAGATTACACTATAATCTGAATATTCGTTATTAACTTGTCGGTTGAAGAAGCTAGAAACTCGCTCTTGCAAGAAATAGAAATTGCATTCGAAAAATCAATTATATTTTAGGAAATATAATACAATACGTTGCATTCCACGACAAACAGTAATACTTTTGCGTTCAATATTTTGTAAATTCAATCTATATATTTATACAATTTGTACTTAAACGATTTTGTATAAAGTAATTAACTAATTCCGACGTCGCTACTCTAAATTAATGTGATTTCTATAAAACCTTATGAAACGCGATTATTAAAAAAGAGACGGAGAATGCTCGTATCATCAATGATTGAAAGGTAAGGAACGTTAAGAACGCAAATAGACGTTCCATAAAAAGGAAAAGAAAGGATTGTTTCGTTTGTTAGCCAGCCAGCCATTTTCATTTCGGCGATTTTATCTCGATTGAATGGAACAACAAAGGAGCAAGAATAATTTACATAAAGACAAGAGTTCAAAGCCTTTCAGAATTTGCGAAACCTACATACGCGTTCAGCTGCATCCTCGTGGTGTTCAACTATTCATTGAACCTGTGCTTTCACCGAAGCCTTTTCATCCTTAGGATGGGAGTCTATCTCGAAATTGCAGAGCGCGAGGACGATGCGGAGAGAGTGATTTAGATATCCATGGGGGACAAGTCTCGTCGAAAGATTTATGACATCAGATAACAGATAAAACGATATAAAATGCTATTAATTTTCTTTTTTCCTTATGACAGAGTGTCGTGGAGCGATTACCGTTGCCTCTACATCCGTGAGCTGCGTTTTACCTGGTTAAAATAATGGAGTAGGAAACGGGATTTTTTAATATTCATTTGTTCGTGGATAGAGGAATTTTTATATTGCCAGAAAATTCAGATTTTTAGGAAATTTGAAAATTTGAGAAAATTAAAAATTAAGCTTCAATAATTTTATGAATTTGCTCGTTCCTTAATTCAAGAATTTGCAAATCTTCCAATTGACATATTTCACTGTAGTCGTTATAGAACCACGCTTCATGTTCCACTTGTTAACAACCCGATTAAATTTCCGGTAAATATTCAATAAATAAAAGAGTAAATAAAAAAAAAAGACGATCAACAGTATTTTTAATTGTTGAAACGCAATGAATCGAATATATATCTCGTATATCGTGTAACAAAACGGTGCAGTTTGTTCAAGCTTCGTTAGATTTCATTTTAATCAGCGATCAAATCAATTCACCCGGAAGGGTATAAATGATGGGGCCGGAAGTTTGCACAAACGTGGCAGAAATGTTGCTTTGGCAACAGATTTCGTTATCGCGGATGTTTACCAAAAAATCGTCCAGAGTTTGTGAAAATAAGTTATCGCGACGTGTTATACGTTGAACGATAAAACGGCTGCAAATTAATCTTACCACGTCAAAACGAACATTCATTTTCCTCGTTTATTTTCACTCGGCTAATTAACGTTCCGCGCCACTAGTATTCTGGGTATTAGTTGGGAAAATGGTGTTTCGCGAATTTTCCACGCAAATTAAATTGACCAG
Source organism: Megachile leachella (assembly GCA_963576845.1). Lineage (NCBI taxonomy): Eukaryota > Metazoa > Arthropoda > Insecta > Hymenoptera > Megachilidae > Megachile > Megachile leachella. Next base: position 9,051,442 of record OY756251.1, read on the forward strand.
GAAAGATTCGTACGGTTTTATGATTAATACGAAACTCGGAATAAGAAAGTATCAATTTGCGCGAGAAGATAAATGGTTCTGCCTCCGTCTCCTTTCTTTCCTCGATCCCTTTTTTTTTATCACCGGAAAAATGAATGCAAGTTTGCCAAGTTTCTCCAGTAAGAAGGGAAACGTTTAATTTCCATTTCTTTTGTAATTTCGCAGCATTGCAAAGTTAGATTGCCTTTGGAAATAGCTGGTTCAAGTTATTTATCGTGCGTGCCGTTTGCGGCATCCAATTACAGGATAAGTATTCCAGGTATTTGTTACGAAGAAGCTCCTGTGATTTGTTCGTTTGTCTACGCGCTGACGGACGCAATTTTGCGTCTTTTCGCTTGAAATTTCCAGGGTGGACTCAAGAGACATTCTATATTCGCTGTATAGATTTTGGCGGCAATCGGACGACGGGAACCTGTCGACGTCGATCGAATCGATAAAAACCGTGTTTGGTATCTTTTCGATAATTTTTCACGCGTATAATCGATTGGAAGCATGTTGAAAGCCCTTTTGTTTATTTAAATTTGAAAATCTAAAAATGTCTATATTTTTGTGTACTTAAATTTAAAAATCTAAAAATGTCTATATTTTTGTGTACTTAAATTTAAAAATCTAAAAATGTCTATATGTTTGTTTATTTAAATTTGAAAATCTAAAAATGTCTATATTTTTGTTTATTTAAATTTGAAAGTCTAAAAATGTCTATATTTTTGTTTATTTAAATTTGAAAGTCTACAAATGTCTATATTTTTGTTTATTTAAATTTGAAAGTCTAAAAATGTCTATATTTTTGTTCATTTAAATTTGAAAATCTAAAAATGTCTATATTTTTGTATATTTAAATTTGAAAGTCTAAAAATGTCTATATTTTTGTTCATTTAAATTTGAAAGTCTAAAAATGTCTATATTTTTGTTCATTTAAATTTGAAAGTCTAAAAATGTCTATATTTTTGTTCATTTAAATTTGAAAGTCTAAAAATGTCTATATTTTTGTGTACTTAAATTTAAAAATCTAAGAATGTCTATATTTTTGTTTATTTAAATTTGAAAATCTAAAAATGTCTATATTTTTGTTTATTTAAATTTGAAAGTCTAAAAATGTCTATATTTTTGTTCATTTAAATTTGAAAGTCTAAAAATGTCTATATTTTTGTGTACTTAAATTTAAAAGTCTAAAAATGTCTATATTTTTGTTCATTTAAATTTGAAAGTCTAAAAATGTCTATATTTTTGTTCATTTAAATTTGAAAGTCTAAAAATGTCTATATTTTTGTTCATTTAAATTTGAAAGTCTAAAAATGTCTATATTTTTGTTTATTTAAATTGGAAAGTCTAAAAATGTCTATATTTTTGTTCATTTAAATTTGAAAGTCTAAAAATGTCTATATTTTTGTGTACTTAAATTTAAAAGTCTAAAAATGTCTATATTTTTGTTTATTTAAATTTGAAAGTCTAAAAATGTCTATATTTTTGTTCATTTAAATTTGAAAGTCTAAAAATGTCTATACGTTTATATATATAAATTTGAAAATCTAAAAATGTCTATAAAAACTCAAAAGTTCAAATATCTAAATTCCTAAATTTCCAAATTCGTATATTAACAATTTCGAAATATTAAATACACATTTGCTCGAGACACCTAATGAAAATTCACAATTTTGAAATATTAAATACAGATTTGCTTGAGACACCTTATGAAATAAAGCTATTAGAGCCAGCAGTTAAACCCGCTGTTTACGCATCGATTTATAAAGGTCGAAATATCCGTTGCCACGGCCATAAAATGGCGCACGAGGACTCTAGAGAGAGTTCGAAAGGAAAGAAGAGAGTAATTCATCTCGTTCGTCGTTTCCTTCGGCTCCATTAACTGCTCGAGCAGAGAACTTGTTCAGTGCATTACACGAGCAGAGGGGAAAATGATACTTTAATGATTTCCTTTGCCCCTCGACGCTGGAGCCTAAGAGATTCGTCAACGGCGAAACCGAATGATGAACGCCCCTGAGAAAAGCTGAACCTTTTCGTTTCTGCGAAAATTTCAATCCGACCGTCACTGACGAAATTATGGCACAGGTGATCGTTCCAGTGAAAATTCAGAAAGGAACGTGATTCCGACGGGAAGTTAGATAAAGTTAACTATTGCACTGAATATTCCAACTACTAATTCGAATATTACTGGCTTTCCGGAAAATTTGCGGATAAATTTTATGAAAACGTGCACCGTTCGGGTGAAATTAACTTTTGTGCAAGTGGAAAAATTTGCAGTGTCACTTTGTGATAAATTTAATAAAAGCACGCAGTTTTTACGTAAAAATGCAAACAATCACTTTGTAATATATTTAATAAAACTATGCAGTTTTTTGAAGCACATGGAAACATGCATTTTTGTAAAAATGAGAAAACGTACACTTTTAAGCAAATTTGTAGGTGAATTAAAAAAAAAGCAATTTTATGAAAATATTACTTTTTGTAAAAATTTCAAAATATATTGTACAATTCTCTGAAAATTCAAATAAGAGTATTAACAATTATAAAAATAGAGAAACTTGATCTTTTAAAGAAATTTTTTGAATAAATTTCAAAAAGCAATGTACAATTTTCTCAAAAAATTTAAGCAAAAGTATTAACTTTTGTAAAAATAACAGCTTGTTCGATTTCTAAATTTTTCATCTCTTGAAAATTTATAGTTTGGAAAAATAGTGAAACAAATTCAAATGGTTGTTTCTTGAAAGAGTTTTAAAGGAACACATTTTTGAGGGAATTAGTATGTCTTGCTAAAATACAAATGAAAGGATTAATCCCTCGAAAGGTGCAAATGAAGGGCGTTTATTTTTGAAACGAATCAAGAGAAAATTCAGAAGGAAATGATTACCATTGGAAAGTTCAAAGGGGAGTACACAACTTTGGGAGAATTCGGATTATCAAAGGGATCATGCTTGGAAAAATACAAATGAAAGCGCTATTCATTGGAAAACTTGAAAGGAAACCACTCATTCTTGGAGTAAATCGGGGGAAAATGCAAAAGAGAATAGATACTTTCAGTAAAGTTGTAAGAAAAGTTCTTTTTGGAGAATTAACGAAATAAAGGAGTTAGCTCAAAAGTGTCAAAGAAAAATATTTAGATACAGAAAAATTTATCAAAATATACTTTTTATATAATATTAAAGAAAATTTTCTTTTTGTGTGAAAAGTTAGGAAGGGAATTTAACTCATTATTTTTAGGGAGATTCTTAGGAAAATTATAACAGTTTGAAGAGAGAAAAGAAATAGTTTAAAGAACAAGATTATAACAGTTTGAGAAAATGAAATTATCTCAACTTGTTAAAAGAAAATTACAGTAATTTGTAGGAACAAAATTAAACTAGTTTGAAGAGACAGAGCTACAACACCTTGAAGAAATAAAATTATAACAATTTGAAGAAGCAAAATTACAACACCTTGGAGAAATAAAATTATAAGAATTTGAAGGAACACAAGTACACCTGTTTAAAGAAACAAAATTATAGTACTTTGAAGACACAAAATTAAAACAATTTGAAGAAGCAAAATTACAATACCTTGGAGAAATAAAATTATAATAATTTGAAGGAACACAAGTACACCTGTTTAAAGAAACAAAATTATAATATCTTGAAGACACAAGATTAAAACAATTTGAAGAAGCAAAATTACAATACCTTGGAGAAATGAAATTATAATAATTTGAAGGAACACAAGTACACCTGTTTAAAGAAACAAAATTATAATATCTTGAAGACACAAGATTAAAACAATTTGAAGAAGCAAAATTACAATACCTTGAAGAAATAAAATTATAATAATTTGAAGGAACACAAGTACACCTGTTTAAAGAAACAAAATTGTAATACCTTGAAGACACAAGATTAAAACAATTTGAAGAAGCAAAATTACAATACCTTGAAGAAATAAAATTATAACAATTTGAAGAAACAAAATTACCCCAGTTTAAAGAAACAAAATTATAATACTTTGAAGAAGCAAATTTAAAACAATTTGAAGAAGCAAAACTACAATACCTTGGAGAAATAAAATTGTAAGAATTCGAAGAAGTAAAATTACACCTTGAAGAAATCAAACGAAAACAATTTAAAGAAACAGAATTGCAACACCGTAAAGAAATAAAATTAAAGCAATCCAAAGAAAGAAAATTGCAACGCCATGAAGAAGTAAACGAAAACAATTTAAAGAAATAACCCGAAAACGCTGTGAAGCAACAAAATGGCCAGCGTCGCAACACAAGAGAATTCGTTCGAAATCCCAAAGAAGTCGTGAACCGTTTGAAAATTCGAAACTCCTCGTTGTAAGAAAATGGAAGGCAGACGTTCCTAGGAAAATGCGAACGGCAGCCACAAATAAACATCGAGTCTGATAAGTCGGGGCATTCGTGAAGGAACGAATAGGTCGAGGTATGCGGCGGTTTACTGTGGCTGACATTCCAAGCAGACACGGTTTCATGAATGGAGGGCCCGTAAAAAGCAGCCGGTGGGTCAACTCGTACCAGTTGACTCCGATAATTGCGAGAGCCGAGAGGAGAGATCAGAGGGCAAAACGAGTCGACATTAGCCTATTAGTCCGAGCGAGTGCGCCCACTGCGCTCTAACACGCAGCACACCCGCACTCGCGAGTTCCAATCCACTCCGGCTGTCTCGATTCAACTGTCGCCTCCTAGCAACCCGACCCCCATGCAATACGACACGCTTCTATTAGCTAATTCCATAAGTAAATGTCGCCTTCGCTGTTCGCTCGTTAACGAAAAATGATACTCGATTATTTTTAACCCTTCGCCTTACTGTGCGTTACAGTCGCTTCACGAACTTATGGTCCCTTCATGCTGTTTTATGGAACATTGTTTTATGGAGGGGTTACGGATATAAGGGGACTTTTCACGGGATTTCTTGCGGAAAATTTGAGGAGGCGTTTGAGACAGGTTTTGGAGACGAATTTTGGGGACGTAGGACAAGTTTTCAGGGCGATTTTTGGGGAAACCTATTTTGGAGATACTACTTGAGAAGTCATTAGATTGAGGGACAGCTTAGAGGAAATTTGCTGTTGGAAATATTTGAAGGATGTCGACTTTTGCTAATAATCGAAGAGAAGTTTGTATTCCTGGTTGAAAAATTAAATTCGATGTTAAAGAAAAATTTTGGAGGGGAGTATGTGGTACTGGAAAAATTTAGAGATGATCTTTGACGACGTTTGATAAAGCTTGTTAACTTTTGGGGACACTTCTTTTGCAAATAGTGGAACAATTTAGAGACACTTTGCTGTTGGAAATATTTGAAGAATGTCTACTTTTGCTAATAATCGAAGAGAAGTTTGTGTTCCTTGTTGAAAAATTAAATTCGATGTTAAAGAAAAATTTTGGAGGGGAGTATGTGGTACTGGAAAAATTTAGAGATGATCTTTGACGACGTTTGATAAAGCTTGTTAACTTTTGGAGACACTTCTCTTCCATATAGTAAGACAATTTAGAGACACTTTGCTGTTGGAAATATTTGAAGAATATCGTCTATTGTTGGAAATCAAGTTGGTATTTTCTGTTGAAAATTTATGTGGGGTTAGAAGAAAATTTTGGAGGAGTGCACTTGAAGATGGTAACATTCAGAAGCGATTTTCTAGACGTTTGATGAAACTTGACTTTTGAGGAAACTTCTTTTGCAAACAATTTTAGAAAACACCTCATTGTAGGACAATCTCTGACAATTCGCTGTTAGAGATGTTTGAAGGAAATTGTCTGTATCAGAGAAAAATTTTTGAGGCGACCTGATATTGAAAAAATTCAAAAACAATTTTTATGTGGAAAATTTGATAAACTTATTGATTCTTAGGAGAACTTACAGGGGATAATTTATGGAGACATATTTGCTGAAAAAGTTTTAAGAAACGTGTTTGTTTGAAATATCTAAACGAAATAGATTAATAATAAATGAGAAATTTATATACAACAATGTATAATAACAATTGTCTAATAAAAAGAATTTATGAATTTTAGGGAAAGTTTGAAGAAAAATTTTGCATGGAGAGTTTACAAAAATGTTGAGAGAAGTATTATTTAATTTGAAAGAAATTGTCTGCTTTTAGAAAAATCAAAGACAAGTCTGTATTCGTCGAAGAATATTTCTGTGTTAGAGGAAAATTTTGGAGCAGACTACCTGATGCTGGTCAAATTTAGACACGACCTTTGAGGAGAAAATTTGATAGAACTTGTTTCTTAGGAAAGCTTCTTGGGGAAAATTTTGAGAAAATTTGTTGTTGGAGAAAAAGATTTACTTTTGGAAATATTCGAACAGAAACTTGTATACTTTGGAAGAAATTTACATGGGAGTCTCAGAGGAAAATTTAGAGAAAATTACCTGGTACTGGAAAAATTTAAAGGATATCGTGTTTCGTTGATAAAATTCAAAGAAAATTATCTGTTATCAGAAAAATTTAAGAAAAACTGAGAAAATTGTCTATTACTAAACGAATTTGGAGAAAACTGTCTATTGCTGAAAAAATTCGAAGAGACTTGTCTGTTACGGAAAGAATTTGAAGAAAATTGCCTGTTGTTGAAAAAATTCGAGGAAACTTGTCTGTTACGGAAAGAATTTGAAGAAAATTGCCTGTTGCTGAAAAAATTAAAAGAAAATTGTCTATTTCTAAAAAAAAATCTAAGAAAATTCCAAAGAAAATTCATTTAAAAAGACCTCAATAAACATCTATTACGAAATTTCAAAATAATGCATGGTCTATTGGAAAATTCCGAAGGACGTCGATTATTGGAAAATTTCGAAGAGAATCGATTATTAAGATATTTCGGAACGTCTATTCTAAAGAAACCTCCGAAATACTTCTCTGTTAGGAAAATTCAAAGATTCTCCAGTTTCAAAAATTTCATTCTAGCTAAATTTTGACAGAAGGTCTTCACCAACAGAAACTTCCATTCTTCCAAAAATTCTCTCTTTCGTAAGTTTCACAAAATTCAAACAAATTCTCAAAAATGTTGGTAAAAATAATTCCTAACAAAAGAATGGTGTTCATTGATAAAAATTATTCCCAAAAAGAACGAGCGTTCATTGATTGAAATATATGTTCTCAAGAAAAGAGTACCTTGATAAAAATTTATAGAAAAAAGAGCACACAAAATATTCTAAAGAAAAAGGTGTACGTTGATGAAAATATACATTCTCAAAAAAAGAGAGTTCATTGATAAAATACACATTTGAAAATATACACTTTCAAGAAAAAGAGTAGCTTGATAAAAATATACAGAAAAAGGAGCGTACATAAATTTTCAAAAGAAGACCTTGATCTGTGAGGTGTGCAATGCACACATTTCCATCGATCATATTCTAATTCACTGCCCTAAGTATCGCACTAAAAGGGAGCAGTATAACATCTCAAACGTAACAAGTATGCTACAAAATGTAAATTTGTGCAGCAAAATTCTTACCTTTTTGATAGATATCGGTCTTTATTATGAAATGTAATATTAATACGATTATCACATAGTCCCAAATCAAATGTGGTCACTAATAACCTAAGAAGGTGTATATGACCTTAAACATTCAATTAAAAAAAAAAAAAGAAGAAGACCTTGATAAAAATATAAAAAAGAAGAGCAAATAAAAAAATATATTCGTATAAAAAGTTCTGTAGAGTAGGTTGATGAAATATACATAATCAAAAGAAAGGAAGCGCGCGTTCTTAAAAATGTTGGCAAGAAGCAAGGTAGCTCTGCGAGCGCATTAAAATACTAAAAACGGTTAATATGGCGAACTCGCTGGTTCTCCGCAATATAATATAATCCTCGTATGATCCTTTCCCGCTCGGCAATTAGTGTTTTCCCGGTTTTCTTTCCCCCGTTCTCGTCTACTTTTCCCCGGTTCTTGGGGTCTAGTCGCGATCACCTCGCGACTACCATTTTACGGCTACTATTTCACTTAGACCCTCGCTTCCTGTGCACGACCCGCTCATTTTCTCTGGTATTCCACACGGTTGCCCGTGGATATGCCATGGCACACACGGGCTGGAACGTAAGAGTAATGAGGCAGGGCATTAGAGGAGTCCGAGGCGAAAGGAGAGAACAAGAATGCTCAGCACGCTCGAGCGTATCTCGCTAACGCACCGCGTTCTCTCTTTCTTCCGCTGGAGCAACGTGTCTCTCCTTCTCTCTCTTTAACTCGATCTTCAATGGCAAATGTGCGTAATCGCACGGCATCCTCTGACACGCGTTTACTTGGCTGCACTCGCGGTGAAAGAGGGTGGGGTACGAGTGCAAACGGGGGTCGTACGAGGCAAGGGTAATAGGGTGAAATACCGTGCCACTGCTATACCGGGTGCTCCTAATGATACGCGCGAAATTTTTAGTCTTATTGCCTTCCGAGCTTGCACGTGATTCCTGACATATGGCCTCTGGTTAATTCGAGCAGCTAATGCTTGAAATTTGAACTTCAAAATGTACTTGAACAATGTACGTTAAAATATAAATTAGTGTATAGACTGATTTTTTGTCTTCATCAAAAATTAGTGTACACATTCACTCTCTATTTTATTAAAAAATAATATACATTCTTATTGAGACTTTGATCAAATTCGGATTTCAAGTATAGCACCTTCGTTTATTTGGTAAACAACAAAACTTGTTAAACAGTTTCAGTCATTGTAATATTACGATCCTGTTCTACAGTTGGTCAAACTAATCATTTTTCTGATACTTTAAGCTTTAAATTGACGTATCATAACTGCAATTTAAACCGTTTTTCAGCAATTTTTGAGAGACTTCATGAAATTGCACGTGACTTTTATTTCTCTAATTTAGTCATTTTCACTGTAATGGACATTCTTCTGGCTTATCATTTTATTTATACTGAGTGTATTAAAAGTGCACTTATACCGTTGTTTTTATGGAAGAAGTAGCTTTAATTTGATACATCACAAGTGTCATTTGCAAATGCTTTTATGTCATGAAATTTCGTTGCCTTTGTACCTGCTAAAACCTCATATTTCATATTCAGCTTCATTCCTTTTCTATTCTTTCTGTCCACTCTACTTTGCAATATTAACGCCGCGTTTATACCGTTGTTTTAATGAAAGTTTAAGCTTGAAATCGATGTGCTGTAAGTATTATGTGACGATACTTTTATGTGATGAAATCGTATTAAACGTTTTATATTCAAAAATGGGTCATTACATTTATAACCCACTGGCCTTCTTTAAATAACTTTGGGCGAAGAGTCGTTAAAGGGCATTTATATCGTCGCATTCCCAAAATGCAAGCTTTAATTTGATATAACATGTGCACTATTTGGCGATACTTTTAAGTCATGAACTTGTATTAGAACTGTTACCTTCCAAAATAGACAATTTGACATGCAACATGTACTAGTAGTGTTCTTTGTCAAATAACTTTATTAATATTAAGAATCTAAACGGTGCATTCACATGACCATTTTCCAGAAAGCTTAAGCTTTAATTTGATGTAGTACAAGTGTCGTTTGGCGATACTTTTCTGTCATGAAATTTTATCAAAGCTGTTACCTTCCAATATAGACAATTTGACATATAACTTAAACTAATAGCTTTCTTTTCCAAATAACTTTATTGATATTAAAAATCTAAATGGTGCATTCACACAGTCATTTTCCTTAGACCTTAAGCTTTAATTTGATGTAGTGCAAGTGTCATTTGGCGATACTTTTCTTTCATGAAATTTTGTTAGACCGTTTACCTTCCAAAATAGACCACTTGACATTTAACCTGAACTAATAGTCTTCTTTACTAAATAACTCTATTAATATTAAAAATCTAAATGGTGCATTCACATGACCATTTTCCAGAAAGCTTAAGCTTTAATTTGATGTAGTGTAAGTGTCATTTGGCGATACTTTTCTGTCATGAAATTTTGTTAGACCGTTTGCCTTCCAAAATAGGCCACTTGACATTTAACCTGAACTAATAGTCTTCTTTACTAAATAACTTTATTAATATTAAAAATCTAAATGGTGCATTCACATGACCATTTTCCAAAAAGCTTAAGCTTTAATTTGATGTACTACAAGTGCCATTTAACGATACTTTTATGTCATGAAATCGCAGTCGACTGTTCGCACATCTCACCCTCGAAGACACTACCACCATAATCTTCACTCACAACTTTTGAATAAATCATCTCCGAAAGAAATTCACACAGACTTTTTTACTCTCCAATATAATTTCGAAGATATCGTTACCAGAATCTTAAAGCACATCCTATAGAAAGCCCGCATTTCGGAACTTTCGATTCGTGGCGGAGCGTCGAAAGATAAATACACGAACGCTCGCGGGTTAATGGATAGACGTACAAGCGAATCCGGAACGTAGAAAGAGTAAGGTCGAATGGCTGGCGCCAAAATAGAAACGTCTTGATTTTCGAATTCGATTCCCTTTCAGAAACGTGGTCGTAAGTTACACGCGAACGATAAAACCTGCTCGATAGAGGGTAAGGATCGAGAAATCGGTTGTCAGCGAGACCCGTAACTACGTTATCGATCGTAGCAGTCTACCTTTTGGTCGGAGGGTTAAAGCGAAGCGAATCATTCGTCTGTCCCCTCGTGCCACCAGCCCTACTCAACCTATCGAGATTATTAAACGAAGCTTTGGCAAGATCGGCCCAGTCGAACCGCCAATTTTGGGCTGGAGCCACTTTCATCCCTCCCTGCCGGTATCGGCCCACCCTTTGCCTCCTTTACTCGTGAGTGGCTTCTATTGGACTTTGTTGAACCACCGATGTCTGAATGCCTCCTGGGTATTACCTATGCTCGGGCATGCATGAATGTGCCCTCGACCAACTATCTCTCGCTAGCTCGTGTATAAACAAACCATCTGCCATCTCGATCGCCTACATGATTTTTCGACACTTTTTTACATGGTCTCCACGTGCTGTACTTCGATATCTTCAACAAGTACCTTTTGCTTCTTACCGTGTCACCTTTGTCTAGCTTGCACCCTCTTTTCGTGATGTACTTGCACCTTTCTGCTGTTCTGTTATTTTTATTGGGGTGCAGAAGTCTTTCTGTAAGTTTGGCTGTAAAGGGGTAGTTAGGGGTAGTTTGGTTAGGTGGCTTTCGTAGATTAGTTAGGGGTTTATTAGAAAACATTTATAAAAAAATTGTGTTGTGGACATTCATTGATGGGAGAATTGAAACTGAAGCATTAGGGGTAGTTTGTTAAAAAATAATTATTTATAGAAAAATTCTATTTAAACAGCTATTGATGGCAAAATTCAAACTATAGTATTAAAGGTAGTTTGTCAGAAAATAATCATGTATAGAAAAATTCTGTTGTGAACGTCCACTGATGAGAAAATTGAAACTAAAGCATTAGGGGTAGTTTATAAAAAAATAATCATTGATAGAAAAATTCTATTTAAACAGCTATTGATGGCAAAATTCAAACTGTAGTATTAAGGGTAGTTTGTCAGAAAATAGTCATGTATAGAAAAATTCTATTGTGAACATTCATTGATTGGAAAATTTAAAACAGAAATATTCATCTTTGTGAAATTTTCAAAGTTTTATTCATGCTAATAAAACTTTGAGGGAATTCATTTATTTTTGTAAAAATTGAATTCAAAGCACCTGTTGATACACAAATTCAATTTCAATCGTCTATTATAAAAATTCGAAGCAAAGTATGCATCTTCAAAAAAATTTCAAAAAAATCTTCACATTATCTTTAATAAATATAATCTATAAGAAATTTCGAATAAAGTTTACCTTTAAAACAATAACAAAATATTAATGGTCTAAAAGATTTAGAATGAACCACTGAAATTTTCAAAAATTGCAAAAACATTGCTCTAGAAAATCACTAATATTCTGCCGCGAAATAATCGGAAATTCGAAATGAAGCATTCTCGTAATTTCCCCGAATATGAAAGTTAATGAATTTCCAAGGGCACACACGGAATATATTCTTCTCGCCGTATCACAGGAGAATTTCACGAGAACGGTGATAGGCCATCCAGTTACCATTTCTCGCGAGTAAAATCCTAGAATTCTAATTACTCGGAAGCTCGTCACGCGAAATTCCCCTCGACGCGTGTAATATCCGTGGCGCGTTGCCAACTGCACGTGATAAAACACACCGGCGACTAAGACCGATGAAAATCCCTGTTCTACTCCCATCTGCTGCCGTTACCGTAAGTCTACAAATCGAAAGACTATCCGACCGCCGGATCGGACTTCAATTCTGACCCTAATTACTCGAGGTCCTGACCGGTCTCTCGGATTATATCTCACGTGGGCACTCTTTCGGGCTTTTTCTTACAAGCGTGGCAGGCGGATGAATGTTGAGGAATTTCGAGAAAGTGAGATGTTTTACGATGAGTTCTATTTGGGAGTTTGTGGTTTTGATATGATTGGAAATTGAAAATTTGAAAAATTGAGAAATTGAAAAATTGAGAAATTGAAAAATTGAAAAATTGAGAAATTGAGAAATTGAGAAATTGAAAAATTGAAAAATTGAAAAATTGAAAAATTGAGAAATTGAAAAATTGAAAAATTGAAAAATTGAAAAATTGAGAAATGGTAAAATTGAAAATTTGAAAATTTGAAAAATTGAAAAATTAAAAAATTGAAAAATTAAAAAATTGAAAAATTGAATAATTGAAAAATTGAGAAATTGAAAAATTGAAAAATTGAAGAATTGAAAAATTGAAGAATTGAAAATTTGAGAAATTGAAAAAGTGAAAAATTTGAGAATAAAAAAATCTCTAAAGCAACGAGAAACAATAAAGGTGAAAACTCGCAAATAAACCTTGCAGGTAATCTGGATACTCCGCATACTCCGATAATTACGAACTAAATTACTCGCTTTTATCAAGAACGTAAATTTCTAAACCAATCCACGCTTCTATCGATTAACTAACTTTGTACCGTAGTGGCGTTAACAGTGCTTTATGACTATTATATTAGCAGCTTATTAAACGTTTGAAAACCAGCTGAACACTGATGCCAGAGGGCAATATTTATTAAGCAAGATACAGAGAATAGCATAGGTCAAATATAAATTTCTAAAGCACCCAATTAAGCCATGTATACTCTCATATTTTTTGGTTCTTGCGAAAAGAATTTTTCATTAATATCACGAGCTTATTAATTTTTGCTTTAAATCTGTTTTTTTATTATCAAATTTGTTATATTGTTTAATATTTTCATTAATATATTATTATTCATATTTGTATAATTAAAATTGATTCAATTTTGTTAAAATTCTTCGTAACGATCAAGTTTAAAATTTCCAATATTGATAAGTTCGATAAACGAGGTAATTACGATAGAAACTTGTTGATGTAAATTACGTAATTTTTAATACAATATTCATGCAATGTGAAACTCCATAACGATATTAGTTTCGAATTTTTCTTATTGATCGTTTAATACTCTTGCTTCACGTATTCGTACTCTACATATTCGTATTTGCTATATTCCTACTTCAAGTATTCATACTTCACACATTTGTACTTCACATATGGATGATATTTCATATATTTATCTTTCACATACTCCTACTTTACATAGTCATATTCCTCATATTTATTCTCTCCATATTTCTGCTTCACATATTCATACTTCATGTACTTATTCTTCATATACTCGTTATACTTTACATACTCCTATTTTGTACACGTATGTTTCACATACTCCTACTGTACACACTGATTTATACTTCACACATTTAACTTCCACATATTTATACTTCACATACTCCTTTTTCACACAATTATACTTCATATATTTATAACTCACACACTTATCCTTCACATATTATTATTCTTCATATACTCCTATTTCATACAATTCTACATCACACAATTATACTTCATATATTTATAACTCACACACTTATCCTTCACATATTATTACTCTTCACATACTCCTATTTCATACAATTCTACATCACACATTACTATTTCATATATTCTTGCTTTACATGCTTAACACACTCTTATTTAATACACATCTACACATTCTTACTTCATATGTTCATATATCATATGTGATCATGTATCACACATTCCTACTTCATATATTCATGTATCATATATGATCATGCATCACACATTCCTACTTCATGTATTCATATATCACATATGATCATACTTCACACAGTCTTATTTAATACACATCCGCATTACACATTCTTGTTTCATACGTTCATATATCACATATGATCATACATCCCACTCCTCCGTCACATATCTGTACTGATCCTACTTCTCGCACTCCTTGATATATTTGTCACATACTGATCATACTTGACTCCTACATCAACATTGATCCATGCATTTTACACACGCCCACTTCATGTACTTATGCTTCACATACTCGTCATACTCCACATACACTTCATACACTGATCACATATTTATCCTTCATACACCCATGTCCCTCAATCGTACAATACATCTTAAAACTCCAATTTTTCCCCGCTTATCGATTAATTTAAAATTGATCTATCCACCGGATCTGGTCTAGTAACCGGTCTACTTAGCCCGACAGCGCGCACGGTTGTAAGATCGCGATAGCAGGATCTGGAATCAAATGGTTCGCCATCAGAATGTTTTTCTCTCTCTCGCCGGACTTGTTCCATCTTTCGTTCATCCGGTCTTGCAGGTTTTCTTGCGACTATAGAAACGCGACGCAGAAGAGAATGGAGAGGAATAGAGTGAAAAGACGACGTTCAGTTCGCGTTACCTTTCATGCGGCCATTCGTCTCGGTCCACGCTGGCAAACGAACTCGAAGCCTCGCTGAGTTACGTGCTTGTCGCCACAGAATTGCAGTTTTTTTTATTCCGAGACAAGATCGAATACGGCTATCCGAACCAGGGGAGGTTAAATTAGTTCCATTTCACGGCGACTTCCTTCCGGCGTGTATCCACACCCGGGCTATTCGAGCCACGATCAACTTCTCGATCCTTCGTATTTCCTTGAGTCACATGACGGTTCTTCGCTATCGAATTTGGACCCCTGGAAACTTTCAGCAGTTTACACATTAGTATTACCGTGTAATAGTAATGTTACTAACATGACACAGTACGACTGTTCATAACATTAAATCTAGATCAAATTATTAAGGACAAGGATATAAGGATTTAGTGCTTAATATAAGTACCAGTTAGGTACCAGTTGGGTTTTCAAAGTTAGTTATCAGATTTCTAGAATTATAGGATATATGCAAAGATCTCTAGACCTACAATCCCTGCTAAACCAATAGCCTTCTTCTTTAAATAATTTTGCTTGAACTAAGAATTGTAAAAGGGCATTTATACAGTTACATTCCTAAAAGCTCAAGCTTTAATTTGATGTAACATAAGCACCATTTGGCGATACTTTTCTGTCATGAAACTTTGTTAGACCGTTTACCTTCCTAAATAGACCACTTGTCATTTAACCTGAAATAATAGTCTTCTTTTCCAAATAACTTTATTAATATTAAAAATCTAGATGGTGCATTGACATGTTCATTTTCCGGAAAGCTTAAGCTTTAATTTGATGTAGTACAAGTGTCATTTGGTGATACTTTTCTGTCATGAAATTTTGTTAGATTGTTTACCTTCCAAAATAGACCACTTGACATTTAACCTGAACTAATAGTCTACTGTTCCAAATAACTTTATTAATATTAAGAATCTAGATGGTGCATTGACATGCTCATTTTCCGGAAAGCTTAAGCTTTAATTTGATGTACTACAAGTGTCATTTGGCGATACTTTTCTGTCATGAAATTTTGTTAGACCGTTTACCTTTCAAAATAGACCACTTGTCATTTAACCTGCACTAATAGTCTTCTTTTCCAAATAACTTTATTAATATTAAGAATCTAAATGGTGCATTGACATGTTCATTTTCCGGAAAGCTTAAGCTTTAATTTGATGTAGTGCAAGTGTCATTTGGCGATACTTTTCTGTCATGAAATTTTGTTAGACCGTTTACCTTCCAAAATAGACCACTTGTCATTTAACCTGAACTAATAGTCTTCTTTTCCAAATAACTTTATTAATATTAAGAATCTGAACGGTGCATTCACATGGTCATTTTCCGGAAAGCTTAAGCTTTAATTTGATGTACTACAAGTGCCACTTAACGATACTTTTATGTCATAAATATATGAAAAGATCTCCAGAACTAGTTACAGTTCCAGACCATCAGAAGACCACAAATTTTTTGAAGAATCAATACGTTTCATTAAAATTTGATAAGGATAAATTACTTCCTTGTAGACTCAGTAAAAGTTATTAATATAGTAGATATTTTTATATCGTACATCGTTAGTCAACTGTACCTGACGTGACCTGAACAAAACGTATATTCCTTGACTTTTATGGTGCTGCACCTTTACATACATAATGTTGCAGTATTGCAACATACATTTAAAGTTTTTCTCTGCTGCAGAACTGTCTCAAAGTATGTTATGCTGAGTGACAGATGAAGCTGCAGCTCAGCATACTTATATTTTAGTGTATATATGAAATATGCATTTTACTAACTTTTCATTACTTACTAATAAAATCATGTTATTTTTCTTTATTTTTAAAGCTTAACGTGTTAATTAAAATCACCCAAGAATATCTCCAGAACAAATGATCAATTCCCAAAAAGAAGATTTTCCACCCGTAACCGATAATTCCCCTCATAAATAAAAGCGAGGGGCAATACGAGAGAAAATAACGCGTCGAAAAAAGGAATACAGAAGAGACAGAAAAAAGAGGGAAGAAGAGACAGAAAAGACGGTCGCGTTGGCGGAGAAATTTTTATTCGGACCGCGTTTAACATCAGCCGACCGACATTTTGGTCGGGACCGTGACCAGGGTTTAATAGCGGCTTCCATTGTAACACCTTGAACCCCCTCCCCTATGAAGAGGGGTTATATATGTGGACGTAGAGAGAGGCCGAACGCGGTAATGCCTATAAATTTAAACGGCTTTATACGTGCAAAAGCTGTTCCAAAGTCCGCGATGTGGTTCGTTCTGACGTCACGAACCGCGAGACGTGCGAATTCGTCCGCGAATTAAACGTCAACGTGCTCGACATTCCCGAAATGCCTCATAAAGGAACCAGGGACAGACCGAAAATCCTCTTTCTGTTCTACTCGATCAAAACGCTTGCGGTTCGATACCGCTTTAAAATCTACCCTCATGCAGTCGGCGGTACACCTATCTCGTTACTTCGGAAGGAGTTAACGAAATCCCTTGACATTTTCTGAGTTTGACACGCGCTGGCTCTGGGTTGTGTTAGACCGCTGGGCTAATGTGGACGTCGTTTGCTACGGTTGGGAAATGTTTTATGGAGTTTGCTGCGTGTTGGGGTAGTATTCTGCGGTTGGTTTGTAGAAATTTGGATGGGTGGTTAGGGAGAATTTGAGATTTGGCAGGTTGCGAATTTGAGAATTTAGGAATTTGTTAATTAGAATAAAAAATGTAAAAGATTTGAAAACATACAAACTTCGATCAAATATTTGTTACGTAGAAAATGTGTCGACGTAAAAATTAAAAAACAGCCCACCACCCTGGCAGACAATACGTCGTCGAGTTAAATCTACCCGGACAGTTGGTTCACGAACAGCATAAAGTCATCTGATTTGAAAGAGCAAGGAGGCCAAGCGATGCTGTCAGCTCGGATTGCAACTTATCGGAGCGTTCTGCCGCTGTACATTTGAATTCGCCTAAGCGTGTCCACGTCACGATGGGATTCGTTGCTTGCCGTCGTTGAATCTCGAGCAGATCTATTTTCCAGAACAGAGGTACCACGAACTAAACTCGACAACGTTTGTTTTTATCGAACGGAATTCTTATCGTGCCCTCGCGTGCCACCACAGCATCCGTGTATATCCGTCTACAATTCTGGCTAGAAGTCGCGTAGAAACTCGACGCACGTTTTCCAAGTCTCTGTCTTTCATTTACTTCTCTGCCTCTTTCTCGTCCTCGCTATCTTGACACGGTTGAAAGACACTCCTTTTTTTCTGTTGCTTTTCTACGGGAACTGTCTCGTCGAATTCCCGTAGAATTCGCTTTTCGTTTGCTCCGGCTGTTCTCCGGTCAGAACCAACGAAAATCGATGGCTACCAGACGATGCTATCGCTTTATTTTCGACTAACTCAGGGGAGACAGTATTCGTATATTTCGATTGAAAGCGTGTTTTAGCTAGTAACTTGGTTATCACGGAAGAGGATGAGACCAGTTTTGATTTTCTAATTTTTCAGTTATTTAGTATTCAAAGAGGAGGTTGGAATTGGAAATTTTACATTTAGAAATTGAGTTGGTCAGGAATTTGGATAATTGGTTTATAAGGTTTGTAGTATATACATTTTTTAGCTTTCAGATAGTTTTTGAGGCAGACATAATTTCATGACATAAAAGTATCATGGAATGGTACTTATGATGCGTGGATTTGAAGCTGAAAGCTTATAGAAAATGACTGTATTAATGCCCCATTGCTATTCTTAATAGAAACCTACTGGATCTTAATTGTAATAGACACTGTTCTACTGCCTACATTAAATATTCAATTTGTGAACGTGGGAAGACTAACAGAATTTCATGACATAAAAGTATCACAGAATGACACTTATGTTACATCAAATTAAAGCTTAAAACTTGCTGAAAATGACTATATAAATGCCCCTGTGCTATTCTTAATAAAAAACCTACTGCTATTGATCTTAACACTATTGTCTTACTGTTTATATCAAGTATGCAATTTTTGTATGTAATAAGTCAGAGACAATTTCATGACATAAAAGTATGACAGAATGGCACTTATGTTACATCAAATTAAAGCTTAAAGCTTGCTGAAAATGGCTATATAAATGCCCCAGTACTATTCTTAATAAAAAACCTACTGCTATTGATCTTAACACTATTGTCTTACTGTTTATATCAAGTATGCAATTTTTGTATGTAATAAGTCAGAGACAATTTCATGACATAAAAGTATCACAGAATGGCACTTATGTTACATCAAATTAAAGCTTAAAGCTTGCTGAAAATGGCTATATAAATGCCCCCGTGCTATTCTCAATAAAAAACCTACTGCTATTGATCTTAACACTATTGTCTTACTGTTTATATCAAATATGCAATTTTTGTATGTAATAAGTCAGAAACAATTTCATGACATAAAAGTATCACAGAATGGCACTTATGTTACATCAAATTAAAGCTTAAAGCTTCTTCTAAATGGCTATATAAATGCCCCGTTGATGTTCCGAAAAAAAATTAATCTAAAGTCTAAAACTTGCAAAAAGCAGCCACGTAATCGCATCATGAATATTTAGGGTATTAGCTTTGTTAAGTTCACTTGTATCACTGTGCGGGTACGAACAAAGAATGCATAAGCTTTCCTGGACATCAATCATCGTTCCGTTGAATTTCAACGAAGTTTGCTTTCCATTTTTCTGTTTTGTATTCGTTATTCGTTTTTCGCGCGGTATCGAACGTAGCCAGGGAAACAGAGGAGATCCTTTCAGCGGGCTCGAAACGCGAGAGTTACCGCTTGAAACCTCAACAAATCCGAAACTTGTACTATAAATTCCGCTGTCGCGAAACAGGTGAAGAGAATTAACGTTTCAGTCGGCGGCAAGCAACCGGGAGAAACGCCCTATGAGTAATGTGGACGAAATAAGGAAGCAAGATCGCCGGAACACCGTCCCGAGGGAATTTTCATTTTCCTGAGCGTTGGAACAAGCCTGCAACTGCTTATAAACCGCCTTTTTTCATTCGCGTTCACCTACTTTTCTTTCCTCGTTCAATGCCACCAGAAAGAAGTGGCACTTTGATGCAGTTTCTTTCGCTACGTTCCACCTTCTGTCGCAACTGGCGAAAAATAAATCACCAAACTACTTTTTCCCACTCGTTCGTTTCCTTTAACGCCGTTTCAAGGTCCATTTACGCATATCGCTCGCTGACACCACGCTTCGAAATCAACCGAAATTGCTTCGGTTTTTCTCATCATTTGTAAATTTGCTACTTCGAGAGAGTTCTGTTTCGAAACTTCTCAAGCGCATGATGTACTGCTCGTTTGGAAGTTTGTGGAAGTAAGTGAAAATTTGTATAAAGTTTTAGTAGTTTTGTACAGTTTGAATTTTTACTAAATTCTGTGGGTATTCTGTAATTTTTATAGAATGTTTATTCATTTGGAAATTTTATAATTTTGTAGTTCCATCTTTGCAAATATACAGTCTGATAAATTTATAGGTACTCAGATTTCTTATTGTTAAAAATTCTTAGATTCTTATATTATTTTTAGATTTCTTTCTTGAGTAGATTTTCAATTAATAATTTTCTAATTCTGTAGATTTCTATATTTTTTAATTTTTTAATTTCTAAATTGCTGAACATCTACATTTTTTAATTTTTAACTTGCTAAATTATTGTCAAGTTTCCAATTTCTGAATTTCTAAATTCCTACACTTAAAATTTCTGAATTTCTACTTAAATTGCATAAATTTTTCATTCTAAAGTATCTAAATTTCTCAATTTCCCAACACAAAAATTTGAATCTCCTTAAACCTAGAAAATGCAATACTTGAAGAGCAAATATACGAAAATATATGGAAATTTGCTCCATAGTTTACGCCATTATTAAAATGATCCCCTACGAAGCACGAACGGTTTACAATCGTCTGCAGTGCTTCCACGACTTTCAACAGCAAATGAGAATTCTTTCGAGCAGTTTGCATTTGCATACATCCTGCAATCTTGGCAGAAGTATTTCCCCAAGATTTGATGAAGGGAGGCACTAATTTAATGAATATCGATGTTGGTGTTCTATTGTCTTTACCGACTTGGAACAAAGATAATTGAAGTCATGAATTGCAAAACAGAACAGGACTTCATTAATCAACATTTCCAGATGTTCTTCTTGTTTACTTTCCTCATTTTCCATTTATCTTTTTTGTACTACTTGTCAGGTATAATTAACAGATGTGTATAAATCCGATGAATAATGAAGAAAAATCTATTTCGGTTGTAATTAGCATAGTAGATTGAAATTATAGGTTGAAATATTTATTTAATTTATACGTTTATTAATTTTATTCAGGGTAACTCACGATTTTTTCCTACTTGCAGCCACGTTAGGAAAAAAGTTTAGAACAATATTTGCAGGGTATGAAGTGCACGATAGTAAAGCAAATTTTGAAAACAGTTTTCAAGATTTGGACTAAGAATTGTAAAAGGGCATTTATACAGTTACATTCCTGAAAGCTCAAGCTTTAATTTGGTATAATACAAGCACCATTTGGCGATACTTTTCTGTCATGAAATTTTGTTAGAACTGTTACCTTGCAAAATAGACAATTTGACATGCAACCTGTACTAGTAGTGTTCTTTGTCCAATAACTTTATTAATATTAAGAATCTAAACGGTGCGTTCACATGGTCATTTTTCAGGAAGCTTAAGCTTTAATTTGATGTAGTACAAGTGTCATTTGGCGATACTTTTCTGTCATGAAATTTTGTTAGACCGTTTACCTTGCAAAATGGACCACTTGTCATTTAACCTCAACTAATAGTCTTCTTTTGTAAATAACTTTATTAATATTAAGAATCTAAATGGTGCATCTATACAGTCATTTTCCTTAGAACTTAAGCTTTAATTTGATGTAGTATAAGTGTCAGTTGGCTATACTTTTCTGTCATGAAATTTTGTTAGACCGTTTACCTTCCAAAATAGACCACTTGTCATTTAACCTCAACTAATAGTCTTCTTTTGTAAATAACTTTATTAATATTAAGAATCTAAATGGTGCATCTATACAGTCATTTTCCTTAGAACTTAAGCTTTAATTTGATGTAGGATAAGTGTCAGTTGGCTATACTTTTCTCTCATGAAATTTTGTTAGACCGTTTACTTTCCAAAATAGATCAGTTGTCATTTAACCTCAACTAATAGTCTTCTTTTCCAAATAACTTTATTAATATTAAAAATCTAAACGGTGCATACACATGGTCATTTTCTGTCACGAATATATGAAAAAATCTCTAGAACTAGTTACAGTCCCAGGCCATCGAAGGACAACTACAAATTTTTTTAAGAATCAATACGTTTCATTAAAATTTTATAAAGGTAAATTGCTTCCTGTCTAATTGAATGGCGGTTTGAACTCGTCTCGAAGTCCTCTAAAGCTATTAATAAAAAAATGTTCCTATTTGAAAAGCCCAAGTGACCTTATCTTTGAACAAACTGTTTTAAAAATTTGCTTTACGAATATCTATTGTGCACTTCATACACTGCAAATATTGTCCTAACCTTTTTTTCGTAAGGTGGCTGGAAGTTGGAGAAAAATCGCGAGTCGCGTTACATGTAACACCCTGTACATAAAATTATATGATCTTTATTAAAATTGAAACATTTAAACTTGATATTTTAGTTGATTTAATATTGCAGCGATTTTGTTAAATTATTTATTTTAGTCTTTGATAAAAAAAGCAATTAATTATGCTGTATTTCGTTGATACAAAGTACTGCAGATATTTAATTTTATTCACGCGAGGAAAATTGATTTTATTATCAAAAAAAGCAGAAAAATTTCATTAAATATATGAATATTTCTCTTCAAATTCTTTATCATGGATTTTTATCACAAAAATTAACGATTTTAAAGGGGTTTTTACCTTAAAAATATTTCGTACAACTTTTGTTAGTAATCAGTACATCATTACTTTAAAAATGCAAATATTTATTTTGTATTTATTCTTTAAATCAGTATAGTAATTCTTTTAATTCAATGCTTTCTTAATAGAATCATACTTTAACAATTATTTAAAGAGGAGTCCCAATTTTTAAAACAATTTTGTTTTCCTTCAACCAACTAATGGAAGTCGAATAATTTTATTCGTTCACGAAATTTTATTATCCAAACTATTATTGTGTTTGATCAATTATTGACTTTGTGCAATAAATTTGGCCATTAAAATCAAATTATTGTTTCATTCATTATTTGGCGATTTCAAACAAATTATTGCATTTATTCAACAAGTCTGACGATTTAAAACAAATTATTGTATTCATTCAACAAATCCTACGATTTAAAACAAATTATTGTATTCATTCAATAAACTTGACAATTTAAAACAAATGATAGCAATCATTCATCAAATCTGACGATTTAAAAGAAATGACTGTATTCATTTAATAAAATTGACAATTTAAATTAAATTATTGCATTTATTTAACAAATCTCACGATTTAAAATAAATTGGTGTATTTATTTAATAAACTGGACGATCTAAAACAAATTATTGCATTCATTCAAAAACCAGACATACTTGAATAAAATCATTGTATTCATTCAAAAACGAGACATACTTGAATAAAATTATTGCATTCATTCAAGTCTGATGTTTTAAATAAAATTATAGCATTCGTTCAAAAACCAGACATGTTTAAATGAAACCATTGCATTCATTCAACAAATCTGATGTTTTAAATCAAATTATAGCATTCGTTCAAAAACCAGACAAGTTTAAGTAAAATTATAGCATTCGTTCAAAAACTAAACATACTTAAATAAAGCCATTGCATTCATTCAACAAATCTGATGTTTTAAATCAAATTACATTACATTTATTCAACAAATCTGATGTTTCGAACCAAATCATTAGATTCACTCAACAAGTAAACATAGTTAAACTATGACAGTCACTCAAAGAATATAATAAATTGACAAATCCCCACGCAAACAATATTATTTCATTAATGCAAAATGTATTAATATGTGAAAAAATTTATCAGATAACTCAATTACCAAGCGTAAAGAAATGGAAGCATTGAAATAAAGAATCTAAAGAACATTCAAAGAAAGTAAACATCTTCCTCGAGCAAGCGTTAATTTAAATAAACTTCCATCGCTCCAAAGTGGATAGTTTCAATTACTCCTCCTGGTAGAGGGACAGAATTGACCCGGGTTAACGGCTGATCTTCCTTAGGACTGTTGTACGAAAGAAACGTGGATTGTGACACGATAAATCGGACGAAGCCACTCGCAAAGTGTTCCAGTTCGGTAGATAAAGCTATTAAAGAGTACCGGTGGACGTTCCACTCTCATCCTCACCCTCTGTGCCCGTTCTTTTATCCTTCTTCTTTGTCGAGTGGCTCGGTAACAAGAAGAGAAAAAAAACAAGTACGTTTCGTTCTCTTCTAAGGAGACACACCACTCTGTTCCAATGGACTTCCTGGCCCACGGAGAATCGTGTTGTTCCTCGTTTTTCCGTCTTAATTAGCTATTACGGGGCTAGGCTTCCACGCAGATCGTCTTTTAATTATTAAAACAACTTGTGCGATTGTGCGAATTTAATTAAGGATGTACGCACTTGGGAAATAAAGATTGTAACAAGTTAAGGGATTTTTGTTCTTTGGTGAGATTGGAAGGTTAGATAAAAAAGGGATGGTTTAGTTAATTTGGAGGTTAAATTAGGCAAATTTCGAGGGTTAGACTTGGCAAATTTGGAGAATTGATTTAGGTAAATTTAGAAGATTGAACTAGATAAATTTGGAAACTTGACTTAGGTAAACTTCGACAGTTAGGTTATATGTTGGATGGTTAAGTTAGAAGGTAAGATTAAGCACAGTTAGAGGATTATGTTAGGTAAACTTGAAGAATTGGTTTAGGTAAAGTTGGAAGCTTGAGTTTGCTAAATTTGGAGAGTTGAGTTGTATACATTTGGAACATTGGGTTACGTATATTTTAAGAGTAGGTTCAGGTAAATTTAGAGAAATTATGTTAGATAAAGTTGAAGACTTAAATTAGGTAAAGTTAGAAGATTAAGTTAAGTAAACTTGAAGGATTGGTTTAGTTAAAATTGTAAGCTTGAGTTTGCTAAATTTGGAGAGTTGAGTTGTATACATTTGGAGCATTGAATTATGTATATTTCAAAAGTTGGTTCAGGTAAATTTAGGGAAATTATGTTAGATAAAGTTGAAGATTTAAATTAGATAAAGTTAGAAGATTAAATTAGGTAAACTTGAAGGATTGGTTTAGGTAAAGTTGGAAGCTTAAGTTTGCTAAATTTGGAGAGTTGAGTTGTATACATTTGAAGCATTGGATTATGTATATTTTAAGAGTTGGTTTAGGTAAATTTCGAGAAATTATGTCAGATAAAGTTGAAGACTTAAATTAGATAAAGTTAGAAGATTAAATTAGGTAAACTTGCAGGATTGGTGTAGTTAAAGTTGGAAGCTTGAGTTTGCTAAATTTAGAGAGTTGAGTTCTATACATTTGAAGCATTGGGTTATGTATATTTGAAGAGTTGGTTCAGGTAAATTTAGAGAAATTATGTCAGATAAAGTTGAAGACTTAAATTAGGTAAAGTTAGAAGATTAAATTAGGTAAACTTGCAGGATTGGTTTAGGCAAAGTTGGAAGCTTGAGTTTGCTAAATTTAGAGAGTTGAGTTGTATACATTTGGAGCATTGGGTTATATATATTTTAAGAATTGGTTCAGGTAAATTTAGAGAAATTATGTTAGATAAAGTTGAAGATTTGAATTAGGTAAAGTTAGAAGATTAAATTAGGTAAACTTGAAGGATTGGTTTAGGTAAAGTTGAAAGCTTGAGTTTGCTAAATTTAGAGAGTTGAGTTGTATACATTTGAAGCATTGGGTTATGTATATTTGAAGAGTTGGTTCAGGTAAATTTAGAGAAATTATGTTAGATAAAGTTGAAGACTTAAATTAGATAAATTTAAAAGATTAAGTTAGGTAAACTTGCAGGATTGGTTTAGGTAAAGTTGGAAGCTTGAGTTTGCTAAATTTGGAGAGTTGAGTTGTATACATTTGGAGCATTGAGTTATGTATATTTCAAAAGTTGGTTCATGTAAATTTAGAGAAATTATGCTAGATAAAGTTGAAGACTTAAATTAAATAAAGTTAGAGGAAGTTAGGTCAAGTTAACCATTGCAAAATTGAAGAATTGCTATATTTATGAATTCACATAAATTTGCAAATTTCACTTAATTAAAATTTGATAACTAGTTTAAGTAAAGCTTAAAGTCCCTATCTCGCCATAAAAAAGAAGTAGCCTTCCACTTTTCCTAAAAAACGTACATACCAAAAATGTCCCCGAAAAACATCGCCCACAAACATTCCCCAAAAATAAATATAGAGATACGTGCAGCTACTAATAATAAAACTTCCATGGCAACAAGTTACCCGTGTAAAAAACGAAAAGACCCGGTCGACATAATAGAATTCGCAGTTCGTTTCGATGGAAATTGAAACGGCGTACAAACAAGCGGCTCTTTCCGCATACTTCGCCGCTACGTGAGAAGTGTTTCGATTGATCGAATCGCGAATAACCAATTACCCAAATATTGAACTATGTAACTGGACCATACGGAGAGTTGGTCACCGCTGAATTCCGCCCTATTCGAATTCTATCCTCGCGTTCGATGTGCGCTTCTACGCGCGCGTTTAAAGCTCCAGTTACGTCTGTAACACGAACCGCAATCTCTACGCTCGGTGTCGGGTCAATTTATCCGCTTTTGCGTTGCACGAAATATTCGTCTTGACCGTGTTACGAGCTTAACAGGCCTAAGGGTGTCGTTTCCCATTGGATCCTCTCGGAGAATGCCGGTGTAGAATTCTTAAGGGTCTTTTATTTCAATTCTGGATCTTCGGAGATGACGGTGGTTTATAGTTATTGCTCTAATTTTATTTTTAACATCAATGTAAATGGAGATACTGCATAAATTTTATGAGTACAAAGGTGTATATGCCTTCATATTTTTATTTTTGTTTAATTTGGCAAGTTTATGTTATGCATGTGTAGACATATGTGTTGATGCACACGTACATGTTAATACAAGTTTTTTCATTTTAAATTGTATAGGTTTTTGAGGTTGTGAATGCTTTTAATATACTTGAATTTAAACTGGATACATGTAGAAAATATTAGTGCGTGTAATAACTGTGTAAGTTATACATATGTGTACGTATGTGTACATATGTACGTATACATATTAATAGAAGTTTGTTCATTTTATATTATACATATTTATGGCAGCATTATATCCTTAAATTTTAGGAAATTAGATATTGGTACTGTATAAGTTATTCCTATGCACACATGTGTATATGTATGTACACGTATGTATGTACATATTCACAGAATTCAAACACGACCGCTCTGATTTCTATATTCAAATCGAAATTTTTGACACTGAAATTTCATTGACGATGGAACCACACATATCACACAAAACGTGCATACGAGAAGAAACATTCCTTAGCGATAAGAATTCGCCAGAATATCCGTTAATTAATTCGTAGAAATGCACGGTGCGAATAAATCCGAGGGTAGCATCCTGTTCCCTTTAATCCGTTAACACGGGCGAGTAACGTTGAACGTTTGATCGCGACAAAGATGGCAGGGGCTGAGTTTGGCCGGATACACGGCTCGGCAGACGCGATTACGCGAATTCGAATGCAAGCCAGCCGACTACGTGTCCTCGAGCCGACTCCAATCAGGCTGACGCGAATCGCTGGCGCTTCTTTTCTTTCAATTTTAGCATACGCCCGCCAGAGCCGAGGCAAAGCCTCCAGTCTGGCCGTCTGCCAACGAAACGCTTCGCGTTTCACTTCGGAGACGTTGCTTCTCTACACGTATTTATCTCTGCACGAAGCCTCGTGTAATTCCCATCGACGTACCTGTCCGCCTTTCGCATTATCCCCAAACGCTGTCGCGCCTACAAATTCTGCGGGATCCACCCACGTTTCGACGATGGATTCTCCCATAACGCGGGATCTTGTAACGTGGATTTATTTAACCTTTAGGGATTGTGGACGTGACGATTAAACGACACGTGGAATCGTTAGGATTCCAACGAGTGGATATAAGTGGAGTGTACCTGTGAATTGAATTTCAAGCGACTAGATTTTGCTCTGTACTTGTCTCTTCGAAGAATTTTTGTGAATTCGATTTGAAACCACAAACTATAAGTATGTAATAAATACACCATATAACGACTATACAATAAAGCTAACCAAACAATTCTACAATTTACAACACACTAATTGTAACACGAACATGCAACAATCAGAACTGCACAAAAAGAGACTTCACATACCACAGTGCATTCCTGAAAAATATGTTTCAAACCATAGCATATGCGCGCAATTAAAGCATTTCTAATCTCGACCATATAAATTAGGACACCGCGTATACAAGTGGACTAGAGTAGAAATTAAAATGCCACAGACGGTCAGATTAAGAGTAACAGCGAGCGTGGGAGTGGACGCGAAACGGAGCAAAGCGGAGTGAAGCGAAGAGGAGGTTTCACCCGCGGAACGTGTTACAGGTTCCGTGGAAGCAAAGGAACAGAGAATCGAAACAAGGGATAAATGCGAGTGGGGTATATCGAGGGTGGACCGAGAGAAGGAGAGGGAGAAAGAGTTAGATCTTGCACGCGAGCTCGCGTGATCTACATTCACGCGAATACACGCACACTCACGCGTACCTTCCTGCAGTGTTCGTTTCCAGTGTCGGCCAATATACGCGGTGTCCATTAATTAACCCCTTAACCCACAAGTTTTTAGGCGGCTGGAGCTACCTAATTATTACTGCGGTGTTATGATAAATAGAGGGCGCTGTTAGATGTAGTTCGGGATGCTCGATTATGCTACTATTAGTCTAAGAGTATACTACTATTTAGGTTTCTTCAATTATACTACTATTTAGTTAGCCTTCGATTGTACTGCTTTTTAGGTTTCTTCAGTTGTACTACTATTCAGTTAGCCTTCGATTGTACTGCTATTTAATTTTCTTCAGCTGTACTACTATTCAGTTAGCCTTCGATTGTAAGGTAAAAGTACCAGTAGTTGACCATTTTGTTTAAAAAATGATGAAATGAGGTTTGTATAAGTTGTGCACTTCAGATGATAGTAACTTTTAGATGCCACGACATATGTTGTTTAAATTTTGGAACAATTGCGCGTGAAGTGCAGTGCGTCTATTAGCAGCGAATATTCGAGTGCAATAAAGTAAGCAATGTGCCGATATATTTCTATTTCCTTAACGATTCTGTTAAGAATAGCTGTATAGTCCAGATAAAAGATTTATATGTTGCGAACATTTTGTGAATAAAACAGTTACTGTGTAAGCGTTTACAATGTTTTATCAATTTAATAAATACATTGTTTTTGTCGTTCTAGCAATAGTTTTTTAATGGTCAACTTTTGGGCGTTGTTAATGTACAACTTTCAGAAGGCATGGTCAATTATTGACATTACTCATTTACATTTGTTTACGATTTATAATGTATTCGTTTTACACCTCACTTTGTTAGAAACACAAAGTATAAATCTGCATGTTATAGCATACTGGCATCTAGTTGATGACCACGTGGTCAAGTTAGAGACCTTGTCAACATGGACAATAATGAACCCGACTCCGTTTTTGATATAACCATCCCAGATGAAGAATCTGTATATGATAACATTATTCCAGCAGTACCGATTCAGGAGAGTCATAACAATATAAATCAGCAACTTACAGACGATAATACGAATACATCGCTGTTGATCGACAATGCGAATAGAACTGTAGGTCAAAGTTCGAATTTGTTTAATTTCTTCGTTTTATTTAAATATGATTTGTACTGCTAATTGTTAAAATTAAACGATAATAAACTAATTTCTAGTATTAGTCTTTTAACCTTGCTTCGAATATAAGTGGTCAACTACTAACGAAAAGAGGTGGTCAATTACTAGTTTTTTCCTTTTCAAGAGTGGTCAACTACTAGATCATTTTCCGAATTCTCAAAAATATTTACTAAACTTGTATAACTTAACTTTTTTTAAAAAGTGGTCTTGGTATCTAATCTGAAGGGTTTAACGAACGTCTCCATGCATTGATTCTCGCCATTTATTGACAGAGTAAAGGGTTACCATTGTTTCCGTAGAAAATTTCTCTTAACTGGTCAACTACTGGTACCTATACCTTACTGTTATTTAATTTTCTTCAATTGTACCTTCATAGTTATACCTATGATTATTTCATTCTGATGCACTCTAACTGCCGCACTTAGAAAACAAATCATAATGCAAGAGGTTAACAGTCAAATTTTATCGTAGCGTAGTTGGTACTAATTGTAATTCTAGAATGTGGGTCCTAAGTTCATAACCTAAATCCTTTAAGGCTATGGTTCCTAACTTTACAACGTAGATCTCAAGTTCATAACATAAATCCTAAGTTAAAGATGTGATTCCTTGAGAACATGTCCTGAGTTTAGAACGCAGAACAAAGTCGATTTCCAAAGACAGTGACCATGAAAGAGAAAGGCACAAACCAAAAACGAAAGGTAAGGGTTCTTCCTTAAGCCCGGACACACTACCGTCACGTCAATGCACGTGAGGAACTGAGATATGAGCTGCGTATTTCCACTGGGCAGGATGGCGCGCGTACACACTGCCGTCACGTCACGTCACGTCACATCACGCTACGTGACGAACTAAGATGTGAGTTACATACTTCCATTCAGAGGTATGGCGAGCGTTCACACTGCATGTGGACTCATGCCATTTCGAGTATTCCGTGTGCCTGCAGTGTGAATGCTTGCCATACTTCTGAATGGAAATATGTAACTCACATCTTGGTGCGTCACGTGAGGTGACGTGATGTGCTTTAGTGATGAGTAGTGGTGCGACTAAGGCGTTAACTTTTTTGGGAATGTGGGAGAGTTGCGTTTGCTTTGGAGAGGACTTGTGTAACTTATAATATTTGACATATAAATGGGACAAAATTAAAAAATTCAGTTACTGATTTAACCTCTTAAGTAAGGATGAACTTTGCGGAACTTCTCTGTGCAGCAAAGTTCAACAAAATTATGTGTAAACAGCACTACGTGTGACAATGCGGTTCTTAAAGTGAGTACATTGGAACAAAGTTTTTCGTGATTAAATTATTTTCCTCAAAGATATACTTTCACTTTAATAGTTTACTTTTTTCGAAAATTCAGAAAATAATTTCCAAATGTTTCTAATATCGTGTATCAGTGCGAAGAGGTGCACATGATGCATAAACTACTTGGTACCTTTTGTCGAAGAGGTGAAATTAACCTATGATTTATTCGACAATCGCGTCAATCATCGTGACGTTAAAATAAATAACAAAACTTGAAATGTTAGACATACTTTAAATTTAGCGATCTTTAATTGTACAAACTGTAACTCGAAACTCAGTTGCAAAGCAAATAGGATTTACTTTTGTAATATTTGTACTGTAGTGTGCGTCACGAGAGTCACTCGATGCCAAGGGATTAAATTCTGCTTTGTTCAACAACTTGCAAACCTCTCCTTAACAATTCTGACTACTTTCAGCTAATTGAACTGTTCAGATTTACAATATTTTTGTCAAGTCCTGTAAGAAGATATTCTCTTAATAATTGCTACTATTTCAATAGGAATTTAACTCACTTCAGTGGAATAATACATCGTTACGTCTCTAATTTCTAAGGGTTAATGGGTTAAAAAGGTGAAGTTTTCTTCGAGCACCCTATAGACCCCCAGAAAGACAAGGTATAAGCAAGATGAAGAACGTAAGAGTCGTTGTACAATACCTACGCCCCTCTCGTGTGATATAGTAATAACGCGTACCGGAGGTTTATCGTTCTCCTCGTCTATTTATTATTCACGGTGTGTCCACGCACACGCTAGTACCAGTAGAGAAAGATCTTGTCTTTCTCTTCTGGGAATAAAACTTTGTCCCGTGTCCCGATAGACCGAAGAAGAACAAGACGACACGAGCGTGTGCAGCAGCCTCTCACGCATCCAAGAAACCAAAGATAAACCGTGCACTTTCGATCCATGGCCCGTTTACGTAAAGATAAATCGTCCACTGGTCGATTTCGCAATGTCGCCCGGGAATCGGCACGCTTTTACGCGAATTGTGAAAGTGGACAAGAAACGACAGGTTCATGAGAACGAGAGAAAGAGAGACGGGATAGCTGAAACTCGAGCAGAATCTTAAATCAATGGAGCGTGTTACTTGCTTTAATTGAATTAGAGGTATACCGGCAAGGCGACCGGTACTCATTTAGAAAGACAAATTTATGAGAAAGTTTTTAATCAGTCGGTGAATGAATGAGGGAAATATGGTAATCTAGGCAGGAAACCGGCAGGCGGGAACGCAAAGTTTGCTAATCGTTTGGAATTGAAATTCAATCGGAACGCTTCACTACCTAAAATTCTCCAATTCATTGCTGTCTTATATTATATTTATTACGTACTAGCATTACTGATTGCTATGTGATTCGGAGTTACGAGTAAATTTTCTGGGTTTTATTGAAAATTTCTGGGGAGAGATTGTGTACTTAATTATAGTACTCCACGTGATTATTGTAATAATTACTTCTTTGTACTCGAAAAGCAAAATTTTTTGAGTTCACCAATGAATTTGCATTCGAAAGATTACTCCATTTGGTTTTATACAATTTGAAATAGGTATTTCTTAAGTAAATATACGCGTGATGAACATGCTAAAATATTGACAATCAATAATAGAGAAGTAACTTTGAAGGAATATATCAAGCTTTTCTTTTCGAAAGACAACAAAAACCTTCGTGTGTAAATAAACGAAAAAAGAAGTGGAATATAAAGTGTGGATGAAAATCAATACGTTTTCAAGAAACGTGTCTTAAATTTTGCGATTTGAGATGCGCTTTAACAAATTTTGGGAATTCGGAGATTTAGGAACCTCGGAACTTTAGAATGTAGTGGTTTCGAAAGTTTTGGGAGTTTCAGAATTTAGGACTTTGGAATTTAGGGATTTAGGAAGCTCGAAGTTTTGAAATCTGAAACGAATACCCCGCATTTCAATGGTCAATATTATACTTGTGTACCCTAGTCAGTTTTGAAATATCAAAGTTTCTTTAAATTTCATGACATAAAAATACCATAAAGTGACACTTACAGTACGCCATTTTAAAGCTTGAATCTCTACAAAAATGATAGCATAAACGCACCCTCACTGTTCTGAATAGAAAATGAATATTTATGATTTGAACGGAGCTAGGTGAAATTTATGTACCGCTGTCAATTTTTAAATATAAAAGTTTCGACTAAATTTCATGACATAAAAGTATCGCAAAATGACACTTACTATACGCCATTTTAAAGCTTAAATCTCGACAAAAATGACTGCATAAACGCACCCTAAATGTTCTGAATAAAAAATGAATATTTATGATTTGAACGGAGCTATGTGAAATTTATGTATCGCTGTCAATTTTTAAATACGAAAGTTTGGACTAAATTTCATGACATAAAAGTATCGCAAAATGACACTTATGCTATGTCAATTTAAAGGTAAAAGCTTGTTAAAAATGACTGTATAAATGCCCCGTTGCTGTTCTTCATGAAAACATACTAGTTAGAGATTACAGTATTGTTGTCCTTATTGTTCATATCTAACATGCAATTTTGTGATGTGGAAAGTCTGAGACAATTTCATGACATAAAAGTATCACAAAATGGCACTTATGTTACATCAATTTAAAGCTTAAAGCTTGCTGAAAATGACTATATAAATGCCCCAGTGCTATTCTTAATAAAAAACCTACTGCTATTGATCTTAACACTATTGTCTTACTATTTATATCAAATATGCAATTTTTGTATGTAATAAGTCTGAGACAATTTCATGACATAAAAGTATCACAAAATGGCACTTATGCTATACCAATTTAAAGGTAAAAGCTTGCTGAAAATGGCTGTGTAAGTGCTCCTTTGCTGTTTTTAGTAAAAACGTACGATTAATAGTATTAAATAAACAAAACACATTTACCTTATTCATAATTAGACCCATCACTAAAAATTTGTTCTGATAAAATTTTATTTCCAAAATTATACAAATCCCTTTAATCTTTTTATTCTTTGAACCATTCATAAACCATTTCATCTACCATCCCAGAATTTTTCATGAAAATTTAAAATAGCGTTTTCCGGTCATAATTAAAAATGAACCTCCGTAACCTGTTAAACGCTACGATTTCAAATGCAATTATCTCCGTTTGAAGTTAATTTTTCAGAAATTCCTCCGGTGTTTAACCATCGTTATTATTTTGTTCCAATTACGTTTGAACGAAATTTAAATCCAGTTCACGTTACATCCGAATATTAAAAAGTGTCGGGTCAAACGGAGGAGTTTAACGATAGTGTTTGAAACGTGATCGTGATCGAAATTAGATATTGTGCTTAGGGTAGTTTATCTCGTGGCAGTCGCACTTTTCCCTTATCGACCAAACTTCTGTACCGATGATTTATCTTCGTTTACGTTGCCCCGTAACCAATTTCCGAAACTTCAGCATGAATCAGTCATGAGTTTGCCTCGCTTTAAATAAGTTTCGTCTAGGCGTTTATTTTCTGCGCGGCTCTACTTTGCTGTAATTTCGACGACCCGTTTCTTTTCGTGAAAACACAGTTTAAAATAATTTGCGAACGAATTAGTCGTATACCCGATATTGGGGAAGACGGTAACACGGTAGAAAAATTTCGCTGCATTTCAACCCTTGGACGTCACTCAGATATGTTACGAAAATTTTCAGTTAAATACTGCTTTTTATTACTCATATTGTGTATAAATTATTCATATTATTTATATTGTGTTTTAGTTAAATTTTAGTTGAAATAATTGTGAGTTAGTTTATTTGTAAGTTCATTATTATATACTTTTTTAAATTTCTATAGAATTTAATTATTTTGAAGAACACTCATTTTTGTTTTTAATTTTTTTTATCTTGCAAAAATTATGAAATGAAATATAATGAAATTACACAGAAAAGTATTAAATGAAAAATACTGAAACTACATTTAGAAAAATAATAAAATGCAACGTACTGAAATCACAAAAAAATATTAAATGAAACTTAACGAAATTAAATAAAAAGTTACAAAATTAAAAATTAAGAAATTGGATAAAAATTTGTTGAATAAAAAATCAACTGAAGATTTATTTGAATTTTGAAAAAATAAATGGACCACCTATTTCCCAAATTAGTTTCATTACTTTCAATAATGTCATAAAAGTACATAATTCATAATAGTACAAAAAAGTTGCTTTGTAATTTTGTGATAAAGTTGTCGTGTGTTCGTTATATTTCAATAAATCCCAGACAAATAAAGTTGTAAGAGATAATTATGACTGTTTTTAGAAAGGTTCCAAACTTTTGACCAATAGTGTATTATCGAGATTTGATCTACACGCAACTCGCATAAGGAAACACGCACGTGTACATTTGTATGCAAACCTCGTAATCGAATTTGCAATTTTAACTACTTCGAACGATACGTTATTTACCTGTTTTTTCAAAGTCATCGACGTTTCACGTAGCTACTATTACGAAACCAATCTCAGCTACGAAACGCATTCACCTTATTGGAACGTCGATTCGTAAAACATGCGATTACTTTGAAAAAGTATTACGAAATCCTTGATATTTTATGCAAGACATATACCACGACGAAAATAAAATTATAATACTTATTAATTCTGTTGAAGCTAATGTATTTCGTAATACGTATGCCCAATTTTTTTGTTTCTTTATATCCATCGTGATATTGAATTTTATTTTGTAACTTACTTTTTTAAATTTGATTGTCATTCAAACTAGTGAAGGACATTTGTGATTGAAACTGTCAGTTTCCTTTCATAATTCTATCTTGTATTTTTATATTCAGTCGCTCAAACTATTTCCACTTAACAATTCAAACTGGTAGTTCCATTTAATGATTCAGATTATTATTTTAAATTGAACAATCTAAACTAGCAGCTTCGTTTAAAGACCTAAATTTGTAGTTTCATTAAATAATTTAAACTAGCAGTTCCATTGAAGGATTCAAACTAGTACTGTCTATCTATTAATTCAAACTAGCACTACAATTCAGTGATTCAAACTAGTACTTCCACTTAACAATTCAAACTAGCAGTTCCATTTAATGATTCAGATTAGTATTTCCATTTAACAATCTAAACTAGCAGCTTCGTGTAAAGACATAAACCTGTAGTTTCATTGAATAATTTAAACTAGCAGTTCCATTGAATGATTCAAACTGGTACTGTCCATCTATTAATTCAAACTAGCACTACAATTCAGTGATTCAAACTAGTATTTCTACTTAACAATTCAAACTAGCAGTTCCATTTAATGATTCAGATTATTATTTTAAATTGAACAATCTAAACTAGCAGCTTCGTTTAAAGACCTAAACCTGTAGTTTCATTAAATAATTTAAACCAGCAGTTCCATTGAATGATTCAAACTAGCACTACAATTCAATAATTCAAACTAGTATTTCTACTTAACAATTCAAACTAGCAGTTCCATTTAATGATTCAGATTAGTATTTCCATTTAACAATCTAAACTAGCAGCTTCGTTCAAAGACCTAAACTTGTAGTTTCATTAAATAATTTAAACCAGCAGTTCCATTGAATGATTCAAACTAGCACTACAATTCAATAATTCAAACTAGTATTTCTACTTAACAATTCAAACTAGCAGTTCCATTTAATGATTCAGATTAGTATTTTCATTTAACAATCTAAACTAGCAGTTTCGTTCAAAGACCTAAACTTGTAGTTTCATTAAATAATTTAAACTAGCAGTTCCATTGAATGATTCAAACTAGCACTACAATTCAATAATTCAAACTAGTATTTCTACTTAACAATTCAAACTAGCAGTTCCATTTAATGATTCAGATTAGTATTTCCATTTAACA
Source organism: Megachile leachella (assembly GCA_963576845.1). Lineage (NCBI taxonomy): Eukaryota > Metazoa > Arthropoda > Insecta > Hymenoptera > Megachilidae > Megachile > Megachile leachella. The sequence continues at coordinate 9,088,230 of OY756251.1, forward strand.
ATCTAAACTAGCAGCTTCGTTGAAAGACCTAAACTTGTAGTTTCATTAAATAATTTAAACTAGCAGTTCCATTGAATGATTCAAACTAGCACTACAATTCAATGATTCAAACTAGTATTTCCACTTAACAATTCAAACTAGCAGTTCCATTTAATAATTCAGATTAGCATTTTCATTTAACAATCTAAACTAGCAGCTTCGTTTAAAGACCTAAACTTGTAGTTTCATTAAATAATTTAAACTAGCAGTTCCATTGAATGATTCAAACTAGCACTACAATTCAATAATTCAAACTAGTATTTCTACTTAACAATTCGAACTAGCAGTTCCATTTAATGATTCAGATAAGTATTTTCATTTAACAATCTAAACTAGCAGCTTCGTTTAAAGACCTAAACTTGTAGTTCCATTAAATAATTTAAACTAGCAGTTCCATTGAATGATTCAAACTAGCACTACAATTCAATAATTCAAACTAGTATTTCTACTTAACAATTCAAACTAGCAGTTCCATTTAATGATTCAGATTAGTATTTCCATTTAACAATCTAAACTAGCAGCTTCGTTTAAAGACCTAAACCTGTAGTTTCATTAAATAATTTAAACTAGCAGTCTCTTTCAATGATTCAAATTAGTATTTCTTTTTAACAATTCAAACTATCAGTACAATTCAATGGTTCAAACTAGTATTTCCATTTAACGATTGAACATAACATCTTCGACCACCAAGAATCGAAGTTTTCTCAAAAACAAGCCAGATGAGAATGTAGGTTGAGCAACTACCAAAAACAACGTCTCGATAATAAAGATGCATAAATATTAATGGCCCAATTAAATCAGCATCTCACGCGAGACCTCACTATAAAGTTTTCAGAGACTATTAGATCTTCTGGAAAGTTATGTATGTTTTCTAACTACCTGCTTTCCCTGTACTTAGAAATATGAAAGATATACACAGGCTGCGGGCAAATTCAAGGGAATAATAATGCCTCCTGGAAGAATCAGTCGAAATTATGGAATAAATTTTCTTGGTTTCGAGCTTCGTTTGCCCGGGAAAGAGCAACTCGTTTGTGCCATTAGTGACCCTTGATTTTCTCCTTTCTAACGACGGATTCTCTCTTATCCTGCATATTCAATAGACTTATACCCTTTGGAATTAAAAGGTGTTCATGTGGTTATTTCTTAGTTTTTTCGCTTTTTGTGTCAAGTTGTAAAACTGATTTTCTTTTGTTGTTTGTGAAATCGTCTCATTTTTAGGTTTGTCTTGTGAATTATTTTATATTTCATTTTCATTGTTTTTTGTTTTTTTGGTTGAGAATTGAAGTAGGCCCTTTTTGAATATGGATTTCTATTTGTATGGAATAGGAAATTGGTGAATTTATTAATTTACCAAATTTTCAAATTACTAAGCTGTGAAATTCCCAGAATCTCAAAATTCTAAATTCTCAAATTTTTAACTTCGCAAATCTCCAACTTCTCAAGTTTCCAACTTCTCAAATTTTCAACTACTCAAATTTCCAAATTCTCATATTTCCAAATTCTCAAGTTTCCAACTTCTCGAATTTCCAACTTCTCAAATTTCCAACTTCTCAAGTTTCCAAATTCTCATATTTCCAAATTCTCAAGTTTCCAATTTCTCAAATTTCAAAATTCTCAAATTTCCAACTTCTCAAGTTTCCAAATTTTCAAATTTCCAAACTTCTCAAGTTTCCAAATTTTCAAATTTCCAACTTCTCAAATTTCCAAATTCTCAAGTTTCCAACTTCTCAAGTTTCCAATTTCTCAAATTTCCAAATTCTCAAGTTTCCACTTTCTCAAATTTCCAACTTCTCAAGTTTCGTACTTCTCAAACTTCCAAATTCTCAAGTTTCCAACTTCTCAAGTTTCCAAATTCTCAAGTTTCCAAATTTTCAAATTTCCAAACTTCTCAAGTTTCCAAATTTTCAAATTTCCAACTTCTCAAATTTCCAAATTCTCAAGTTTCCAACTTCTCAAGTTTCCAAATTCTCAAGTTTCCAATTTCTCAAATTTCCAAATTCTCAAGTTTCCACTTTCTCAAATTTCCAACTTCTCAAGTTTCGTACTTCTCAAACTTCCAAATTCTCAAGTTTCCAACTTCTCAAATTTCCAAATTCTCAAATTTCCAACTTCTCAAATCTCCAACTTCTCAAATCTCCAAATTCCCAAATTTCTAACTCACTTTTAAGTAATCTTTGAATTGTATTTTCAATGCAAGTAAAAAGTAATACAACCTCACACTTTGTATTTTATCATTTTAAAAAATTATCAAGTGTTAATTAACCAGTTATCACTTCAAAAATTCGTCGAATGTTTATTAACAATTTATCATTTTCTAAATTTATCGAATGTTAATTACCAATTTATTATTTTAAAAATTTATCGAACGTTAATTAACGATGTATCATCTTAAAAATTTATCAAATATTATTTATAGACTCATTATTTTTGAACTTTATCGAAATTTCGTTGAAGGCTTATTATTTTAAAAATTTATCGAATGTTCATTAACGATTTATTGTTTCACAAATTCATCGAATGTTCGTTAACGATTTATTGTTCGAAAAATGTATCGAATGTTCATTAACGATTTATCATTCTTAAAATATATCGAACGTTAATTAACATTTAGGAAGAATATCTCCTGCTATCAAAAGCTCTAGCAACTAAATCGAATTTCTTAATTATTAGTTACAAATATATTATACATAAATGGTTACAAACATGATTCCATTAAAAACTAGAGACAAGTCTACGATATATAGAGGGATAAATTTATTTTGACAGATATAGATGTTGAAAATAAGTTTTGCGTGAAAAAAAGCACACAGACGAAGCCAATCTGCAAGTAATCAAACGAACAATAACGTAGTTCAATTTTCGTATGCAAAGAGTTCTATCCAGTGGAAAGTGTCCTTTATAAAAACTCGGTTAAAACGTCATAGAAAGAGCAACGGAACATCGTTATTCTCAAATATTTTCTTTTAATACGACGTTCGCTTCAGCGATAAAAGATAAAAGGAGTTTGGCGGGTTTGTTGAAACATCTCTCTGCATGTTTTTCAGCTTCTCAATTCTTCGATTTTCTCAATTCTCAAATTTCAATATTTTAGAATTATCAAAGTTTTTAATTGGTCAATTTTTAAATCTTCAAATTATTGATTTTATAGAATTTTCAAATTCGAACTTGTAAATTTGAAAAATTTCAAACTTGAATATTTGAGAATTGAAGAATTTAAAAACTTGAAAAATTGTACACTTGAATATTTAAAAAATCAAAGAATTGAATACTTGAACATTTGGAAACTTGAAAACTTAAAGTTTGAAAATTTGATAAATTACAATGTTAAACTTTTGAAAATTTGGAATTTGGAATTTGAAAAATTGAAAAATTGAAAAATTGAAAAATTGAAGAATTTAAAAACTTGAAAAATTGTACACTTGAATATTTAAAAAATCAAAGAATTGAATACTTGAACATTTGGAAACTTGAAAACTTAAAGTTTGGAAATTTCACAACTTACAGTTTTAAACATTTGAAAATTTGAAAAATTGAAAAATTGAAAAATTGAAGACCTCGTCTCTTAAAAATTAAAAAATTGAAAAACCTGAGAACCAGATATCCCGAAGCTCATCAAATTTTCTCCCTAAAAATTCAAAAATTGCGAACATCAAATATTGTAAATAAAATCTCGCAATCCCAAAATCATAAAAAGTAGCGAATAAAAAATGTGTCAAGTCCCGCACATCTCATCCGAAAGCAGTGAATACTTCAGCCGAGTGTACACAGTATTCCGCGTTCGATTGATCGTACAATTCCTCGTGGCCGCATCATCAATGACTGCGCGTGGCCTTGGCAGCGTTCTCCTCTTCTCGTCCACTCGAATGAAGTAATCGTGCTCGTAGAAGAGGAGAAAACACGAGAAGAAGGAGCGTAAAGAAGAAGGAGAGGACAGAAGAAGGCAGGAAGCATTAGCAATGACGAATCGGCGACGGGTGTAGTCGACAACGAGGCGCGGGCGTTTTTCTTCGGTGACAAATGCGCCTGATTACGCCTCGCCTTAGGAGCTGCACTCGCGTCGTTAGCCGCTATACTAACACGTTCTTCATCTCGCTTGCTTCGATCATATTCGACGCATCGAAAGGTATCATCGTCATTACCGTCGATATACTCGATTCGAGGGCCGATGCCGCGTTATTTAGGTTGATCGATGTCGTGGTGCCGAGCTTTTTATCGCCAGACACCGTTTTATACCGGTGAAATAAGGGTAATCGTTTTGATACTGACGTGCTTCTTTATCCACCGTGATATACACGCCTCGTAACGTACGAAAAGATTGACACCAAACTTGTCTACTTGGGTAGATTACTGTCAAATTATTATTACTGCTAAATTATTATTACTGCTATATTAGTTATTACGATAATTATTTCTTAGTTAACGATTTAACAATAATAGGCACTTTAGTCAGTTAATTATTGCGAAACTAAACTTTGAACACGTTCGAATAATTTCATCAGAAATTTCGACGCTTCATGAGACTTGTAATAATTACTATAGCACAGGGATCGGCAACCTGCGGCTCGCGAGCCACAAACGGCTCTTTGGATGTAAAGCTGCGGCTCTTCAGTTCCATACGCAAATATTATTTATTTTATCAAAGAAAACTCATTATCTAATATTGCCAAGCGCTGGAATTGGAATGCATCGTATTACCACGCGCTGGAATTGCAAGGCATTGAATTACCAAGCGCTGGAATCGCAACGCATTGAGTTACCACGCGCTGGAATTGCAATGCATTGAATTACCAAGCGCTGGAATTCCAACGCATTGAATTACCACGCGCTGGAATTGCAACGCATCGAATTACCACGCGCTGGAATTGCAATGCATCGAATTTCCACGCGCTGGAATTGCAATGCATTGAATTACTAAGCGCTGGAATTCCAACGCATTGAATTACCACGCGCTGAAATTCCAACGCATCGAATTACCACGCGCTGGAATTGCAAGGCATTGAATTACCAAGCGCTGGAATTCCAACGCATCGAATTTCCACGCGCTGGAATTCCAACGCATCGAATTACCAAGCGCTGGAATTCCAACGCATTGAATTACCATGCGCTGAAATCGCAACGCATCGAATTACCAAGCGCTGGAATTCCAACGCATTGAATTACCACGCGCTGGAATCGCAACGCATCCAATTACCACGCGTTGAATTACCAAGCGCTGAAATCGCAGCGCATCGAATTACCACGCTCTTCAGTTGCATACGCAAATATTATTTATTTTAACAAAAAAAAAAAAGTCATTATCTAACATTGCCATATATATATATTGTCTACTCTGTTGTGAAAAACACTACTTATATATGTAAAAATAGATTATTTTTTTTTTATCAAAAAACTTTATTTATGCGAGTACTATTTATTGTTGGCAAGACAAAATTTTGTGGCTCTTTAAAAGCTTTGAAATTTTGTAAATTGTAATTTTTGACTCTTCCGACTCAAAAGGTTGCCGGCCCCTGCTATAGCACATTTGAACGGGGTGATTTGTTCGTTTGTCTGTACGCTACCGAACGCAATTTTGCGTCTTTTCGTTTGAAATTTTGAGGGTGGATTCGAGAGACACACTAAATTTGTTGTATAGATTTTGGCGGCGATCTGACGACGGGAACCTGTCGACGTCTTAAATAAAAATTTTATATTTGTAACTTTTAATTCGAACGTTTGAAATTTTATATACTATGGCTGAATTTAAACGTTGAATTTGATGCTTTTGTAAATTTGATTTCAGAGGATTATAAAGCTTAGGGTTTCGCATATTTAGATATGAAGAACTAAACATTTCATATTGTATATTTAAATTTGAAGGTACATAAATTTCGTGTTGTATTATTATTAGCAAGATAATGTATATTATTACCCTTATCATATTGTTATTATCGTTAGAACTATAATTATTACCTTTATTACTCTTATTATTATCCATTATTATCCATGTTACTACTGTTATTATCGTTATATTATTAATGAAACATATACTATTATCTTTATTGCTGTTGTTATCATAACTAGAATCTAAAAATGTCATGTTTTTGTATATTGAACATTCAAGATCTATAAAGGTCTTCATTTTGTATATTTGAAATAAAAAATCTAAAAATATTATGTTTTTGTATATTTAAATTTGAAAATCTAAAAACGTCATGTTTTTATATATTTAAATTTGAAAATCTAAAAACGTCTTGTTTTTATATATTTAAATGTGAAAATCTAAAAATGTCTACATTTTTGTACATCTAAATTTGAAGATCTAAAAATATCCTGTTTTTATATATCTAAATTTGAAGATCTAAAAATATCCTGTTTTTGTATATCTAACTTGGAAGATCTAAAAATGTCCTGTTTTTGTATATTTAAATTTGAAGATCTAAAAATGTCTCATTAAACTTGATAAAACTGAAAAGAGTCTAAAGTGAATGTCCCCTAAAAAAAAATGTAAATTCGCTTAAAATTAAGGTCAGAATTAATGAAAATTAAGTAAAAATTTGACGAACGCGTGTACACAGTTAATTGCGGTGATCTCTTCAGCGACAACAATTTAATTCGTGAAAGTGTCTCCTTAAAAAACCGGAATGCTAAACTGGGTAAAAAAATGTCGCGCAGCTGAAATATTGCGGTAAAAATAGTCGCTAAAGGAGAACGTTTACTCCACGCTTAATCTCGTGAAATCTTGGGACAGGAAAAGCGTGGATGCAACGACGTGGCAAAGCTTCAACATCAGTCAGCGTCTGGCCGAGTCAACAAACGAGACAGCAACGAAAAGGTGGTTTCAATTATGAATAGAATATTTCGTGCTGCCATGGCAAATATCCACCGCGATGTATCACGGCTCGGATAATATATCGTGACATTATAATTCGATACGATCCGACTATAATAACGGTGCCGTCGTTCGCAAAGTGTCGATCGTTCGATCGTTTATCAAACTTAGCTGAATCTAGGGATCCTTTAACAAAATTCTCGTATCAGCTCGTGTTCAAACAGGTCCGTTTTCTGCTGACAGAAATTTTAATTATCAACGATATCCAATTATTTCGTCCTCCTTTTCCTATTTTATCGTATATTCTATATATGGAAACGAACATTGATTTCTTGGTTAAATATATTACGTATTGTACAGTGTTTCTTATTTCGGTTATGCAGAATTTCTTGAGGCGGTAATATTTACGATGATAGATCGTACATTTATAAATATTACGCGTGGTTATATAACAACCGGCAATAAAACACGAGAAAATTCTTCTATTGTTCCAAATTCTTAAAATTTGCAAATTTGCAGGTTCCTAAATTTCACAAAATTGTCCAAATTCTCACTTTTCGAATTTCTCAAATGCTAAAAAATTTCTAAATCCTTAAATTTCCAGAACCTCTCAAATACACAAAACCGTCCACGAAATCTGAATCTTTATCTTATCGGTGTGTTATCATGTGCATCCATCTTCGGCATAATGTCGTAGCTCAGATAAAAATCCCATTAGCCAAAGGATCGATCTCGATTTTGTATAAAACGTTAAGAAAGAATGTTAATAAAACCCTTTAAGCTAAGAATCCCGAACCATGAAGAAGGATAGGAATTCTTTTGCCGTACCTTTAGGTTCATTCTTCTGATAAAGGACCATTTCATTGATAAATATGATCTTCCTAACCAGCAGCTGGGTCATGAAATGCTAGTCCATTTTTCAGTCGAAGATTTTGCAGCGAACTATCGAAAAAGAATATCTCCCGTATCCTCTGATAACACCCATAGAATATAGTTCCACTAACACGCGACGAGGAGCTGTTTTCGCGTGTAAACGGGTTAGTGGACTATCATAAAATTATGAGAATGTTCCAGATACTCGGAGGAAATTACACATAGAGACTGTCTCTTCCTCTGTATCATACTTTATTCATTCTCTTTTACACGATCATTTCCATGGAATTGCTTCTACTTGTGCGATACGCCACCGTGAATCAAAAGGATGCAGATTGAACGGACATTTTCCACTTAAGTTAAAACGCCGTTTTCGTAATCGGCTCCGGGTCGATATATAGGTACTCATCGTGTTCCTTAACGGGATTCCGTCGAATTTTATGGGACACCCGTGACTGTCGTAAGATGGACCAGATGGAACGAATTTTCTTGCTGGTTCGTTGTTATTTCTTTATTTGCTCGATCGTTTTTATTATAGACTTAGGCCAGGGATCGGCAACCTGCGGCTCGCAAGCCACATACGGCTCTTTGGATGTAAAGCTGCGGCTCTTCAGTTCCATACGCAAATATTATTTATGTTATCAAAGAAAACTCATTATCTAATATTGTCAAGCGCTGGAATTGGAATGCATCGAATTACCACGCGCTGGAATTGCAATGCATCGAATTACCAAACGCTGGAATCGCAACGCATTGAATTACCACGCGCTGGAATTGCAATGCATTGAATTACCAAGCGCTGGAATTCCAACGCATTGAATTACCAAGCGCTGGAATCGCAACGCATTGAATTACCACGCGCTGGAATTGCAATGCATTGAATTACCAAGCGCTGGAATTCCAACGCATTGAATTACCAAGCGTTGGAATCGCAACGCATTGAATTACCACGCGCTGGAATTGCAATGCATTGAATTACCAAGCGCTGGAATTCCAACGCATTGAATTACCAAGCGTTGGAATTGCAATGCATTGAATTACCACGCGCTGGAATTGCAATGCATTGAATTACCAAGCGCTGGAATTCCAACGCATTGAATTACCAAGCGCTGGAATCGCAACGCATTGAATTACCACGCGCTGGAATTGCAATGCATTGAATTACCAAGCGCTGGAATCGCAACGCATTGAATTACCACGCGCTGGAATTGCAATGCATTGATTTACCAAGCGCTGGAATTGCAACGCATTGAATTACCAAGCGCTGGAATTCCAACGCATTGAATTACCAAGCGCTGGAATCGCAACGCATTGAATTACCAAGCGCTGGAATCGCAACGCATTGAATTACCACGCGCTGGAATTGCAATGCATTGAATTACCAAGCGTTGGAATTGCAATGCATTGAATTATCACGCGCTGGAATTGCAATGCATTGAATTACCAAGCGCTGGAATTGCAATGCATTGAATTACCAAGCGTTGGAATTGCAATGCATTGAATTATCACGCGCTGGAATTGCAACGCATCCAATTACCACGCGTCGAATTACCAAGCGCTGAAATCGCAGCGCATCGAATTACCACGCTCTTCAGTTGCATACGCAAATATTATTTATTTTAACAAAAAAAAAAAACTCATTATCTAACATTGCCATATATATATATTATCTACTTTGTTGTGAAAAACACTACTTATATATGTAAAAATAGATTATTTTTTTTTATCAAAAAACTTTATTTATGCGAGTACTATTTATTGTTGGCAAGACAAAATTTTGTGGCTCTTTAAAAGCTTTGAAATTTTGTAAATTGTAATTTTTGTCTCTTCCGACTCAAAAGGTTGGCGGCCCCTGACTTAGGCTGATTTTGGTGCACTTAGGCCCTTTATATTTTCACGTTGGATATCTTCCTCCTTTCTATTTCCATTTGACGTGATTCTACGTTTTGTAGTAGTTTTGTATTCCTACGCTTGATATTTCTAGGATTACTGTTTCCATTCGTTTTTCTACGTTTTATATTTGCATGTTTCATATTTCCACGCTTTCTATTTTCACTCAACGTGTTTCTATGTTTTGATTTTTCTACGCTTTGTAGTTTTGCGTTTCATATTTTAACGCTTAGTTTCTACTTGTCGTTTTTCTACGTTCTGTATTCCTATGCTTAATATTTCTAGGATTACTGTTTCTACTCGTTGTTCTACGCTTTGTATTTCCACGCTTTCTATTTTCACTCAACGTGTTTCTATGTTTTGATTTTTCTACGCTTTGTAGTTTTGCGTTTCATATTTTAACGCTTAGTTTCCACTTGTCGTTTTTCTACGTTCTGTATTCCTATGCTTGATATTTCTAGGATTACTGTTTCCACTCGTTGTTCTTCTACGTTCTGTATTTCCACGTTTAATATTTCCATGTTTCATATTTCCACGCTTTCTATTTTCACTCAACGTGTTTCTATGTTTTGATTTTTCTACGCTTTGTATTTTTACGTTTCATATTTTAATGCTTAGTTTCCACTTGTCGTTTTTCTACGTTCTGTATTTCCACGTTTAATATTTAGACGATTACTGTTTCTACTCGTCGCGTTTCTACGTTTTGCATTTCCATCCTTAGTATCTCCACGCTCTCCATTTCCACTCAACGTATTTCTACATTTTGGTATTTGTACACTTTGTATTTTTACTTTTGATATTTTTATGCGTACCGTTTCCACTCCTCAGTTTTCTACGTTTTGTATTTCCACGTTTAGTATCTCCACGCTTTCTATTTCCACGCGACATACTTCTACGTTTATACTTCCACGCTCCTCACTTCTGCGGTTTATATTTTCACGCGTTGTATTTCTATGCTTTGTATTTTCATTTGCCATATTTCTATGTTTTATGTTTTCACGCTTCATATTTCTACGCTTTGTATTTCCACATTTACTGTTTCTTTGTTTCGTATTTCTACACTTTACATTTTCACGCGTAGTATTTGCACGCTTACTATTTACAACGTCATTTTTGTACGTTAATATTTCCACACTTTGTACTTTCAAATTTTTTATTTCTACGTCTTATAATTTCGTACGTTCTGTTTCCAGTCATGTACTTCTACACAACCCATGTCTATTCGCCGTATTTCCACACGTTTTATTTCCACGTTTCGTGTTTTCACGCTTTGTGTATCTACGCACCGCATTTCCATTCATTCTATTTCCATGTTTCGTAATTTCACGTTTCGTGTTTCCATTGCTTTGCATACCTCTACACCTTGTATTTTCACACGTTCTGTTACCACGTTTTGTATTTCTACGCGTTGTGCTACCACCTGTTGTAATTAGTACTATCACTATGGTCTATCGATATTTTATTACTGACATTTCAATTTAGAGAGTTAGAAATTTAGATATTTTTTACTTTTGCAATTTTCAAATTGAATAATTCAGAAATCTTTTAATTTTGCCATTTTTAAATTGAGTAATTTATAAATTGTTTAATTGTGCAATTTTTAAATTGAGTAATTTATAAATTCTTCAATTTTGAAATTATGAAATTGAATAATTTAGAAATTGTTTAATTCTGCAATTTTTAAATTAAGTCACTTAAAAATTTTTCACTGTTGTAATTTCAAAATTGAATAATTCAGAAATCTTTTAATTTTGGAATTTGTAAATTGAGTAATTTAGAAATTCTTTAATTTTCAAATCATGAAATTGAATAATTTAGAAATTGTTTAATTCTGCAATTTTCAAATTAAGTCACTTAGAAATTTTTTACTGTTGTAATTTTAAAATTGAGTTATTTAGAAATTTTTTAATTTTAGAATTTTTAAATTGAGCAATTTAGAAATTGTTTAATTTTGCAATTTTTAAATTGAGTTATTTAGAAATTGCTTAGTTTTGGAATTTTTAAATTGAGTAATTTATAAATTGTTTAATTTTGGAATTTTAAAATTGAGTAATTTATAAATTTTTTAATTTTGAAACTATGAAATTGAATAATTTAGAAATTGTTTAACTCTGCAATTTTTAAATTAAGTCACTTAAAAATTTGTCACTGTTGTAATTTCAAAATTGAGTTATTTAGAAATTGTTTAATTTTGGAATTTTGAAATTGAGTAATTTAGAAATTTATAAAATTTTAAATTTGAAAAATCTAATATGTGATAATTTAAGGATTTTGAATTTAGTAATTCTTAAATTTGAAGATTTTATAATTGGAGAATTTAAAAATTTCAGGAGTTGAGAATTCGCTAATTTAAGAGTTTCAAAATTTAAGAATTTAAGAATCTGAGACGAGAAAAATTTTCACACCTAACAACTTAAGAACTTGTAAATTAAAGAATGTTAACAATTCGGAAATTACCTAATACCCAGATCGTATCCTAACGATACTAAATGATCCAATTATGCAGATAAGCAATCTTTCCGTTAAGCAACGTACTACAGAAAAGTAGAATTGATTTGAGCTGATGATATGTATTTTTTATTCAAACACTTGAAGTTAATATCGCGACTGAAAGGTGAAAGCCACCGAAATGCGGGAACTGAAGCGATTACGTGACCAATTAATTGCCTCGTGCGTAATGAGCTTGTACAGCCGAGGATCATTTGTTGCAATTGCATTTCTGTACGAGTGTTCTCTGTGTACAGGTTAATTTCAAGCGTGACCGTTTGATGGATCGATAATGAACGACAAAGAAAGAGTCCAACGTAGTCATTCCAATTAATTCTGACCATCTATTTACTATTCTTTCTCTCCCGAATCTCCCACGCTAAAAATACTTATTAATAAACGTACATTCAAATCTCTGAACTATTCTGCGTATTCTACTAATTTTACAGATTTTAAAAATCAGAGGATCCTTAAAAATTCAAGAAGATTTAGGGATTTTAAATGTTATAGAGATCGAAGTACTAGGGAGATTGTAAAGTGTTCAAGAATGATTAAGGATTCTAGAGATTTTTGTATTACTTAGATGTTTGATATACTAAGACAGGGATCGGCAACCTGCGGCTCGCGAGCCACAAACGGCTCTTTGGATGTAAAGCTGCGGCTCTTCAATTCCATACGCAAATATTATTTATTTTATCAAAGAAAACTCATTATCTAATATTGCCAAGCGCTGGAATTGGAATGCATCGTATTACCACGCGCTGGAATCCCAACGCATCGAATTACCAAGCGCTGGAATTCCAACGAATTGAATTACCAAGCGCTGGAATCGCAACGCATTGAGTTACCACGCGCTGGAATTGCAATGCATTGAATTACCAAGCGCTGGAATTCCAACGCATTGAATTACCAAGCGCTGGAATTCCAACGCATTGAATTACCACGCGCTGGAATTGCAATGCATTGAATTACCAAGCGCTGGAATCGCAACGCATTGAATTACCACGCGCTGGAATTGCAATGCATCGAATTACCAAGCGCTGGAATTCCAACGCATTAAATTACCAAGCGCTGGAATCGCAACGCATTGAATTTCCACGCGCTGGAATTGCAATGCATTGAATTACCAAGCGCTGGAATCGCAACGCATCGAATTACCACGCGCTGGAATTGCAATGCATTGAATTACCAAGCGCTGGAATTCCAACGCATTGAATTACCAAGCGCTGGAATCGCAACGCATTGAATTACCAAGCGCTGGAATTGCAACGCATTGAATTACCAAGCGCTGGAATCGCAACGCATTGAGTTACCACGCGCTGGAATTGCAATGCATTGAAATACCAAGCGCTGGAATTCCAACGCATTGAATTACCAAGCGCTGGAATCGCAACGCATCGAATTACCACGCGCTGGAATTGCAATGCATTGAATTACCAAGCGCTGGAATCGCAACGCATTGAGTTACCACGCGCTGGAATTGCAATGCATTGAATTACCAAGCGCTGGAATCGCAATGCATTGAATTACCAAGCGCTGGAATCGCAACGCATTGAATTTCCACGCGCTGGAATTGCAATGCATTGAATTACCAAGCGCTGGAATCGCAACGCATCGAATTACCACGCGCTGGAATTGCAATGCATTGAATTACCAAGCGCTGGAATTCCAACGCATTGAATTACCAAGCGCTGGAATCGCAACGCATTGAATTACCAAGCGCTGGAATTGCAACGCATTGAATTACCAAGCGCTGGAATCGCAACGCATTGAGTTACCACGCGCTGGAATTGCAATGCATTGAAATACCAAGCGCTGGAATTCCAACGCATTGAATTACCAAGCGCTGGAATCGCAACGCATCGAATTACCACGCGCTGGAATTGCAATGCATTGAATTACCAAGCGCTGGAATCGCAACGCATTGAGTTACCACGCGCTGGAATTGCAATGCATTGAATTACCAAGCGCTGGAATCGCAACGCATTGAATTACCAAGCGCTGGAATTGCAACGCATTGAATTACCAAGCGCTGGAATCGCAACGCATTGAGTTACCACGCGCTGGAATTGCAATGCATTGAATTACCAAGCGCTGGAATTCCAACGCATTGAATTACCAAGCGCTGAAATCGCAGCGCATCGAATTACCCCGCTCTTCAGTTGCATACGCAAATATTATTTATTTTAACAAAAAAAAAACTCATTATCTAACATTGCCATATATATATATTATCTACTTTGTTGTGAAAAACACTACTTATATATGTAAAAATAGATTATTTTTTTTTATCAAAAAACTTTATTTATGCGAGTACTATTTATTGTTGGCAAGACAAAATTTTGTGGCTCTTTAAAAGCTTTGAAATTTTGTAAATTGTAATTTTTGACTCTTCCGACTCAAAAGGTTGCCGGCCCCTGTACTAAGAGTATTTAGGTGTCTGAGTATTTTAGCGATTTTACAGATTTAAAGATCTGTAAGTTTCTTCAGTAAAAACTTTAGAGTACTTAGGTACTTCAGATGCTGTATTTTAATTATTCCATTCATTCAAAACATATCTAACTCTATGCACATATTTCCTAAATATCCAGTAGTCCATAATAATCACCAAATTCTCCAGGTATCTACCGAAACTCCAGAATATCATACTCCACAAGACAAACGCAAAAAAGATGGCGTCTTCAGGCCCCAGGCATTAATCCATCAGAGGGCAGCACCCTCAACGTCCCCTGAACATCTGAAAGAAACCTCGAACTATGAAAACCTATATCTAAATCCCACAAATGTGGAATGCAATCGCGAGTAAACGAAATATCGGGGATCAGAAAAACGCGAAAAGTGACCTTTTAATGGACGGCCCAGTTTCGTGCGGTTCGCGCTGAGAACAACGTTCCGTGGAACACAGTGTGTACACAGAAACGCGAATCACGTAGGTAAACCAGATCTCCGCAGCTTTTACCAGGTAGACGAGTGCAGGAGACGAAGAGAATCGTAGAAAGAGACGAAAACAGACGAGGACAGAGAGAACTGGTTGCAGACCCTGACTCGACTTCGAATGCACCGTGCAATGTATTGTGTGTACGTGTTTGCTGGATGTGTGGATGCGCGCGTGTGTGCGCGAGCGGAGTGTACACGAGGAAAACAAGGCAATTCGTGACAGACCGTGCTGGTACAGAGCCACAGACCTTGTTGTTTCTCGTCTCTTTTCCTTTACGTGTTCCCCTTCTATGGCGTTTCTTCTGCACTCGTGGCCCTCTTTATTTCGCCGATGCTTTCTACCCACCGGAGTGTACACCTTGCTTCTTAGATGACTTTGCAACCGGGAGGATGATGCTTCAATTCTGATGGATGAAATTCTCGTGAACGTGCTACGGATGGAGTGGGTCAAATGTTAGGCTGAGATGATAGGTTCTAAAGGTTAGGGGAGCACACTTTGTCAGCTTAGGAACTAATATTTCAATTTTCCTTTTTTGTCATTAACTCTGACGTAGCTGTTGAAATGATAGGTTAAGGGTTAAATGTGTCACCTTTGGTGAATAACGGTGAGATGAATAAGTGACACTCGGTACTTTAGCGGGAGAATGTACAGATGTCAACCCACAAGTTGGCGCGTGATCCAAAGTAAAAGAAGCCCTACCGCGAACACCTCCAGTCACATTTCGATAAACAAGAATAATTACATTAACAACTGCAGCAATTCGCAGTATCTCAGCCTGTTGTTTTTCGCCTAATTGATACGCGAACTCGAGCCGATACTACCACCGAAAGTACGTGTGGCGTCCATTTTTCTATTCTGTTTGACGCGTTGACTTCCACATGCAGTTGAAAACTTTGTCAGGCAGTTTTGTCAGTTGTAACAAATCCTATCGAATATTCTTATAATATTTTCTTACATTTATCCACAGTTCCAAATAGGACGAGTATTTTCAATTAGGTCAGCGAAGAAACTCTTAACAATATAGCTGATAGATTTTTATGTGGCATATATGAATGACGAGGCAGTTGTGTGATTTACGAGTGTATGATAGTGGTGATTCTACTCTATTTCTGTGTCTTCTAAACACTTCACGCGCCAACTAGTGGGTTGACATCGGTACACCGTGCGTGACTGCATTGAAGTTTTGTAACGACCATCGTAGCGAAAATGTAAATTGTCAAATACAAGTTTTACGTACAACGATTTTCCTTACGAAACACACCTTCCGAAAGGGGGTTGAATTAAAAAGCGGTGCCCTAACACCGAAACAAGACTTCATTCGCGTCGAAAGACTTCATTACCGGTCAATATACGTATCGATAAGAATCATCACGCACGTAAACGGCCCCTAGTGTCCCGTCGTAGCTGCCAATAGAACGGCACGTCGTAATTACGGGCATTAATTAGAGTTATTAACGCTATTGTGCCTCGGAGTTAATAATCGAGCGACACTCCAGTGTCGTAACGTAGACCACGTTCAAGGACTGCTTTCCATTGCTTTTCTCTCTCTTTGTTTCTCGTCTCGTACCCTGTATACAGGGTGTCTTATAATTAACGTAACTACCGGAGGTGATTTTTAATAACTTTACAGACATGGGGTTTGAGACTTCGTCTTTGAATAATTAAGGAAACACACGGAGCAATTAGAGCGATGGGTTCGAGTGTGAGGGCTGTTCGGTCGTGAACAAGCGCTATTGTACCATATCATTTTTTGGTTTATCGTTAGTCACATGTGGTTGTCACACTCTTAGCAGTAGTTTTTCATTTGCAGTTTTCTATTCGTGTCGAGGTATTGCTTGGTTTATTGCTTGCTTAGGTCACTTTGGAAAAAAGACCCACTTCATACGTCACTCGCATTTCCATCCCCACCCGAATTTTAGCTAATCCAATAGAAAATCAGAAACTGTTTTCCCTCATCGATGTCACAAAAATTGTACACCCAGAGCTTTTGTAAAACGTAAAAACCTTCGAAGAGACACTCTCGAGTCATCAAATACATAGTAAAACTCTAGTCGTTCGAAGTGAAATTCATTTCTTAGATACACTCCACTTATATTCACTTGTTCGAATCTTAATGATTCCACGTATCGATTAATCGTCATGCTGCGACACACAATCCCTAAAGGTTAAATCCACGTTACAAGAACATTGTGGGAGAATTCATCGTCGAAACGTGGGTGAATCTCGCAGAATTTGTTATTAAACGATGCCCACACTGCCCAGGCGCGAAGTCGGTTGTTCACGACCGCAGTCAACCGTCCACCTGAACGCATCACTGCAATTGCACCTCGTTTTTCGTTAATAATTCATAAACCATTTCTCCAAAGGAAAAAGTTGTTCACAATCACCTTATCTACAACCAATTTCCACGAATAAAGGCTAGTTTTGACACCTTGTATTTTTCCCTGTCTGTTTATATGGATCGCTTCGAACACAGAGTAGACAGCATTACTTTTATCGATTCGACGAACGCAGTAAAGAGAGGAAATAATTACCGAGGATCGAGTTAGTGAATATGCATCAGCGCGGATCATTTGTGTTGCTGTGATACTTGAAACACGCTTTTCCACGAATAAAACAGTCAACTGTAAAATTTCTGCTTTATTTACCATCGTATTCGACACGGTATAAACACGATTCTCAATCAACCCCTCAAACAGGGGCTGAATTATTTTTCCTCAGCTTTATACGCCACGCATTACGGACACAACTGAAAGCGGACTAGTTTGGGAAATTGCTCGTTTCCGTCTGATAGCAAATTCCAAAAAGAGGATCGAGGACCCCAAATTCTAAAGTATCACATCTACATATAATACATACTCCTGATAACAAATTCTCAAAACCGAACACTGATTCCGAAAATTCCATCGTGCCACCTCCTCTCATATCATATTCTCCTGATACAAAGTTCATAAAATTGGACCCTGATACCCAAAATTCCATCGTGCCACCTCCTCACACATCATATTCTCCTGATACCAAATTCCTAAAATTGGACCCTGATACCCAAAATTCCATCGTGCCACCTCCTCACTCATCATATTCTCCTGATACCAAATTCCCAAAATCGGACCCTGTTACCCAAAATTCCATCGTGCCACCTCCTCACACATCATATTCTCCTGATACAAAGTTCATAAAATTGGACCCTGATACCCAAAATTCCATCGTGCCACCTCCTCACTCATCATATTCTCCTGATACCAAATTCCTAAAATCGGACCCTGATACCCAAAATCCCTTGTGCCACCTCCTCACACATCATATTCTCCTGATACAAAGTTCATAAAATTGGACCCTGATACCCAAAATTCCATCGTGCCACCTCCTCACTCATCATATTCTCCTGATACAAAGTTCATAAAATTGGACCCTGATACCCAAAATTCCATCGTGCCACCTCCTCACT
Source organism: Megachile leachella (assembly GCA_963576845.1). Lineage (NCBI taxonomy): Eukaryota > Metazoa > Arthropoda > Insecta > Hymenoptera > Megachilidae > Megachile > Megachile leachella. The sequence continues at coordinate 9,106,713 of OY756251.1, forward strand.
CATCATATTCTCCTGATACCAAATTCCTAAAATCGGACCCTGATACCCAAAATCCCTTGTGCCACCTCCTCACACATCATATTCTCCTGATACAAAGTTCATAAAATTGGACCCTGATACCCAAAATTCCATCGTGCCACCTCCTCACTCATCATATTCTCCTGATACAAAGTTCATAAAATTGGACCCTGATACCCAAAATTCCATCGTGCCACCTCCTCACTCATCATATTCTCCTGATACCAAATTCCTAAAATCGGACCCTGATACCCAAAATCCCTTGTGCCACCTCCTCACACATCATATTCTCCTGATACAAAGTTCATAAAATTGGACCCTGATACCCAAAATTCCATCGTGCCACCTCCTCACTCATCATATTCTCCTGATACCAAATTCCCAAAATCGGACCCTGTTACCCAAAATTCCATCGTGCCACCTCCTCACACATCATATTCTCCTGATACAAAGTTCATAAAATTGGACCCTGATACCCAAAATTCCATCGTGCCACCTCCTCACTCATCATATTCTCCTGATACCAAATTCCTAAAATCGGACCCTGATACCCAAAACCCCTTGTGCCACCTCCTCTCATATCATATTCTCCTGATACCAAATTCCCAAAATCGGACCCTGTTACCCAAAATTCCATCGTGCCACCTCCTCACACATCATATTCTCCTGATACAAAGTTCATAAAATTGGACCCTGATACCCAAAATTCCATCGTGCCACCTCCTCACTCATCATATTCTCCTGATACAAAGTTCATAAAATTGGACCCTGATACCCAAAATTCCATCGTGCCACCTCCTCACTCATCATATTCTCCTGATACCAAATTCCCAAAATCGGACCCTGTTACCCAAAATTCCATCGTGCCACCTCCTCACACATCATATTCTCCTGATACAAAGTTCATAAAATTGGACCCTGATACCCAAAATTCCATCGTGCCACCTCCTCACTCATCATATTCTCCTGATACAAAGTTCATAAAATTGGACCCTGATACCCAAAATTCCATCGTGCCACCTCCTCACTCATCATATTCTCCTGATACCAAATTCCCAAAATCGGACCCTGTTACCCAAAATTCCATCGTGCCACCTCCTCACACATCATATTCTCCTGATACAAAGTTCATAAAATTGGACCCTGATACCCAAAATTCCATCGTGCCACCTCCTCACTCATCATATTCTCCTGATACCAAATTCCCAAAATCGGACCCTGTTACCCAAAATTCCATCGTGCCACCTCCTCACACATCATATTCTCCTGATACAAAGTTCATAAAATTGGACCCTGATACCCAAAATTCCATCGTGCCACCTCCTCACTCATCATATTCTCCTGATACAAAGTTCATAAAATTGGACCCTGATACCCAAAATTCCATCGTGCCACCTCCTCACTCATCATATTCTCCTGATACCAAATTCCCAAAATCGGACCCTGTTACCCAAAATTCCATCGTGCCACCTCCTCACTCATCATATTCTCCTGATACCAAATTCCTAAAATCGGACCCTGATACCCAAAATCCCTTGTGCCACCTCCTCACACATCATATTCTCCTGATACAAAGTTCATAAAATTGGACCCTGATACCCAAAATTCCATCGTGCCACCTCCTCACTCATCATATTCTCCTGATACCAAATTCCCAAAATCGGACCCTGTTACCCAAAATTCCATCGTGCCACCTCCTCACACATCATATTCTCCTGATACAAAGTTCATAAAATTGGACCCTGATACCCAAAATTCCATCGTGCCACCTCCTCACTCATCATATTCTCCTGATACCAAATTCCTAAAATCGGACCCTGATACCCAAAACCCCTTGTGCCACCTCCTCTCATATCATATTCTCCTGATACCAAATTCCCAAAATCGGACCCTGTTACCCAAAATTCCATCGTGCCACCTCCTCACACATCATATTCTCCTGATACAAAGTTCATAAAATTGGACCCTGATACCCAAAATTCCATCGTGCCACCTCCTCACTCATCATATTCTCCTGATACAAAGTTCATAAAATTGGACCCTGATACCCAAAATTCCATCGTGCCACCTCCTCACTCATCATATTCTCCTGATACCAAATTCCCAAAATCGGACCCTGTTACCCAAAATTCCATCGTGCCACCTCCTCACTCATCATATTCTCCTGATACCAAATTCCTAAAATCGGACCCTGATACCCAAAATCCCTTGTGCCACCTCCTCACACATCATATTCTCCTGATACAAAGTTCATAAAATTGGACCCTGATACCCAAAATTCCATCGTGCCACCTCCTCACTCATCATATTCTCCTGATACCAAATTCCCAAAATCGGACCCTGTTACCCAAAATTCCATCGTGCCACCTCCTCACACATCATATTCTCCTGATACAAAGTTCATAAAATTGGACCCTGATACCCAAAATTCCATCGTGCCACCTCCTCACTCATCATATTCTCCTGATACCAAATTCCTAAAATCGGACCCTGATACCCAAAACCCCTTGTGCCACCTCCTCTCATATCATATTCTCCTGATACCAAATTCCCAAAATCGGACCCTGTTACCCAAAATTCCATCGTGCCACCTCCTCACACATCATATTCTCCTGATACAAAGTTCATAAAATTGGACCCTGATACCCAAAATTCCATCGTGCCACCTCCTCACTCATCATATTCTCCTGATACAAAGTTCATAAAATTGGACCCTGATACCCAAAATTCCATCGTGCCACCTCCTCACTCATCATATTCTCCTGATACCAAATTCCTAAAATCGGACCCTGATACCCAAAATCCCTTGTGCCACCTCCTCACACATCATATTCTCCTGATACAAAGTTCATAAAATTGGACCCTGATACCCAAAATTCCATCGTGCCACCTCCTCACTCATCATATTCTCCTGATACCAAATTCCCAAAATCGGACCCTGTTACCCAAAATTCCATCGTGCCACCTCCTCACACATCATATTCTCCTGATACAAAGTTCATAAAATTGGACCCTGATACCCAAAATTCCATCGTGCCACCTCCTCACTCATCATATTCTCCTGATACCAAATTCCTAAAATCGGACCCTGATACCCAAAATCCCTTGTGCCACCTCCTCACTCATCATATTCTCCTGATACAAAGTTCATAAAATTGGACCCTGATACCCAAAATTCCATCGTGCCACCTCCTCACTCATCATATTCTCCTGATACCAAATTCCTAAAATCGGACCCTGATACCCAAAACCCCTTGTGCCACCTCCTCTCATATCATATTCTCCTGATACCAAATTACCAAAATCGGACCCTGTTACCCAAAATTCCATCGTGCCACCTCCTCACACATCATATTCTCCTGATACAAAGTTCATAAAATTGGACCCTGATACCCAAAATTCCATCGTGCCACCTCCTCACTCATCATATTCTCCTGATACCAAATTCCTAAAATCGGACCCTGATACCCAAAATCCCTTGTGCCACCTCCTCACTCATCATATTCTCCTGATACAAAGTTCATAAAATTGGACCCTGATACCCAAAATTCCATCGTGCCACCTCCTCACTCATCATATTCTCCTGATACCAAATTCCTAAAATCGGACCCTGATACCCAAAACCCCTTGTGCCACCTCCTCTCATATCATATTCTCCTGATACCAAATTACCAAAATCGGACCCTGTTACCCAAAATTCCATCGTGCCACCTCCTCACACATCATATTCTCCTGATACAAAGTTCATAAAATTGGACCCTGATACCCAAAATTCCATCGTGCCACCTCCTCACTCATCATATTCTCCTGATACCAAATTCCTAAAATCGGACCCTGTTACCCAAAATTCCATCGTGCCACCTCCTCACACATCATATTCTCCTGATACAAAGTTCATAAAATTGGACCCTGATACCCAAAATTCCATCGTGCCACCTCCTCACTCATCATATTCTCCTGATACAAAGTTCATAAAATTGGACCCTGATACCCAAAATTCCATCGTGCCACCTCCTCACTCATCATATTCTCCTGATACCAAATTCCTAAAATCGGACCCTGATACCCAAAACCCCTTGTGCCACCTCCTCTCATATCATATTCTCCTGATACCAAATTCCCAAAATCGGACCCTGTTACCCAAAATTCCATCGTGCCACCTCCTCACACATCATATTCTCCTGATACAAAGTTCATAAAATTGGACCCTGATACCCAAAATTCCATCGTGCCACCTCCTCACTCATCATATTCTCCTGATACAAAGTTCATAAAATTGGACCCTGATACCCAAAATTCCATCGTGCCACCTCCTCACTCATCATATTCTCCTGATACTAAATTCCTAAAATCGGACCCTGTTACCCTAAATTCCATCGTGCCACCTCCTCACTCATCATATTCTCCTGATACAAAGTTCATAAAATTGGACCCTGATACCCAAAATTCCATCGTGCCACCTCCTCACTCATCATATTCTCCTCATACCAAATTCCTAAAATCGGACCCTGATACCCAAAATCCCTTGTGCCACCTCCTCACACATCATATTCTCCTGATACAAAGTTCATAAAATTGGACCCTGATACCCAAAATTCCATCGTGCCACCTCCTCACTCATCATATTCTCCTGATACCAAATTCCTAAAATCGGACCCTGTTACCCAAAATTCCATCGTGCCACCTCCTCACACATCATATTCTCCTGATACAAAGTTCATAAAATTGGACCCTGATACCCAAAATTCCATCGTGCCACCTCCTCACTCATCATATTCTCCTGATACTAAATTCCTAAAATCGGACCCTGTTACCCTAAATTCCATCGTGCCACCTCCTCACTCATCATATTCTCCTGATACAAAGTTCATAAAATTGGACCCTGATACCCAAAATTCCATCGTGCCACCTCCTCACTCATCATATTCTCCTCATACCAAATTCCCAAAATCGGACCCTGTTACCCAAAATTCCATCGTGCCACCTCCTCACACATCATATTCTCCTGATACAAAGTTCATAAAATTGGACCCTGATACCCAAAATTCCATCGTGCCACCTCCTCACTCATCATATTCTCCTGATACAAAGTTCATAAAATTGGACCCTGATACCCAAAATTCCATCGTGCCACCTCCTCACTCATCATATTCTCCTGATACCAAATTCCTAAAATCGGACCCTGATACCCAAAATCCCTTGTGCCACCTCCTCACTCATCATATTCTCCTGATACAAAGTTCATAAAATTGGACCCTGATACCCAAAATTCCATCGTGCCACCTCCTCACTCATCATATTCTCCTGATACCAAATTCCTAAAATCGGACCCTGATACCCAAAACCCCTTGTGCCACCTCCTCTCATATCATATTCTCCTGATACCAAATTCCCAAAATCGGACCCTGATACCCAAAATTCCATCGTGCCACCTCCTCACTCATCATATTCTCCTGATACTAAATTCCTAAAATCGGACCCTGTTACCCTAAATTCCATCGTGCCACCTCCTCACTCATCATATTCTCCTGATACAAAGTTCATAAAATTGGACCCTGATACCCAAAATTCCATCGTGCCACCTCCTCACTCATCATATTCTCCTGATACCAAATTCCTAAAATCGGACCCTGATACCCAAAATCCCTTGTGCCACCTCCTCACACATCATATTCTCCTGATACAAAGTTCATAAAATTGGACCCTGATACCCAAAATTCCATCGTGCCACCTCCTCACTCATATTCTCCTGATACCAAATTCCCAAAATCGGACCCTGTTACCCAAAATTCCATCGTGCCACCTCCTCACACATCATATTCTCCTGATACAAAGTTCATAAAATTGGACCCTGATACCCAAAATTCCATCGTGCCACCTCCTCACTCATCATATTCTCCTGATACAAAGTTCATAAAATTGGACCCTGATACCCAAAATTCCATCGTGCCACCTCCTCACTCATCATATTCTCCTGATACCAAATTCCTAAAATCGGACCCTGATACCCAAAATCCTTTGTGCCACCTCCTCACTCATCATATTCTCCTGATACAAAGTTCATAAAATTGGACCCTGATACCCAAAATTCCATCGTGCCACCTCCTCACTCATCATATTCTCCTGATACCAAATTCCTAAAATCGGACCCTGATACCCAAAACCCCTTGTGCCACCTCCTCTCATATCATATTCTCCTGATACCAAATTACCAAAATCGGACCCTGTTACCCAAAATTCCATCGTGCCACCTCCTCACACATCATATTCTCCTGATACAAAGTTCATAAAATTGGACCCTGTTACCCAAAATTCCATCGTGCCACCTCCTCACACATCATATTCTCCTGATACAAAGTTCATAAAATTGGACCCTGATACCCAAAATTCCATCGTGCCACCTCCTCACTCATCATATTCTCCTGATACAAAGTTCATAAAATTGGACCCTGATACCCAAAATTCCATCGTGCCACCTCCTCACTCATCATATTCTCCTGATACAAAGTTCATAAAATTGGACCCTGATACCCAAAATTCCATCGTGCCACCTCCTCACTCATCATATTCTCCTGATACCAAATTCCTAAAATCGGACCCTGATACCCAAAACCCCTTGTGCCACCTCCTCTCATATCATATTCTCCTGATACCAAATTACCAAAATCGGACCCTGTTACCCAAAATTCCATCGTGCCACCTCCTCACACATCATATTCTCCTGATACAAAGTTCATAAAATTGGACCCTGATACCCAAAATTCCATCGTGCCACCTCCTCACTCATCATATTCTCCTGATACAAAGTTCATAAAATTGGACCCTGATACCCAAAATTCCATCGTGCCACCTCCTCACTCATCATATTCTCCTGATACCAAATTCCTAAAATCGGACCCTGATACCCAAAATCCCTTGTGCCACCTCCTCACTCATCATATTCTCCTGATACAAAGTTCATAAAATTGGACCCTGATACCCAAAATTCCATCGTGCCACCTCCTCACTCATCATATTCTCCTGATACCAAATTCCTAAAATCGGACCCTGATACCCAAAACCCCTTGTGCCACCTCCTCTCATATCATATTCTCCTGATACCAAATTACCAAAATCGGACCCTGTTACCCAAAATTCCATCGTGCCACCTCCTCACACATCATATTCTCCTGATACAAAGTTCATAAAATTGGACCCTGATACCCAAAATTCCATCGTGCCACCTCCTCACTCATCATATTCTCCTGATACAAAGTTCATAAAATTGGACCCTGATACCCAAAATTCCATCGTGCCACCTCCTCACTCATCATATTCTCCTGATACCAAATTCCTAAAATCGGACCCTGATACCCAAAATCCCTTGTGCCACCTCCTCACTCATCATATTCTCCTGATACAAAGTTCATAAAATTGGACCCTGATACCCAAAATTCCATCGTGCCACCTCCTCACTCATCATATTCTCCTGATACCAAATTCCTAAAATCGGACCCTGATACCCAAAACCCCTTGTGCCACCTCCTCTCATATCATATTCTCCTGATACCAAATTACCAAAATCGGACCCTGTTACCCAAAATTCCATCGTGCCACCTCCTCACACATCATATTCTCCTGATACAAAGTTCATAAAATTGGACCCTGATACCCAAAATTCCATCGTGCCACCTCCTCACTCATCATATTCTCCTGATACTAAATTCCTAAAATCGGACCCTGTTACCCTAAATTCCATCGTGCCACCTCCTCACTCATCATATTCTCCTGATACCAAATTCCTAAAATCGGACCCTGTTACCCAAAATTCCATCGTGCCACCTCCTCACTCATCATATTCTCCTGATACAAAGTTCATAAAATTGGACCCTGATACCCAAAATTCCATCGTGCCACCTCCTCACTCATCATATTCTCCTGATACCAAATTCCTAAAATCGGACCCTGATACCCAAAACCCCTTGTGCCACCTCCTCTCATATCATATTCTCCTGATACCAAATTCCCAAAATCGGACCCTGTTACCCAAAATTCCATCGTGCCACCTCCTGTCACGTCATATTCTCCTGATACCAAATTCCTAAAATTGGACCCTGATACCCAAAATTCCATCGTGCCACCTCCTCACACATCATATTCTCCTGATAAAATCCGGTCCCTGAATTGCAAAAATTTTCCTCTCACCTCCTCATATATCCTATTTTCCTGATGCCAAATTGTTAATTCTCGATCCTGAATCTGAAAATCCTTTTAGGAACGCAGCAAAGAGAGAAAATAATTATCGAAAATCGAGTTAGGGAATATGCATCTGGGCGGATCGTTTGTGTTGCTGTGATATTTGAAACACGCTTTTCCACAACTGAAGTGGTCACCTGTAAAATTTCTGCTTTATTTAGCATCGTACCGACACGGTACAAACACGAATCTCAATCAACACCTCAGCCAGGGGCTGAATTGTTTTTTCTCAGTTTTGTATGGCACGCATTACGGATACAATTGAAAGCGGACTCGTTTGGGAAATTGCTCGTTTTCGGCTTAATTATATTTTTAAAATTCCATTAACTCTGGCTGCCCGTTCTCCGCCCTTCTGTTGTCTAGACACACGTCAAGGGTTTAGTGCGACTGCAATACGGTTTTTAGTTTCAATGGTAATTAATGCTTGCAAATATTTTATACCGAATGCTGGAATTGTTGAATACTTGCCTGTTGAGTTTGAAAATACTTCTCTTTTAATTTTTTTTTTTTTTTTTTTTTACGTGGGGGAAATCTTCAAAAGATACTCCGCGGCCCTGGGGGAGGCCGCTGAGTTATGCCGGATTTTTACCGGCTAAAACCCCCACGGTGGTCCTTTCCCTGCGCAAGGGGGGGCCCCAGAAACTCTCAAAGAACAGAATTGGGGCCCCTGCACCATCAGTATCATCGCAGGGTAGGTTGGAAAGACGTCCCCCATATAACTAAGCTAATCTTTACAGCAGTGCCTGGACCACCGAGGCACCGCCGTTCACCCTGGGGCAGCGTGCAGGGCATCCTGGGCCCCCACCCAGGATCCCACTACCCCTTGAATGAATAAAAACGAAAAAAAATTGCTTCTCTGCTATTTTCATTTGTGATGTACATTTTTAGAAATACAAAGTTTCTTGTTAGAATAAAATATTAAGATGTTATGGTATTTTGGTAGAGTAAAAATATTTTGAAATATATAATTTTTAATTAAGAATCAATATTAAAAAATTGTCAACTAAAATTATTTCACACCATCAAATTTGTCAGAAATAAAACGGAAATTTTTATTGTTATACCCTAAAAATACCCCAAAATACCGGAAACCGAGAAGAGACACAGAAATTACTCCGTAAAAAATGACTGAATTTCCAGCGTAAACGTGACGATTATCGGCGAACAAAAGTGACGTTAAATTCGAAATGGCAGAGCAGAAAAATTAGGTTAGTCAGACACCGATAGCCCGGACGAATGTCAGGATAATTATTTGGGTCGTAAAATTGTCGAAGCGGTGTAAAAATAACAGAGCGTCAGGTGTATCGGGTATTTATCAGGTTCGATCGAAATTAACGCGGACATTCAATGCGGGAGAAAATCGGATCGGAAGTTCTCCCATCGGGGAATTTAATCGACAGCCGGTGTAAAGTGCCACCGGCAACGTTATAAATTTCAAAGTTACGCCATCCTGAAACCCGAACGAAGATACCACCTTCTGTGTCGCGTTTAACATCGATTAAAACTTTTTGAACTCTCGAACAACCTCCCTGTTACCTAGGCATCATTATTTATTGATCAGGTTACAGTCAAATCCCTCTGTATACTTGTTCGGAGTTCGATTCTCTGGTGAAATTATGTCTAATTTTGTGTTCGGGGGTTGCAGGGAGGTAAGGGGCGAGTGAGATATTCTGGTTCTAAGATTATTTTGGGGGATGGGGAGGAGGAAGGGAAGTTTTTGGAATTTTAGAAATTGGAGATTTTGGAATTTCAAAAATTAGGGATTTAGAGATTTAGAGACTTTGGAATTTAGGGATTTTGGAATTTAGGAATTTTGGAATTTAGGGATTTTGGAATTTAGGGAATTTGGAATTTAGGAATTTTGGTATTTAGTGATTTTGGAATTTGGGGATTTTGGAATATAGGAGTTTTGGAACCTAGGGATTTCAGAATCTAGGGATTTTAGAATATAGGGAATTTTGGTATCTAGGGATTTTGGAATCTGGGAGTTTTTGAATTTAGGGATTTTTGAATTTAGGAGTTTTGGAATCTAGGGGTTTTGGAATTTAGGGAATTTGGAATCTAGGGATTTTGGTATTTAGGGATTTTGGAATCTGGAAGTTATTGGAATCTAGGGATTTTGGAATTTAATAGTTTTCGAATCTAGGGGTTTTGGAATTTAGAGAATTTGGAATCTAGGGATTTTTGAGTCTAGGGATTTTGGAATCTGGAAGTTTTTGGAATCTAGGGATTTTTGAATTTAGGAGTTTTGGAATCTAGGAGTTCTGCAATATAGGGAATTTGGAATCTAGGGATTTTGGAATCTAGAAGTTTTTGGCATCTAGGGATTTTGGAATTTAGCAGTTTTCGAATCTTGGGGTTTTAGAATTTAGGGAATTTGGTATCTAGGGATTTTGGAATTTAGAAGTTCTGGAATCTAGGAGTTTTGGAATTTAGAGAATTTGGAATCTTGGGATTTTTGAATCTAGGGATTTTGGAATCTGGGAGTTTTGGAATTTAAGGATTTTGGAATTTAGGAGTTTTGGAATTTAGGGATTGGAATTTAGGTAATTTGGAATCTAGGGATTTTAGTATTTAGGGATTTTGGAATCTGGAAGTTTTTGGAACCTAGGGATTTTGGAATTTAGGGATTTTGAAATCTGGGAGTTTTGGAATCTAGGGATTTTAGAATTTAGGAGTTTTGGAATCTAGGGATTTTGGAATTTACGACTTTTGTAATCTAAGGATTTTGGAATTTAGGAAATTTGGAATCTAGGGGTTTTTTAATCTAGGAGTTTCGGAATCTGGGAGTTTAGGAATCTAGGGATTTAGGAATCTAAGAATTTTGGAATCTAGTAAAGGATTCAGAATCTAGGGATTTTGGAATTTAGGGACTTTAAAATCTATGAGTTTTGGAATCCAAGGAGAGATTCTATAATTTAGGGATTTTGGAATTTTAGAATTCTTGAATTTTTGAATTTTGTAATCCAAATCTTCAAACCTCTCAAACTTCATTATTTCGAAAATTTGAATTCCCTAAAGCTTCAAAATTCAAAAATCCAAAAATCGAAACTCCCCAAAATTCAAAAATTCAAAAATCCGAAAAATCCCATCTTCATAAATCCCCAAATCTGGAGTTCCAAAAGCCCCAAAATAAAAAATCCAAGAACCCCAAATCCATCAACTCCAAACCCATAAATCCGCAAACCTCGAATCCCTAAACCTTCAAAATAAAAAATTCGAATACCCAAAAATGTTACTATTCTCCCCAAAACTTCCCCATTTAATAAAAACATTGTGTCTCAAATCCTCAGAATCGCGAAGTACAAAACCTTTCCCCAGTAGCAATAATCGAATGGCACTTAATCCGAGGCGTGCAGCAACAAAGAGCAGAAAGCACGTCGGAGGAAATGAAAGCGGGGTCGAAGAAATTCCGAAATAAAAGGAGGGAAGAAAGGGGCAAGTTGTGGCAGTTTTCTGTCTCGTTGTCGACGTTACGGTGGGTTAGGGTCGAATGGCACCGCTTGGTACCGAACTATGATGGCGTAAAGGGGGTTCTTAGTCGCGTGACCCGATGATTCACTCCGCTGCTATCCTTCTTTCTCCCCGCGAGCGGGCTGTTTGCCCGCCCTCGATGTCTCTGCCCTTCCATCGACCGTCACACGCGATATCCCCCAGGGCCATTCAGGCCCGCTCGTCTGCCCTCGCGTTTTTCCTGACTTACCGACGATTTTCCGCACACATTCCGAGACCTACTCACGGATTCATTGCCATTGCTGTCCGATGCTCGATCTACGGCTCCCGCAGGACACTGTTTTTAGACCTCCCGCTGCTCTATGGTGAATAATGTGAACGGAGATTTACTCTGTCGAAGCTCCACGGGATAAGTTATGGCTGTCTTGGAAACAGTCGATACAGGTAAAGAGAAAACAAATTAGGGATTCGAACGGCCGAGGTGGAGTAGGAGACGTGTGAATCATTCATATGATCGATATTTGCGTTGAGATGGCTCGTGGGGTCATTGTGTTGTGGTTTGGATTTTTGGATGATTTGGAAGTTGGAAGGTTTGAGAATTCGACGTTGGGATATTTGGGAATTTTGGAAATTTGGAAATTTGAGAATTTTGAAATTTTTTAATTTGGCAAATTGAGATTTTGGAAATTTGAAAATTTGGAAATTTTAGATTTTGATAGTTTGAAAATTTGGAAATTTGAGATTTTGGAAATTTGAGCATTTGGAAATTTGAGCATTTGGAAATTTGAGAATTTGGAAATTTGAAAATTTGACAATTTGGAAATTTAAAATTTTGGAAATTTAAAATTTTGGAAATTTGAGCATTAGGAAATTTGAGAATTTGGAAATTTGAGCATTTGGAAATTTGAGAATTTTGAAATTTTTTAATTTGGCAAATTGAGATTTTGGAAATTTGAAAATTTGGAAATTTTAGATTTTGATAATTTGAAAATTTTGAAACTTGAGATTTTGGAAATTTGAGCATTTGGAAATTGAGCATTTGGAAATTTGAACATTTGGAAATTTGAAAATTTGAGAATTTGAAAACTTGAGGATTTGAAAATTTGAGCATTTGGAAATATGGGAATTTGGAAATTTGAACATTTGGAAATTTGAAAATTTGGAAATTTGAGATTTTGAAAATTTGGCAATTTCGAAATTTGAAATTTTGGAAATTTCAGCATTTGGTAATTTGAGCATTTGGAAATTTGAGATTTTGAAAATTTGACAATTTTGAAAATCGAGAATTTGGAAATTTGAGATTTTGGAAATTTGAGAATTTGGAAAATTGAGATTTTAGAAATTTGAACATTTGAGAATTTGGAAATTTGAGATTTTGAAAATTTGAGAAATTAAAAATTAGAACATTCAGAAATTTAAGAACTTGAACATCTAAAAATTTAGAAATCTGAAATTTTTGAAATTTCGTAATTTTGAAAATTTCGAAACTTGATAATATTGGAATTTGATGATTTAGTAATTTAGGAAGTTGAAAGCTTGATAATAAAATTTGGACATTTGATACCCCAGAAATTTCAAAATTTGTCAACGCAGAAATTTGACATTCAAAAATTTGTAAACTTTGAGGAAAATTAAAAAATTTTTAAATTCCAAAAGAATAGGAATTAAGAAATTTATTAAGCACATATGAAAACTATAGAAGGTTAATGCTATAAGAATACATAAACTTCGAAATATAAAAGCTTTGAAAAAATTAAAAATACAGAAATTTGCAAATTTAAAAATTTTCAGTTTGCAAAATTTAAAAATGGATTATTAATAAATATCAAACCTTATTAATAAATATCAAACTTCAAAAATAAGAGAATTCAAATTTCATATATGTACATATTTAAAAATTGTTCAAAATTCACAAATTTGCAAATAATATTGCTCTCACATAAAATTTCCCTGCATTTTAAACGTTTCTCCATCTTCATTTCAAAAATTAGAATATTACCTAATTAAAACTCCATCATTCATATTATTAAGTAAAAAGCAATTAGATCGCATTAAAATGGTATAATCAACGTTATAATAGAGTTAGAAATATTTTAGTTTAGGTAATCTGAATGATAATTGAAGTTGATATACTTTGGTAGCGAAGTCGATGGTCAGTGAACTTTTAACGCAATTTCTGCAGGAAGTTTTAATTAAAACCGAGGAACCAATTAAAGAGTGACGGAAAATAGACTTACCTACCTTCTATCACACCTTAATCGTGATGGATGCTCATATAATGGGTCGCTGCCTCCTTATCCTTCCCAATCATTTTTTTTTCTCTTTATCTTCTGCTCCTTTTTTTTAAGTATTCACGGATTATTCTGGGCCAATGACTCCCTCAGGATTTTATCCTGCTATTCTTTACGTCGTGCATGATAAACGATCCATGAAGGCGTATAAATTTACCCGAAAAACCGCTCCGAAATCCTTTCGGGGATTATTGTAAACACATTACCGTAAATGGATAAATATTTTCTTTCGAGTTACAGACACATTAACATTTTACGATATTGACGAATTTCGGAGTGTGTTTCATCAAATTTTCCCGATAAATTATATTTCTAGTGTGTCGAGTCAGTTAATTAACATTAAACCTATTTGTGGACTTAATTTAAATTAAAAAATGAGTGAACATATAATTGTACGCATTTCCTGGCTTGATGAAAGTTAACGCATTTCAAGAAATGCAAAATTGTGTAATTTATGGTTCGAAACTTGAAGAGTGGTGATTTGATCGTTTTAGTAGTACAGCATGAGCAATGTGATGATAAAACACGAAGAAATACAGGGTGTTTAGCTTTAATTTCTGGAAAGAGTAGCTAAGGTGATTCTGAACAACTTTTTTCTCTGCAAAAATGGAGTTCGAGGCTTCGTTTTTGAATTATTAACGAAATACACGGTGCAGTTAGAGTGATGGGTTCGAGCGGACGGCTGACTGCGGTCGTGAACAAGCGACTTCGCGCCAGGACAGTGTAATCGTTTAATAACAAATTCTGCGAGATCCACGTTTCCACGATGAATTCTCTCATAACGTTCTTGTAAGGTGGATTTAACCTTTAAGGATTGTGTGTTGCAGCGTGACGATTAAACGACACGTGGAATCATTAAGATTCCAACGAGTGAATATAAGTGGACTGTATCTAAGAAATGAATTCCACTTTGAACGACTAGAGTTTATTTTGCTATGTACTTGATGACTCAAGAGTGTCTCTTCGAAGATTTTTCACGTTCTACAAAAGCTCTGGTCGTACAATTTTTGTGACATCGGCGAGGGAAAACAGTTTCTGATTTTCTATTTGTTTACCTAAAATTCGGGTACAGATGGAAATGCGAGTGACGTATGAAGTGGGTCTTTTCACCTAACTGACCTAAGCAAGTAATAAAACAAGCAATACCTCGACACGAATAGAAAACTGCAAACAAACGATTACTAAGGGTGTGACAATCACAAACTAAAAACTCGCTAGAATGTAATGACTGCTGCTACGGGTGAATTTGATTTGAAACAAATGTGAATGAACGAAAAACCATTGCATCGTATCGCTTTAAACTAGTACTGTTTAATCCTCTTGCAAATGTATTCTAAACATGTTCAGTAGTTTTTGATAACATACATATCGAACTCAGATCAAGCTTGATCCATCTGTTCTGAAATTTCCTTCCAATAACCAGCAATATACAACATATTACCGTCACGGGACAAGTTCCGAATTTTTGAAACAATGTTCGACGATTTCCGGCAGAATTCGATAACGGAACACGTGCTCATACGAGTTTACGAAGGTGACCAGCAGTTTTTTTTTTGCTCGAACACCGTCATCTGTTGACCCGGTTGAAATTCTCGGCAAGTTTGGGAAACAACAGTTTGATGGCGCGTCCAGCTTGTAATCCATATTGTATCAGCTTTGTATAGGGGGAAAAACGTCGTTAATCGCGTGGAAGTACACGGATAGGACGTGTTCGATCCTAGCAGGTTATTACGTGTGCCTAGCTGGCAATCGATGACAATACCGCGAATTCTACGAACATTCCGATGGCATAACTGCCTGTACGCAACCGTGGATCATTTCTGGCCACTATGATTCACAGTAAACGCTGTATCGCTGATTCGATGGAATTCATGCGTTATTGTTTGCCGGTTAGACTCGGTGATTCATGTAAATTCACTCGTCGTCACTGTGCTCGATCTAAACACTGGACTCTGTAATGAAGATAAGTACGCCTGCACCGAGTTGTTCCGTGAGTAATTTTCTACCGGGGCAGTAGGTTGTATGGTTGATTATGCTTTTTCGCTCTTGAGTGAGTGATTAGTTGGTTCACGCGTTTTCGAGATAGGGAATTTGGCGTGTTTTGGAGGATTTCGAGAGGATATTTTCTGTTTGGAAATTTGGATATTTTAGAAATTGAGGCTTTGAGGATTTTGGAATCTTGGAATTTTGGAATCTTGAAATCTTGAAATCTTGAAATCTTGGAATCTTGTAATTTTGGAATTATGGAATATTTGAATTTTGGAATCTTGGAATCTTGGAATTTTGGAATCTTAGAATCTTGGAATCTTGGAATTTTGGAATCTTTTTTTTTTTTTAAATAGTGGTTTAAAGTCGCATAAACTACTCAGGTTATTAGCGACTGTTGACCAGTTTACGGAAATAAGATTATGGTCGAAAGTGGATGGTTAAACATGACTTTTTCAAAGTTGAGTGAAGATTCCTATGGTTTTACAGAATTTTAATAATGTATCTTGGTATGCTGTTAATGTAGCTGCTTCAGTGAGATTGTTCGTGATGTTGAGTCTTCTTTTGGCTTCGTTATATTTTCTACACTCCAAGATTACGCGTCTGATGGTTATAGTTGTATCACATGTGTCGCACCTTCTGGGGGGAACGTTTTCTAGTATGTATGAATGAGTTAGTATCGTGTGTTCGGTCCTAATTCGGGTTATTGCCACTTGGTACTTTCTATTGTGTCTAGGGTTGGTATCTTGGAATCTTGGAGTCTTTGAATTTTGGAATCTTGGAATCTTGGAATTTTGGAATTTTGGAATTTTGGAATTTTGGAATTTTGGAATCTTGGAATTTTGGTATCTGGGAATTTTGAAATCTTGGAATTTTGGAATCTTGGAATTTTAGAATCTTGGAATCTTGGAATTTTAGAATCTTGGAATTTTAGAATCTTGGAATCTTGGAATCTTGGAATCTTGGAATCTTGGAATCTTGGAGTCTTGGAATTTTGGAATCTTGGAATCTTGGAATTTTGGAATTTTAGAATCTTGGAATTTTGGAATTTTGGAATTTTGGAATCTTGGAATTTTGGTATCTTGGAATTTTGGTATCTTGGAATTTTGGAATTTTGGAATTTTGGAATTTTGGAATCTTGGAATCTTGGAATCTTGGAATCTTGGAATCTTGGAATCTTGGAACTTTGAAATCGTGCAATTTTGGAATTTATGATCTTCGAAATATTTAAAATTACTGACTCAGAAATTTGGAGATTTGAAAGTTTGAGAAGTTTCAAATTAGAAATTACAAATATTTAGAATTTGGGAATTTTAAAAATCAAAAAATATAGTAATTGATGCATTTATAAATTTGAATCAATAGAAGCATTCAAATTGATATTCCGAATATTAATAACTTAAATTTTAATTATTCAGTTATGATTATTCGACGTGATCTCTCAAAGCACACAAAGCTTCCAAATTAGCACCCAGCATTATTACTATGATATTGGATTGTCGGTTAAGTCTTAAGCCTTCCTCGGGTCAGGTGTATTGTCAGAAACAACAGGAATTCCATTATACATGGATGGAATAATAATATCAGCTACTTAATCATGGTTGTCTATTATTCAAATAATCTGCAAATGCGAATCTAATTCAAAACGAAGATATCTCAGAATAATCTACAGCGATTAATAAAAATGCAATGAATAATAATCATTCTTTAAATAAAAATATATTACAAAATTTCTTATAAAAGCAGCTCTTTTCATAATTAATACATTAACTTTTTATTCTAATAAATTTAAATAAAAAATCAAGTGATTCGTTATTCTTGAAATATTCATATTTTATTCGTTACCTTTATTATTATGTTTTTGAAGATATTTTGGTATACTTTTATTTAAATGAAGAATTAATTATTGCTGGTACAGGAATCTCTCCAAGTGTAACTCTGTCAATTATTATTATTCTCCAACATAGTTTTATGTCAAAGATTAATTTCATAATTAGAAAATAATATAGTATTATTTTGTGCACATACTGTAACACAAGATAATCATAACTTTATCACACGAATATCGTAATGAATTTATTACGAAAAGCAATTTATATGCAACCTATATGACAAAATCGATAATGCACTATTCCGTTAAATTAATGGGGGATGTAGGGATTTGGAGATTTGAGGATTTGGGAATCCTCAAAATAGAAATTACTTCATAAGGAAATAGAAATTATTTTATACTTTTTAGTGCATTTCGAAGTCGGTGTATTTTTTTTCTGAAAATTATTTTATTACTCTCAACTATCTACTGTTCTTATACCAACAGTATCGTATATTCTGCGATATGAAAAGCATATAAATAAATTGGAAAATTTGCTTGTTCGAAAACTCGAAGATCACGAAGGTATGAAAATTGTCGAGCGAAAGAATTGTCTTTATTGAAGAGACGAGAGTACAGCACGTTTCCCTTTCATTTCCGTGCGTTTCGCTTATTCTCTTCTCTTACCTTCTGGGACGCCTTTTGTATTCGCATCGATTTCAAAGAGAAGCTCAATCACGCAGCCAACAATGCCTATCCTTCTTCCTTCGGGTAATCGTATCCTTCACTCGAGACAGGAAACCATTTACGTGAGTCACGGAACCCGGAACGACATGCTATCCGTAAATTTCAAAATATTTTTTTACCGTGCTATTTCGTTTTATTTGCGTATTGTGCTCGGACAATCGCCACGGTGGAAATTTATGAAAACGGAGTGTAATTTTATTGGGATAGTCAGTGAGTACTAGTATTCTAATCATTTGTGAGTTTTTAACGGCGATGTTTTGTAACAAGATCTTACGTGTGTCATTTGATTTTGTGTAGGGCTGAATAAATACAAGATATAAGTAATGAAAGAGATATTTTTTTCTGTATTGTACACGATACAAGTAAAGTTAGAGATACTTCTTTGTTGCATTGTACACGATATAAATGATAGGAAAGGTACTCTTTTATTGTGTTGTACAAGATATAAGTGATATAAAAGGTACTTTCCTAGTGTATAGTACACAATGTAAGTGATGTAAATAATATTCTTTTGAAGTATTGTTTTGTTTTTATTCTTTACTTTGTGGAGAGTGTGTTTAGATATTTACATGTTGAAATTTTTGAATAGTTAAATATACAAATTTTGGAAATTTCAAGGTTTTTAATTTGCAAATTCAAAAATTAATAAATAATTTATAAATTTCTTATTTCTTAAATTAAAAATTTACGAATTTATAATTTCTTAAATGTCAAAGTATTAAAATTAAAAAATTCACAAATTCTAAATTCTTTCAAAATTCTAAAAATTCTAAAATATCTAAATTCAAAAATTCAAAAATTCAAAAATTCAAAAATTCTAAAATTCTAAAATTCTAAAATTCTAAAATTCTAAAATTCTAAAATTCTAAAATTCTAAGATTCTAAGATTCTAAGATTCTAAGATTCTAAAATTCTAAGATATCAAAATTTCCAAATTTTTAATTCCCCAAATTCCTAAGTTCCCAAATGTTTAAATTCCTAAATTCCCAAATCCCCAAATTCCCAAATGTTCAAATTGCCTAATTCTCATCTTCCAAATTTCCCAAACCCTAAAATCGCTATATTCCCAAAACTCTCACTTCCCACATTTCCGACTTTCTAAACTTTTAATCCCTAAATTTATAATTTCTCCAAATTACCAAAACCCCGAAATTTTCAAATTACCAAACTTCTATATTTCCATCGTATCAAATTTCCAAATTTCTCTACCCTAAAATTTCTTTCTTCCTCACATACCTCTACCCCAAATCAAATTCCCTCATTCCAATATCCCCAAATTCTCCATCCTCTTAATTACTTAAAATTAATCCTCCCCAACAATTTAACTCCACATTTCACAACATACAATTTACTCAAACAATCATATAAAATCAATAACCAATCAAAGTCACACAAAGAAAAACATTACTCGGAAATTCAATAACAATTATTTAATCTTACACAGTTACAGAAATCTTATAAGTCGTATAATTTAAATGAAAATATGAACACGCAAAATGGAAGTAACAAATTTATTAGGAATTCGAAATTAGGTCATGAATGAACGAATGGAATGTTTCTTCCAGCTTGGTTGTCATATTTTCCCCAGGGGCAGCAGATTTGGTTTTAACAGTACGTATTCAACGAAATTACAAGGGTGTTATGCACGGACGGACGGACGTAACGTATTGGAATTACTGCATCATTATTTCGTCGAGTTTCGGATATTTAAATTTATCGTCGGATATTACTTGGCCCGTTGGAATACCATTAGCGTGAACGCATTTACAAAGCGACGAGTAACACGACGCAGGAATATTAAAGGAAATAATTCAATTAATGCCGCTGCGCTTGTGCCGTTGCGGTGTGTCCCAGCTTTCTGTGGCTGACGTTAACCAACCGTTTCTACTCGCGGGTCTAGACAAGATGCCGGAAATACGAGATGCCGGGGAGCAACAGAAAACTCCTTGTAAACTAGTTTTCTGGCAAATCGAACAAGTAAATTGGTTCGCGGCGTGTAGGAATTTTCGGATTATTCCAGCGGAGAATTTCGAGCGGAATTTTTCGCGAGAACGATTAAGCTTGGCTATGAAATTAACCCCCGTGCACTCCAAAGGTTACCAATTGCAAATAAAAATTTCTGGGGAACGATTGTGCCCTTAGATTAATTATAGTACTTGGTCCACCTGGTTATTGTAATAATTGACTCTTTACACTCGAAAGGGAAATTTTTTGAATTTACTAATGAATTCTCTTAAGAAAGGTTATTACTCATTCGGTATAATACAATTTCGAATGGGTATTTTTTAACTAAATGTACGCGAGATGAACATGCTAAAATATTGACAATCAATAATAGAGAAGTAACTTTGAAGGAATGTATCAAGCTTTTCTTTTCGAAAGACAACAAAAACATTCATGTGTAAATAAACGAAAGATGAAGTCGAATATATGCATTGTGTCATTGAAAATCAATACGTTTTCAAGAAACGTGTCTTAACAAATTTTGCGATTTGAGATGCGCTTTAACAAATTTTGGGAATTCGGAGATTTAGGAACCTCGGAACTTTAGAATGTAATGGTTTCGAAAGTTTTGGGAGTTTCAGAATTTAGGACTTGGGAATTTAGGGATTTAGGAAGCTCGAAGTTTTGAAATCTGAAACGAATACCCCGCATTTCAATGGTCAATATTATACTTGTGTACCCTAGTCAATTTTTAAATACAAAAGTTTCGACTAAATTTCATGACATAAAAGTATCGCAAAATGACACTTACTATACGCCATTTTAAAGCTTAAATCTCGACAAAAATGATTGCATAAACGCACCCTCACTGTTCTGAATAGAAAATGAATATTTATGATTTGAACGGAGCTAGGTGAAATTTATGTACCGCTGTCAATTTTTAAATACAAAAGTTTCGACTAAATTTCATGACATAAAAGTATCGCAAAATGACACTTACTATACGTCATTTTGAAGCTTAAATCTCGACAAAAATGACTGCATAAACGCACCCTCAATGTTCTGAATAAAAAATGAATATTTATGATTTGAACGGAGCTAGGTGAAATTTATGTACCGCTGTCAATTTTTAAATACAAAAGTTTCGACTAAATTTCATGACATAAAAGTATCGCAAAATGACACTTACTATACGCCATTTTGAAGCTTAAACCTTGACAAAAATGACTGCATAAACGCACCCTCAATGTTCTGAATAGAAAATGAATATTTATGATTTGAACGGAGCTAGGTGAAATTTATGTACCGCTGTCAATTTTTAAATACAAAAGTTTGGACTAAATTTCATGACATAAAAGTATCATAAAATGACACTTACGATACGCCATTTTAAAGCTTAAATCTCGACAAAAATGACTGCATAAACGCACCCTCAATGTTCTGAATAGAAAATGAATATTTATGATTTGAACGGAGCTAGGAGAAATTTATGTACCGCTGTCAATTTTTAAATACAAAAGTTTTGACTAAATTTCATGACATAAAAGTATCGCAAAATGACACTTATGCTATGTCAGTGTAAAGGTAAAAGCTTGTTAAAAATGACTGTATAAATGCCCCGTTGATGTTCTTAATAAAAACATACTAATTAGCGATTACAGTGTTGTCCTGTTATTCACATCTAATATGCAATTTTGTGATATAAATAGTCTGAGACAGTTTCATAACGTAAAAGTATCATAAAATGACTCTTATAGTACTGCAAAGTGAAGCTTATCGATAAAAGTGTACAAATTCTTAAAAATTCTGTCACAAATTGAACTATCAACGTTAAAAATATCCAATGAATGGTGTCGTCTGAAACGACTTAACTCTTAAGAATTTGTAATTGTGAATATACTATTCTTAGCGCGGTTATAGCTCCGAGTCAGACAGACAAATCAATCATTTTCTGTGTAACGATCTAATATCATACAATATCCAAAGAAAGTTTCCTGTCTATTGATAATTCGCTATTTTCACGTTCGAATATTGCTTAAGTAATCCTCGTAATGTTCGTTTGCGTTCGATATAATCGCATTAAAGTGATCATCCGATTAGCGAAACTTTCTTTGCCAATTTCACCATCCGAAATTCGAGCATTTTCCATGCTCGAACAATCACGAATTCCGCGAAAATAATATTCATGAATCGCTGAACTTTCTCGATTGCGATTTCTGATTGCACAAAAACAGCAATTATTTTAATTACCGCATCAATCATACAAATTCTATAATCGACTGATCTGACACATTCGTTCCAAGAACAGATATTGGAACTCAGTAATAAATAAACTTATTATATAATGTATTAATGATCAGTTTCCTACGTATTGCACATCACACGCTTCCTCAATTCACTTCGACTTCATTTCACATATTTTACCAAGAAAAAAAATTATAAATTTCATCTAAATTTTTGCATAATTAGAATTGTTAAGGAACACTTGAAAGGTTTGCAAGTTGTTGAACAAAGCGGAATTTAACCCCTTGGCATCGAGTGACTCTCGTGACGCACATCGCAGTACAAATATAACAAAAGTAAGTCCTATTTGCTTTGCAACTGAGTTTCGAGTTACAGTTTGTACAATTAAAGATCGCTAAATTTAAAGTATGTCTAACATTTCAAGTTTTGTTATTTATTTTAACGTCACGACGATTGACGCGATTGTCGAATAAATCATAAGTTAAGGGCGTAATAAATGTTTCACCTCTTTGACAAAAGGTACCAAGTAGTTTAGGCACCATGTACACCTCTTTGCACTGATACACGATATTGGAAACATTTGGAAATTATTTTCTGAATTTTCGAAAAAAGTAAATTATCAAAGTGAAAGTATATCTTTGGGGAAAATAATTTAATCATGAAAAACTTTGTTTCAATGTACTCGCTTTGAGAACGGCATTGTCACACATTGTAGTAGTGTTTAATTCGAACTCTGCAGAGAAACAAAGTTCGTGCCTACGAGGTTAATTACATTACGTATAATTCCGTCGAAAATAGAGCGTGTTAAGCTTCTAAAATCCGGCGATCCATGTGCAGTTACTCGATCACTATCGGTCAAAGATGATACTCTTAAATACATCACCAGATTAAACGAAAGAAAATAACAAGGTCCCCATTCCTGGCGCACAGGATAAAAGTCCGGGTCATATCGATCCAAGTTAACGCTTAATGCCGCGATTTATCGGTCGTCTGCATCGAAATGTATAGGCAAGAAGAAAGGCGAAACGGTTCGTAGAACAAGAGGAGCCCGTTAAAAACCCGCTTGAAACGTTCAAGCAACGAGTGCACACGCCTGATGGGAGACAAAAAAAAAGAGAAAGAGAGAAAGAAAGAAAAAGCACCCTTGGCTTCTGTTGGATGGAAAGCCACAGGCGTACCCTGTGTCACTCTGCAACGAATGGGCACGGGTAACCTTTTCGCGGTTCTCTAGTGGCATAGCTTTCGAGACCTTTCTGCGCTCTTCAGTCATTTGTAAAAACGCGCCAACCTATACGCGATACTTCAAAAGCTTTCTATCAAGCTTGCGAAGAGTAAAACCGCCAAAGTTTCGACACGGTGTTCACGAAACAACGATTTTACCCCCGCGCGTCTAATGCACCGAGCTTTCTCGATGCAGATTTTGGATGAACGTGGAAATTGTAGTTTGCTAATATTTTTGTGATTATTTTTTATAGGGCGATATGCAGTTGTTTTTGTTAAGGTTTTAGCTTTAAATCGATGTATCAAAAGTGTAATTTTGTAGTACTTTTATGTCATGAAATTTTAAGAGATGTTTTGGATTTTATAATTCATTAAAATATACAAATTTTACTTTACTGCTACTTAAATTACAAATATTTAATTTAGAATGTCTATGGGACACTTATGCAGTCGTTTTTGTCAAGGTTTAAGCTTTAAATCGACGTATCAGAAGCGTAATTTTGTAATACTTTTATGTCATGAAATTTAGAAAGAAGTTTCAGATCTCAAAATTAATTAAAGTAAACAAATTTTGTTCTACCCCACTTAAATAAGAAATATTCACTTTCTGTTTAGAATTTTGATGGGGCATTTATGCAGTCGTTTTTGTTAAGATTTAAGCTTTAAATCGACGTATCAGAAGTGTCATTTTGTAATACTTTTATGTCATGAAATTTAGAAAGAAGTTTCAGATCTCAAAATTAATTAGAGTAAACAAATTTTGTTTTACCCCACTTAAATAAGAAATATTCACTTTCTGTTTAGAATTTTGATGGGGCATTTATGCAGTCGTTTTTGTTAAGATTTAAGCTTTAAATTGACCTAGCAGAAGCGTAATTTTGTAATACTTTTATGTCATGAAATTTAGAAAGAAGTTTCAGATTTCAAAATTAATTAGAGTAAACAAATTTTGTTTTACCCCACTTAAATAAGAAATATTCACTTTCTGTTTAGAATTTTTATGGGGCATTTATGCAGTCGTTTTTGTTAAGATTTAAGCTTTAAATCGACGTATCAGAAGTGTCATTTTGTAATACTTTTATGTCATGAAATTTAGAAAGAAGTTTCAGATCTCAAAATTAATTAGAGTAAACAAATTTTGTTTTACCCCACTTAAATAAGAAATATTCACTTTCTGTTTAGAATTTTGATGGGGCATTTATGCAGTCGTTTTTGTTAAGGTTTAAGCTTTAAAACGATGTATAGCAAGTGCCATTTTAGAATACTTTTATGTCATGAAATTTTATCAGAACGTGTATATGTCAAAATCGAGTAAAATCATAATACGAATTTTATCCACCTTCATTCAAGTAAACATAAATCCTTTTATATTAGAACTATTTATGAAGCATTTACATAGTAACTTTTAACAAGCTCCAAGCTTTGTGTTGACATATAACAAGCGTTATTTTAAAATACTTTTATGTCATGAAATTTTATCCAAACTTGTGCAGGTTGAAATTGACTAAAATCATTATACGAATTTTATCCACCTTCAACTAACTATAAATCCTTTTGTATTAAAAATATTTATGAAGTATTTATATAGTAACTTTTAACAAGCTTCAAGCTTTATACCGTCGTGCAACAAGCTTCACTTTACGATACTTTTACGTCAATGAAATTTACCAGACGTTTTATAGTTTGCTACTACTAAATTTTTCCTTATTATCTCGAATTGCCGGTCACTGGTGACCTTTATGACACTCAACCCGTTAATGAATTACTACAGATAAAGGAATTCTCCACCTTTTCTCTGGCTCAGCGACAAACAACCCCATAAATCACGGTACTTAACGTTAACAGGATCATCGTGTCGCGGCAGGTCTGATTTATTTGTCAGAGGCGATTTCTACCCTTCGATTCTATCTAATCTTTCCTTGAAAATTGTTTCTCCCTCGGGAAAGTGTCGTTTCATTCTCGATATCGATGACAATGGTAGTCGATTTCCGCAACACGAATTATTTTCATCCGTGATTCTGCGTTAATTAACCATCGTGATGCATCGGTTTTCAGAGTTATTTGTGTCGGGTTAAATGGATTTCGATGCGCATTGACTTGAATTGAATTGCATTATCAGAAGAAACGAGCATAAACGTCGCAGTTAAATCGTAATTGTTGTTACACACCGATTGAATAATAGCGTTGTTTATTTCTGTTATAATTAGCCCGATAATTAATTTCCTTGTGCATTGATGTTCCGTTTGTGCATGAATGCGATTAACTGCATCGGGAATTCCGTGCCATCGATTTACATCGATTATGATAAAAAACATTTATTCCGAGGTCTCTGTTTTAGACGCAACACTGTCCAAGTTTTTAACCGAACGATAGAAAATCGCAAGATTTTTAAATTATACCCGTATCATATTTATTTTATTTCTCATTCGAATTTAATCGATAATAGCTTATTGTCGGGTCCACGCCAAAGCAATCACTTTTGGACCTCACCATCTTGCTCTAATCAAAATATGTTGTAGTCCACGTGAAATTAAGGGGGTTTAAGTCATCATTTTACCGGTTTTGAATTTGTTAAGCAATAACAAGCCTTCAAAGTTTGCAATTTTTGCGAAAACAGGCTTCGCTTACGAATTTTTTTCTCAGAAACTACTCAACCGATTTAACTAAATATTTTTTTGTTTCATTCATAAAGCATTGGACTATTTTAAATATTTTTTTTAATTCCGTCAATTTGTTATGAAACGTTGCAAAATTTAAACAAACTCATTTTTTGCGTTTTTTTCAATAAGGGGCGTAAAATCTGCATCGTCCTGAAGAGGAAGCTTCAAAGAATATGACCATATATTTTTTTTAATTTAAACCCTTTACGTCCCTCATTAATCCTCGTTGAACCAAGAAAAATTAAGCTTTCAGAGTTCATTGCAGAAATCTCAAATACGATGGATCCGAAATGAAACATTAAATATTTGCAGCCGAAAAATAATCTCTCGACATTAATTTACCATACGAGATCATTAACTCCTAAAAGCGTTGATTTTCGCGGATTCGGGCCGCTTAAATGAATGCGTCCGAATGCGTTTCGAAAGCATTATCCTCGAGTAAGAGTTTCATTTAGCCGAATAAACGTGACGAAAAAGAGCAAAGACGGTAGCAGATTCGTGGTTGAAAGAGAGCAACAAAAGAGCGGGGTTGTTAATAAGAACAGGCAGGTACGAGAGAGACAATTTAACGACGTGACATTTTGTCGGTCGTAGACGACCCAAATCGATCGTCACGCTTGCCTTTGTTTGGCTTAATTAGCAACCGGCGGTATATCGAGTAGATAGGCCCGGCACGTTCGGGTCGAATCAGCCCTGGCTCGAATTCACCGGGGCTCGCCGTCGAATATTAGGGGCGATCGAGAGTGCTGAGTAAATTTCATCTTCTATGCTTCCGGTCGGTGAGCTCTTAAGAGCGGCATACATTTAACCGTTGGAAGGTTGAGAGGAAAAAAAGCAAGTTCGGCGAGAAGAAGCCGCGATGGTGAGTAATAGAGCTGCGAGAATAATAAGCCAATATAAATGTAAATGCGGTGAAGTAGGTGTATCTCGTATTTAGTGGCTTAAGTGAAATAACCTGGTGAAATTACGCGGTTATTTTATCGCGGATTAAATCTGGGGAAAAATTGTACGGGCTGTATGGCGAGATCTTACTAATGATGTTTCGACCGTTTTGATAGAGCTCATTTTGATATTAACGATTTTGTTCTACTGTAAAACGGATTCTTTTCAAATCGTCGATGCAACGATCAAGACCTTTTATCGAGAATGTCGATGAAGCGCTTATAGAGGATTCTTCTTCGAGACTTAAGCTTTAAATTGACATACTTTGAAGGCCACTTTGTGATACTTTTGTGTCATGAAATTTTATCGAAACTTTTATACTTTCATATTCGTTAAAATCGGGATATGACCTCGTACGATTTAAATGATGATTACTCATTCTGTGTTAGAGATATTGACGGAGCTCTTACGGAGCCTTTTTTTGCTAGTTTCAAGCTTTAAATAGACGTATTACAAGCATGATTTCGTGATACTTTTATGTTATGAAATTTTATCGAAACTTTTATACTTTCATATTCGTTAAAATTGATATATATTGACCTCGTACTATTGAAATGATGATTACTCATTCTATGTTAGAGATATTGAAGGAGCTCTTACGGAGTCTTTTTCTACCAGTTTCAAGCTTTAAATAAATATATTATAAGTAGAATTTTGTGATACTTTTATGTCATGAAATTTTATCGGAAGTTTTAAACTTTGATATTCGTTAAAATCAGAATATGACCTTATTCAATTTAAATTATGATTATTTTTTCTGTGTAAGGAATATTGAGGAAGCGCTTGCAGAGTCTTTTTTGAGATGCTTCAAACTTTCAATTGACGTATCCTGGAAGTCATTTTATTATACTTTTATGTCATGACATTTTCTCAGAACTTTTATACTTTGAAATTCCTTAAAAATATATTATGAAGTTTTGCTTATTTCGTTCAAATGATATTCAATCTGTGTTACGAATATTGATAAAGCATTTAAAGAGTCTTTTTAGATGTACTTTCATCTTTAAATTGACGTATCTTGAAAGTCACTTTGCGAGATATTTGTGTCATGAATATTTGTTAGAATTTTCCTATTTTAAAATTGAACAGAAGCAGTATACTGATCTTAATCTATCCGTTCAGATGGCAATAAATCATTATATGTTAAAGATAGTGACGAGGCATCTATACCATCTTTTTCGTTATTTTTTAAGCTTCAAAACGATGTATCACAAGTAGTATTTCGTGATACTTTTCTGTCATGAATTTTTGTTAGAATTTTCCTATTTTAAAAATGAACAGAAACAGTATAGTGACACTGCATCTATCCGTTCAAATGATAATAAATCATTATGTGATAAGAATAGTAACGGGACATCTATACCATCTTTTTCGCTATACTTTAAGCTTCAAAACGATGTATTACAAGTAGTATTTCGTGATACTTTTCTGTCATGAATTTTTGTTAGAATTTTCCGCTTTTAAAATTGAACAGAAACAGTATATTACTCTAAACTGTTCATTCAAACGACAATAAATTTGGCATGTATTAGAATAGTAACGGGGCACCTATATCCTTGTTTTCGTCACACTTTAAGCTTCAAAACCATATATCATAAGTAGTATTTCATGATACTTTTCTGTCATGAATTTTGATAAAACCATTATGAACACCCAGAACTAAAAAACTAAATTTTACCGCGTTCTACTCAAATAATGATAAACTCTCTTACATTAAAAACCCCAATAAAGTCAAGCTTTACTCTAAAAATTATCGCATCGTTTTCTCCCATTTTCTCTCATGAACTTGCGCCAGATTTTTCATTGGCCCCAAAAGACCTCGGATCGATATTTCATACTTGAAATCTGATGGAAAACGGAGATAGCTTTCATAATAACGACTTGTCCGTCAAAAAGTTTGTACCGGAGGCATCGAGAGAATCGCTGATTAGTGAAAAACTGCCGAAAGGGTCAAACCGTCCAGTGAAATGTAGGAAACATACAGGTCGACAAGTTGATTGACAAGCACGTGTCAGAGAGGTCGTAGAAATCGGGCTGACCCGTCGTTTCCGGTGCAGATGGTTCTGTGACGCGTTGAAAAAGCAAAGGAAAATTGAATTAAGACACAGTGGTGAACGGGAAACGAGCCGTCGACGATTGACGGCCGATGGCGTTACGTATTCCTGCGGGAAAGATCGATTGCTATCCGTATCGGTCGCGTGCCTAACAGAGGCGGCAAACACGCCTCGCGAATAAGAAATTACGTTGTAAGCGGCAAGGCACGTGCCAGATCCCTGTGTGTGCACAGTGTACACAGTGTTGTACGATTGCGAGTGTGGAAGAGAGTACCGGGTACTCAAAGGTGGGTTGGCAAGCTGTGCATCCATATGCATCGGTCGCTCGTAAAGAACAACGGTGGCGAAATTAACAGAGGCGAGGTATGCCGTGCCGAAGGAGGATACCAGCCGCTTGCAAATGGCTTAGAAAGTTTCAACAGTTTCCACCTGCGTGTACGATGGTTCTTCGGGATACCGACTCGTGTGAACTCCGAGAATTGCTGCATTTTGACGGTGAACATATTCCCCAATGGAATTCGAATCGTCCGTAACTATTATTTTTTATTACTGTAAAGTTGGGATTCAAACCGTTTATAGGATGATGAAAAACCCAAACTGTTTTAATGCATATCGTAATGTTGTGAACTTGTCCCAAAAATTAGAATTCTTTCCAAACTACCTGAAGGACCAAACCGTTAGCCCAGCCTTCTCGCACTACATCATATTTCGATTGAAATAAATATGGAGGAATTTACAGGACTTTTTTTCTTGTTAAATTTTATGAAAATTGACGAAAAACGCGGTTGAAATTTGAAGCTGTAAACGAGAGAATAAACTGCAGTTCGTTCTCAGGCAATTTGACACAAAAACGCTGACAAAATTTCGTGACAAAATTATGATAAATGATATCTATGACGCGTCATTTTCAAGATTAATTCTTGGCAAAAATAGCTGCGTAAACGGTTCGTCAATATTCTCAACAGAAATTGAATATGTGCTATTTAAGTGGGACAATGTGTAATTTATATACCCTGGTAGATTTTGTAATTTAAAAGTTCAGAATAAATTTCATGACATAAAAGTATTGTATAACCATACGTATGATACGTCATTTTAAAGCTTAACTATTGTAGAAAAAGACTACGTAAATGCTCCATTAATATTTGTTGTTGAAAGTAATTATTTATAATTCAAATGAACTAACATAAAATTTAAATGCTTTCATTAATTTTGAGATGCAAACGTTCTGACTAAATATCATGACATAAAAGTATTGTATAATGACACTTATGATACATCATTTTAAAGCTTAACTATTGTAGAAAAAGACTACGTAAATGCTCCATTAATATCTGTTGTTTAAAATAATTATTTATAATTCAAATGAACTAACGTAAAATTTAAATGCTTTCATTAATTTTGAGATGCAAATGTTCTGACTAAATATCATGACATAAAAGTATTGTATAATGACACTTATGATACATCATTTTAAAGCTTAAATATTAAAGAAAAAGACTACGTAAATGCCCCATTAATATTTGTTGTTGAAAATAATTATTTATATTTTTAAATGGAGCAAGGTAAAATTTAAATGCTGTCGTTAATTTTGAAATGCAAATGTTCTGACTAAATATCATGACATAAAACTTCTGCAAAATTGTATATGTGATACATCATTTTTAAGCTGAAATACTAACAAAAATGACTGTATAAACGCCCCGTCAATATATGCAGTAGAAAATGATTATTTGTGATTTGAATGCAGCAACGCAAAATTTATGTGCTTTGATCGATATATTGAAATGCAAAAGTTCTGACTGAATATCATACCATAAAATTGTCACACGATGCTTATGATACGTCAATTTAAAGCTTAATTCTTGACGAAAATTACTGCATTAACGATCCTCGAATATTTTTAATCAAAAATAAATATTTGCCGTTCAAAGAGGATAAGGTAAACATTGCACACTCCCAATTTTAAAATTCAAAAGTTTCGACTAAATATCATGACATAAAAGTATTACAAAATGACACATGTGATACGTCATTTTAAAGCATAAACTTTGGAAGAAATTATTTTGTAAGTGATCCATCAATATTGTCAACAGAATATGAATACCTATCACTTAAACCGGTAAGGTAAAATTTTGTATTCCACTTTCAATCAATTTTAAAATTCAAAAGTTATACCATCATTTTCTGACATAAAAGTATTACAGAATTAATGTTACAGTTCTGAAGCTTACAGAATGTTAAAAAGAACTGCAAAAGTTCTTGATCAATATTCTAAATTCAAAATAAAGAATTGAATCATGTAAGAATTTGTTTTATATTTTCAATTTTTAGAATAACTTCTATCAAACTTTCGTGACATAAAAGTGTTACGAAATAGATTTCATACTGTGTCAATTTTAAGCTTGAAACTTCAAGAAAGGGAATCTATAAGTGCTTCATCAATATTTGTGGCACAGATTTTTGGGAAGTCGAGAATTAGAAGGCTTGGATCTGCTAGATTTGGAAATTTGAAATTTTATGGAGTTGAGAATTTGAAAATTGAAAGATTTGGAAGTTTAAGAGTTTGAGTACTGAGAGATTCGGAGGTCTGAGAATTTGGGGATTTGCAATTCTGTGGAATTGAAAATTTGAGAATTTAGAGGGTTGAAAGTTTGAGACTTTGGAGATTTGTAATTTAGTGAATGTGAGGATTAAAGAACATTGAGATTTGGAAATTTGAGAATTTAAAGATTTGTAATTTATTGAAGATGAATCCAAAAATCATTACAAATCCCTAAAATATCACCTCCTAAACCTCTAAACCCTAAACTTCCGAAACTCCAAAAATCACAAGAATTTCTCGCGATTTACAAGAAGTTCCCTGTACATTCGCGACATCCGCCGCTAACAATAGAAAAATTTCACTTCACTTATGGCCCGTAACATTGTTGAACACGAATGAGAACGAAATCGATTGTCTCGGTACTCGTTCCCCATGGTTCAAGGTACCGGTTACAAGTGCAGGAGTACCGGGTGTACCGTTAGTTGCGGTAAATTTCCGATCCAAGTGCATTGCACCCTTCGCAATATGTTAACTCAGAATACAATACAATAGCGAGACCTCGATTCAACTTTCTATTGATGCAACAATACATCATTTTTAATTTTCTCAGACACTTTTGTGCAAGTCTAAATAGGTTCCATTAGCAACGTCGGAAGTATCGGTACATCCTGTGGAGTATTTTTGTTTTATTATTATTCGCGTCTGATTTTCTTGTACTGTTGTTACTAGTCTAAATTCTGACGGTACTATTTTTCTAGTATTTTACAAATACGTTGGTATGTGCCAGTAATTTATGTTCTGCTGTGTTTATAAGTTATATGCAGAATGCTTTAGATTAGAAGTACCAGTATTGATATGTACCCGTTGATCATATTGTGATATACTCATCACACTTCAGATCGATCAAATCAAAATTATTTTCGAGCACGATCAAGCTTGAAATTCAATACTAAATTACACTTTGCATCAAGGATCAAAATATACCTAACATTTCAGTTTTCCTTATTTGTCACTGCAGCAATCAACTCCGTCTAACGCAGCTGTTAAAATGATAGGTTAGGGGTTAAATGTGTCACCTTTGGTGAATAACGGTGGGACGAAGAATAAGTGACACTCGGTACTTTAGCGGAGAGAAGGTACAGATGTCAACCCACAAGTTGGCGCGTGATCCAAAGTAAAAGAAGCCCTACCGTGAACATTTCCAGTTACATTTCGGTAAACAAGAATAATTACATTAACAACTGCAGCAATTCGCAGTATCTCAGCCTGTTGTTTTTCGCTTAATTGATACGCGAACTTGAGCCGATACTACCATCGAAAGTACGTGTGGCGTCCATTTTTCTATTCTGTTTGACGCGTTGACTTCCACATGCAGTTGAAAACTTTGTCAGATAGTTTTGTCAGTTGTAACAAATCCTATCGAATATTCTTATAATATTTTCTTACATTATCCACAGTTCCAAATAGGACGAGTTTTTCAATTATGTCAGCAAAGAAACTCTTAATATAGCTGATAGATTTTTATGTGGCATATATGAATGACGAGGCAGTTGTGTGATTTACGAGTGTATGATAGTGGTGATTCTACTCTATTTCTGTGTCTTCTAAACACTTCACGCGCCAACTCGTGGGTTGACATCGGTACACCGTGCGTGACTGCATCGAAGTTTTGTAACGACTATCGTACCAGAAATGTAAATTGTCAAATACAAGTCTTACACACAACGATTTTCTGTACGACACACCTAACTATTCTGGGTCAGCCTCTTTACGCGTCAACTCTTAGTATATATTGTTTAATTATACTTGAAATTATTAAACGACTAACTAATAGTTTGTGTCGGCCCTGTTTGATTCACGATAGAAGACTTTTGTTAGGGGTTTGATGTAGCCGTTGTAATCAGCATGTTTCGTAGCTTCCAGCAAAGTCCAGCGAGCATGCTTCAGGCTGGCCGAGTGCTCGGACTCTAATTCGTTTCGGTCACGAATGCCCGTAAAAAGATCCTAAATATCCTTGCATCGCGGTTATAAATCAGGCTTTAAACGGCGTTCCTTCGAGATCGTCGTTAAACAACGTCGAAAAAAAGGAGAAAAACTGTGAAATTTCAGCCGGTCCGTTCCATCTTGTAACTTTGTAATTTATTATAACCGTGAAGTATCTTACGGTTAATCTTTTGCCGGTTTCAGATGGAAACGATAATTACTTTTGTCCGGGGGAAAGAAGCTTTTTGCAAAGTTCCGCGAAGCAACTTACAATTTTTTAGTAAATTTTACAAGGAAGATGCAAGAAGTTTGTAAATAGCGCGCTGCGAAAAAGTTCGCCGCTTCTTTTGTCAGTGATAAAGTATCATCTTGTTCGGTGTCCTTTTTAAGCGGATGCAACTTCGCCGTTATTATATTGAAAGACAAAATATTTTAGTTAATGACCGGTATCGCTTCTTTTTCCTTGCTTGCAAATTATCTTGGATGGTGTCGGGTGGAGTATATTGTTCTATGAAATTTTAGACTGTTGACGTGAGGGAGGACTTTGGTTTTCTTTTTGAGTTAGGGAGGGTTTTCATTCTTTTAATAATGTGGAGATTTAGAAGTTGGAAATTATGAGAAATTGGGAAATTTTGGGATTTTGAAGTGGAGAAACTTTGGAGATTGAAAAATTGGAAATATTGGAGGTTTAGATATTTGGGAATTTGGTAAATTAGGAATTGGGGATTTGAGGAATTTGGGAATTTAGGAATTTGGGAATTTGGTAAATTAGGAATTGGGGATTTAAGGAATTTAGAAATTTAGGAATTTGGGAATTTGGAAATTTGGAAATTGGGAAATGTGGGAATTGGGAAATGTGGGAATTGGGAAATGTAGGAATTGGGAAATGTGGAAATTGGGAAATGTAGAAATCTAGAAATGTAGGAATTGTGAAATATGAAAATCGAGAAATATACGAATTTGGAAATATTAGAATTTGCAAATTTTCAAATTCAAACCTCCGCAAATCCACTTTAATATAACACCCAAAAATAGCACTGCAAAATATCACCATTGTGAATCAACTTCACGTTTATAGAAGCAAATAATTCATTAATAAAATGTGTATTTTATTACACACCTATATTTAAATATGTCCAGGTAGTAATTATTCCGATATAGTTATAAATATAATAAAACTAATATTTATACAGGGAAATATGTTAAAATGTATGATTTTACGCGTGTTGACAATATGACGTCGAAATTATAGCTATTTCTTTAGCGATTTAGCTTATCGATAAGGCGCACCAGTCACCTAACTCGTATGAATAAGCGGAGTAGCCAAAAGTAATGGATACTTTGCACGCAGCAGCGTTTTATAATTCATGCTAGTCCAGCTAGAATAACCTTGTTTTAAAGCAGGAAATTTCACTTAAGGCTAGTGTTTCAACTACCTGGTGTCTTGGATATTAGTTTCGGTGTCTAATGCAGCTGATAGTGAGCTACTATTATTCAAGCTTTCCTCTACTTATCTAATAGCGAATAGCAGTTTAACACTTATTTAACACGTACTTTGGAACGGTATCTAGTAGATAATATTACCATGGATATTTTAGATACCTGTTTTTGATATTTTAGGTACATTTTATATACAGAATGCATTCAGGACTTGGATTTTTATTTTAATATTAGAGATTTTAATGTCATCCACAATTTCAAATTTGTATTCGACGAATTACGTTCAAGTACCTGCTGCAATATTGTAGTGTATCAGACAACTAATATGTAAAACACCTGTTACCTCTACATTATTATCTTTTATTTATATAATACATAAAATGTCAGATACTTTACGTCAATATTATGTTGTTCATATTAACAGATACTTAATTTCTTATATACTCTGTCCTAATATTATGAACAATTATCTAGAACCTCATATTACGCGTCAGGTCAAATATTAACTTTTACAATTGTTGTCGAAGGTTGTAAATCTTCGAAGACCCATGGCGTTTCCACAACTTGTTACGGTAGTGGAATTATATGTAAAATGATTATTATATAGTAGAATTTATAGAGTGGTTCAGAGTCCTCCACACTGATGTGCCCAAGTCAACGAAGGATGTAGATGATCATCCCACTAGTTGTAATAATTGTTGAATGTCGTTATCGTTGTTAGAGACTATCGTTTGTAAAAGTGAGTATGTTTCACCGAAGTTAGTTTTAGACTGACCGTCGCT
Organism: Megachile leachella; assembly: GCA_963576845.1. Classification (NCBI taxonomy): domain Eukaryota; kingdom Metazoa; phylum Arthropoda; class Insecta; order Hymenoptera; family Megachilidae; genus Megachile; species Megachile leachella. Next base: position 9,143,068 of record OY756251.1, read on the forward strand.
TCTAAGCAGCCAGAAAAGAAAGCAAGGGAGGAAGTTCAAAATATGAAGGCGTCACCAAAAGGGACCAATCAGGACAGATTGTTATTTGTAAAATATAGTGATTGGTGAGATGGGTCAGCGAATGAAATTGTAGGACCTTTAGCATTCACTCCAAAGTTGTAAAACGCTTCGTTAATAAGGTGACCCAAACAGTTAAGTGATTTGGGTCCTTCAAAAGAACTAAGGGACCCGCTACAGAGGTGCACAATTTAGGACCATGGAAATATACTTCTTTAAACAAAGTTATATTGGCGATATAAAAAATGTGCTTTTCTGGCCTGTTAGAAAGCTATTGTCAATAGTTAGGAACGTCAAGCTGTGGCTCATATGGTCCAAAATATACGTTTAAAATGACAACAAAGGAACATTCTTGGGTTCGGCAGAACATTTATAAATATTACATTAATTGTACTCCGCGCCTCAAATACTGTATTAAGTACCTACATACTTCTATTACTCAAATGAAAATTTGAAGTAGCTAGTACTTAACATTGATCTCAAACGTAATTAAATATATCTCATACCTAATATAAATACATTAGGTACTATTTCAAATACCTAACTTATACAGGTTAAATATTTTGAAACGATATAACATCAGTTTAATATGAATATCGAAACAATGTTTCACCTAACACCAACGTATTTAACAATTATAAAGGCACACCACGAACAGCGTGTTAATTTGAGCAGACAGGAAATGAAAGAAAAGCGATAGAGACATTAAAGAGCAATAGCACGTAAAAGGGATTACATTCGCGCTAGGAAAGCGAAAGGGTGCAAAGCCCATCAGCTTCGCAACTCGTAATCAAACGCAACATTTTCTCTCCCTTTTCCCGCGCGTTCTCCAAAGGCTTTTTTCCTACCAAGTCTATGAACGTGGCAAAGCGTAATATAAAATACCGAAGCGTAGGAAGGCTCGAGAACGCGTCTGAAACACCGATCGTGAATGAACGAACCCTGCGTTTCGGATAAAGGAAGAAAAAAAAAGCTGTCGGCAACCGTTAAGCGAAAAGTCATCGTGTTTACACGGTTCTGGACAACGATATTTTTGTTTCTCATTTTCTTTTTTTCTCGGTTAAAGAATATTCAGACGGTCGATTTGCAAAAGCTCGCGGCACGGCGTGTAACGCTTTGAAAGTTTCACCTTGCCACGGTTATTTCAAAGTTTAATCCGCTTCGTTGACGTTTTCTTCGTACTTGTTGCGAACACCGTGTGTCGCGGATCGATCGAATGTTATCGAATCCGTAATCGATGGATAGATACACGGATTTCAAATAAAGTTACACAAGGAGGTTTGCGCATGCGACAAACGATGGACAGCGTAAAGAGCTTTGGCAAACGTAAGCTGATTTATTCGGCAAGTATTGTGTTTCTGCGAGAATAATATTTGGAGTAAATATTATGCCCCGCTCGAAGTTATGATTTACCAGGAAGCTTTACTGACTCGACGACGCTTTTTATTGTTATTCTTCATCGCGCGAATACTGTTTACCTACGAGCCATTCGACGAACTGTGTTGCATATTTGATACAAGAAATTTATGTTCTGCAATTACTGAAGTTTTCTGAACGCGAGGGTGCGAAGTATTTGATTTAGGAGGTAGAATATTTATGAATTTGGGAATTTAGAATTCGAAGAAGTTAAGCAATTTCAAGGTTTCAATTTTGAATTTCAAAATTGAGAAATTTAGGAATTTTGCAATTTGGGGAATTTCACCAAGTTCCAAATATCTAGGTAATTTGAAATTTGAGGAACTTGAAATATGGAGAATTCGAAATTTGGGAAATTGTGAATCTGGGGAGTTTGGAATTTGCAGAATTTGAAACTTGAGGAATTTTTGATCTAGGGAAATTTTGTATCTGGGGAATTATGAATTAATGGAATTTTGGATCTAGGGGATTATGAATCTAGGGAATTTGGAATCTTGAGTATTTGAAACTTGGGAAACTTGGAATTTGGGGAATTTGGGATTTGGGGAATTTGGGATTTGGGGAATTTGGGATTTGGGGAATTTAGGATGTGGGGAATTTTGAATTTAGGGAATTTGGGATTTGGGGAATTTGGAATTGAGGGAATTTTGTATCTGGGGAATTTGGAATCTAGGGAATTTGGAATTTAGGGAATTTGGGATTTCGGTAATTTGGATCATTTTGAATCTGGGGAATTTTGAATCTAGGGAATTTGGGGAGTTTATAATCTAGGAAATTTGGAATCTAAGAAACCTAGATTTTGGAAATTGGTAATATTTGAAATTTAGTGAATTTAGAAATTGTTGAAATTTGAGAAGTTTGCAATTTGGGGTATTTGAAGTTTGGAATTTTGAATTCTATGATTTATTAATTTACGCAATACAAAATTAAAGAATATAAAAATTCAGCTATTTATTAACATAATAATTTGCAAGCTTAGAAATCTACTATCTGCTCCCATATTCTAAACAGTACTAAAATTCTGAATAAATATAATTATTGAAATTTCTCTCTACCCAATTTTATAACGAAAAATATATCATATATCATATCGAAATACGCAGACATAGAGCTATCCGTATTAAATAATTCGAAATAAGAAATTTATTATGTTATTCGACAAACATTAGCAGCCAGTCTGCATAATAAATCAAATGAAACGTACATATACATGGAGGAAAATTATAACGCGTTGGCTGTTTGCAGAAGCATACCCCCCAGGCAAAGGTAGCACGTAGTAAATTAATTCCATTTCAAACCACTAATTTTCCTATGCTTCCTAAGGAAACAGCTATTATTTCACTGTCAAAATAATTTACACGCTGTACATCGTCAAAGTTAGCCATCGTCATAATTAAAAGACAACCAGTGATACCCGACGTTGTGGCAGGCTCTGTAAGAGATTAACAATTCGTTGCGTGACTTTTTCCATTTTCTAAGGGGAGGTTTTAAAATGTCAGTCGAAAAGAAAAATTATATTGGACGCAATTTTTCTTTTGGTGGGAATGTATTTTTAAATAAGGGTAGAAAAATGGAGTTTTGGGAAATATTTTCATTGGAGGAAATTTGGAGTTTCGGGATGGTTAAGGTTTTTTACATATTTGGAATATGGACATTTGGTGATTTATGAAGTTGCGGATTTGGGAGATAAAAATTTGGAAATTTGAGAATTTGAGAAATAGGAAATTTGGGAATTTAGGGATTTGAGAGATTGCGAATATAGGAATTTAGAAACTAGGGAAGTTTGGAAATTGGGGAATTTGGAATCTGGGGAGTATTAAATCTAGGGAATTTCGTATCTAGGGAATTTGCAATTTGGAGAATTTTGAATTTAAGAAATTTAGAATTTGGGGGATTTTCAATTTAGGGAATTTGCAATTTGGGGAATTTTTAATCTGGGGAATTTGGAAATTGGGGAAATTTTGAATTTGGGGGATTTTCAATTTAGGGAATTTTTAATCTGGCGAATTTGGAATTTGGGGAATTTGAAATCTGGGGAATTTGAGATTTGAAAAATTTGGAGTTTAAGGGATTTGGAATTTGGCGGATTTTGATTCTGGGGAATTTTGAATCTGGGAAATTTTGTATCTAGGGATTTTGCAATTTGGAGAATTTTGAATTGAAGAAATTTAGAATTTGGGGGATTTTTAATTTAGGGAATTTGCAATTTGGGGAATTTTTAGTCTAGGGAATTTGTAATTTGGGGAATTTTGAATCTGGGGAATTTTGCATCTAGGCAAATTAGAATTTGGAAATCCGACTATTCTGAAATTCAAAAAGCTGAAAATCCAAAAATTCATAAGTTATAAAATTCAAAAATTCACAAATCGAACATAAAAAAGTTTATCAACTCAAAAATTTGCACCGATAGATCTCAACAACTGCAATAACACCATAAATCAATTTCATTTCTCCTTATGCCCCGCACAAACAACCGGAACACGAACTATCAATCTAGTAAGTACCAAAATATAATATCCAACCTCTCTACTCCTCGAAAACTATATCTCGAAGAGGTTGAATAAAACGTAGGACGAACTTATGTCACGACCCAATAAAAGAAAGATGGAGTTATGAGATAAACGTAGAGGGGAAAAAAGGGAAATAAAAGGGTGTCTTTCAGCTTTTCAGAGGACGATAAAGCTGCGCCTACTTTGTGGCAGGTCCCTTTTTCGATTCTTCCCTCGCACCCTCGCTTCTTCAGCTACAACATTTTACGACTCACCCTCTCCCTTCGACATTTTCCCATCCCTTCGCCTCTTCTTCTTCGTTCTCCTATCTGCTACATGCCGCCTATCGCGCCATCCTCCATCTTCTTCTCTCTGTTCCTCGCGGTTATTCACGTTATGCTTTTTCATCCGTGTACCTACAAACGCGACCGCAATAAAGCGTCCGCTCGAGGAGAAAAAGAAAGAGGGACGATTTCAAGAGAGAAAGAGAGATCTTGGAGCATTCGGTGCTCATCCGATCGTACAAGTCATTCTTTGAATTTCAAACTTGCCAGCCTGGACTCTTACGAAGATGTACGGTTTTTTTCTTGGAGGAGGCAATTGAATGAGAAAGAATTTATTAGTTGGGTTAACTTGCAATACAATTTTATAGATTCAAGTAGTTGTGTATGTGATCAAGTTTTTTGGGGTGGTAGATAATATTTTGGAAATTTTAATGTTGGTTTGGGAATTTTTGGGATTTAGGAAGTTGGTAATTTTAGTATTTGGTTGAAGGGTTGGAGATTTGAGGAGTTGGAAATTTTCGATTTTTAATTGTGGATTTGGAAATTTTAGAAGTCTTCAATTTATCAGTTCATCAATTCATCAATTCATATCCTCAAAACTTTCTAAATTTATCAACTTGCATTAACCCTTTTTACTCGAAGATAATTTGACTGTTTGCAAACAGCGACTTTAAAACTTGCTAATATAAAAGTTGAATAAATTCTTTTTAGGTTATTATATCTCTACTAATAATTTCCACTATTACTTGCCTTACTATGTTTAACATATACATCACACGTGTCACATTACAGAATAAGTTAAAAAAATTATTGTATTAAATGAAATGGTGACTGAGAGTCACCTTTCGGTTAAAGGATTCAGTTTCTTCCACAGTACACAAAAACTCCTAAAACCATTCCTACATTCAACAAAAGTATCCTTCTTGCAAACAGAAAGAAAATCAGTTTTGAAAAATTATCCGAATCCTTCGAAAACCTCGAACGTACAAAGAATTCTCTATATGTTCAAGAGAGGAAACCTGAAGCATTCTACTCTGGTCATCGATTCGATGAACATCGCAAACTTATGGAAGCAAATATCTGCTCTTTCTATTTCATCCACCGCGTTTTCATCCTCCTCATAACCCATTTTCCACCACTTTCTGCACCTGGCAATTGTCGCCGGTTTACCTCGATCCTCCCCGCCGCGTTTTTATCCTTCGTTGTCTCGCGTTCTCTGCTTTTGACCTTTTCTTTTACGACGTCACCGTTATCCTGTTCGTTTCAACCACCCGTAACAAGTTCTTCGTCCATTCAGACGATACACCCACGTACCTGTATCCGACGTATAAATCTATCGGCGTGGGTGTGCGAGAGAAAGAGAGACACAGTTACATTCATATTCAGACAGCACCATACGTTTTTCCATAAAAGAGTTCATTTAGATACTATTTTACAGAAAGATTCATTGTGGAACTAGTGGATGCCTCGTGTGAATTTGAATGTGTATTTACCTATAATGATTTACATTTTAATATAAAATATCAAGTATGATATATAGATGTCAAACCACTAGTTGACGAGTCAGGTAGACCCACTTTGGACTATTGTTACATTTTGGCAAATAAGAATAATTTTGGCAACTGTTGAATGCAATAAGTAGCTTACTTCAGAGATGTTTGCCTGTCGTTGTTTTTGGCCTGATTAGTGCGAGTGAGAGAACCAATTGTACTATCACCGAAAATGTGAAATCTGAAATCTGAAATTTGCTGTCGTTCGACTTTGCAATTTCGCGAATTTGCCATATTCCAAATGTGCAATCTTTCGAATTTATAATCTCCTACATTTGCAATTTTCCGCATTTACGATCTCCCGAATTTGCAGTTTTTCGAATTTGCAAAGTTCTGAATCTCCAATCTTCCAAATTTGATATTTTCCAAATGTACAATCGTCCGAATCTCCAATCTTCCGAATTTGTCATCTTCCGAATTTAGAATTTTTTAAATTTGCATTCTATCGAATTTATAATCTTCTAATTTTGAAATCTTCCGAGTTTGCTGTCTTCCAAATTTACAATATTCCTAATTTACAATCTTTCGAATCTGCAATCGTGCAAATTTGCAACCTTCCGAATTTGAAATCTTGCGAATTTCTACAGACACGTGTGATCATAATTCATCCGTATGATATACAATCATATATATATCCTGATCATAAATCAGTATAAACCACCTTTCCTACACAATGCATCAACAAAGAGAAGTACTGCAGTATCCAAATATTAACTCATTCGCTACTACAATCTACATTTGCTACCCAGACTAACATTTCAATTTTATCCATTTGTAGACACTTTTCCTACCACTTGTAGTAAAACTAAATTAAGTAAAATTCGATAAACACTTACCACTTTTATTTTTCATTTCAACTAAATTTACATTCGAAATATAAATTAATAACCCACATCGTAAAATTAAAATAAAATTTCCTAGTAAGCTAATAGAAATGTGGGTGTTCATCCACGCGTAGGCGTAGGATGCTCATCCACCGATCTACCGTCTTCCGAAGGCGGTAGAACGCATACGATCGCGTTTCCTGCTACGAGTTTCGGTGCGAGGATCAAATGGAGGACGAGAAATCGACCCATGGTGTGTTAGTCACCAGCTTCGATCGCTATCGCTCGAAATAAGCGTGGCTGTCGAGTGTAATCGTTGTAGGGACTGTTCATTCCATGCTGAAGGCTGATTCATACTTCGGGCTTTCCTTTGATGGCGGAAGCCTCGATTGCTCGATACTCGAAGAAAACCGATGAAAAACAGCGTTATTGAACAAGGAAATTTGTATGAAAATAAGAGGAACAATTTAAATATACAGGGTGTTCTTAACTATCAAGACTTTATTAGTTATCTGCACATCAATTATATACTTTTAAAGCTAAACTTTTTTAGCTAACTTTAGCTAAAATTGGAGGTTCTAAAAAAGGTTCAGCTTTTGTTTTAAAATTGTGTTAAAGAAAACAAACATGTATGAAAAGAGATTTAAAAAAAATAACACTTTTCATTTATTATGTTACTGACAATATCAAGTGGAAACAGAGTGTGTTACCCATATGTGAACATATGTGTATTGTCTATATAAGATCGTATACGTGAACAAGTAGACCACAACATAGCCTGTACGTAAATTTGACTGCAATCATTTGAAAACTTGAAGAAAAAGAATTCGATAGGATAACTTTCTGAAGAAGTCTTTCCGATCTGTTTCAGGCGATGTGATTGGGCAGCGGTTCCTAGGAAACGAGAGCCACGTGGAGCACTTCAAGCTCCTGGAGCGCGCGACCACTTCCATCCTGATTGGCGCCAGGTAATTGTTACGTGATTCGATTCTTTGTCCGAGTATGGCACGGAAGAGGTCAGCAGATGGTCATCGGCTGGTAGATTCGATCGTGACCCTACAACTTCCCCACGAATCACTCCCTCGATTACGAGGCACTAGCCAAGGCTACTATGAGGCTGCACCAACCCCTTATGACGTGTCCTCTTTAATTTTACATGAGTCCCTGCCATCGATCCGTACCGCCGTCAGCTTGCTTTCGATACCGTATAAATTGCTTTCGATTATCGAGACTGCGAAACGATGGAAAAATATGTTTCTATAGCTTCTGATAGGTGGAGATGCGAGTGGGTAATGGTGTCATGTTATTCGACCTTTTGATCGGTTTTAGAATGACCATAATGTTCTGTCTTTTTTCAATTCGTGTGTGTAGGATCATAATTGCGAATGTACAATTTTTTTGGAGGCGGGTCTTTTGAAATAATAGTTAATAACTCATTTTATGTACACATTACAATATTGTTGAAAAGAGCACGACAATTATATACACACATTCGTCAAATTTTTAGTTAATATTCATTAATTCTGACCTTAATTTAATACTAAACCTACCGACATATAATGTACACTTACTTTAAAGTTAAAGAATAAATATACAAACGACGAAACATAAATTAGCACAAACATTTATTCTTTATCTTGATGAAAATCGATGCTGATTTCAAGGAATGTACTTTAACAAAATGTGTACCTTATAATAAGAAACTTGTGGACCGGTTTGGTAGTTTTAGTGTTAATCTGAATTTGCATTTTTTGAAGGAGAAATTCACTTTTGATGTTTTTCAGTTTTATTAAGTTTAATGTTCGAATGCAGCTATACAAGAATACGAAATTTTGAAGCGTTCAAATTAAAAATTACAAACATAAAACTTAAAAATATACAATTTTTGCGTAAGAATATGTTCAAACTTCTCAGCATAAAAATAGAAAAATTGAAAATGTAAAAAATTAGAAACCTAAGAAACCTATATTCAAATGTTCAGACCTACATCTTGTCACCTTACAAGTTCAAATTAGTTATTTGAAAATACAATCACCATCCTATTCACAACTTAAAGATATAATCACCGTCATATCACCAGGTGTCTCACGCGAATTGGAATATGTATCAAAATATCGAGTACCTACGTAAACATACAGGTAGAACAAGAGACGCAGAGATTTTAAAGTCGCCAAACGATTGAAAGTGTCCGAAACTGTCGAAAACGATACCAAACGATTATTCTTGTTTTCCCGACGACCGACGTCGACGACCAAGTATCGTCAACGAGTTATAGAGCTTTCAACGTGTTTCCAGTCGATTCTACGCGTGAAAAAGTATCGAAACGATACCAAACACGGTTTTTATCGATTCGATCGACGTCGACAGGTTCCCGTCGTCAGATCGCCGCCAAAATCTATACAGCAAATTTAAGGTGTCTCTCGAGTCCACCCTCAAAATTTCAAGCGAAAAGACGCAAAATTGCGTCCGGTAGCGTACAGACAAACGAACAAATCACCCCGTTCAAATGTGCTATAGTAATTATTACAAGTCTCCTAAAATCAGCGTCGAAATTTCCAATGAAATCGTTCGAACGTGTTCAAGGTTTAGATTCGCAATAATTAACTGACCAAAGAGCCGAACCTGTTATTGTTAGATCGGTTAACCAAGCAATTATCCGACGTCGTAATAACTACTAACTACTAATCGCGGTTTGCTCAGTCGACCACTTGATATTGCGCGATTGTAAATTGCGATCCTTGAATGGTGTGCAATACCCACGCTTCTCGCATTGGTGCACACTCCATTGCCGGTGTAGATCAAATTCACGCGGTGTAGAAATAGAACGGGTGTCAACGGGAAAGCAACAACACGCTCACCGACTATTTTATCAAAGGAGAATGGAACAACCGGAGGAGACCGGATGGTATTAGAGTTACAGCGTTTTGCAGCGTTTCGTGACAGAACGTTCGTTTTTCGAACGGGTTACGATGTAATGTTACTTTCCGTTCAATCTTGTTGGGAATTATGGCCACTTCATTTTTACCTGGTTTACTTGAGTATTATAGGGTCACTTTACTTTTAGCTAGTTTACTTGAATATTATTATATAGCCACTTTATGTTCACTTAATTTACTTTAATGGTATTCTCTTTTTTATGGTGTCATGTGTGAAGGGTGGTAGAATAGGAATTTAAGAATCAACTTTTTCAATTTGAACGTGCTTCATTTTCTAAATTCTTAGCTTTGTAGCGTCTCAAATTTGCAGATCTTTAATTTTCTAAATTTGTACATTTTTAAATTCTTAATCCTTTGCACTCCTATGTCGAGTGTGGCTCGACATCACATATCTCACGAACCATATAAAAAATTTCAATAAATTGATTGGTTGAATATATACATTATCATTTATTTACTATTTATAATAAATCAAAAATGTATTTGTTACATACTCTACACTGTTACAATATATTTTATCGTGAATCCCTTCTTTTATTTATTTTGTAAATGAAGGAGTTGGTAGGTTATAAAAATTAGGGAGTCTAAAGGGTTAAATTATTTCATTTGCAAGTCCCTAATTTTCGAAATTCTCAAATTCTTAGATTTCTAAAATCTCAAATTTTCAGATCCTTAATTTTCCAAGCTCTGAAATATTTCCTCAAGTGTTAAATTTGCAAGCTCCTAGTACTCTAAATTATCAAGTTCCCAATTTTCTAGATTTGCAATTTCTAAATTTTCTAAATTTCCAAATTTGTAAACTCCTCAAGATTAATCCTTTTTATCTCAATTCAATTATCAATAATCTCCATATAATTATCACTTCGAAAATTTTCCAAATTCTAAATAAACCAAAAATTGTAAAAACTATCACTCTAATCATAATTCTAAATAATCTCAAAATTATCGCCACCGTATAACAACACTTTCATTGTCACAGATAAAAGTACGAAAGAAAAACATGACATAACCTTTATCCTCGAGTAAAAATCGTTTCGCATTCATAATATGTAAATAGAAGTCGTCCCATAGAAAGTTTGAATTTCTCAATGGGATTCGTCTGAAAATTCTCATTACGTTTTAATTTCTCGTATCTCCATGAGAAGTTTGATTATTGTCTCTGCTTATCCGCGCATCGTTAACGCTCGGAACAGAAGCCGCGTTTGCGTCCAATGAATTTTCCTTTCTCATGAAAATTCGCATTAACAAACGTGTCGCTTGATAAACCTAGCGTAACTATCTTGGTGGTTGATCGTGGGCAAACAGCATTTTTCACAGGCGTAATGTTTGCACGATGCCCTTAATTCGCGTGGCAATATTCGCGTGTACATATTTATTAAGCTTTCACCGGCGAATTAGCGATAGAGATGAATAGTAAAATCAATGGAAAATAAGCTTCTCTTGGAGCGATACGACGCGGATACTTTTTGTTTGGTGTTTTGTTGGATTGATGGATTGCTGGGTATTTTGATGAAATGATGGTCACGGGGTGTAAGATTATCATTTTTTGGGTTGATGAATTTGGAGTATTTTTAAGTTTGTAGATTTTTGGGTTTGTGAATTTTTAGTTTTATAGATTTCTAATTTCCCGACTTCCCAATTTTCTAATTTTTCAATTTTCCAAACTTCCAAATTTCTAATTTTTTGGATTGCTGAATTTGTAAACTTCTAATTTTCCAAACTTCTAAATTTCCAATTTTCCAAATTTCCAAATTTATAATTTTTTGAATTGCTGAATGTGTAGACTTCTAATTTTTCAGGCACCTAAATTTCTAATTTTCTTATTTTCCCATTTTCCAATTATCCAAATTTCTACAGTTCTAAATTTCTAATTTTTTGGATTGCTGAATTTGTAAATTTCTAATTTACCAAACTTCTAACTTTCCAATTTTCTAAATTTCCAAAGTTCTACGTTTCTAATTTCTTAAATTTCTGCGTTTCTGTACGTCCAAATTTCTTATTTACCAAATTTCCAAATTCTCAAGGAAACTTTCAAATTTCTAAATCTTCCAATATACATATTATGAAATTAATCAATTTTCTAAATTTTCATAACAAACTCAAAAATTTGTAAATTCAAAAACTGAAAGATTTGAAGGATTGCACGTTGAACAATTTCAAAATGAAAAATATTTTGAATATAATTATCTGGATATTCGCAAATTAACCACTTTAAAAGACAAAAATTGAATAATTAAAATTGAATAATTTACTAATTAAAAAGTATGAAATACAAACAATATAAAGTTTAAAAATGAAAAAATCTTGAAACTTGACTATGTTGATGCAACGTTTTAAATCTTGCACAACCCAAAGATATTTCCTTCGAATCGCCTCATCGAATCGGTTTTCCTCGTTCCTTGTACTCTTGTTTTTTTAACTAGCCGCTAAGTCATCTGCCAACAATTCAGTTTCAATTACAAACGATTCAAGATTCATTTACCCGCTGACAGAAATCCTTGAGGATGTTGTGCAATTCGAGTTACATTGAAAACAAGAAAAAACCAAATAGCATTCTTTCGCTTGCATGTCAGAGATAATTAACGCGAGTCTGAATTATTGCGAACTTGTTGAAGTACTGTGAGTCAAGGTTTTTTTAGTAGAGTGGAAGATTTGATGAAATTAATTGCAATGTGTATAAATTCAAAAATTGAGAAGGACAAAATGTCTAATTTGTAAAAGTTACTTGTAACGGATCCAGATTTCGTAAATTGCTAATAACAAAATGTGTGTTTTATATAATTTAATTGCAACACGTATAAATTCACAAATTGCGAATGACAGAACATCTAATTTGAATAACTAAATTGTAATATATCTAAATTCACAGATTCTAAATGACAAAATATATGATTTGCAAAATTTAATTGCAACACGTATAAATTCACGAACTGCGAATGACGAAGTATCTAATTTACAAAAATTAATTGCAACGTGTCTAAATTGGTAGCAAAATGTACAAATTCACAAAGTACAAATGACAAAATATCTAATTTGCAAAAGTAACTTGTAACAAGTCGAAATATACAAACTCCGAATTACAAAATACTTAATTTTAAAAAATCAGTTGTAACATGCAAAGCTTTATAGATTATAACTCACGAAACACCTAATTGATGAAATCAAATTATAATATGAAAAAATGTGCAAACCCTTAAAATTAGAAGATGATCGATTTTAAAGAGTTACTGAATCGTACAAAAATGATCAAAATTCACAAAAATAAATTGCAGAGTACAAAAATTTATTTATTCTAAAAATTAGAAAATGATCCATTCGAAGAAATTATTGAATTGTGTCGAAATTTAAAAAATGCTTAATTCGAAAAAATAATTGCAATATATAATAATTTACAAACCCCAAAAATTTAAAAATTGTCGATTTGTAAATGTTATTGAATTATGCCAAAGTTATAGAACTGTCCAATTGGCAAAAATAAATTGCAACGTAAACAAATTTACAAATCCCAAAAATTAGAAAATTATGGATTTACAAAAGTTATTGAATCGTGAAAAAATTTTCGAAATGCTTAATTCGCAAAAATAAATTGCAACGTAAACAAATTTACAAATCCTAAAAATTAGAGAATCGTCGATTTGCAAAAGTTATTGAATCGTGAAAAAATGTTCAAAATGCTTAATTCGCAAAAATAAATTGCAACGTAAACAAATTTACAAATCCCAAAAATTAGAGAATTGTCGATTTGCAATAGTTATTGAATCCTGCCAAAAATGTACAACTGTCCAATTGGCAAAAATAAATTACAACGTAAACAAATTTACAAATCCCAAAAATTAGAAAGTTATGGATTTGCAAAAGTTATTGAATCGTGAAAAAATTTTTAAAATGCTTAATTCGCAAAAATAAATTGCAACGTAAACAAATTTACAAATCCCAAAAATTAGAGAATTGTCGATTTGCAATAGTTATTGAATCGTGCCAAAAATGTACAACTGTCCAATTGGCAAAAATAAATTGCAACAAAAACAAATTTACAAATCCCCAAAAATTAGAAAAGTAACGATTTGCAAAAGTTATTGAATCGTGCCCAAATTTTATTACTGCCCAACTCGCAAAACTAAATTTGCCACATCAAATGTTTACAAATCCCAAAAATGAAAAAGGTTATTGAACAAAAGGTTATTGAAAGGTTATTGCAAAAAAATTCCTGAAACACCAAATCCGTAAAAATGAATCGCAACAAACCTAAACGCGCAAACTACCTCAAAACCCCAAACTCTCAAAAATCAATAGAAATAATTGTATTCATAAAACGCGTAATTGGCGCAATTCCCCGGAACTACCAAAGAACAGCATAAAATAGTGCTATTATAAAAACACAATAACTCAAGGTCCACAGGCAAATTAGAACAATTAAAATTTCTGCCAAACTGATTTCGTTTGATATTAAGAGAGAAAGTATCGCGCGAAACAAAAGCCTGTACTCTTTTTGTGAAATAATTGCAAAATGCGTTCTAACAAGACTATGATATTCTATTAGTCTAGTTATTCTCTAAAAACAAAAATGGAACAAAAATGAAACGAGATTTGTTACGGGATGAATCAATCGAATCACAATTGTATAACAGCAGTAACGTACACGGATACACGCGATTTTCGTAGCTAACAGAATTTAAAATTCCATTATTCGTTTAAAATTTCGTTGAGTTGTAAAAAATTAATCTTCGATCGAGCTGTGTAACGCGTTGCGATATATTGTTATTATCATCCCTTAATACGCACAATATGACCAGTACGTAAATGAGAACATTTTGTTCCTACGATTGAAACGATGTTACGCTTTTGTTGTTGGATTTAAATGCGATCGAAATGTTGTGGAACGATTGTGAAATACAGTTTCAGCAGCTGCGTGATTTAAACAATTTATTCGATATTGCGACGCGTTTGATGGCATGATATTTAGAGTTGGGGATGTTTTATGGAAGTTTTGCTGTGGAAGTTTGTGGTTAGACAGAGGGTAAGAGTACAACCTCTAGAGAGGGTTATAAATATTTATTTATAAATTAATGGAATGTATGTAATTTATTGTTTGTATATATTGTTTTTAGAAGTAGAATTGAAGAGCACTAAAATTATGCAAGGTTGATGTAATTTTTAAATGGTGGCAATATGTAATAGATAGCGCTGTGATATATTATAATGGTGTATTATATTATGTATTAATATTATGTTATATGTATACTACATTTTACATGTACATTGTAGTATATTATATGTACATAATGCAATATTATATAATGTACAAATAGTCACAGTTTCTAATCTTCAAACCTCCAAATCCCTCAAACACCTCAATTATCAAGTTTATATTTAGAATTATACTTGATAATTTTGGGGTTCGAGAAATTATGTATGTATAATATAATATATGTATAATATACAAACTTGATAATTTTGGGGTTTGAGAAAATTGGAAAAGAATCAGAAAATTTGAGTATTTGTGGTTTGAACAATTAGGCAATTTAAAATTTTGTGCATTGGAAAATTACACAATTTTAAAATTTTGGGGATGAGAAGATTTGAAAATTTCAAAACTTGTGGATTAGAAAATTGCAAAATTTGAAAATTTGGAACTTTAATATAGTTATTTAAAGATTAAGAGATTTACAAGTATGCAAAGGGAAGTGGACAAATTGTAGTTAATGCAAGTTAGGAAGTACAAGATTTCTAAATCTCAGAATTTGAAAATTTGACAATGTAAAAATTTTTGCACTGAAATATTTGAAATTTGAGAATTTGTGAATTAGAGGATTTAAAATTAAAAAATTTGAGGATTGAAAGATTAGAAATTTGAGAATATAATAATTGAGAGATTGGAAATGTGAAAATTTATAGATTGAAAGATTTAAAATTAGAGAATATGGGAACTGAAAGATTGGAAATTTGAAAACATAGGGATTGAAAGATTGGAAATATGAGAATTTGTAGATTGAAAGATTTAAAATCTGAAAATTTGGAGATTGAAAAATTGGAAATTTGAGAATATAGGGATTAAAAGATTAGAAACCTGAGAATTTAAAAATGAAATACATTACATAAAAATCACATACATGAAATACAAATGTAATAGTTCTAGTGTTAATTATAAATTACCTCAATTAGACTTGTCTCTAATAAAACCAAACTTGAAACATTTTAACTCGTATCACTGTAAAAGCTATGCTCGAAATCATATTGAACGCAAACGCAGTCACCATTACCCAAAACAAGACAAAGTAGTTCCACGAACGAATTTTGGTCAGAAAATCTCATTTCTGTAAAAGAAGAAATGTCCCTTTTTATTGTAAGCACTTTTCAGTGTTGTCGTGTTTGTCGTAATTACTAATGCTTATCCCGGGGTGTCAGCCAAGCTAGAATACGAGATAGGAAAAGATTAGGCGAAGGATTTACGGTGCAACACTTAACGTTCTCGTTTCGTTCTTTTTTCTTTTTCAGGAACGCCATTTACAACATAAGTCTGCACGACCTAACGGAGATCGTCGACCAGGTGAGTGGAACGTTAAAAAAAAATAAAAATGGGAGCTGTATGCACAGAGCCTATGGGGATGGCTCGATAACGAATGATTGAGTGATCTAGATTACGCTATTCCCTTCGAATCTGCAGGGTTTCAGGTCGTTTTAAACCCTCTGCAACGCCGTTATCTGAAATTCTAACGCGAGACAATTCCGATTTTATCGCGGAAACTTTGCTGCCTTTTTTTTTTTAATCCTGGATGGAGAAATACGCTCGGTGGTATGCATACTCTCGTGTTACGACAACGCGATGAAAAATAAAACGTACGGCGTAAAAATAGTTACCCTTTCGTTTCGAGTGGTACACGTGTTAGATTCGTTGTTGAATTGGATACCGAGTTTCAATAGTGGGAATTGACTACGGGATACGTGATACTTTGGATATTTTTATCGATTTCTGTGTTTATAGTTTCGCTATTTCACTGGTTCATTATTTTATCATTTTAGTGTTTGATTATTTTACAAGATTACCAGATCTCATAAATTCTTTAATTTTTCAATATCACAGTATTATAGTATTATAGTTATATAATTTTCAATTTTTGTAATTCTACAATTTTTTTATTTTACGATTTTACAAAAATTACTATTCTAAAATTATAAACTTCACGTTGATATTTAAAATCAATGATTCGTAATTCATATTTAAAGTTAATATAGTAAAATTATAATTATATACAGCGTATATGCTTTGTGAATAATTATGAAACTTTCTAACTTGAATACACGGTGCAATTAGAGTGATGGGTTCGAGCGGACGGTTGACTGCGGTCGTGAACAAGCGACTTCGCACCAGGACAGTGTAATCGTTTAATAACAAATTCTGCGAGATCCACGTTTCCATGAATTCTCTCATAACGTTCTTGTAACGTAGATTTAATCTTTAAAGATTGTGCGTTGCAGCGTGACGATTAAACGACACGTGGAATCATTAGGACTCCAACGAGTGAATATAAGTGGACGGTATCTAAGAAATGAATTCCACTTCGAACGACTCGAGTTTATTTTGCTATGTACTTGATGACTCGAGAGTGTCTCTTCGAAGATTTTTCACATTCTACAAAAGCTCTGGTCGTACAATTTTTGTGATATCAGCGAGGGAAAACAGTTTCTGATTTTCTATTCGTTTAGCTAAAATTCGGGTAGAGATGGAAATGCGAATGACGTACGAAGTGGGTCTTTTCACCAAACTGACCTAAGCAAGTAATAAAATAAACAATACCTCGACACGAATAGAAAATTGCAAATAAAAAACTACTGCTAAGAGTGTGACAACCACATGTGACTAACGATAAACCAAAAATACTCGCTAGAATGTAATGACTCTTATTACTGCTACGGATGAATTTGATATGAAACAAATGTGAAGGAACGAAAAACTATTTTATTGTATCGTTTATACTTGTACTGTCTAACCTACTGTAATATACATTTTAAGACATAAAACATCATTTCAATGTAATATTAAATTCTGTTCGTATAGATTTTAAAACGTCGAGATTCTTTCGTGAACGTTCAATGTTTACGATAGAATTGATTAAGTTAAACAAACAGTTGCTAGTTTAATTATACAAATGAAATTATTCTTCGTTTCTTTGAAAACACCCCTTTTCGTGCATTCGATACCTTCGCTTAACGATATTCCACGGTTTTGGTATTTACAGAAATAACTCCGACCTGCAGAAGTGGATTCCCAGATAAATTGAATTATTACCAGTCTGCGTCAGTCGAAATGACATCCATATTTATAAAACGAACCGGAATCTTCGCCCTGCAAGATTTATGAAAGACGAAGCAGAAAAGAATTCATTTGTTTATCCATTTATCGATCGGTTCGTACAAATTTAAACGGTTCAGTATCTGTATGTGCGTCGTCGTGTCGACAATATTTAGCGACGGTCTCGGACGCGGTAGAATCTATGACGATTCTCAAACTTCGCTATGAGTGGACTGTATGAATGGATTGACTTCGAATATGAACAAAAACTGAATTTATTGTAACGGTAGTGGTTTGCGTATAAGTTAATGTATAAATGTATAAATGTATAAATGTATAAGTGCCGAAACTGAATACGTAACGAATGCTTGCTAGTGTCAAAGGTTTACTAGTGTCTAATGATTTCAAAGATTTTCTAATGTCTAACTGTCCGACGCTTTCCCACAATCCAGGAAAGCTCGGAATGGGCGTCGCTCTTCCTCAAAGTTGGAAGGGATGAAACAAAATAATATTCCTATTGGCTAAAAAACTATGGAGTGGAAATGGCAAAAAGTGACGTGTAGAAAGTTCGGTTTTTCCCCAAAATGACCGTAGCGAGTAATAAACCTAAGGAGTGCCTCGACATGAATAGAAAATGCAAACAAAAGACTCTACGACTACGGCTAAGGGTTCTGGCCCCAGATGTACTGGCAATAAATCAAGAAAAAACTCGCTAGTATGTAATGACTCCTTGGGTCCTATTTCTGCTACGACTCAAGGGCTATTGAAATAAATGAACTGTTTTCTAAAAGATCTAAAATTTACGAACTATTGTGCCCAAAACTTGGCCTAAGGTCTAAACCTCTATAACGAGTATTCTAAAACCTAACATGCCGCCCGCCTTGAACGACTATGTTCAAAATAAACAAAGAACTAAACGAGATACATTGTTGCACGCTAATGACTAAAATATGTGTAACTGTATAAACGCAAAATCAAGTATGACGCATTATAATCTAAAAATATGAATAAATATACGCCATAATATGTAACTATACAATAGGTCATGTGTGTTATATACAAGTGTATGAATGTAAGTGTATCTGTTTGCGTCTGTTTTTAAAATCAATAATCAAAGTTCTATATGCAATTAGTCTATATCAATAGGCAACGGAACTAAATTCTTCAGTGCCCGTTTATAAGTGCCCTGCGGAGTCTTGACTGTAACCACCCGGATTACACCATCTTCTCCTGGATGAACAGCAACAATCCGTCCAAGTTGCCATTGGAGTGGAGGAGAATTGACATCTTTTATTGTCACCAAAATGCCCTCCTTGATGTCTGTGTGCTTGCCATCATGCCACTTGCTCCGAGTGTGCAGCTCCTGCAAATATTCTGTGTGCCACCTCTTCCAAAAATGTTGTTTAATTTGTTGTATGTGTTGCCAGAGGGACAGCTTATTCGATGCAATATCAGTCAGATCATGCTCGGGTAAAGATACCAACGAATCACCTATTAGGAAGTGACTAGGTGTTAGGGCTAAGAAGTCATTAGGATCTGAGGATATGGGTGTCAAGGGGCGTGAATTAAGGATGGCCTCAATCTCAACAATTAGAGTATAAAATTGTTCGTACGTAAAAATAGCATCGCCTATAGTTTTATATAAATGTCTTTTGAACGATTTCACCGCAGCCTCCCAGAGCCCACCAAAGTGTGGAGAACGGGGAGGAGAAAAGTGCCATTCTATGCCTTCTTGTGTCAGGAACTGCCGAAATTTATCTGTATAATCAATGGAACGTAAAAACGCTTGAGTTTCCGCAATTTCTCTACTGGCGCCTACAAAATTAGTGCCATTGTCCGAATAAATGTGACGCGGTTTACCCCTTCTAGCTAGAAATCTTTTGAGTGCTCCTATACATGACTCTGTCGTTAAATCAGTAACTAATTCTAAATGCGTAGCCTTTACCGCAAAACAAACAAAGACCACAACGTAACATTTTAACTTTTTCTGATTTCTAAACTTTTTCTCCTTGATGAGAAAGGGTCCACAGTAGTCGATACCTACTGTTTCAAAAGGACGCATCTGTATAACTCTATCCTTGGGTAAATTGCCCATTACATATTGCGGAGTCTTGGGATTATACCTGCAGCAACGAATGCACTGGTGAATAACCTGTTTTACAATGCTTTTGCCAGCTAACGGCCAATATCTGTGTCTCACAGTGTTTAAAGTGGCTTGCACGCCAGAATGGAATTGATTTAAATGGATTTGTCTGATTATTAACTCGGTTATATAGTGTTTATGCGGTAGAACTATGGGGTACTTCAAATTATACCTAAGTTGGGAGTATTTTAACCTGCTACCGACCCTAATAAGACCTTTGTCATCAAGAAACGGATTTAAACTAACTAATTTACTTTTGCTATGTACACCTTTGCCACTTTCTAAACTCTTTAATTCCTTTGCAAAAATCTCTAATTGGACTAATTTAATAATACGGATGTGTGCATCCTGGATTTCTGAAACTGTCAATGGACCTGAGCATTTCTTGTTCTCAGGTTGCATGTTATAATAAAATCGGAAAATGTAGGCTACAATTCTATTCAACTGATTAATGGATGAGTATTTTTTCAATAAATCTAGATTCATGTGTGTAGTTAAAGTTACTGTGCGTTTTATTTCCGGAATTTCGACTAGTTTAACCTCACTAACTGGCCAAGACGCCTGATCTAAAGTTAACCAATGAGGACCAAATTTCCACAAACTATTATTTATTAATTGCGCAGGAAGTTGTCCTCGCGATACAAAATCTGCAGGATTATCTATAGACTTTATATGGAACCAATTATCCACAGATACCTCGGATTGTATTTCATTGACTCTGTTTGCCACGAATGTCTTTAGTAAGTGAGGTGAAGTTCTGATCCAATGTAACGTAATGCTTGAATCAGACCAAAATCTAATCATTTCAAAGTGTATTTGGGATAGTGCCTTTTTGACTTCTTTGTACAATCGTACAAGGAGCCTGGCCGCGCAAAGTTCGAGACGCGGTAATGATACAACTTTCAACGGGGCTACCCTCGACTTGGCGCATAACAAAAATACCGCGTGTTGTCCCAGCTCGTTGGTGGAGCGAACGTATAAGCATGCTCCATATGCCTTCTCGCTGGCGTCACTGAACCCATGCAATTGTAACTTTATTGTATCCTTTATGGAAATTCGGCGTGGCACAACAAAACTATGTAAAAGATGCAACTCATCTCTTATTTCTAGCCACGCTTGTTTGACTGACTGAGGAACCAAATCATCCCAATCAATCGTTAATTTCCATAATTCCTGCATTATAATTTTCGCCCTAATGATTACCGGCCCAAGCAAACCCAGGGGATCAAATAGCTGCGCGATTTGTGATAACAAAATTCTTTTATTGAGCTGCGAATGCTCCGAAGGCAATTGTTTAAACATATAGCTAATCGTATCATTTAATGGACTCCAATGAATCCCTAGCGTCTTTCTGCTTTCTGTAGAATCTAGGCATAATGATGTTCGTTGAGAATTTGATTCCAACTCAGCGAATAATCTTAGGTCATTAGAGGCCCATTGCCGTAAGTAAAACCCTCCTGCCTTTGCTAATTCACTACACTGTGTTTTGACCTCTAACGCAGCTTCAAAATTTTCTGCACCGGTCAAAAGATCGTCCATGTAAAAATCCTTCAAAAATATTGGTGACGCTATTGGATAATTTGACGCTTCATCTATAGCTAATTGTACTAGTGACCGCGTCGCCAAGAATGGAGCAGGCGCGGTACCGTACGTGACGGTGTTTAACTTGAAGCATCTAACTGCCTCATCCCTACTGTCCCGCCATAAAATCTTTTGATATTCCCTGTCTTCAGGGTGAACTAAAATTTGTCTAAACATTTTCTCAATATCTGCTATGATAACAATAGCATGCAGACGAAAACGTATTAAAATAGCAAATAACGTATCCTGTATAGTGGGACCAACTAATAATGTATTGTTTAACGACAACCCAGAACTACTTTTCGCCGATGCGTCAAATACCACTCTAACTTTCGTGGTCACACTAGAATCCTTCACAACCGCATGGTGCGGTAAATAATAACCTACGTTACTATCCTTCTGTACTTCTGTCATATGACCTAAATCTAAATATTCCTTTAAGAAGGCTGTATATTGTTTCTTTAAATCTAAATTCAATTGTAGCTTACGCTCTAAACTATAAAATCTCCTTAACGCCATGGTTTTTGAGTCTCCGAGCGACTCGCGACTATCATTAAAAGGCAATCGTACAACATAACGACCCTCTTCATTGCGAGTTACGGTATCTACAAAATAGTCTTCGCAAGTCTTTTCTTCTAAAGACAAAAATCTCTGCTCTGGAATTTCTTCCATTGCCCAAAAACGCGAGATTTGTGTTTCTAACGAGGTTGCCAAATGGCAAACTCTAATTGCCCTTTGTCTATCATGGATTCTATTACCTACTTCCCCGGTTACTATCCATCCTAACTGTGTGTTTTGTAAAATCACCGACGAATTATCTATTTGGATTTGACCAGTCTCCAATAAGTGATAAAATAATGCATTCCCAATAAGTGCATCTATTTCTCCCGGTATATGAAAATCTGGGTCGGCTAATTGAATATGCCTGGGTAAATCTAACTTCCTAATATCGATCTGCCTTAATGGCAATCTACCTGTTATCGATGGTAGCGCAATAAACGTTACCTGTGCTTTGTACGGTCCAATTCTCGACTTAATGTTTGCCTTTACTATGTAATTCGCATTAACATTAAGCTGCCCTAAACCCGAAAATGACAGGTCAATGTTGTGCTTATCTAATTGTAACAAGTCCGCGAATTTGTGAGTAATGAAATGTGTTTGTGACCCGCTGTCTAGTAATACGCGGCACGTATGCTCCTTATTGTATCTGTCTAAAATTGTTATTCGCGCTGTTCCTAATAATATCTCTGATTCACCTGAAACTGTTAGTGTTGTCTTAACTATATCCGCGGATGTCGAAGGTGTCGGTGTAAGTGGCGTTTTGTTCGTCACGTCTTGTGTTTCTGTCGGAAAATGAAGTAAAGTATGGTGTTTTTTGTCACATTTGCGGCAACTCCCTAATCGGCAATTGGCCACTGTATGGCTTGGACGTAAACAATTTAAACATAATCTAGTTTTCCTAACTGTATTCAAGCGTTCTTTAACCGGTAATTGTAAAAATTTGTTGCATACGTAAATTTGATGTTCTCCTTTACAAAGAACACAGAGCTGTTTATGTTCATCCGTCGCAATGTATGATTGATTTCTAATCTGTGGTTTCGAACGTAACCTATCTTGAATTCCATGTGGCCTTGACGAATTTAAATTGTCTAACGCTAAATCATCCCCACGTGCATGTTTATTGATAAATTCTAATAGCTGTCTAAATTTAGGAATCTCCTCGTCCTCTAAAGTACGCTCCCAAGCGCGACGAGTGTTTCTATCTAGCTTGTTTGAAACGATATGTATTAAAATAGTGTCCCAATGTTCGATGGGTTGATCGACCGCTTGCAACGCGTTAACGTGTACCTGAGCCTGTTCCGCTAATTGTCGAAGGCTTGCAGGCGTATCGCGAGTGATTTCTGGCAAATCGAACAAAATCTTTAAGTGAGCATTAATGATCTTTCTGGGCTTGTTGCATCGCTTTCGTAACAAATCCCAAGCTACTAAGTAGTTTCCTTCCGTCGCGTTTAAAGATTCGATTACTGTGGACGCCTCCCCACGGAGCGCATTCTTTAATAGATGAAATTTTTGAACCCCAATTAAATCTTCGTTTTCATGCACTAACGATTTGAACGTGTCATGAAAACTATGCCACTCAATTGGGTTGCCGTCGAATGGCTTAATCTCAATTTTTGAAAGAAGGGAACTTGTGGACTTTACAGTGGTTGGCGATTCTAATAATCTACTTGTAGATGCCGGTCTACCTATACCACGCAAACTTTTTAATTTATCGGTAATCAATTCCGCGGCTTTGTAGTATTGCTCCTCAAAAGATTCCCACTCCACGGCGTGGTTCGCATCTTCTTCTTTAATCTCTATCGCGGTTTGAACTTCCGAAAATGTAGTATGCAGTTGCTCTAGTTTTAATTGTCGCGTTTCTAATGCGGCAATGGCAAATTCTGTGTGTTCATGTAAATATGAGACTATACGCGTTATCTGAGCTTTGGCGTTAGCTCGCTGTCTTTTCAATAATTTTAAATCAGTAGATTCCGCGGAAGTGGCCATAATTGTTGAGATTGAAACTTACAAGGAAATGAATGAAAGGAAAATGATTCGTTAGCACTCACCGACACGAAGTCTCGATACTGATGTCTCTGGTTGATGCTGCCGTTTCTGCAACACCTTCCTGAAGCTGCTGAGCTGAACGGATCTCTGCTTCCCTGGATGGATGGCCTATCACCGTCGGTCCGAAGTCTTCAAAAATTCGCCTGGCTGCAACAATCTTCTTCCAATGCTCGTAGCGCTGCTTCCCGACGGAGCACGATGCTTTCTTGAAGTATGTGTCACAAATTGACCACACAAATGTCTTTGAGTCCAAATCACCACTGATCCGCTACTCGAAATCAGTCTCGAAGTCACGAATAAAGACAGAACAATTATCTGCTTTGAATGTTCTTCCAAAACCGGAACCACTATCCGGCTCGAAGGACCAAAAAATGTATGTGCGTCGTCGTGTCGACAATATTTAGCGACGGTCTCGGACGCGGTAGAATCTATGACGATTCTCAAACTTCGCTATGAGTGGACTGTATGAATGGATTGACTTCGAATATGAACAAAAACTGAATTTATTGTAACGGTAGTGGTTTGCGTATAAGTTAATGTATAAATGTATAAATGTATAAATGTATAAGTGCCGAAACTGAATACGTAACGAATGCTTGCTAGTGTCAAAGGTTTACTAGTGTCTAATGATTTCAAAGATTTTCTAATGTCTAACTGTCCGACGCTTTCCCACAATCCAGGAAAGCTCGGAATGGGCGTCGCTCTTCCTCAAAGTTGGAAGGGATGAAACAAAATAATATTCCTATTGGCTAAAAAACTATGGAGTGGAAATGGCAAAAAGTGACGTGTAGAAAGTTCGGTTTTTCCCCAAAATGACCGTAGCGAGTAATAAACCTAAGGAGTGCCTCGACATGAATAGAAAATGCAAACAAAAGACTCTACGACTACGGCTAAGGGTTCTGGCCCCAGATGTACTGGCAATAAATCAAGAAAAAACTCGCTAGTATGTAATGACTCCTTGGGTCCTATTTCTGCTACGACTCAAGGGCTATTGAAATAAATGAACTGTTTTCTAAAAGATCTAAAATTTACGAACTATTGTGCCCAAAACTTGGCCTAAGGTCTAAACCTCTATAACGAGTATTCTAAAACCTAACAGTATCGTTCGGTTTCGCGCTGAAAATTTCATTCAAACGTTCTTCCTCAAATATTATTAACTTTCCTAAATTTAATCTTTTTGTATTCTAATCCAATGGAGAAACTTCAGTGAAAATTAGAAAGAGATTAGACATTAATTTAAAATTTAAAATAAAATTCAATTATTATAAAAATTTAGAATAAAGATTATATTCAAATTTTGGTTAGAAGTTAAAAAAGAAAGAATAAAATTTATACTAACATTTAGAACTCAAAATGAAAACTTGAGTACAGTTTACACTAAAATTTAGATTAAATATTGAAATAGAAATTGTAATATTCATACTAAAATTTAGGTTATCATAATATAGATATTCAAATCAAATGTTACCTGCCACAGAAATGACTGAAATAGAAATTCCGATAAAATTAACACTAAAATTTAGGTTATAGCTTAAAACAGAAATTGGAGTAAAACACTGAAATTTAGATCAAAACTTAAAATAGAAATTAGAATAAAAATTACATTAAAATTTAATATACTTAAGCCAAGCAAGATAGAATTAACTCTGAAACTACTGAAAGTCTATAACTTAAGACCTAACTCCAATAAAGCTGAGCTGCAAATCAAAACTCGCGATAAGCCGAATCTTAACTTAAGAAATTAGTAAAATCCTAAGATACTAAGTTAACAGCACTTCGCTATTCCAATTAACGTATTAATATTGATGGGAGTACTTGAGCATCCCAAAAGTGACACCTAAATCAATAAACCACATTTACCACAAAACTACATCTACCCATTGCAGTGTCAGGTAATCGATCAATCATTGCCAAATCAGCGAACATGCGTACGTACATACGTGCATTTCTCTCTTTTATTTTCGTGCAACTCGATCTCGATCTCAATCGATTACCAATCGTTGAATATCGCTGAAGGAACGCTTGATTGACCGTCGAAATCGAAAAAAACGATCTGATCGCGGTTTCTCAGCCCCGTGAAAACGGAGAACGAGCTAATTACCCTGACGCAACTTTAGATCGTTTGTCGGCGATCTACAATGTAGAACGTTTCGCGAGCATAAGGCGAAGGGAAAGTCTTTCGATCGATTTCACTGTCAAAAGGTTTCCCAGTTTCCCACGACTGCTTGTAATTAATTACCCGGCGATATTAGTCCGGTTAATTTTCTCCTTCGTACGAATGCGAGTTCTAGTCATTTGCAGGTGGGGGTGACGAAAGTAAAAATTCCATATGTACAGTTACACAGAGGTTAGAGGTTTAGAGTTGCATACTAATCTGTATCTTCAATTACCGATATCTTCAAATTTCTAAATTCAGAAATATTCAAATTTCCATCTCATACCACTTTTCTCATAAAATCAGAAAAAGATGATTCAAAGTACCATGTTCCGGGACCAAGTACAAGAATTCATGTGCAGTTGCATTTTTTTTAACGGAAATCATTCACTCGGTTGGACTCTCTACGTAAAAAATTACTGGGGTACAATACTAAAATATGTATCGAGGTATTTTAAGAAAATATCGTTATCGAAGATGCTGGTTCATGGCAGCCAAATTTGGAGTTCTTCCAGGAAGATGGTGCACCGATGATCATACAATATTTCAAAAATAAGTATGGCAAATCTCGATATCTTGGCCAACCTGATCTGATCCCCTCGATTTTTTCTATGTGGTTATTTGAAAGATAAGATTTACGCAAATCCTATAAATTCTGTGGGATCTAAAAGAACGGTAATGCAGTGTGCAACAATAAACAGATCGCCTTTACACGGTTATGAAAATTGCGAAGCGTTTGATCTTCGATAAATTTTCTTAAAATACCTCAATATCATTTTTCTGCCCCAATACTTTTACGTGGAACGGCAAAATACAACTGTGTCAAAAATTTTGTAGTATCATTTATGAAAAACTGTGCAATTGAATGCATATTAGTACGCTTCTAACAAATAGGTATTTGGTCCCATGAGTCCCATGGTTCAATCATCCAATGATTCCATAATCCCATATTTTCCTTTCAATCACTTCTTTGACATCACGCTTTTGACATTTTCTACTTCTACATTGGTAACGAAATTATGATCTAATACACTTGCATAAACCATCTCGTACACTGACAAACACGGTAATAAGATCTAAAAGATAAAAATGAACACATGTATAAGAATGTATTACACTGTTAAGAAGACTGGAGTCTTCTGAACTGTCTGGACGGGAAACATTTATTTTATTTCTCCGCTTGCTGCACTTACAAATTACATCTTACCCTGTTACACATTCTTGCTCCACTTTTGAAGTATTGTTTATACTTTCGACCAACTTGCTTTTCTTCGTGAACTTGTGAATAGACTGTACTGGGCAAATTTGTAAATTTTTCACCATTCTTACGGTTGCAAACTTCAGGTTGGGTTAAGATATTTAGTTACTTATTATTTTACGATATTGTTTTAGTTGGTCGATATCAGCAAATAATGATGTGTTCAGGTATTAATGTCAAGAAAGGTTGGTTGATAATACTGTTATGGTGAAAAGGTATTAATTCATTTTTGATAATTTTAGGTGTAGTCTTGATACAATATTTGGATTTACTGAAAGTCGCATTGTACATATGCATAAGTATATGTATACGCATCAGTATAACTTCCGAGTATATACTTTTTACTGTAGCTGTTATCACAGACGTGCACCACATATTTCTTCATATCTTCATCTTCATCCTCATCATCGTTACTATATGTATATACAGCATACATTTATACGACCTCCTTCATTAGCATACATAAACAAAATGAGTACACATTCTTCAGTGTATATATGCACCCAGTAAATTATTCTCCGATACATTTCTTATTTTATTCGATTCACATTTACGTTCATTAAGAGCTCACCTAATCTCCGTTGTTTTATAATGCTATTAAAGCAAATATATTTTTTATTCACACGAAATCTAAGGAACTTATATTCAAATTTTCAGATCTACATCTTGTCACCTTACAAGTTCACTTTTGATATTTTTCAGTTTTATTAAGTTTAATGTTCAAATGCAGCTATACAAGAATACGAAATTTTGAAGCGTTCAAATTAAAAATTACAAACATAAAACTTAAAAATATACAATTTTTGCGTAAGAATATGTTCAAACTTCTCGGCATAAAAATAGAAAAATTGAAAATGTAAACAATTAGAAACCTATATTCAAATGTTCAGACCTACATCTTGTCACCTTACAAGTTTTAATTAGTTATTTGAAAATACAATCACCATCCTATTCGCAATTTGAAGATATAATCAGCGTCATATCGGAGGTGTCCCGTTGAAAAGACCGATCAAGACAATTTCCGATGAGTGACTATATCAGACATAGAAACAGGCAGACAAATGGATACATATGAAGTTACTGTATAAGTCTACAGACCAGGTGTCACGCGAATTCGAATATGTATCAAAATATCGAGTACCTACGTAAACATACAGGTAGAACAAGAGACGCAGAGATTTTAAAGTCGCCAAACGATTGAAAGTGTCCGAAACTATCGAAAACGATACCAAACGATTATTCTTGTTTTCCCGACGACCGACGTCGACGACCAAGTATCGTCAACGAGTTATAGAGCTTTCAACGTGTTTCCAGTCGATTCTACGCGTGAAAAAGTATCGAAACGATACCAAACACGGTTTTTATCGATTCGATCGACGTCGACAGGTTCCCGTCGTCAGATCGCCGCCAAAATCTATACAACAAATTTAGCGTGTCTCTCCAATCCACCCTCAAAATTTCAAGCGAAAAGACGCAAAATTGCGTCCGGTAGCGTACAGACAAACGAACAAATCACCCCGTTCAAATATGCTATAGTAATTATTACAAGTCTCCTATAATCAGCGTCGAAATTTCCAATGAAATCGTTCGAACGTGTTCAAGGTTTAGATTCGCAATAATTAACTGACCAAAGAGCCGAACCTGTTATTGTTAGATCGGTTAACCACGTAATTATCCGACGTCGTAATAACTACTAACTACTAATCGGTTTGCTCAGTCCATTGATATTGCTCCATTGTAATACCTTGGTATTACAAGGTATACCTTAAAAATTTCGAGACGGACAATTGCGTCCTCTGCAAACGAATTTCAGGAATAATGTTCGATAATACAGAGCACGTGACGCACCTAAAACTGTTCTAAAACTAGTGTCCGATCGAAGGATTCGGAAGCACGAACGAGGCGCCATGGCGCCAGTGAAACTTCCTGGAAGAAGGCCGGTCGTTAAATAAGGGAGAGGAAACGAAAGCGCCGAAACGACGAGGATAACGATAGCCGTTGGAAGCTGAAACGAAAGAGATCAGCGCACGGTGTCTGGCAGAGTGGCTTTTCGACGAGCTGCAATTTCGTCGGCAGCCAGAGCAAGAAGGACGTTGTTGACGTCGTAATCCCACGACGAAAGTTTTCCGCGGGGCTAATTGAGTCTACCAATGCCCCTCTGCCCTCCGAGCTATTTCTACCCTTCTGCCATGCAGAATCCGCGTGGAGACGCAACTTTTGTCGCGATTGTTGGCGCAAGCTCGATGGAGACGCCATTCCTGACCGCTAGATAACGGATGAGAGATGAAAGGTGGATTGATATCGATTTATTGCTCGTGGGATGATCTGGGGCTCTCGGAAAGAGTTCGGGCTTTTCGGGGTGACGAATATTTTTGAGGTGGATTTGGGAGGTTGGGAGTTTTGGGAAATTGAGGATGACAGTTCTTAGTTTTTATAGACTTGCGAGGCAGAGCATGTGGGAGTTTTGAGGTTTTGAAAGTTAAGCATTGAGGGATTTAGGAATTCAGAAATTTAGAACTCTGCAAATTCAGAAATTCAGAGAATTAGAAATTGGGCAGTTGGGAAATTGGAAATTCCGAAAATTGGAAATTTAGAACTCTGGGAAAGTAGAACTCTACAAATTCAGAAATCGAAAGAATTAGAAATTAGGACTTAGAAAATTGGGAAATGGGAAAATTGGAAATTTGGAATTTTAGAAATTTAGAAATTTAGAAATTAAGAAATTAAGAAATTAAGAAATTCAGAAATTAAGAAATTTGGAAGCTTAGAAATTTAAAAATCTGGAAAAAAAAATTCAGAAATCTCCAAATTTCCAAATCTTGATATCCATAAATTTAGAAAATTAAAAAATGTCTTTATTTCTTAATTTACTGTTCCCATATTTCTTAGTTGTTTCAGAAAACAAAATTCCTCTAATTACAATCAGAGGTAAGCTAAGAACTCCCCATATTTTTCTCCAGTGTATGTTTTTCCCATGTTCTGAATGTTAACAACAAAAACGAGTTTAGTATGCTTAACAAGTAAGATAATTCCGCTCGCGTGTTTTTACATATGAAGTTTTCTTCTAGATACATATCTTATAACCGTTGTTTCTTCGTGGCATTAATTACATGCAACCTACAATTTACAATCTGAAACATTTTTATTACGTTAGATCCAGTGTTCTGTGGTAGATACGAGTAAATTTGGTTCGCATGTGGGAGCTATGAATCTAAGAACCTATGAACGGAGCCCGCGACGCGGGAATTACCAAATTTGCGCCGCCTCCGAAAAGGTTGAAAAAAAAAATATACTGATCGAATTGAGTAACCTCCTCCTTTTTCGAAGTCAGTTAAAAATGTTATTCTTGCATTGCGATTATGCTAGCAATTTCACTGTTTCTTTACGTTTGATTCGGACGTTTCGTTCGCTCTTCCGTTTTACGTTATGCAAACTAATCAGCTGAATCGATCAAACTTCCGTTAGGAAATATACAAAGAAACCCGACAGATTCGCTTATATAGAAATCTTACTGTAATAGGTTTAGAAGAAATGAAGTATGAAAGTATCGGATATTTGACGGTTCAGGAAATCGAGATATCGAATCCAGCTACTTACATATTAGCCTGATAATGGGTTGTCTATAGCATGGGTGCTTATGCATGATAATCGCGTTATCGGATCATCCGGATAATGCGATTACACGTACCATCCGGATAAATACAGGTACCCGTAACTTCCAAGTATGCGATGTAATTCCGAAAATCTCACAGACGCGAAAAGATTAAACATCCGATATTTTTTATTCAAGAATCTTCAAAAGGAATGTATTTTAATCTAGTTTCAGATTTTATGTTTTTGTAGATGGATTCAGAATTTTTTATTTCTGGTTATAATCAATGATATGCTATTTTGTATTGAATGTACAATGAAAAATTGGGAAGGGTTTGGTAAATATGATAATGAAACGAGTTTTACTGGGGTAGGTTCATAATTTGAGAAAAGTAAAAAATTATATTTTTGGGGGAAGTGTGTGATACAATTCTTTAATTTGGAGGGGCGTTTGGTTCCAAATTTTCTAATTTCTAAATTTCCAAAGTTCCAAGTTTTCAAATTTCCAAATTTTCAAATTTCCAAATTCCCAAATTTCCAAATTCCCAAATTCCCAAATTCCCAAATTTTCAAATTTCCAAATTTCCAAATTCCCATTTCCCCAAATTTCCATTTCTCCAACTTCTCATTCCCCCAAATTCCAATCACCCAAAGTCCCATTTTCCCAAATTCCCATTTCCTCCAATTCTCATTTCCCCAAATTCCCATTTTCCCAAATTCCCATTTCTCCAACTTCTCATTCCCCCAAATTCCCATTTTCCCAAATTCCCATTTCTCCAACTTCTCATTCCCCCAAATTCCCATTTTCCCAAATTCCCATTTCTCCAACTTCTCATTCCCCAAATTCTCATTTCCCCAAATTCCCATTTTCTCAAATTTGTAAGTCCCTAAATTCCTAAACTCTTGAATCCCTAAATTCCCAAATTCCCAAATTTCCAAATTTCCATTTCCCCAAACTCCTAAATTTCCAAATTTCTAAATCACCAGATTTTCATAAATCGCAAAAATTATCACTATTAAAACACCCGAATTTTAAAAGTCTAAAAAATTTTCGAAATATAAACAAATTTCCAACAATACCAATATTATCTCAACATTCCATAATTAAAAAACTGAAAATTTTGAAAATTCAAAGACTATTCCTGAAACGTATTTGTGAATTCAAAAACAGAAAACTGTATAAATACGAAAGTGACGTGATAGAAAAGTGAAGTTTACATACCCATCGTGATCAAAAAGAAGGCAACGTCGCACGCTGGCGTAGAAACATAAATCTGGCAGGATGCGACGTTCGTTTCACTTTATTCGATGAAACGAAGGTGTCGATTCGTGAAACACTGGCTCGGATGGCAGGAACTTGATGAATCACGGAGGACATCCGGTTACCAAGTATCTTCTACCGTCAGAGACGATTTCTCTCTTCTCCAATTTTTATTCAAACACCGAAACGTCTATTTACGTTTCATTTGTTGATTGCTCCGTTTTTTAGTCTGGAATAACGCCGTCTGTTAGATAATAACAGATAGATCAATCATTCTTTATTGCTCCTCGTTTAATATTTGTATTTGATTTCATAATTGATATTTTCGTTCATTATGTCATTATTTTCTTGCGTTTGTTCTTTATTTGATAGTTCATATGTTTCTTCGTGAAAAATTGTTTATTGTTTCTTACTTTAAAGGAAATCAATATTATTATTCACTTTTTATGAAGTTTTTTGTAAATTGCTACTTGCTTAACAATATTTATTATTACAACTTTAAAATTCATTTTTTAAATGATAACTAAAAGTGCATTTCTTTTGTGGAAACTAAAAGTGCATTTCTTTTGTCGAAACTAAAAGTGCATTTTTTTGTTGAAACTAAAAGTGCATTCTTTTTGTCAAAATTAAAAATGCGTTGTTTCTTTCAAAATTAAAAGTGCATTCTTATTATGAAAATTAAATATCATTTTCTTTATCAATATTAAAGATACAGTGTTTCTTGCAGGATTAGATATGCATTTTTATTATCAAAATTAAAGTTTTGCTTTTTTTATCAATATTAAAAATTGTATGGACTCTTTCGAGATTAGAAATGCATTCTTACTACTAAAATTAGAAATGCACTGGTATTATCAAAATTAAGTTGCACTCTCCTCTTTAAAATTAAGAATATATTGACTCTTTCAAAAATTAGAAATGCATTGGTGTTATCAAAATTAAATTATACTCTCCTTATCAAAACTAAAAATTGCATTGACTCTTTGAAGATTAGAAATGCATTGGTATTATCAAAATTAAATTGCACTCTCCTCTTCAAAATTAAAAATACATTGACTCTTTCAAAAATTAGAAATGCATTCCTACTACCAAAATTAGAAATGCACTGGTGGTATTATCAAAATTAAATTTCACTCTAAAAATTTAAAAGTGTATTCTGTCTTCCAAAATGTTCTGAATATGTTTTGTTAAAATTATACTAGTTAATATATAAGATAAATTTAATTTAATATATTAATTGCATTTATTACTTACCACTAAACCTACTGACGTATAATGAGGTCTTAATTTCAAATTAAAAATGCAGTTGAAAAATACATAAATCGACAATTAAATCTAAAATCATATCAGCATTAATTCTTTATCTTGATGGAAATCAAGGGTAGATTTCACGAAAAGCATCTTATCAAAATTATGTAACTTACTTAAACTTGTAAACAACAATACTTATAAATTGGTCATTTGACCGTCTTAGTATATTTATCGCTTTAGTGATAGATTTAGTATTTTACTGTTTTTTGTCAATGTCGCCTTTAATCTTAAAAATAAAAAACATACCTACTAAAATTTTCTAAACCGCTTCATTTTACCAACAAATTAAAAACAATAAAATTCCCATAAATTTCTCACTTGAATAAAAGAACAGTGACGCGCACGTCGAGTCTCGCGAAGAATACTGTTTGTACAGAATAAAATAATTTTGGAGCGTTTGTTGTTCTCTGGTGAGAACAGTTGTAGGTTCGCGCGAGCGTGCAATCGTTCGCAGGCAAAAAGGAGCATTGTCTCGCATAATCAGCGCATAATGGCGCGATGTAAGGTGGCACGATGCACTTGTTGGCGCAGCGGAGATAAGGCGGCTCCGGAAACTGGCCGCTCGCGCAAGAAGCACGCTCGCCAGTTCGCGCACCTCTCGCTCGAGATCTTGACCCCGGTGCTGTTCGTTGCACCCTCGCTAACCTAACATCGTGAACAGGATTCTCTTCCGGCATTATATTAATCTTACCTCCTTCCAAATACTTTCATATTTATATGTATACACTTATATTTGTTTCTTTTGAGATATTTTACAGAAATGTTGATAGACATTTGATGATGAATAGTGGGGATTTGAGCGGTGGGAGGGGAAGGGTGGAAATTTGAGGTTTTTGGATTGTTAGAATTATGCAGTGATCGAAGACAACTTTGAACTATTAAATGGATGTTAAGCCAAATTTATTAAAATAATACTACAATGAACTGTTGATAACTGAACGATGGCACCTACACTTTTGTCGATTTTTTGATTTATGATTTTAGACATGGATTCTAGGATTTTGAAATTTAGGATATTAAAATTTCAGAATTTGGGAATTTGGGATTTTAAAATTCTAGAATTTGGGAAATGTGAGAATTGGGAAACGTGGGAATTGGGAAATTGAGAAATTTGGAAATTGGGAAATTTGGGAATTGGGAAATTTGGGAATTCGGAAAATTGGGGAATTGGTGAATTAGGAAATGTGGGAATTGGGAGAATTGGAAAATGTGGGAATTGGGAAATGTAGGAATTGGAAAATATGGGAATTGGGAAATGTGGGAATTGAGAAATGTGGAAATGGGGAAATGTGAAAATTTGGAAACGTGGAAATTGGGAAATGTGGAAATTGGGAAATGTGGAAATAGGGAAATGTGAAAATTTGGAAATGTGAAAATTTGGGAATTTGAAATTTTGTGAATTAAAGAATTTGATATTATAAAGTTTTGAATTTTGCAATTTGAAATTCTACGACTTACAATTTCATAATTCACATGTTTGGAATTTTGAAATTTTTGAAATTAGAAAACATAGTAATATAGCTGTTTTGTTCTACAAAAATTAAGTTATTTATAAAATTTTTGAAAATTTACAAATTAAGAAATGTAGAACCTTGGTAATTTATTTATATCACTTCTGAAAGTAGGAAAATAAACTTTTTCACAGAACTGAAAGAATCATCCAACGAAGAGTTAACAAGGATACAAGAACTACATTCTGATTTATTATTCGCTTCAGTGCATATTTACTCATTTTATATTCAGAATATCGATGAATGTTTTATATACACGTTTTTCTCAGACTTTAGCCTCTAATTTGATATAGCAGAACTATTGTTTCGTGATACCTTTTTGTACTGAAATTCTATTGGACTTTTTACGTTTCAAAAATCGGTGAAAACAATATTCACATTTCACTTTGCTTCGTTTGAATAATAATTATTCATTTTTGTTAAGAATATCGATGGCGCATCTATGTAATCATTTTTATGAAGTTTAAATCTTTGAATTGATATGCATTGAATGCCACTTTGAAATACTTTTGTGTCATAAAATTGTATTAGAGTTCAGTTTCGAAATAGCTAAAAACAGTATTCGAAAATTTAATTTGTTTCGTACAAATAATCACCACTCGTCTCTTACTAAAAATACAGATGGGGCATTTATGTAGTCATTTTTGTGGAGCTTGGAGCTTTAAATTGATATAGGGTAAGTACCATTTTGAAATACTTTTCTGTCATGAAACTGTGCCAGTCTTCATGCGTTCCAAAATAGCTGGATGCAATATTGGTGTACTAAGTTAATTCATATAAATAATTACCAGTCGTCGCTTATTAAAAATTCTGACGAGGCATTTATACAGCCTTATTCTTTAAGCTTTTAGCTTTAAATTGATATAGAATAAGTGGCAGTTTGAAGCACTTTTCTGTCATGAAATTGTGCAAGTCACCATACGTTCCAAAATAGCTAGAAACAATATTCGACAATTCACTTTGATTCGCACAATCAATAACCACTCGCCTGTTATTACAAATATTGATGGGGCATTTATACAATCTTTTTTGTTAAGCTTCAAGCTTTAAATTGATACAGAACAAGTACCATTTTGAAGTACTTTTCTGTCATGAAATTTTGCAAGTCTTCATACATTGCAAAATAGTCGTACATAATATTCAAAAATTTAATTTGATTCATACCAATAATCTTTCGTCTTTTATTGAAAACACCGACGAAGTATTTCTATATTCTTTTTCGTTATTCTTTAAGCTTTCAATTGAGGTTACACACGTGCCATTTTGCAAAACTTGTCTGTGACGAAATCAAGACAGTTTTTTACATTCAAAAATTGTTCTGACAGCTAGAAAAAGCATAGTCGCTTTGATCTATTGTTTATTTTAACAGCGAGACACGTTGTATTCAAAAACATTTATAAAACGTTTGTAGTTTTCTTTGTCGTGCTTTAAGCTTTAAATCGAAGTAGCACAAGTGCCATTTACTGATACTTTCCTGTCGTGAAATCATGTCGACCTTTCATAGTTGAAAATTGCCCTGATATAACCACAGGCGGTATACAAAATTCGCTTTGATCCATTATTTATTTTAACCACCGGCCACGTTGTATTAAAAATATTTATGAAATACTTATACTCTTCTATTTACCAAGCTTTGAGATACAAATCCGTGAAAAATATATGGCATTTCGCGATACTTTTTTGTTACGAAATTTGACCACCCTTTTATGCTCCAAAATTAAGGTAACAGATATGAGAAAAATTGTTTCAACGAATATGTTGCAAAGAACTAGCTTTAAAAATGTAAGAAATTGAAAGAATATAATAAATTAATAAATGTAACATATTACAAGATGCGACAAATTAAATACGTGTGTTAAATTATAAAATATAACAAATTCAAACTTGTAACGAATTGAAAAAATTGAATAAATTAAAAAACGTGGCATATTGAAATGTGTAAGGAATTTTAAAAAATGCGGAAAACCGGAAAACTTAACAAATTCAAAAATGCAATAAATTAACAAATTTTAACAACTAAAGAAATATAACAAATTTAAAAAATGTAATAAATTACAAAATATATGCTCACGAATATTTCCTTCCTCCTTTCATTATTCAATTTTAAAATATAAATACAAGTAATTTCATGTATTTAGAATCGTATCAAAATGTTTGAATCATCTCTCTACTATCAAACTACCATAATTACAAACAAAACAATGAACGTAATACTAGGAACATTTAACTGCACGAGATAAACCTCTAATTTATATCGTATGTTACACTTCATTACAGTAATTATACCATACAACAGATTATTTAAAGGAAAAGACATAATCATTATTCTTTTGTACATAATGTCGACAATCTCGCCATATATTGTAACAGGTATTTACATGTATTTAAATAATTACACATTCGAGTTACATACGATCAGTTTATCTGCTTAATCCGCCGCGTTATTGTTGTACACGTGTTTGTACGCATGCGAGCATTTCGATATATGTATAATATGTAGTTTGTTCAATGCGTGAGGCAGGGATTGAGAGTTGATGAGTTACTCTTTAGAGAATTTGGAAATTTAGAAATTTAGAGATTTTGGAGATGGGAAGTTAGGGATTTGGCAATTGTGGAATTGGGAAATTGGTGAAAATGGAAAAATTGGAGATTTGGGAATTTGGAAATTTGAGAATTTAGGGATTTGGCAATTGTGGAATTGGGGAATTGGAGAATTGGAAAATTGAGAAATTGGGAAATTGGAGAAATTGGAGAAATTGGAGATTTGGGAATTTGGAAATTTGAGAATTTAGGGATTTGGGGATTTGGCAATTGTGGAATTGGGAAATTGGAGAAACTAGAGATTTAAAAATTTGGAAATTTGAACATGTAGCGATTTGTGGGTCTAGGGATTTGACAATTGACGAATTTGGCAATTTAAGAATTTAAGAACCTGAGAATATATTAATTTACAAATTTAGTGTTTTAGGAATTTAATGTTTTAGAAACTCAGAGATTTGGAGATCACCAAAATTCCCTTAAACCAAATTTCCAGACGAAAACCAACCCTTTTTAAAAACTGATACTCTTCCAACGATAACTACTTTTCCCATCAAACTCAGACACAGCGATAAAAAATTAGGCGACAAGGAAATTCGCTAAAACCGAATTTTCGTCAGCTAAGAAAACACCACGAAGCAATTTCCTGAAGACATTTTGCAGGAGATCACCAACTGTTTTACGATCTTTTTGCTGCATCGCATCAATCATCATAAACCCAACGGTGCCAAGTTTCTCGAAGACAATTTTGCAAAACAACCAACAAACGCAACCAGAGGAGAAAAAAGCACACTCCAGCATCCACGTGTTTCACGAGGCCCCTGGGTTATAGTTTGTTTTTCCTGCGATCCAGAAACTGCTAAAAGATGTTCTCTGCGCTTGTTTTAAGCATGTGTCCTCCTTTTAACGCCTTTACTATACCGGAAACACGTGTATGGCAAGATTGTGCACGGAAACATTGGCAGTGAATCAACCTTTGTAAATAATTGATTTTTATTGCATGCTTCGACGAGTACATGATACATGGACGATTTTAAAAGGATTATGTTTGGATATGGAGAATGGTAAATTCTCATGCTCTTAAATTCGCACAAATTCTTAGATTTTTAAATTCTGGAATTTCTGATTTCACAAAGTTTCATATTCTCAAATTTCCAAATTTCCAAATTTGCAATTTATGATTCTCAAATTTCCAAATCTCTAAAATTTCAAAAGTCTCAAATTCCTAAATTTTCAGAATTCCAAAATTCTCAATTTCCAAATCCCTAAAATTCAAAAATTCTCAAATTTCCAAATCCCCAAAATTTCAAAATTCTCAAATCCCTAAGTTTCCAGAATTCCACAATTCTCGTATTTCCAAATTTGCAATTTATATCATTCTCAAATTTCCAAATCCCCAAAATTTCAAAATTCTCAAATCCCTAAATTTCCAGAATTCCAAAGTTCTCAAATTTCAAAATTCTCCAATTCCCTAATTCCCATAAATTTCCCCACCTCCAAAACCAGAAGCAAAATTTGACGAAAACAAAATGACTACCTAATCAACTTTTCAACCGCTTCACCAAAAACTTCAGTATTAACGTTACTGTGGTCAGTGTTAATAAACTGTTGTCTGTTAACAAAATTCAGAAAGCATGATATTACTGAACGAAGGGTAGCGACTAAATGCCAATAGTATTTGTGTCGCCGAAGCCGTTGAAATCTCCAGAGTACAATAATTTGGGCAGCCACTGTAGCTCCAGGAGTATCCGCAGGCGTACAAGCAGAACGAGATTGTCCTCGGTTTCAACTTCAACAATGAGGCAACGAGTCAGCGCTTCCGCTGTAGTCAGTGACAGGAAAAACAAACGAGATGCGAAATATGTGTCGCTGCCTAAAAGATTTTAATAATGCCGCGACATCCGACACGTCTCGCGCGATCGTCGTCCTGGATGAAGGATCCCGGGCAAAACTGTATCCGACAGCTGGATACCCCGCAACGTACGGTGAACCAACAACGCCGGGAAATCGAAAAAAAAGAGAGACAGAGATGGAGAAAGGAAGTCGGGATGAGATGTTGGGAGAAATATTGAAATACGAAGACAATGCCTTCCTGGGAAGGTTTAATGTCCTGCGTGCGGCTGAATCGGCTGGATTCGCAAATGCATTTCTCATTTTTCCATTGTGAAATAAGGAAAAGTGGTAGAATTACGTTTGTTAGGATTTCATTACAATTGTTTCATTTTCTAACTTTTCTATTTTCAAATTCTTCAGTTTTCCAAATTAATAATTTTCGTTTTTGCTATTTTGTAGAATTCTGAGTTTCTAGTTTGTTAGATTTCTAAGTTTCTAAATTTCTATTGTGTTTTATTACTGTTAGCATCTTTTGGGGCAAATGATCATAGCAGTCGAGGCCCGTATAAAATCAATCGATCAATCCATCAATCATCTCCTATCATGTGTTACTATTCTACTAATCTATTGTTCATTCAAAATGAAACATAATTTAATTTAGCTCCTAATAGTCCTTAATAATGTTGACGTAGCTCCAAATTCTATTAAAAAAGGAAGCACATTTTCGGGGCTAATATTTCCTTGGTTCAGTCACTTAGAACACTAACATGGTTCAGTTACTTCTGTCAACATCTTCTATCTTGCGTTTATTATTCATCAAAAATGAAACATACTTTAATTTAGCTCCTAGTAGTCCTTAATAATGTTGACGTAGCTCCAAAATCTATTAAAAAAGGAAGCACATTTTCAGGGCTAATATTTCCTTGGTTCGGTCACTTAGAACACTAACATGGTTCAGTTACTTCTGTCAACACCTTCTATCTTGCGTTTATTATTCATCAAAAATGAAACATACTTTAATTTAGCTCCTAGTAGTCCTTAATAATGTTGACGTAGCTCCAAAATCTATTAAAAAAGGAAGCACATTTTCAGGGCTAATATTTCCTTGGTTCGGTCACTTAGAACACTAACATGGTTCAGTTACTTCTGTCAACACCTTCTATCTTGCGTTTATTATTCATCAAAAATGAAACATACTTTAATTTAGCTCCTAGTAGTCCTTAATAATGTTGACGTAGCTCCAAAATCTATTAAAAAAGGAAGCACATTTTCAGGGCTAATATTTCCTTGGTTCGGTCACTTAGAACACTAAC
Source organism: Megachile leachella (assembly GCA_963576845.1). Classification (NCBI taxonomy): domain Eukaryota; kingdom Metazoa; phylum Arthropoda; class Insecta; order Hymenoptera; family Megachilidae; genus Megachile; species Megachile leachella. The sequence goes on from OY756251.1 coordinate 9,184,016, forward strand.
ATGGTTCAGTTACTTCTGTCAACACCTTCTATCTTGCGTTTATTATTCATCAAAAATGAAACATACTTTAATTTAGCTCCTAGTAGTCCTTAATAATGTTGACGTAGCTCCAAAATCTATTAAAAAAGGAAGCACATTTTCAGGGCTAATATTTCCTTGGTTCGGTCACTTAGAACACTAACATGGTTCAGTTACTTCTGTCAACACCTTCTATCTTGCGTTTATTATTCATCAAAAATGAAACATACTTTAATTTAGCTCCTAGTAGTCCTTAATAATGTTGACGTAGCTCCAAAATCTATTAAAAAAGGAAGCACATTTTCAGGGCTAATATTTCCTTGGTTCGGTCACTTAGAACACTAACATGGTTCAGTTACTTCTGTCAACACCTTCTATCTTGCGTTTATTATTCATCAAAAATGAAACATACTTTAATTCAGCTCCTAGTAGTCCTTAATAATGTTGACGTAGCTCCAAATTCTATTAAAAAAGGAAGCACATTTTGGGGGCTAATATTTCCTTGGTTCAGTCACTTAGAACATGTAGAACGTAATTCAAGCTTCACCCACACACGAGCGACGTGTCAGTCAAGGTGATATACGCATCCCTATTTTGTGACAGCCTGTATATTCGTGTTAGGTAGACGCGGCATAAAGTACACACGAGGAGAGCGCATAGAAGGTAGCGGCAAGTTTTTACGCGGGCAGCCCGAGTGAATGACCGGTCAGAGCCACCTCTCGTTCTCTCGTCTTTCTTTCTCTTTCTCCGTTCCGATCAAATAGAGACAACAGAGAACAAACGAGAGAAACATGGCTAGATAGAAGAGACCGATGTAGCCGACTGCAACGTGCTCGGCCACGCATTAGGCAACTTTAAGGACCTGTCCACTAGTATCGCTAATATGACTTTTCCTATACTGCGAGGTTTGTAAGGCTGTTTTTTTTTTTATATAATTTAACCCGAGGTAATTTGGATGGGTACAGAAATTGCGGTGGTAGAAATTTGAGGGCAGTTAATATTGTTTGTTTAGTGCTGTGTCAGGATGTGATGACTTTCGAGAAATGGGGAGATTTAGGGATTTGGGGATCTCTCCGAGAAGTGGAGATTTAAGGATTTAGGGATTTACAGATGTGAGAATTAGGGGATTCGGGAGTTCTGTAATCAAAAGATTTAGGGATTCATTTATAAATTTTAGAATTGAGAAATGTAGACATTTGAAAATTAAAGAATGTAGGGACTCAGAAATTTGACAATTAGAGAATTTAGGAGTTTAGAAACTTAAAATATTGGGAAAATGGAAATTTGGGAAATGAGAATTTAGCAGAAATGAAAACTTGAAAATGTGAGAGTTTGAGATTTTGGAAATTTAGGAATTTACAAAAATTGGAAAATTGGGAAATTAGGAAATTGAGAATTTAGGAAGTTAAGAATTAAGAAATTTAGATATTTAGATATTTAGATATTTAGATATTTAGATATTTAGATATTTAGATATTTAGATATTTAGATATTTAGAAATTTAGAAATTTAGATATTTAGAAACTCAGAAATTTAAAAATTTAGAAATTTGAGAATTCAGAAATGTAGAAATCTTTAAATCTGATAATTTGAAAATTTACCAACTTTGTAATGTAAGGAATTGTTAAAATTTAGTCATTCAGAAATCCAGAGATTTGGAAGTTTCGAAATTTCATAATTTAGACACCCCAGAATTGAATAATTTAGAAACGAATCAATTTGAGAAATCTGAAATTTAATAATTTTGATGTTCGATTTTTAATTTTGAAATTTGCCAACCTAAAAATTTTTAAATCACATAATTTTGAAATTATTATACTTTACAACTTATTAATTTAAAAAAAAAAAAAAATATATACTGATCGAATTGAGTAACCTCCTCCTTTTTCGAAGTCGGTTAAAAAAATTAGAGGTATAATTCAATATTTAGCAACATCATAAAAAATACTGAACAAACCAAAAGCTACAATAAAATGTTAGTATCGTAAGCACTACTATTTGTATCGTCCTTCATTTGGTGCAGCATGTACGTCTCCGCGACAGACAACCTTAAGAAAGAAAGGAACGAAGAAGGAAGCGGTCGCCGGTTTCGCTTGTTTCGCGCGCGGACAAATCGTCCTTTTTCTCCCGTTTCGACCGCAGTCATAAGTCCAGCTCGCGCACTCTTCATCGTCGTGATCGATGAATGAAGCACAGAGAAAAAAAAGGCGTGAAAAAAAGAAAGGAAAACCGTGAAACGATCGAATCGTCGATGAATTTCCGCGTGTACTCGATTCCGAGCTTGGCTCGACGGAATATAATGCCACCTCGTTAATCCTTTCATCCCTGTGAAACGGGAGCTGAAATTTGTGTCCCTTTTTCTCCTCGACAGATCGAAGGGTGATTGATACGTAATATTCGGATATCGAGTTACCGTGTTCTCTACCCCTATATTTCTCTGCCGTTCAACTTTTTTTCTCACCGCGAACGGATACGATAGGATCCGTTCTTTATCGAATCATTTCGCGTATTGTCGTGGATAAAATTCCGCCATTATCGGATGGTAAATGACCGGGGGAATCGAATTGATTCTTGCCTTCAAGGTTCTTTCAGAGGAACTTTTTTGGGGTGCGAGATGTGAAGAGGATTTTTAATGGATTCTTTCTAATGGAGACTTTTGCAAATTTCTAGATTTTTGGAATTCTAGAATTTTAAATTAGTAGATTTCTAAGGTTCTGCATTTTTATCTTTTTAGATTTCTACATTTCTGCATTTTTAAATTTCTAATTTCAAAGCCCCGAATTCTCAAATTTTCAAATCTGAAAATTTTCGAATTGCTATTTTCCCAAATTCCCATTTCTCCAAATTCTCATTTCCCCAAATTCCATTCCCTTAAAGTTCCATTTCCTCAAATTCCCTAATTCCCAAATAACATATCCCACATATGCAAAGTTACATTTGTAAATTCTAATTAAAAAAAGTAGAATTAAGAATAATAACAGAAGCAAGAATATAAACCCATATGAATGGAATAAAGGTATCCGATCTCACATGATGCGATCAGGTCTCGGTTGTTCGTTCACAAACAGACACGTTCCATTGGAAGCCGGTTTCGTCTCGACTGGTCTTCTATCTTCATTCTCTATTTTCGCAAGCGCGAGTAAAGGCGTACAGGTCCATAGAAAATATCTTGAGCGATGATATTCGTTCGATCCGACAGCCTCGTCTTCACAGGGCGGTGAACTCGAAACGCAGAACTTCCATCCACATCGTAATCCCTTTTAACGGCCTTCGAGTTTTCCACAACCACGGGAATGTTTCACGCGATTGGTTATCACTTTCTTCTTCTCCGCCATTTTTTTTTCACTCCGATCCTCGTTGCTTTTATTTACAATCGTAGTTGCTGTCACGTAATGCAGAGAGTGCTTCGAACGATAAAAGAAGCTGGAATAGTAGCGAGTCCCTGTTGGGACATTCTTCGTGGCTTGATTTCACTGCCTCGTTTCCTTTTCCCCTTTTTTTTCTTTCTCTTCTCTTCTTCGTTTATTGGCATTTCAGAGCTGGATGTCGTGATGTTGTCAACGCTTGAAATTGCACGGAAGATTGCCAGATGACGTGGTTTTGTTGCTGCACCGAGGAATTTGCATATTTGTTGCTTACTGATCCTTTTCGAGCTATGGTTACTTCGCGGTTACGTGTTTCTACATTTTGTATTGGAGTTTGAAATATCTTTTATAGGACGGTCATTTTGAGACGTGAGTGGAGTTAAGTGGAAATATTTAAGTTTGCGTTTCTAAAATGAAATTAAAAACATACCCGTGTATCATACTACTGAAGCGTATCTGAGTTAAATTTACAATTCCTATTGAAATAATAAAAATTAAGGGAATGTCTTGGACTTGATAAAAATATGAGTTTGAACAGTTCGATTACCTGAAAGTTAGAATTGTTAAGGAATAAGGTTTACAATACAGGATAATGTAACATTTAAAAATTACATATTTTGTGAATTTTCGAAAAAAGTAAATTATCAAAGTTAAAGTATATCTCTTAATAATGAAACAATTCGTTCTAATTTGCTTTGAGAACAGCGTTGTCACACATTGTACTACTGTTTTAATTCACATCGAATTTAACAAAGCAACAAAGTTCAGCTCTTTCTAAGAGGTTAAGAGGCTAATAAATATTTAACTGAAAACGAGGACTAATTCCAGTATTTATTAACTCTGAGTCTGGTATTTTATAAAGAGAGTTAACGAGTTAATTTAACCAGTGATTGAAAGGTTTCATAAGTCAGCCTTAGAGGCTAGAGCCACAGGTGGGTTCAGGACTTTTTATTCCGACGGGATTAGACGTTAATTCGAATGTTAATTTCGAGCGAGTCACACGTTTCACGAAACAACATAATGAAGAGAAGGTAAAAGGTAGCCTGGAGCAATTAAGCCGCTTACTTCTGGTTAATTAACGGCGATCGAATATTTTCAGGTCTATCGGATCCGTTCGAGGAAACTTTGTCGGAACTTTACGAAAGGTATTCAGGTCACTTTAATAAAAAGAAGTTATCGTTAGGTTCTGAACAAATTAATACTTTAAGAAGTGTCTTCATTACCGAACTTGATATCTCGCGGATGTTTGACGTCTAATTCGCTTGATTTTCTTTCTTGATCACGTCTTTGATTAAATCTCTTCGCTGATGAACTGAAAAAGGCAGACAAATTTTCGATCTGACGTTCGGTTGACCTGCTTTTTTTGCGCGCAGTAATTTGTCGAAAAAAAATATTTGAATAAAACGTGATGGAAAATGTTAGGTAAAGATGGAAATTGCAAGGTAATTTTCAAATTAGTGTGGTCAGAAATTTTCGGTTTTCAAGGTGCACTTAGAAGTTTTTACGCTTAATAGTTCTGGATATTTGAATTTGTAAACTTTTAGGGTCACAAATTTTCAAGTATCTGTAATTATAAATTTTTAAATTTACACTTTTTCAAATTGTCAATTTATGAGCTTTTTAAATTCTCAATTTCTCAGATTTAGTTCTTTAATTTTTAAGTTTTTCAATTTTTCAATTCTTCAATTTTTTCATTCTTCCATTATTCAATTTTTCGATTCTTCAATTTTCCAATTCCTTAGTTCTTCAATTTTTCAATTTCTCAGATTCTCAATTACTTAATTTCCGAAATTTTCAGATTTCTAAATTTCCAGTTGTCAATTTTTTTAAACTCATTTTCTCTTCCATCAACATTCACGCTAACGTTACTAAATCAGCATAGTAATTGAATGCTGATTAACAGACACACATAGAACTTGTCATTTTCATTGCAGTATTGCAATAATATTTGTCATAATATCTTTTAATGCTCGTACGATTCCCGTTGCAATTTCTGTTCATGATAGTATTCTAATGACCAGTATGTTAAATACACAATTTGAACGTGTAGATTGCGTTTATGAAGGAGTCACAACTGTGACCTAAACTATTTACCAATTTAGAAGTTCTGGTAATGGGGTTGGCGAGTCCAAGCTTGGTGTTGCATTGCTTTAAATACGGAAGCGATTCTGAACATTCCTCGAGGCACGTTTATCGAAACAGTCCAAACTGCCGCTCGAAATTGTAATTTTGCCTCGAATTTACATTTCTCGTTTTGTATAGCCTTTTAACAAAATTCTGTATTACTTCACGAAGTCTATTTCTTAATTTCGTCTTTGTGTAAGGACTACAGGGTACCTGTAACGCTACTCACGATTTTTCACTTGCAGTCGTCTTACGAAAAAAAGTTTAGAACAATATTTGCAGGGTATGAAATGCACAATAGATATTAATAAAGCAAATTTTGAAAACAGTTTGTTCTCTTGGCAAGGTGACTTAATAGGAATATACATTTTTTTTATTCGTAGCTTCACATTGAGACGAATTCAAAACACGTGTTACTATTAACATATTACTCGATTTACAGAAGTGGAAACGCGAAGTAAAAGATCGGAATATTACGTGATAGGAGGCGGCATACATTTTGAACGTGTAATTAAATAAAGTGTATTTTTCTTACATTCTAGTCGCGTGCTTACATTCAATCTTCGGAATCAAATAATGGTTACAGTATCAAACTCGAAAGCTAAGTACCCATAAATAATCAGTCGTTTAATGTTCAAGATATTGATGGTGCAGTATAGAGTTTTTTATCAAGGTTTAAGGTTATAATTTATGTAATATAACTGCCATTTTATGATAGTTTTATGGCATGAAATTATACAAATCCTATTTTGTTGTGAAAAGAATACCTCCACTCACTCAAATGTTAATCGGCAGTTTAATATTCCAAGTAGTAATGGTGCGATTTTATAGTCTTTTTTATCAAGGTTTAAAATGAAAACTGATGTAGTATAAGTGCGGTTTTATAATATTTTTATGTCATGAAATTACGCAAGATCTTTTATGTTTCATAGCAGCTCGAAAGAATATCCGAATTTTATGTTCATTCGTTTAAACGATGATTAATCGTTTCACGTTAAAAACCGCAACGGGGCATTTACATACGCAGTTTCGTTAAGCTTCAAACTTTAAATTGACGTGCCACAAGTACCATTTTGTGATACTTTTCTGTCATGAAATCGCGTCAGCTTTTTATATTTGAAACTTGCTGAACAGCTAAAAACGGTTTACGAGTTCGGCCTGGATCCATGGTTTATTTAAAAAACCTTAAAGATGCATTAAAAATACTTGTAAAGCATGCTTATATATTATAAAACACCGATCGATTCATTTATATTTCTAAATTTATACAGATTTCCAATATTATAAAATTTTTAAGCTAAACAGAATTTAGCTAAATTTTTATATTGAACGTAATTTTTGATAAATTTTTAAATTAACTAACTAAATTTATAACGTATAAAAAATCATTTACTGAATGTTGCTACTTTTATAAATCAGAAAATATTTTGACAAAATTAATAAACTCATTGAACGAAAAGTGAACATCGCTGAATTAATTGGTTCCAAAAATCAAATGGTAATTCCCATTTATTGCATCGCGCAGTTTATGTAAACAAATGATTTGAAGCAGTTCGCATTCATGCAAATACGTAAATTCGCTAATTAATTGACAATAAACTGATTAACAACATTTCTGCAATTATGATACAAGTAGCTATTAAATTATTGTAAATACAATCCGGACGTTTAAATGAATTTAATGATTCGGAATATTACGTTGGGACCAGGGGCCATTTTGCATATTTCCTTCGATATTACGCTGAATTTTCGAAAATTATAATACAAGTATTCCGGCGTCCGTGTTTACGCCACATTTCTCGTAATGAGCTCTCAGCTACGGATGTTATTAAAATTAAATAGCTCTTTGCATCGAATGATGGCAGCAATATTCGAGAGCCCCAGTCAAGTGACATCATTTCGAATGTATTATTATTTTAAATACGAGTATGCCTCCTGTTATACGCTCTTTCAGTTTCACTTTGGATTAGATATAGCCTCTCATTGAAGAAAACGCGAAAAAGGAATTTGTTTAAATTTTGCAACATTTTATAACGAATTAAAAAAAATATTTTAAAATAGCCCAATTCTTTATGAATAAAACAAAAAAAATTTAGCTAAATCGGTGGAGTAGTTTCTGAAAAAAAAAATTCGTAAGTGAAGCCTATTTTGCAAAAAATTGTAAACTTTGAAGGCTTGTTATTCCTTAACGAATTCGAAACTGGCAAACTGATGACTTAAACCCCCTCTAATTTCACGCGGACTATAACATATTTTGATTAGAGCAAGATGGTGAGGTCCAAAAGTGATTAATTCAGCGTGGAATGACTCTGCATTGATTTTCGTCAAAGTACAGCATCAAACCCTGGAAAAATTGTTACTCCACATTTTTTTCTGATATCAGAAATCCCTTGTACGGTTGCACCATCCGTAGTCCAGCTAGAATATTTTTTCATTAAACGCAATATCAACTTTTTTCTTTTCGAGCAGTCAGCTCGATGTCCATTGAAAAGCATGAATTTTTTTCCGGAGTTAAAATGAAATAGGGATTGTTTACCGCACCTGCGGCGACTGAAACTTGCTGACTAACTTCTCATTTCCCTCCCGTGGCCTTCCGATGTCTCGTTCTTTTTATTTTCAAGAAAACTGGCTCATCCCGCGAAGTGACTTCCGCTCTTGCCCACTCGAGTTTCCGTGTTGGTCTTCAGCTCGCAGAAAAATCGTTCCTTTTCCCCGGGTATTTTTCTCATCTGCGATAAAACGCGAACACGCTCGCGGTTTAAGCGCGAAGAAAAAACACCGGTTTCCCAAGCTCGATCCACTTAATATTTTACGAAGCCGAAATTTCGAGCGGAAAAGGTGTTCTCGTTTAGACGAGATGAATCCCTCGTGTTTCAAGCAGATTTGATTTCGGATATTCCGAGGTGGATGATATTTTCGGGGAACTGTCAAAGAAGTTGGCATGATTATGTGAATGGTAACAATTCCTTGCTTTATGACTGGTTTTTATCATTTTTGGAGAGGGAGATTTAGCGATGGTAGAATCTGAGATTGTCTGACTTGATTTCATCAAAAGCGTTGTGAAATACTGCTTATTGCATAGCAATTTCAAGATTGGGATCTAGTAAAAATCGGGGTTAGAATGCACCTTTTATATTGCTTGTATGGGGGAAGTTATTAATTATAATTGAAAGGCGTGTACATAACTATGTATCAAATAGTTGATTTAGGAAGAAGGAAAGTCTAATGCAAAATCATGACAGAAAAGTATCACAAAATATCATTTGCCATATGTCATTTTAAAGGCTAGAATCTAATAAAGAATGTGGTATGAATGCACCTTTCATATTGTTTGCATAAGAAAAGTTATTAATTATAATTGGAAGGCGTGTACGTAACTATGTATTAAATAGTTGATTTAGAAAGAAGGAAAGTCTAATGCAAAATCATGACAGAAAAGTATCACAAAATGTCACTTGCCATATGTCATTTTAAAGGCTAGAATCTAATAAAGAATGTGGTATGAATGCACCTTTCATGTTGTTTGCATAAGAAAAGTTATTAATTATAATTGGAAGGCGTGTACGTAACTATGTATCAAATAGTTGATTTAGGAAGAAGGAAAGTCTAATGCAAAATCATGACAGAAAAGTATCACAAAATGTCACTTGCCATGTGTCATTTTAAGGGCTAGAATCTAATAAAGAATGTGGTATGAATGCACCTTTCATATTGTTTGCATAAGAAAAGTTATTAATTATAATTGGAAGGTGCGTACATTACTATGTATCAAATAGTTGATTTAGGAAGAAGGAAAGTCTAATGCAAAATCATGACAGAAAAGTATCACAAAATGTCACTTGCCATGTGTCATTTTAAAGGCTAGAATCTAATAAAGAATGTGGTATGAATGCACCTTTCATATTGTTTGCATAAGAAAAGTTATTAATTATAATTGGAAGGCATGTACATAACTATGTATCAAATAGTAGATTTAGGAAGAAGGAAAGTCTCATGCAAAATCATGACAGAAAAGTATTACCAAATACCACTTACAATATAAATATTTAAAGCTTGAAACCTTTCAAAACTCTCTATATAAACGCCCTCTTAATATTCTCCATATACACAAAGCTATAAATTATAATACGAAGGCTATCAGACTGTCGCATGGTCGATTTCCAAAGGTAAAAAGTTTAATACGGTTTTTATGACACAAAAATGCATGGAAATGGCAGTTATAGAATATCAATTTCAAAGTTCAGATTTGTCGAAGTGTCATATAAATGTCCCCCTATCGTTTTTAGTAAGAGCAAAAATATATATCAAAAAACGATAACTATTAAAATCCCGTATATCAAATGCCTGATATCAATAGACAGTAACTGCATAAATATGTCATCGATAAAGCAATCGCAATAAAACCGTGTCGTAAGAGGATTAATTTTCGAAAAGAAGGCTCCTTAATCGTTGGAATTGTCGCGAATAATTCATCCGGGCCTGCTAATCAAGATTTCATAGAGAAACTTTCGCGGAAGCTCAGCGATTCTCGGATTATACACGAACTTTCGAAGCTACTTTCCGAATTTAATAACCGAGAGCGAACAGAATCCGAATCGTCCTTAACGGTTTTTAATATCCTGCTTTCGGGATACGTGTATCCCTACGGAAAAATGCAAACTGTCCCCCGGACTTTTCCGAGGGGTAGCGGAACGGAAACGAGCGGTGAACAAGAAAGGAGGAAATGCGAGAATGGTCGATCGGGTTGTTCACGGTTGCAGAAAAGTTCACCGGAAACTTGAAACATCTAGCGGGCTCGTTCCCGAACGAAATTACAACGGAGCCAACATCGAGACCAACTCTGTGCGATCGGCGAACAAAAAAGGAAGTCGGACAACGCGAAAAAGGAAATATATGGACAGGGGTTTCGGTTAAATTGAACTTTGACGAAGGATCCCCACGTGACAATGAATTGTTCGATGTTCGCAAACGATCGCTGCGTGGCTATCGATTCGCCCGTTCGTGTTTCATCCGGTCTCGAACAATTTCCGAGTTTAAAGGACGAGAAAAGAGCGCACTTTTTACTATCCTCACGTTTCCGGTCGTTCCTTTGGTTTAAACGGTGGAACTTTATTTGTTGTTGAATGTTTAGTGCAATTTAAGTATTCAGATAGTAATTTACGAGTTTTAATTTTAAATTGGCTACATTTGAATTTAATACGATTATTGCTGGGGTCATATGTGGTCGTTGTAAATTGGATTAAATTAATTATTTGTAGAAAAACGAAAGGAACTTTTGAAGGCTACTAATGCTGAGACAATGATAGAAAATAGTAGATTAAAAGGTGAAACTGAAAGATTATGTACTTTTGTTCTTACGTCATATGTGACATGTATGACGTATATATGATCAACGTTGCAAATTCAGTTAAATTAATTATATATAGGAAAAGCAAACGAAAAGAGCTTTTTAAAGCTCTTAATATTGAGACGATGACATACACTAGTAGATTAAAAGATGAAATTGAAAGATTAAGTACCCATATGTGACATATGTGATCAACGTTGCAAATTCGGTTAAATTAATTATTTGTGGAAAAAGCGAACGAAATGATCATTTACGGGTTCTTAATATAGAAATATTGATATACATTGATAGATCAAAAGACGAAATGGAAAGATAACAGTTCTTGTTCTAAACATATATCATATGTAAGATACGTGACTAGCAGTATAAATTAAATTAAATTAATTACTCATAGGAACAGTAAACGAAAGGAATTTTTGAAGACGTAGAAGCAATAGCACACACTAGTATATTGAAAGATAAAATCGACAAATAGCCTTTTATTCTGGTGTCATATGTGACATATGTGTCTGGCGACGAAAATTTAGTTATTTACAGAAAAAACAAGTTAAATAACAATAATAGCATTCATCATAGTGAGATAGTGATATGTATTGACAGATTGATAAATGGCATTAAAATATTAAGAACCCTTGATTTGTATCATATGTGACATATGTGCCTTGTCCTGAAAACTCCGTGAAATTTAATATTTAATTAGAAAAAGCAAGTAATAGAAACATTCAAGAATTCTTAATATTGAGACAGTGATGTACATTAGTAAATTAAAAGACGGAATTAAAAGATTAAGTACCCTTATTCTTATGACATATGTGACATGCGTGGCTTGCAATGTAAATTGAATTAAATTAATTATTTAAAAAGACAGTAAACGAAATATACTTTTGAAGACTATTAATGTTGAAACAACGATACGCTAATAGATTGGTGGAATTGAAAGATTAAGTAACCCTTGCTCTTATGTCATATGTGACGTATGTGACCTCCGCCGAAAATTCAGTTAAATAATTTATTTATAAGAAAATCAGACAGAAGGAGCTTCTGAAGGCTCGTCGACACAACGATATATATATTAGTAAATTAAAAATGAAATTAACGACCTGGATCTCATGTCATATGTGACATATGTGACCGCCATGTAAACTCAGTTGAATTACATATACGAAAATCAAACGAAATTTAATAACAAAAAAAGCTTGAAAACCTGAAACTTTTATATCTATCCCTGAGAAGTTTATAAATGAAGAATTTAAAAAATTATACAATTGAAATCTTCGAAAAGGTGGAAATGTTCAAATGCATAAAAGAATCACCGCACTCTGTGCAGATTTATAATTTCAGAACAGTTCTCCATGCGACGTATCATTTTGTCTAAATTATTTAAAGTCGTATTCGGAAAGTATCGGGAAACAAACGTAGCATGTTTGGTTATTCATACCATCCCGAATACAGCATCGAATCAGCACGCTTCATTTTTCTATCTATCCCCTATCGACTGTTCTCGTGCCACGAATTTCCCTGTCGCTCAGTGTGTACACGTACATACATGCATATCGGAAAAATTCACGAGTATAAAGCCACGATAAACTTTTCCCAGCGATAAGCTTCGATATTCCCGACGTCAATCGTAAAGTCGCGATACGAAGAGGGAAAAGACTTTATGCGGCTGAACGGGAAAGACGTCTCCTCGGAAATTCCTGCTATCCTATCCTTGTGGCTGGCTGACGTCTAACCTGGCAGAGAGTTCAGTACGTCTCGTCGCGATCAATTGTCATTCCACGAAGGAAACTCTACGACGTGTACGGGACTTCTCTCTTGGAAGTATTATAAAATTATTCATCAGATAGTATTGATCGGTTCGTGGTACATGGCCCTCTAGGAACTTATATCAAATTATGCCGAGGTTAGACATCCCTGAACACGAGCCACGAATAATCGGTGGGTTATACGGTTGATAACGAGATACAACGAAGAGGCGATATAAATGACAATGATATATGACGGGAGATGCTATGTTTTTTAGGAGAACGAAGAAGTTGGTATCAATTATTGGGGAAATATTAAATTACTGAATGACCAAATGACCAAATTACCAAATTACCAAATTACCAAATTACCAAATTAACAAATTAACAAATTCCCAAGTTCTCAGATCCCTAAATCCCCAAATTCTCAAATTCTCAAATTCTCAAATTCTCAAATCCCCAATTTCTCAAATTCTCAAATTCTCAAATCCCTAAATTCTCAAATCCCCAAATTCTCAAATCCCCAAATTCTCAAATCCCCAAATTCCCAAATCCCTAAATTCCCAAATCCCCAAATTCTCAAATCCCCAAATCCCCAAAATTCCCAAATCCCCAAATCCCCAAATTTCCAAATTCCCAAATTCCCAAATCCCTAAATCCCCAAATTCCCAAGTCTCCAAATCCCCAAATTCCCAAATCCCCAAATTATAAATCCCAGCAGTCCAAAAATTACAAATATTCTTTCCCGTCAATTAACAATTCCCTAAAATTACACTAAGTACGATATAACATGTATGATAAACTCTCTCGTAGCACCGAACATATATTTTATGATCCTAATGAAGGTTCATCGATCGTTGAGACCTAATTAACAGATGTTATAAATAATGAAACGTATCGATAATCATTATCCATGTGCAACCGGAGCAACTTCTTAATAAGCATAGTTGGAGGTAACAGCTCGTGCTGCGGCTAATTAAATCGTGCCTTGTACGGGGAAAAAGTATGCTAGAACGCTGGTTATACTTCTTCGTGGTCAGAGATAGAGGGGTCAAAAGTTGCGTAACATACAGCAAGGCGTTAACGTTGTGAACCACAATCTTGCTCGCCAGAGGGGAAAATTAGAAAACTTCCTCTGCCAGTAATAAACTTGCGATACAGGAAACAACATCGTTAAAAGCTGATCATCCGGAAACATCCTCTACACCGACTCCGCCATCATATTTCTGCGATCTCTGCGATTTTTCAGCTGACGTTCCTCCGTGCTCAAAGAAACGATACACGAGCCGTTTATTTTCGAACTGGGGCAACCATTTTGTTTCCCCATTGCGAATATTCAAACGTACGCTCGAAGTAACATATAAACTATATTATACGCTATAACGTATAAACTCTGATCGTTCATTTATATTTTTATGAAAATGTATTATATATTGAAAATGCATTTCTTTAGGAAAATGTTATGTTGCATATTATGTGTGATACGAGTATCATTTCTCAAAGCGAATTGGAACGAATTTTTTCATTATCAAATTATTTTTCCCAGAGATATACTTTAACTTTGTTAATTTATTTTTTTTGGAAAATTCATGAAATATGTAATTTTCAAATGTTTTCTTAATTTTAAATTAAATTAAGAATTAATTTAAATTAATTTTAAAAGTGAGGCAGCGAGTAGAATTGAGTAATAGCCCAGTACTTGAAACACTATCGAATAAATATACTAACATCATAAACAAAATAAACTCGCTTTTGCAATATTTTGAATTTTGCAGAAATGTCCTTAAATATCGCGATAAAAGAATAAACGGATCAATTTAATCAATTTACTGGTGCATAGAAAACGTCCATCAAGCTTAGTCATTCGAGAGGCAGCTGAATCCTGTTTCAGCTTAAGGAAAATTAGCTGATCCCTTAAAACCGAATCAGCACAGCAGTTTTATCCCCTTGTGACTCTCGAAACTTGATGCATGGAGCTTTAATCCTTGTGTCCTCGGACGAACACGAAATCGGCGTTAATGTTCGCGAGGAGGAACAAAGGGGTCTGAAAAGAGCGGCAAACGTGTGTACATCAGGAGAAAAATAGGAAGAACAGGGGTGGAAAGAAAAATGTCGAGCACTCGAGGCTCAAAGTCTAAAACGAGACGGCGAAAACGTAGCCACGTGCAACAACGTTTGCTCGAACAGGCCTACGAGTTCTTTCAACCCCTGAAAGTCTCTCTGGCTCGCCGCGAACGGTTTAAAGAAAAAGGGGGTGGTTCTATGTACGCGTGTATTATCTACCCTTTCTCCCTTCGATAGACACAGAGGCGCCTTTAGCCGGGCACAATTTCGTACGCAGGAGAAGAAAAAAAAAGGCTGCTGACTAATGGTGCGCGCTAATTGTGCTGCCTGCAACCAACCCCCTTATCGTTATGGAAAAAGGGGTTGAAAAGAGACGGCAGGAGGTTGATGAAGTGCCTGAATACGCCGCTGTTACGTGGGTATTAGGACACTTGCAATTTACACGATTGCGTGATGATTCGAAGAATCACTGAATTTTCTCTTAGATTAAGTACGCTTCGTGCTTAATGGAGATTGATGTGCATGATTTGTAAGACGTATTAGAATTTTGCAAAATTTTGGGCTTTTGAATTTGGAAATTTTTAAAGAACTTAGAGTATGTTGAAATGGAGATGGAATTTGAAAGTAAAAATTAGGGTTCAAGAATTTTTTTTTATGATGATTTTTAACATTATGAAGTGACAACTTAGAAATTGTTCAAGTAACTGATTTTAAACTATGGAGACATTGATGTGTTAAAAAACAAATTTTAAAACTTTTACACTACTGAAAATGTAGCAAAACTTAAAGTCTAATAAATCTCACGAACCCCTGAAATAAAAGATTTAAAAACCAGAAAAGGTAAAGTAAGAAAGAGTATGAACTGAAAAAGTGTTGCATTGTGAAATGAAAAAATTTCTAATACAATTTAAGGGGTAACACGACTCTAGAGCCCGAAAAATAGGCCTAACTTTGACAATTGTTTTTGCAAGAACCGCAAATGGAAAAGAATTTCTTTTCAGAGGGTTTATTTAACACATATTGAACTACGACAAAATAATTTTCTATTGTTATTTTCGTACAAAATGGAGACGACAGAGCCGACTGGCGGAAATATGTTATCCAGATCAGTGTTTGCCACCTTGTCTAGCTTTCTGGATACTTCTGTTTGTTTTGTAAGTCACAAGTAAACTTATTATTTTAAATGGTAACAATAACACGAACGCGATGAATTGCAACATACCGCGCAAGTACTCAGTGCGGCAAAATTGATAATTCAACCATTTAAAATTTGTTTTCCACTATAAATCAAACGGCATTTTTTTCTTAAGACCCTAAAGTATTGTTTTAGTAAAAAAAAAAGTCGACTTTCTGAAAATCCTAGAGTGGTGTTACCCCTTAAAGAAGTGAAGAGTATAGAGTGTAGATCGGGAGGAGGGTAACCGTGGTCGAAGGCTGCTGATAAATAGATTAAATTTGCCCGTGGGTTCCCCCTGTCGGTGCGTCCACCGGAAATAGGTAGATGGCACGCGACCGGTATCATTCCCTGATATGCACAGGGAGACTCGATGCATTACGCGACGCAGACGTCGTCGCGACGCCCTTCTACAACGTGTATCTTCGACGATCCGGACGTGCCTGATTCGAGTGACTTATTTCCGGGAACAACTGAACGAGATACACGCTCGCGTAATTATATACTCTGATAATGAAGCCTTGAAATCGACTTAAAATAGAGTTGCATTTTGTTGCAAGATAATTTGCTCGACTTCCGGTGCATGCCGGTGCGATCAGGTGAACGGAAATTGTAGACAGGAAGTGAAACGAGTCTCGAGCTATTTAGGAAATGAACCTTTTTTAATTATTTTGTAGCTAATTTGTGATCGTTTAGATTTATTCTGTTGCATTTATTAATAGGTCTTTATTGTTTGAAATGTCGGCACACCGCTGCATTCTGTTGCATTTATTTATGCATTTTTGTTGTCTCTGAAAATGCTGCGTGTTTGTTTTGATTTACTTATTTTCGTACCGCAAAATTACCATTATGTTTCAGAAGTTGCATGCGTTTGCATATTTGATTGTCAACCATTTTCTGTTCAGTATGTCGTCGGGGCTTTTATGTCATGATTTTGTGGATACTTTAAGGGTTAATTTGATGTATTACAAGACGCATTTTAAGGTACTTTTCTGTCATGAAATTACGATTGATTTTATTCGAAAATTGCACATGTATTTGACACAGTAAAATGAGATTGGAACAATTGCTTGTCAGTCATTTCGCATTTAGAATATTAATGGGGCATTTATACCATGATTTTCGTGAAAATGTAACCTATAAATGCCATAAGTGTTATTTTGAAATAATGTTACGTCATGAAATTACGATCGACTGTAGTTCAAAATTACATACACATTTCGTATAGTACAAGATCAGTGTTTGCTGCAATTGACTGACGGCCATTTTGAATTTAGAATATCAACGGTGCATTTATATCACGATTTTCTTGGTACTTTAAGCTTTAAATTGACGTACTGTAAATAACATTTTGAAATACTTTTCTGTCATGAAATTAAAATTGTTTATATTTCAAAATTGCATACATATATGACATACTTCAATATCACTGTTTGCTACATTTGACTGTTTGCAGCCATTTTGTTGTATTTAGAATATTAACGGTGCATATATATCATAATTTTTATGATACTTCAAGCTTTCAATTGGTATATTATTAAAGGTATTTTGAGACACTTTTCTGTAATAAAATTGTAATCGATTTTTGACATTCTAAAATTGTATATTCAATGCAATGGATTTAACTCAATACGTGCTGTCCTGAACCGTCAGTCATTTTCCATTTAGAATATTAACAACGCATTTTCACCGAAACTTTAAGCTTTCATTTAGCGTATCACAAGTATTATTTTGCGATACTGTCATGAAATCGTAATCAAATTATGTATATTTTTAAATCGCATATTAACTTCAATGATTGATCAAATTGGCTGCCATATTGTATCTGAAATCTTAACGGGGCATTTACATCGTCATATTAGAGAGCTTTAAACCTTAACTCGATGTATCATAAACAGAACTTTATGGTTCTTTGATGTCATAAACCTGTGATTGACTTTCCTATATTTTGATATTAGACATTAAATGAAGTGAACGTTTTCTGTAACAGCCACTTCCATTTAAGATATAAAGTGGATATTCAAGCGATTAATATCGTGAAGTTTAAACCCTTAAACTGGCGTATAATAAATGGTCTTTCACGAAACTTTTATGTCACAGTAATCGACTTTTTGTATCCCAAAATTGGAGAGAGATAACGATGTCTGTTGCACTTGATTGTCAGCCATTTTATGTTCGGTTTATGAACGGGCCATTTATGTTCTTATTCTCGCCAAGGTTTATGCTTTAAAATAATGTGTCGTAAATCTTATACCACAATACTTTTGTCCCACAAAATCGGGCTAATAAATCAAAAGAAATAATTGAAAATTCGAGGTATAACTGAAACCCAAGAAATAACAGGGAACCGTGGCTGTTCAGATTTGCACGTAACCACCAGTTTCCCTCGTTCCACGAGTCTCCAATTTTCCACATCTTTCTCCGTAATCGTACGGCTCCTTTTACCAACCGCGAAGCGTTAATAATCCAGTTCCATAAGAAAAGGAATTGTTAAACTGCTCCTGGGGAATTATTCGCGCGATGCCCGTTATATAAACGCATCAGATCACTCTGTTTACTTTCACATTCTTTTCCGCACGATCTTGTACGCCTACCTCGATTACTGTCATTCCAACGAAACGTGTCGACCTTCCAATCGAACACTGACAATCATTCGCACGCACGTTTTTTTTAATTAACGATAAATTAACTGCTGTCATTTCTCTCCACATAGTTTCACTTCTGCTATACTCACTAACAACGTAACACATATGATATACACGTGTTTTTGTATGGAAGCAATGATACGCTTTGAATGCATGAAAATGAAATTTTTATGAATGTTAAAATAATACAGATGTAAAATTATATTGTTTTATTTACATTCTCTTGTGACAAACATGATGGATCGAATTTTAAATTATGTATTTATAGTGAAAGTTCATTCAATATTGGCTTATGAAATAATGTAAAAAAATCATTGAAAAATTCGTTCATAATTTCATGACATAAAAGTACTGCTAAATCATACTTATCACACGTCATTTTAAAGGTTGAAGTATCTAGAAAATCGTGGTATAAGTGCCCTTTTGCTATTCTAAGTAGAAAATCGTTGACAACTAATTGTAACAAACCTTGTCACTTTACAGTATCAAATACATACGCAATTTTGGAACGTAATCAATTATAAATTCATGACATAAAATTTTTACAAAATAACACTTATGATGCGTCAATTTAAAGGTTGAAGTATTGTGAAAATCGTGGTATAAGTGCCCCGTTGCTATTCTAAGTAGAAAATCGTTGACAACCAATTGTAACAAACCTTGTCACTTGACAGTATCAAATACATATGCAATTTTGGAACATAATCAATTGTAAATTCATGACATAAAATTTTTACAAAATAACACTTATGCTATGTCAATTTAAAGGTTAATGTTTCCTACACGCGTTGGTATTAACATCCCATTAATATTTCACCTACAAAATGGCTGAGAGCAAACATTGAATCAAAATGAAATTCATACAATGTCCCATTAACATTCATAAGAATTACTTCGAATTAACAAACGCGATTATAATTTATAAGCTCATTAAGTCGATAAAATGACTTACTATTGTTCCCATTAATTTTGGCAAATTTCAAACAGGAAATACGACCTTCGAAATTATGTATTTGAAATAATCTCTCGCAATGAATTAAAATACAAGCAGAATTTGAAACAGTACGTTTGTGAAAAAAATATTTGTGCTTTGTAACAAGGTCAACAGACGTTATTATTAATGACGGTAGAGAATGACTGCTCTGTGTGTTTCACAGAGCAACGTTTTAATCGAGTTTCCCGGGTACACAGTACACGGATCCTTTTAAAGAATTTGATACTTTGGCCGCGCGATAAAGTCACATGGCCCAGGTGAATCTCTAATTATTCTTTGCACCGTATGAATATCAGGCCGCCATAAAAATGCACGGCAATTTCCCCGAGTGAATGTAAAAACTGAACAGCGGTACGCGTGTTTCGTGCAACCTCTGCTTTATGTCAGATTAAAACGAAT
Source organism: Megachile leachella (assembly GCA_963576845.1). Lineage (NCBI taxonomy): Eukaryota > Metazoa > Arthropoda > Insecta > Hymenoptera > Megachilidae > Megachile > Megachile leachella. Next base: position 9,203,891 of record OY756251.1, read on the forward strand.
TTTCTTTGTTTTACTTAAAAGCGAGGAAACGAATTCCGCGCTTATGTTAAATGAAAAAATAATACGGCAAGCCGTTTTACGAATAATTTAAAATCCACTGTACTTCCTTTAATTGCACAAGCGAAACGTTGCAAAAATGTTCCGTGTGAACGCAAAGAGTCGCGACGAATGAATTTTTACATTTATTCCCAGAAAAATTTGTAATTTTTCCTGTGACGAGAAGCGTTGCGCGAAAAACCGTGAATTCCTCGCGGTAAGAAGATAAATTACGATCGAAAATCTGAACGGGGCACACGGTCGTCAAATCGCTGAATCTGCCAAGACTTTTAAGAGTTTGCAGAATCTTTTACCTTCAGATAAGTATCGTAGCGATTGAATTACTCGAAACTTTGCAAGAAAGTATCGAGTGCCTATCACTGGCTCATTCTGTTCATCCATTTCCTTTCTCTCCGCGTTCCGGTCCCTCTTTGGCCACGATTGAAACGAGCCTCTCCATTCTGGTCAGGACGATCGATCCATCCAAGATTTAACCGACGGACGAGCAACGAAAAGTTGAAATCGGCACGAGGAGATCGCCAGAGGCGCCAATTCGATAAGAATCGAACAGAAGAATCACGCCTGACGAGCGTCGTAGTTTCTCGTTTTTAATCCACTTTTACTTCTCTGAAAAATAACGGCGGATCGATCGGACATTTTTATAATTTGCGGTTTAATTTATTTGATGGATAGGGTAGAATTACGGAAAACTTGAAATGTGTTGCATATGTTGACTGATGCAGTTAAAAATTTATTTGGAGTTTATTTATTTATATTTATATTTATTTATTTGCAGTTAAAAATAAATTTATTTATTTTTTATTCTGGACGAATGTCTTCCCTGTAGTTTCTTATTATTCCATTATTTATTATTCATAGTTTATTTTGCATTGTTATATTTATTGTCCCCAATACGAGTATTTAATGTGAGTACTTACAATTAGGTAAATAAATAATTAATGTAGGAAATGGACACATGTGGAAATTTAAGTGTCACATATGTGGGCGATGTAGGAGTCAAGGTGTTAAATTGTTTTCAATTTGCACTACGTTGAATTTGAATCATATCGAATTTGAATTGTGACAAAGTTTAATTATATTGCAACTGAATTGCGTTAAATTTGAATTGTACATTTTGCAATTTGGATTGCAATGAACTTGAATCACTTGAAGTTTGTATCGTGTCAAATTGGAATAATGTCAAGTTGAACCACATCCAGTTGAACTGCGACAAACTTCAGTTGTATTAACTTGAATAATTGCAAATATATATCATGTCAAATTGAAACAATGTCAAGTTGAGTCACATCTAAATTGCAACAAATTTGAATTGTGTTAACTTGAGTCACATCTAATTGTATAGCAATAAATTTGCATTACGTTAAATTGAATCATATCTAGTTAAACAGCAATAAATTTGATTTGTGTTAGCTCGAATCACTTCATATTTAATCATGTCGAATTCCAATCATGTGAAGTTGAACCACATCCAGTTGAATCGCGATAAATTTCATTTATATCTAATTTAATCGTAATAAATTTGATTTGTGCCGATTTAGACCGCGTTGAATTTGAATCATATCGAATTTGAATCGCATCAAATTTAGAATGTTCCGATTTGAATCCTATCGAACGAGCTTGCTTTCAATATTAATCGCGTTGAATTTGAATCACATCTAATTTGTATTGCGTCGGAATTGAATCGTGTCGACTTAAATTATTCCAATTTAAATCGCGTTAAATTTAGATTATATCGATTTGAACTGCACCGAATGAACTCTCTCCAAATCGTAATCGTTAATTCTGAATCACATCGAATTTAAGTCACGTCAAACTCGAATCATGCTAAGTTAAACCTAATCGAATCGTTTCGAAAGTTACATCACTTTGTGTGGAATTAAATCGTTTCAATTTTCGTCTCACATTTGAACCGTGCCAAACTTGCATTGAAACGGACTCATCTACCAAAACCACATCAGACCTACTGGCACATAATGTGTACTTAATTTGAAATTATAAATAAAGTTGAAAAATAATAAACAAACGACAAAACATAAATCAGTATACACATTTATTATTTATTTTAGTGAAAATCAATGCTAATTTCGAGAAATGCACTTTAAAATGTGTATAATGAGAAACTTGTGGAGTGCCAAGTCAATCCAAGTCTAATGAAATTGTCTTAAAAATATGTTATATGGACTTGTGTTGAATTAAATCGTTGTAATTTCTATCTCACATTAGAATCGCACCAAATTTGAATAACATCAAATCGAATTCTACTGAAAGTTTAAGTGAACTGCCTGAAAAGTCACACTGATCTGTGTTGAATTAAATCGTTGTAATTTCTATCTCACTTTAGAATCGCACCAAATGTTAATCACATCGAACTCTATCAAAACTACATCACCTCAAAATATCATACCACGTCAAATCGAATCAGTTCAAAAGTCACAGCAGATCTAATTGAATTATTTCAAAAATCGCACTATATCTAACTGAATCACTTCAAAATATCATACATCTAATCAAATCACCTGAAAAGTCGCAGTAGACCTAATTGAATCTCCTCAGTTTATCACTGCAGATCTAATCGAATCCCCTCAAAGTGTCATATCACATCTCATCGAATCACCTCAAAAGTCACAGCAGACCTAATTGAATCTCCTCAGTTTATCACTGCAGATTTAATCGAATCTCCTCAAAATATCATATCACATCTAATCGAATTACCTCAAAAGTCACACCTCGTTTTGTGCCAAATTAAATTGTCCCAATTCCCATCAACTCGCACCAATCCCAAATTCAACCGAACCCATCTACCTATAACCCAAAAGCATCCAAAATCAGTCACCGAAACGAAAATAATTACCGGACGCCCAACCGTCAGAAAATTTGAGAAAATATTAAAATCGTCGATCCGCGGAATTTGTCGAGTCGCACAAAACCATTGAAAAATCGTAGAAAACAAATCGCGGTACTCGATCGGTGCAGAACGTCATGCTCATTGTTCGGGTAGCCATAAGTCCGACAGGCGCTGCCATGAGCACGTGTCTGGTGTGCCTTTAGAATCGTTGGGAGAAAAGAACGGACATTCGATTCGTCTGGTTGGCTGGTCCCTGACAGATCGTACTTTAGTAAAATACAATTCGATGGCCAGGCGGAGGATTCGGAGTCTCGTTGGTCAGAATTGAAGATGTCCGTTGGATAGGTAGCCAACTAGATACGTTGGATAGATACGACTTCCTCGACCTGGAAGCTTCATCGTTTCGTCTGTCCTGGACGTGTTCCGCTATCTTTCTTCGTCCTCTTGTGCCTAGTTCGTGGCTCAGTCCTCCCATTGCATAATGGCGGGGATATACAGGGTTAGAGGTGAAGGGGGACCTCGAGAAAGATTACGCTCCGTCGACTTCGCTCGTTGTAGCTGATTGCGGTTCGACCTAACGGAAGCTCGATTCGAGTTAATACCGTCGCGATAACGTCACGATCTACAGACTGTCTCTTTCTGTTGAGATACGACTATCCTTCTTCGATTCTATTACTCTTTAGTTCACCTACTTCGACGTTTCTTCCTTTTTGTCTTCCTCGTCTTCTTTTTCGGAGCTTTCGGGTAACGAAGGAAGTGGGTATTTTGGAAAGTTTTCGAGAGTCGACGGAAATTGTGCAACTCATTTGCTGCCACGATTCAAGTTGAGATTTTAATATATACTTTTATGTATTTTCGATGTTGGAAGTTTGGAAAATTTTAGGGGTTATGTATTTGAGAATTTATAGATTTGACAACTTGGAAGTCGTAGCTTTGAGAGTTGAGAAATTGATTATTGGAAAATTGGTTTGCCAGTTAAATGAAATTTAGGAACTTTCGGAAATGTGAAAATTTGGAAGTTTGTGATCTTGAAAGATGAATTTGGAAAATGAAGAATTGAACAGTGTTGTACAATGTGAAAATTTTGAAATATAAAAATTTCAGACTTTATAAATTGAAAATTTGTATTTCTGAAAATGAAAATGAAAAATTTGAGAATTTAAGGATCAAAAAATTCAGAAACATGCAAATTTTAAATCTTAATTAAAATTTAAAAAATTAAAGAAATAAAATTTGAAAATTTAAAGTTATAGACATTTTCAAAATACTATTTGTTTTCAAACTTGCTAATATGCATTTAATATCAAATGTACCTGTTATAGAATTCTTCCTACAATTAACACGTAAAATATAGCCTACCATTACAAATGTATATTGGCATCGCTTTATTTATCTAATTAAATTAATGTACTGAGAATGCAATATCAAATAAATATCTGTTGTATCTGTTCAAAATACTAAATTTACAGGGTCTATAATTAATAATCAATCTCTAATCATCAGTTAACCAGAACAATTAAAATGAGTTTTTATTTCTGTATAATTCGATTAAAAAATATTATAAGTCCTAATTTCCAGATAGACGTGAATCGATTAAAAATTAATTTAATTACAGAGATTTAAATTACTAATTAGCAGAAATTTCAGGTTCTGTTGAAAAATTAATTACAAATTGAACGCCACGCGCAATAAAAATTAAATTTCTTAATTCGAGAAGACTGAATTAATAATAATTAGGCTTTACTTTTCAATTAGAAAATCAATAGTTATCAATCCTAATTTATTCCTTAATTCAAGAAAATGTATGAATTGAACGTTAATTATTAATTGGCCCCGTTAAATTAGTAACTTAGTTAATTATTTAAAACAGGGGTATCGAAACCACACAAAATCCAGAAAGTCGATAGAATATCAATTAGAAACCTCAATCTATACCAGAGACGATAAAATATTAATCAGATTCAAAATTAGAAATCTCTGCAACGCATTATTCATGCTCAAATGATCCTTAAAATTAAAGTTGAAATTTTATCTGGCAATATTATCTATTTTATACAAATTTAAATTACAGAAGCTAGACCGAGAGAATCGACCAATGATAAAAATAAAATTCCACTATAAATTATCTAAATAAATTATGATTGGAACTTCGATTTGTGAAGTATATAAACTTTCCAATATTACATTCACAACGAATGCAAATTAATTCTCAGAAATCGTCATTTACTTTTTTGCTGGCAGCAAGTTTCGATTTGACCCGAAATGAAACGTAAAGTAGGAAGAACTTTCGAAATGGCGTCGCTTAACAGCTACGAATAAATGTTTCTACCAAGACCAGATATAATGACAGGTCTTTAAGATACTTAATAACAGAATATTTTTTCATTTATTGATTTATTACCTTCTTACAAAAAGAATACATGTTGTGAAATTATAGCTACAACCGTAACTATAATAATATAATTAGACACTTTTATTTTTACGAACTGGCAATTTCATTTCGATGATGTATACTTTTATTCTCATCAGAACTTGAACACGAGCACGTTTACGTGAATTCCAAATATTCTTCACTTACCGTGGACTACCGAACATTTTCTTTGTCTATAATCTCATCATGAAGTTCAATTTCATTTTCTCATTTACTTTCTTCGTGCTACATCCAACCGATATCGAACCATTTCACTGGTATTCTTCACTTTTTGTAACGGTTCAGAAACTTTCGATCGTATTGCCGTTTTTAGGGCTTGTTATGTAAAAAAGAAGTAGGTCTGTTCCAACGACTATGGTATACATAACCGCGTGAAACAATAACGACTATGTTACGTTGCATGGCGACTATGTTGAGCCGCCAGATAAGACGTTGCGTGCGATAAAATTTCCTAAGAAAACATCGATAAATCTAAATACCTAATAAATTCGGTTTAACAGATTATAGGATACTTCCACTTTGAGAACCAGTGAAAATGACTGCTACCGGTATAAGTAACCACGGCACAAAATTATTTCGATTCCGAATAAATGAAGCAAAAATAAAATTTGTTACATCTTTTATCCCTGCAAAAGTCATATCATTGCGGAGGAAAATGCAACATGAATCTTGAAATGAAATTGTAAGCCCAGGTGGTAGTTCTAGCGTTAATTATTCAACCGTTGAGAAACTTCGTGATTCTATTAGTTATCTCTTTCTTCTTTGATTTTCTTGAAATTTGACGCAAACACAGAAACGTTGTGTGGGGTTTTGCTTGGTTTAAACGTTTGTTAGAGAGGCGTCGACCGCACCCAAAGCTCGGTAGCTGTATCAGTGAACGAACACAGAGATAAACAGAGCGTCGCGACGCCCGGCGTCCCGTTTCTCGCGTGTTGCGCCAAGAGTTGCATTGCGAAGTAACGAGTCTGAAGTGGAGGAGCACTCGGACCGTCACTTCAAAGTGCACTCGAAACGGGCTAAAACACCTGAAACGTTGTTGCCTGTGCTATTTATGCCCAGACCCGTTGCGTGTTTACCTTAAACAACGCTAGCCCTCGCATCCTCTTCGTCCTTTCTCTTCCTGCTTTGTATTTGGATTGTCTAACGCCACGATCATTCGTAGAAGTTGTTTATTTCTGTCCTCTCTACTCTTGAATCGAGAATTTCCATGAAAAATTGCATCCTCTTCGTCCTTTCTTTTCTAATCTTGTTGGTTGTCTGACATCAAGATCGTTAATATGAATTATTTATTTTTATTGTTTGGAGAGTATCGTAAATTTTCATTGCATTCTCTTCTTATCTTGGATTTGATTTGGGATACTTTACACAAATTGTTTTTCTTTCTCTTTTTGGTCTTTTGTATCGACGACTTTTATTAAGAAATGTTTGCGTGATTTCAAGGTGTACTTTACTGGCATTAATATTATGAAGATACAAGTTAAAGCAAAATATATTGTGGAGATACAAGCCAAAGTAAAATTTCTAGCGATAGAGTGGGTGTAAAACGCGTGGTGATATAACACGTGGCGACATAACTGGTAGAAGGATAATCCGTAGCAATATAACGCGTGGCAATAAAACACGTGGCAGTATGTGTTGAAACGCTGATGCATAAAAATACAGAACGTAGAAACGTATAAAAATACAGCGAGTGGAAGTCCAATCCATGGTAATATATCGCGTGGCAATACAACTGGTAGCACAATAGTCGTAATATCAGTCTCCTTTGATTTTCGATTTGCTGAGTATGAAAGTACTCGTCCATTTCGAATTCCATGGATTTCGAAATGGGATTAATAAAATATATTCACGAAACTTGTCTCGCTTTCATCGTGCACCTCTTGGAAGCAGATGCCTTTTTTCTCGTTTATTTTTCTCCATTTACAGAGACCGTCTCCGTTGTCAAGTCGAACTGAAAGTTTCCGTGGAGTTCAGATAGTATTAATATTCATGTTCCTCTCATTATTAGTCCCGCGGGAGATTTCAGTTCAATTTATTCTGATGCTCGTTTGAGAATCTGATTGAACCGACTGGGAACGATTCGTCTGACAAAGCTCTGTACATTATTCGACGACGGAACGTATTTTTAATGGAAAGTATTATTTATCAAAAGTACTTCCGTACCCTTTGAACTTCAGTCACCGATGTTCCTTTTAATTCTTCAGTTACGCGGTTATCTGTTCGGACGTGCATGTTTATTATACCTCTTCAATCTCTTTTGTGTATCCATGAATATTATTGTAAACGCGAAAGAAAGGAAACAACGTAATGAAAATGGAATTGTTCGAGCAATTAATTAAATTTTAACGAAACTTTCTAATGCACTAATGGTTACACGCTTTTTCTAAAATAATTTAATCAACAGTTCGAAATAACTTCTTAAATAAATACTGACGATTAAAAAGCATATTTGCTGTAGCAAAATGAGAGAGTTTTCATGAATATAAATGTTAGTTGCGAAAAGCCAATGGATGTTTTTACCGCTATTAAATATCATTTGCATTTATTTAGTTTATTGAATATCGACGGTGCACAACAGAAAGTGTATCATATGATTCAGTTTAATTACAATTTAATTTCTTAATCACACGGGTTTATTAAATTAAATGTGTAGTATTTGAAATATTTAAAGAATAAAAACAGAGGGTTTGCAACGGATAAATGAGAAGTACCGAGCAAAAACATGGAAAGGGTGAATGTCGAATGATAATTTCTTTTTTTAAAGCAACGCGGTTTTACTCCGACAAAGCCCTCTCGGTTTACGGTTCTCCATAGTAAATTGGCAATCTATCAGTGACACGTATCGCCATAGACGGGGATCGATCAGTAGTATAATACATATGCGATCAGGCAGCCGCGAGAGTACCGGCAGAATTGAAATACGATTTATCGAAGTTCAAAGACGTTCTTCCCATTTTAATTTAATCTGCATCGGCACAGATACGTGTACAGAGATCACGAGATCGTCGATCAGAACGAATTTCCCAATTGCATCGGACACGCGATCAAGGGGTGTGTACTGCAATTCTTTTTTCTACGTTGTCTTTTTTTATTTCTTGGTCGACCGGAATGGACACACTTGCTTCGTTAACCTCGATAACTGATTTCTTGCACCGTCGACTGAAATGGCGGCTTTAATTAGTCCGTGACTCGCGTGTTTCATTAGAGATAGTTTGATAATTGATAATAACTAGTTATATATTGAACACGATAAATGAATTACTGGAAAAAAATAGTCTATATTCTCTTTAATCGTTGTAAATTAATTACAAATTTAATTAATTACCAATTTACGTTTCAGAATAAGGCTTGAATATGTTGAAACACGACCATAAATCCCTGCAATTTGTTTCATTTTACGTTGTACAAGGATTTTTATTTATCAGTTGAAAGAATTAAGTTTTTGCTAAAATGGATCGTTCCGCCCCAAATCGATCATTATTCGACGTCACCATCTGCAATTTTACTCTAATCAAAATATGTTATAGTCCATGTGAAATTAGGGGGACTTTAAGTCATCATTTTGACGGTTTCGAATTCGTTAAAGAATAACAAGCCTTAAAAATATGCAATGTTTGCCCAATTTTGCGAAAATAGGCTTCGCTTACGAATTTTTTTTTTAGAGACTACTCAACCGATTTACCTAAATATTTTTTTGTTTTATTCATAAAGAATTGTGCTATTTTAAAATATTTTTTATTTAAAAGTTTATACAAAAATTGTTGTGAATTATGTACCACGTTTTGTACATCCACCTTAAGAGGGTTTCACCACATAACCATAACCACGGTGTTCCATTCAATATCTACAAGGTCTCACAGCTATAACTCTTGAAAACGGGTTATAGCTAAGGTGATTCTGAACAACTTTTCCCTTAGCGAAAATAGAGTTTGAAGCTTCGTCTTTGAATTATTAACAAGAAACCGTCCAATCAGTTCACTCCATACTGTTTGCAAATTTGTATGAAAGATAAAAAATTCTGCACCTTAAAAAATGTTCACGTTTTCGAACACAAGACGATGTAATCCGTTATTGTCTCCTATGAAAACACGATGAAAAGGGTTTCGAAGCACAGTCATAGAAAGAGACGTTAATTCACATTTGTCACGGTTTTAATCACGCTCGAGGCAGCCTCGCGATTAACGAATCCTCGTAGCCGACCATTCAAGCCATCTCGAGCAAACGTCCATCTAGGAGGCGGAAAATTAAATTTTTAATTACTCCGTTCACGGTTGATCTTCATGGAGTGGCGGCCATCCCCTTCGTAAATATTTTTCGCGGAATATAAACAGTGTGCCGAGACGCTGCGAGAAACGGTTGGGTTTCATTTAACCCGGAAAAGACACGACCGGGTGAATATCTCGAAAAGACCCGCTTTCAATTTCATCGTGGTTTTTGCCTGAACCCGTGGATTAAACCATAACCGTTTCACGTGTATACTGGCAGGGTGATACTGGGTCACGTTCGTGTCCGTCGAGACACGAATTAGCAGTTAATCAGGTGATTCGAGAGAAACGAAAGAAAACGACCCAAGTACCGTACATCCCTTTTTAATGTCACGTACGCGGTTCCGCACACGTTAAATAGCGATGGAGTACGTGGCCTTATAATTTAATCACCCGATGACTCTTACAATTGAACAGAGGATTGCGGGGTGCAAGTCGAGAATTTTGGAATTTGGAGAATTCGAGGATTTAGGAATTTTGGGATTTGGAGGATTCGAGGATTTAGGAAATTTGGGATTTGCAAGTTTAGAGATTTTTACATATTTAGGGATTTGCAAGTTTGGACATTTGGGAGTTTGGAATTTGCAAGTTTGGATATTTGGAAATTTGGGATTTGCAAGTTTGGACATTTGGAAATTTGGCATTTGCAAGTTTGGACATTTGAGAGTTTGGGATTTGCAAGTTTAGACATTTGGGAATTTGGCATTTGCAAGTTTGGACATTTGAGAGTTTGGGATTTGCAAGTTTGGACATTTGGAAATTTGGGATTTGCAAGTTTGGATATTTGGAAATTTGGGATTTGCAAGTTTGGACATTTGGAAATTTGGGATTTGCAAGTTTGGACATTTGGAAACTTGGGATCAGCAGGTTTGGAGATTTTGACATATTAGGGATTTGCAAGTTGGAACATTTGGACATATTAGGGATTTGCAAGTTTGGAGATTTGGACATATTAGGAATTTGCAAGTTTGGAGATTTGGACACGTTAGAACTTACAATATTGAAATTTAGTAAAATTTGGTACATTACCAAGTTTATGCAAATTCATTTGCAATCAAATATTGCAAATTACCAAATTCATCAACCTTAAACCCCTACCTCCCCAAACTCCAAATTTCTAAATCCTCAAACCACAAACTTTAATTTCCTCCACTACCATTTCAAAATATTCAAATCCCAAAATCCATAAAACCGTATAATTAAACAGGTCGACGTCCAGCACTATATCCACTATCAAAAAATCTATATTATTCGTCGCGAAGGTTATTTCAGCCGATTTAATATTAACGTTAAAGTAGCTATCGTATCGAAGTTCATTTCTGGTTAGCTTTCCATCGGAAGCAAAACGGTCTACCCGCGTATTTCACGTTTCCCGGTGAATTTATTTTCGTGGCAGAGAGGTGTATCGACCGATGGAAAATTGAAAAATGCAGATCGCTTTCCCTGAACCTCGTGACGAGGAAGCCAATGCGGAGAACCGCGGGTATCTTTGTTCATTCTGGCAAGGGTGTTTTGCATTGCGAATACGTAATGGTTTCAGCGAACGTTACGCGCTCGAATCGCGAATACTGTTTTATCACGTAACGGACAAAAGGAAAGGAACGGTACGTAATGTAATTTTTCACTAAAAATGATGAACAACCTCCAAAGACTCAAGAAATACATACACTCGTCGTTCATTCTTTTGTTACCTCCGCTAATTTACAACTGGAAATGTGAAAGACTGCAAGTGTAATTTTTTAAAAAATTATTGTACCAAGATATTCATTACAGGATTTATTGTGGAGAATACGGACTGAAGAGTTATCCTTAAATTCTAGTGAATGGAAAAATGTTTTTAGATATGAAATTAGGTTTCCAAATTTTCAAATTTATAAGTAACAAATGTATCAAATTTACAAGGTTAAAAATTTATAAATTTAATCATTTACAAAATGACAAATTTATAAATTTGATCATTTTTAATTTAAATTTAATCATTACATTTTTTCATGAACTTGAAGAGGACAGTATACTGTACGTTTAAATTCATCTTAATATCCTGTGTTATACGATATAAAAACGTATGTTAGATTCCATTTGAAAATACCTTTGTAGAAAAATATTGAAACTACAAAAAATATAAAACCCTCTCTTGAATGGTAAATATTTTTTCTAATTAAATTTTGTCTAATGTATCATTTACATAAAAAAGAACACCCTGTATATCGATGTTCCCATAACCGAAAAGTCTATCGAAAACTCTAATTTCACTTTATTCGTGCAACTCGGAAGATCGCGTGCGTGCTTCGACTCACGACAGCAATTGAATCAGCTCGCACAGATATCGAGCGTGATTTAGAAAGGCCATGGTGCCACCCTCTTACCATGGTTTTTGCACTAATTAGAACACGTCTGGAGATCGCAGTGGCCGTTTCTGTCGCCGCTTACCATATAGCCGACCAACCGACGCGAGTTACAAGCGGGCCGAGAAACTTTCGACCGCAAAATCGTGCTGCATATTCATCGGGTAATACGATTTCACAGTTTCGAGCCTCCAGCAGCCAGATTTTACCCGGCTCTAACCTCGCGTATAAATTCGGCCCGGGACATTACTCTAATCCTCGCCATCCAACGGGCAAACTTTTTTTCTAGGGCATTGCATACATTCTGCCGGATTCAGACTTTACTTTGACGAGAGAACTCGCTGGCGGATCACAACGATACGCTTCCGCATTTGAAAGGGTAACGATATCCGGCTATCGAAAAAGTTAGCCCTTCTGTTTGGATTTCTACCCGCGAGAAAGATCCTTTTCTGTCCTTTTTTCGCTTTACGGAAAGGCAAACGTTTCTTCAGGATAAACGTGTTACGTTTTCATGCGTTACTGCTAACATGCTCGTTGATTGCACTTTTTTAATCAGCGTAAAGTAGCAAGACATTTTGTCCTTTTCGTTCTTCAACGTTCTTTATATCTAATTTTTCAATTTCGTTAAAACATTTGATCTCGAGAAATAGGGATTTAATAACATAAATGAAGTAGAGAAGGTGGTCAAATTTTTGGGTTGATACTCTGCTTGTTCAAACTGCCAAACCTTCAAATATCCAATCACAACTTTATTAGCGAAAAGCCCGCGATATTGAAACCTAAGCGTAGTGCAGTATCAAGAGACACAAAGAAGATCAGGTAAATGAAGTAATACGAGTATGTTAAGATGACGCAGGGAAAAATAGAGGTGTACGCGTGTAGACCGCCCACGACGTGACTTGTCAGAAGAAAAATACGACGTCAGATAATGCACCGTAACGAGATCGTGTAATACCGTAGAAAAGTGCATCCAGAAGGTAGCGGCTGATAAGATTTACCTTGCGTCATGGCCAGCCGAAAATTATCAAAGGTAAGGTCGTTTCTGGATCGACCATGCGAACCGGCGGAAAAAGGACAGTCACGAAACCACTGGGATACTTAACAGGCGAGAAAGGGTTGGATAGCTCGTTCAAGGATTTCTTCTCGACAGTATGCAGCTGCAGTTCCTGTCGTAACCCCTCCACCCTCTACTTCACCTTTCCATCGCCATGCTTCTCCTTGTTTCGTGTACTGGATCTTTCCATGTTCGCCTCGAGCGATTGTTAGTTCGTGCAAGGAAATCCAGAATTTCCAGTCAGGGTGAGCGACGTTTGATTTTTTTCATCCGCCGGGTATATACAGGGTGTTCCGAACTGTTCTACTGGCGATTGGTACTGAATCGACTTTCCAATTTTATTTGCAGAAATTTAAACCTCGACATTTTACAGAGGCGGACATTTTTTAGATTTCCAAACTTTGGTGTTGGATTGATCTCTTCCTATTTCATCGACCTATATCTTTACGTTTATATAGACTTATATAGTAATTGGGTTATATAGCAATATAACGACAGTTAATTGTACCCTGTACAATTTACAATTTTTCATTAATGTCACAGAATTAAATTCTGTTTACTTTTTGAGAATCACATTTGATATAAGTTTATTATAATATATTATACAAATTATATAATAGTACCATTTAATGTATTGTATTGAAAATATTTTTTTTAAATATTGTGATTTAAGAGATTCTTTTGAATTAAAATTTTGAATATTGTGATTTAGAAGATTTTTTAAATTAGAACTTTAAATATCTTGCTTTCAGTATTATAATTATAAATATTATCTTTCAAATGTTATAATTAATTGCCTTTTAAATATTATAACTAATATATATTCTTTAAAAAGCAATTTAAATATTTTCTTTTAAGTATCAGAACTGCAATTTTCTTTTAAGAATAATTTAAAGCAGTTTCAGTGTTACAATTATAAATATTACCTTTCAAATGTTATAATTAATTGCCTTTTAAATATTATAACTAATATATATTCTTTAAAAAGCAATTTAAATATTTTTATGTATCAGAAGTGCAATTTTCTTTTAAGAATAATTTAAAGCAGTTTCTTCTAAATATAATGTAAAATACGTCTACTGCAATATAATTTCAAATGCTTTTTCTACATATTATAATGTAAAATATTTTCTGTGAACATTGCATGTTTCTTTTGTAACAAGAAAATAATGAATAAACATTCCGCAACGATATTGACTCGGTTGCGTTTAGGGAAATTTCGTAATTAAATTATTCATACGCGTTCCGAAACATCGAAGGTTTTGCGGGAAAATTCAGAATTGTTTTGCATATCTCGCTCAGCGAATCTCATTCCCCTTATGACCTGTAACATTTTTCAAAACATCTGAAATTCTTTGGAAAACAGAATTCATATTATACGGTTTCCACATACCGCTTTTATTGTTACGAGATAATTTTTTGCATATTGCGAGTTGCACGAACGATTTTAATTCGTTACCGCTAATTTTTAAATCACGTTTGCCCGTTAAATTGAACGTTTTTCGTTGGAAATAAATATTCACGAAGTTTCGTTCATTGGTAAAAGAATGAAATCTGGGTTACTTGTTTTTTGCGGTAAGAGATAAAGAATCAATTGTGGCTGTTCATTCGTGTTATTTATTTTTAGTTTGATAAGTAACAATTGTGTTAGCCATGGAACATATTTCGTTGCTGGTTTTGCGGCCGGATTATATACGCGCCCGAAGGAAAAGTATGACACGACATGGAAGTAATCTCATTTCTGAAAATAATGAGAACATGCGCATGCAGATCGAAAATTAGCGAGCTCTCGTATGCAAAATCGCATCGACATCTTTTTTCCCTTTTTAAATAAGGTGAAGCGTACCATGTCGCGAATATCTATTTATTTTTAACAAGTTCATTTTTAGAAAGGACACACGCAACTCATTCATTCTTAACTTATACTTTAAATAAAAAATTAGTCGACAAAAATAGTAATGGCTATTAGTAATAATAAATAAACAGAACTATATAAAAATTAACGTTCATTTTGAAATTGCCTATCATATCACATATGATATTTTTAAACAATGCTATCTGTGCAAAATATTAATAAAATTATGATTATTTTATTTATACAAAAAATTTGTTAACTGTATAAGTTAAGAAATGAGAAGTCGAATTATTATCGTAATAATTTTCAATTTTATTTCGCATCAGAGAAAATCATATTATCTTGTTTTTTAAAGTCTAACAATCCTCCATAAATTTATACGAAATACGAACAATATCACATCCGTAGCTCGATTTTATTATTTTAATACCAATTCTTTGTTTAATTTCATTAATTAATCATTATTATAATCCTGTATAATTGCACAGTGAAGCATAAAATTCAAAATTTTTATGATATTCCAGTATTATTTATAAAGTTACACTAAAATTAATGATTGTAAACTTTGAGCAATTAATTATCAGAAATGACGCGTAATGTTCGAGAACATTCCACGGTCAGACGCCATATTGGAAAATCGGTAGGCAAGAGTCAAGGGTCAAACGCCAAATTAGGGATTATAAAAATAGTATTAGTATATGTATATTCGTATATATTCGTAAAATAGCAAAAAATGTAATAATAATAAGTAGAATATTAATAAACTAAAGTATTTAGTATTTTAAGCGCAATTTTTCGACTTAGTTTTTCAACTGAATATCATATGTCATCTCATATGTCATATCATATACTACTAATATATGTATACGTAATACTATATAACATTATATAAAATAATATAAAATAATTCAAAATATTATTTGAATTGGCTACGAAATTGATATATGTATATCATATAGGAATAAGACTCACCGATTAATATTATTGTGCACGATGTTTCCAATTTTGATGACGCAGTTGGCGGACGATATAGCTTGATTACACTTTCGCACAAAATACTCAATTACCGGATAGAATTATTATTGTTTTCGATACTACGATTTGATATTTGTATAATAATACTGCAGTTAATAACTGTGAAACAGTTTGACTCTAATTATTAACAATTAATATCGGAACTGATACACAACGCACGCACCACTTCAACTGCTGGACGCCATATTGGAAAATTGTGGCGCCAAAAATACTGTCAAGCGTCAGCAGCAGTAAAGTGGTAACAACTGTTTAATATTTTATAAAATAAGAAAAAATAATTTTATCACTTTAATTTAATGTGGCAAAATGTACTAGCATCAATTTATTCATATTATAAATCGTATCGAAATAATTAATTATGAGATGCTTGACTGTGCAATTATACAGGATTGTAATAAATATTTCAATACAATTTATAATATGAATAAATTGATGCTAGCACATTTTGCCGCATTAAATTAAAGTGATAAAATTATTTTTTCTTATTTTATAAAATATTAAACAGTTGTTACCATTTTACTACTACTGACGCTTGACATTTTTGGTGCCATAATTTTCCAATATGGCGTCCAGCAGTTGAAGTGGTGCGTGCGTTGTGTATCAGTTCCGATATTAATTGTTAATAATTAGAGTCAAACTGTTTTACGATTATTAATTGCAGTATTGTTATACAAACATCAAATCGTGGTATCGAAAACAATATTAATTCTATCCGGTAATTAAGTATTTTGTTCGAAAATGTAATTAAGCTGTATCGTTCGCCAACTGCGTCATCAAAATCGAAAATATCCTGCACAATAATATTAATCAGTGAGTATTACTCCTGTATGATATCAATTTCGTAGTCAATTTAAATAATATTTCGAATTATTTTATATTATTTTATATAATGTTATATAGTATTACGTATATATTAGTAGTATACATATATACAATATGATATATGAGATGTCATATGATATTCAGTTGAAAAACTAAGTCGAAAAATTGTGCTTAAAATACTAAATAATTTAGTTTATTAATATTCTACTTATTATTATTACGTTCTATGCTACTTTACGAATATATACTAATACTATTTTCATATTCTCTAATTTGGCGCTTGACTCTTGACTCTTTCCTACCGGTTTTCCAATATGGCGTCCAACTGTTGAAAGTGCTCGAACGTTCCACGCCACGTCTAATAATTAATTGTTTAAAATTGGTAATGAAGTGTTTTACAATTATTAATTTTAGTGTGATTTTATAAATAATAACCTACAGTATCATAAACATTGTGAATTTTATTCGATTATTAAGTATTTTCTTTAAAATTGTGTCGTTCGTCGAACTGCGTCGTCAAAGTTTGAACCGTTCTACAAGATATTGCTACAGTGAGTGTCATTAGTTTCAAATCTTCTTATTTCTTTTAAAATCGTTTAAAACTTCTTTAAGTTTCGTCTCAATCTATGTACTTGCGTATATTCTACAGTAAATAATAGTTATCGAATTTCTGTGTGTTCTGCGTCGTTGCTAACGTAGTGTTACCATCACGGTTTTGGAAATTAGATTTCAAAGTAACTATTGTTTCATCTTGTTTGTTACAGAGGTTGCAGTGGTCCAGCAGCAGGGCACATCGCGAACTTTGTTATCTGAAAGGACGTAGCGAGGACCAGTGTCAGAATTACGTACGGGTATTCGGCAGACAAGGACCTGATCGATTTCTTGTTTGCGGAACGAACGCGTACAAACCTCAATGCATGCAGTTCACCATCAAGGTAAGTGCTTTAGATATCTCTTTTACGCGGCGGAAACATCAAGGTTATTTCAATTACATAGCCCTTTGTTTCACCAGCCGCTTATACTCTTCAATATTCGATCACCATAGATACTTTTTATGACAAAGTAAAGGACAAAGGTAGACATGAGATAATAACACCTTTGATAAAATTATATATTTGATATAATATTTTTAATTCTTTCATTTGGTTCTCTCTATTCATTTTTTAAAATCAAAATCAAATATTTACTATATTATTATTAATATATTTATTACTTTAAAGCCTTACGTTAATAATTAAAGTGTAGTGATTTGAAATTGCATCTGAAAGCATTTAGTATAATTAGAATTTATCTATTATTGAAAACATGTATTTTACTTAAAACTAATTTACAAATTGAAAGTAAAAGTAATTATAGATACTACCAAAAGAGAAGTTTAGTTGAAATAAATTTCTTTGTATTAAAGAGTTACATCTGATCAAGTCACAGTTGATATTTTTGTAGTATATTTCCATTCGATTATTTAAAGACCAGTAATAATATGAAAAGATGAAAGATCTTAAGAAGCTTGAGCACAAATTGTATTATTTATGAGCACTTAATCCTTAATTATTTCAAAGGTTGCAATTCTCTTTGTAGTCAAGAAATGAAAGTTAGTATGTGTAATAAATTTCTAAGTAGCATTTACAGAATTTCAGTTTGTTAAGCTATACAAATACAGGCTACAATAAACTAAATATGCAAAGCTACTTTTCATAAGATTTTACATGATAAATATTAATAAATAATTATTTTTAAATGTTGATATCTATGTTGGCTATAAAATTGATTTTAAATAACACAAATTGTTTCAGCGTATATTTAATTTTAATGTTCCATTATTTATTACATTACAATTATACAAAATACTTTTCATATTATTACTACAAGTACAATGGTGCTCGAATATTAAACAAAAAATGTATGGGAGAGTAGAATGGTACCAACCATATTTTTATTTAACTTTTATTCAGATTAGTCTTGAAGAAGATTAAATTAAAATGCGCAATTGATTTGTAGTATAAGTGAAAGTTAATAGAAAAGGGAGAAACTGTATTTGTTATATTTGATAATAAAAGTTACCTAATTTCTGAATTTATAAATTGAAAATTTGGAAGTTAGAAAGTTCACAGAATTGAATATTCATTCATTTAACTTTGGTCAGTACTGTTCGACTCTCACCTTCTGCATGCTTAAATTAATAATAAATCCCACGTGCAATATACTTACTGTTGCATTTCGTACATGTGACAAATATTGTTGCATAATTGCAACTTGTAATTCATCTTAACAAGGTAGGAATTTAACTACATAAAACAGTAGTTCAACTTTGATACCATTTTATTTATTTGGTAATCGTGCACAAAGATCAAATGCAAAATGAAAGGAAATTATTTTAACGTTTCTACAAAGCAACAGAGGGAATTGAACGGTAAACAACGTTAGAAGCATAGAATTCACGGGTAATTTATTGGTCAATGATAAATATTGGCGCGGTAAACAAAAGTCATAATATAATTATAGTAATAAACGAGAACGATACGAGAAGTGTAATCAGATTATCGACGTTTACCTCGAAACGTTTTATCGTCGAATAGAATGGATATAAAGATGTTAAAAAGTCGTGAATCAAATCGTTCGGAAATTTCATAAATTGTGCTGTTGCATTGTGCAAATTCACGCGGCCAAAATTGAAATTCGTAATCGAATAAATTTAAAAATTATTCGTACATTCAAATTCAAATACGGCTCCGTTCGTGTATCGATTTTATTTCTATAATCCTATTTTGTATAACAACTTTAGCTTGAAATATCCAGTGATAGTATTGGACAATTTATTTCAAATTTGTTTTGTAAAATTATATTGAAGTGTACGGTTGAAAATTATTTAGGTATTTTCGTTTCACAGTTAAATTTTATTGACTCTGTTTAGTTTATTTTAGTACGTTAAACGTATTATTTAACATTGTGGTTTATCTTGTAAAATTCAGAACACGGTAAGTGAAATTTATTATTTATTTATTTTAAGTTGTTTCCTTTCCTATAAATAATGTAATTTTGTACTTAGGTTATTATTTAGCTTTTACTTTTCTGCTTCATTTCTACTCTTTTCTGAAATTTCAAGCTTGAAACGTAGAAAAGTTATAATTTAAAATAATAATTACGTGGGGGTTTATATAACGAGTTTATAAAACGAATACGAACACATTTATTACTAACTATTAATAAATATTAGAATATAATAATGTATATGGATGTAAGATATCGTTGAGAGATATAATGTGCCTTTCTGGCTTTGCGACCATGAGGTCAGTTACCGGTGTATTAGCTTCCGGTGTCAAGCACGCGGCCGGAAGTCGCAAGTTTACCAGAACATTCGCGATTCTTTCCTTGGCGCGCCATTTGAATCTATGCGAATCTATATTAGCTTATAACAATAACAGTAATATTAATATAACAAAATGTTTAATAATTTAATTTATAAAATTGAAGAAAACAATGTGTTTAGAAATTTATTTAATATTTTTTTAATTTTTATTTTTTGCAAAATTGTAAATATATAAAAATAATTATTCAAGATGTGATTTAATTTATAAAATACAAAATAACTTGTCTGTCAAGAAATTTCTCATTTAACCCCTCATATTTGATGCTTCATCCAATTCTATTTTATAATACGTACAAAATTTAATTTAATATTTAATAATTAATTTCATGAAATTGCGGTAATCCCACAGAGTGCTAGGAAATTTATTATTTATATCTCTCATCCTTAAATTTGCACAATTCTAATTTAGATAAAATGTTCAAGCTTGAAACAGTCATAATTTAGTTTTCAATAATTAATCTCTTGAAATTATCTACTTTTATTTCACAATTTGACTAGTTCTTATATATAACTTTCATTGTGAAATATAATAAAGTTATAATTTACCTTAATTTAATAAAAATTATTGCTTTTAGTTTAGTTAAGGTAAATAATTTGATTTAGTAATCCAAATAAATTTGTAATACAATTAATTTTTCTTTAAGGTAAATTTGTAATTTGATTTAATTTACTTTATTTGAAGTAAATGAATAAATGATTAAGGTGTCTCGCTACTAACTGAAAGATTAATATTTATTGCAATAATTTATTATGTAAGATTAGTAAAAGACAGGGTTAGCTCTTGAACGTGGAACTTCGCAAAGTTTTTGATTAAACGTAGTTAACACGTATCCTTGATGCACGGCGGATCATCAATGGGCCATCGTATGTGGTTTTGTTTGAAAAAAAGCAGGAGATTGTATCGCGTTGTTGACTCAAGAAAATATGAGCAATAGACGGCAAAGCTTTTACGGGATCTTTTACGAGGTTCGAGTATACCAGACCGAACTTCTTTCAAGTTTTTACTTTATCACAGAGAACTTCTAATATCGTATAACTCTTGAAACACAGTTAATATTGTGTGTATGTGACTTTATTCCCGGAAACTGTTATTCTGTAATACTCTTATCAACTATTTTATTTTATTTAAATACAAATAAATAATATAATTTTCTTTAAACATGAATAAATAATATAACATTATTTAAAAATGAATTAGTAATACAATTTTATTTAAACACGAATAAAAATGTGATTTTATTTAAATATGAATAATTTTATTTAAAAATGAATAAATAATATGATTTTATTTAAACACGAATAATATTCAATAATTTAAAAATGAATAATTGAAAAATTTAAACATGAATGATTTTATTTAAACATGAATAGGTAATATGATTTTATTTAAATGTTGGAGTGTACCAATCGAATAACGTTGCTGTTTTTGATACGGAAACAATTGAACTAATTTGCAAATGATTGTTGTATTTACTCGTGTGTTTACGTGTTTATTTGCTCGTTATATTATATTATAATTAATCAATGACATATTATTATCACCGGATATGGCTTATTAAATCAAATTAATTAGTACCGCAATTATCAATTCATGTAGGTATTTTAAGGAAAAATATGAAATAAAAATGTATTTAAGTCGTACAAATTTTGGATTAATAAAAATAAATATAAATTCTAATAAAAATGAACGTGGATCTTAACATAAATTTTGAGTCTTAATTAAAAGAAATTTAAATCAAATATAAATTTAGATCATTTCTATGAACTTACGATAAAATAAAGATTTACTTTGCTTAGAAATTTGAAAACTTAGGGAAATTTTGAAAATTTAGACTGGGGATATTTTAAATTATAATTTTCCAAATTTACAATTTTACACATTTATAAATTTGCAAATTTACAATTTAGCGAATTTACAACTTTACGATAAGATAAAGATTTAGCACTTCAATTTGTGACGAAAGTAAGGATGCAGCGTAATTTTTCCGGTCTCGAATGTTTAATCAAATTGATCATGCTTCTAAGTAGGATGTTTCGCTTTAATATCATTTGCTACATTAGATTTTCGCTCGACTACGTCCCGGATATCCGCTGTAAGACCAAAGAAGTTTTAACGTAGAGAGGCTATAAGATTTTCAAAAGGGCTTTTGATGCTTGCCGCTCACTGAAGAAGCGTAGAGAGCGACCGCTTTCGAGAAAAGCGCGCTTCAGCTTGTAATACAGCTTTCCTCTCGCGTTTACAGCAACGAATCACTCTCGTTCTTTTTTCCTTTTTTTTCTTCTTCCTTTTCTTCTTCTATCTTCGTCTCTTTGTGCTCCCTTTTTCGACCGTGGCTGTCTACGCTGCTCGAAGGCAGTATTTTTAATCGGACAAAATAAAAATAAAAGAGAGATATTAACGTTGATTTTTGCCGATGGGCGTAACAACTTGTAAGAAATCTTCTTGCTCGCTTTTCCTGCGCTTCTTTAAATCTGTCAGACGAAATTGCACTTTCTTCCTGCGAATTTGTTCTTTCTTTCTTTCTTTGATACATTGTTCGCGCTGGGCATTCACGAAAGGTCGGTTAACTTTATGCTTTTTTCAAATTTAGTTTCACTTTTGAGTTTCAGCTATTCAGAGAGCTGCTTAAGTTGTTTACGGTTTCTTTGAGGAAAGTGGTACTTTTGCATAATTGCTTTTCTTATTCCTTAATGGGTGAGAGATTAATTATACCGTTTGTCGGGTAAATTAAGTTGCAGTTTCATTGAGAATACGTGTTTAAATAATATATTATACTGGGTGTTACCTGTAACACTACTCACGATTTTTCTCCCACTTGCAGCCACGTTAACATCCTGTATATAATAATAAATACATATTATAATAAAGAGCAAAATATATGTACAAACATACAGAGTAATTCATGTAACACTATAATATCTATTACATGCAATTATGTGCATACTTGTCCAAATTAAAAACAGAGTACATACTGCTGTTTCTACTAACATGTCACTAATATCATATATGAACCATTCTTTCACAGAAAGTATAATAAAATATATTTCTCGTCTCCATCTCAAAACATATAATCAACGAAACTGCAGCTAACATAAAATTTGTATTATAAAATGAAATTTTGCAACATTAAATCTGAGTCATTAAACCTTGACAATCTACTGTCAACTTTTATGGCTATATAAGGATATGCTAAATAAATGCTCAGTGGTAAACGTCTCATATTGTCACAATTTATCATATATCAATACATCAGTCACAATATCTGTGTTTTAGAAAAATCATGATTTAATTTAACCCCTTAACCTATGATTCTGTTCTGCAGTTGTATCATAACTAACTAATTATTGCTGTAATCTTAACCTCTTAAACTGCAATTTACGTACAAGAATTTTGGGCCGACAGCGTAAACAAGGTTCACGTATGTCCTGATGATCGTGCGAAGAGCTATGCCTATAATATCTAGGTTTGACCCAATCACTCTACTACGAGCTATGCCCGTAGTTGTAGGCTAAGGGGTTAAATAACTGCTTATTCTAATTTTGAAAGAGTAAGCGGTGACCATAAGTGTTAAGGTTAATTATAATCTTCATCGGTTCATGTGTCCTGGATCACCCGTACGAAATCTATCCTAATACTGAGTGGGTAGGAAGTAGGTCATGTATACGTTAAAATGTCGTTTGTCGAAATTCACTCCCATCTCGGAACATCCCCGAACTGTGAAATACGAAGTCACAGGAGCGAGGGTGCTATTTGCTCGGGATCAGGGGGAAGAGATAGGGATATGCGGGCAGATAAATCACGAAGGAGTTCATGCCACTTTTCCTCTCTTTCTTTTCGGCTCTCTTGTTCGCTCCCTAACATTGGCTGGCATGACGACGCGTTTCTACGACGCGCCATTATTAAGACGCTGGTTGCCCCGACGCTTCTACCATTCCTTACTTCCCGTTTCACTCACCTGGCATGGCTGTTCTCGCGTGCGCCACGATCGCAAATAAAGAAGTTATCCCTACCGTTGGCGATTTATTCGCGGCTAAGTTTACTCCGAATTTACATTGCTTCCACGCGTTCGACGAAAATACGCCGAGCAATTCCGAGAGTCGTTGAAATATCGGTGTACACGCGAATTTTTTCCCCCTCGGTTTTTCGCCTGCTTTTAACGTAGAAACGCGAGTCTTCCCAACATGGGTTATAAAAATTCTACCGGGAATTTGTGTTTCGTGTCCGTTCACACTTTGACGGTTACATATTTCAGATTCCTGTGATTTTCCATTCCTTTTTCCATCAGAAGTGCGAATACGAGACTTTGCGTTGCCGTAATTTTCACGTCGTTCAATCTAAGAAATAATTTGCGCGTTCACTCTTCTTATATTCTCCGTTACCTTTTTGTAAACGTTGGGTTTCACAGAGTTGAAAGTTGGTGAATTTAGGAATTTGGCGAGTTAGAATTCCAGGAATTTCGAGGTTCCCTTCGTAAATTTTACTCTCTTATCTCGAAATTAAAAAACTTTCAAATAGTAAAATTCCTCTCTTAGCAAATTTTCAATCTATCAAGTGTCCACCTCCCCAACATTCTAAATTCCAAATTAAAAATCTAATCTCTAAATGATCCACTCCATTACATAAACTCTAGTTTCCACAGAGTATCGAAGTCATTTTAAAACACAGAAACAAGTCGGTTATGCTAATGCCAATATTCACACCAAAACGTAGATTAACGTCAACGAAACTAACGACTAGGATTTATGCGGCGAGCATTTCGCAAGGAACACAATCGTTCAGCCTGTTACTTGGATATTTTTCCATCGTTTTAACGTTTACCAGGCATAAATCTTGCGTAAGGTATCATAACCGTGACGCGTTAAAGCGCAATTTTATTGCCGTTCATAAATTACCAGTTGCACGCGTCGCGTACCTTTTACTTCCAGCATTGTTGTAAATTCAATTCGTACGGGGGGTTCATTGACGAAACGAGTCATCGATTTCGAGGGCAGCAGAGTGTAACTATCGTATTCCATGATTGTGAGGAGAAGTCTGGGTTGCATGGTTGCACGTGAACCGATATCCGCGAGAGAATGAGAATGGACCGATCGAAGGACGGAATGAAGCTTCTCGCGTGAACGTCAAAGTGTCACGTATCGGCCGTTCGCTCGAATGTCTTCCTTCGAGGAGTGCTCCTGTAATCAATCGACGACGCATATCGGTCGTTTTCCCCGGCGAAGTCTTATCGAAAGTCTTCGGGGAAGGGAACCGTGTCATCTTTCGACGTTTCAGCTACTTTAATGCGTGCCCCGAGCAACTTCGTGCACTACCAGCAAAGCACTTTATCATTGTAGATACTTGGATCAGGCTTCAAAAGGTAGAAAAATATGACAAATATTAGAATGACGTCTTTATCGCCTTTTTGGAAGATTTGAAGCTTTAAATTGACGTGGATTAAGTAGTATTTTGAGGTACTTTTCTGTCATGAATTTGACGCAGACTTTGTTTCGATGACTGACACTAAAACATAGATTTCAATGGGATTCATTATTTTAATAGTCAGATATTTTCTGTCGAAGATTGTAATGGTGCACTTATGTAGGATGTTTTGGGAGACTTCAAGCTTTAAATTAATATAAGATAAGTAGTATTTTGAGGTATTTTTCTGTCATAACTTTGCCTCAGAAATATCCTTCAAAGTTGACTGATAGGGTTGACTCATAATATATGGTTGCATTATTTCAATTTCTAGATCTTCTGTTAAGAACTGTACTGGTGCATTGATGCAGTGATCTTCGTCAGAACTTAAGCTTTAAATTGATGCAGAATAAGTGTAATTTCGTTATACTTTTCTGTCATGATTTTTCCTTTAACTTTCTACATTTAAAAATTGATTAAAAGCAACATCCGAATTCCATTTGAGCTCATTATTCCAATAACTCCTTTTATATCGAGAACTGTAATGGGGCATTTATACCATTATTTTGGGAACAGTATGCGCTTTAAATTGATGTATTATAAGTGACATTTTGAAGTACTTTTCTGTCATGAATTTGATGCAGACTTCATTTCGAAATTGACTGGCAATGGAATATAGATATAACTGGGGTTCATTATTTCAATAGTCAGATTTTTCCTATTAAAGATTACGATGGCACATTTGTATAGAATGTTTTGGGAGATCTTCAGCTTTAAATTGATGTAGGATAAGTACTTTTTTGAGATACTTTTCTGTCATGAATTTGATGCAGACTTTCTACTCGAAATGATTTAGGAGCAATATACAAACCTCCCTCAGTCTCATTTTAATCACAAAGTTTTCTCCAATGGAAAAATATAATAATGCACTTATGTGGGATTTATTAGGAGCTTATAAATTTCAAATTGATGTAG
This sequence comes from Megachile leachella, assembly GCA_963576845.1. Taxonomy (NCBI): domain Eukaryota; kingdom Metazoa; phylum Arthropoda; class Insecta; order Hymenoptera; family Megachilidae; genus Megachile; species Megachile leachella. The sequence continues at coordinate 9,230,340 of OY756251.1, forward strand.
CATAAGTGGTATTTTATAATACTTTTCTGTCACGCAATTGTATGAAATTTATCATGTTTCAAAATCCATCAAAAACGCCAGATCGAATGAACAGATGAAATAACAGTTTTTTTACATTCCGACTTACAGTACGTTTGTATAGTGATAGTTACATATCAAGCTTTAAATTGACATAGTGTGTAGTATTTTTCTGTCATAAACTATATATCAAAATCGAAACGGATTTATCACGCAACAAAATACCTCGAAAATTGTTTCACCGTTTATTTGTGCGAGTACAAAAATTCGAACCACGGGGCTCCGGTTAATGATTTTTGGCCCCAAGGGCTGTAGTTGCTCAATTTTACTCCATCTTCTAAACAACCGCTAGAAGATCCATCTCGCACGCACGAGATTTCCCGTGGCGAAACTCGAGAAGACTTTATTCCCCGGGGAATTCGATACTGTCCTTCCAACTTGGCAATTTTATTTCCGTGCCGGGCATCGTTAGAGTCTCATCCGCCTGCGGAGAGAAATCAAGCCGACCACGACGACCGAGGGATTCCGTGAAATCGATTAATTAAGTCAATACGCGGTGGGATAATGGAAGAACGGAGGGTGTGGCGGAATAGTAAAGAAATTATTAAATGGAAGGCGATTGAAAAAAGTTTTACGGACGGAACAGAGGAAAAAAATTCCGAGCAGGGATATAATATCGGGGGTGCGAACGAAATTGGTTCAAAATTTCGATCCAGGTTTAATCCGATTGACTTCAACAACGGTTTTCGCGTCAGGAAAAGTTCGACAGACAGATTTTGCATTTTTATTCGACGCTGCGTTTCGTCGAAGTTGATTAAAAACGCGAGTAATTTCTCCTTTAAGATGCTGGTTTCAGGGGGTAGTTAAAGAGAAAAAGTTCGAGCCGACCAGTTAAACTTCGGTTGTTTGAAGCGTAGAATGGCAATCCTGGGGGAAATACTTTCGAATTAATTTTTCAGACTAATTTTCGAAGCTAAAATTGCTTTGGTATTTCTGCATCGTGCTTCGATTCCGTTTATGGCGGAAAATGAGATGACTTGTCGAGTTTTTGGATGCATTTTTTAGTTTATTAGAGTTGATTGGTAGAGAGGTTGATTTAGACTCTTCATTTTGGGTATATGAATATTTTAGAATTTTGGGGTTTGGGATTTGGGAAATTATTAAATTTAGTTTGAAGATTTGTGAATGTAGGAATTTAGGGATTTGCGAACGTAGAAATTTGGAAATTCTGAAACGTAAAAATTTGGTAATTTTGGAATACAGAAATATTGAAATTTATGGGACGAAGTTTACTGTTAAAGCACCGTTTTTACACATCTCTATATTTTCAACACAACCTAAACTCAGCACATCAAATGAATAAACAATCACAATTATTCATACCAAATGAATTGCAGCTTTAATTCCCCTTCAATAAATCCGAAGTCCATACAATTTTAACAATAAACAATACACCGTTCCAATTCCATAAAATGCTCCCTTATGATAAAAGATTAAATATAAAAAGGGTGGTGATAAACATGCCCAGGTTTGAGTGGTAAAAACAAGGTGAAATAATTGAGCCATCAAGTAACTGACAATCAGTTTGTGATTGAAACATCGCGGAAAGGAATCGATCAATTTCTCGATTCACGATATTGGCTTACCGTGTGCTACGAGTTGGCTCGCAGTTTGATATTTTATATCCTGGAAAGGAAGATGCAGTTCTATTTCGGCTCAACTTTGATCCCATTGTCGAAGGAACGCTTGATCCATTTCACTCGTCAGTTATTCGCTTCAATCAGAAAACTTGTACTGACGGTTGTGGATTTTTGATGGAAGACCTAATTTCCACGTTTTCGTCAGGAAACTCGATAATCAAATGATCGAGATCTCGTACCCTCTTAGAAAATTTATTTTACCGAAGGAAAAGCTGCGTGAAGTACGTTTTTGAAAAATTGCCTTATATCGAGTCTTCTCGTTAGATCGACTTCTCATACAATTTCCTAGGGAATGAATTCGAAAGGAATCCTCCTATTTTGATATCGCGATCGATACGCTGAACCTTCGAAATAATATTGCTTTTGTAATTTGCGGCTTTAAATTACGATAAATTTTCTTTGATACTTCGCACTTTATTTTGCTCGAGTTTCTGAATAATTTCATTTCACTTTTATTTGGTAGAGTATCCAGAAATTTTCGTTTCTTCTTCTTTCGTTTTTAAATCCAGATAGTTTTTGAACTTGTGATTTATTTTTAAAGTGAATCAGACCATTTTTATGTGCAACCGTATTTTACTCTGTAGAATGTCTACAAATTTTCAAAACGATATTTCTTTCGTAACTTGTTTTTTTATGGAAATTTTGGGACAACTTGCGAGTGATTTATTTTTGGAGTAATCAATTAATTTTTATCTGGAACCGTATTTTACTTGGTAGATCTACAAATTTTCGAAGCGTTTTACGTTTTTAAATCGAAATCGTCGACTTCTCCGAACTTGCTGATTTATTTTTCTAGTAAAGGATCGGTCAATTTATAACCGTATTTTACTTTGTAGCGGGTCTCAATACATTCAAACAGTATTTCTTTAGTTTTCAAATGGAGATAATTTTTAACGAGTGATTTATTTTTGTAACCTAGAATCGATTAAGTTTTATCTACAACCATATTTTACTTGTAGTTAGTCCTTTAAAATAATATTTCTTTCGTAATTTCTTTTTAAACCGAAATGAGTTTTTATCTTGTGATTTATTTTCGTAGCTAATAATTAATTTTTATCTACAATATTTTTCTTGATGATGTGTCTCAAAATTCTTGCAACAATATTTCTTTCGTTTTTAAGTCGAGATTATTTTTCAACTTGCCAGTGATTTATTTGGAGCAAAGAATGCATTTTTATCTACAATTTTTCTTGGTGATTTGTCTCAAGTTGTTTGAAACAATATTTCTTCTATAATTTGTTCATTTTTGTATCAAGATTGACGTCATATGTGATCTATTTACGATTGGTTTATTTTTATTGATTAATTTTTATATACAATTATATCTTATGTCATAATGTCCCTCAGAATCATCCTCGAAACAGTATTTCTTTTCTAATTCGTTCTTTTCTAAATTCAGATGATTTTCCGTCTGTTCTGAATTTTTTTATGAGTGATTCATTTTTTACGTCTTCGAATCGATCAAATTTTTCGGCAACCATACACTGCTTGGTAACGTATCTCAAACTCTTTAAAACAATAATATTTCTGTCGTCTGTTCGTTTTTGAATCGAGATTTTCCGTCGATTTCTCTGAATTTTTTGCAATTCACTTTTTGCGACTTATCGATCAGTTTTTATCTCAGCGACCGTATTATTCTTTGCAATATATCTGAAAATCTTTGAAATAGTATTTCTTTCGTTCTTTTTTGAAATAATTTTTCGTCGATATCTTGAGTGATTTATTTTTGTATCGAATAATCGATCAATTTTTATCTCCAATATTTTGCTCGATAGTATATCTCAAAATCTTGAAATAATAATATTTTCACAAGACTTATTTCTTTTCGAAGCTAATCAAATTTTTCCTTCGAATTTCTTCAACTTCTTGGAACTTATTTTCTGGGCTGAATTTTTTGCTCGTTTGAGCCGATTGAAAGAGTTCCGTGCTCCTTTTATAGGCCTGGAAATCCGTGAAGGAAACAAAGAATCAAGGAAAAAGCACGGAGGAAAGGGGTAAAAAAAATTTTAAACGCCGTTTAAAGTTTCTTATGTCGCCGTGTTCTAATTGTTCCCTATTGAAAACGTGGTTTTAAACGTCCAGTTTATTTAAAGAGGAATTTCAAACGTAAACGGCCCCGGTTTCTCTCTCTCGTAATTACCAAGTTAAATAACCAGAGGTATATTACGTTCGTTTCGTTTAGAAAAAATTCGAATCACCCTATTCCTTTTCTTCCTAACTGGATCGACGGAAAAATTCTTGGAATTCTTTTCGGTCGCCGTACAGTCGATCACAGCATTTTGTTTTCGTTGAAAACAGGTCACTTTTTAAGATATTCTATATAAAATCTGAATTTGCGCCATTCATATACAATAATGAACAACAAAGATCGCGTACAGATTCTATATGTCTGTGATGTACATAACTACACTAGAAAGCATGTAGTACTAATACATTCCACTAAATCTACACCTGCAATTAACAAAATCGAATTAACACCATGATAGCTATCACACCTCCCCATAATCGCGTTATCAACCAACGCTTGTCGATATCGACCAACTAAAGCTACAACAACACAAAATTTGTAGAATAGCAGAGAATTGATGAGAGGTACAGTCTCGTTACTATATTCTACCAACAAGATCTACGTTCTCCCTAACACTTAACGTGTGGTCCACGTAAATTTACGTTTTTCCATTCTGACTTCCTAAGACGGCCCACGTACATTTACGTTTTCGCTTAAATTTTTATTAAGCCGTTTTTCATTTTTATGCGCATCAGGTTTTTTCTCCTTACCATTAGTCGTGGTACTATCCGTCTGTCGAACCTACCGCAGTTTTACTTTAGCTAGTATTTTTTAGTAATTTCGTAACCGTGAAAATGGCTAGCACGAAAGGGTTCACGAGATATAGTCAGGTACTTCACGAGGTGAATGTTCCACAAAATATCACGGTCTTGAGAAACACTAGACATGCATATAACTTCATAAAATCTTATCAAGGATAGTGTCGGTTCAACGCTATAAAATTATTCATACATGTTTATTTAGTCCTCTTAAAAAAATTTCCGAAAAGAAACTCGTTCGTTAAGTGTTCCTAATTGCCGTATTAGAGCGTCTTTTCGAGTGCGAAGGGTTAAAAACAATCTCCTCACGTATACTTGTGCGAGTAACTGTGAAGTCGCTAAAAATAGCCAGTGATTTGGTATGGTTCGTTTTGTCGAAGTTTATCGGAAATATTCGGTGGGTGGATGAGAAGGACGTGACCTTTTCAACGACTTTTTCGAAAGGCAGGGAACATCAGGCGACCGATCCTGACTGTGTCGTCGAACGTTTTATCAAAAGCCTAATTCTCACGTCTTTGCCGGAAGAAAATTCTCGAGCCAGGTAAAAGTTTATTCGGCTCACGTGGCCCGATATGGCTTCCCGCACCTTTCGGTCCATCTTCTTTTGCAGCCCTTTTCTTTCGTCGACTCCTCTTTTGCCAACGAGTCTCTCGTCGAACACGGATTCGCCTCCTTTCCTTCCACTTTTGGCTTACTTCCGTCCTTCTTTTATATAGACTTGTTGAAATTCACCGCCTGCACGTGGATCGGACAGTTCTGACCACCTTTAACTCGTCGTTTCCGAGGAAATTGCTTAAATGTTTGCGGACCACGAATTTTTTACGTTTGTAAATGTCTTGCTGAGTTTTAGATGCATTCTCGTTTTCTGATGCAAATTATTTCAGTTGAATTAGCGACACACAAAGTACATTGTGCGACAGTGTGGATGTCAGTGTTGTTAGACGAATGATAAATGCTTGAATACTTGATAAATGCTTGATATAATAAAAGTTACTTTGTTTGAAAGCAGTGACGCACCGTGTGCGTCGTGTGGGGTTGTTATCAGTGATGTTAGATAAATGATAAATTCTTCAATGCACATGAATAACTTGATTAGGTGGTAGTCATTGATTATGGCTCAAATTACTGACGCACGCGGTGCGTCATGAGAAGGTGTAGATACAAGTAATGTTTGATAAATAATAAATGCATGAATGTATATGGATAATATGATATATTATCAGTTATTGATATGGTGTGTATTTTATTAAACTAGTGACGCACCTGGTGCGTCATATGAGGATAGATTTCAGAGACATTAAATTAATGATAAATTCACGAACGTATACGGATTTGACGTATTTCCGGTAATTTGATGTATTGATGATATCGTTGAAGTGTTGTGAGAATAAATATAAATGAATAATTGGGTCGAATGTGGTTGAACATGAATGCATGAAAGAATCAACTAATATGAGTAATTGATTGCACGAGTAAATATTGTTAATTATAAATGTCTATTTAATCAACATCTAACAGTAGGTGTCGGATTGTGTTAGGTTTGGTTTGGAATTAAAACAAAAATAAGTAGAATTGATCATTTTGTTTCAACTTCGATGAGCTTCAAAATTTAATTAAAAATCAATTGAAATTGACGTTTGAAGATTGAATTTAAAAAGTGAGACGCGTTACTAAAATTAAGTTGTTAATTAAATAAAATATGTGAATTGATCAAATTATATTTCGATTTCAATCTAACAATGTTTAACGATGTTACGAAAACTGCATATCAAACGAAGTATTGATACCAACGGCTCACAGCACCTGACAATTTTAAGAAATCTCGAAAGTGATAAACATTGAAAGTATCAGATGTTCTTTCTCTGATTTTCAATGAAATGCAATCTCATATGTATCCAGATTCTGAAGTGTTTGAGGAATCTATCTTCGCGGAGATTTCGTTGTTATTTCTACATCGTCTTATTTTTCGTACTCTCAAATCCGTGGACTTTCTTCTCTCATATTTGTTCCACGATACACCATTTCCCAAGGTAATTTGCCGATGTTCCTTGTCGGGGGATGGAAGTTCGCCCAGGTTCGTTTTCGTATTTTCTTCTGTGAAAGTTTGTATCTCGTTCGTTGCTCAGGGAATATTTGATGCGTTGCGCACATACAGCCTTCCACGAATCCGTTTTCACAGTTAAGCCAATAATTAAGACATATTTAACAATATATCCTTCTTTCAACTTCTCGATCGATAAACCTATCAACACTGAAACTATCAAAATGGTCAGATGACTGTTTTAGAAATTTCTTATCTTAATTTACAAAGGTTATTGATGTTTTCTTGAAATCTGCGTTCATTTTCATTAAGATAAAGGATCAGTATATATTATGTTTGTCATTCATTTGTGTTTATCATTTATTTATTTGTTATTTCATTTCATTTTTAATGAACGATTGCAATGAGATATGAGACGACTCCAGCTAATATAGTTTCAATTTTAACTATTTTATACTTAGAAAGTTAATACCTTTTTGTAGTACCGGTATTTTTTAAATTTGAATCTTTTATGCCCCACATTGAAAAAAACGCAAAAAAAAACAATTTGTTTAAATTTTGCAACATTTCACAACAAATTGAGGGAATAAAAAAAAATATTTTTAAATAGCCCAATCTTTTATGAATAAAACAAAAAAATATTTAAGTAAATCAGTTGAGTAGTTTCTGAGAAAAAAATTCGTAAGTGAAGCCTACTTTCGCAAAAATGGGCAAAAATTGCAAACTTCGAAGGCTTGTTATTTCTTAACAAATTCGAAACTGGCAAAATAATGATTTAAACCCCCAGTAATTTTACATGGATTACAATATATTTTGATTAGAGCAAAATCGCAGATGGTGAGGTCCAAAAGTGATCGATTTAATGTGGAATGACCCTGCATTGATTTTCATCAAAGTAAAGCATCCATATATTAATTTATGTTTTCTCTTTTATTTATTTATTATTTAACTTCATTTTGAATTTCCTAGTAGGTTTAGTGTTTAAAAAATTGCGTAAAACTTCTTCTCTGATCCGCTTAGATCTCTTTGTTTATCAAATATTACTCTTACAGTTCAGCTACGTAACACTTTTTTATATCTACAAATCAGAATTGCAGTATTTCATATTTACCGAACATTGTCAATATTACAATTTCAGATTTTCTTTGCTCTATTTCACTTTTTTAAATTACTTCTTTATATTTACATTGCAGAAAACCTGCACAAAGCATTGTACCTGGCTGGTCATCCGTATTTTCTGTTTAATTGAAAAAGGATAATTACTGAATCAGTGTCCCGAATTTTGTCATTATTTTTCATTTTTTTATCGAACTCGAAAAAATTGACCGAAAAGTCCTGGTAGGATAGACGTCCAAATTTTATTTTTTATTTCATTTAAAGAATGTATTGCTGAAAGGCTCTGTTAGTCACAACTGCGAATTTTATCATTCTGTTTCATTTTTGGTTGGGCCAAAAAAATTGAATAAAAATCCGTTGGGTGAGAATTTTAAATTCTGTTATTTTGTTTCATATTTTTTATTTAATTCCAAAAAATTCAGGACTCGAAAATTCTACCTTGAAAATTGTAAATACTGCCATTCTATTTAATGTTTCGTTTAGTTCAAATAAATATGTTCAAATTGTATATTTTGCCATTTTACCAAATTTTGTGTTGAGTTAAAAAAAATTTGACGAAAAACCCGTATCAGATCAGAATTGTAAATTTCGTTATTCTATCTAATTTTTTATCGAATCAAAAAATTGTACTGAAATGTGATATGAGATCAGAATTGTAAATTTCGACATTCTACCTAATTTTTCGTCGAATTAGAACGGAATTCATGGCTGAAAAGCTCTGTCAAATCAGAATTGTAAATTGTGTCTCTTTTTTTATGAAATTTTCTATCGATCCAAAGAAAAGTTGCGTAGAGGACAGTTTTTCTCTATCAGAATTGTAAATTTCGCCCCTCTTAATTTTCAATTTGCGATAAAAAGTTATCGGATCAGAATTGTAAATGTCGCTATAAATATTTAAAATTATCATTAGTATCATCGATGTAATATCACTCTCTATCTCGATATCTTTGATAAAGGTACGATTAATTGAATATTTACCGCTTTCGCCCTGCTCGTTCCGCTATCCCGCATTCGTTATTTCGCCATCGACAAACGTTCGTTCCGCTACACTCGCTTCGTTTTTCCCCGATTCGTAATTCGACGCTGCATCGGTGCCACTTCCAATATTTGACACCGAAACCAACCCTTCGTCCGACCCTTTTGCTCTAACCTGCTACCTGATCTCGTGTTCCCGAGGGACTTGTCAACCGACGTCCCTGCCACCATCGTACTCGTATATCCGCAAACACAAGCGTATAATGAAGTGTCTGCCCTCTAATTATCATCCTATATGTTACAGCATTGATCAGTTTCCGCTTTTTCTCCATAAACAATTCGTTTTTTTCGATTTTTATGGGCCAGCATTTTTTTATGTGGAAGAGTATTTTCAGATCTTTATCTGCGTGGATAACGAGGGAAGAATATATTTAACACTAAATCCACCGACGCATAATGTGTACACATAATTTGAGATGAAAAATGAAGTTCAAAAGTAGATGAACATATGACAAAACATAAATTAGTATACACATTAATTTTTCATCATGAAGATCAGTACAGATATCAGAAGAATGAATTTAACAAATTATGTCATTTATAATGAGGATCTTATAGAACGGTCATTTGACCGTTTTGATAGTGTTAGGGTTAATTTTGAGTGACGTGTTAAGTATTGAGAGATGAGATAGTTGAGGGTTGATAGTTTGCTGAGTTTCGTATTTGCAATTTGGTGTGGGGATTTTAAGGGATGAGTATTTGAGAATTTGTTTGTCTGTGTTTGTCGGGCTGAGGATTTAAAGGATGAGTATGCACGTGAGGAGTATTTTGTGAATTGTGTATTTAGTAGGAGTATTCAGAGCGCTAGGTACTCGGTAAATTGAGTAATTGGAACGCTGAGTATTCGACGCGTTCTGTATTTTATGCGTTGAGTATTCGACGCTTTGCATATTCGGAGCGTTGAGTATTAGGAAGCATTGAGTATTTGACGCGTTGCGTATTCGGAGCGTTGAGTATTCGACGCGTTCTGTATTCGCAGAGTTGAGTATTCGGTGTATTGGGTATTTGGAGCGTTGAGTATTAGGAAGCATTGAGTATTCGACGCATTGGGTATTCGGAGCGTTGAGTATTAGGAGCGTTGTGTATTCGACAAATTAAGTATTATACGCGCAAACTGAAAGCTGAGTGCGTTTCTAGTTCCTACTCTATCGTCAATCGTTGAATGCTTTATTATCTAAATACTTAGCTACTCCGCACATTGAATCTCCAACACAACTGAGTATTCTTAGTTTATGACTCCATAATTCCACATCTTAATTACTATTACCTCGAAATAATCTATTTTGCTAAAATACTTCGTAATGACTACTCTCGAAACCGAAATACCGGGAGAGAATGTAGTAATTTAAAAACTGAAAAACCAAAAGAGAATGTGTACATTTGAAAACAGAAAAACTGGAAGAGTATACACTTCAAAACAGAAAAACTGTAAGCCATCTAATTGCGAAACTGAAGGACTGGAAGAGAGTGTGTTTCAAAACGGAAAAACTGGAAAAGAATGTACTAATTTTAAAAAAATGGCAGAGAATTACGATGATGGTATAAATGATACGGAGGTTGATTTATTTATAAGGGTCTCGATTAATATGATTGGAAGATCAAAGGATCGGTATAAAGAAAAAGTGTATCTGATACAATAAATTAAAGGGAGAATTTTATATCGGTGGTATGTAAAACAATATCCGCGAAGGTAAGATAGCAGCAGGAGAAAACAATAGGGCAGCGGTGACCTATTAATCTATTGTTAGACTAGACAAGATTTAACCCACTCCTCAACCCACCTCAGCTCGATGTTAATCTAGCCTGATGACTGTCTTAAACAAACATGATGACGGTGTACCTCATCAAGCAACACAATGCCAAGAACACCTTGAATAAGGCATTCCTTCTAACAGTGCTTTGGAGCTGTACTCCAGACAATGAAGAGAGGGTGTTGACGGTGTCTGTAATCTACGCTCCCACTTATACGAACTAATTTTAAACTATTCCAACTTTACTTGTCACCGCTGTCCTCGTGCAACATGCTTTTTCGGGCGAGCCAGTGAAAAATTTCATTTAACTTTTCTCTTATTTTACCACGTCTCGGTTTCACTTTGTGTTTTCTGCAAATTATTTTCTCACGTGATTATTTATTTTGATAGTTAGATTTTACTTTGGAAAACTTTTTATTTTTAACGTAAGGTGGCCTGTTCTCAATACTTTTTGTGGGAAATCTTGAGGAGAACTTAACATGTATGGTAAAATTTCTAGACACATGGTCTAGTTACATGGTCGAGTTCTTATTATTTTTTAGTTAAAACTTTCGAATGCACAGTACATACGCTTTGTATGAGAATATTCTAATATTTCAGATGATTTGAGCAAATTTTTTAGGTAGAAATTGTATGATGTCAAGGGAGATAATCTGTAATTCTGAAATGTTGGATCATTTAAATTTTTTGATCAGAAAAGTGTGCTGTATTAAATGTTGAAGCTTGACTTTTGAAATAGTACAAATTGTTAAATTCTTATATTATCGAATTCCTATATTATTTTTGTTTTAAAGAATATTACCAAATTTTTATTTCATTTTCAAAAATTTTTTCCAAGAGCTTTATTATTTCGAATATCTCAATGACTAAATAACTTTACCATTGTACCTCAGTATATTTCGTTGAACAGTGAAAAGAATCCAGCTGTGTAAGAAAATGAGGCATTTCTATTTAGAAGAACAAAAGAATTGTGAATTCGCCGTCCTAATATAAATTTAATTACCCGAATATTTGCGAACCATTCTTTGACATTTCTCTTCATAACCTTATAAAAAAAATAGAAAAAATAATTCCCTATAGAAAATTTTTAATAAATTAATATCGTACTATATGAAAAATATCGGTTTAAATTATTATAATATACCGTGAGTTCCGAGTGATTACATTCGAGAATTAAAAACGAAATTAAAGGGGTATTGGAGACGAAATACCAACTGCAGGGAGTAGCACACCGGTGTAGTAGATTTTTCCCATGAATCGGAATTTGCCGAATGCGAAATCAAAGGGAACGTATTGAATCAGCGTGAAACGCAAGGTGAATTGGAAAACAGAGAACGGTGGTGGTCGTCGGGTGCATCGTTGTTATCTCGAATCTTCTTTCGATGGCTCGAAAGCGAGTTGTGTTGATCGAATAAATCCGTTTTCCATCATATGGCACCTATGTACCCGAGGTATACCGTCCGTATCTTATAGGTCATCCGTACTGCTTCATTCTTACCGTGTATTGCCTTCTTATTTCATTCGTCGGAAGACGTTCCAGACGGCACAAAGATCCTTCCACTTCGGTTTCCCCTGATTTTCATTTTCAATCTCGAGTTTTTTGCAATTCAAAGCCAGAGCTTGGCCTAGTCGACGACAGGCAATAACTTTACGATTCCAGAGCCAGGCCCGATTGACCTTTTATTCGGATCTATTTTCAATCTTGGAAACTCTCTGGAACGTACGCTTGTCCAACGAACAAAACTTCTTCCCCTTTTTCGATGTATTTACCGAGACTATCTGATCGAGCAAGTTGATACACGAACGAAAGGGTCAAATGTACGAGATCCGGAGACGGTATTCGAGTATGAAAGAGTTCCAAGTTTCTTGGGAATACGGCAACCGATTCCTAGCAATCAGATTCTTTGGCACTGTTATCCATTCAGACCTACGAGCTTTTATTCTTTGCGAGATCGTTCAAGGAAACTGTCCGCGAACATTCAATCGTTCGAGTTTTTCATGTCGTGCGAATATGGGAATTAGTTTATTGGGTTCTTTCGATGCGGAGATAACGCTCCAGTTATATATAGGCGGGAATTAAATTGGGTCGTGTCGAAACTACGGAACCAATTTTCTGTGGAAAGATTTTATTTGTCGCGGAAATGTATTGAAATTTTATTTAATCATAAAATAAGCCAAAAATTTCACAAAATTTTATTGTTTCGTAAAATATATCAAAAAATTTTATTTCTTCACAAAATATATCAAAGTATGTTGTTTGTTGAAAATGTCGATAATTGTAACATTGCTTTTTATATTTATTTATTTTGTAGAAAAGTTTTTTTCAAACATTTGAAAATTTGGGAATTTGTTAGTTTGAGAATTTTTACATTTTATCTTATCCTTATTTACATTTTATGTTTTTTACGTTTTCTCCTGTATTTCGAATTTAAAGTAAATAGCAGGAGACAGCAATTGTAATGTTAAGTACATTTTCCTGCCAGTCCATTCCCCGAAGTATCCATCGATAAAATCGAGAATTCTCCAATAAGCGTTACAGCACCCTCTTTGTTCCACGGTATCAACGCAAATGGAGTCTTCCTAATATTTTTCTCGGGTTTCCTTGGTCGAATGTTAGGAATCCTATCGAATATTCGTTTGAAGTTAACCAGTTTCCATTGTTCGAATTGAGGCTCAAAGGAACTCGTGTAAACTCACCCTCTCTCCCTTCTCACTTGTTTCGACTTGTACCCATAGTCTCGGGGGAATTGCCGGGTCGAATACTCCCCTTGTATTCACCTTCCTCAATGAACGACCACCTAACACAAATCCGGGATGAAGACTCTTTATTAACTCGAGAATATTGCTTTTTTTATCGTGTCTCGCTTTTCTCAATTTTCTATTCTGACTGTAATCTATTTAGCGATTTTACGGAATAAATATTTAACGTTTTTACGGTCGATTTATACATTAAAATGAGGGATATTTTTTTATTTTAAACAGTGAGAATTATTAGGAAATTTTTGTCGAAATGTAGAAATGCAATGTTGAACTAAAGATTGTATGAGCTAGCTTTACAATTTAATTGCTTTCATATGTTTTAAAGTACATGTAAATAAAAGGTACCAAGTAGTTTAGGCGTCATGTGCACCTCCTTGCACTAATACACGATATTGGAAACATTTGGAAATTACATATTTTGTGAATTTTCTACAAAAGTAAATTATCAAAGTTAAAGTAGGGTAAGGTTGCTCAAGTACCTCCTAAGAAAAAACAACGAGTATTTAGTAAATATGTAGAAACTATATTTGCTACTCGATTCTAGTGTAAATATTGTTTTTATTTATTAGAACAACTCTGATCTGTGTGTTGTCGTATAAATTAATTCTAATGTAGCTGTAGTAGCCATAAGACTTCAAATATAGGACAGGTACGACTTAAGCAACCTTATCTCTAGGAAAAATAATTTAATAATGAAAAAATTCGCTTTGAGAACAGTATTGTCACACATTGTAGTTTACGCGTAATTCGCGTCGAGCTCAGCCAAGCAAAGTTCAGCCCAGGTTAAATATTCTTCCCTCGGAATATTTGATTAACGCAAGCTTCTAACAAGATTGATAAATGATTCGTAGGAATAACTCGAAATTGCAATGCAGAGGGTAAATAATTAGAGTTAAGTAAGAGGAAGAGAATTTTCCAGTTCTAAGCATTCTCAGAAGTTTGTGAAATTCCGAAGGTAACGTTACAATTTTCCGTAGTGGAGTTTCTCGTTGTATCGATTTTGAAAAGTTTGCCGTGCTTCGTTATCGCGACATTATTCGTCCGGGAAGTTTTAATAATTTGATCAAATACCAGCCCGGGAACTTAGGCGACTCCTAATTCCCGGTTTCATTTTTATTCCACGTTACCCCAGCAATTTCCCATGCATCTTTACCGCGTTCCTTGGCCTCGCATTCCTACGGGAATTATCGTGCGAACACCACACCTCTTTCGCGTTCGCTCGGAACGTATATATACGCGAAAACCCTCCCTTAGCGGTTGTTCCTCACAATTCATTGTTGCTCCACGTTTATGGTCGGCATTTTCCTTCCGGAATTTTACTGTCTTTAAAACGTTCCACGTCCGTAAGGATAGATAGAAAGATACACGTGTACAGGGAAAACTAGGAATTCTTTCTGGGAGAATAAATCTTGTATTTTCAAAAGCTGTATCTTTACTCGTGTGTGCGAGATTTGCTATTTAATTAGCGGCAGTTTCATTCTGTATTTTTCTATTCGGGAATTTCAGTTTTATTAATTTGATCGTTTTCGAGGTATTAAATGCAGAGACAATGTGAAACCTTATTCGGTAATGCGAAACCTTGCGTAACGAGAAATTGAACATAGTTTGGAGGGAGATGAGTTTTCTTTTTAATAATAAATTGCATAATAATAATGCTGTTATATCTAATTTTTCATTAATTGATAATATTAATTTGATTAATGATTCATAAGGAGATTAGTACTAATTTTATTGTATTTTATAGAAAATGTAAATGCTAAAAATTAGAAAAAAAATTGAAATTCAAAATCTCACATGAACTGATCAGAAAAATAAAAAATTTTTCTTACCATAAAAATATCTGAAATTCACAAATTGTGTTGAAAGCTAGAAATAACCGCTTAGCAACATCTACATAACGAGTATACCTGATTACGGCGTTTGTGAAACATTCATTAATACGCGTTAATCGTGTAAGATCTCCATAAATGAATAAAATTACACGAAATCGAAATAAAAATAATTATAACCTCAACGAAACGAAAGCGATGAAATCTATTCCTAAAAAAAGGTATACGATTACAGGTTACTTCCGCATGGTTGTTTTTACCGAAAGAAAGAAGAAAATAAAGAAAATGAAGTTGATGGAAAGATAAAGCCTCGTTCCATTCAACTTCTCGGCACAATTGCGTGACTCATTTCGTATACACACGGTAGTTGGCTCTGTTCTCGGTGGCATTAAAAATTCCTCGAAATATTGTCCGCTTTTAATTTCCTTCTATTGTACTTTTCAATCTCCCCGTTTCGCTACTCTTATCTTCTCGTTAGGTGTCCCTCGTCCTCGCTTGTCCCACGGGATGTTGCCCTCCGCCGCCTTCCTCAAATACACACGAAAAGAGATAAAAGCCTCTCGTTATCGTGCATTCTATGAATTCCATTGTAACAATTGTACCGAGAGTTCGCCGAAGAAAAAAAGAATTCGAAATGTTTTTATGTAGACTTGTAATGGCATCGGATACTCTGTTTTCTTGATTTATTTCCTCGACTCTTACTTGCATTTTTCTTTCCACTTCTTTCTGTTTGCTTTCTCCGCAGGGAAAAAGTGGATAACTCTGTTACGATCAAATAACTGAGATTTTTCTTTTATTTGGGATGCTGAATGCTTATTTTTCTATCGTACAAATTAGTGAAAATATAGATGTTGTATTTTCAACTTTCCTCGCCTGAACAATCGATGTCTTTTGAAATGTTGAAGCTACTTAAATGCATTGATGGTTATTTTTCTATCGTACAAATTAGTGAAAATATAGATGTTGTATTTTCAACTTTCCTCGCCTGAACAATCAATGTCTTTTGAAATGTTGAAGCTACTTAAATGTATTGATGGTTATTTTTCTATTGTACAGATTAGTGAAAATATAGATGTTGTATTTTCAACTTTCCTCGCCTGAACAATCGATGTCTTTTGAAATGTCGAAGGTACTTAAATGTATTGATGGTTATTTTTCTATCGTACAAATTAGTGAAAATATAGTTGTTTTATTCTCAACTTTCCACACCTGAATCGATGTCTTTTGATGTGTTGAAGGTGCAATTATATGTATGGTTTTGGATATGTGTACATGTGTGTACAATATGTTGCTCATAGATCTATACATTGATACGTAATTACATGTGTTATTGCATTAATGGATGCGTACATTAATGCATGCATCCATTAATGCATGCCTGCATACAATATACGAATGTGCACGCATGCATGCATGCATGTGTGCATGAGATTTCAAGTAATAAATTCATTAACAGAACTTTCGGTTCTAGGAAAGTGTTAAATTATTAATATTCGTTTTGCATTGTTTAATAAATGCATTTTCGATGTGAAGATAAATTTATTTATACTCTTAATATCTTTAATATTCTGATTTTGTGTAAGAGCTGTTTAAATTAATTGAAGATTAAATGCGTATGAAATTCCATTTAAAGGATTAAATGAGAAAAGCTTTCAATCCTGTGAAAATATTAAGTTATTATTTCGGTTA
Source organism: Megachile leachella (assembly GCA_963576845.1). Lineage (NCBI taxonomy): Eukaryota > Metazoa > Arthropoda > Insecta > Hymenoptera > Megachilidae > Megachile > Megachile leachella. The sequence continues at coordinate 9,247,105 of OY756251.1, forward strand.
CATCCGTTCGATAAATACATTATGGTTTTAATATAAAAATAATTTTAATTAATTCATTAATGTTAAATTTGTAAACCGGCTTTTTCGGTATTATTTCGTGCATGAGATATTGAAGTAGCACTGAATTATATTTATTTATTTTTATATCAGTATGTATAAATTTATTTATACAACAATTTGATGTGTCAAATATTTGAACGTATGATTCATAATATAAAATCTGAAATCGATTGTTACATTCTGGAAATTTGATGTGAAATTTTCAAGCCTTCTTCTCTAAGAAAAGTGTACATTATTCTGAAATATTTTTCGAAATTATTTCTGTAATATAAAATGGACTTTTTTAATGTATGTATTCATTCAAAATTAAACATAATGTGTATAAAAAAAACTTGCATACAAGTTTTTATAACGTTGTATAAAAAAGCTTTCATGCAAGTTTTATAATGTGTATGAAAAGCTTTCATGCAAGTTTCATGACGTGTATAGAAAGCTTACATCTCATACCTTAATAATAAAAATTGTATTCAAAATTTTGAACATATTGGTTTATTATATTACTGTTGATTCAGTTGCAAAAATTAGAATAATTATGAAAAATTGATATGGGTGCAAAAAATTTGTTTCTTATGTTACTGTCGATTAATTTATAAAAATAAAATAGATTATATAGAATATATTGTGCCGTATAAATACAACGTATGTATGTTCAAACGTCACTCATATGTGGATGATGTGGCAGAGTGTTGAATAAGGTGCAAGTCACAATATTTCTTTAAATACATTATCTATAGTTTCAAATAATTAATACGAATATCTGCAATTCCATAAGTGAATAAATTCTTAATAATACAGGTGATAGATTCATATGTAACTTCATACGTCACTCATATGTGACTGATGTGGCAGAGTGTTGAATAAGGTGCAAGTCACAATAGTTTTTTAATATACATTATCTATAGTTTCAAATAATTAATACGAATATCTGCAATTCCATAAGCGAGTCAATTCTTAATAACACAGGTAATAGATACATCTGCACATTACTCACATATGGGTACATCACCCACATATGGATGGCATGGCAAACTTAAAAATAAAATACAAGTTCTAATCTCTAAATCTTCGCTACATCAAGTTCAACCCAGAAAAAGCTGTCCTTAGAACCCGCAGACTTATTACGACTATCAAGTTTCACAAATATGAGAAATCCTTTGTAGTTAATTAATCGTCTCCCTTCTTCCAGCGTCGCGTAATGTACGAGCGTGCAGTGCAGAGTGTCCTGTTACTATTAATTTCGTATACAGTATCCGCGATACGAATTGTTTACCATTAAGCTGAAATATGCTCAAACGAGAGAGAATTTAATGGGTTCGGGTCCGACGACAGATCGTCGAAACTCTGAAACGAAATAGAAACGTGAGAACAAGCTTGTCTCCGCGTATTCCCCGTTGTAAATTTACCTCACCAGATTTTTGTTTCTATCTCCGCGACGATAAAGCGATGCACGTTTTTCACACGGGGTTGAAAATTCGGAATTTTATAAGCGAAACGCGTTCGCGATTCTTACTCGTAGCTGTGTACGTCTGTTTGTAAACGTATTAACGAAAAATACGCGGCACGCAAAATGTGCGAGAGTATGTGTACGAGCGCAGCGTGCGAGCTAGAAAGCTAATTTACACAAGGCGGATTATGTTCGAGAGAGTGGACAGAAATGGGCGCGGGTGAAATTTCACCAAATATTGAGTTTGTGCTTAAAAGCAATGTAGATATACGCAAAAACTTGGCGGCACGATGGTGGTATAACTGAATTCCCAACTGCTATCTGCCTGTTTGTATTCAGCGGACAGAAACGACCCTTTTATGCGGAATACCGCTGAATAAAACACAAATGTTTCTTTGCTTTCCTTTATTTATTTGTTGCCGGCTTGCCAGAGCTGAAATGTTTGCTGTGTATTCTTCTTGGTGGTCCTTGACGGTTATTGGTCGATTATTGGTATTGATTTTTAAGTTGTAGTAAAAACATGAGGCAGACTCTTCGAATATAATTATCGATATTCTACGGGCTTTTTATCGATGTTTTATTGACATCTTATTGGGATTTTATCGGTATTTTGTTCACATATTACAGGCATTTTACTGATATTTTGTCAATATTTTATTGATGTCTTATTGATATTTTATCAGTATTTTATTGACATTTTATTGATATTTTATCAGTATTTTGTTGACACCTTATTGATATTTTGTCAAAATTGTATTGACATCTTATTGATATTTTATCGATATTTTATTGACATCTTATTGATATTTCATCAATAGCTTGCTATTTTGTGAACACCTTGCTGATATCTTATTGATATTCTATTTACATCTTATTCATAGCTTGTCAATATATTTATCTAATCGATATGTTCTTGATATTTTCTTAACACCTTACACAATACCTTACTGATATCCTAGTAATATTTTCTTGATATCATTTTAATCTCTCCTTGATATCTTCTTAATATCTCATTGATATTTTGCTGACATCTTATTAATATCACACTGATATTTCATCGATACTTTACTGATTTTTTTATCAACTTCATAACAGTCGATATTGAAAAAATCCTTGATATCACTCACGTTCAATGAACCGCAAAACATACCATTCATGTGTTTATTGGAAGAAAATTTCAAGTCTGTGTAAATACAACGGCCAATGTGGGCCATGTGCATTTTGTCAAAGCACTTACCAGATCCCGAGGAAAGTCCTTTGAGGTCAAAAGAGCAATAAATAGTGGTTAAGGACCATGGTGTCCTCACGGCTAGCCTTTTGCTGAGAAAGCATTCTTGTTCTGACTGTGGACGTGCAACTAAACCTGGTACTTTTAGAGTATCTGTTGTCAAAGTTATTTTATGCTTTCACGCTTTCGTGTTATCCTCCTGATTCCTTACGAAGCATTCCTGTTCCTTTCCGATACTATTACTACATTTTACCATATCAATATTTTATTGATATTTTATACTGCACCTGACCTTACCAAAATATCTTATTGATATTTTATACTGCACCTGACCTTACCAAAATATCTTATTGATATTTTATAGATATTTTATTAATATCATATTCATGTTGAATGACCAATGCGACCATAGAAATCACATCACAAGCATTGTGGACTCATCCCCAAACATACTAATCACGATTTCTAATCCTTACTCATTCTGGATCTTGCATCCATTCTGGGGCAAAAGGAGAGGTACAATTACTCAAGCGCCCTCTTTTATAAGAGAACAATAAAATAATGTACTCATCCTGAGCCATACTGTCGCTTGACTACAATGCCTACCTCTGCCTATCCCCAGCAATAATATTTAAAAACTCGCAATATTGAAAAATGTTCAGAAAGTGTCTGGTACTCGACTCAATATAAGCTGGTACAAGTTTCCTTAAATGTGTACTCAATTCTACCGAAATCCAGCAATATTATACCTTGATGTACCCTTATTATATCCTTGATATACCCTTGTTATACCCTTGATGTACCCTTACGAACCTTCAAACCCTTAAAACTTTGTTGATGCAGTACGCTTAGTAGTAACGTACTACCATGTGTTGTTGACATTTTGTGGATATCTGATGTCTTGTTGATATTTTACTGATATTTTGTTGATATCAAAATATTGTGAGATAAACCCCTCAGCTGATTGACAGATACAAAAGATCCCGTAGAAAGAGGACTGACGCTCCTCTAGTGATGTGATATTAATACTCAGCACCCTCGAAACCCTCGAAAAATTGTCAAAAGTGCCGAAAGATGGATAACGGGGATGCCAAGGCTCCCCCATGTAGCAAAACCGAGTTTTATCTTGCTACTGCTTGATCGATACCTTATTAGTAATTCATCGATATTTTATTCATATCTGATTGAATTTTTAACGATGTTTCGTCAGTATCTTATTGATATCTTTTACCCATGCCATGTCGACGTGTCATTGATATCTTATTGATACCTTATTGGCATTTTATTAATACTTCACTGATGTTTTAGAGATGTTTTGGCAATATCGATGTCTTAGACATATTATCAGTTTGTTGATATTTAATATATCGATAATATCGTTAAGGTGTCACTAATGTGAATGAAAAGGGATCATTGAATCTCATTTAATGCACCGTGCATTTTTACATAACTTGCAAGTTGTAAATCAACCCTTTGCCATATTTTAAACTCGTGACGCGCTCACAGTATAATCCTTATAAATCTTACTTGAATTTTGAATGCACTATAATCTGAAGTTGAAGACTAATTATAATTTGCGTAGTCAAGGATCACTAAATACAGAATATCCGTAACATTTCAACCTTCTTGATTTGTTTTAATATTGCTGCAGTGAATAGTTCTAACTGACGCACCTGACAAATGAACTGTAGTTCAAAGCAATTTTAACAAAAGACCGTAGAATTTCATTAACTCGAAGGATATTAAATGCTTAAAATTTGCAAAAAGGTAGGCGCAGTAAAGCATTGGTAGGATAATCGCAATGCAAGAATAAAATTTCTTTTACTAGGAAAGTTTTATTAGCATATTCGTGATATCTTCCTGATTAAAACGAGACCAAACACGAGGTATTTCGGAACATATTTACTTGTAATCCCAATATGTCCTGAATATGTAATATGTCCCGAAATTACGTCGTTTGGTTTCATTTCAATCGTAAAAACATCACAGTTATGTTGATAAAAGTTGCATAAAAAGAAACTGAAAAAGTTCAGTAGAACATTAATTGCAAAAAATACAAGTCTTCCGATATTAGTCTAGTGGCATAATTTGTTCGTTTTCATTATTCCTCTGTATTCTATACGATCGTAACTTATGATCAAATACGTAAATATAGTGCAAATTGTATCATATCTGGTCTCATTTGAATTGGAAAAATATCAGAAGACTGTTGATAAAAATTTCGTAACAAAATTTTACACTTGCATATATGTCTTATATTAATACACTTATGTCAGACGTGACACTTTTATAATGTCTCGAGTGGCCTTCCTTCAAAGGTGGAAGTAACGTTTCCGCTCATATGGTAAACCATTTTTGCTTATATCGCACAATTCATTTTCGCTTACATCGCGTAGATAATTTTCGCTTATATTGAGAGCTTACTATATTAAGTGTTCGTCGCTCGACACGCTGAATTTCCAATGGCGTCAGATCCCCTTTATGGTCTATTCAAAGAGGGTCGCGTCTCCGCTTGCATAGGAGCCCATGGCTTATTGTCGCTACGTATCTATGGTACGCGTTACGCCCGAGTCAGTGTGTCGCAGCCGGTGTCGAGTTTCGAACAGTGCTGCACGTTCGTTGCATAGGTGTAACCGTGAGTGAGTGACCTCCCTGTGCAATTGCATGCAGGTTATACGGCTAATGCGAAATGGCAAGTGGCAGGACCGTGCACCCCAAACTCCCCGACATTCGGTGGATGCACGCTCGTAATTATAAACAGACGCACGTACCGCTGGAAGTTATCGATCCTGCATTGCCTTCACTTTTATCCAATGCTGCTGCACTGATTTTTACTCTTGTCTGACGGGGTTTTAGAAATCGACCGAATGTACATTAATGTAGTCCAAATTGGACTTTTGAAATATTGCAACTTTCTTCTGGGTTGAAATTTTGAAATTTTTGAATAATTATATTTGGAGATTTATTAAGATGTTATAAATTGTTAATATATTCCTCAACAATATTTGAATAACGTTTGAATTCCTTTGAAACTCCATCTGTATTATTAAAAATTCACATAACTAATGAGTATTCGTGTTAGGTACTTAGAATTATTATTAAAAATAGTAAATATAATACAGTACTGTAAAAGCAGATAAGGCTTCTACAAAAGAAAAGTATTATCTAATGGGATTTTGCATATGAAATTTTTCATATCATCTACATATCAACTATCATTAATAACCTTAATCTTGATAATGATCATAACTAATGTTTGTTGAAAACTGTGATGGCTATCAGAATGTCCACAGTTGTTATGACTTTGGCGATCATTATAATGACCTAAATGATTTACATGACTTAGGTGATGATTAATAATAATGATTATTGTGACGACCTTGATAAATATTTAGATAAGAGATATTTACCTAAGTTTGACTATAATTATTTATGTAATATCGATATTGATTATTTAGATGACCCTGATCGGAATTATTAAAATTGCTTTCAAAATAGTTATTAAAATTACTGTAATAATAATGATCGATATAATCTTGATAATGACTATTAAAGCGATAATGATTATTCAAATGATCTTCCTAATGATCATTAACATAAGCTCGACAATGATTAATGAAATAAGCTCGATAACGATTATTGAAATAAGCTCGATCACGGTTATTAAAATAATCTCGGCAATGATTATTGAAATAATCTGGATAATGATTCATAATGATTATTGGAAATTTTGACGCTGCTTAAAGTAACATTTACGGTACCTAATGTGATTTTTAGGGTACCTAATGTGAATTTTACGATACTTAATGTAACCTTGATACCTCATATGAGCGTAACGTTGTCTAATATGACCCTAACGTTGCCTAATATAATCGTGACGTTGTCTAATATAACCCCGACGTTGCCTAATACGACCTAGACGTTGCCTAATATGACCTTTACGATGTCTAATACGACCGTGACGATGCCTAATATGACCTTTATATCTAATACAACCTTGACGATGCATATGGCCTTTGCAATGTCTAACACCTTTACAAGTTCTACGACACCAATGATATTCATGATGATCATGATAATTATGGCCTTGACGAATTAGATCAACGAGTAGCAAATCGGTGTTTAATCGCGGAACGAATAAACTGATTTTAAAAGCTCAGCGTACACTCAGCAACCGAGTTATTTCGCGACGGATGATCTGTGGGTTGTCTCGAGTCTACTTATTACGCGACAAAGGGGTAACTTTATTCAACGAGAGGAGAAGGAAGAGCTCGAGGTTGATTAAGTTGGCGGCGGTCGCGGCGATCGATATTCCGCGAGGGTATCCTGGCAAACGTCTGGATTATAATCACGCTCGAGTGCTCGCGAGAAACTTTCGCGACTAACAAGACTGTAAAATGGTCTGTCAATCTCTGGTCTTCTTTGGCTCTCGACCCTACACGAGACAGGGTAAATACCCTAACTAAATGTGTCGCTGTGCCATTCAACCTTAACGATCTTCTGAACAATCTGAAAGCTTTGTACTAATGAATATCGATTCGAGGTGCGCGGACGTCGATGATTAAGAGATGAAACCGTAGTCTCTAGAGGATCTTGATACAACATACCAAAATTATATTCGCAGCACGATCAAGCTTTGAGTTTAATCCTAATAGCACTTTGTACAAATAATTTTCCTTATTTGTCATTGTAGCAATCATTAACTCTGACACAACTGTCGAAATGATAGGTTAAGGATTAAATGTGTCACCTTTGGTGAATAACGGTGGGATGAAGAATAAGCGACACTCGGTCCTTTAGCGGAAGAATGTACAGATGTCAACCCACGAGTTGGCGCGTGATCCAAAGTAAAAGAAGCCCCACCGTAAACACTTCCAGTTACATTTCGGTAAACAAGAATGATGACAATAACAACTGCAGCAATTCGCAGTATCTCAAGACGCCTGTCGTTTTTCGCCTAATTGATACGCGAACTCGAGCCGATACTACCACCGAAAGTACGTGTGGCGTCCATTTTTCTACTCTGTTTGACGCGTTGACTTCCACATGCAGTTGAAAACTTTGTCAGGCAGTTTTGTCAGTTGTAACAAATCCTATCGAATATTCTTACAATATTTTCTTACATTTATCCACAGTTCCAAGTAGGACGAATATTTTCAATTAGGTCAGCGAAGAAACTCTTAATGATAAAGCTGATAGATTTTTATGGAAATTTATGTGGTATTTATGGGTGACGTGGTAGTTGTTGTTTACGAGTGTATGTGGTAGTGGTGAATCTAGTCTGTTTCTCTATTCTGACCAATTTGAGGTCTTGCAAGCATGTCTTCACGCGCTAACTCATGGGTTGACATCTGCAAATACGTGAAGATCGAGATGCTCGTTGGAAATGGTAGATATAGAATGTACGGTGTGTATGTTATAGCGACAGTATGGAAGTGAAAAATTTGGAAAATTATAAACTTATAGTGGGAATTATAAAAATGATGAATCTTGTAAATTGGGAAATGACAAAATTTGGAAATTCTAATATTTAATTAGAAAATTGATAAAATAGAAAGTTATAGTAGAAATTATAAAAATTGTGAATTTTGCAAATTGGAAAATGGCAGAATTTGGAAATTGTAATGTTTAATTAGAAAATTTGGAAAATAGAGAGTTATAGTAGGAATTATAAAAATTGTGAATTTTGCAAATTGGAAAATGACAGAATTTAGAAATTGTAAAGTTTAATTAGAAAATTGATAAAATAGAAAGTTATAGTAGAAATTATAAAAATTGTGAATTTTGCAAATAACAAAATTTGGAAACTGTAAATGGTCAATTAGAAAGTAGGGAAAATTAAAAAGTCCCAGTAGAAATTATTAAAATTGTAAATCTTTCAAACTGGCAAATAAAATTTGGAAATTGTAATTCGCACTAATAAAAATATAAAATTAAAAAATAGAAAAACTACCGAAATAAGTAATCATAAAATGGAATCGAAAAATTAAAAAATAAATATACTAGAAAATCCGCGAACTTGCGATCGACAGGATGTTATCTTCACAAATTCTCCGGAAAAGAAACAACTGTATGAAGCTAACGGTGACCCATTTTCGAACTTTTACCACGTACATTCCCGCGAAACAAATCGTGCATATCATCAGCACGTCACGCCGTAAATAGAGTGAAGTAAATTCTCGTCGAATTGTTCTTGGAGCAATTCTCAAATATTCCATAATTCGAGTGTCCAATCGATGAATCGAACTAGAAAATACACCGAAATAGTATCGAAGTTTGTGGAATCACGAACAATCGTTAAACGAAGGCGTAGACCGTTGAATATTGCATCGATACGTTCGTTATTAATTCCGAGTCGCTATTAAAGACGGTGTCTCCGGTTATTAATTTAGAACCCGAGCAGGATGCGGTTCACCGTTGACGGGAATTTAATGAAACCATTTGAAAGTTGGCTGTTTATCGTTAAACAGAGAGACGGAGATTCAATATTGTCTGTGGCAAAGTTTAGCAGAATTCATTTGCTGTTGAATTTCGGATCACTTTCCATATTTTTTGAGTCACTGGGGAAACTCGTTAACCTGTTGGCTTTCTGATCTTAATTAATGCCTGCTGCATGGTGCTTTGTTCGAGGAATTAATTTTATTATCTTAAGGAAAATCTGAGAAGTGGAGCGCGTGTAATTTTATTTTCTTTTGGAGAAAAAATGTATTGTTTGCTTTCAGTACTTGTTATATACTTTCTATATTATATGTACATTTTTAATTGATTTTCTAATCGTGTTTTTTTTTGGATGGGTGAATGTTAATTTGTTAGAAGAATTGTAGTAAATTAAATAATAATTATAGGAAGGAGATTTCTTTACTTTATACTTAGGAAATATTGAAGTTCCGAAATTTCAGAAAATTGAGAAATTTCATAATTCAGAAATTGATTTTAGTAAATGAATAAAAACAAAAGTACTTCATCAAGTCAAGATGGTGATTGGGTTTTGCTGAAAATAGCTTCGTCCTAATTGTTGGTAACTCCAGCGTTAATAAACCATTGTGTGGAGGTATGAATTTTGAAACGTGAAAAATGACGATGGTTTCAGCTGGATGTATAAAAACAGGCCAACGTAGAGTTGTATTTAGAGCAACGTATAATAGCTATTCAATTCTGCGTGATGCTAAACAGACACGAACCGCAACGGTTCTGCGGAATATCGATCATCATTACCACGAAACGGAATCTCTGCTCTTCATAGGCGAGCTTAAACCATTGGCTCGACCCTAAATAGCTTAGAGATATCTGCCGGCACGAAGAAAGCTAATTTATCTAGATTTCAGCTAATTTCCTTGTCGGAGATGCGAATCCAGCTTTCTACGGCTTTATTTAAATCGGGTATCGGTCGATCAATTAATTCGTTAACGGCGAGCCGATCAGAGAATGGAGACGTCGATGATCTCCGAACGGGGTTTGGAAAATTGGTTCAATTTGTTAGGTATTCGTAGAATCTGGGAAATTACAAAATTGCGAAATTTAGGAATTGTAGAGTGTCAGAGGCAAATGAAAAATAAAAGGATAGAACTGTAAATATAATACTAGGATTTCATAATCTTGAAAATACATCGGTAATCACAATAACGAATCAATAATTATTTATAACAGTCCTCGCAACCAATTCATTGTCAGACGATTACTATTTTCGTACTCGTTTCAAAATCAAACGCATATATATTCATCATACGTATTCATCGTACGGGGTACATAATAAAAGATGAACAATCATATTAATACAAAAAGTGTTAAATAGTTAGATATTTTGGGAAATACATTTGAAAATAGTACAAGTTATCTTTAATATAATATATTCAAAGAATGATTGTCTTTATTGTGTAGTTAACATCGATTAGTTGTATAACAGTATTTGAATGAAACTTTGAATAGTGTTTGGTTCAACATCGAATTGCTAATTCTGTGTTGCGATCAATACCTGCGTAATTCTAACAATAGGAAATTGGGAAATTCAGGAATAATACTATTGCTATACTGGAAATTATACAAATTTTAAAATTAGAACATTTTACAGGTAACTATACAAATTTGCAAATTAGGAAATTTAACTGGTAATTATGGAAATTTGAGAATAGCTAACTTGCAAAGTTTGTGAACTGAGAAATTTGAAAATTATGAAGTGGTTAATTAGGAAATTTAGAAATTGCTCTGTTCGATATTTAGAGACATAGAAAATTGCAATATTTGGGAATAATACAGTTTCACTTGTGGTTATAAAAATTTGGAAAGTAGAAAATTTGAGTGGTAATTATGAAAATTAAAAGTTAGAAAATTTAACTGGTAATTATAAAAACTTGAAAATTGGGAAATTTGACAATAGCAAACTTGGAGAGTTTGTGAACTGAAAAATTTGAAAAGTGCAAAGTTGGAGAACTAGTAAATTAGAAAATGTGAAAGTTAGGAAATGACTAGGAAATTTAATAGAGCTAGAATTTAGCTCCACTTAAAATCTCCAAAACTGAAGAAATTTAGAAAGTCAATAACCACAGTTGAGGAATTTATTGTAAAAACTTTGGAACTTGGAAAGTATTAAAATTGCTCCGCTAGAAGTTATAAAAGTTAAAAAAATAATTTGTAAATTAGTGGGAATATCGCACTTGAGAAATTTAGAGTAAAAGCTTGGGAACTCTAAAAATATAAAAATTGCTTCACTAGAAATTATAAAACTTGAAAGAATAATTTGTAAATTAGTGAAATTGTGTATTGCGAACAAATTCGTGAACCAAAATATTTAGTACTTTTCGAAGTATAATCTAGCGAATTATTAAATCCAGAATCTATAACACGTGAAAACTAAGAAACCGAAACACGGCGAAAGTAGGTATTTAATTCAAACCCCGAAAGGAAGTTAGCGAATACAGTAATGAGTTCAAAAAATCAAAAGCTATGAAAACTGTAAAATTAGAACAATAATACGTAAACTAGCAGATAAATTAGTAAAGCACAGATACAGATCGATGTTTATCGCAGTTGAAAAGGACACGGATGATAGTTTACAAACGTTTGTATTATCCTGAAATAGCTATTAACGTTTCTGACCAGCGTTCGGTGTGTGTTTGGCGCAATTGTCTGGCGAGACCCAAAAAGTTTATCGTTCGAATGAGCGAGAGAACGATAGTTTCTCTGTGTGTGCTCGACTGCGTTCTAAACGGACATCTCCCTTGGCAGACAAGAGAGATATAGGGCACTATTACCTGAAACTTGCGAGCTCTGGATACTATATACCTCTTTATCACCGAACGAGAACCACCGCACCGCCAATAAACACGCGAGGCTACAAATTCAACCTCCAGCTGAGTTTCCTTTACACTTTGACTATCACGGTTAGGTTAACACCCTTGGCGAACACCTTTGAGTTCTTCCTTTTACCGTTTGTCTCTGGAAATTATTTTGCATTCTTTTTTTGCTTCGAGAACAATGATGTTTATATGTAAACAAGTTTCAATGATTCAGGTGGATATAATTGTTCTGGTGCTGTTCTGGACTCAGGTCTGTTTTAATGATATTCAAATTAGGATGCTGTTTTAATTAAATTCAAATTGAGATGATTCAGATCGAACTCGGTGCAACTCTCATGTGAGTCAACTGCGCATAATTGTGATTAACATTATTTCAATTCGGTTTAACACGTTGGGTGCTATTTTCAGCAGTTGGAAATTTTGTTAGGTATTTTTATTTTGAGCGAATGTTATCAAATATTTTTGTGGTATTTATTTTGTTATTCTTTGTTTCGAGTAGTTAATGCAAGTTATGTAATCAATTTCCACATATGTAAATTTTTAAATAGGTGATTGATTTGGATCACAATTTACACGTTAACTGTTATCATAAGCAGTAGAAAATTTTGTTAGGTATTTGTATTTTGTTACTAAATAATTTTGTACTGTTTATTATGTTTGTTACTCATAGTTTCAAGTGGTTGATGTCAGTATTTTCAGTTATGTAAATTCTTAAATAACGTACGTGATGAATTTATGTGGAGGTTTAAGCGTCACCCAAATGTAATTACCTAGTTAAGGTAATTCAACATGATGCAACTCAGCTTACTGTAATTCAGATTAACACAGTTTAATTGAACGCAGTTCAAATTAACCCCTTAATGTACAATTTACTGGTCAATCATTCACGGCTAGTTATTGCTACAACGTTTACACAAGTAAACAAACTTCAGATGTTATGCAGACATTGCATGTAATTGATCCTGCAGAATTTAATTACAATCGAATCGAAAATTCAGTTGCAATAAAAATGTTAGTCTACTGTCATAATCGAATTGAATTGTGGAATTATATTTGTAGGACAAGGGCCTAAAATTCACCTCAAACGTAACTGAACTCGATATAACATGATTCAACTTAATTGCCAAACGTAGCAAGCATCCAGGACTCGCTCTGCATTTGTTCGTTTGTCTATCCACTACAGATCGCAATTTTGTATCTTTTCGTTTGAAATTTGGAAGCTAGACTCTCGAGACACCCAAAATTTGCTGTATAGATTTTGGCGACGATCTGACGACGTCGATCATCGAATCGATAAAAACCGTGTTTGGTAACGTTTTGGTAACTCCTGTGACTCCGATCTGTTTGTTCGTTTATCAGTTTGTTCCACGTTTATTTAGGTCGTAATTTTGGATTTCGTTTAAAATTTACTCGCAATTTACAATCGCGCAATATCAAGTGACTGAACAAACCGAAATTAGTAGTTAGTACTTATTATTGTTTGGTTAACCGATTTAACAATAACAGGTTTGGTTCTTTGGTCAGTTAATTATTGCGAATAAACTTTGAACACGTTCAAACGTTCGACGCTTCATGAGACTTGTAATAATAATTACAATAGCACATTTGTCAAACGTGGTGATTTTTTTTCACCTCGACTCAATTTCAATTTTAATTTCAATTCCTAAATAATATACCACTCCACCAATATTCTCCATATACAAAACGTCTCTAACATTTGAAAATTCTTTGTCTATCTGAATGTTGCAGTAATTAAATCGTCCTCTCTGACGTACTCGCTAAGAAAATCATAAGTTAAAAGGTTAACACCGCAGTAATAATTAGGTAGCTCTGCCGAAAAGCTTGCGGGTTAAAAGGTTAAATCGACATGACGTTCAATATAGATCGTAAATAAAAAAGCATAGACAGATATATATACTTTCATTGTTGCTATGTAGGTCGTGTTCAACTGGATGCACGGTTAATTTCACAAATGGCAAGCTTTTGTGCAGTAAATCGTTGAAAATTACGCAAACGATTGAACGTCGTTCGCGCCTTTCCATGCGATTTTCATGATCGCGGAAAATCATCATCAGACGAAGAATTTCGCTCTGTAGTCGGGAAAACTCTTTTCTCTGTAATGATCCACCGTCGAGCGCTTAAGAAACGACCACTAAAGGGACTTGGATGACCCTTTTTACGAGGAAACCTCGTCGTACGGTTTAACTCCGTTTCAAAGTTGCTTCGCTATGGGGATTAAGCTTTACGACACTAACGTGACTTTTTCGCTGATTTTGAGCTTTTATCTACTGCATTTTTAAGCTCGGACATTCATGAATAGTGCATAGGAAATTTTATTTATGAGACGTGGTGAACTCGAATTTTACAAAGTAATTGTTTATGACTTATTCTTTATTTTTGTGTTTTACGTGGAAAAAGGAATCGGTTGAGCTTTTTAGGCGCTTTGGGTGTTTTTAGAAGTATTTGTTGGAGGTGTTTATAAATAATGTGTAGGCATTGTTATTTTTGGAGCATTGGAAGATTAACATTTTTTCAACTTTTCAAACTTACAAATTTGCAACTTTTCAAATGTACTTCAAAATTAGCTTCTAAGCAGAAAAATTTGAAGATGATTTCTAAATTTAAAAATGTGAAGTTTGAGGAGTGGAGGAACTATCTTGAACTTGATCTGGCTATCGTTAAACCTGACAAAAGCAACAAGCCTATAGCGAGAAAACTCTTGAAACAAGAAAACAGTAAGCACGTGCTACTTACAGCATGTTATGAAAACGATCTAGCCTTAAGAAAAATACGAAGGGAAAGTGGATAAACTACTTTCACGTCAATTTCCTAACGTTACTTGAAAATGCTAAATTGCCAATTTCCTTGGTAACATATTAGAACAAAACAAGGTTTGACATTCTAATATTACTGTATTGAATTAATACTAAAATTACTGCACAAAAATAATCATACTTAGTCAACATATTCACTTCGGAAATATTTTATTTCCAATTGCATGATTGGTTAAGATATTTTTCTTGAAGTTGATGTTAATTTCTGTCTAGATACAGTTATGATTTTATTATTATCTAGTTAAGACGTATATTATTATCTAGATAAATTAGTGTTTATATGTCTAAATAAATTCATTTTTATATTACTATGTACATAGTAATATTTATGTTGTTATTTAGATAAGTTTATCTTTAATGTTATTATGTAGATAAATTCAATTTCTGTTGTTATGTAGGTAAATTAAATCTTATGTTGCTATGTGGATAAGTTAATACTTATGTTATAGTTCAGACACAATTTATATTTGCATTTACATTCAAATGTATCAGTTTACTTCCCAAACACAAAATTAACATTTAAATTAATTTATCTCTTATCGTTTATTTAAATTTGAACTTAATTTTCAATTTTAGATCAAGCGTTCCTCACAAGCCTGTCCATAATAAAACAGAGTATAGATATGAATGAAAAATAGATTCTAACTAAATGAACAGTTAAATAGTTGATATATTTTCATCGACGTCCGTTAATAAGAAACCTCTGTAAAGTTTTCAATAGCGGTATTCAATCATAATTATCCAGTAAATTTTCCATGTCGCAATGCTACGATGATTACTAATAAATTTTTCAAATGAAACTTGGCGATGACTTGGTCTTGACGGAGCACTGAGCTCTCGATCTCGACTGCTTCGTTATATTCTCGATCTATCATTCCACTTACGGAAGCAAGATAATTCTATTTATCATCACAATGGCGATTCAAAGCTTTCTCACGCCAGCGCGGCGCAGATGATGCATTGTACGAGTGACAAACACGTATTCATCGTGACTGCCGAGCGAACAATACGAAACCGTATAGTAATACCAATTATAAAATGGCAAGCATCTGACTGCGACAATTCATTAACCAAGATGTGATTCTTCCGTGCGAGTTCGATCGAATAATTTCGAACACGCGGATGTGGTTAATCCTTGAATTCCACAGCGGATCAGGGACGTATTCTTAAGGCTCCTTTAAAAACATCACGATCAATCAATTGATAACGCAATCTAATTCTTTAGAGTTGATTCAAATTATTGCATAAATACTCTATTTATATTCTTATTAGAAACGGGAGGTGACAGTAGAGCTGCAGTGTGTTGCGTAAATCTAAACCTATTTATTTTTATAAAAGTTAGTTTTCGGTTAAAAATTACTAATATTAAATGTTAATTTGTAGTGTGTCAAACACTACATGCAATGTAGCGCAATATAGAAAGAATTTGACGTATTAAATATTATGATTTGTGTAAAAACTACTTTTGCAGGGTGTAAATGTAAGAACTGTTTAAGAAAAATTTTTGTCGGGTTTTATATACGGAAATACGAAACTTAATTAATTACGCTCCCACCGAATTGTATCGAGAAATCGATTTGACACATTTCCAGTTCTATTTTCTAATATATCTACCTACATGGTTTTATGCAGTTGCAAGTTTTAACTCTTGTACATTTGAATATGAGGATTATTCGAAAAACTTCGAACCAATATTCCCCATAAATTTTCTATGCGATTAACGTCGGTGGAACGTGCAAGCAAATATAATAACCAAATATTATTTCCGGCAAATCATCTTAATGTGTGCGCAGATTTATGGACCATTATCCCGCATTAAAATTAAATTTTCGTTGCGGCGCTCTATTCAACAGGGCTTTAAATAATTTTTTAACATATCGGTATAATTATTACTGTTCATTCTATGCGAAATACATGCTATGGAGCCTTTTCCGAAAACAGAGAAACACGGCCAAACTATACCCGAATCAGAGGTTGCGTTTCGAAAAACATTTCACATCCTTTCGTACATCGATACGGATTAAAATCATCTGGCCCATGTAGATTGAATTTTTCTCGTTGCTGAATACAACCTAAAAAAACAAATTGCAACTACAAAACATTCGTGTCTTATAAAATAAATATTTTTACTAACGTTTTTACAATTTGTACTCGTGTTTTAGCGAAACTCTTTTTATCTTCGTTTTTCGGTCGTGTCGATATCGTTTTCGCTGTAATAATGTACGGAGATGTTGCAATAGTTCTTTGGTTGGTTTTTGCAACATTTAATTTGTAACCTCGCAATTGAATGACACTGTCGAGTTAGAAGTTAATCGTAGAATTTCACATTCGAAGGGACAGTTTTGGAAGTTGACCTGAACGCTTCCCATCATAATTACGTGTTGTAGTGATATAATCGATAATAGCACTATTTGAATCTACTCCTTTCGCAACGTAACCTTCGCCTCCAACGCAAAAATCATCGACCATAGCCTTTTCTCTCTCAAAGTTCTTTTCCACGAGGCATTTCACTTTTTTACCTTCATAAAAGAATATTACGATTGCAAAATGAAACAAATGAAAATAACACAATAAATTTGTTTGCTTTTGAAGCTCGGCGTCAGCGTAGAGGTAATATACAAGGTTTTATTGATGAAATTCCTGGAAATCGAGTTTTATGAAACTCAGCTCAATATTTACGTTAATTTTGTTTTACTCGGTTTTTTAGACAAATTAGTTTTTTTCGCTACGAATTAATATTTATTATAAAAGGTTAAATCGTTAAAAATATGTGGGGTTATGTTTATGCACTGTTAGCATAAATCTAATTTTTTGAAGTCATAATAATTTAAAACTTTGACTCTAAATTATCAGATCGTTTCATGGTCAGTTTCCAAGGGAATTATTTCAATACAATTTCACTATATTTAAGTATCACAAAGTGGCACTTGGGTACATCAGTTTAGAGTATAATCTCTCACGAAAATGCTTACGCAAACCTTTCATTAATGTCCACCGTATGCACGATACAGGCTTAATTTAGATAATTCGATGTTTGCTTAACTGAAGCGTATTGATCAAATTTTTGCTTTTACCCAAAGAAAATTGCCAGCGCGTGAATGCTGGCTTGTTCAGAAAATGGCAGTATCGGTGTCGTAGATAAAGTAATTAGCTTAGAATCTCGGTCGATGATGATATGGAAACGTGGATAAACAAGACAGCAACTGTTCGACGGAATATCGCGATTATCCGATGCCGCGATAAAAGACACACCCGTTGAAAAACGGGGCAAATGACGGAAAAATAATAGGAGTCACCGGGCTTTCCGGTAAACAGCCCATCGAATCGATCTACGTTGCGGTTTAGCATGCGGCGATGAAACACGCGTGTGCACACACGCGAGTGTACGGTGACACGTGCACGATGACGCACCTTGCGTCGAGTTTCGATGGTGGTATTCGATAGCGCCGCAAAACCAGGTCGGATTGTTATCGGGAATTCGGTGGGATCGCGGGAAATTTAGAAGCGACACCGATTTGCTATAATTAACGTCGTCGCGGTGCGCTCGTCGCTAATTGCGCTGGCCAAGGATCGGACTCGATTTTCAGAGCCATCGAATTGAGCGATAAAATTAGAGTACCGGATATAACTGATCCTCCGATATCCGGAGATTCGATCAGCGAACCGATTTTCCATATGAAACCATGAGTTTTTTCTTTTATGTGCTTTTTTTTATCCGATCAAAAACAAAAGCCGGTCGAAATATAAAAACAGCGTAAATATGCATTTGTAGTGTATCGATTCGAAGTTTAAGGTTTAATGGAAATGGTCGTGCAATCTGTACAGTAATGGACGAGTACAAAATGTCTGATTCGCGGGTACAGAGCTAACAATTAATTTCGTGAATTTTACTTGGGTCGAATATTTCTGTCACAACTTTTGTTTGAAGAATTGTAATTGTGCGTTTGTGTAGGAACTTTCGGAGGATTGTAAGTTCCAAATTGATGTAGCATAGCTAGTATTTTGAAATACTTTTCTGTCATTAATTTTATTCGGACTACCTTTCGAAATTTGGAGGCAGTATACGAATTTCACTCGTTCTATTAATCGTCAGATTTTGTGCAGTAAGAATTACATTGGGGCGCTTATATAGGGATTTTTAAGAGACATTAAGAGTTAAATTCATATAAGTTAAGTGATATTTTTAGAAACTTTTCTGTCATGAATTTGTCTTAGTCTCCGGACTATTTATCTTTTGAAATTGTCTAGCGGCTGCATACGTATTCCCCTTGTATCCATTAGTTTAATCAGATTTCCTACACCAAAAAATGTAATGGAACGTTAACATAGGGATTTTCTGGAGATTTTAATCTGGAAATTGATGTAGGGTAAGTGGTATTTCCTTTGCACCTTTTATATTGTAAAATAACGTAAAATAGCTTCCATCTTTTGTGCTGTAAAATAACATAGAAATATTGCTCAATTCTTTGGTTTTAATTGCTGGATTTCCATACTAAAAACAGTATTGGTGTAATGATATAGGGATTTTCGAGAGACTTTAAACTTCAGTTTAATGTAGTATAAGTAGGATTCTGTGGTATTTGTTTCAAAATTAGCGAGGCAGTACAGGAGATCCAGTTTAGTTAGTTATTTCAATTACCCTGTTTTCTGTATTGAAAATTATGATTGGGCTCTCATGTAGGAGTTTTGTGGAGACTTTAAGCTTTAATTTGATGTATCATAAGTAACATTTTGGTATACTTTTCTGTCATGAATTTGCTTCAGAGCGATTCTTCAAAATTGATTTCTAGTAATATATGAATTTTATATGGTTGCATTATTTCAATTTCTAGACCTTCTATTAAGAACTGTACTGGTGCATTGATACAGCGTTCTTCGTCAGAACTTAAGCTTTAAAATGATGTATAATAAGTGTAATTTCGTTATATTTTTCTGTAATGATTTTTCCTTTAACTTTCTACGTTTAAAAATTGATCAAAAGCAGCATACGAATTCTATTCGAGCTCATTATTCCAATAACTCGTTTTATGTCGAGAACTATAATGGGGCATTTATACCATTATTTTGGGAACAGTATGCGCTTTAAATTGATGTATTATAAGTGACATTTTGAAGTACTTTTCTGTCATGAATTTGACGCAGACTTTGTTCTGAAATTGACTGACATTGGAACACAGATTTCACTGGAATTCATTATTTTAATAGCCAGATATTTTCTACTAAAGATTGTAATGGTGCACTTATATAGGTAGAACGTCTTGGGAGACTCGAAGCTTTAAATTGATGTAGAATACGTAGTATTTTGAGATACTTTTCTGTCACGAATTTGATGCAGACTTCATTTCGAAATTGACTGACAATGGAATATAGATATAGATAGGGTTCATTATTTCAACAGTCAGATTTTTGCTATTGAAGATTATGATGGCGCATTTATATAGGATGTTTTGGGAGATCTTAAGCTTTAAATTGATGTAGGATAAGTAACATTTTGAGATACTTTTCTGCCATGAATTTGACGCAGACTTTCCATTTCGAAGTCCGACATCCATTATGTAACATCCTCATAATCCAATGATCATTAATCCTAACGTGCAAGTAGTGTTCGTCAAAGTTGTTTTTCTGTTATGTGATGAATGTCCGCATATCACATTATCCTGAGGGATGAATGAGGTTTAAAACAGTATATTTTCATTGATGGCTATCGTCATCAAGCGAATCTTTATATCACGTTGAATATTCTCGCAACCAAATACATATATCGTAGAAGATCCAAGCCACTTGGGCAGAATATTCAGAGAGCCACGAAGAAAGAAGGTAATGTCCACAAGACAGCGAACTCTGCAGAATTCAATTGGGAATGGTGAATGTCCCTACGGTACATGACGACGTCTCAGCATGGTCCTTTGAAAGGAGCAGCTGAGAGTTAGCGGGGAAAATGGACAATGAAACGGCTTTATTAATTATTCCAATTAACCACAAGAGTCCCTTCCGTGATTCTTTATTTAACCAGGACAGAACATCGCTCGAATCTTGTCTCTTACCTCATCTACCACTCTCGTCTGCTTCTGATACGTGAAATTTTAAGTCGACAACTGCATTTTTTACCTTACGTTTCTTTCCTAATTAATTCAGTCAGGTGTATTCATATTTTACTTGCTAAAAATATCTTGTTTATTGAGAATTAAAATTTAAATTAATGTAAATGTTTGAACTTTCATAATTCCGGAATAATTCTTTCTTGAAATTTGACTTGCTAAAAATCTGCTCATAAAATTTTGTATTAATGCAAATATTTTAATCTTCATTTTTTTCTCAACAAAATTCTTTACTGAAAATTATCAAAAATAATTTGTTTTTTTCTTTGAATAAGATTTTCAGTGAACGCAAGTGGCATTTGAATTTACCGTAACTTTTCGACCATATTTGCCGCAATTATACACACAGTGTTGCACAATCACGCATTATCATATGTAATTGCAGGCTTCATTAGTTCGTGGAGAGTCAGGATTCTGCAAATGATATCGTCTGTTTGAAACGACCGGAAAGTTATCCACTGACTATGCATAATCCCTAACATAGATATTATGTTAGTCCGTGTTATTCATGAAACGTAACCAATGGATTTTGGCTCGTTGGTAATCGAACACTTTGTTTACCTGTATGCGCGCCGATCTGACTAGATTTCAATGAATTATCGTGCTAATATTAGTCATAGTGTCGCCGTTACTAACGACTGTTGTAAACAATTTCTGTTTTTGATTTTTTGTTCTTTCGAAGTTTTCGCTATAAATCGGTACCATTGGGTTTTGGTGCTGTATTCTGCAAATTATCGATAGAGCTGTTCATTTGGGTAGATAATTCTTTTGACTACTAGTTTTGTTAGTAACTTAACTTTGTTAATGACTACTAGTTTTATCGGTGACTTAGTTTTAATATTAACTACTAGTTTTATTGGTGACTTAATTTCGGTATTGACTACTGGTTTTATTAGTGACTTAATTTTGTCATTGACTACTAGTTTCTTTGGTGACTTAATTTTACTATTGACTACTATTTTTTTCGGTGACTTAATTTTATTATTGATTGCTGGTTTCTTCAGTGACGTAATTGTGCTATTGACTAGTAGTTTCTTCAGTGACTTATTTTTATTATTGACTACAAATTTTATTAATGACTTAATTTTGCTTTTGACTACTAGTTTCTTTAGTGACTTCATTTTGCTATTGACTATTAGTTTCTTTGGTGACTTCATTTTGCTATTGACTACTAGTTTCTTCGGTGACTTAATTTTGCTATTGACTACTGGCTTTATTAGTGACTTAATTTTGCTATTGACTACTAGTTTCTTTGGTAACTTAATTTTGCTATTGACTACTAGTTTCTCCGTTGACTTAATTTTATTATTGACTACTAGTTTCTTCAGTGACTTAATTTTATTATTGTCTACTAGTTTCTTTAGTGGCTGTTAATTTTTGTATAGATGTTTAATTTTTAATACTGCAATACAATACATAAAAATGTACATCATGTATGTAGTTACTGACATAAATTCATTAGTTTTCATAAAATGTTTCAACATTAATGTGACGAGAAAATGTTCCAAAAAAATGTAGACGATCAGTAAATTGTTATGTAATTTATATAGTTAAATTTCCTGAACTACATAAATGGTTTTCAAGCATCGTCATGAAATATAAAATAAATTGAATATTGTTTTTCAACTGAAAACATTCGAAATTGTAGCGAATGAACTCTCTCTAAAATTTAATGAGAAATCTAATTGTTAATTTTTGAAATTGGTAAGAAGATTATTCGCTAATTGATATTATTTTAATAGGAACTGCAAATTTAACTCTCTTAGACACACATCAGAAGGTACATTATACGTATATTTTTAGTTTCCTTGAAACTCTTAAATATTTTTATTTGAACATCAATATATGTTCAAAATATGTACATTTATAAATATGCATTCAAAATGGCTCATAAACCTCTTCTTCCTACGCAATAAGGAAAGAAATACTATGTCTTAATGTCAACAGCGAATAATTCGCGAAGAATACAATGTTTCGAGGTAGAAAAAGCAACGAAGTTCCGCCGGCAAAAACGACGATATAAATCGATATAGAACAATTAACGAGCGTTATTATATTTTGCATGCGACATGCATCATCTTCGACGATATATCTTGCCAGGGCAAACGTGCGATTAATTTAAGAACGGACATGCTAGCGAGCAAGAGCAGTACACGTGGTTTCAGCGTTAATGACTGGATCGCGTGAGTACGCGATCGGATAATTGCGATTTATTTGTGTGAATTAACCGATACATTTGACGTAGTTGTTGCTGTTATTGCTATTGCTTGCCACTGCCTCGCTTCGCTAACTTTCTATGACATCGATTGATCGCATTCGGGGAATAATACCGGCACTGTTGTATTATTCACGTATGCCACAATGTGCATCCATTCATCAAGAATTCAATGTCTCGAATGATAATTAACTGAAAATCCTGTTGATGCTTTGTGCTTCTTGTAGACGGCTATTGTTACAAAACGCTAAAAACTTTATAAATTTCACAGTCTGCAAATTTAATAATTAAAATCGTGCTGATGCTTCTTTTATCAGCTATTGAAGAATTGTCAGAATTTTATAATTGTTACTTCGAAGGTCCGGATATTTCATAATTAACCGAAAATCGTGTTGGCGCGTTGAAATTTTTTACGGACAGTTA
The DNA here is from genome assembly GCA_963576845.1 of Megachile leachella. Taxonomy (NCBI): domain Eukaryota; kingdom Metazoa; phylum Arthropoda; class Insecta; order Hymenoptera; family Megachilidae; genus Megachile; species Megachile leachella. The sequence continues at coordinate 9,270,700 of OY756251.1, forward strand.
TTGCGAAATGGTTAGAATTTTATTAATATTACTTTAACGTTCTGGAAATTTGATGAGATACCGCGGTTGTTGGCTGGAATTATTTAGACATTGTTTTAACGCTCTGAAAATTTGATAGGTCGCTGTTGCAAATGCTTTGAATTAGTTAAATATCATTTTGACGCTTTAAAATGTAAGTTGCTGTTGGGTTGCTTAAAATTAATTGGATGTTATTGTAAACGGGTTGAAATTCTAACGAGGTAAATTGATTAAAATTGTGTACATATTTTAACGACTTCGAAATGTGATAGGCATTATTTAAAGTGGTTAGAATTGCTCAAATATTATATTTGCTATTTTGAAATTTGACAGATATTGTTTGCAGTGGTTCGAATTATTTAAATATCATATTAGCAATCTGGAAATTTGACATGCATTGTTTGGAGTGGTTAAAATTATTTAAATATTATTTTAGCGATTTGGAAATTTGATTGATATTATTTGGAGTGGATAGAATTATTTAAATATTATTTGAGTGATTTGGAAATTTGACTGACATTGTTTAGTGTGATTAGAATTATTTAAATATTATTTTATCGATTTGAATTTTGTAATAATTTGTGTTCGATTCTTATTAATTTTAACTGAATCAAATCTGCCATAATACTCAAAGATTAAACATTATTTCAACGCTTCAGAGTGTTATAAAATCTGTTTTAATTAATAACAAATGAATGAAATAACACTTTTACTGATAATACACTCACCGAACGTAATATATTTATCTGGGGCGACTAGATTTGTTCGTTTGTCTATCCACTACAGACCGCAATTTTGCATCTTTTCGCTTGAAATTTTGAAAGTAGACTCAAGAGACACCCTAAATTTGCTGTATAGATTTTGGCCACGATCTGACGACGGGAACCTGTCGACGTCGATCATCGAATCGATAAAAACCGTGTTTGGTACCGTTTTGGTAACTCCTGGAACTCCGATCTGTTTGTTCGTTTGTCAGTTTGTTCCACGTTTGTTTAGGCCGTAATTTTCAGTCTTTTCGCTTAAAATTTACTCGCAATTTACAATCGCGTAATATCAAGTGACTGAGCAAACCGAAATTAGTAGTTAGTAGTTATTACAACGATTATTGCTTGATTAACCGATTTAACAATAACAGGTTTGGCTCTTTGGTCAGTTAATTATTGCGAATCTAAACTTTGAACACGTTCAAACGATTTCATTGGAAATTTCGACGCTCATTTTACGAGACTTGTAACAGTAACTACAATAGCACATTTGTCGAACGTTGTGATTTGTTCGTTTGTCTGTTCGCGGCTGTACGCAACTTTGCATGTTTTCACTTGAAGTTTTTAGGATAGACTCGATAAACACGCTAAATTTGCTGTATAGATTTTAGCGACGATTTGACCCACTAATTATAATTCAAAGAAAACTCTCAGTTCACTATAATCCTACATTATGCACACTCTGTTAACAATCCACCGTTTCTAAAATATTTCTCCATATCTTCAGTCTTAAACCATTCACAGATAAAAACAACCTCCCAGAAAAATTGTGAATCCTTTATTTGAAATATTTCACGAAATGATATCGATATCGAGAATTTCGTAGACGAGAAGCAAGCGCTTGTCGCTTGTTGATTCAATCTCGCCATGAGCATGCAGAATTCATTTTATTTACAGCCTGTTGGCGAATGATACACGGATGTTCTGAAAATTTACTTTTCCGCTGCTTTGTTTCGATCGTTTTAGTTTTATTTTCATCGCACACTAACCAAAGTTATCGCCCGACAGAATGATAGAATAATCCCAATTTATTCGTCAGATCGGCCAAACACAGTTGGCTCGGTTACAACTTTGTACTTCGTTAAACTTATGCACACCGTCACACGCCATGGTATAGCTTCGGACAATATACTGTCTCAAATATTACACGCCGTCGAAACGACGAACCTGGACGACCTGGTTTCTCGTTTCCGTTGATTTAACGCCGATTTATATTGCCTTCGCAGTCTATGCTTTAATATTTACGCGGTTGAGTTAGGGCGGGTATTAGGTTGCTCCATATCGGATGACCAGTCTCCAAATATTTCAAGCTTCGCGTGATTTTATTATGCGGAATAATTTAGTGCGTTGTTCGGATTTTTGAGAATTTGGGGTGTTGGAGGTTGACGAGTTTGGGTATTAGCAAGGTATTTGGATATGAGTTTGGAGTTGGGAAGTTTGGAGGTGGCAGGGAGTTGAAACTTCAGTTTTCTAATTTAGATCTATGGACATTTTGAAATTTAAAAAATTGGGGAGAATATAGAGAATTTTGGGGTTTAAAAACTTCGGAATGGAAAAAGTAATGGGGAGTTTTAGACGATTTGGAAATTTTAGAATTTGTGTATTTTCAAATTTGATATTTTGGAAATTTAAGCGTGTATGTATTTTGAATTTTTGCTGTTCGAAACTTTGGAAGTTTAATGATGTAAAAGTTCGGAGATTCGAATGGTTGGAAATTGGGAAATTATGAAGTTAGGGAATTAGGAAATCACGAAGTTAGGAATGTAGAAAGTTGGGAAAGTATGAAATGAAAAAATTAGAAGAGTGGGAAATTATAAAGTTCGGAAATTAGGAAATTATTAAGTTAGAGATACAGGAAGTCGGGAAATTACGAAGTTAGGAAATTAGGAAAATGGGAAATTATAAAGTTAGGAAATTGGAAAATTTTAAAGTTGGGAAATTATACAATAAGGAATTAAGAAATGTAGCCCTTTTTATCCTTACATACTTACAGATTTAGGAATTTATTAATTATTATAGAAATTCTCAATAAAATTTAAGAATCTGAAAATTTACTTCCTTAAAAATTTGGCCACACAAAAATTGAAAAATCTACCATTTCAAAGTATAAAACTGTTTCAATAGAAAATTTCACAATTTACTTTGAAAATATAAGAACTTACAATTAAAATTTAAACAATTTCAAAATTTGCAAATTTAAGAGTTGCGAGATACGAACGTTTTAGAATTTAATCAATGGAAACTACATAATTTCCATGCATGAAATTTTCGTCATAAAAATTGCCATCATAAAGATTTTATAACTCGCAATCATGAAAATACATGCATTTGACGAGTATGAAATTTTTATAACTCACAATCATGAAAGCTCTATAATCTACAGTCATGTTCAATAATTTCGCTTATAAAAATTTGATAATTCACAAAAATGAAAATATAACCAATCATCAAAGTATTAATCGAAAATACTGTCCCCGAAATACATTACTCTTCAAAATAATATTATTTGCAATCCTCATTACCTTCTCACAATATACTTAAACCAAAAACCAATATAATTGCAGCAGCATGCTCACAATGAACACCGTAAATATTAATCATTCGTGAGACGGAATCGGTTTTTCATTGTCACAGATCTGGCGCGATATTCGTGGATTTATAATTGCAATTTATTTATGTAGTACAATGTTGGTTGCATCGCGGGCTACGATATTGCTGCGGATTTATTTGAGCGTTGATGATCGATCGGTCGATGGTTAATGGTCGAAATCCGATTACAAAAATTCGTCAAAGGTTGGTCGCGTTTCGTTCGCATGCCTTGTAACGATGATATTAACAGGAAGTCCATCGAACTGGTCCCGATACGCCGTTCGTATCCGGTCGCGTTTTGTTTCGCGATGCACGCATTATCTTAATTTTATTCGCGCTCGTTCGTGCGAATTGGCTCGTCGAGTTTTAAATTCATCGGAACGGTGGAAAAAATATTGTTAATTCTTTCGCACGGTAATTTCTTTCGGTGGTTTTTCGATCGAACGTTTGATTTTGTTACGCTTTGAAGTCCGTAGTTAATTAAGGCTCCGCGATGTGGAAATACGAGATGTTTGCATAAATTGTATACGCACGTTTTTAAAGGGAGATTGATTTTCCGCTTTGTTCAAATAGTTTCTGGAAATTTTAATATTGGAAGAATTCGGGGATTTCGGAGAACCTGGGTTATAGGAGCATTCGAGGAACTTGGCGAGCATAGGAAATATGGAGATATGAAAAATTATAAAATTTGGACGTTTGGGGAAATTCGGAATTTACGAAATGTTTAAATTTAGAGAAATTCGAAATTTAGAAAATACAGAATTTAGTGAATTTTGAGATTTTTTAAGAAATTTCAAAATTTGGGAAATTTACTGATTTGGGGATTTGGAAATTTAGGAAACAGTGAGATTGATAAACCAAGGGAATTTTGAGATTCAACCAATTTTTAAATTTAGAGAATTTAGTAATTTGAGCGGTTTGCACATATGTGGAATTTGGGGATTTTGAAATCTAGGGAATTTTGAGATTTGAGAATTTAGCAAATTTCTATATTTAGGTAATTTAGTAATTTGTGAGGTTTGGAGATTTGGAGAATTTAAAATCTAGAGATTTTGTGATGGAGAAATTTACGGAATTTTGAGATTTAAGAATTTAAGAAATTTCATTATTCAGAAAATTTTGTAATTCAGAAAAGTTGGAAATCTAGGGAATTTTTAAACTTGGGAAATTTGTGATTAGGGAATCTAGAGAATTTTCAAATTTTAGAATTCCAATAATTTCATCCTTCAAGAAATTCAGTAATTTCAGGGATTTTGCAAATCTAAGAAATTTCTGAACTCCAGAAATTTGGGAAATTTTGGAGGTGGAGAAATCTAGGAAGTTCGAGAAATCTGGTAACGAAATGGAGAAAAATTGAAAAATTTTTAATACTAAAAATTTAGTAATTTGAAAAATTTGAAAGTCTAGAGAATTCAGATAGTATTCAAATTACCAATTTTAGGGAATTTGAATATTTGAAGAATTTGAAAAATTTGGAAATTTGAATATTAAAAAATTTGTTAATTAAAAGAAGGATCTAATTTGGAAAATTTAGAAATTTTAGAAATGCTGTAATTGTGACATTTAAAATTTTGTACCTTCAAAAATGAATAAATTATTAAAATTCTAACTTAAAGTATATTTCTTGATATAGAAATCTAAAGCTTGTTGAAGTGTGAAAATTTGAAAATTATAATATTCCGATTCATACGAAATTTCTAATACGATATAAATTTAATACGCCAATTGAAGAAATTTGTATAGATTTTATTAGCACACACTCTATAGTAATCATCCTTTAAATTACAGAAAACATGACTTAGCAGAGTTTGAACAGAAACGCGCATCGAACGTTTTAAAACGAAACAGGATTAAACAATTTATCGAGATGCTTGAAATGAAATCAACCACTTGGTAATTATCTGAACAAACTCGTTCAGTATTTGTCATTCTTATTACCATGATATTTCATGGATAAAGCTGTTACATTTGAAATAAACACCGCGTTAAAATCACATTACACCAAACATGCGGTTTCCACATAATTAAGCTTCGTCGTTGGCTAACGATATCGTTCAATCCTTTTTAGCTGTTCTTTTTTAATCGCGTGAAAATTATGTGGTTACCCGGGTATATCATCTGTCGAAATAAACACCGACAAAAATTAATTACCGGAAATTTACATATGCAAAATTTAATCATGCGGATTTAATCGAACAGGAATATTGCAAATAAAAATTTACATTAACGTATTTATTATGTCGACGTTCGTTAATTGATTAAATATTTTTTTATGAAGAATGCTTTAATGATTTTCAGAGGGAATCTTCAGCGCAGATTTGTAACTTGTTGAATTTTTATTGGTGCATATGGGGATTTTTAGAAATCTGCAAGTGTGGGAATTTGGAGAATTTATTGAGAAAATGGCGATTTAGGAAGAGGAATTCTGTGACTTGTCGAGTTTTACTTGGCACGTATTGAGGTTTTGTAATATGGATCTATGGAACTTTAAAAAGGTTTAAGATTGTTAAAATATAAAAATTTATCGAATTCGAAATTTGAAAATTTGGGGACTTTGAAATTCGACAATTTAATAATTCTGAAACTTAATAATTTGGAAGTTCCGATATTCGACAAGTTAATAATTCTGAAACATAGTAACTTAGAAGTTTTGAAGTTCAACAATTTGAAAGTTCTGAAACTTGATAATTTTCAACTTCTAAAACTTCACAATTTAAAAATTAAAAATATTCCAACATTTGAAAACTTGATATTTGAAAATTAAGGAACTTCCAAATTTGTAAGTAGAAAGTTGAAAATAAAAAATTTGAAAGTCATGAAGTTCCCCGAATCAGATTTCAACAAACTCGAGTAGTTTCGTCCAAATAAATATCGTCACCGCAGCGTGTAATTCTTGTAGTAAACAAATTATACAGGCTCGAATTTAATTTGTCGACGAACGAGTTAAGTGGGCCAATGGGAGCAGCGGATAAATACAGAGGAAAAATGGAATCGTTCTCGGGGCTATCTTGACGTTCCACGTTTATCTTTGCTGGTGACTCTGCCGATCTCTTGTTAGCAATTTCTTTTTTCTTTCTTTTATTTCTGCGTGTTTTCCCCCGGAACAATGAGAATTTCCATGGCGGACCGAGCAGATATTTTTTCGCGAAAACTCTCTGCTTTCTCTTTTTTCCTCTCGTTGCTTGCGGGATTTAATATTCAAACTTTTTCATCGACCGTGTTTCAATGGAGAGATCGCGTACTTATTTTGTTTAATTTCTCCGAGATGCACCGTGTGTTAAATTCGTAATTCTCTCGCTCCATTGGTATTATTCACTTTTCCGGTAATACTTTTCTCTCCAAAATTTATCATACTGTTGGCTTTTAATTGTGGCCGATAAAAATTAACGCTGTATAATAAAATTCTGTGCAATAGCGGCTTTCGCCTCTTTGTGTTCGCACGGTGAATAAAAATGCTGCCAATGCGGTCGTAACAAGGATTATGTTTCAGGATCAAGTGTAGTTACCGAATACACCGAGTATAATATCTGTGGATTTTTGGGTCATCTAGATCAAAATTTATGAATTATGACAATCCTCGTTTATCTTACATTATTTTCATCAGAAGAGACAAGGATAGTAGACATTAGTTTCCAAAAGTTTGTATAAATGTGACTTATTGTTAGTTATTCCATGATTGTTAGATCTTAGAATGAATATTACAGTTTAAAATTAAATTTAACCGTAGCAGTAGTAAGAGTCATTGCATTCTAACGAGTATTTTTTGGTTTACTGTTAGTCACATGTGGTTGTCACACCCTTAGCAATAGTCTTTTGTTTGCAGTTTTCTATTCACGTCGAGGTATTGTTTGTTTTATTGCTCGCTTAAGTCACTTTGGGGAAGCAGACCCACTTCATACGTCACTCGTATTTCCATGTCCACTCGAATTTTAGCTAAACCAATAGAAAATCAGAAATTGTTTTCCCTCGTCGATATCACAAGAATTGTACGCCCAGAGCTTTTGTAAAACATGAAAAATCTTCGAAGAGACACTCTCGAGTCATCAAGTACATAGTAAAATAAACTCTGGTCGTTCGAAGTGAAATTCATTTCTTAGATATAGTCTACTTATATTCACTCGTTGGAATCCTAATGATTCACATGTCGTTTAATCGTCACGCTGCGACACACAATCCTTAAAAGTAAAATCCACGTTACAAGAACGTTATGAGAGAATTCATCGCGGAAACGTGGATGAATCTCGCAGAATTTGTTATTAAATTGTTACTGTCCTAGCGCGAACTCGCTTGTTCACGTCCGCTCGAACCCATCACTCCAGCCGCACCGTATAGTTCGTTAATAATTCAAAAACGAAGCCTCGAACTCCATTTTTGCAGAGAAAAAAGTTGTTGAGAATCACCTTAGTTACTCTTTCCAGGAGTTAAAGTCAGACACCCTGTATTTCTCTTTGTTTAATTGTCACTTACTACTGCTGACGCACATACAAAAATTCTGAATCCCAAAACCAATATTTTGTCACACTTTTTTTCCAGAGATATTCTTTATGCATACATCCGAATAACTGTTTTGCACTTTCGTTTTAAAAACCCGTTAAAAAATGTTTCTGTATACTTTCGTTATGAAGTTTTAAAAACAAGATTACAAAATTCTCATACTCCTCATTTCCAGAAAAACGATAACAAAATTTGTAAATTACTTTTACAAAAAATTTGTCGAACAATCGTAGAAATTAATCGTTGAATCGTAAACTGTTTGGCTCGCGGTATTAACTCGGCCGCGAATTAGTTTGCCGTTTTTCATCTCGTATTCAAAATAAAAAATAAAACGTCTCGCGTGGAAACTCGTTCCTCGTTTGTTACGGGTTTTGTTCGGCAAAAAATTCTCGTGGCCGCGAGCTTTATAAATGTCGTTTGCGTCGAGACACGCCGAATGAATTCCCAGCAACGAAATTATCAGCATCGATCGAAAGTACACAGTCTGGGGCTCGTGGTAATTTGCCAACCATCGTTCTACCTGGAATATTTCTCCTCGTAAAAACATTGCTCAACGATATCTTCTGTTCCGACGATTCACTAACCGATATTGGCCCATATTTTAGCCGCGTTTTAAACGATTAATGTTGCGCAGCTATTGCGGAAATTTGGGTTAAGTTCGAGTTGCTTTCGAATACTTCTTTGATGTAATGAGTACTTAGATGAACTCTCAACGCGTGCAGTTATCAAGGTTCACATTTTTAGTTTTGAGTTGTTCTTTACATGTGTTTGAGTGTTTCAAAGTTATAAATGCGTTGATTTATCTTTGAAGTGTTCGACGTTAAGAATTCAGAACGTGGAATTAGCGCGCTGAATTATCAATGCATGTTATCAGCATGACAGATTTTTAAGGTTTGTTGAATATTTACTGCATCGAACTTTCAACGTGTTGAATTCGTAACACGTTGAATTTGCAACGTGTCGAATTTTTAGCAAGTCGAGTTTACAACGCTTCGAATTTACAAAGTGACGAAACTTTTAACACATCAAATTTTCAGTGCATCGAATTTGCAATGCACCAAATTTTCAGTGTGTCGAATTTGCAACGCGTCAAATTTTCAGTGTGTTGTATTTGCAATGCATCAAATTTTCAGTGCGTTGAATTTTTAGCGCATCAAATTCTTAGATCGGCAAATTTGCAATGCATCGAATTTTCAATGCGTTGAATTTGCAGCGCATTGGGTAACGATCGCATCGAATTTTTTACGCGTTATATTTCCAACGCATTGAATTTCCAACGCACACAATATTCTACGCATTGAATTTGCAATGCACAGAATATTCAACGAGTCGAATTTACAACGCATTGAATTTTCAACGCATCGAATTTGCAGCGCGCCAAATTTTCAGCGCATTGGATACTCAACGCATCGAATTTTTAACGCGTCGAATTTGCAATGCACAGAATATTCAACGCGTCGAATTTGCAATGCACAGAATATTCAACGCGTCGAATTTACAACGCGTCGAATTTACAACGCACTGAATTTTCAACGCATCGAATTTGCAGCGCGCCAAATTTTCATCGCATTGAATACTTAACGCATCGAATTTTTAACACGTCGTATCTCCAACGCATTGAATTTTCAATGCACAGAATATTCAACGCGTCGAATTTACAGCGCACTGAATTTACAGCGCATTAAATATCCAACGCATCGAATTTTTAACGCGTCATATTTCCAACGCATAAAATACTCAACGCATCGAATTTACAACGCATAAAATACTGAACGCATCGAATTTTCATCTCTCATGCATTAATATTACGAATTTTTATCGCTTTGACTACTACTTTTTTTGTCAGCTCATTAGTTTGTGACCTCATCGAATTTTGAACAGTCATTGACCCTTTACGTTCATATTAAATTCGGTCATGGATGTCGTACTGGTCGGAATTAATTTTCCTTGAAAGAGCAGCGGCAAATAACATGTAAGATTATGAAGATTAAACAAGATTTATCAATTCTTTTCTCGAATTTATCATCAATAATCGATAAAATTGCTCACTTTTTCAATTGTCATTACATTTACATTTCTAGAAACATTTTCATTCAAATGTAACATCCAAAATATTTGGAGAAATCGTTCCTTTCGAAATGTATTTCTAAAAAATGGTATGTTGACAACATGTTTCTTAGTCCAATAATATTTCATAGTAAGATCTGGTATAATATCCATGTTAACCCTTTGCACTCCTCAATTTCTTCTACCTACCGACTCCTTAATTTACAAAAAATTGATCAAGATACTCCTCAGTAAAATTTGTTAGAATAGTGTGAAGCATATGACAAATACATTTTTCATTTACTATAAATAGTAAATAAATAAAAGTATATATATTTAACCAATCTATTTATCTGAATTATTTATAAGATCCCAGAGAAATGTGATGTCGAGTGACACTCGACAGAGGAGTGCAAAGTGTTAAAGATTACACTCAAAAGAGCTGGTAACTCTTCTTTCGTCGCGTCGATCCAGTTATTCCATGCTGATCGGTCAGATAAGCTCTGCTGTTCTATTTTATTTTTGGCATATTTATTTGTTTCTAGCACAATTGTTTCAAGTAATAAATCCATGCAAAAGAGTCTGTAAAAGTCGATAGGTCCGGTACGATGAACAGTAGGACCAACAGTCTTAGTAATTGAATAAAGTATGAGTTTAGTGCACTTCCTTGCTGTTGTGACTGAGAACAGACATACGACTAAAACGGTAAAAAAGCTTTGATGGCTGAGAGCAGACATACGACAAAGGGTTTATCAAATTTTAATATTAAACTTTGAACTCGAATTCTATTGTATCATCGTCCAACCTTTACTTTTAAATCCTCATTTCATTATCTCATTATTCATCCTCGAATCATCGTCACTATCAAACCGGACTCCACCGCTAAAATTGTTGTTCTCTTCTAAAATTTGTAGTTTATTTTTTGAAACATGAAAGGTCTGAAGTGATACGTAATATAGGTTAGCGGGTAATAACGCGAACTTCCGTGTCTGCCGAACACTCGGCGAGTTAAACGCATGGTGTGCAACGAGCCTGTAACTAAAGGCTCTAGCGAATGCGATATTTTTTCCTTTTTCTTTGACCTTGTTAAGTCCCTCCATCGTTCAGGTTCCACGTTTTAATGGGGAATTAGATTTTGTCGTGGTTTATTATATTTTATCGTCCTTTGCCAGCGGAATATGGGACTCTTTTTTTTTAATAACTCGATAACAGGGAAAATGCAGAGGAAATTTGCTGAAGTACTTTTAGATTCATTTTCTTTTATGGGATGAACTTGTCACGGGTACTTAAACGCGCGTGTTAAAAGAATGGAGACATTCCGAAGTTAAGAATATGAACGGGCTCATTTTATAATTTAATACGGGCCATTATCCGTGTATTTATGGATCGAATAAGGAAGTCGAGAAACAAACTGCATCGTATAAACGCGTAAGGATGAAACGACGACGTTGCAGTATCGGTTTCTCTGCACCGGCTATGTACGAATCCTCTAAATGACGCGGAATAACGCGTCCTGGCTAAAATCTTTCCGATATCCTTTTTCTCCCGGTACGATAAAGGATATTTATACTATAACCCCGGGATGTGTTCCTAGCCGTATGTAACATACGGTGTATCGTATCTCTCCCTGAACGACCCTATTGTATCTATCGACTTGAGCAAGAAGCAAAGATACAATCTGATTTACAGAAGTAATATCAGGAAAACATTGTTCCTTTAGGTTCCGACATACGTTTTCTGCCAGGTACTTAAATCTCCTAATACGAGAACCATTATGAGCTAACAGCTGTAGACCCGGTAACGAGGTAATGACACGTCAGTTATTATTCAGAAGTAACTGCGCCGCAAACTTTCCTACGTTTTCGTCAAGTGAACGTGCTATACACGGATATAGATGATATTAATTATTCGGGGAGAGTAGAGCTCTTTCTGATGTGTTCGGCACGTAGACATCTGAGCTTTCAATTAGGAATTTTGTTTTAATTGGAAATTTGGGAAGTTTTGTGCTTGAGTGGTCGAGCTTGAAATTTAAGAATTTAAAAATTATATAACTTGTGATGTTATCATTGTTTCAATTAGAAATTTGGGAAGTTTTGTGTTTGAGAAATCGAGCTTGAAATTTAAGAATTTTGAAATTATATAACTTGTGATTTCATCATTGTTTCAATTGGAAATTTGGGAAGTTTTGTGCTTGAGTGGTCAAGCTTGAAATTTAAGAATTTAAAAATTATATAACTTGTGATTTTATCATTGTTTCAATTGAAAATTTAGGAAGTTTTGTGCTTGAGAAGTCGAGCTTGAAATTTAAGAGTTTTGAAATTATATAACTTGTGATTTTATCAAACACTCTGACTATTTAATAAAATTTTATTTTTGACATAGTACACTACAGAAAGGGTTTAGGTTTGTAACATGCATATGTGATGGTACTCAAAATTTTATTTCCAGTGGAATTTTGAAAAAAGTAATTTTATCTCCTCCAGTGTAATCTCCATAATACGGAATATGTTCTGCCATGTGTAGTACAGGAATGAATAGAAGAAGTTTACAAGGGTTGAAATGTATAAAATTTCATTACTGATACATAAAATAGGGAAAAATCAGTTTTATGCTTTCAAAGTATCTTAAACATACTGAGTTTTATTGAATATTCTAGAGCTGCCCAGTAATATAGGAGTAGGTTGAAAGAGATAGTTTCTATAAAAATAATCTTTGTCAAATATAAGATTAAACTGAATATTTCTTTCACTCAGCTCAGACAAAATTAAAAAATATTTGTTGGTATAAAAGATACTTTTATTCTCAGCAGAGTGAAAGAAGTAGTTTATTACCATGATAGTAATATACTAAATTTTATTTCTATTGCAAAAAATTTGGGAAAGTTCAGTGAACACTATTTTATAAAATGTCCTAAAGTCTTAAGCTATTGTAGGAAATAGGGGTGGTTTGCAATGGAAACTCTATCTACATAAAGTACAGGGTCATATTACTTTTATTTTTACCCGGTATACGCTAAATTTGTGCACAAGTATTTTTATGTTTACCATAACACTCGATACAGTAGTGAAAGGGGTGGTTTAAATTCACAACTTGTTATCAGGATAATAACACTGCTAATTTAATTTGCAAAGTAAAAAAATATGACGAAAGTGATTTTATTTCCGACATCACTTAATAGAGTCATTAGAGTATAGTGCAATAATAAATAAGGGCAGGTTGTAAAGAGAAAAATATATCCACACACATAAAGTGCAAGACAAAAGTGTCCTTTTTAACGAAATACGAATATGCTTTGCTTAAAAGAATTTTTTTTTACCAGAGCACCCTGTATATTAGTGAAGAGGACGCTTTAACTCCATCACTCGTTGTCAGAATAGTAATATTTCAAATTTCATTTTTTCCCAGTGTAAAAAATTCGTGGAAACGTAGTGAATGCTCTATCTTATCATTGCATGAGCGAAACTCCTAAAGTATAGTACAAAATAGGGATAGTTTGTAAGGGTAGAATCTCCATGTACGTAAAATACAAGATGAAATTACATTTTTCAAACGAAATTTATACACAAGTATTTTTATCTGCGCATTCTGTGTACTAGTGTAAAGGGTGGTTATAACTGGTTAATGATATAGTAATATCTCAAATTTTATTTCAAATGCAAAATACTTGATTTTGCTTCTACCAGATCTAGCGTAGTTGTTAGAAAAGCTGTGCTTTAGTTGAACACTGGAGTGCAGCAATAAATAGGGGTAGTTTGTAAAAGTAGAAATATCTTCCTTTACATAAAGTACAAGATGAAATTGCATTTTTCAAACGAAATTTGTAAACAAGTATTTTTATTTCTACCAGAGGACAATATACTAGTGAAAGGGGTGGTTTGAGCCCATAATTTGTTACCAGGATAGTAGTATGTTAAATTCTATTTCCAGTATAAAATCCACGATTTTGTTTCTACCAGAGTACTCAATATAGTTGCTACAAAAGTTGTGCTCTAGTAGAACACTCCGGAGTGTAGTAATAATAAATAGGGGTAGTTTGCAAAGGAAGAAATATCTTCACATAAAATACAAGATGAACTTCCATTTTTCAGATGAAATTTGCAAACAAGTATTTTTATTTCTACCACAGTACAATATACTAGTGAAAGAGGTGGTTGAGCCCATAACTTGTTACCAAGATAGTAGTATGTTAAATTCTATTTCCAGTATAAAATCCTCGATTTTGTTCCTATTAAATCGCATAATATAGTTACTACAAAAGTTGTGCACTAGTAGAACACTCCGGAGTGTAGTAATATTAAATAGGGGTGGTTTGTAAAGGAAGAAATATCTTCACATAAAATACAAGATGAAATTGTATTTTTAAAATAAAATTTGCACTCAAGTATTTTTATCTGAGTATTCTGTATACTAACGAAAGGGGTGGTTTACGACTATAACTGGTTGATATCTATTAAATATAGTAATGTCTTAAATTTTATTTCAAATGCAAAATACTTGATTTTGTTTCTATCAGACAACTTAATGTATTTACTACAAAAATTGTGCTCTATTAAAATGCTCCGAAACGCAATAACAATTAAGGGTAGCTTATAAAGGAAGAAATACTCATATTCACATAAGATGCAAGTTGAATTTGCATTTTCCAAAGGAAATTTCTATACAGGCATTTTTATCTGAGTATTCTGTATATTAACGAAGGGAGAGGTTTACGACTATAACTGGTCAATATCTATTAAATATAGTAATGTCTTAAATTTTATTTCAAATGCAGAATACTTGATTTTGTTTCTATCAGACAACTAAACAAATTGTGTTCTAGTAAAATAATCCGAAATGCAGTAATAAATAGGGGTAGTTTATAAAAGTAGAAATCTTTACGTAAAAGATAAAATTGCATTTTTCAAACGAAATTTGCGCACAAGTATTTTTATTTCTAGCAGAGCACCCTATATACTAGTGAAAGGGGTTGGTTCAGCGAGCTCTCGGAGGGGTAGGTATACGATAGCCAGGTTAGCTGGCTACGCTCCAAAACATCGTGCCGTACGCCCCCTATCTGGCATCTCGTAGCAGCTTGGCTCGCGGAGAAGCGCGCGATATTGCTTCGTGCCGCTTACCCCCGGCAATGTAACCCGTATTATCTACCCTTACATCCGGTCTGTCGTTTCCGTTCAAATTTAGGGACCCATAGAACCGATCGTCATTAGCACGAGCACGAGATGCTTTTCGCTTTGCCTCGCCTCGCCTCGTTTCGTTTCGTCTCGTCTCTCGCCTCTTCCTTTACACCCCCGACCAACCACCCCTTCTTACTCGTGTCACGATCCCGAGTAGTCGATAACTAACGGCCGGTTAATTAAGAAGGGACCTCTAGCGATTGCGTATTAAGGCTGGCAAACTGCAGCCAATAACCGGGATCGTGTCAGCAACGTTCTAGTGCCACTTGCTACCCTATCAACTGTAACATGTTAAACTGGTTATACATGCATTATTACTCGTGCAATTGTTTTAACGAGAATTATTTTTAGATTAAATAGATACAAGGAGTGGAACTTTATTTAATTTGTAGAATTACTCGTGCAATTTTTAATGACAGTTATTGTTAGATTAAATATTAGATACAAGGGGTGGAATTTTATGTAATTTGTAGAATTACTTGTATAATTGTTTTTAATCGTAGTTATTTTTAGATTGAATATTAGACACAAGGAGTATTTAATACAGGTTCATATAATTTGTGGAATTATTTATTCAATGTAATTTGTAAAATTATTTATGTGAGTACGTATTCAAGTTTTGCACTCGACAGGTGACTTCGGTATATGATTTAAAATACTGTTACCCTTAACGATATTAACCTTAATATTTCCACTAATAATATTAACCTTAATATTACTATTAGTAATAACCTTGCACTGTTTTGGCGAATGTGACTCGTACTTGTACTTTTACTCCAATTTCAAATTAAATATTTCGAATTTAAAATCAGAGTTATTCTTCCTCTATTCATCTATCAACTGCAGTAAAAGATGTTTTAATAAAAAGTCATTAATATTAATTTTTCTAAATGGATTAATTTCTTCCTTGACATTATCGTAGGTGGTTCTAAAATTATAACAATTGCATTATGACCTTAACCTTTTGACTTATATTGTACACTCGTGACGCACGTTAGGTTTCAGATACAACAAATGAAAATTATATTTTCCTCACGATTGAGTTTGAAGTTTAATAACAATTATAATTTTCATCGGAGATCCCAAAATTTAAAATATACTTAACATTTCAATTTTTTTTATTTTTCTTAATATTGCAGCTACAAGTTGGCTCTCTCCAACTGTTGATTTTGATCAGTAATTGGATTTGAGAATTTTTAATACTTTTACTGTTAAAGGGGTTACAGGTAATTGCTACATTACCAGTAATTCCACGAAACCTACTAAATACTCTATCACGAAGGTAACAACTTGATTATCATTGATTATAACACGTACTCTTACGAGACGTGTATCTTGATTAGCCGTCGCATGACTTGTAATTCTTTTGGGCAGATTATCAAGTCGTTTACGGTGCATTTTCTAGGTGATATGGCATTTCGAGTGCAATTTCTTTCTCATTATTGGAGCTTGATCGTCTCGGTAATTATTTTTCAAAAAAATTCGTTAATTTTTATTATGTAATGCAAATGAGTATAGTGGTTGTAGTATGAAGATTTTAAAGTAGTAATGTTTGCTTTCCAGCAATTTAACGCAACATAATCTAGCATACTCATTTCATTATTCACCGACAATTAATCTAGTCTTTTAATAATTAATTTGAGTTATTAATAATTAATATTTATCCAGCTGTTACACCGGGTTTATTGAATTTTCTGAATAAAGAAATTGTTTTCTTTTGTACTTTCAAAATTATTAAATGTTTCTAAAACTTTGTATATACTTGTAAGTAACATTAAAAATGAAGTTGAATATTTGTAAAATATATTTTAATGATCACAGAACTTTTCAAGTAACTTCGCAGAAGATCAAATTTTTAAATACAGTCGAACTGAAAGGATTTCATAAAAATTCGTTATGAGAAAATTTTTTTTATATTTTTAGTTGAACATTTATGTAATTATTACTAAAATATAATCTTCGATATGCGAGTCTATCAAACCTCGTTAATTTCTCTCATTAAATAAAGTATGAACTTTGAAAGGAGATTTCAGTTGAATATTCATCTGACTCGTCCCTTTTGACCTACTCGATGAAATCCGCATTGGTAAACATAAATTTTTTATTACAGAGTCAGCGTATGGTATTAAACTATTTCTCGATTTTCAAGAGATCTTTTTCCTTAGAAATTTTATCTTACACGTCAGTAGAAAAATCCTTTATTATAACAGAATCTAAAAGTGAAAGCAAACAAAGTGACTTCCATTAATCCCTCGTTGCATCCACTTGGAGACACACAAAGTACTTCAATTTTGAATCCTTCACAGAACGACAGGAAACAAAGCGTGACACGAGTTAAAAGACTTCTTGAACGTTAAATTTTACTTACCGTCGTCACAGCGATAGAAGAAAAATTGATAAAATACAACCACCATATCTTGCCTGTAGCTTCTCGATTCGTTCGTTCTGAATTCGATATTATATCAAGCGGAATCGTCCCCGCTTATAGGATAAGAAAAAAAAGAAAAAAGTAGGGCAAACTCTTTCCAAAGGATGCAACGAAACGCTTTTCATTCGTCAACTAACCGGTCCTTCAGTCGACTCGATTCGTTTCATAGAAACTCGGCTTGATAGATGCTCATACAGTGAAAAATTGATAAAGGACAAACGCAAGTCGAGTATAAATTATTTTCACGGACGAAAGACTTTTTTCAACGTATTTCACCAACGCAGGAACGTGTGATTAAATATCCGTTCCGAGGCAGATTTATTAATTAATAATTCCGGAAAATGTGTTAAACTATTGACTTCCGATGTAATTTCATGAATGAAAAGTTTTGTAAAATGGTACTTGCGAGGCGTCGATTTAAAGCTTGAAATTTACTGAAAATAATGGTATAGATGCCCCATCGATATTTTCGATGCAAAATAATTGGTATTGTATTGAAGCAAATAGATTTCTTTTACTCTGTTAAATATCTGATTTAGAGTTATAAAATTTCAGTTGCAATTTCATGACAGAAAAGTATCGTAAAATACCATTTGTGTGACGTCAATTTGAAGCTTAAGATCTGCCAGAAGTTGCAATATAGATGCACCACTGATATTCGTAACACAAAATGGCTGACATTCAATTATAGCAGATAGTGTTATTGTGCTATATCAAATATTTCATTTTAAAAAGTAAGAAGTCCGAGACAAATTCATGACAGAAAAGTATCACAGAAAGGCGCTTATGATACATCAAATTAAAGCTAAAGGTTTGATGAAAATGATTGCATAAGTGCCCCTTTGCTAAGTTTAACACAAAATGGCTGACATTAAATTGCAGTAAATACTGTTGTTGTCTGTCAATTACAGAAGATAAAAAGTCTGAGACAATTTCACGACAGAAAAGTATCGCAAAATGGCACTTAGAGCACATCAATTTAAAGTTCAAAGCTTAACAAAAGAGCTTGCATAAGTGATCTGACCTGTTCGAGTTATAGAATTATATTGGACTGAACAGAACGAATTTCATTTGTGCTATGTTTGAAACGGTTCGAGTGTGTTTCGAGCATCTCGAGCCAGATGCTCTATCAAGTACTTCCTGCACATAAATCGTTGCCACTTCTATCCCTGTAGAGCAGTATCACCTATAAAAATTGCATCCACTGAAATGTCAACTCACGGTCAATGGACACATTCGTATAGCTACACCAATCAAATCTCCTTTCGTCGAAGTTAATTCGCTCTCGCACAAACGCACAAGTTAAATAGAGAGGTGGTTTTCAATCAGAATCCGAACGGATTTCATCCGGAAATCGGAACAAATCGTGAACGAAAATACCTGACAAAAAAAAAAAAAAAATACGAAATACCTGCTACTCTAATCATTACAGTCACCCACGAAACTATTTGAACAATATTAACCGGGTAAACGTCGGAAACGCACGGAGTTCGATGTTCGATGAATTATAATTATTTTCTCGTCGATATTTAATCGTAACTCCAAACACGAATGTGACTTCATTTTTATTATAAGGCTAGCTGCTAAACGTGCGACGAATGCCCGATTTTGCGCTGCCTAGGGAATATTAATATCTAATTTTCTTTCTGTGTGGTCATTTCGAAATCGTCTTACGCAATTTAGTTGATGTGTTTACATTCGTTATGTATAACACGAGAAAGTCTGCACTATTAATATCAAAATATCGACAGCTCGTGTGAAACATTTTTAGAGTTTTGAAGTTATATTTAGGAGGTTATTGATTTTTGTGACGTTGCTAGTTTTAAAGAATTGACCTATTTAAGATGATCTTGTAATTCTCAAACTGTAAATAATATTAGGGGATGATTGTAATCAGGCAATATTACTGAATAATTAATATTAAATAACAGTCACGGTCACAGTTTTAGTTAATAATTGTATGACTATTAGTTAAATGACTATTATTAATTTAATAATAATTACAGAGTAATTAATTCGTAATGTAACAAAATTAATAATTAGGGATGATAGTATTTTGAGGAGGAAGTAGTATAATTTCTGAAACATACATATGATACATGGAATTCTACAATATAATAATTAAATAATAATTGAGTCTTAATAAATAATATCTGTAAAATATAAAAATCTTCTACATAATGAATAAATAAATAATGAAATTGCAGTAATGGTTTCGATGATATATCATTTTTTTGAAGAATTTATTTTGATGATAATTAAAATGGTTATGATTAGATGGCCACGGTATAATGTCTTCGGTAAATTTCCTTGAATCGCCAGGGCAATCGAATGCATCGGCTTTCAATTCTACCACGAACACCCTTGACTACTCGAAAGGGCCCTCGAGAACCGCACCTCGAGATATCGAACGGCGACGATGTCTCTGTCGAAGCGTGTCCTCTTCTCTCAAAACGATTTCTCCGCTTCGATCCGTCGTTAATCATATTTTGAGAAAGTGATTTCTCCCGGAGAAACGGCAGGAAGAATTGAAAGTCACGGCTCGATGGGAATCCAAGTGGCAGGGAAACGATGGAAATGGGAATATTTGAGTGCTTTATGGTTGTTCATTTACAAGCGATGCTTCGAGCGGAATAGGTTAACGATCGCACCAAATACAATGGCGTACGCTAAATACATCTATGTTAACACAATTCGTATGCAAATAAAATGCATATACAGATCGTAAAAATCGTAAAGTCACTTATTTGTCAAGTAATGATTGCTGAAATTATAGAAAATAATTTTGGTAACGGTAGTTAAAATTAGGTATTACACTAGTTAAAATAATTAGGTTTGGAGAATCATTTTAAAATTCTTACTTCATGTTACATTTTTTCTGCGCAATGATGCAGTGACTTGAGAGATCAATTTAAAAATTGTAGAATTTAAAATTGAGAAATTCGTGGTTTGCAATATTGGTAATATCGAAGTTCAGGTTTTTGAAAATTTTGATATCTAAAATTGTTTAAAATCAAACACCTAAAATTGTATAAAGTCGAATATCTAGAATATTACAAATTCGTAAATATAATTCAGAAATAGAAAATAAATAAACAAATAATAAAGAACAACAAGAAGGGTATAAAATAATAAAATAAAATTATGAGCTTGTAAAAATTGTTAAAATAAATTTTTGTAATTAAAAATACTTCATCATAGCATTCTGCTAGGAAGTGTTCGCAAATGGCCACTTTGCTAAAATTAAAAAATTCATGTAACATAGGTTTAAAGCCGAGTGTGCTCGCAGACTCGACTTCTCTCGGGTAAAAGAAAATGGAAAACGTAGAAAGAAGAGCTTCTTGCAGCACTTACCGTCAATTTTGTAAGAACCCGGCGGAGAAATTAGAATAAAATTTTCTCGGGTAAACGTTTACATGGGATCCCATTGGCCATTTTCTGTATGTTGATAGTCAGCGTTGTTCGGTATTGTACGTTTCCGGCGTTGAAAACGGCGAGAATTCTCGTCGTGAAGCGGAAAGCCGATACGTTCACGGATTACCTCGACGATTGGAATTTTCGAAGGGATTACGAGGGAACTATCTTGCACCTCGACGAGAGATTACGACGTTAAGAACCGCAACGCGGTGAACTGTGAAAAATTATAATCACGCTGCCACCTGTTGTGCCCAATTATCCCAAGTAAACACACTGAGTCGAAACCCTTCCGCGATTTAATTAAATTCGGTGACAATCGACTTCCACTTTGCGGGAACGTTACGATCTAATCGGTGATCGGAATTCACTGCTGGAAATAAAGAGTGCGGGGTAAAACTCACTCATTACTACTTCATTTCATTTTTAACTTTATTTTAAAATTGATTTACATAATTTGTTAAAATTAACGAAGGATGTTTGTTCAACAGTTTCATTTTGCATTTCTATTAAAATTCATTGTTTTAATTTTTGCTCCATATGAGTCTCACTTCGAAAGTAGCCTGAGTCTTGTGTTTAAATAGAGTTTTGATATAATTAAAAATATACCTATGTTCCATACTTCTGAAGTGTAATGTTAGATTTACAGACAAATGTACTTCAACCACCTTGAAAATAAATGACTCACAAGTCCATATATCATTATATGTTTCGGCCCAGTCTATTGAAGAGTTAGAGCTATGTGAAATCGATCAAAATAATGTATGCTAGGTTATAGGATGTTTTACCGTGTCCTTTTCGCGGTGTTGTCGGTGTTTTACGACGAGAGAAACACAGCAGGATTAACCCGTGGAACGATAAAGTTTACAGGTAGAAAGCGTAGGCCCACCTAATGCCTCTTTATTCCTTCTGATTTAATAATGCTTGTTCTTTCTTCCTTGTGATTTAACGACGCTCATTCCTTATTCCCGTTGCCTCTAGAATGCTGATTTTGTTTGGAAAGTGTCGTATATTCTGAGAGATTCCGAGAAACCTTGCTTATTTTCGTGTACCTATACAGTGTTCTTCAACCGTTCACGGGAGCGTGAGAATTCTCAAATAATTCATCTAATTTTAACTTGAATAAAACTACTACTTTGTACTTTGTACCTTTTCAAACTGAGTTACACTTTCTGTTTCGAATAGATGATTGTACATTTATCTTTCAGTAATGGGGTAGAGTGCCTTGTTAATATTCAGGGGTTGATATTTGAATTACTGTTCCTTTTCATGTTTATTTTATTAGATTTTATAGGTTATAATATAGGACCTTTTGAATTTGTATTTGTGGTGTTGTCAAATGTTGTAAGTCTATCAAGTTGAATTTGAATGATAAATTCAAGTAGTTTATTTATTGTGAGCAGTTAAAGTTTAAATAGTTTATTATAAATTTCATTTTAAATACTTTATAATAACGTATGAATTTATTTATCATAAGTAGTTAAGGTTAATTTAATTACGTGAACTTTATGAACAATTAAATTCGTTCTAAATAAAATAAAACTACACCTACTCTCCACTTGACACTTAACTCTACATCTAACCTGAGTTAAATAGGATTAACAAGTTCATCGTTTCGTTTTTAATTATTTATACTAGCACAAGACTACGCAAATTAAAAAATATTAAGTGCTTTAGTTTGTTTTAATATAAAAATATGATTGCATATCAATATGTTAAAGTCGAAGCAAATATTTAATAAGACGTCTCTGATACGTTCAGAAACGTAAAACATAATGCGCAGTTGTTAATCAAACATAATAGTTATGCGCAGTAAAGTTACCATATATTCTTCCAATCTATATATTCCATGAAACTTTACTGCGCATATAAATCGTTTTCCATTATCCACTACGCATATATTTAAATCCTCAGGGACACAGTTCGCGTCGTCAATAATGGCCGCCATTTTTGATTGTGTATCAGAACTGAACATAAAATATAACTGCGTTCGAATAAAACTTGAAATGTTATTGCAAATAATCCTTGAATAAATTATATTTTGTCGGAAAATGTTGTTTAATATTATAATATGTAGTTTGAAGTAATTATTGCATGAATCAACTATTAAATTTTCGTTTTTAATAAATTGTTGTATCATATATGTTCTACAGTAATTCAAAAACTCTACTATTAGTTTTTTATTTTTTATAAAATGTGAGAAATATTTTATTGCAGTTATATATTAAAATCTGTAGTTTGAAGTAATTAATGAATAAATTCAAAAATTAAATTTTTGTTTTCAATAAATTACGTTATATGATACAGTATGTTGTTCGTAGCAATCAGTGGTTAAACTCAATAATTAATTTCTCATTTTCAATAAATTAAAACACGTATACATAATAAAGTATGCTTTTCTAATAAAATATGTAGTCCATAGCATTTATTGAATAAACTGAATTAAATTTGTATTTTCACTAAATTTCGATAGCTTATAAAGTATGTATTACATTTTTATTTTCAACGAATTTCGGTACCTTCTAAAGTACATACTTTAAGGTATTCAATGAATAAATTCAGTACTTAAATTTTTATTTTCAGTAAATTTCGATATCTCATAATAAGGTTGTTAAAAACAATAAACTCGATAATTTTTTATTTCTAATAAATAAATTTACCCCGAACGTAATATTGATAAAACTGTAAATATAATACATAACGATACGTACATTATCGAGAGAAGAAATAAATTTGAAAATGCTTGAAAAATGATTCTCGTATAAATCAAGTTCGTTCATTCAGAAAACTTTATGGGAATCCGGTTAAAAAGCACGAGTTTTCTAAAATTTCAGCGATCTCTCGATGAACGGAAATTCCTCGTGGTTTATCGACTTTCTTTTACCTATCTTCGCGGAGACAGTTTCGACTCGAACTCGTCCCAGATTTTTCCGAAATCTTATCGGCGACACAACGCTGGGCAAATTCTTCGCAGAAACGTCGAACGAGTTTCCTCGCGAACGGATTCTCGATTCCCTGGAAATTTTCTCCGAAAATCCTTGGGAACATAATTCCGAAGGGAGCCGCCCGATCGCACGGAACAAACAAATTTCATCGTTTACGCTACTTTACTCGCGCTCGCTGTGATTTAAGCGGCGGGGAATCGCGCGGATACGCGAGTTTCACGGAATTTGAATACTTCGCTGATAGACGAGAATCCTCCGCCGTAACCTCTCCGACGGTTAACCTACAAATGGCTTTTGTTTCCGACAATTTCCTGCAATTTTCTGATTAAGGTATTACAGGATTTCTATTATTTTTCTGTTCTTTGTTTTTTTACTATTATTGAAGTTAAATTTTACATTTTATTTTCAGTGAGATATGTTATGACGATATTTAAATATCTGCGATCGTAAAATGTAATTCTATAGTTCTACAATTTTACAATTTTCTAGTTATATAGCTCTACAATTTTACGACTTTGTAATTCTGTAGTTCTACAATTTTACAATTAAACAAAACCTTCATATACTTCTTATTCAAAATGTTAACACATTGAAGACGGTATGTAATGAAGAGCATATAACCTGAATTCCCGCATATTTTGTTGAAACTATACAGGGTGTCTCGCAACTAATGTAGCTCCCTGAAATGGGAGGTAGCTGACATGATTCTGAATAAGATTTCCCTTTGCAGAAATGGGGTTTGAAGCTTCGTTTTCGAATTGCTAAGGAAAAACGCGGATCTTAAAATTAAAAAATTTGCAATTTAAAAAAGTTAAACATTACGAAACTTGCAACTGAATATCCATATTATACAGTTGCATTTATTTATTTGGTTCTATTTCTGATTCTGGGTTAAAATACCGAGCACTCTCGCAATTTATACCACGACCACGCCCGTTTTTGATACCTTCTACCAGGAATGTACGTAACATTGAACAGAAACGAGAAAAAGGGGTGACTTCGGTGATGTCGCCCGTACAGAAAGAGTTGTACGTGTAGACACTGGTGTACGTAGGTAGGTAGTTCCGGTGAACGCGGACCTTCCGCGTAAATTTCACGCCGGAAAAACTCTTTCCAGCGAGTTCCCTTTCTACTAGTTTTCCACGTCCGTTCCTCGATCCTGCTCCACGCTTTTCTCGCTTTCGTTCGTCCGGCTTTTAGCTTTTAGCGAGCCATTTAAACGGCCAATACTCTCTGCGAGGAGGTGGATCCCTTTCTGCTTCGGTCTGCTTCGATTTTAAACGAAAGATATCCGACGCGATTGCTATTGATCCCCGACTCTAAGTAACTCTTCAATTATAAAAGCAGGTAAACACGCTGATTCGGCAGAGGAAATCCTGGTATTTGCTACGCGGGAAAATATCGGGGGAGGGTTAAGTAATTCGAAATGGGCGCTTTGAGTGTTTTTTGTAGTTTGAAGATTTGATTAGATGGGTGTTTAGATGTTAAGGTTTTAAGGTATTTGGGGGTTTTGATATTTAGGTGTTGGCACACTTGGATGGTTAGATATTTAGGTATTCTGTGACTTGAATATTTAGGAAGGAGAGGATTTTCGTTCACACTTTTTTAGATGCCTACATCTCCTGTATAATAGACTTCCAAAGTGCTAAATGACCATGTTGCCAAATTTTTAAATGCTGAAATTACATCTCCAAATACCTATGTCTCCAAATTCTCACATTTCTAAATTCTAACATTTCCAAATTCTCACATTTCCAAATTCTCACATTTTCAAATTCTCGCATTTTCAAATTCTCACATTTTCAAATTCTTACATTTCCAAATTCTCACATTTCCAAATTCTCACATTTTCAAATTCTCACATTTCCAAATTCTCACATCGCTAAATGTCTTCATTTCCAAATCCCTACGTCTCTAAATTCCCACATCCTTAAATTCCTACAACCCCAAATTTACATATCCTGAAATTTCTACGTTCCCAAAGCTCCACATTCCCGAGTCTCCAAGTCCTGAAGTCCCTAAACTCCCAAATCACTAAATCCCCAAAGCATTGGATTTCAAACTTTCTAAATCCCAAAATCCCTTTCCACACTTCCAACTTGTAAAATTCTGAAAAATCTCTAAATGAAAATGGTGTCTCCTATCTTCTTTCTCCAACAATAAACCAGCTATAAATAAAGTAAAAAATTGCGAAAATTATACTACCTAGTGGGAAAGAGCTATTGGCACCAATTAGTGACACAATGTGCTCCCTTATAAATGAGGGTCCTATAGGAAGGGAAGCCCGCCGATGAAAGGCACATGGCCTTAACACGTTGAGCGCCACGTCACTCATCGGTGACTGACACTGAACCTTCCGCTTAGGCCGCGTCAGTCACCGGTGACTAACAGTCTGAAATATGGTATAAAACTAAAAAATTTACATTATTAAATAAAATTCATTTACTCTTCAGTTATTTCGACATTATTATGACACAGGACTGTATTTAAATATTTCTTTTCATCAAATTTTAATGGATTTTCATTGTGTCCTGAAGTGGAAATGTGAAGTACTTAACTTTTGACTTTGGTATTGTATTATTTTATTCCGAAGAGATTACTGAACGTGAACACGCGACTAGAATGTAAGAAAAATACACTTTATTTAATTACGTGTTCAAAAAGTATGCTGTTTTCCATCGTGTTATATTCCGGTCTTTTACTTCACATTTCCTGTTCTGTAAATCGAGTAATATGTTAATAGAAATATCATGTAATATATGTTTTGAATTCGTCCTGATCTAAAGTTGTGAATAAAAAAAATGTTTTCCTATTCAAAAAAGTGACCTTGACTTTGCCAGGAGAACAAACTGTTTTCAAAGTTTGCTTTACTAATATCTATCGTGCACTTCATACCTTGGAAATATTGTTCTAAACTTTCTTTCGTAAGGTGTCTGCAAGTGGGAGAAAAATCGTGAGTAGTTACAGGTAACACCCTACAGAACAGAGCGATTTTTGCTTGACGATTGGCAACAAGTATAGGAAATAAATTCGAAGGCAGTTTCCTCAGAGCGGTAGATTCCTTCCGCTTTAAATAAACCCGATCGATCGGTTCGAATTCTTGGCGCGCCATCCCACCAATTTATACATCGTCCTCGAATTACCTTCGAGCTCGAAGGTGCCTCGAATTATATTGCGCGCACGTATTTATTTGCATTGCTGATACGAACGGGCCACTTTCAGCCGATCTCTTCTATGTACGTACGTCGCGACAAATATCCTCGAAGCTTGAAGGTGAAAAAAGAGCACCGAGAGACGACGTCGAAGAACCAACGGAAAAAGACGCGATCGATCGACCAACGGGGAGAAATAATTCCATCGCGCCAACGACGTTTCCGTTTTTAATATTTTATCGAACGCGAACATTGATTTTCGCTTGCTTCGCAATTTCTGGCAATCGGGAAGATTCATTTTGGGGGTTGCGGGATGTGGTCATCGAATTACCACGAAAATCTCACTTTTATGGTTGTACGTTATATCGTATATGGAAAATTAGGTTATTAAATTTGAAACCTTAAAAATTCATCAGTCTTGTAAAAAATTGATTAGTTCTTAAGTTAGAGCATTTTGTTAATTGGAATTTTGAAAGTATGAAAATAATTGAAACCGACGAAAATTTAATTTCGTAATAAATTGAAACCACACGAGTTTACACAATTTTCAGACCAGGAAATTTAAAACTTATCGATTACACAATTTAAAAATAGAAGAACTTCGAATTTTTAAAATTAAAAAATTCGTCAAATTTGACCACGGATAAAAATAAAATATTTATAATTTTATTTTATTCAGCAGGAAATCAGTTTTCCAATAAACTCGATATCAAAACTGCGATTTTAATTAATTAAAATAAACTTTACCTCCATAACGAGGTCCAAAAATATGAACACCTCCGCAAATAGCGACGGTGTGTGCTAATAATTGCACAAACGCTCGTTAACATCGTTGGAAGTAAGATTGGAAACAAATCGTGAGTAATCTTGGTGACAACTGTAGCGCTATGCAAATGCGTGCATGGAAGGTGAAGCTTGCAACGTAATAAGCACGGAGCAATAATGTCAGACGTCGAAATAATTGCGTCCCTTAATTGTTTTCAGCTACGTTCGTCATTTTGTATTCTGAAATCGTGCACACGGCACGCTGTTATCGTTGCATACGAACTAGTATCGGTACCTGTTGACAAGTTGTCGCTCCAAACAAGATCGCGTAAATGCGTTCGCCAAGTTTCTTCAATTTACGCCGGTAAAAATATCCTAATCACTCGGCAACTTGAGATAATTAAAACACAGTGTTACAGCCCTCTCTAATACATAATTTACGAGTCGCATGCTAACTCGATCTCGTGTGATCGATGAGTTTGCATACGGCGACACGTTGATCGACGAGTTTAAGGGTGCACGTAATTGAAACGCTGCAATTTTTCCTTCCAGTTTTGCTTGGGGTACTTGTACGATGTTTCTGGGTCGTTAATTTGGTTTGTGTTGGCTGAAAATTCTTTGTGCCTTATAGAATTTAATTTTCAAATTTTCAGAATGGTAATGTGTCACATTTCTGAATTTCTATGTTGATAAATTTTCAAGCTTCTAACAATATTAAATTTTGTAATTTTCTTTATGTGTCACACAGTCAAGAATCTTTTAAATTTGTTCATTTGAAAATATGTGATGTTTTGAAAACTTCCACATTTTCAGATTAAGAATTTTTTATTTTTCAAGCTGGAAATTTCAGGATATTTTTATTTGTCGAATTTTTGAATCGGAAACTGTATAAGTGGAAGAAATTGAAAAATATTATAATTTTTTAATTTTTGTCTGAATGTGAAAATTAATAAACTTCTTGCTTAATAAAATAAGAAATTAAATTATTCTTTGTGAAAGTTTAGGAATGTAAAAATTTGAAAATTTCCTTATAATTACAGTCTGCAGATAAAATATTTGCAAATATTGAAATTTTGGAATTTTTTGATATTTTATTTGAAGGTTTAATATATTTTAAATTAAAAAATTCTTGAATTTTTCTAATAGAGAAGTTTGCTAATTCCAATATTTCTAATAAGGAAATTTGTTAATTACACAATTTTTAATAAGTTAGTTAATTTCAAAATTTCTAGTAAACAAATTTGTTGATCTCAATATTTCTAATAGAAAAGTTTGTTAATTTCAATATTTCTTATAGTGAAATATACTAATTTCAAAATTTTGTATATTAATTTTTTAATTTTTTTTTAAATTATTAATTTTAAATTATTAATGCGGGGATTTGCAATTTTCTAATACCAAATTTCATAAATTCGAAAATGTTTAATTTCGAAATGAATGCGTTTGAAATTAAAATAGGAGAATTTGAAAATTTCTAATATCAGAATTCACAAGTTTTTGGAACTTCGAAAATTTCCAGCATAAAAATTAAAAAATTTCTCAATTCACAAGTTGTGAATTTAATAACGTTCAAATTGACAATTCTCCAATAAATTGCGACATATTGAACATTTCTGATATGAAATTTCCAAAATTCGAAATTTTAAAAATCTCTAACATCAAACCTAAATTTTTTCTAAATTCAGTTATAAATTTGACCTCCCATAAATTCAAAAGTCAGCAAATTCGAAACTTTGAATTCTCAATCCACGATCGTAGCACTCGGCAATTCCCACTCGCTATTGTCCACCCGCAATAATTCTCCGAAACCCCAAGCTGCGAATAATTGCATCGGATTTGGACATCCGCCCAATTTTTGCTAATTGTCGGCAATTTCCGCGCACGCGTAGCGGGTGTTTTGCGAGTGTAGGCATGAATGCGACTCGTCCGCTGCATATTTGATCGAAATAATGAAGGAAACTCGGGCTACTATTAAATTATCGATAAGAGCCTACGTGGCAGAAGGCAAGAGGTAACGTAGTTTCGTGGAAGTCTTGGATGGCAGGCAGGCAGCACGCCAGCTCTTCGGTTGGAAATTGGTATTGATGAGGGGTGACTACGAAACCGTGCATAATTTATTCATTTTGGTAAAAGGTATTCCGCGCGGAATATCTAATAAAGTCCCTTCCCGTCCGCCATTCGATGAGTTGCGTCGATTCCACGCGAAAGAAAGGACGTTGATTGAATAATCTTTGATTAGCGCGGAATCGAGATGGCTCGAATATTACCTCGTGTTTTCCCTTCTGCTGTGTTCGTTGCTTCCCATCGAAATTGGATTTTGTTCTTTTAAAATTGTAGCGTTTCGCTAAGGTTTTACTACGCTTTTGGCACGCTGCCATTTTGCGGTGGAGTGCTACCGCTTTCTTGTCTGCTCAATCGATGCGTTCGGAAGTTTATAGATTCGGAAATTATTGAATTACGAGTTTTATCAATTTCTTCGGAGTTACTGAATTTACGGGTCTCGGGGTTTCCAGAATTTTAATCTGTGGAGGTGTGACATTTTTCTTGTTTGAAATTTGCGAGTTTCACAAATTTTTGTATTTTTGACTTTTGTGGATTTTCATATTCTCGGTTTTTCTGAATTTTTATTTTCTTGAATTTTTTCACTTTTATGTTCTGGATTTTTATTAGTTTTTAAATTTGTGAAACTTTTAAGTTTTCACTTTCACGATTTTTAAAATTTCCGTATCTCTTAATTTCTGCAAGTTTAAACTGTGAAATTCGGACTTGCTAGAATATTCAAATTTGCGTATTTCTCAATTGATTCATTTCCAGATTTTTCTATTTTTAAAATTTTTAAATTTCTAAGTTTTCAAGTTTTATTAATTCGTAAATTTTCAAATTCTCACATTATTTTAACTTATTAAATTTTGAAATATTTAAAAGCTTAATTTTCCAAATTTTCGTGTTACCAAGTTTCTAATTGGAGAAATTCCTGGACAAATAGAAAATGGCCTAAATTGGTATATATTCGTATTAAAATTGTTAACTTATACTAAATTAGTAGAACCTAAGAGGTGAAGCTTCATTTGTAGTAAAACATCTTATTTAAATTTACCATCGACAGATTTGAATTTTACCGCCATTCGAGGGAGTTACTACTTTCTTCTACCAATCAGTCTATGAAAAGTACCTAATTCTACCAATTAATCTATTAGAAGTACCTATTTCTACTAGTCTATCTATTAAAAATATAAAAATGTACCAATGGATCTATGGAAAGCACCTAATTCTACTAGTCCATCAATTAAACATATCTAATCTATCAAAAGTGCCTAATTCTATTAACTCATCTGAAGTACTTAATTCTTTCGATTAGTTTGTCAAGAATAGCTAATTGTATGGCTCAGACTATCAAAAGTATCTAATTCTACCAATCTACCAGTAATACCTAATTCTACCAATCAGTCGATCAAAAATACCTAATTGTATCAATCTATCTATCGAAAGTATCTAATTCTACTAATTCATCAAAAATACCTAATTTCGTGAACTAGTCGAAAGTACCTAATTCTACCAATCTATCAGTAATACCTAATTGTATCAATCTATCGAAGGTATCTAATTCTCCTAATCTATAAAAAATACCGAATTCCATTAATTAGTCTATCGAAAGTACCTAATTGTACCAATCAGTCTATCGGAAGTATCTAATTCTACCAATCTACCAATAAATCCCTTTCCAATCTCTCCAACCCTGCCACTTCAGATCAACAATCGCCAATAAAAATCACCTTCGCAACTCGCTATCGCTCCCCCAAGTATAATTAGAACCCCTCCCGTTTTATCTTATCATCTCACAAGATAATACAAATGACCGTATAATTTATCTAAAGTTACTTCTCACGAAAGATAAACGGTTTTGACATTTCTTCCCTCGGCACACCGTATCTCTATCAAATATATCGAACACGGCAGCCTCGTTTTGCTCCCTTTATTTATTTACGATCAAATCGCATGATGCTTCCTTTCATTTTTACCATTACTACCTGTTCCTCTTCTCTCCTTCTTCTTCGTTTCCCGATTCCTTTCTCCACGGAAGCAAAATTTTTCGCAACGGTTGCAGCTGTGCAAAGAATTCTCTTTCCACAAAGAATCTTCTCTCTGTGCATCGAGTATATGATATGCACTCGAAAACAATTCTACTGAAACGAACAGAAGGATCACTTCAAACAAAGAACTTCTTTTTACGCGTTCACTCTATCGACTGAATTTATAACGTTCCCGGTATGGAAAAACGACTGGCAAAAAACGGGATGCATGAAAAAGGATTTTAAATTGACTTCAAAGAATTTCTTAACTCGTTTTGTTCCCGCGTGTTTCTCGATAAAACTCGAATATCGGTATTGTAGTTTGCGAAACGATCGGGGGATGATACGAGGAGGATGAAAAAAGAGGAAAGGAATTTCTCGGATGAAAAAAATATGGGGGATAAATGGACACGTTATAATTAAATCGCGAGTTGTTTTCCGACGTTATGCTTTATTTCTGTCAGCCTCCGACCCTTACAAAAAGGCTTTTCAATTCCCTAGAAATAACGAATCAATCGAACAAACATTTGACCACTTTGAACCCGTGTTTGCTCGACGCCCGTCACGAGCAACAAAACTACAACCACTTCCGTTTGCTACCCAAGTGATACTTGATTCTACCCCCCTTTTTTTCCGTAGTTTTTTTTTTATATGCCAGTTTATTTTTTAACGAGAAAACTGTTACATCGGAAACCTTTTAGTCGAGTGACGTTTTCTGTTTCGCGTTGCAACGATGAGAACAGGCTTGTTTAGCGATGAATCAACTTCGAGTATATTGTTGTTGACAATTTTTTGATTGAAATTTTCAAAGTAAACACCATTTGTATTGTAAATTGCTTTTTCGACGAACCCTGCAGTCGAACACTGTTTGCTAACGTTTAATTAATCGTGTTTGAGGCTTTGTTTAAATTGTTTGAGTTCTGATGCTTTGCTGCGTTTTTTAGCGGGGAAGCGCTGCGGGATTTTATTGTGTTAATTTTTGCGGAATTCTCCTATTAATTATTTTGTGGGGTTCGGAATTTTGTTGAGGAATTTAGTTTACGTAGAATTTTTTCATTGCTCTATTTTATCATTTTAAGGGGGGCAATACCTTTAGACAGATGAAAATAAGCTGATACTTGTGAATTTCTTTTTTTATAGTACACCTTTGTTTTGCATTTTCGAAATTTCAGGTATAATTTATTATAACTATTCCCGATTACAGAATATTTTCTGTTTTGAAAAATATTTAAAAGTGTCGGAATTATGACAATCCTTTCTGGAAGTGTTTTGGCGCGTCTCGTCGATCGATGTGGGTTCTTTAGATATATTGGTCTGAAGCAAGCTTGCAGACAATGTTTTATTATTCTAAAATTAATGATATAGACAGTGCGAGTATAGCAGATTTCCCTTGGGAAAATGGCGATATAGAGTCCCTCCAAGATTCCAGAATTTAGAAATTTATGAAACTTCAGTAATTAAAAATTTTGAAATACAATAATTTGTAAAATTAAAAATTTAAACATGTAGAAATTTGTGAAACATGAATTGAAAATACCAAAGTGCAGAAATTTCTGAAATTATAGAATTTACAAATGTTTAAATTTATAAATGTAAAAATACAGAGGTGTAAAAATTTGTTAAATACGAATTGAAAATTTAGAAATGCAGATATTTGTAAAATTGTGGGATTTAGAAATGTTTAAAGTTGTAAACTTGAAAATTTAAAAGTATATAATTTTCTGAAATTAAAAATTCATAAATGTAAAAATGTATAAAGTGAAAAATTTTAAAATATAGGAATATATAAAATTGAAAATTTATAAATGTAAAAAAGTGTGAATGCAATTATTTGAAAATTTCGATATGTGTGAATATAAAAATTTGAAACTTCAAAAGATAAATATTTTTAAATATAATTTTCTAACTAAAAATTAAAATAAACACCTCTGCCATTTGTACACTACTACATAAATAAAATAAATGATTGCATATTTTATTCTTGTACATAAATTTTTGTTTCTCATATTTTATTTGTGTACCAATAGTGCACAACACATACCAATATTTACATATGAATTTTCCGAAGTATTCCATGCAAATGAAAGTACTAGGAGTAGTTTTAAAAGTTAATATTTTCCGAGTTATTTCGATTTTAAAACTCAGGTATTTCATAACAAAATTTTTTCCCGAACGCTTGAAATCTTTCACAAATTGTCAACGCTGTTGACATATTACCACAACGCCTGGTAAAATCGATTTTTACACAAAATGAACTGTCGCAAGTCTTGAAATGTTTAAATAAGCACCTCCAATAATAATTCGTCAAAGTTTAAAAACGCTAAATCAATATTTAAATAATTTTCAATAGTTTCAGTAATAGCTTATCAAATTTTTTCGATGGTTGCTTAAGTAATTATAAAGTATTGCAATAATATTTGTTTACACTCAAGAACGCTAAATTAGTGTTCTGATAATTTTAAATATAATGTAAGTTAATCGTAATTTATAAAGTTTTGAGATAATTGAAATAGTATGCAAATAATTGTAGAAAAGCATACAATCTTTTGTATCTTTGTTTTTCAACTTTGAACTTCAATTTCATTTCGAGGATAAGACAAACTCCATAAATTTTTATGTTAAACATCTTGTGTTAATAACAGATTCGAAGAAATGCGTTTACTACATTCTTTACTACAATAATTTTACGGAAAAATGAATATTTGAGAAGTTTCTGGAAGTAACGTTTTGATTTTGTAATTTGGAGTCAAAAGAACGCTAACTAGACCGTGTCAAAGTTAATTTGTCGCGATTCAAAGCTGTCTGGACAAACCCGTTTTCTCTCCTGTAAAATTATATTTCCAGCTTTAAAGTTGTGTGAAACTACCACAAGATTTTTCATCATAAAATTGTGTAACTTTCCAAAGTCGTTGATACCACGGTAGAACTCTAACTAAAAGTCTAATCGAATATATCTAATACCTATTTGATCAGGATCATCAAACTTCCGTTTTGTATCTGCAACGACATCCTCTATCTCGTTCTCGGTGGTAAGGATCGTCGATGGTAGGTACCCGATGTAAACCACATCTTGAGTCTATTTCAAAGTCACGAGAAGCTCGCTCAGACGACCCGATTAACCGGCAGATCGAAATAAGCCCCGGCGCTTAATTAAGTCTAATCGAGTTAACGAATATACTTGCTCTGTACCTTCCTCTAACCTCCACATCGATGTGTCTTGATACCAATCTACAGTTGCAGTCTGGCGTGTTGCCTGGTTGGAAACCGAGACTCACCCTCGAAATTACCCTATACCCGCCAGCGAATGCTAGCTCTATCCTAACCAGAGGGTCGAATCACCTCCCGTAGCTTCGCACTGTCCCCGTGTAATGACCATTCCGTGATGTAATTATTCATAATGAATGAACTGGTCGTTTGGGTCAACTCCTTTCGAGCGAACTTCGCAAGATGGACGGACGATTGCTTAACTTTGTTACCGGAATTGGAGAACTCTTCTGAAAAACGGTTTATCCGCGATCAATAATGATTCATACGGTCTTCTTTTAAGAACACCACTTGTTTTCATCGACGGCTTTCGCAAGAATTTCAACAGTTAACACTAGGTTTATGGACATTATGTCTCTACGAACACGCGTGAATTTGATGCATGAATGTACTTAAAAAACAGCAACCACTTACAAAGCGATATAATTGAACACTATAAGTAAGAAACGAAAATTTGTCACATACTTCACACTATTTTAACAAATTTTACTGAGCACCCCTATCTTGATCAATTTTTGTAAATTAAGGAGTCGGTAGGTAAAAGAAATTGAGGAGCGCAAAGGGTTAAAAGACAAACGAGAAAACGATGGTGACTAAAGTATTTTTGTTTTTCCAAATTTAAATTGTTTTTTAAAACAAGAATCAATTTATACGTGATAAAGAATTGCCTTCAGACAGTGCTTCAGATAGCTTATTCTAACTCCAATATTTAAGCGAATTAAACCGAAGAAGAGAATTTTTGAAATTTTCCGGGAAACCATAGCAAATATTTATGGCCGTGTATGTCAGGTGGATATATTTGAACCCACTTGCACGAGTGAGAGTTTACGAAACGATGGCAAGTTCTGTATAAATGTTTAGCGCGGCGACAGTGCGGCTAAATTTATCGATCCACTAAATCTCGAAGATGAATCGTTGGAAAACGTCCCCGACGAAGCAAAGAATGGAACGAAAGGAAGCAGAGGAGGAAGATTCTGGTTGAATGAAAAATAAAAGAGGAAATAAAGTCAGGCCGACGGTTTCGAGGACAGACAGTGTTCCTGGCTCCATTAGATCCAGCAGAACCGTGCAGTCTCGATGATTTACCGATCTTTCGGGGCCGATAAGATTCGCGATAGCTCTAGTAATTCACACGTACGTGGATCTATGGCACGCGTGTATATAAATGGCACTCGGAAACTATGAAATACCGAGTCGAGCAGCTGCCAAAGACCCTCACTGTATAAATATTTTCGGTGCTTCCGTTGGATAAGTTGATTTGAGAGCTTTGCAATTGGAAGGATGCTTTTGTGCAGGAAAATTGAAATTTGATATTCTTTGTAACAGAGTTTTCTGATTAAAAACAAGTTCGATCCCAGGGTAGCAGTTGATTAGGTGTTTGAAGTGTTATATTACTATTTGGGTTTGAAATAGTTAAACGAGATAAATGATGCAAATGAATTAGTGTTCTTTATTGTGAGTCAGCAATGAAGTTGTATTCAATATTCTTGTTAAATGAAATTATTATTATTGAAA
This sequence comes from Megachile leachella, assembly GCA_963576845.1. Lineage (NCBI taxonomy): Eukaryota > Metazoa > Arthropoda > Insecta > Hymenoptera > Megachilidae > Megachile > Megachile leachella. The sequence continues at coordinate 9,307,335 of OY756251.1, forward strand.
TAATAATAGATACTTTGAAGTTACTAAAGAGACATAAACTTATAACTTCTCTGAAATGTGTAATAGAAATCATAAATCAATAATATGGTATTATTTACTGCATCTATTAAATAAAATATCTACTCTTAAAATAATCACTGGAGACTTTGCAGTTCCTAGAAAAACAAATAATAGCCTGAAGTCTTGTACAGTTCGAAACAACTGAATACTGAAGTAAAATTGATCATTCTTGTTAAATAAAATGACTGTTATTGAAGAAATGATTGAATCTCTGCAACTGCTAAAGAAACCAATTGATATGGCACCGTGAAATGAGTAATCACAGTTGAGAAAGTGTTTAAACGCTGCAAATAAATTAGTCTATTATAAATCAGCGTTATTCACTGCATTATTAAATAAAATTGCTCATGAAATATTCACTGGTAGTTGCAACTTGAGGTGATGAAAGTTTCTACGAAATATTGCACAGTTCAAAAGAAATGCAAACAAAGTTTACAAGTCGAAAGCAGTATTAAATATTAATATCGAATGAAAATGTCTGTGAAATCATTAGAGGTTGTTTTAATTTTCAAAGAAACTCGAGACAATTTTAACCCCAAGGCCTAATTGCCAGCAAAAGATCGTAACGATGTGTTGGCAGTGTGAAAAATGATTTATCGCGTGCAGGTTGCGTGATTCTGGGTCGTTTGTGGGCTCGGTATGAGAAACGCGATGATCTAGGGTGTATCTTTGCACGAGGATAGAAAGTACAATTCGCGATAACGAAATTCAAGTGTATACACAATTATAGTTTAGATTAAATGAACAAGCAATGTAGATTTGAAATGAATTACTGACTCCATAAATTTAACGCGATCATTTATCGAAAGATGTTAGACTTCCTTGAAATCGACGAGCGTTGAATCGAAATGGGTTAAGCCGCGTTTTGAATAATATTTTGCAATTAAACTCAGTTCCCAGGAATTTAATTAGACGCATTAGATGACATAATAGTTGGTTCTACTTCATTGTGCTTATTACAACTCCCTTTGCGTTTAACAAAGGACCGACAATTCCGACGGTTCTGGGCTTTTGCAATTGTATTAACCGCACCGTCGTCGCTCGGTTCCTATAATTCTCCTGCAGGTTTCCGTAATTTTGAGAGCGGAATCAGCCTCCCGCGACACACTCGCCATGAATTTCCAAGTTAATCGTTATTAGAGCCACTTCGTTTGATGAATCGCGCGGATGAATCGTGAATGCGAGCACCACGTGCTTAATTTTCTTAGAAATGGTTCTTCTCTATTGATAGAATACCCCGTTTTACATCCGTTCACGTTCCAAAAATCGTTCATTTACAAAGGCGGCCCGTTTCTATCTTCGGTCGTTGTTCCATTTGCAAATGAATCCTCGAAAGGAGAATTTATAAACGTTAAAATCGATTACCGATACATGCGTTAACGCGGAAAAAGATGACCGAAGTTTGCGCAAAGATAACGTTTCGACGGCGTGACTTTGATCGAATCAATTCAATAAAGCGTTAACCGAAACGTCAGCTCTCGATTTTCCTCGGAACAGCCGGATGAATCGACAGGTTTCGCTTTTTGATTGCGTTTCCTGATCGTTCACGAAATTCCCGTGGCGTTTGGCGTGCAGCATCGCGAGAAGCCGGTAAAGACAGACGGTAAACAAGATTGCCCCGCAGCGTCTTCGCTTTAATAGTGACGGAACAACACACCGATAGAAACGGTTGCGAACAACCGAAACACCTTGTGTAGTTTTCACGCTTTGATGCGAATTATGTCGCGAACCAACAACGGTTTATACCTGGCGGCGATCCACGATCATCGTTTTACCCGAGGAATTCATCACGCGTGATAACAAACGCCCGCTGCACGGAATTAATGTCGATTCTGGCAAATATTTTGAAGATATCGTTCTCGTTTCATGGCTCGTTGAGTGAATAATACTTGATTACGCGACTTGATGTTTCTTCAAGCAATTATGCTACCGTTTCAGACATCCAAATTGTACATCAGGTAGGTAAACCACGCCTAAGGTAGTTAAATCACGCCCCCCACGCAGATAGACCACGCCTTTGTCAACTATGCTACTTCTTGGCCGATTGAAATAACGCCTCCGGTAATTCACTCGCGTCGAGATCAATTATACCACACTCTAATTACAGGATGCCACGCGGAGATCAATTATATCAGATTTCAATGCAACTAAATTACGGGTCAATGGAACCCATATGCATCTTAGATGTATCTGCTTTACACCACGCCTTCGAGCAATTGAATAACGAGTAGTCGATTTTACCACGCCTCTAAAGCATACCTAGGTCAAATATACGACGCCCCTGTACAACTAAGCCGTACGTAAATGAAATATACTGCGACCTCATGTAGAATCACATCTACATCAATTTTAATGCACCTTGCGATACAGCCACGCCTCCGTGCAACCAAGTTACGCCTAGGTCAACTGTACTACGACTTCATGCAACCGAGAAACGCCTTGGTCGATTATTTCCTGCCTCTGTATAACTCGGTAGGTCTTAGTTTATATTCTGCAAAAACAAGATGCATTCAAGTTGAACTTACACGCATGTATACAACTTTGCCACGTCTACGTTAATTATATAGTGATACTATGTAATTCAGTAACTTCAGTTTAAGTTATGCCTTTCATAACTTAAAATCACACCGCACCTCTTTGCAACTTATCTGCATTAACATTATCTTTCGATTCTATATCATTGAGTGACATGCAGGTGAAACATTGCAGTTCTGTGCAATCAGACCAAGCCCTCATCTAAATTGGCCCTATGTTAATTATATCATATTCGTACATAATTCAGAGACTTGTAGATTAAATATATTGTAATTCTGTAGAACTAATCTACGCTTCAGTCAAGTATGCCACGCCCCCAAGTAACTGTGGCACGCCTACGTCGGGTATGCTACGTCCCCAAATAACTTAGACACGCCTACGTCAATTATGCCACGCCTACATGTATTTAAGTTCTACGTCAATTCTGTTCCACTAGCTGTGGTCACAACTCAATTAGAACCTCACCCCTAAATCACGCCTACATTAAATATATCACGCCCACGTCCTTTATGACACTCCCACATGCAATTAAGTCAATTCTTCCCCACTACTCTGGACTTGTGGTCACAATAACATCAATTGTACCACACCCCCACATAACTAAATCACGCCCACAGTAATTATGCCACGCCCCCTGCAATTAAACTGCATCTAGATTAACTAATTCACGCCCCACACAATTAAGCTCCGCCCCAAGTAGCATCGCAGTGAAAAATCTAAAATTTAAAGTTAAAATATGCACGAAATTTGTTCATTTCAGTAGTAGGTGGGGTACGATACATTATTACAGAGTTGTTTGTCGTTTCGATCATCATGGAACAGTGCTCGAGTGGGCGAGATAGAATCCCAGGACGCGTACGATTTGTAGTCGAGTTTTCATACTCGGCAGAAATTGCACGCGAAGATGGGGCTCTCGCGACCCTGTCTCCCGCAGTGCCACGTAATAACTATCGCTTTATCGCGAGATTTATGGGACATGCCCCTTCCGAATGCCGACCATTGAAATTTTCCAGCCTGCAGGCGGAAATAATTGCAACCCCTTGTTTACAAAAGGTGGACGGGGGTGGGGCAGCAATGGATCGTTGTTCACTGGGACCACCCCTATAATTTGCAGTGGCCGTTTACTGATTTCGGCCAAATTAGAGAACACAGAGAGCCTGAACATGGGTAATTTGTTGCAGCTCCAGGGACAAATTTGTTTTCGCCGATTTTTTGGCATGCGGGCAATTTTTTGATATTTATCGACTCCTCAGGGGTTACGAGACAATAATTATCATATTTATGGCCGCTATACGACGAATTTCGCGGTGTTTTTCGTTTCTTTCATTTGTATGTCGTCTGCGATTAATCGAATTTGATTTCAGATCTTATTTCACTCCCGTTTTTTTGAACATCCGAGTGTTTGTTTTCGAGTATTATTTTCCAATATTGTTTGCTTCCGCGGAAACAAACACGCGATTGCAAGTATTTTCCCGGTATCCTTTTGTTTTTGCGACCTTTTTCCTCGTTCAGCTTATTTTTCGCAAGGATATATTTCTTGATAGAAAAAACACGCACGCATCCCCGTGTTTTGATAGCCGGTATTTCGAAATGGTTGACGGCATTCGTTTCATGCACGCGATATCGTGTCAGTTTCACTCGGTCGTCGGGTTTTGAACGAAACGAAGGCCGGTTATTATGATATTTTTTTTCTTTCTCTGGTTTTATTTTTATTCATTTCTCACAGTCGAACGCAAACGTAACGCCGTGAATATCTATTATTTTACCATTGTTGTTCCATCGCGAGGTCGACTGTACCGTTACAAATTAATCGCTTATTAATGTCAATATGCATAATTTCGCTAATTATGCGATATCGACAACAAACAATTATTGTGTTACACGTTGAACAGCGAAACACGAGCTACGTATTGAATTCTTCGACAAAAGGGTTATGGTTTGAATCGTTTTATGGGTCATCAAGGATTCAGAGTCGACGAGGGTTAATCTAATTAGAGTCGAAACGGAGCGATAATGGAATATTACTGGTATATTAAACGGAAGAAGAAGCGTAAAAGTTCATGGTAATCGCTGCGAGCAGAAAAGCGTATTTAGCATCGTTAATCACGACGAGTTCGCGTTTATCGTACACGAAACAGCAGCGGAAGAAATCGCGATATAAATGCATCGCGGTTGCCTGTTGCTGTTTTTTTTAACCCTCTTTCTTTCTGTATCGATACAAATTGTATCGTCCGCGGTAAAGCAGAAACTCACCGGTTATCTCCGCTGGCGTTCGCAATTATTGTTTCACAATGAAATTTATCGTGAGCTCTCGCGGCGAAAACTTTTTTTCCCTCCCTTTTTAAGGCCACCGGGCAGCAACAGAGGCAGCCCGCAACTTTTCTAATTAATGATAATTAGCACGGTGCCGGGCTAAGTTTTGAAACCGCGATAAGAAGCAGATCGTACGTAAATGAGATTTTTAATTGAGCTTTGTTCCGTATTTGAGCGTTGTGCGCGCGATATATCGCCATGTGTTCGTAGAGTACGTCTTATGCTCTTTCGAAATTTATTCGCCTTAAATTGCTGGGCGTTTAATTACCACGGGTTTGTTCTTTTATATTGTATTCTAACTTGTTGAATTTCTACGGAGTTGTACTATAATACGCTATTTCGGTGCGCTGTTGTTCCCACGTGTATTTTTGTGTGCTGTGTTCCTGTTCTGTATTGTGTTGTGTTCTACGCATTGTACTTCTTTAGGTTGTGTTCCTACGAAATCGTATTTCTGTGTGTGTTCTTACGAAATTGTATTTTTATGCGTTCAGTTCCTTTATATTATATTTCGGTGCGTTGTGTTCCTTTGCGTTTTATTTTAGCGCATTATATTCCTTCAGATCGTATTTTAGTGCGTTGTATACCTAGATGTAATATTTCAGCGCGTTGAGTTCTTCCGCTTGGTATTTTAGCGTGTGGTGTTCTTCAGCATTCTATTTCAGTGTGTTGTGTTCCTTTGCGTTTTATTTTCGCGCGTTGTGTTCGTCAGCGTTCTATTTCGACGCATTGTGTTCCTCAGCGTTCTATTTCGACGCGTTGAGTTCTCACGCAGTGTTTTCTAGTGTGCTGTATTACTATTCATTGAATACCTATGCACAGTTTCCTTTATTTTCCATTATGCTGTCCTTTAAAGCGTTATGTTGTGCTGTGTTCTTTTCCATCATATTACCACTCATTTTATTCTTATAAATTATATTTTTTCAAATTATGTCTTCACACGTTGTGTTCTTACGAATTGCGTTCTTGCGCGTTGTGTTCCTAGCAGTCCTGTACTAACAGCTTATGTTTCTGCAAATTGTATCTTCTCGCGTTGTGTTCTTACGAACTGCATTTTAACACGTTGTGTTCTTATGAATTGCAGTTTAACACTTTGTGTTCTTATGAATTGCATTTTAACACGTTGTGTTCTTACGAATTGCATTTTAACGCGTTGTCTTCCTACAGACTGCATTTTAACGCGTTGTGTTCTTACGAATTGCACTATAACGCGTCATATTCTTCCGAATTTCCCTTTACACTCGTATTGTAACGAATTGCATTTCCTCGAATTACAATATAACTCTCTCCATTCGCACATCCTCCGTTCCTCCCTCCTCTCATTGTATCATAACACACTACAGCCCCACCACCCGGCCAAGTTCCTCGAGAACCATCGAATGCAACCATAAATCCACTAAACTCCGAAACACCGTTCCCCATGTGCTTACATACGTCTCCGGCGTTCACGACAGTATAACAAGTCTCCTGTAATTACATTTCTTAAATAGAAACTTCACTTCCTGAGAAGGGAATTCCAAGCGTTTTCTCACGAGAGCTTTTCGCGTGTGTCTGGAATGAATTTGAACATGGATTCATTGCTTGGCAACACCGTGTATTTCCGGTCTCAACTTTGTATTCCAGCGTTCGCGCTCGCAGCTACTTTAAAAAGGCTCGAATCGGTTTCTTTCATTTCCCCGTGCTTTTCGCGAGGATGCAATTTGGATACGCGCGCGTGTGAGTGTGTTCGTGCAGCAGGCAGACAGACATCGCAGGAACCACTTTGGCGGGAAGCGTGTAATTGCGAGGCGGTTCAAGAAACAGTATCTGGAAGGTTAAACGAGCGAACGGATGGTAGTTTGGGAAAAGGAACGGGCGGCGATCCTCGATAAGAACGGTGCATGCCGCGTTCCGCTTGCCAATTTCCGCAAAACCAACCGAGAGTTCTACTTGTTTTTCGATTCCCCACTTTTCGAACTGAATAAACGAACGAGACTTGTTTACCGCGAAACCATCAACAGCAACGTTTGCAAAATTACTCGGCGACCTTCGATCAAATGTAACACCGTTCTGCGAAATTGTCTTCACGTATGACACTTTACTCCCTGTTTTCGAAACGTTTTCCTTGAATTTTGGACTTCAATTCCGTATTATGGCTGTCATTTCGCGATACTTTTATTTCGCGAAATCACAGTCAAGTCGTTTTCTGAAATTGGATGTTTGCTACGGAACGTTTTATGAATTTTTTTATTAAATCCTATTGCGAATATTATGTTGGAATAATTCCGAATATTATTATAACAAAGGATTTTTTATTTTAGGTACTTGTAAATGACTTGCAAATATTTTGGAGAATTTTTGTAATTGTTGTGTAAACTTCTTTTAATAAATCTTTAAATTACATAATATTCAGAGTATTAACGTGAATTTTTTTATTTTTTATGTTGTTATATTGTAAATTTTTCACAAATATTTTGAATAACTTCTCTGATTTACTATCGGCTTGTTGGTTCTTCTTTAAAAAATTTCACGTTAATTCTTAATAATAATTTTTAAGTTAAGAATTGTACAGAAGTATTTTCCACATAAAAATTTTCTTTACAACAAATCGAATGCAAATATTTTTTTTTTATCACAAATTCAGTCCCATACAAAAATTTCTACAGAAACATTTTCTGCATAAAAAAATATTTCCTATACAAAAAAAATTGTTCCTATATAAAAGTAGTAAGCCAGTTACCAAAATAAAAGCAAAAAAGTTGAACAAAACTTCGCTAACAAGTCCCAGGCAGCGTATCATTTTCCCATAAAATTACCTCCATCAACTTCCAGCAACAAACCATTAACGACGATTAACAAGTTCGGAAAAACGAAGTAACAAGTTGTAAAGTTGTAAGCAATTTGAAAAGGGCGGTAGCGAAAGCCGTGTAAAGGAGAAATCTCTGGGCACATTGAACTGTGTCGGTGGGCAGGATATCACGAAGCTAGGTAACCGGAAAAAGCACGATGATATCACGTATTCATCGGCCCTCGCCTCGTTCGAGGCCATTCGCAGGAAGCTTTCGATTTTACGAGCGATTCGCGTATTCCGCGACTCGTCGCACGGTTCGCTAACTCAATCGAGGGCTGCGAAGCGAGCCTCGCACGGCCACGGCATACGAATTCCTTCTAAAACGTTCCTGTTAGCCTTCCTCGTAGCCGGTTACACGGTTCACGATCTTCTTATCTTGCTTACGAACCGCCACCCTCGAAGCTGCTTCCAGAATATCATCCTGCGACTTCAGAGCCTTTTGTACCGAGTCGCTGCTGTGTCAACGTTTCTTGAAAGTTGACGTACTTTGCCCATTTTAACATAAGCCCTATTTAAGGATTTAACCGTTTACCTCCAACGTAATCTTCCGAGGATCCTGCAAAAAATTGTTGTCGCGAAATATTTTGTGAATTTTGCACGATATTTCGTTACATAATTTAACCATTATTATTTCTTTAACGAAATTACCATCGCTTCTGCTTGATTATACTTCAGGTATACTTTTGTTTTAATTAAATTATAATTGTAATTTATCTCCGGAAATTGCTAGTATATCTCTTGATATAATCATGAACTGTGTTTAATAAAATTAGTTTATCTTTAATAAAATTAGGTTCTTGCTTCGTGAGATTACGTGTTTAATAAAATATAGATTTTCTTTGGTTAAAGTTTATTGAAGCTGAAGTTCTTAAATGGGGGTTTAAAATATCGGAGAGGGTTAAGAATAAACAAGGGAGGAGGGAGTGTTTATGAATACAATACTTATCAAATTAAGAAAAAATAAACAAATCTATGCATATAAATAATCTTGCAATATAATTTAATATAATAATATTATAATTAATCTTACAACTAATATAATTAAATACAATAATAACTATAATCAAATAATAGCAATATAATAAAATAACGGATTATAACAATTAATAAATTATATATTATTACAGTTTTATAGACGAATTAATATGAAGTATTGCAACAATAAAAATGGTGTTAAAACGTGTGTGTAACGTAACATATAACATAGTTAATAACTTGAACCAGAAAACGAGTTTTCTGAGGTTTTTAAAGGATAAAGGAGTTAATTGATCTGGCAGCTTCTAATTAACGGCAAAGCTCGTTTCAATTCTTGAGTCGAGAATTCTTTACTTGTGTTCTTACTCTTGTTCAGCCATCCGAAAGTTCCATCAGAAAGTTTTTAGACTCGTACCGTAAATTAGAACTCCAACTTGAAATACTTTTTACCCGCGGTTGGTTAAAGATATTATCTTGAAGTACATTAAGTGAGGGATATAATTCCTTTATTTTCAAAGTTCCGGGGACACTTTGGTGTCACGGTAATCTAGCTACCTCGACAGAAATCATCCTTTTATTTCCATGCTTGACTCCGCGCTACATAATATTAGCACTTAACAAACCAACTGCTTTCTTCCTTTGTCTTCAGCTGTCTTATTGAATCAACACTGTTTTCGGAAGATTTTACGAAGTTATTTGCGTGTCTAGTATTTAAGAGCGTGATATTTTGTAGAACATACACCTCGTGAAGCACCTGACAGTATATCTCGTGAATCCTTTCGTGCTAGCCATTTTCACGGTTACGAAATTACTAAAAATACTAACTGCAGCAAAACTGCGGTAGGTTCGACAGACGGATAGTACCACAACTAATGGAAAGGAGAAAAAACCCGATGCGCATAAAAATGAAAAACTAACGGCTTAATGAAAATTCAAGCGAAAACGTGAATGTACGTGGGCTGTCTTAGAAAGCCAGAATAGAAAAACGTAAATTTACGTGGACCGCCCGTGTTAAGGAGAACATAGATCATGTTGGTAGAATATAGTAACGGGACTGTACCTCTTATTTGTTCTCTACTATTCTACTAATTTCGCGTTGTTGTAGTTTTAGTTGGCCGATATCGACAAGCGTTGGTTGATAACGCGATTATGGGAGGGTGTGATCGCTCTCTTGGTGTTAATTCGTTTTTGCTAATTGCAGGTGTAGATTTGGTGGAACGTGTTATTGGTACTGAAAGTTCTGTTATCTACTGTACTTGAATTTCGTTAGTAGATTTGGTAGTTTTAATGGACTCGAGAGATTTAGAATTTGTGTAGCTTTGAAAATTAGGGAAAAAGGAATTTTCGGACTTGGAAATTTGTAAGTTTTGAAATTTTATTTCTTTGGAATTTTTTAAGTTCCAGAATTAATCATTTTGGGGCTTTACAATTTTGGTATTTTATCACTTTCGAGTTTCCTTGATTTTAAATTTGATTTCTTTCAAATGTTGAGAATTTCAGTCTTTGGTATCTTTCGTTTATGGAACTTTTGTAACTTTTGAATTTATATATAATTGAATTGTATAACTTTGGAATTTATACATAATTAAATTTTGAAATTTTGGAATTTATACATTTTTAAATCTTATAACTTTCGAGTTTATAAATTGTCAAATTTCATGAGACTGAAATTTGTGAGTGAGAGTTTGAAAACTTCAGATTTTGAAAACAATGCAAAAATGGAATGAAACATTACCTGCTTAATTACGTTACTTAATTTTCCGCTTGAAAATACCGTAACTTTCGCGACTACACGTTCCACTAATTGTCGCGTTTCAGGACATACAACGTTACACGGAGTACTCCTTTAGCTTTAATTTGTGTAGCACTATTTCTACGACCTTTGGCTCGTACCTAGAATATATATCACATTAAGGAGTACCAACTCTCCATCTAACTAAGAGACGTAGTGCTACACCAAAGAGTTCTAACAATAAGTTTCACCAAGACACAATTATAAGCAAAGGCTCTTAGAAGTTCAGTTTATCAAGTAACATACTGCTACGCCAACTTTTAATTCTTGGTTTGTTGTTTCAACGGTAACAATCGTACGTCCAACGTTGTTACTTCGAAATTCTAAAATAAGCTCAATAATAATTACATTATTTCAAAATAATTCTGTTTAATTCATTTATATAATTAATTTATTTTAAAATAATTAATGGATTCATTTTTACTTGATTTCTTATGGCATATTCATTTTTAATTATTTCGTTGTAATACATTCATTTTAAATTCATTCATTTATTTTAAATTAATTCATTATAACACCTTGATTTTTAATTAATATATATATTCATTTTTATGTTTTATATTCGTTTTACATTCATTTTAATATGTCATTTCGAAGTAATTCCTTTTAATCAATTTCAAAAGAAGTTTCAGTGATTTTTTCATCTTCGTTTCATATTTTCAGTATTAAAAAATTATTTTGGAAAATATAATAATGCTGCAGAACGCTATTCTTAAAAGACACAAGAAAATTGTAATTTTAAATGTGTTCATTTAATCAGTCGTACATTATATATAAATTATCATTAAATAGATAACTACATTATTTATATGATCACGCATATGTATCATATTGTATGATTATCATTTATTACGATATATTTTCCGAACGTGGTGAGGCTCCTGGGACGACTCGATCTGCATTTGTTCGTTTGTCTGTCCGTTACAAGCCATAATTTTGCGTCTTTTCGCTTGAAATTTTGAGGGTAAACTCGCAAGACACCCTAAAATTGCTGTATTTTAGCGACGATCTGACGACTCGAACCTGTCGATGTCCATCAGTAAATCGATAAAAACCGTGTTTGGTACCGTTTTGGTAACTCCGGAACTCCGATCTGTTTGTTCGTTTGTCAGTTTGTTCCACGTTTATTTATACCGTAATTTTCAGTCTTTCCGCTTAAAATTTACTCGCAATTTACAATCGCGTAATATCAAGTGACTGAGCAAACCGAAATTAGTAGTTAGTAGTTATTACGACGATTATTGTTTGGTTAACCGATTTAACAATAACAGGTTTGGCTCTTTGGTCAGTTAATTATTGCGAATAAACTTTGAACACGTTCAAACGGTTTCATCGGAAATTTCGACGCTTCATGAGACTTGTAACAATAATTACAATAGCACATTTGTCGAACGTGATCATTTTTTTTCACCATGACTCAATTTCGCGCTCAATTGCAATTCGTCCCTTTAAAATCTTTCTTGTTCTACTTATATGTTTACAGTACTCAAACCTTCAAGTACACATTCGTACACACCACTAGTACACTAGTAAGTTTTGTTCGTGATCAACTAAAATCAGAAGCGTAATATCGATATGCCGTTAAACGCTATCGAATGAGTTCAATGAACGTTTCCGTCGAAAATGAACGCACACGAATCAAAGCTGTCATCGGCAAGGTGCGACCCGCTCACGTGGACTCGTTAACGTTCTATCAGATTTATTAGTAGTAACCATGAAAGGACGTAGCGAAACTTTCCGTATGCACGTCACCGGGTTAGAACAATGAAGACAGTTGCTCTAATAAAGCAGAGTTGAACCATCAGAGGTCAACATGTCGGGGACACGCATACGTGAACATAGCTCTGTGTTCCTAGCTATAAAACTTTCTTTAGAACTTCGGAACGTGTTAGAGAAATGTCAGGATAGGTTAATACACCTTGCAAACGAAGTTCTTACACGTTTACCTGAATATTGGGTTGCCAATTCTATTAATCATCACCAAAAGGACCATATTTTCTTTAAGTTAAACCTTTACGCTCCTTATCGAAAAAAGCAAGAAAAGAATTTGTTTAAATTTTGCAAAATTTCATAACAAACTGACGGAGTTAAAAAAAATATTTTAAAATACCCCAATTCTTTGTGAATGAAACAAAAAAAATTTAGCTAAATCGGTTGGATAGTTTCTGAGAAAAAAATTCGTAAGTGAAGTCTATTTTCGCAAAACTTGCAAACTTTGAAGGCTTGCTATTCCTTAGCAAATTAAAAACCGGTAAAATGATGACTTAAACCCCCCTAATTTCGCATGGATTAGAACATATTTTGATTAGAGGAAGGTGACGTCCAAAAGTGATCGATTAGGCGGTGGAATGACATGAGAATTTCTTGGAAACCTTTTGAACTCCGTGATTAACTATCGATTGATCGGTATGTTCCATCAATAATTCTCCGATAATAAATTACATTACGGCAGAGCATGAAAACGATATGCGATTTCCACTCTTTCCGGAGTGGTTGGCCTCGTTACGAGATTATCGATCGATCGATCGCAGAAAATTTCATTGATTATCACGTATCAGCGTAACGCGATTCGAGAATATAATGAATCTGCAGATACTTGGAGCATCAATTCATCCGCCGCTACTTCATCCAGGCCGGATTGTAATCCCGAACAAAATTCATTAAAGCCCGAGCTTAATGGAGATCCAAAAATTTCAATTATAATTTCAACACGTTGCCGATCGTCGATGGATAGAGGCTCGAGGACATTGTTCCCGCGGTTCTCCATCGTCATTTTACCGACTCCCTTCTCGCCTTTGTCCTATTAAAACGAGTAAGGGCAAACAAAAGGGGTCGAGCTTTGTCGCGTTATCTTGGTGATCGGTACAGTATCGATCGGTCGAGCCGTGATTTGTCGCGGGCACCGTTTCCGGAACGTCTCCTCAATTTTCCTCGGGTTTAACGCTCCCGATCGCACGCTTTATGGCGCTCGTCGTAACTTTATAATCTGATCGGTAAATACGGCGAAATTTCACAAAAACATTATCTTATTCATAGCAGAGGCTGCGATCAAAGATTTAGTGGGTTTTTATGGTATCGGAGAAATGGATGGTTTCGGGAATCTGTTGATGGAAAAGTACAGGGAAGTTGTAGATATGAGTTTGATGAGGGAAGTTGCGAGAAAATGAGTACACAAATGTTTTTATAGAGATTTTTATTAGAAAATTGGGCCGAGTGATTGTTTGAAAGTTATGTAGTTGATTAATTTTTATAGCAGGTGATGAGAAGAGTTGACATATATTGTGAATGTTAAAGGATATTTGTACGAGTCTTTCGAATTGTTTAATATTTTGAAAGATGTCGAAGAAAGTGTATAAAGTGAATGAATTTTTGATCATACTATTTTTTTATTGTATTCAAAATTATTATGATGGCTATGTTAGTAATGTTTTTGGTTATAATTAATGTAATCTTTTGAAAAAATTAGGAAGTGATTCATTCATATGATATTTAATTCCAATGAGAAGTATAATTTTATTTGAATGAAATTGTAATTGACATTTTGTTAAAGAGAAATTAAAATTATTTCATTAAACAAAAATAAAATTTTTAATCCAAGTCTAACAAAATGTAGCTTTTGTTTAAAGAAAATTATTATTGTAATTATATGAAAAAGAAATTATAATTATTTTATTTAGAGGAAATTGCAATTACAATTTTATTTAGAGGAAATTGCACTTATAATTTTATTTAGAGGAAATTGCACTTATATTTTTATTTAGAGGAAATTAAATTTGTAATATTATTAAAAATAAATTACAAGTGGAATTTCAGTCAAAAGGAAATATAATTTTAATTTCTTTAAAAAAAAATTTCTTTTTTCTGAATTGAAATGAATAATTTCATTTAAACAAAATGTAATAGTAATTTCATTGAAGAGATGCTGTAGCTATAATTTCATTGGGTAAAAGTTATAACTGTAATTTGATAAAATAGAAATTATAATTGCTATGTCATTTAATAAAAATTGTGACCGTAATTTCATTAGAGAGTAATAATAATTACAGTTGCATTGAAAAGAAATTTTAATTTAATTAATGTAAAGCAGAATTTTAATTTAGCCAAAATTCAATTACATTTATAATATAGTTCAAATGTTGTTACATTCATAATTTTGATATAATGAACGCATAATTGCAATTTGAATGAAAGGAAATTATAACCTTAATTTTGTCAAAAATCAATTGTGATTATAATATCATTGAAATGAAGTTGAGCTTATAATTGTAATATAAACAACTTATTATTACAATTTTATTAAAAACAAATTATAACCTTAATTTCGTTGAAAATCAATTTTAAATACGATATTATTAAAACAGAATTAGACTCAATTGTATTACGAACAACTTATTATTGCAATTTGATTAAAAACAAATTATAATATCACAAAAAACTTGCACTCGTAATTAAATTAAAAATAAATTGCAATTACAATTTAATTAAAAGAGTGTTTAATTATGATTCCATTAAAAAGACATATTTCAATAAAATAATCAGTAAAATTCGAAATCAATCAGAATTTCAATTTTCCACTCTAGTAAACACAGTAACCATTAAAAACATACTTAATATATCCATTAAACATCAAAAATATGTTTAACATGCACAGTAAACATTAAACATACATTTTACACATTAAAGTTAAAAGTCCGTTGAATCAATGAAAATATCATTTAAAATAAACATTTTCCCCGTAAATAAAGAGCAATATTTACCATAAATATCTTCGTATTGTACAATATAGTCAAAAGCGACGAAAAATGTCATTAACCCCATTCGCGTGCCATGTATTAATCAGGTGCGTCAGTCAGGACTAACTATTAAAACGAACAAAGAAAATTATTGTGTATTTTATATTCAGGGATCCTTGAGAATGCAACTTATAGTTGGATCTAAATTTCAAGTTGAAGAGTATTCAAAATTGGAGTAAGGTTTGTCACATTTGAGCTGTAAAGCGCGTCACGAGTGAGACTCGCGGAAGCACGGGAATGGGTTAAAAAAAATTCATTAGACGAAATAATTTTGCTTGGTAGAAAAATGCGTGGAACCCCTTTAGAAAAAGTCGTAGAGCGTAGAGTGGCTGATTGGAGGGAAGTTTTGCACGTTTGACCCTCGTTCGTTCCATTTTCTATTACGTACGCGTTATTATTTCCTGTTTCACCCCCTTTCGTAGGATTGAAACGATGCACACAAGGTTTCGCATCGCATGTACCTATCAACCCTCCTAATTGGAGTTGCTTGGACGAGAACACGGTAATTTTCTGAGCCTGGAAGTTCCCTGGATGAATCCTGACTCGATCCAGGCAAATGCGCGAATTTTCGACGCTAATTAGTCCGTGCATCGGGGAATAATTAATAAGATCGCGTGATGCGAGTGAATGGATTCTTCGGGCGTGTTTCGTGGAAACAGAACGCGACGAACGCACGAAACCTTGGCTAATCGAAAATTCATTATTCACGATAAGAAATTTCATGGCTGATATTAACCTAATTTCTTTCGGCCACTGACGCCGATTTTTCTTTTATTTCGTACCGAATATTTAGCAGAAAGCGCTTTTTGTGCGTCGGTATTTTTCAAAGCGCAGGCCGTAAAATGTCGATGATACACCGAAATCATCGTAAATTAGTTTTACTTTGACGGGAATGCGTGGAACTCGCGTGGGAAAAACGGTGATATAGGGAGAGGAATTCTACTTTGTCGATTCTACGGATATTGAAGTTTCGCGTTTATTGTTATACCACAATATTGGTTATTTTTACTTATTTATTATTTTTCTGCAAATAATTTCATTTGTTTGTTCTTTCTATCTAAATATTTTAATTTAATTTGTTGGATCTTTCTATGTAAATGTTTTTATATATTTGTTCTTTCTATGTAAATATTTTATTTTTATTTGTTTGTTGCTTTTACGCAAGTAGTTTATTTTTATTTGCTTATTCTTGTTATGTGAATAGTTTATTTTTATTCCCCTGTTCTTTTTATGGGAATAGTTTATTTTTATTTCCTTGTTTTTATGCGAATTATTTAGTTTTATTTGCTTGTTATTTTTTTGTCCATAATTTAGTCTTATTTACTTGTTATTTTTATGTCAATAATTTAGTTTTATTTACTTGGTATTTTTAAGTCAATAATTTAGTTTTATTTGCTTGTTGGTTTCATGGCAATAATGGGACCTATATTAACACTTTTTGTAAGGAAGTTTTATTGCGCGTAATGATCTAGTAACTTTCGAGGGTAAGAATAAGAAACAAACTTTAATTTTCCGTATTGTCATTTTTGCTAGGGAAATTTTGTCTAGTAAGTTTCAAGAATTGTAACGAGTGGTAAGGCCCCTTTTTTCTTACAATGCTATTTTCTGCAAATGCTAGATTTCATTTTCTCTTATCTTTTAGCTAGTAAGGAATTACCAAGCAAGATATTTAACAACTCTAAAACATTGTATCGAATAAACTTCCTATTTGTATATCACAATTTTTCCTAATAAAAAAAAAGTAACTTTTAACTCCTATATTGAAACACAGCACAAATTACTCTATAAACGTGATTGAATTCAGTATTAAACAAGATGCAAGATCTTCTTTTCCCACCATCAAATTTTATTTAATAGTCACCAATAATTATCAAGCAAAGTACCTATATAACCTAAATAATTGTTAAATAGTATATTGAATGATTGAAAATCCTCCTCTCTCTATATCATAATTTTCCTCAAGAAACGTAACTCCCAGGTGTAATATTGCCTTGCAGTTCCAATTACCTTCTGAAGGTAATTGAATTCAGTATCAAAGGAAGATGCAAGATCTCCTTTTCCCACCATCAAATTTTATTTAATAGGCATCAGTAATTACCAAACAAAGTTCTTAATAACTGTCAAATAGTGTACTGAATGATTGAATATCCTCCTCTGTCTATATTAGAATTTTGCCCAAGAAACGTACCTCCCAGCTGTGATATTAAGTTACAGCTCCAATTTCCCTACAAACGCGATTGAATTCAGTATCAAAACAAAATGCAAGATCTCCCTCTCCCTGTATCAACTTCTACCTAATAATCAATTACCCAGCAAAATATCTAATAATCCCAAAACAATACATTCTATCCCTCTTCATCTGCATATCACAATTTCCGCTAAAAACGCACCTCCTGAATCTAATACTGGACTGTAGCTCCTATTTCCCTATTAAAGTTACTGAATTCAGTATGAAAACAAATGCAAGATCTCCCTCTCCCTGTATCAACTTCTACGTAATAATCAATTACCCAGCAAAATATCTAATAATTCCAAAACTACCTTTCCTCATCTGCATATCACAATTCCCCTAAAAACTCAACTCCGTAATGTCGTCCTTTCCATCACCACTTTCCCCATGGGTGGTGTACCGTGCTTGTCCGAGGTATTTCTTATTTTTCGCAAATTCCTGCAGGAGTCGCGGTATAATTCGAAAACTTTCACGAGCGAAATGGATCAGCAGCAACGACCACAGCAACGTCGCGAATGCAACCGTTCCGACATTCATGCATATAAAGAAATTGGAACTCCGTGCGGTCGAGTATGCGTTCTCCTGTAACCGCGGTTGCATCCTGCACCATTGTCTCACGTACCGGCCATCCCCAGGATCAACTTTTCTACCTCCGCTTCCTCTTGTATCTCGTTTCCAGCTTTTCCAGTCTTGTTCCTTTCGCGAACGGAACTTGCCCTCTTCCCGCAAACGGTTTACCTGCCCCCTTTAACCTGTCTTCTTATTTCGCCCCTCTCTTTCTTTCTCGACGCTCTCGTTCGCCCGTTGCGGTCTGTTTATTCGCAAGATAAGTTGTCCCACGGGACTTGTTGTCTTTCCTAGCTTTTCTACTGCCTTCGGTTAACGTTCCCCCGACGATGATTACGAACTATCGATTCCATCAACGAAATGATTTAGTCGACCCGACGAAGATTGATGAAACTACCAGCTTCTACGTTAGACAAGCTTGTTTTCGCCCTTTTATGCAATCGGATTGTTTAACGAGCGCTTTCAGCGTTACCGATCGATATAGAAACTGGAATTATTGCTTTTATCGGAATACTCGCTGGGTCTTGATTAAACTGAACGCTTTTTCTGTGTTTATTGAGCCATTTGTGGAAAGTAAATTTGTTAACGATACTGAGGCTATTGCTGGTTTAGGGATTTTTTTGAATGAGTAGAGAATTGATAATAGGAAATTTTCTAAGCAATATTTTTGTGGGTCCATTTTTGAACGTGTTGAATTATTTGTACTTTTATTCCGAAACTCGTTGATTTGTCACTGAGGATAAGTGTGGATATATTGAATTTTTAAGGCTTACAATTCCTGATGCATTGAGTTTTCAGTGGTTAGAATTTTAATGTAAATGAAATAATGATTTTAATGAAAATTATTTAATTTTCATCACTTAAGCATTAACTGACTTGAATTGTCATCATTGAATCATTATTTTATTGAATTGTCGTCACTCAGTCAATATTTTATTTAATTTCCATCACTGAATCATTAACTTACTTGAATTGTAATCATTGAATCATTATTTTATTGAATTGTCGTCACTCAATCATTATCTTATTTAGTTTTCATCACTGAGTCATTAACTTAATTGAATTGTCATCATTGAATCATTATTTTATTGAATTGTCGTCACTCAGTCAATATTTTATTTAATTTTCATCATCAAGTCATTAACTTAAGTGAATTTTCATCAGTGAATCATTACCTTAATTGTCATCAAAGAATCATTATTTTATTGAAATATAATCACTGAAACACCAGTTTACAGAATTGTTATCACTGAATCGTTATTTTATTAAATTCTCAGCACCGAGTCAAAAATGCATTAGCTCCTCAACACCGAGAGCGATTCAAATTTACTTCATTACTGCCACTTTGAACTGATTTTTATTACATTCGTCACAGAACAAATTGCATTATACACCAGCAGTTACTGAATATACAGTAAATTGAAAAATTGCATTGAAAAGTCCATTTTCATCATCATATGGCATATTACACATGGCTGTTTCTATCCGCGACTCCCGACATTTTACACGAAAATGAATTTCGAGATTGAACTCTGCAAACCAGCTTATTTCTCTTGAAAAGCTAAAAACTTCTTAAACGAGCTGTATGGATGACTGGTTGTGACAGCAGCGTAATTTGACCACCACAATCGTCTTATTTAATAGCTCTTTACGTTTTTCCCCTCTCGTACAACTTTATTAAATCAGAAGTTTATTCGAGGAATAATTGGAGCATTAAAAGCTCGAGAACAATAATTGTTTCTGTAATAGAGTCGATCCACAATCGGGTTCTTAAGCTTCTTTCGTTTGAATACTTATATAAAACGTACCAATGTAAATTCTCAATTCTTCTGAATTTCTTACGATTTCAAACATTTAGATTCGTACGTTCAAGATTTTTAAACATTTTTTGGGTTGATTTAATTTGGAAAGTTTTTTGTTGTTGAGTTTGTGGAATTTTACAAGTTCTTTAGGTCCCTCGGGTTTATTAATTTTATGCACTTTTAGATTTTTTAGTTTTGAGGTTTTAATATGATGGAATTTTTCAATTTTTATACCATGAGTTTCCAACATTTTCATGTGCATAGTATTTCTATATTTTTAAATATCATCATTTGCAAAGAACATTTCTAAATTACAAGGTTCCCATGTTTCTAGATTTCCAAATCTCTACATTCTCAAATACCTAAATTTTCAATTTTCTCTATTCCCAAATTTCAAAATTTTTTAGCTTTGAATCCCCATATTTCAAGCTTCCTAAATACCTACATCTTCAAGTTAGTAGACTCCCATGTCCCACAATTCACATACCCTTAGATTTTGATGTCTCTGAATTCCAAAGTCTCAAGATTCCTAAATATCCACCTCTTCAAATTGATAAACTTCCAAATCTTTACATTCTCAGATACTTATGTTTTCAAGTTCCTTAGATTCCTAAATTTCTAGATCCTTAGATTTTGATATCTCTGAATTCCAGAATATTGAGATTCCAAAATTTCCACCTCTCCACATTAGTACACTATCATGTATCTCTACATTCTCAAATACCTATATCTCCAAATTTCCTAGGTCCCTTATCTACATTTTCATATCCCTAACTCCCAAAATCTCCATCTTCAGATTCCTAATTTGCCTAAATCGCCCTATATCAACGAACTCCCCAAATTCCTACATCAACATCCCCAAATACTCCATTCAATGTTCACCATAAAAATTCTGAAAAATCCCTAAAATATTATTCTCTCCTCTATCATTCCCACAAAAAATTCCCAGGATCTGCCATATCCCCAGAGTGACAACCCTAAACGTCAGATTTGTCCCCGACCGTACAATACCGTCGGAAACAATCGAACCGTCCCCATCTTTTTTTCTCGGTGGTTCCTGGCAAAAAGGACGAATTATTGCCAGAACGTGCGGATTTTCTCCGAACTTGCTCCTTCGACGTTTCTTGGCGCACTTCTGCCGGAAGTACAAATACGAGAAAAGGCGAAACGGGATGGGAATAAAGTGCTTGGCGAAACGGGCCAATCTCGACGTCGCTTCTTCGCGACGTGCACACAATGTATCGATTGTGTGCAACCAACCAGTGTACCGATGGTTCGTGTGTCGTCGATTCTACGTTCTTTCTTCTTTCTCTTTTTTTTTTCTATTTTATTTTTATTCTATTTCTTTTGCCCGGCGTCCAGAAGCTGAGATTTCGGAAGCTGGGTGACGGAGAGTCTTTTAAAGGAGTTAGCTTTTGTTGATCAGATTCCAGCCGATATCCACGGCAATCGCTTCCTGCGAGAGTTTTTGTGAGGTCCGTTGAGAATCACTGGCCGGCTATTGTTTCCTTTTGGGAGACTTGGAATTTTTATTTATTTCCCAACGGTATAGAAATGATCTGATACTAGATACTTTTTTGCGAGGATGTCAGCGCTGAAGGAGATTTATCTCGCTGGGAATGAAATAAATCAGTGATACATGGTAATTCTACCGATACTAGGTAGAAGTACAGGAAGTTTGCGGAAGAAATATGAAGAGGAGAATCAATATTTCTATCGATAAGTCTGAACTGTGGGAGTTCTGAAGCGAACGAAGTATTTGACTCTTTTTACCGGTGTTCTGTTATGTTTGTTGTGTCGTTGATAAAGAGATGTACGTGAGCTGAGCGAATTCTCCGAGGATTTTTGTTGATAGCGGGTTTCGACGGAGAATAATGATTTTTTAATTTCAATCATTTCTTTTGTTGTATATCTTGTTGTATTTTTATTAGTTATTGCAGAGAACTTGAAAATTATAAATTCTTAGCACGTTAGGTGATATGTCAGTTGTCGATGTCTTACACTGGCTAATCTGTACTGAGCAGCATGGTAAATTCAAGATCTAACAATGAATAATTAATAGTTTACAAAATTAAAATTTCTTTTGTTACATTTCTGTTATATTTCTACCATTAACAATAACATAACACAACATATAAACTAGACATTCTTAAGCAAATATTTAAAATGAGAATGTTAGTGAGTCACAACTGACTGAGATAAGTGATAGTTTTAATATTTAACAATTAAGTTAATAGTTAACAAAATTAAAATTACTTTTGTTGCATTCCTGTTATATTTCTACCATTAACAATAACATAAGACAGCATTTAAACTATAAATTTTGTAAACAAATATTTAAAATAAGAAAATGAATAAATCTAAATCGATTGAACAGAATGGTAATTTTCTGAATCTAATGAAGTTAATTATTTATAGAAATGAAATTCTATTGTATTCATTGCATTAATAATAAAAGATCCATATAAAAAATACGTTTTCAGTACCAAAAGGAATATTTTCATAGTAATAATGATAATTACTCTGAATTGGGTAAATTGAAAGATAATTCCAAAATCTGACAATGTAATTATAAAATAAGAAAAGTAACTCTTCTTGTATAATTAATTATATTTTTCATATTAACTGTTTCATATTCAAATTATTTTAAGTTTATACTAAAAGTATTTATAAAATAAAAATGTCTTTTATATATGTGGTGTTACTTATCTAAAAATGTTAACACATACTTTAATTACTATGCATCAATTTAACCTGTCAAACTGTAAGTGGTTATATTTTTACACGAATTCTGCTATTTTCGTTTATTGTTGAAAAACTAGAATTGATGTCTGCTATATCCAAAAAGTGGAGAAATGTTAGTAAATAAACTCGTCGCTTTGACGTTTGTAAATAAGTCCATAAAGCTGAAGTCGAAAAACATGTATTTGTCTTTCACATCAAAAATAAAATGTTTCCTCTTTCTGTTTTAAATGTAATATTTATAGAAATGTCGTCTTTGAAAATTCAGATTCATTTTGTGATGTCATTTATTCTGACAAATTATAGATTTGGAAATTTCAAATTTAAAAATGTCAGAATTAGGAAGAATATTCATAAACTATTCATAGACATATTCATAGATTTAAAGTAAAATATGACTTTCAAAATGTAGCAGAAAAATGTACGTGAAAATATAGGAATTTAATGGCATACAAATTTGTTGGTTAAAAGATTTCGAGTCCTAGAAATTTATAAACTTTGATCCCTTCAAACTTACAAATTCATAAATTTGTAAATATATTAATTTTACAGTTTCAAGATTAAAGAATTTAATCACTCTTATATCCATTAATAAAAACATTAATAATCGTATATGCATTGCCACAAATAATATACAAGCAGTAAGATTAAAAGAGAGAATCTAAGCAAAAAAGAAAAGCCAATATTAAAAAGTAAAAACAGGAGAAGCAATGCAAGTAAATTATCGAGTATCCGTAAGTCGATCGTTGGATAGAATTCAAGACCATAACTCTATGCTACAATTTCCGAGGAATCCGCGATTCAACTTTCAACTTCATAGTCGCAATTTGCTTCGTAACTGCGTTTCTTTTGTCGTAAGGTTACTTCTCGAAAGGATTATCTCGTTATACGTGTTCTTAGAGGTTCAGACGAACTTCCGGCTTGGCATTATGTACTTTATAAACTTCTTTTCGCCTTGAAGAGATTACATCTGCTCGCAGAGGCTGTTAAACGAGATGTCTCGCGTATTCTTATCGGGATCTAGGGTTAAGATCGTTCCTGAACTCTCGTACTCTGCATTACTGGGAATTTCGGGGAAAATTCCCCTAGGATCCTCTTAGTTCTGACATTTCGCGAAACGTCAGACCGCGGAAATTAGATCATGCAAATACGAAAGGAAATTTTGTGATAAATATTTGACAAGATTCATAGACCGTGGAAACGCCGGATAGCAGTGATTGTTTCAACAATACCGAGCTTATTATTATTTTGAATAATTTGCGTGTTGTTTCTCTCGGATGTTACAACGGACCCAACTAACAAGCAGATATTCAAACAATCTGTTTGCAACGTGCCATTTTAGCTACAGTTACGGCTCCAATTTGCGACCACGATGAACTTCTACGACTACAGATGCAATGTAATCGAAAAACAGGGATATCTGGGAAATTTTAATGCAGAGTGTTAACCCCTATTTTATGTGGCGAGAGATTCGAGTACACTACATTATGAACGTTAAATTTTAACGGTATAGTTAGAACTTTTTATCTTTTTTATATTTTTTAGCAAAGTTTTATCTTGACTTAAATCATCTTCGTTAAGTTTAGGGTTCAGTAATAATCATAAGGTATTGTTAAATGCAACATTAAGTGAGGGATATAATTCCTTTATTTTCAAAGTTCCTGGGACATTTTGGTGTCACGGTGATCTACTACCTCGACAGAAATCATCCTTTTATTTCCATGCTCGACTCCGCGCTACATAATATTAGCACTTAACAAACCAACTGCTTTTTTCCTCTGTCTTCAGCTGTCGTATTGAATCAACACTGTTTT
Organism: Megachile leachella; assembly: GCA_963576845.1. Classification (NCBI taxonomy): domain Eukaryota; kingdom Metazoa; phylum Arthropoda; class Insecta; order Hymenoptera; family Megachilidae; genus Megachile; species Megachile leachella. The sequence continues at coordinate 9,331,785 of OY756251.1, forward strand.
CGGAAGATTTTACGAAATTATTTGCGTGTGTAGTATTTAAGAGCGTGATATTTTGTAGAACATTCACCTCGTGAAGCACCTGACTATATCTCGTGAACCCTTTCGTGCTAGCCATTTTCACGGTTACGAAATTACTAAAAATACTAACTGCAGCAAAACTGCGGTAGGTTCGACAGACGGATAGTACCACAACTAATGGTAAGGAGAAAAAACCCGATGCGCATAAAAATGAAAAACTAACGGCTTAATGAAAATTCAAGCGAAAACGTGAATGTACGTGGGCTGTCTTAGAAAGTCAGGAAGGAAAAACGTAAATTTACGTGGACCGCCCGTTAAGTGTTAAGGAGAACGTAGATCATGTTGGTAGAATATAGTAACGGGACTGTACCTCTTATTTGTTCTGTACTATTCTACTAATTTCGCGTTGTTGTAGTTTTAGTTGGTCGATATCGACAAGCGTTGGTTGATAACGCGATTATGGGTGTGATCGCTATCATGGTGTTAATTCGTTTTTGCTAATTGCAAGTGTAGATTTGGTGGAATGTGTTGGTGGTACAGGAAGTTGTTTGTTTTCTGCTGTAATTAGATTTCGGTGGTAGATTTGGTAGAGGTGGAAGTTTAGAATATTAGGTTGTGGGAGTTAGGGAAGTTGAAATGTTGGGACTTTGACTTGCAACGCTTTGGAATTTTAGGGCTTTGAAACTTGGGGGTTTGGAATATTGAAATTTTGCAATTTTTTTATTTTAGGACGTCGAAAATGTGGAATTTTGTAACTTTCGAGATTTGGAATTTTGTAAATTTTGAAGTCTAGAATTTTTATTTTAGAATTGTAACTTTGATAATTAAGAGGTTTGTAATTTTGAAAATTTGTAGTGCTATAATTTTTTTGTAGATTTGGAATTCTGTAACTTTGAAATTTTGAAAATTAAATACTCTACTCTTTTTTATCTGACACTTTAGAATTTTTAAATTCCGTAAAATCGAACGTAACAAAATTGACATATACCTTGAAATACACCCAAATTTGTATCTCTATGTACAACAGCCTACACCAATACATAATTACGTATTTATAAAAATAAACGTCCTTAAAACTACTTTATCCATACAATTTCTGCACTAATCATCACATTCTGTAAAACAACCTCATAAAATAATGATTCTAAACAATTTGAAAGGCGTGCGAAGATTAAAAAGTTCCCGTATAAAACTGATGTTCGTTTCATTAAAGAATGATTAGCCGATAATCGCGTCGATAAAAAGAGCGATAACATTAAATTGAATTTCAGTTGAATGACTTCTTTTTTGTTCGTTGGTTTTTACGATGGAGAGAAGGTAAGAAGCGGGTTCACTTTCGCGAGAGGAGTTTCTTACAAAGAAATTTCCCTAGGGTACTCGATAGCGACGCCTCTGGGTCAGAGTTAGCTTCGTGTAACACTACACCGTATACTCGAGTTCGGTTAATAGTTAGGTGGATCAAATCGATTCGATTTGCCTTAACTGCTACAATTGTATTTGTAACACGACGCTCGGTATAATTAGGAAATTAGTTACTCGAACTAGGTAACCAGAATTCGATAACTTGGAAGGAATCTAATTTCATTTGTCTGCCCCTAAATTGTATGCCTGGACGAACGAGCGTTTGATTACGCGGCATTACTTAAAAATACTTTAGCGAAATCTGAGCAGTCATTCGATTCTTTGATACTGTCTGAAATGAAGTTAGACTGTAATACAAGGGGTGATTCATGCAACTGTATCAGATTATAACTCCATTACCTGTGCGGATAAAGAAAAACGCCTAAGCAAAAAGAACAGAGTACAAATGGTACAAAATGTATTCATGAGACCAATTGTTTGTTAGGAGTAGAATAATACATGTACATTCAATTGCACTATTTTTCTTGAATGAAACATCATTTTTTACACAGTTGTGTGCATGCAAAAAAATATTGGTGCAGAAAAATGATATCGAGGTATTTTAAGAAAATTTATCGAAGACCAAACGCGTCGTTACATTTCAGACGCTTTGCAATTTTCATAACTGAGTAAAGGCGATCTCTTTATTGTTGCACACTGCATTACCGTTCTTTTAGATCTCACAGAATTTATAGGATTTGCGTAAATCTTATCTTTCAAATAACCACATAGAAAAAATCGAAGGGATCTGGTTGGCCAATCGAGGTACCGACGAGTTTGTCATACTTATTTTTTAAACATTGTATAATCACCGGTGAACCATCTTGCTGGAACTCCAAATTTGGATGCCATGAATCAGGATCTTAGATAACGATACTTTCTTAAAATACCTTGTTACACTTTTTTACTATTGTACCCCGGTAATTTTTTACGTAGAGAATGATTTACATTAAAAAAATTTACATTAAGAAAATAATGCAACCACTCATGAATTACTGTACTTGGTCCCAGAACCATCTTTTTCTGATTTTATGAAATGAAAATTTGAATATTTCTAAATTTAGGAATTTGAATATTCCTCTTACACAGAGAACATATTTAATTTTAAACGAGTCTTTACAAGTTGAATAATTAAATATTGAATTTGATAGCTATTTTACTGCAGTTCATAATAACGAGAAAACTTAAATCGCGACTTTACCCCATTCCTTCGTTAACGCGTTAAGATAGCATCTAGGTAATACAGTAGCTAGATGCTATAGACAGCTAAACACCTGCTATTATAAAATGTACAAACACGGTGCAAATGAAGTACATAACCGTCACGTGAAAAATGAAGATGTTGCACGAAAAACACAGGCTGCTAATCGCTACAAATGGGCATATAAGTTGTTAAGCGTTGAACGAAAAGGTGCAACTTTCTCACGCGATTTCTAACCCGATAATTTCTTGTTTATGTTTCAGGATGGGGCATACGTGAAAGAGAGCGAAACGGACGGGCTGGGACTTTGCCCTTACGATCCACGACACAACAGCACCGCTGTATTTGTCGGTGAGTTATCGCTACAACACTTTTTATTCTTTTTTTAACCGGCTGTATGACGCCAGCAACTTCCACGGAATCTAATATTGTTCTAACTCATTATACGGAAGAATTAATCATGCAGCTCTGATTAATAAAACGGAATAATTAACATTGGCTTTACATATGTTCGATGAACTTTTAGATTAGATATGAAGAGAGGGCTGTTTGTTAGATATGAAGTAACGTATGTTAGTTTATATAATTATTCCGGATGAAGGTTAAGGTCCTTTTTATAGTAGCATCTGAATTTTTGTAATTTGAAGTAAATTTGAAAATGCTCGTAGGTTGGGAAGAGTTTCAAATTTGTAAACAAGTTTTCAAATTCATAAATTTTCAGTTTTCCAAATTCTTAAATTACCAAGCCTCTAAATTTCCTTATTGACAATTTTCCACATTTTCAAAGTCTGCAAATACCCAAATTTCCAAGTAGTCAAATTACCAAATTTTAATATTGTCACTTTTGCAAATTTTCAATTCTCCAAATTCTCAAATGACCAAGTCTTAAAATTTCCAAATTTCCTTATTGACAATTTCCTACATTTTCAAGTATCTAAATCCCCAAATTTCCAAGTAGTCAAATTCTCAAATTTTAATATTGTCAATTTTCCAAATTTTCAATTCTCCAAATTCTCAAATGACCAAGTCTTAAAATTTTCAAATTTCCTTATTGACAATTTTCCACATTTTCAAGTCTCTAAATACCCAAATTTCCAAGTAGTCAAATTACCAAATTGTTCTATTGTCAATTTTGCAAATTTTCAATTCTACAAATTCTCAAATGACCATGTCTTCAAATATCCAAATTTCCTTATTGTTAATTTCCCATATTTTCAAGTCTCAAAATCTCATTATTTTCAGGTCCCATAATTTGTCCAAATTCATGTCCGGAATTGATCTGTCCAAACTTTCAAATCTGTCTGTTTCTAATTACCTAAATTAAATCATACCTTCTCAGTTTTGAAGTCTCCAAATCAAAAATTCCCAATTTCCCTAATTTTCAATCTTCGAAATACTCGAATCCCTAAATTCTTAAATTTCCAAATTAACCTGAAAGTTCATGATTTTGACCAACCAATCAAAAGCGAGCGAACAATTGAAATTTCTCCCTCTTGGTCTCCATTTTCCCTACGGAAACCCGATTCGCTCTTAACTGAATGGTGAAAGGGGATTGTAATCAATTGAAGTCCTTGTTCGTATCAATAAACAGTATACCACCATGCACCCTAGTGTACAACAGTACACTTCTGATTCATAGTGTACTCGGTTTTCGCATTTCGAGTGACGAGGCTGTAGTATATCGCAAACAATGAATTAGACCCGTAACGAACGAAATCTATTCATATACCGCTCTACATTTGAATACGGTGATACGATCTCGTACATTTTGCGTCAAATCGTTGTGGATATGGATATTTCGAGGCGTTTCATTCGCGTGTATGAAGCAGCTGGAAAAGTCGATACTTCAGGCTGGTAATCATCATACGTTCTGCAAAATTTAATTAAACGCCTTATTTTAATACTGGAATGGTTAACACGAAACTGTTTGCACCTGTACGAATACGTAATAATGGAATATTTTTGTATTTCTTAATTTATTATTGTCTCACAAATGATTTTCACGGTGTGGAATTTCAACTGTTAATGACAGCAGCAAAAAGTTTCGATTTGACCCGAAATAAAACGAAACGTAAAGTAGGAACTTTCGAAATGGCGTAACAGCTACGAACAAATAAGACTTTTTCTACCAAAACCAGATATAATGACAGGTATTTAAGATACTTAATAACAGAATATTTTTTCATTTATTGATTTATTACCTTCTTACAAAAAGAATACATATTGTGAAATTATAGCTACAACCGTAACTATAATAATATAATTAGACACTTTTATTTTTACGAACTGGCAATTTCATTTCGATGATGTATACTTTCATTCTTATCAGAACTTGAACACGAGCACGTTTACGTGAATTCCAAATATTCTTCACTTACGTGGACTACCGAACATTTTCTTTGTCTATAATCTCATCATGAAGTTCAATTTCATTTTCTCATTCACTTTCTTCGTGCTACATCCAACCGATATCGAACCATTTCACTGGTATTCTTCACTTTTTGTGACGGTTCAGAAACTTTCGATCGTATTGCCGTTTTTAGGGCTTGTTATGTAAAAAAGAAGTAGGTCTATTCCAACGACTATGGTATACATGACCGCGTGAAACAATAACGACTATGTTACGTTGCATGGCGACTATGTTGAGCCGCCAGATAAGACGTTGCGTGCGATAAAATTTCCTAAGAAAACATCGATAAATCTAAATATCTAATAAATTCGGTTTAACAGATTATAGGACACTTCCACTTTGAGAACCAGTGAAAATGGCTGCTACCGGTATAAGTAGCCACGGCACAAAATTATTTCGATTCCGCATAAATGAAGCAAAAATAAAATTTGTTACATCTTTTATCCCTGCAAAAGTCATATCATTGCGGAGGAAAATGCAACATGAATCTTGAAATGAAATTGTAAGCCCAGGTGGTAGTTCTAGCGTTAATTATTCAACCGTTGAGAAACTTCGTGATTCTGTTAGATAGCACTTCTTTGATTTTCGTGAATTTTGACGCAAACAGAGAAACGTTGTTTGCTTGCTTTGAATCGAATAAGAATTTTAAAATGAAACTCTAAAACCAGTCATTTTTATCGTAGCTAAAGCACCCATTTGCATTTCAAACACACACGTGATCTTATTTACGTCGCTATTCAATAAACTTGAAATCGACTCGGGTTAAACTGAAATCTGAAAATAGGAGAAGCTAATCGAGGATTATTCGTTTCGGTCACTTACTATCGCGCACATCTTGTTTACAAGTAATACATCTTAATTTTGCATTTAACCGACACGATAGGTGGAGGTCCGGTGCATAAGGTGTGATCGCGTGACTGAATCGCATGTTAAGTGACCTACTCCAGAAAAAGAAAAGATAACAGACCCCGGGTATAATTCAACCGAAACGACAGAGAAATATGCAGAATCGTGACGCGGTTGTGTCATTGTCTCGCGATAAATTATCGACCAACTATTCGCTAATTTTTCCTGTCATTATCGAATCAAACCTGACAACTCTGACAGCTGTGTATTTCGCGGAATCTTACGCTCGTTTTCATATCTCGAAGGATATTATTGATCGTACAGGCTCTTTCAAAAGTTTAACACTAGGTTTACGAACACGCATAAAGACACATGAATACATTTAAAGAAAAATACTTAGGGTCAACTCCTTTCGAGCGAACTTCACAAGATGGACGGGGTATTGCTTAACTTTGTTACTGGAATTGAAGAACTCTTCTGAAAAACGCTTTATCCGCGATCAATAATGATTCATACAGTCTTCTTTTAAGAAAACCACTTGTTTTCATCGATGGCTCTTGCAAGAATTTCAACAGTTAACACTAGGTTTATGGACATCGTGTCTCTACGAACACGCGTGAATTTGATGCATGAATGTACTTAAAGAACAACCACTTACAAAGCGATATAATTAAACACTACAAGTAAGAAATGAAAATATGAGATGTATATTTATAGAAAGTTTTTATTCAATAATATTTTAGTACATTACTTCAATATTCTACATTCATATTTTTACTTCCCTCTACCTTGCGAGCTGCGATTTGTTCTGCGACCCCGGATCCGAACCGGCATACCGGCTGAGCCGGCCGCGTGCGACTTCGAACTAGCGAAGTCCGTCATTTATAAGGTATTGTCGATGCATTCGTATTTATTATTGTTGTAATTTTTGCGTGGGTAAAAATAATTTACTAAAAATTTTATTTACATTACGATCGCGTCAAATTGACGCGAGGGGATAAGTATCCGTGGAGATAGATATACCACATAGCGAATTTCAATATTTCAAAGCTTTTGAAGAAAATAGACTTCAACATATATTTACCTCGTTCAGTGGATAAAAGTCAGTACAAGATAAAATAAAAATGCGAATGGTTTTTGTAATTTTTCTAAAAAAATTCGAAATGCGTGAAAATGACGCGCCTCGTAAACCTACTGTTAAAAGTTGTTCTTTGTGCTTTGGAATTTTTTTGTATTTAGTCTTCAATTGTTACTGCAGTTATTTCTCGATACAACGACTTTAGTACAGATGTATACGTTGAATTTTCAAAGGATTCCTCAGCTTGATTAGTTTTCATTGTGTTAACGTATCAATTCGTCGAATTTTTTCCAACAAACTTTTATTAGTTCGAATTTTTGCGCTTCACTTTTTCTACGCGTTTAATTTTCAACTTGAGGGCTCAATTTGTCGAATTTTCAACCTGTAAAATTTTAGCAGGAATTCGTAGTTCGTTGGATTTCTCATATTTTCATTTTATCAATTTTTCAGAGTTAATAAATTTGTGTGTTAATTTTTCAGATTGTCCAGTTATTACAAGGATGAATTTCCACTTCGCTGAATTTTTGTCAGATTCCTGTTCAAAATTTTTAACGCGTCACGTTCGTAATCCGCAGAATTTTCGAAGCATTTCATTTTTATCGCGTCAGATTTTCAGTTCCTCGAATTTTTAACGTTATCGAATTCTCAGCTCATCTAATGTTTAATTAGTCGAATATTAATACGATGGAGTCTCTGTGCGGAAAATTTTTAACACATTTATTTCTCGATGCGTGAAATTCCTAATTTATTGAATTCTCGACGTATTGAATTTGTGAATTCCTCAATTTCAGTAGGTTCAGTTTTCAGCGTTTCGTATTGTCAGTGCTAAACAAGTTATCAAAAATTTGTAAATAAATTTAAAAAATTTGAAAATAAACTTTTAATATTTTTAATACTTGTGACATTTATCCTTAACTTAGTAAGTTTAATGTTAATCTTGAAATTATGACTGTCGTTTAATAGCAGCTCTGCTAGATATGACAAATAAATAAATTTTCATTGTTGCGTTGTCCGAGTCGACACGTATAATTTCAAAATAAATTTTATGACAGTCTGAAGTCTTTTTAAAAAATACGACAGATTTATTCATCGATATATTTATGACTAATCTTGCAAGTATCACTGTTTAAAGAAGTTCCCATATACAATAAATAAATGAATATTCAGCTTTGTGTTACCATTCAGTCTTGTGTCAAATCGGGTCAGATTTGACAACTGCAGTACACCTCGATAAATATCATATGTTTACAGATACCTCATTTTGAAATGACCTAAGTCCATATTTAAATTGAGATATTTAAGTTTCAAAATATACCTATGTATCACTCTTTTAAAGTGTACCTAAGAGAATTAAATTTACAGTTCCTTTTAAGATAATAGCAATTATTTCTGACATTATCGATAATAAGACCACTTTCAAAGTAAATTTTTCTATCAAAGTAACCGCGAAAAATTATGGTATCTAAATATACTTCGTAAAATGTTCACGACTACAAGTACATATAACATCAGATTATTACAACCAACAATAAACTGATAAATGTCTGTTATAAAAATTAATCGAAGTGTTACAAAGATCCACGATACCTCTAAACGCAAAAGCGATATCTATCGTTTCCTCCGCAGAAAGCATATTCGATTTGAACGTTCGCCGGCAGATCCGCTGACAGTTTCGATTGGATAGAATGCCGTTTTTTTTCCCCTGGTGCAAGATTAATACCGGAATTATTGCAGGATCGTTTTCAATCGAACGGTTTCGAACGTCAGCTGCGCTGAAGTTGACAAGTATCTTTTCCACCGGATATCGTAAATAGAAGACGAATAGGCGTACATGTACCCGTTGGGGTTGGGTCGATTTTATAACATCGTAACCGATACCCTGGCCACCCCTTTCGCCTCGTTTGTATCTCTTATATCCTGTGTCAGAGTTTGACTGAAATATAGTCGAAACGTTAGATCGTGCTCCCGATTACCGTGTTCCGTTCGTTTCTTTTTTTTCCCACCAATCGTTGATGCTGTACAGCTGATATATTCCGGTTTCGTCTGGCGGTTTGAAAAGGACGGACAAGGAACAGGCCGGAAATCGAAAACGAGAAATTTATTAGAGCAGAAATGGAGACTTTGATTCACGGTTTCCTTGCGACGAAATATTTGTCTCCGTGCATTCAGCTACATATACACCCGGATCGGGTTTATTCCCCTTTTTCTCGGATTTTGATATCCGTGTCTCGTCAATCTCCCGGCTATCGTACAGAATCGGCGTATTTGTCCGTCGCGTCGATGTATCGATGTTGCGATACGCGAGAACAGAAGGACCGAGAAGGGGGAAAATAACACACGCGAAAAGATATCCGAAGCTTCTCCTTCCATATCGCGTCTATCTTGATGAATGACGGGAACAATGGGACGTCATAAATCAAGTTCTGCGTAAACACGTGAATAGGGAAATCATAAATATTCAACGCGTATCCTTCGGTGCGTTTTAATCGGCACGCTCGGGGAGGAAAACGGGACAAGATGGGAGCGTCGATGCTCGATTATAAGGGAATAATATCGCGTTTTAAATGGATTATCGGCCAGAAACTCGTAACTCATAATGCGAAATTTTCTCGTCGAGTGTGCGAGATTTATAGGTGCGAAAGGTGGAGGCATCAGACGATCCTTTATTAACACCGTACATTTTTTCTCTCTCTTCCGACCATTTTGTTTTAATGATTTTAACTCCTTGGTTTCTTAGACTCACGGCTAATTATTAATATAACTCTATTAAGTTATTAATATTAATATCTAGGTGAATTGCACGTGTAATTCGTAATCTGCCACGCACAGATAACAGGTGTTCGCGCATGCGCGGACCGAAAGAGGCCCCGGCAGGATCTGCGCGCGCACTTTGAATCTCCCTTTGCAACAAACACGAAGAATGTTCAAAAGTTACAGCAGTCGATTACGAAAATTGTTAGAACATTAGAAAATTGAATTGTGGTGAAAATATCTAATTTGTCACTTGCTACTAAAATATTTCTACACGAACCGAACAAGTGAAACCCCAAGTGAATAAACCCATTCTCTACACCATATCTAGATTATAAAAAGCCCTATAATAAGCAGCATAAATAAATTTATTTTCTGGCGGAACTTCTGTGACAAACTAAAAGCGTACCAAACAACTTGGATTAATTGAATTTAGCTTGAACTCAGAAAAGTTTTATGAAGTTCGGAATAAATGATTCTCTGGCAAGTCCGACGTATACTAAATAAATGATCGAAATTCCGGTCCCTTTTCTTGTACAGTTTTTTACCACCGGACTAATTGCGATATCGCTATACTGCTAATCCAAATTACGGAACGAATATCCGTTTATCATTTCGAACGGTATTTTGCAGCTGTCCTCGGTATTTTATTTTATTATCACTCACGGTTCACACACGCACGGATTTATGATTATCGCGGTACGTCTGTGTGTTCTGTAACAAAGAGATAGAATTCTAGACATGTTTTCACGTGTGCGATTGTAGGCCACGCTCGTAAATATCGCTATCAAACGTTCCTTTTCCTCGAAAGCCTATATTTTATGAACGTGGGCGTGCTCTGTTAACAAACATCGACCTGAGTGCCTCGCTTAGCGAATTGTATCTGCTTTAAAAAATCATTACTGGCCACATCTTGGTCCACGATTTACTCGGGCTGTGTCGCTTCAGAATTGATATATCGAGTGTTGCACTATCTCGGATTACAGGACGATATTTCTATCGGTTTTGATAACATCCGAAAATTTTAAACGAGTTTTACGGCGGGGTAAATATTGTGGTTTCACGTGATACGTTGTGTAAATCGCCTCTGTTTTTATTAAATTGTGGTCAGTGTTATTTAAATACTAATCCGTGTGGGAAATTATAGAATGTGTACACAAAGAATTTGGTGTGATAATATTTGGATGATTTGGGAAAAACTAATTTTTAAGCGTACGTACGCTTAATGTATATAAAATGAACCGTTTAAGAAAAATTTTCATCGGGCTTTATACACGGAATTTTATTTAAGCTTTAAATATGAAACTTAATTATTTGTGTTCCCACCGAATTGTGTCGAAAAATCGATTTGATTTTGGGTTTTATTTTCTAATATATCAACCTACACGGTTTCATGTAGTTGCAAGTTTCAGCTCATCTGCATTCGAATATGAGGATTATTTGAAAAACTTCGTACCAGTATTCCCCATAAATTTTCTATGCGATTAACGTCGGTGAAACGTGCGAGCCAATATAATAACCAAATATTTCCGGCAAATCATCTTAATGTATGTGCAGATTTATGGACCGTTGCATTATCCTGCATGAAAATTAAATTTTCGTTGCGGCGCTCTCTCCAACAGGGCTTTAAATAATTTTCTAACGTATCGGTATAATTATTACTGTTCATTCCGTGCGAAATACATGCTACGGATCCTTTTCTGAAAACGGAGAAACACGGCCAAACGATACCTGAATCAGAGATTGCGTTTGGAGAAACATTTCACATCCTTTCGTATATCGATACGGATTAAAACCATCTGGCCCATGTAGATTGAATTTTTCTCGTTGCTGAATACAACCTAAAGAAACAAATTGCAACTACGAAACATTCGTTTCTTATAAAATAAATACTTTTACTAACGTTTTTACAATCTGTACTCGTGTTTGCTTTAGCGAATCTCTCTTTATCTTCGTTTTTCGGTCGTGTCGATATCGTTTTCGCTGTAATAATGTACCGAGATGTTGCAATAGTTCTTTGGTTGGTTTTTGCAACATTTAATTTGTAACCTCGCAATTGAATGACATTGTCGAGTTAGAAGTTAATCGTAGAATTTCACATTCGAGGAGACACTTTGGAAGGTTGACCTAAACACTTCTCATAATTACGTGTTTTAGTGACATAATCGATAATAGCACTTTTTGAACCTATTCGCAACGTAACCTTTCCTCCTACGCCAAAATCATCGATCATGGCCTTTTCTCTCTGAAAGTCCTTTTCCACGAGGCATTTCACTTTTTAACCTTCATAAAAGAATGTTGCGAATGCAAAATGAAACAAACGAAAGCCACACAATGAATTTGTTTACTTTCTAAGCTCTACGTCAACGCAAAGAGAAAATACAAGGTTTCATTTATGAAACGGTTAAAATCAGGTTTTATGGAACCCAGCTCAATATTTACTTTAATACGCTAATTTTATTTTACACATTTTTTTTATAGGAATTTTCAGTACGAATTAATCACCACAGTTTTGTACTGGAAGCACAGATCATTAAAAACGTGGGGTTATGCAACGCACTGTATTAATTTTTTGTCGATGTCATACTTTTTGACACTTCAGATTAATCGATGTCCTTTATAATTGATTACATACGTTACAGTGATGTAATGGGTGTATTATTACGATACAGTAACTGTTGTATTATCACGATTCAGAAACTGTTAAATTATTATGATACAGTTAAAATCTGTTCCGTAATCCGTAATTATGATGTTCGCACGAGTTTGAATATTGAACGTCCAAAAGTGTTGAAATGAGAAAATTTCATTACTCATTCCCATTAATTGCCATAAATTAGTACCAAACGATAAGCGATACTGAACATATAATTACATTTATCAGTTACGTTAATTCTAGTCATAAATGTTTTAGTCTGTGTGTTCTGTAACATCAGTCTGTTTCCGGAACTGTGCATTTCGAGGCAGTTTCAAATACCAATGGATAGATTTAATGATTCCGTTGATATTTTACCGGTATTAGGTGAATTCCGACGAAATTTCAGACAGGATGCTGAATTCTGGGCAATCGAATATTCAGAAACAACAGCAAAATCATACAAGGTATTGGAGCGTTTAGGAGAACATAGGGAACAGAGTTCTATTGAACTGTCAAACCAACGTGGAATACGTTCGTCATGATACAATTACGACTAGTAGGTGTTTTCGTAATTACAGTAATTACTGATGTGATCGACAGTAATTGTTATTTAGGAATTTGATTCTTATAGTTTGGGTTATGTGAAAACGGTAGCAGATAAATCTCGACCGCTGAAGTCCCGACACTTAAAATCCCGACACCTGTAACCCCGACAGGTAAAATCCTGACATCTATAATTCCGATAGCTAAAATCCTGATACCCATAATCCCAATAGCTTAAACTTCCTCTAGTTAAAAATCCATGCAACCTAACATAACCTAACGATTAATATAAAATATCAGAGTCTACACGGTTTGTCCAATAAGTATCGGGACTGAATTTTTTCTAGTAGTTTGGAAAATGAATGAGCAATCTCTATTGACTAGATCGATGCAGGGGGTTATTATGTATAATAGAAATCTAAGTTCATTTGCATTTCACCATTTGTTTTGTTTATATTGTGATTGAAGTGGAAGCGTATTTAACGTTCGCGTCGCAACAGTGTATTGATGAAAGAAGGACATACTTTGAAGATTATTAACTCAATGTACATCTTTAACGAATTTCATTTTAGAACATCAATCCCGATACTTATTGGGCAAACCCTATGTCTTTGCGCAAAATTTTTATCTTCCTTAACATTCATTCTACAACTTTTTCAAACATTTCTGCAAAAATTGTTTTTCACGAACTACTATCTAAAAAAATATTACAGTTGATTCCAAATATTTTTTTGATGAATTTACATTTGATATATCTGTCTCTTAGTGAAAAAATGATAGTAAAAATTTTGCTCAGAGGTACAGAATAATTGCTCGAAAAAGATATGAATGATATAAGAAGTCGAAATCGAGCAACAAAGGTACACATAGGAAACGTGTTGCACTATACAACCGGAAACATATTTTGTTCACGTATGCAGTATGTCAGAATGCAGAATGGTCCTGCAACGAGTGCATCCGTTTCCGGAAAGCGATCATGCATTATCCGAGAACCCAAGTCCACTGCAAAAACAGTTTCGCGTCTTTTGGTCTATTAAGGTATTTCTATTTAATTTCGTTGCTGTGTTTTCCGTAAATTGGGTGTCTTATCGTTCTGTTATCGCTGAAGCCTGCACAATAATTGTTACGGAGAATTAAAGAGTGGAAAGAGAAAGGTGTAATTGTAATAGGAATTGCTTTTTGTAAAGGGTATTTGTGTGAAACCCAGTGTGGGTAAATGTGGACAGAAATTTTATTAATATTCAGTGTTTTTATGAGAAATCGGTTTACAATATTTTGTGGATAAGTAACATTTTTGGGAATATAAAACTGTTTTTTTTATGGACAGTTAATTTTGGTAGTTAAAATAATATTTATTCATTTATATAGTAAGTATTATATATTTATGTAATGAATGAGTTTTGATGATATACAGCGTGTCTCATAATTAGTGTAGGTGCATAAAATGTGAGGATTACTACACGTTGGTCAACTACGCGTTAGATTACTACGCGTTAGATCCTTACGCTTAGAATTACCACACGTTGCATTACTACGCGTTGAACATCCACGCTCTGGATTACTACGCGTTGGATATCCACACGCTGTATTATTACGCGTTAGACTATCACGCATTAGATTCCTACGCTTAGAATTACCACGCGTTGCGTTATTATGTGTTGAATTACTACGCGTTGAACATCCACGCTCTGGATTACTACGCGTTGAACATCCACGCTCTAGATTACTACGCGTTGGATATCCACACGCTGTATTACTACGCGTTAGACTATCACGCATTAGATTCTTACGCTTAGAATTACCACGCGTTGCATTATTACGTGTTGAATTACTACGCGTTGAATATGCACGCACTAAATTACTACGCGTTGAACATCCACGCTCTGGATTACTACGCGTTGGATATCCACACGCTGTATTACTACGCGTAAGACTACCACGCATTAGAATTCTACGCTTAGAACTACCACGCGTTGCATTATTACGTGTTGAATTATTACGTGTTGAATTACTACGCGTTGAATATGCACGCGCTAGATTACTACGCGTTGAACATCCACGCTCCGGATTACTACGCGTTGGATATCCACACGCTGTATTACTACGCGGTAGACTACCACGCATTAGAATCCTACGCTTAGAACTACCACGCGTTGCATTATTACGCATTGAATTACTACGCGTTGAATATGCACGCACTAAATTACTACGCGTTGGATATCCACACGCTGTATTACTACGCGTTGTATTACTGCGCGTTGAATTACTACACGTTGGATTACCACGTGTTGCATTACAACGCGTTGGATAACTACGTGTTATCCGAAGCTATCGCTCTTGCGTCTGCGCATGCGTAATCCTCACACTCTAATTGAATCGTGTTTTTCCTTAATAATTCAAAACGAAGCTTCCTTCCCATTTTTGCAAAGTGAAATCTTATTCAGAATCACGTCAGCTATTTTAGGGACCTACACTAGTTGTGACACACCCTGTATCTACTACACTATATAAATACAAGAATCATATTTCAATGTGTGGCTGTGTGAAGCCTCTCCATATCTACTACACTATATGAATATTTTTATAAACTAAATTGTCAAATTTGATAATCTCTGAACACTCAAGTTTCTAATGTTAGGTTAGGTAAGTTAGGTTGTTTAGGTAAGTTAGATGTGTTAGATATGTTAGGTTAGGTAGGTTAGGTATGCTGGTAAATAGTAATAAATGTTATTTGTTCTGATATATCGTACTATTAATAATTCATATTTGCATAGTATTTATTTAGTTGGTGCATCTCTTGCAACTGTCTGGCTAAAAGCCAATATAAAATGGATATTTTAGTTTGTAATAAATAATTGACGAATTATAGTAAATCAATACTTGTTACTATACAGATAATAGTATATATTATTTTATTAACATACGTTGCTACGTAATAATTTATAAATACATTATTTATTTACAGCAATTTATTTACAGCGATATTTACAGCAATAAAGTCCCATTAAAAGATTGATATTTTTAATTCATAAATACCTGATAATTTATAATAAATCAGCTTCTTAATTTGTAAATAATAATAAATACTAGCTTATCGTTATTTGTTGCTATTAATGATGCATAAATAAATACAGTATGATCTCTTCTAAAAAGAAAAGACTGATCGAAAAGTTGGTGTGCCTGATTTACTCGTAAATTATTGGCCGTACGAATAAATATTTCAAACAAAAGTAGTTGGTATCCCGAGGGACATACAGTAATCGATTAGTTTTTACTTTGCTTTTTAATCAAGATACGAAAGTCGACTCTGTGTTTTTAAATAGAACCGTATATTCCTTTTCACGTAGATCAATTCTTCCGTAAAAAAGCATTGAAGCACGATGTTAAAAAATTCAACAATCACTCGGATGTTTTTCATTAAAAAATCAAATGTTCCTTGCGTAAATGGGGAAATATGTTGGAAATTATTATTTCTTTTTTAATACTGTACTGTTATACGTTTCTACGTACAATATACCGTGAAACGAATGTAATTTTTATTACCGATGTTTTTCGTGCTTGATTGAAATTGTGATATTAGAAGTCTCATTCGTATGTAATTATAAATATCAGTTTTCATTAAAATTTAATTAGAATTTTTTAAAAATATAGTCGTGAAAGTGGTATGTAATTTTTTGAAAATTATTAAAAATTCAAATAATGAACCGCTATTATCGACAAGATAATATCAAAATTGTTTTACATTTCAAAAGTCATAAATTACATCAGATAATGGTTTTGAATGTATAAATATATTTATGCAGGATAATTTTAACGCAGGAAAAAATGAACGTATCACCATATTTTTTGCATTTAAAGATAGTAGCAATAATTTAGAGTGCACTATAAAAATTCTAAAAATTAAAAACACTGATATCTCAGACTGCAAAATTAATTTATTAATTCTCAAAGTTTAAACAAGTTTATTTAAGCATGTGTGGAATATCTATACCCGTTATTCAAAATTTATATTATCAGATTATAATTTCAATTGTTTTATTTATTTAAGAACAGGAATATTTGCAAGGATTGTAAAAAATGTGGAAAATCAAATTATAATTGCAATTATTTTATTCATTGTGTAATATATAAATATAGTGAAAATTATTAGTAGAGAAATAATAACTTCTTAAAAATTCATTTAACTTTTAAAACTGTTTGCTAACAGTCAAATCACCTTCGACTGCAGAGTATTAAAAAATTAAAGAGAAGATTAATAATTCATAAACCGAAGAAGTTGCATCGTGAACAAAAATTTCCAAATATTAAATATTCAGATATTCAACATCGACGACAAAAATCAAAGATGCCAACATTAAATCTGCATTGAAAGCCGATATTATAATTTCGTATACATGTTATAAATTTCGCCAATAATCTCCTTTTTTCAGAAAATTGAAAAAGGCAGGTTCCATGAAATATACACGATTCACGAAGTATTGATTTATTAACCGTTGAACATTTTTCCCACGCCAGAGGAATAAATAAAAAATTTCCAAACCTGTTTGTAATTTAACGTAGAAGCGTTAAGTCGACTTATTTACATGTATCATAGATGTAATTGCTATATATTTGTTCATTTAACATTTCATCAGACGGCAGAGGAAAATTTATCGTTCTAATAAGGCTTTAGGTAGTCCTGAAATTACGGTACGTGCACGTCGACTCTCTCATTTATTAGAACAAGCAAATGAGCCCGACGTATTCATACGTCGCTTGAATAATGACTATTTATGACGTCTACACGATATGTATATACGGCTGATAATACCATAAGGAGTCTGCATATTCGGGACAAAGTACGTCATGATTATCACCGGCAACAGAATATGTTCACGGTCTCATCAAATTTCCAGTTGATACGGTTTAATTTGCAACTGCATCATTCATCATGTGTCTAACGGAATACACGTTTTACTATACACTGTTATAACCCATTTTTTCTTTACATTCATTGTTCCTGGTTTTGTTGTTTTTTAAGGTTGAATGATATTTTAGGGGATTTTACTTTTGAAAATGGAAATTGAATAATGTGGTAATTACTGTATGAAACTTTCTAGTGATTCATACAATTTTATCAAATTTAAATGAAATGAGATCTCGGTATCTTACTTTTGAAAATGAAAACTAATGTAATAATATTGTAGAATGTAATAGTTACTGTTTGAAATTTTTGTCTAGTAATTAATGCAATTTTTTCAAGCTTGAATGAAATAAGATTTCTGTATTTTTTCTTTGCAAATGAAAATTCGATAATGTAGTAGTCATTGTTTAAAATCTTTGTCTAATAACTAATGAATTTTTTTCAAGCTTAAATGAAACGAGATTTCAGTATTTTCATTGTGAAAATGAAGATTGAATAATATGGTAATTAGCGTTGGAAATTTTTATCTACTAATTGATTAATTTTTATCTTTTCTTGTAGAAATTGTGTTACTATGTAACATAACTCTCTTAAATTTTTATTCATTAATTCGCATTGTATTTCACGGTAATTAAACTCTGTGAATTGTTAATTGCATTTTCTGCGTTGCGTGGAATAATTCGTTTTCAAAATTGGGTATTTCAAATGGAAAATGAAATTCGATAATTGCTTGTAGCAATATTCAGTAATTAATATTTTTAATTTCCGCGAAGTTGTGGCTATTATGTCTTTGAAATCTGACAATTATGACTACTTCCATCGACTCTTTGTTTAATGTACCTCCAGCAATGGAACTCTATAAATATTTAATTAAATATTTTGTGTCACAGGGTATTTATTTTCTGTATCGATAATAAAGTTTGTTAATTGATAAACTAACAAGTATACAAAAAAAAGCAAAATCAGGATGAGTTAATGACTTACACAAAAATCATTTAAATACAAATTGTACAAATTATCATAGATAGATACAATTTCACTTAAATCTAAACATAACCAAACAATTCTTCGGGGAGTATTTAACAAAATTAAAAAAAACTAGTTAATTTTTTTAAAGGAATTTTAAGATATAATTGAAGATATTATTATTATATTTAATTTTATAATTAATTTATGATATTGAATTCAACCTAAAAATTAATATCTTAAATTGCACACAAACTAAAGTCACTGCATTCCGTTTTTATTTATTAATTAACATACTACGACATATAAGTACCACATATATTTATTAATTGTATGATGCATATTTTAAATAAATGAACACGTTAAATTTAAAAAATAGATACGTGAATCTGCCTAAAAGTATGCATAATTTATCGCGAATCCTTACGAATTCGATAAAGATTCTGGCGCATAATGTAGTTGAAAAATTTTCCCGACCGGTCAAGCGACGTGTTCAGTAATAAAATATGAAGAATGACATATGAAATGTGAGCATTGTTACCTTGTTTCAACGCTTTTCCACGACATTTTCCGTGCACGTAAACTTCCCGTGCTTTCCTCTGGCAGTAGCTAATAAAATTTCTATTCAATTAAACTCTGTTAAAGCGAAGTTGCAGGCGCTGTAACAGTATCGCCTCGGTATTAACCTTCTTATCTCACACTCTCGGTAGTTCGCGTTAAATTCTCGGATACCTTTAAATCCGTTTAGAAAATTTCCAAACTTCATCATCTCTTCTGATGGTACCATGAACCGAGAGAAATATGGGACAAAGTAATAATTAATCTGTCGTAATTAATTTTTGGTAGCCGTAACTTTGGTTATGATGAAGCATGCAAATTCGAAATTGGTAAGCTTCTCTGTGTAATTCTTTATGAAGAGCAATGGAGAATTATTGTTACTGTTGCTTCTGTTTTATCAAAATGTTTGCGTATCAGTTTTTATAAATGACGATGATACTCGACTCATAATTGATCGTGGATAAGAGGTGGATCAGCATACATTTATGCATAAAATGTCTCTGTTGATTTTGACGATACGACTGCCTCGGGGAAAAAACGGTTTATTTGCCAGGAACAAATAACACGATAAAGATTATTTTTACCTGGGAGTGTTGTTTTCGAAATTTTTCGTTGATTCAAGCTTTCTTCCGGACAGAATTTACACATTACTTTGATTACGTTTATCCAAATTTACTTTTTTGTGGAGCGGTTAATTAATCCTGTGACAAATTAATTAGTAGTTGATTCTTTTGCGTGTTAGCATTATTAGCAATGGTTTGTTACGTCATAGAGTGAATAATGCAGTGTAGGCTACTGTCAAGTTGTTATACATTCAGTAAATCATGACAGAAAAGTATCATAAAATACCAGTTGTGATATGTCAATTTAAAATTTAAAATCTGCTGAAAATTACTGTATAAACGCACCATTAATATTTTCAGTGTGAACAAAATTATAAATTTCAGAAGTAGAACTAGTCTAGCTTTATATATTTAATTTGTCATTTTTCAAGATACCGCTTCTAACGCGAATTCATTACAGAAAAGTATAATGAAATGACACTTGTGATACATGGATTTGAAGCTTGGGATTTACTGAAAATTTCAGTATAAATTCACTTCTAACATCTGTGGTAGAAACAGTGTTATAAATTAACAAAGTGGAACTAATCTGCATTTACATACCTCTTGTTCTAATTTTGAAGGTGCAAATGCTAACGCGCATGACAGAAAAGTGTCACGAAATGACACTTGCGATACATGGATTTGAAGCTTGAAATTCACTGAAAATTTCAGTATAAATGCACCTCTAATATCTCTGGTACAAACAGAATTATAAATTAACAAAGTAGAACTAATCTGCATTTACATACCTCTTGTCCCAATTTTGAAGGTGTAAATTCTAACGCGAATTCATGACAGAAAAGAATCATGAAATGACACTTGTAATATATGGATTTAAAGCTTGAAATGTGCTGAAAATCGTGATATAAATGCCCTATGAATATTCTTAATGTAACAAAAGTTATAAGTAATAAAGCAGAGTAATAGATGTTTGTATATCGAGGTGTCTATTTCGAAAGGTATAAATTTTGGCATAAAATTTATGACAGAAAAGTATCACGAAACTACACTTATTATACGTTAATTTATAGTGTAAGATGTACCAAATATTACTATGTAAGTGCATAATTAATATTTTTAATATAATTCCACTTATGAAATAAATAATCAGTAATATCTGATTTTTTCATGCACAATGACACATTTCAAAGAATACAAAAATCATGACAGAAAAGTATCTCAAAATGGTACTTACTATACATCAATTTATAGTTTAAGGTGTACTGAATATTACTGTATAAATGCACCACTGATATTCTAAACCGAACAAAAGTTAGAAGCTAAAGAGGACTATTACTCAATAGCAAACGGTTCTTTTTGACAGGAGCAAATTCATGACATAAAAGTATTTCAGAATAGCACTTACGCTACATCTATTTAAAGTTTAAAGCTTACCGAAATCGACTACCCAAAGGTTTCATTACTATTCTTAACGCAAAATGGCCGGTTGCCAAATGCAATAAACGATGATTCGTGACTTCGGACACTTTAGGTTTTGCAAGAATACAAAGAGAGCAGTAAACGGAAACGTGGGATCGAACTAAATCTCGGATCAAAGAGGATCAATGATCCGCTCTGTTGAAACTGGTAAATCCATCAGCGTTACAGGGTTAAACCCTAAATACGCGACGCACGCTTAGATTCGTAATACCTAAGACAAGGTTTCCGATCCTAGCCGCTAGTATGCACATCCGAGGCTGATATCACGCATATTACACGTGTTGCAACTATACGTGATCCTGCTGTTAGATCAATCTTGTTCGCTGGTTAATATTGCAGGGTGAATTGAGGATGAGGAATTTCGGGAATTTTGAAATTTAATTATTACGTGGTATTCTTTTGCAACTATGCGCTATTTCATACCATCCTGCATATCGTCACAAATTAAAACGAATGACAAACACAATCGATTTTTATTATGTTTATACATTTTATTACATATGCAATTTTACATTTTTATTACATTTATTCATTTATTACCTTCGTACAGAATTTTTATTATATTTATACATTTAATATATTTACACAAAATTTTATTGTAGTTACATATTTATTATATTCATACATAATTTTTATTACATTTCTACGTATATTACATTCACATACAATTTTTCTTATATTTATACGTTTAGCATATTCACACACAATTTTTATTGTAGTTACATATTTATTATATTCATATATAATTTTTGTTACATTTATTCATTTATTACATTCACTACAATTTTTATTATGTTTATACATTTAGTATATTCACACACAATTTTTATTGTAGTTGTATATTTATTATATTCATATATAATTTTTGTTACATTTACTCATTTATTATATTCACACCCAATTTTTATTGTATTTATGTATTTGTAACATTCCTACACAATTTTGATCATATTTGAACATTTATTAAATTTGTATACATTTATTAATAATTAATGATAATTTGAGTGTTCTGTACGATTGTATAATATATGAATGTATTTCATATTAGGTGTATAATTTATATTAGCCCATCTAATTATCCTTTGCTTCAAAATTGTAGTAATTATAAAATGGGTTCATTGTTAAATTCGATAAATTATATCCATTATTGAATAGATATGAGAAAATATGCCTAGTAATTTGCCCCTCTTCCAAGCGAACTGTCCAATTAAAGGGAATCCGTTAATTAAGCTCGAAAATTTCATGTTAATGCAACAGCCTCGGTCCTCTGCTTCATTAAATAATCCCCTGCGCAGTGTGTTAATAACGTTAATACAAAGTACATGGCTGATACGAGG
The DNA here is from genome assembly GCA_963576845.1 of Megachile leachella. Classification (NCBI taxonomy): domain Eukaryota; kingdom Metazoa; phylum Arthropoda; class Insecta; order Hymenoptera; family Megachilidae; genus Megachile; species Megachile leachella. The sequence continues at coordinate 9,354,480 of OY756251.1, forward strand.
CGTCTGCCTCTTTAACACCTTTAATTGATTAAAGGAAGCGCCTATCGAACCGAACGATCCTATTGTATAATAAAAGGGAGTTAAAATCAAATTTCTGAGAGCGTGTTCTGGTCCAGACAAAATAAATTTCACACGAGTCAAGAGGTTTCCTTCATTCTCATCAAGCTACCCAATTAATTACGTATAATCTTCGAATCGATTCAGTTGTTCTATAGGGAGAGATCCGTTCATTAGCGCAACAACGATAAGTCTGTGTTAACGACGGAAATTAGATTAATCTACTCGTAAAATACACTTGACGTGTTCCTAAAAAGAAAATAGTTATAGGGGAATTACGGGTAATCTATCTAATATACTATTTTTCAGTCATTTTCTATTGAACTTAGAAATAATTGTAAAAGTATTTCTTATGAATAAAAATAATACAAATTCTTGGTTTAAAAATATTGTCTTCTGGAAATTTTGGAATAAGTTTAGCAATTTGTAAGTTTAAATGTTAATCTGTGTTTAATCATATTTTCATATAGCCTTTTTCTTATTTCTATATCAAGTTATATGTAGGTACTTCAAATTTCGCGCCAAAACTAACTCTTCTGTCATTACCCAATATTCGGCAACATTAAAAGCTAGGTATCTGTACACATTATTTAATAAGCATTTAATCACATCTTCATATATTCTTATTTATAGTTCTGTATTTAATTACATTTGGTAGTATACAAGTACTCAAATTTCGCGCCAAAACGACATCTATCAATGCTCAACATCTGAAATAACAATTTGAAGGTAGATATTTCTAATTATTGCTTAGTAGACACGTTTAATCATATCTTTGTATACTTTTACCTATACTCCTTCATTCAGTAATATCTACCGTTCATATATTTAAATTGCGCGCCAAAACTAAATCTATCAGTACCCAACATCTGAAATATCAATTTGAAGCTACATATATCCATTATTATCCAATGAACACAATTAATCGTGTTTTTATATATTCTTATTATATTCATACGTGCAATAACATGTATTATTCTTTATTATAATCAAATTTCGCGGCAAAGCATGCACCAAAGTCCTCCATTAAAGACCAACATTCAAAACCAGAGTTTCTCTGCAGAATATGAAAAAACAGAGTCCATGTAAGCAACATAGGATTGCTTGTATTCTAATCTCTTTCCCCTAAAGGGAAGATAACTGCAATATGAAAAAACAGTGCACGAAACATCGCACTCGGCCGAATTCGAGGAAAGCCCAATCCAGGAGCCACCGTAGGGTCTCCTCGACCCCGTACGTAACCAGTCGCGCTAATAACGGCCGGCACAAAGAAACAGCCACGTAACAGGAAGTTTCTTCGTTCACTCGTTGGGTATTACCGGCACGACGTTGTCGGTGTGTAGCGGTGGTTCGCCGTTGCAAGGCTCAACGTAGATTTGTAGCCTGCAACGAGCACGTTCATCCCCTAAGTCTAACGTCTACTTTGGCCCGGTTATATATGACCAACGGCGGATGCTATATACACTTATCGCGCGCATACGTTGGCCAGCCTCAAATCCCATCGTGCTTTTTGAACGTGAAATATGGAAGCCCCGCGAGCACGCCAACGACTAAACCGACCGCCATACACGGCCCTTTTCGAGGATCTCCGTTCGGGGGAGTATCGCGGGAAATGTAGTCTCTCTGTGCGAACTACGCATGGACAAGAAGGATGAGTAGCACGGATCTGGCCACGGCTTCTTGCGGGATTCCGCGAACGAGCTTTCTATACGACACCGCAACGAAATTGCTCCACTACGTGAGAGCTCCTGCTGCCCGGATTTGACAACTCTGTCGGGATCATTTGGTGGTCGTCGCTTTGTGCTGAGAATTTGATTAACTGGGAATCTGATCAGCTGGGAGTTCGATGGGTTGAGACTTTGATCATCTAACAGTTTGATGAACTGAGAATTTCATTTACTTAGAAATTGGGAATTCTGTGGGAGTCATTTGACAGGGATCACTCTGTAGCGAGAATTTAATCAGATAACTTTGTCAGGATCATCTTATAGCGGTCACTTTTTGTTAAGAATTTGATGAACTCAGAATTCGACAGTTCTATTGATGGGGATCACTCTGCACTGAGGACTTGATTAACTCAAAATTTGATAACTCGGTCACAAATATTTGGTCAGTGATCACTCTGCACTAAGAATTTGATTAAACATGACGAGCTGAGAATTAGATCTGTTGAAAATTCGTCGAGGTAATATTTCAACGCTGAGGGTTTAAAACTAATAACACTGAGTTGAATATATCCACGTTTCAACATTCTGAGTCAGATATACTGAAAATTTGTTACACTAAAAATAAAATAAATTAACAGCTGAACATATTAATGATCTGGACAAACTGAAAGTTTGAAGAGCTGAAAATTAGTTACTTTAAGAATTCGATGCGTTGAGAATTTTGAAACTGGGAACTTCACACGTTGAAACACTCAAGGCGTTGGAAATTACACACGTTGTTAATCCTCTGAGCTGAAAATTCAATGTATTATGAATTCAACGCATTCAATAATTAAATAATTTAACGTACCGTGAATTCCACGTGTTTGAAATTTAACGAGCTTAGAATTTGACCAGCTGAGAATTCAACATATTGAAGATCAGTTAACTATGACACAACATGGGATGAGATGAGTGGATGAGCCTTGTTGAACGAATTTGGTCAATTACATCAATCTTGTTGGTTGATGTATTATATAGCCGAACTGTGTTGAGTTCGGGCTGCTAATTTCGAATCTGGGATGTGATTTCGACCCTTTGGAGAGATATTCCAATGCAAAATTAGAGAGAAATTGCTTCGTGATTACCAGAGACGCTGTAACGTTAACGGTACAACACATCGAACGTAGTATTTGGTGATGATGTGGGTATATAAATATCAACGCTCAATTAACTGAAGTTTTCGGTTTTACTACTTTCTGGGTAATTGCATTTCTGTGATTTTCAATTTTTTACAATCGCACATAATTCGCGACATAACGAATAACCATAGTTATTTTGCACTCAAACATAACCCAAACTTATACATTTTTATTAAATCTAAATATAACCAAACAATTCTTCGGAGAGTATTTAAAAATGTGAATTTGCCCTGTAAACATACGCCCAATCCACAAGTAGCATCAATCAACCTAATTTATGGAGTACTTAAATAATTAGTGCTAGTAGCGTTAGGTGGCAGAGTCTGTGACCGTCTAGTGGAAGTCTGGTCATTCCTGGCTTCCGTTTTTACCCGAATAACCCCGTGGCGGATAGAAAACATTAAACGCGATTCTAAAGGAAGATTCCTCGGATCCATGACGAAGTTACGTAGCTGCAGTGCCGTCGAAACTTTGAAACAGCCTTGCGAAGGGGTACCGTTTACATCAGTAAACCTCTAACAATTTTAATTGCAACAGTCCGGCTTGCGAGGAGAGCCTTAAGGGTTTAACCTCGGCGAAATTCAATTTTGCTGTCAAGCTTGCCCACCTCTTGGGTCGAGTTACTTTTGCATAAGCAACTTTCTTGTGTCTTGAGCAATTTAACAAATAATTAAGAATGCAGCTGAAACATTCGGAATTCTGTACTCGAAATGACTGTTTTGTGAGGCTGCTAACTTTTCGCGGTGAAATTGGATAATGTGAACTGGTATGCGTGGCAATTACGAGTTCCTGAAAGGGTTAAGGGAACTTTTGAGGGACTGTTTTGTGTTTTATAGGTGGAGTTGAACGAAATCAAAGGTATACAAATTGTAAATTTTAAAAAATTTCGATTTGGGTAAATTTTTAGGTATACAAATTACTAAATATTCGTAACTAGTAATTCTCAAATTTTATAGCTTTTAAATTTTTAAATTTCCAAAATTCTAAGTTTGCAGATTTCCAAACCAAACATATAAATTTTTAAATTCTATCATTACTGTTATTTGCAGATTTGTCGATTTGTGAATTTAAACTTGGTATTTCCATATTGCCAAATTACCAATTTTCCAATTACCAAATTGTCAAATTATGAAGCTTTTACCATGCTAAACTACATTGCAATTTTCACGCTTAGAAATAGTTGAAAGTCAATTTAAACGTTAGAAAATAATACACGTAAGTTGTAGATAACACGTTAGTTCGTCACGAGAGAACCGTTTGCTTGATAGCTGGTATTATTACTTGCTGCGAGTTTCACTAATTTATGCTAAACGAACGTTGTCCTTATCGTTAGCAGTAAATAATGCGTGTCTCGACGAGAGAGCTATGCTTTCAGATCCGTAACAATTCGCTCGTGTTGCAATCTGATCTTTGACTGTGTTTGCTGATTATTAGACACGTAATAAATATTTTAAGCGCGCTTGCTTTTTCCGTTACGCTGAAACGGACGTGGTATTTTTGTCACTGATTGCAAGGTAACTGGTTATGTACATGATAAATGTGCTTCCTTCGTGGTTTTCCGGCCTCTATTTTCGAAATCAGCTGTTTTTTCCTGTTTATTTGTAAATTTAACTTTCTGGTTGCGAAATACGTCTACTATATTTATTGACATGCACGTCTTCATACAGGGTGTCTCACAACTCGTGTAGCTCCTGGAAAAGGGTGGTAGAGGACGCGATTCTAAGCAAAATTTCTTTTTGCAAAAATGGGGTTTGTAGCTTCGTTTTTGAGTTATTGGAGTAAAACATGGACCAATCAGCGCGCGAGGATTCGGCGCCAATCGCGGCGCGCAGTCGCGAGAGCGACGCCTTCGAGCATAATGGCCGACTGGGCGTAATCCTGGAGCTCTGATTGGTCCGTGTTTTTGCTTAATAATTCCAAAGCGAAGCTTTACACCCCATTTTCGCAAAGGAAAATCTTACTCAGAATTACGTCCTCTACCACCCCTTTCCGGAAGTTACACGAGTTGTGAGACACCCTGTATATTTATTAATTCTTAGCAAGATTGCCTTTTATCTGTCTTTCTTTTAGGCATTATTTAAGAAAATTAAATAAACATCTATGTACAGTTTTATTGAAGCAACACTATTTTCGATAAAATTTTACGAAGTTATGTGCATGTCTAGTGTTTCTCAAGAGCGTGATATTTTGTACTTCACCTCGTGAAGTACCTGACAGTATATCTCGTGAACCCTTTCGTGCTAGCCATTTTCACGGTTACGAAATTACTAAAAAATACGAGCTAAAGCAAAACTGCGGTAGGTTCGACAGACGGATAGTACCACAACTAATGGTGAGGAGAAAAAACCCGATGCGCATAAAAATGAAAAACTAACGGCTTAATAAAAATTCAAGCGAAAACGTGAATGTACGTGGGCCGTCTTAGGAAGTCAGAATGGAAAAACGTAAATTTACGTGGACTGCACGTTAAGTGTTAAGGAGAACGTAGATCATGTTGGTAGAATATAGTAACGAGACTGTACCTCTTATCTGTTCTCTACTATTCTACTAATTTCGCGTTGTTGTAGTTTTAGTTGGTCGATATCGACAAGCGTTGGTTGATAACGCGATTATGGGAGTGTGTAATCGCTATCATGGTGTTAATTCGATTTTGTTAATTGTAGGTGTAGATTTAGTGGAATGTATTAGTACTGTATGCTTTTCAGTGTAGTTAGTACGTACATCACAGACATAAACATGTACGCGACCTTTTACGTTCATTATTGCTTGTATAGGGACATACGTATGGTATGTTCACTCCATGTACATCGAGTGAATTATTTTCTACCACATTCCTCATTTAACTAAACTAAGATAGCATATTTGATACTTACGTTAAAAAATTAATATCAAAGTCTCGAATCATAAGCATCTAAAAATTTCAAAATCTCAGAACCATATTTCGGAAGACGGTAATTTTTTCGAACTAAAATAAAACCGTCTACATAAAAAATTTATATGTTCTATCATTTGCCGCGATCGATGTCAACATTTAAATTTTACGAATCTCAGCTCCTAAACTTCGCCTAAACTTCTGTACATTTTGGCATTTAATATTCTACTACCTAATTTTAGTCCAAGTGTTCTTGTATATATTTCACAACTTTTGTACACGATTGACCCAGTTTATAATGCATGATTCTCCGTTATAAAATTATACACACATAATTGAAACTAGAAAAGATTATTTTGAATAGAGTTTAAGCTTCTGGCTAGTATCACAAATGACGTCAATTGTTTACGCGTTAGATACCTAAGCATGTTTGTTGTATCACAGACAACGTATCGGTTTGTACATTAATAAGACAAACGTGTTCACGAATGCGTCGGCCATGTGGAATATTTCAGTGAAGTCTAACAAAGGAGAAATATGCGGAAGTACAATGCGGTTGCATCGTATGTTGCATATCGATACATTGCGTGAAAGTCGTGTCACGACTGGGCACATAGTGTTCAACATAGATTCTTTCCTCGTCGAATATATTATACATACTTATTCTGCTTGTAATTCCTAGCTTACAAGGTTTCACGAAAGATCAGTCGTGTTATCATAATACTACATATTGGATTTGTTATCCAGTTCGACGTGACTGGGCGGTAAATTTCGAATCTGTGGCGGGAAAATTCAAATTATGACGGTGAGATATATTGTGACGGTAAAATTAAAGTATTTTGGAATAATTTAAATTATAAGGGTTAAATTATATACTAGGGTGGTAAAATTGAAATGAGGTGGAATAAATTGTTATGGCCGTAAAATTCGTATAGCCTGTGGCGGCAAAATTCAAATCTCTAGAGAAGAGTGAAATCAGGGCGGTAAAATTCGAACTTACTAAGGCGGTAAAATTCAAGTAATGTATTAAATTTATACTGAATATATTTGTATACTAAATTCGTACTAAATGTATAAATATAATACATATGTTAACATACTAAATTTAGAAATGTTCTATAAATATATAGTAAATATGTAAATATATAATTGCAATAAAAAATTGTATAAAAATTGTAATTTATAAATGTAAATATATAAATGTACTAAATAAATATTTTTTCATACTAAATATATCAGCATATCAAACTTGTGCTGAACGTATTAACTTTCTGAATTCATAATAATTATAATATAATACTAAATTAGAATAAAATTTATCTAAAATTCATTCTAAATTTACATTGAACATATAAATATAATATAGTTACACGAAATAAATATAATATAATATAGTTACACGAAATTTGCACAGAACACGTTACTGCAAATTTATACTAAATATGCTAATTAAATTTCTCGTAAAAAAAGAGAGACAATTTTGGGTAAGCTGTTATCAGAAATTGTCAAGATAGTAACACAGATTAATCGTAATTAGTCGTAGTCGTATGCAGCGTCGTCTTAAAAATAAAAAAAGTGTGTAAAGACCCGGTGTTCTACTGTTCCCTTACAAATAGCCTAATTTTAATAATTAGGCTATGCATGAAAACAGCTGTTCTGGAAAGTTTCCGCTTGGCGGACTCGTTCTTTTTACGAAAAATACAGGCACGACGTGTCCTCGAACTGAAAGTTTTACGGCAGCCCATTTCAAATGACTCTTTCCACAGTTTTTGGAATTCTTCGAGCGGAAACGAGCGATTGTTGCTCGTGAATAACTTCGTTAACACGAAAATCTTACTTAGTTTTTAACTAATATCCAAGTCTGCTTTACACGCTATTACCGAAAGCAATTTCGTTAAAAAATTAACGTAATTTCCGCGAACTTTCGAGTGCATGTTCCAGAGATTTTGCATATGGAGAAGGAAGCTGTGGCGAACATTTTTAAAACGATCGCGATATTTTGTGGGGTTGCTTCAGGAATATTGATATGATAATAGGGAGTGGAAACTATGCATTTGATATTTAAAATGGTGAAATTTGAAATTTGGAAATTATAAGATTGTTTTATTTGAGAATTTCAGTGTTTGCTAATTTCGAGGTTGTTTTATTTGGGACTTTGAGTATTTAGAAATTTGGGAATTTTTGAAGTTTGGAAGAATGGAGCTTCCAAGATTGAAAAATTGAAATTTTGAGAATTTGGAAATTTAAGAATTTGAACATTTTGAAATTTGGGAATTTGAGAATTTACAACCTTGGAGGTTTCAAGATTGAAAAATTGAAATTTTGAGAATTTGGAAATTTGAGAATTTGAACATTTTGAAATTTGGGAATTTGAGAATTTTCAACCTTGGAGATTTCAAGATTAAAAAATTGAAATTTTGAGAATTTGGAAATTTAAGAATTTGAACATTTTCAAATGTGGAAATTTGAGAATTTACAACCTTGGAGGTTTCAAGATTGAAAAATTGAAATTTCGACAATTTGGAAATTTGGAAATTTGAGAGTTTGAGAATTTAGAAGTTCGGAGCTTCCAAGATTGAAAAATTAAAATTTTGAGAATTTGAACATTTTGAAATGTGGGAATTTGAGAATTTACAACCTTGGAGGTTTCAAGATTGAAAAATTGAAATTTTGAGAATTTGGAAATTTGGAAATTTGAGAGTTTGAGAATTTAGAAGCTTGGAGTTTCCAAGATTGAAAAATTGAAATTTTGAGAATTTACAACCTTGGAGGTTTCAAAATTATAAAATTGAAAATTTGAGAAATTAAAAATTTGAAAAGTTGGAAATTTGGAAAATTCTTAAATTTGAAAATGCAAAGGCTTATGAACTGAGCTGTAACAGCTTCTAATAACCAAAAATTGTCTTCTTCCCATAAATTACCACTTCCAAAAATCTCTATCGCAATATTTTTTCGATACACGAAAAACACAGTAAACTAGAAAGAGTAAACTATCGTAAACTAAAAGAGTACCTATCAAAGACAACAAAAATCATACTAATTAAAAGATTAGGTTCAGAAATGAGATGCATATCGCCGCTAATATTCAACCGTGCCAATCAAGACTGTTAATTACCATATTCAATTTCTGCCTGATACTGGACAATGAATATAAAAACCGTAACACGACGTAGTAATTTCAGCTTTGCGTACGCTCTCGCCATAATTAATTAGATCCGTCAGCCTGGGACCTAATTGAAAATCTAATTTCCTTTAACTAGAAGTACAACATCGTTAAGCGAGGTGTCAGTGAACAGCAAACAACCTGCAACAACAGTGAAAGTATCGGCAAATGCCAGAAACCTAAGAGCTCCGCGTCGTTCTTGACACTTTAATTAATATATACGAGGCGGACGAAGCCACGCATATTTCGAGATAGAGAAACCGGAAGAAAAGGAAATCCTTGTAATACTACTATGTTATGTACTACTAACTACGTACCGAACAAAACATTTCTGATAAATGAATCCACCGCTCGTAAAAAGGGTACTGTTCGAACTTGCTTCTGCTGCGAAGTCTGTAGATATATTGTGTTTTGTTCAAACATACTGGTGATTTAGCTCGTTTATGTTTGATGTGTTGATTGTTTAAAGCAATTTTAAAATTCACTTGTTAATTGACAACGCATTATTAAGTTTACGTATTGACTGTTGAGTGCATTGTACAATGCGATTCTAAACTGTACACGTTGACTTTCGAGTGCATTATTAATTTTAAGCGTTGATTATTTCACGCAGAGTCAATTTTACACGGGGATTATACAATGATTGCAAATTTCGTGCGCTGAGAGATGTATAAGGCGTTGACCAATTGATACGTTTTTAATTTGACGCGTTGATCTATTGTTGCGCTGTCAATTTGACGTGTTGATAATTTGTTGCGTTGACAATTCTATGCGTTTGTAATTTGTTGTGCTGTCAATTTGACGCGTTGATAATTTGTTGCGTTGACAATTCTATGCGTTTGTAATTTGTTGCGCTGTCAATTTGACGCGTTGATAATTTATTACGCTGGAAATTTGACGCGTTATTAATTTGTGTAGCGTTGTCAATTTGACGCGTTGCTAATTTGTTTCGTTGACAATTCTATGCGTTTGTAATTTGTTGCACTGTCAATTTGACGCGTTGATAATTTATTACGCTGAAAATTTGACGCGTTATTAATTTGTTGCGGTGTCGATTCGATGCGTTGATAATTTATTACGCTGAAAATTTGACATGTTGAAACTTTATTGCGCTGTCAATTTCACGCGTTGATAATTTATTGCACTGATAATACAACGCGCTGTTTACTTTATGCTTCATGTAGAGTTCTCTTCATCTTTCTTATAATTAATAAGAATGTAACAATTACTACATACATAATTCTTTCTTATTCATTGTAAATACATATGCAATCTACTAAAGACGCATCCTTTCAGTACCCAAAACAGAGTTTCTTGTACATCTACGATCTAATCAGTAAATTATTCAATTCATTATCCGAACTAGAACATATTTTCTCAAAATTTCATTATCAACATACGCGTAACGCGTTACATATTTTCGTTCCTAACTGACATACGATTTCCATTCCTCATCCCCTATTTCGGAACATAAATTCCTGTCATGTTTCGTGATGAGCGACTACAATCGCTCATAGTACCCAGCGATCACTTCGTGACGAGCGATTATAGTCGTCCACAGTAGCGAAAGGGGGTTAAAGGCGAATGTATAATTACGCGAGATAGTACTTCGAAAAAGGAGAAGCGTGTAATAATAGGATTTTAATGTATGATCGTCTGCACGGTGAAGCGGGCTAATGACATGACAGAACATCGAAAATTAAGAGGCAAATTTTGGAATTAGCTGTTACTGACACGAAGCTTTTATGCATGTTTCAGAGGGACAGCTCTACGCCGCGACTGTGGCCGACTTTTCTGGCGGAGAGCCGCTGATTCACAGAGAAAAAATCCGCACTGAGCGCTCGGATTTGAATCAACTGAACGGTAATGGAATTCGAATTAATTACGTTATGCTACACATATTAATCTCTTAGAAACTATAGTGACTTTCGCGACTCTGTAAAACAACTATAGTGGCTGGTACCGAGTAGTTTAACCACCGGACACCTCTTTGCACGAATGTTATTGGAAACATTTGAAAATTATTTTGTGAATTTTCGAAGAAAGTAAATTATCAAAGTTAAAGTATATCTTTGAGGAAAATAATTTAATCGTGAAAAACTTCATTCCAATTCGCTTTGAGAACAGCATTGTCACACATTGTAGTTTGCGTAATTCAATCTCTGCAGAGAAGCAGCGTGAAGTTCAGCCTAAGAGGTTAATATCTCGTTCTGAGCAACTCAGTGTCTCTACTGCAGTTATTTCTTATTGTCGGCGGCTGTTTGCTTGCACTCTCATCGATTTATCGATTTGTAATGTAAATTCGTTCGGTTAAACTTAATGCGTCTTCTTCATTTGACGGGAGTTACGATAAATAGCTTTGACAGATTTAAATTAAATTCTGATTGCTTCATTATTATTGCGGTCGATATTTCAACGGGTGAAATAAAGAATGCTTGAAGAAGAAATATGAAAGGGTGAATTTTCAGTTGTTAATATTGATTATAGTAGCATTGAATTTCAGGGATATTTAGAGATGGGTTGAAAATTTATAGAGAACTTAGGAAGATAAGTAAGTGAATCTAGAAAAGGAACCTAAAAATTTTAGAATGTAAAAATATGTGAATTTAATTATTTGAAAATTTAAAAATTCCAAATTTCATGAACCTAAAGTATAAAATAAAAATTTGCAAAATGAAAATTTAATACTCTTAAAAGTTAAACATTTAAAAATGAAAAATATGAAAATTTCACTGTTTATTCATATTTGAGTTCTCTGAAATAAATAGTGATTGCATATGTGAGTACACTGTTGCACATACACACACGCACTATTTGCAGAGGGTCAATTGTAACGCAGATAAATGTGTTTTAATTTTGAAATATTAATAAAAGAGAGATACGGTCAGTATTTGATTGTAACAAGTAGAAAATTGTATCAAACTAGGTACTCGATTTAAATTCATTTCCCGTTTGATCGAAACATTTGATATTTATTTAATCGACATTTTAATGGAAACTCGCCGCGTCGACACAATTCAGCAAATTTCCATTCTGTTTTTGAACGGTTATATTTCTCCATCATAACCACGTACACGTGTATCCCTGCAAAATTCACCAAAAAGTGGTTTTATTTATTTATTGCATTTGATACACGTTGTTCGTGCTATATGGTAGATGATGCGGAACGATGTAAGGAAGCGTTGTATAAATTACGCGAAATCGCGAGCATGGAAAATCTGATATTTCATCACATGAAAATATCAGGGAATAGCAATTATGGTATATCAATTTAAAGGTTAAAACTTGGTTAAAATATTACGTAAATGACTCTATAATATTTCTAGTTTTAAATGGCAGATAATTAATTATAAGTAATACTGTTATTGTAGTGTAGTACCTAATTTTAGAACATAAAAATTTTACAAAAATTTCATGACATAAAAGTATCACGAAATGGCACTTATAATACATTAGTTTAAAGATTAAAGCTTGATGAAAAGCACTACATAAATGCCCCATTAATATTCTTAACACAAAATGTTCAGAGTTCAGAAGTAACCAACACTGTTATTGTACTGTATCAAGTAAGTTGTTTTAGTACGTAAATTTTCTACGACAATTTCATGACATAAAAGTATCACGAAATGAGACTTATGGTACACCAATTTAAAGCTTTAAGCTTGGTGAAAGGCACTATACAAATGCCCCATTAATATTCTTAACACAAAATGTCCTGTGTTCGTATGTAACCAATACTGTTAGGCAATATCAAATATCCAATTTGGAGACAGAGAAGGTGCAAAGAGATTTCATGACATAAAAGTATTAGATAATTGCACTTATGATATATCAATTTAAAGCTTAAAACCTAATAAAGAATACCACATCAACACACCAATAATATTCTTAATAAAAAATAGCTTATAATTAATTATAATATATACTAACGTGTTATTGTGTCAAATGTTCACTCTGGGGCGTAAATAATCTAATATAATTTCATGACATAAAAGTGTCGCCAAATGATACATGTCATATACAGAAGTTTAAAATTTGTTAAAAATATTGCCATAATCGCCCAATTAACATTCTTCATATAAAGTGTCCAGTTCTTTATTGAAACAGTGAATCAACCAATTTATTTTTGCTATGCAGTATGCTGCAACTGACAGCCATTCATTTTGTGCTAAAATTATCAAAGAATCCTTTATGCAATCGTTTTCTATTATCCTTTAGCTTTGAATTGATGTAGCACAAGTGCCATTCTGTTATACTTTTATGTCATGAAATGTCATCTGAAACTCAAGTTACAAAATCATGTATTATACGACAACTTGTTACTTAATTAAGCTTCAGTTACACGTAACAATATAAAATTTTCAATGAATCCCTTATGTAATTGTTTTCCATTATCTTTTAGGATTAAATTGATGTGGCATAAGTACCATTCCGTGATACTTTTATGTCATGAAATCTTAAACTTTGAGTTCCATTATCAGTTACTTGATGTATTATGACAACTCGTCACTTAATCAAACTTCGATTATACATAACAGAAAAAGAATATCAACGAATCTCTTACACAGTTGTTTCCCATTGTCCTTAACCTTTAAATTGATATAGCATAAGTACCATTCCGTGATACTTTTATGTCATGAAATCTTAGACTTTGAGTTCCATTATCAGTCACTTGATGTATTATGACAACTCGTCACTTAATCAAACTTCGATTATACACAACAGTGAAAAAATATCAGCGAATCTCTTACACAGTTGTTTCCCATTGTCCTTAACCTTTAAATTGATATAGCATAAGTACCATTCCGTGATACTTTTATGTCATGAAATCTTAGACTTTGAGTTTCATTATCAGTCACTTGATGTATTATGACAACTCGTCACTTAATCAAACTTCGATTATACACAACAGTGAAAGAATATCAGCGAATCTCTTACACAGTTGTTTCCCATTGTCCTTAACCTTTAAATTGATATAGCATAAGTACCATTCCGTGATACTTTTATGTCATGAAATCTTAGACTTTGAATTCCATTATCAGTTACTTGATGTATTATGACAACTCGTCACTTAATCAAACTTCGATTACACATAACAGTAAAAGAATATCAACGATTCTCTTACACAGTTGTTTCCCATTGTCCTTAACCTTTAAATTGATGTAGCATAAGTGTTATCTAATACTTCTATGTCGAAATTGCCTCAACCATTCTAATAATTTTAATTCTGTTACAGGTCCAAATTTCGTCAGCTCATTCGCCTACGAGGAATACGTCTTCTTCTTCTACCGCGAAACAGCGGTAGAATACATGAACTGTGGCAAGGCAAGTATCCAACTAACAAAAGCCTCCATCCAAACGATGCTCTCCACTCAATTTTCACGCATCGTAAAATTTCTGCCCTCCACGTTGTGCTGGTGACACAATGGAACAAGACGTTCGCAAAGAAAAAGAGGATCGAATGATAGGATCGTTGAAGATCTTGTCGTTTGTGTTTTAGGCGGTGTACTCGCGAGTGGGTAGAGTGTGCCAGCACGACAAGGGCGGACCTCATGCGTTCAGCGACAGATGGACGAGCTTCCTGAAAGCGAGGCTCAACTGTTCTGTGCCCGGCGAATACCCTTTCTATTTCAATGAAATACGTGAGTATGCCTGCATGTACACATCCTATGTACACGTGTGTTGGCCGCTCGTAAGTTCGCTATATGACGTTTGCCAGGGTTCCCGTTCGAGTGCACTTCTCTTTCGGTCCTTGTACCGGACAGGGAAGGGGTCGTACTCGGACTACCTTGCTCTGCCTTGGGGTACACGACTGGTCAACATTTTTCGAAACCCCACTTAATATCTATAATTGACAATTTCTAAAACCACATACCCGAAAATATTCAAAATCATAAATTCTCAAGTTTACAAATTCCAAAATTTTCAAACTTCACATTCTGAGATAACTATAATCTCCTGCATTTGCAATTTCAATTCTTGCACCATTGATGGCAATATAGCGAGATTATCGATGCCAGTTGGCGCGAACGAGGGCACTCGTGCAGGCCACTATACAATTGCCCATCATTGTTCTAGATTCGATGTTTCGTATCGAGAATATTTCTGTCTCTATAAGTGGTTTGATTAGAAGCAATTGATTGGTTTTAACAGCCGTATCGTGACGTGCAATTATGACTTAACGATAAGGTGACGGGGAAAACGGATTTGATTGTACGTTCGATCGCGGACCTCATCCAATATCCATTACACTCCTCTTTGCCCTTTTCCGTCGTTCTATGCTTTCTGCTCAGCAATTTCACGTTGCTGACCCACCGATTTCGTTTCTACGGGCTTTTTCGTCCGGCCAAACTAGTTCCCCTTATCACCGCCACTTATTGCATTATCATTCCGACGGTCGTAGGACCCCGTACTTTGCTTCGTCGATTTTCTATCTTTCTGCTGCGTCATGCAAATAACAAATTGAACGGTAAACGATATTTCTTTGTTGAATACCCCGTTCGCGGATCGATCAGCGAACCGTGAACGATTTTAAAGTTCAAGAAATTAATTATATACCGTAACAGTTTTGCATACGGACGCTTCATTGATCGTCTGATCAAGGTGCCTAATTATACATGAACTTTATTCACTTGATTATGAATAAATTATACGTGCACTGGAACGATAATGTCTATTCAAACGTGAAATTTATGCAGATGAAAAATTTAAAAAACATGTGTTTCGTTTATAATAGCTTTTAGTGAAGTATTCGTGGAATTTTAATATATAAAATGTGCGCGGTAGGTAACCTTGCGCAGTAATCATGCGCAGTAGTTAACCTTGCGCAGTAATCATGCGCAGTAGGTAATCTTACGCAGTAGTCATGCGCAGTAGGTAACCTTGCGCAGTAATCATGCGCAGTAGGTAACCTTGTGCAATTATTATGCGTAGTAGTTCACCTTAGACAATAATTGTGCGCAGTAAAGTTTATTACGCATTATTGCAATACAATGTGAATTTTTTCTATTGTCCACTGCGCATGTATTTAACATTCAAGATCACAGTCAAGGACATTATTAGACTACTGACATTTTTAGAAATAAATATAGACATAGTGAAATAACTTTGACAATTTGAAAATTAAAGTAAAAGATCAAAATTAAAATGGTTATGAATCGTTAAAACGACTTATGAATAAATTATGTATATTTCGTATCCTACAATATAGAAGAGTATCAAGTGGCGGGAGAATTTGAAAATGATCTACCTTAAGTTAAAACGGTCTATGAATAAATTGCGTATAATATTTTATATCGTTTGAAAAGGGAGTTTGAAGTAGTAAGCGGGAAGATTTATAAATGAATTTCTACCTTAAAGTCTATCATTTACATGAGATCGAAGGAGAGTTTATATATTAAATTCGCAGTGTCGAATACACGTTCCCGTTGGAACAATAGTTTTCTGTCAATCGACAGAGTCGAGTTTGATCCTCGTCAAACATAGTCTGCAGACGAGTTATTAAAACTGTTCGATTGTATCGTTGTGTTTTTAACACCGGAACGGGCTTCCATTTTCAATGGCCATCCACGTGGATATCTCGTGTCATAAACAAAGTTTTTAATCAACGAATTTCCAAAGTCCGTCGAAGAGGGTCAAGAGTTAATTCAACAGCTATATACGAACGGAATGATGAATTTGTTGTGACAGCCACTGGCAACGATGGAGTGCCATTAAACTGTTTACCGAAACGTTTACTGCGCTTAATTGACGCGAATATCTGGCACGAAATGAAGACTTTTTTTATGAACTCGTGTCACAGGAAAAAAATGTTAATTGTTCTATTAACAACTTCGCCAAGCGCAATTTAAAGTTCATTAAAGTTTGGAGGGTTCAAACTGTATCACGATTTCTGATTGTTCAATTTTATTTTTATTCGACTTTCCTTCGTTTATGATTTTGCTGAATATCGATGAGTTTATTTATAAATTATGATTTTGAATGTTCTTTCGGGGATTTTCTCTTCGATATCGCAGCTCTCGCAAAAAGTTATTAAATGTAACAAAAAAATAAATGTTGTTTTTGACGGATGATTGGTGTTTTTACGATGCACCAATTTGTTAACTAAAACTGTATCGACGCAGGTAGCCAGTAGATATTCATTTTATCAGAAATAATTTCACAGAGATAATTGAAAAACTGCATGTGTTTGCAAACGAAATCAGTTGAACGTAAAAGTGTTCAATTAAACGTATTGAATCCTGCGTTCAAATAAGCATTTCATTTTCCGTCGTCGAAATACTGATGAGAGGAATTCACTGATTGTAATATTAATAAGCATATTTCATATCAATTGTTATGTATGAAACTTTTTAATGATAAAATGAAAGTCTGAACGAAATGACCGGAACAGTATTAATTGTGCCAGTATTTTCTGTCGTGTTTCCTGAGTAAAATTCTTTCGCAGGCACAGTTTCATTCTGTATCCAACAAGCGAATAAAATCAGAAATAGTCTAATGGACACCTTTAGACGCAAATACACTCTTCTTAAAGTAAATTAATAATTGCAAGACGCTAATAAAGTAGCTATTTATTAGAAGCTAATAAATCCTGAAGAAAATCCCTGAAACGTAAGCCTCCACTTTAACTTGACCCCGAGGAAGAAATACTACTCATTTATTTTAACCGATAACTTGGGAGGTAAATGGGGTCAGTCTGATCTCTGCCATTTGAAGAACACTTCTGCTCTTAGTCTGAAATATGTACTTATACAAAATAGATGTGGTTAGAGTTAGTAATGTATCACTACTGCACCACCTCGTGCACTGCTTCAAATAATCATGGTTTACCTTTGACTTTATCTCACACTTGATAACTCAGTGAAGACAATTTAAACATCGACAACTGAGACAAATCGATCCTCGGGAAAGAACGTTGAATATTTCAGTATCGAGAACTCACCACTGGATCTGAAGTGATAACTCAGGATTCAGCGATAGCAGTCTGATGACTGGACATCAAGAATTCACCTGATCACCTGATTTCAGAGATTTGCTACAACTCACAAAATAAGGACAGAACAGCTCTGTTTTTAATAAAAGGATGAAAATGATTGAAGATAGAAATGGTTGAGTTTGCATGTGGAACAGCAGTAATAATAAATTCACCTTTGACCTTATCGAATAAGGAATACGTTTGGTTCCTAAACGGGACAACCTAGAAATTAAATAGATACGTAAGCCAATATGTCAAATTTATTCTGGGATAGTTATTTTATCCGAAGACCAGAATTCGTTATGAATACTACTCTCGTTTCTTGTTTGCTAACTTTGAAAGAATATTTTAATTGAATATAAAACCAGGAACACATCTGTTAGTTTTGAATAGTTATTTAAAGATGTAGAATAGAGGAATGGTACTACTTCACATGGTGATTGTAATTGTAACTTTGACCTTGCTTTAAAGGAGATATATGAAGCATTACAGTGAGATTGACTGTCATTTTGTTTTCTCTAAACTGTTATTTTATCTCTTAACGTATGAAGCATTACAGTGGGATTGGCTGCCATTTTGTCTCTTATATATAACTGAATAAGGATATCTTGATCTTTGAGATGGGTATTAAAGACTCATTAACTATTAGCATCTATCATTGATTTGCTAGAGAGGTTGGGAGAAGTACTTATTTATGTAACTCAAGAAACATTTGATTAGTCTAGTCTCCAATATTGGAAGAGTACCTTGTTCTTTTTTTTAAAACACCTATGAATAGATGTAGATAGATGGTTTCTATCAACTGATCAGTTGTAGATCTACCTATGATATCTGCAGAAAGTAGAATGCTGGTCTAATCCCTAATACCTGAATAGTACCTTTGCTTTTTTTAAACACCTATAGAAAGCAGATGTAGACAGAAGCTCCCATCCTATCAGCAGATCCATATAATCTAAAATAACTTGTAACACTTGTAAAGGTACCTGAATAGTACCTTTGCTTTTTTTAAACACCTATAGAAAGCAGATGTAGACAGAAGCTCCCATCCTATCAGCAGATCCATATAATCTAAAATAACTTGTACACTTGTACATCTACCTTTGATCTCAAGAGTGAAATAATTGCTCACATGTCTGCTTACCGAATAAGGAAATAGAAAGTTAACCAAATCCATAGAGACGCATAATCTGAAAAACTACTCATTTATTTGCTCCTCCAAGAAAGAAGTACAAGTTTTCAAGTCCCTAATACCTGGAGTAGCCTTTTTACTAAAGTATAAAGAACGTGAAGGTACATCTGCATTGTGCAAGAGTCAACATCCTAAAACACGTAGCGGAACAGTTATCCAAAATACGTAACAGAATCAATGAACCCCAAAGAACACCCCGTAGCATCCCCTCGTGGTGGGAGCGTGTCGCGGTGCATGGCTGCCAGATAGGTATTCAACGGCACGTTCAGCGGTTTTCGGTTTCTCCGTGTGCTTCGTCACTCGATAAGTCGCTTCGGTTGCCTATGGAGCAGCGAAATGAACCAGCAGCTTCGAGTGCGGAACACAATGGCTGCTCAGCGTCGACCCGCAGGATCGAACGCCGGTTAGACAGAGACAGGGAAGCACATAGGGTCGATGGTGGTGGCTGGGTTGGGAGAGGGATGTGGCTGGTTCTCGTATAAACGTAGAATATTGTCGCCGCACATCGAACTGAAATCCCTATCCGGCCGAAGGAAAGTTGGCTACGGTCCAGCTGGTTTGAGCCGACGGTGGATCGTTGCCAAATCGCAGGTCCGGGGCTTGCTATATCCACCGATTGCTCGGACAACCTACGTTCCCCACCTCCATTCGACGTCTGTCTCGTCCTACGAACCGGCACCGCCACCCTACACCCCTCTGCCCTTTCCAGATGACGACCGGCCTAACGCTGGAAGAAAAAATGTCCGATGCTCGATCCAGAGCCCGGGGAAATGTAGACGGACTGCTGGGTAAAATGCTTCGCGGGGAAATGAACTGATGGGCGGTGGAAAAAGAACAGCTGGGAACATCACCTTGCCAACCAACTGGGATCTCTCGGCTGGGATAGGACGTCTCTATCGTCATGGCTGATTTTTTGCTTGTCGACGTTTATGGGATACGTTTGAAACTAGTTTTAAGGATAAATGTGTACGCTTTGTTTTGTACTACTGTGGGAATAATAGGTTTTTGTAGAGTTAGTTCTAGTCTTTGGAAGGCTAAGGGTACTTTGTTAGGAAAAATTACATAGGAAAAAGGAGATGGTACTGAATTAAAATACAATACTTGAGAATTATTTATCTAATAAAAATAGCAATACAGGGGAAAAGAGATAGCATAGTTCGTTGCAATGCATGGAAACTATTTTCTGAGAGAGAAAACAAAATGGCGGCTAATCATACTGTGATACTTAAAAATTTCTAATTAAAATAGCGATATATATAGATTAGACAGTATTAATACTTGATACTATCTTTTCAGACAAAATGGCGATTTGAAGATAACAAAACGGCGGCCTATCGTGCTGTAATAGCTGACAATTACAATTGTAGTAAAAATAGCGATGTAAGGATTAGAAGGTGCCACGATTCATCGGTATAATACTTAAAACTTCCTTCTGAGAGAAGATGGCGGTTTGGAGAAAATAAAATGGCGCCCAATCGCAGTATAACACTTGATAATTACATTTACAGTAAAAATAACGAGATAAGGATTAGAGGATACCACCGTTCATCAGTATAATACTTGAAACTATCTTCTGAGAGAAAATGGCGATTTTGAGAAAACAAAATGGCGGCTAATCATACTCTTATACTTGAGTACTACTTCTCTAATTAAAATAGCTATATAAAATAAGGACGGTGCCATGATTTACATCGAATTACCACGCGCGGGAATTGCATCGCGTCGAATTACCACGCGCTGAAATTGCAACGAATCCAATTACCACACGCTGGAATTTCAACGCATCGAATTACTACGGATCGAATTACCACACGCTGCAATTGCAACGCATCTAATTACTAATCGCTGGAATTTCAACGCATCGAATTACCACGCGTTAGAATTGCACCGCATCGAATTACCAAGCGCTGGAATTCCAATGCATCGAATTACCACGGGTCGAATTACCACGCGCGGCAATTGCAACGCATCGAATTACTAAGCGCTGGAATTTCAACGCATCGAATTACCACGCGTTAGAATTGCACTGCACCGAATTACCAAGCGCTGGAATTCCAATGCATCGAATTACCACGAGTCGAATTACCACGCGCGGCAATTGCAACGCATCGAATTACTAAGCGCTGGAATTTCAACGCATCGAATTACTACGGATCGAATTACCACACGCTGCAATTGCAACGCATCGAATTACCAAGCGCTGGAATTCCAATGCATCGAATTACCACGGGTCGAATTACCACGCGCTGCAATTGCAACGCATCAAATTACTAAGCGCTGGAATTTCAATGCATCGAATTACCACGCGTTAGAATTGCATCGCATCGAATTACCAAGCGCTGGAATTCCAACGCATTAAATTACCACGCGTGAGAATTGCAACGCATCTAATTACCAAGAGCTGGAATTTCAACGCATCGAATTACCAAGCACGGGAATCGCAACGTATCAAATTTCCACGCGTCGAATTACCACGTACTTGCAACCTACTTTTTTATAAAAATGTCGGCGTAAGGAGATGGCCACAATACTTTTATAAGGAAAATAATACCATAGAAGAAAAACATTATTAATCACTACAACACTCGGGAATTATTCTTGTAGAAAAACTATCACTAATTCATCAATACTTTCTTATTCTCAAAATAACATCTCCATCACTCATAATAATTTCGACTGTGAAAATGTAGTAATTACAATGCTACTGTTAATTAGAATATATTAACCAAAAACATGATAATATTCTGGCAATAAATGTAAACAACCATTTTAGAATATTAAAATACCAGATACCAGAGGAATGTATACCAATTTTAAAGAATGTAGTGCGTAAAATTGCATACCATCCTCCATTTATTTAATTATATCCTGAACAAGAGGTTCTGTACCGTTGAAATCATTCATTAGAATGTTCCGTTGAAAGGGTATCGTTCCGTAATTAAAATGCGAAGGTTTTGAAAAACAGTGAAACATTAAATTGGGAAAAACAACGCGTAGAAAGAAATTTCATCTGCGGAACGTAGCAGGAAATACGGTGGAAATGTCAGAATGAAATTCCGAGAAATAAGTAATTCCTCGTGAACGCTCGTCAGTATATACTCGAAGTCAATTTCAAACGATCCTCGAGCGCGTGTTTTGACCCATTCGTGAAAACACACGTCCGGAGGGCTTAATAAACTCGAGCTTTATAGCGTATTAACTTCGGTGCCGGGCTTATTGAAATTAATCCGTTTCCCTTTAAAAGAAAAACCCGTGGAACAAATAGCTGAACGAACGATGCTTCGTGTATCGTGATTAAAAACATCGCCGCGGGTCATACAGCATCGATCTGCCTTACTCTGCTGGATGGGGAATCGGCTTCTTATTGCCTCGTTTTGTCGTGTTTCGTTTCGACAACCATGCCACGATTAGTTCCGAACGATTCGACAATCAGAACAGTGGGATTAACGTACTTTACATCGTATTTGCAAGTATTTGTATAAATACCTCGCGAAAGAAATCGGAATTGTTTCTGCGTTTAAACGGTTTCGTTTTGTTCTCATTCTACAACCATTTTCTACCTTTTGAACGCTTTTCGAACATTCGTATGTAATAGCTTATTTAGGATTGTTATTGTAAATTACGTTATTAAGAATTACATTGATAAAATATTATTTAGAATTACATTGATGAATTACGTTATTTAGAATTATATTGATGAATTACATTTTTTAGAATTATATTGATGAATTACGTTATTTAGAATTACATTGATGAATTACGTTATTTAGAATTACATTGATGAATTACATTATTTAGAATTACATTGATGAATTACGTTATTTAGAATTACATTGATGAATTACGTTATTTAGAAATACATTGATGAACTACGTTTCTTAGAATTACATTGATGAATTGCATTATTTAGAATTATATAAATAAATACAATTTACGAATATCATTTTATTGTAAACGTCATTTACAACGTTATTAAATTATTATACATTGTTATTCAGTAGAGAACTATGATTAAATTACACGACAGAGTATGAAAACAACAAATATTATTGGAATATCGAATATGCATAACGATATCATACGTATATGATTATTGAAGTTATATCAAATTCAGGAGAATAGTAATATTGTTTGTTTGCACTACTGCTCATCAAATGTATCAGTTTCAACCATTTGCAAACAGAATTGACAAATGATATTGAATACTAATTTCCTTTGGCCAAAAACTCTCTTCAATGCAATTATAATTTCAACATACGTTTATTATTTTTTTGCAAATTATTATTCTTCTCGATTTGACTTTTCTTTTAAACAATTTATATATATACAGTGTCAGTCTTAAATTATGCAGTTCCATTTTTAAATTTATTTTGATGCTCTCAATTTTTAATTTAGTCGTGCAGTTCCAACTTAAAATTCATTTCTACAATTTCAGTTTAAAGTTTATTTGTTTATTTTTCACTTTAGGATTTATTTAGCTGTTTTCAACTTAAAATTTATTTATATAATTTCAATTTAAAATTTATTTATACAGTTTCAACTTAAAATTCATTTCTACAATTTCAGTTTAAAATTTATTTGTTTATTTTTCACTTTAGGATTTATTTAGCTATTTTCAACTTAAAATTTATTTATATAATTTCAACTTAAAATTTATTTATACAGTTTCAACTTAAAATTCATTTTTACAATTTCAGTTTAAAATTTATTTGTTTAGTTTTCACTTTAGGATTTATTTAGCTGTTTTCAACTTAAAATTTATTTATACAATTTCAGTTTAAATTTATTTATACAGTTTCAGTTTAAATTTATTTATTCAGTTTCAATTAAAAATTTATTGACACAAGTATAGTACAATCTACAATGTATCACATGTTACTAGAGGCTGTTGCAATAAAATGTACATGTACTTTATAAATACTTTATAATTTAAAATCCACAGAGAAATTATTTAAATAATTGCAAAGAATATCTCTCCACCATAATTACTTTCTGTGAATTTACAAGAAAACGAGAGGTAAAGATTTCCGAATAATAGCCATCGAATTTGTCTCCGTAGAGAAATAAAATAACGAAAGCGACGGGAAATTGAATAAAATCGTGACGGCGAACAGATGACATTTACGAAAAGTTAAACATCGGCAAGTTTCTCCCAGGAGGGAAACACGTTTCGAAAGTGAATCGTGTCCAAGCGGAGAAACGTAAAACGCGTCTCGGAAGAGCGTTAAACAGAATCGTGTAATTAGAAATTCGAAAGGGTGAGTTTCGGAAGTGATCAGCGTGGCGGAAATGCAACGACTTCGCGAGTGCAAATTGTTGTTCGTTCTCGTCAAAGCCGGTAGAACAGCCGCTTTTACGAAGTACCATCCCGCTTACGAGAGCAGTTTCTAGTAAATACTCTGCTTGCTTTAATAAAGCTGCGGATCCTTGATCACGAAAACACTCGAGCAGATGAATAGACAGCCAAAGTTGAGAACGTGCCAATATTTCAGGCCCCTTTAATGCCCGTCTAATTGCAATCTCTTCCTCTCCACCTTTTTTAAAGGGTGCTCTTTTTTATTGCACACGGTTGGGTATTTATCGCGTTCATGACGGTGATATGTACTGTGTACCGTATTCAGATTATGTTCCTTCGATTTTTAATCTTTAGTTGTTGCGTTTCATGAATTTTTATTATTCAGATTTTTATGTTCGTATTTTCACGAATTTGGAATGTTCAAATTTACATATTTAAATTTTCATATTTCTCAAATTTTAAATATTCATATTTTTCATAGATTTCTGAAAATTTCAAGCTAAATTTTAAGTGTTTCAATTTTTATATTTATTCAATCCTAAATGTTGTAATTTGCATATTTATCAAATTTCGAATCTTCAAATTTATATTTTATCATTTTCCAGGTTATTAATATTTAAATTTCTATATTTCTCAAATTTCAAATATTTGAATTTTCATATTTTGCAAATTGTTGACATTTTTAATATTCAGATTTTCTAAATTTCAAACATACATATTTGCATATCTGGAAATTCAGATATAAAATATCTGCTTTTTAAATTTTATTTAAAATATTAAAACTTGTAAACTAAATGAATCTAGAAGTAAAAGATATTGAAAAATACATGAACGTAATACACAAAGAATGTGAACCTCCATAAATCAATAAACGTCCAAGTTAAATATGCAGCGATGATAAAAGTTCAAAACGAAATAATAGTTTGAGACAGATTTAGTAGCTTAAAGACGCGACCTGGAATAAAAATCGTACATATCTTTTGTGGAGTCGACAGAAGAAAAGTTTACGGTAAACTTTTGGTCAAGGGTGTTTCCTTTCCAAATTCATGAAACTTCTTTGGAAAATATGTTTTCCAAGTCGGTGCTTCCGAGACGTACACGCAAGTTTCTTCTATCTTGATGTCACGTAACAAAATGTTTTTACTTCGATCCAATGGCCGATGTTCAAACTTTTCGTCAATACGTCGCTGAGATGTATACGCGACATCTCATGACTTTAGAAATCCCCGATAAACTTCTTGAACTGTTTAAAAATACGTGGAAATCGTATGGTAAAAAATATTTTCTTTCAAATTTTATTCCTGTTCGAGTGCACAACTTCCAAATCTCCTGGTTCCATGTATTTGAATTTTATGATTCTTCAGCTTTTCAACTGCTGTTTCAGTTTGTACGGTTTCTTAAGTTTTCAAGAATGGGAAAAAAGGAAAATCGGGGTTAGCTAATGACTTTATTCAAAAGTCGTTTAAATAGAAATTGTACAAATTATCATAGATTGAATTTACAAAATATTGAGCGCAAAATATTACCGTTTATTGTGGAACAAAACGTTAGGAAATGTAATTGATTTTTCGAATGTAATTTCTATTTCTTGCAAGAGCGAGTTGGGTAGCTTCTAGCTTCTTCAACCGACAAGTTAATAATGAATATTCGGGCCTCGCCCAAGCAATTATCTTTACACTATAATAAATTTAGTTACAAGATATTTATTTCAAATTCTTGTGTCAAACTGAATAGTGAACGCCTTTCCAGCGCAAACTGTTAAATAGCAAGCATTTAAGGGTTACATAATCGTGAATCGATCGTAAAAAATGATAAAATTTTCCAATCCTCAATTCCACAATATTCATATAAAAAGAACATATCTCCAATACGTATATTTCTTTCCAAACAGAGTACCTCATAATTTCTCTCGATTTAATCACTTTTTTTTACGAAGTATATCATAAACTCTCATTAATTAACACTGTCATTATGACGAGTTAAATGATATATAAAGAAATACACTTTTCAACCGAGCCACGAAATTAATTAAAATTTTCCAATAATCAAATATCTGTTTCGCGAATCAAATTTTATCGTCCGATTATTTAATGAACAATTATCAATTCAATTAACTGAACCTGGCCCCTCTCCACCAGCCGAAATCGAGCAAAACACCGATGCAGTAGTTTCATTAACTTTAGAGGTGCACGATGTTCCAAATAATTAGAAGTTTCTGATAACTATCATGAGATCGAAATTGTTAATTAACTACTGTTATTATAGTTAACGACTGCGAGTCGCTATGAAGCAGTAACAAATTTCTATTAACTGTCCGCCAGACGTGTTATAAAATCGCCAGTTGCGCAAAAATGCGATGCCAATATGCGATATAGAATTGACTGCACGTCAGGGAAATTCTGATATTCGTTCCGTCGCTGGTTAATGAGGTGTTAATATTAATTTACGCTATAAACTGCTCGGGTTTATATCGCTTGTGTTGCGATACGGATTCGTTGGGAAATGTACGGTTTCACTGGCAATGCAATCTATTCTATGGATCATATTTCGGTGGCGAATTTTATTGCGGATTTTCGAATTATTGGAATTTTGGAAATTTGAGAATTTGAGGATTTTGGAATTTGGGAATTTAAGGATTTTGCAATTTGGAAACTTGAAAATTTGGAGATTTTATAATTTAGAAATTTTAGAATTTGGGGATTTTGCAATTTGGAAATACGAGAATTTGAGGATTTTACTATTTGGGAAAAACAATAAACCTAAAAAAGCAGCAACTCCAAAAAACAATAAGTATCACATAATTAAGAAGTCCATAATAAACAAGAGTACATCAGCAGAGTGACTTTAATTCAGATCTGTCCCTTAATACAAGGCCCTGTTTTGCGAGGCGGAAGGTTACTTCGAAATCACTGCCGTTTCAAATCGTCCGTAAAAGCCGGACACCGTCTGATGGCCATTAATATTAAAAATTCCATGACAACAATAACGTTAAAAAGAATCGTAACCCGAGCGAGAAAGCGAACGGGGTCTCTGAATAGAAGGCGATGAAAGAAAACGCGGCGAAAGTTTTCTGTCACCTGCTCGTTAATTCCGCACGAACGAGACTAAAAACCATTAATGCGGCTATTCTTCGGCGGACATTAGCGCGAAGAATGAGTAATTCGTGTTCGATAAAACATTGAATAAAATGCTGGACCGACGGTCTTTTCATTACAATGCACGAACGATGCTGACAGACCGTTACTTTTACGAATTATACAATTTTTTGTTCCTTTCGATCGATTCGGAGGACCTTTTCTTTTAATCGACATCCATAGATTTGGAGAAAACTTCGCAACGTTTCAAATTACTCTAACACTTTGCTGCACCTTAACGACTTTATTATCAGTGTTTTTCATAAATATATCTGCCACCCCTTCAGATATATTCTCCTGATACCAAATTCTGACAACAGCATCCAGGTGCCGAAATTCCATAGTGCCACCTCCTTACACATGTATTTGCGCGCACACACACTCATACACGTACATTGCATTCCCAACACACACGCGAGCATGCAAACGCACACACATATATAAACACACATCACACGTACACAAACACACATTTACACGCGCGCACACACAAGTGCGCCCATAAACGCGCGCGACGCACACACGTACATAACATTCACGCACACGCATATACACGAACATACAAACACATACATTCACACAAACACATATTCATGCACATACATCCGCACACATACACATGCACACGCGTATGCATCAACACACACACACATTCAAGCACGTGCATTCGCACTCCTCACATATCGCATTCTTCTCATACAAAATTCCGTAATTTGTACCCTGAAACTAATATTCCATTGTGCCACCTCCTCTCGTGTCACAATCTCCTGATACGAAATTCCTAAAATCGGACCCTGTTACCCAAAATTCCATCGTGCCACCTCCTGTCACGTCATATTCTCCTGATACCAAATTCCTAACATTGGACCCTGATACCCAAAATTCCATCATGCCACCTCCTCACACATTATATTCTCCTGATACCAAATTCCTAAAATCGGACCCTGTTACCCAAAATTCCATCGTGCCACCTCCTCACTCATCATATTCTCCTGATACCAAATTCCTAAAATCGGACCCTGTTACCCAATATTCCATCGTGCCACCTCCTCACTCATCATATTCTCCTGATACAAAGTTCATAAAATCGGACCCTGTTACCCAATATTCCATCGTGCCACCTCCTCACACATTATATTCTCCTGATACAAAGTTCATAACATTGGAACCTGATACCCAAAATTCCATCGTGCCACCTCCTCACTCATCATATTCTCCTGATACAAAGTTCGTAAAATTGGAACCTGATACCCAAAATTCCATCGTGCCACCTCCTCACTCATCATATTCTCCTGATACAAAGTTCGTAAAATTGGACCCTGATACCCAAAATTCCATCATGCCACCTCCTCACACATTATATTCTCCTGATACAAAGTTCATAAAATTGGAACCTGATACCCAAAATTCCATCGTGCCACCTCCTCACTCATCATATTCTCCTGCTACCAAATTCCTAAAATTGGACCCTGATACCCAAAATTCCATCGTGCCACCTCCTCACACATCATATTCTCCTGATACAAAGTTCATAAAATCGGACCCTGTTACCCAAAATTCCATCGTGCCACCTCCTCTCACGTCATATTCTCCTGATACCAAATTCCTAAAATTGGACCCTGATACCCAAAATTCCATCGTGCCACCTCCTCACACATTATATTCTCCTGATACAAAGTTCATAAAATTGGAACCTGATACCCAAAATTCCATCGTGCCACCTCCTCACACATCATATTCTCCTGATACAAAGTTCATAAAATTGGAACCTGATACCCAAAATTCCATCGTGCCACCTCCTCACTCATCATATTCTCCTGATACAAAGTTCATAAAATCGGACCCTGTTACCCAATATTCCATCGTGCCACCTCCTCACACATTATATTCTCCTGATACAAAGTTCATAACATTGGAACCTGATACCCAAAATTCCATCGTGCCACCTCCTCACTCATCATATTCTCCTGATACAAAGTTCATAAAATTGGACCCTGATACCCAAAATTCCATCGTGCCACCTCCTCACACATTATATTCTCCTGATACAAAGTTCATAAAATTGGAACCTGATACCCAAAATTCCATCGTGCCACCTCCTCACTCATCATATTCTCCTGATACAAAGTTCATAAAATCGGACCCTGTTACCCAAAATTCCATCGTGCCACCTCCTCACACATTATATTCTCCTGATACAAAGTTCATAAAATTGGAACCTGATACCCAAAATTCCATCATGCCACCTCCTCACACATTATATTCTCCTGATACAAAGTTCATAAAATTGGAACCTGATACCCAAAATTCCATCATGCCACCTCCTCACACATTATATTCTCCTGATACAAAGTTCATAAAATTGGACCCTGATACCCAAAATTCCATCGTGCCACCTCCTCACTCATCATATTCTCCTGCTACCAAATTCCTAAAATTGGACCCTGATACCCAAAATTCCATCGTGCCACCTCCTCACACATCATATTCTCCTGATACAAAGTTCATAAAATCGGACCCTGTTACCCAAAATTCCATCGTGCCACCTCCTCTCACGTCATATTCTCCTGATACCAAATTCCTAAAATTGGACCCTGATACCCAAAATTCCATCGTGCCACCTCCTCACACATTATATTCTCCTGATACAAAGTTCATAAAATTGGAACCTGATACCCAAAATTCCATCGTGCCACCTCCTCACTCATCATATTCTCCTGATACAAAGTTCATAAAATCGGACCCTGTTACCCAAAATTCCATCGTGCCACCTCCTCACACATTATATTCTCCTGATACAAAGTTCATAACATTGGAACCTGATACCCAAAATTCCATCGTGCCACCTCCTCACTCATCATATTCTCCTGATACAAAGTTCGTAAAATTGGACCCTGATACCCAAAATTCCATCATGCCACCTCCTCACACATTATATTCTCCTGATACAAAGTTCATAAAATTGGAACCTGATACCCAAAATTCCATCATGCCACCTCCTCACACATTATATTCTCCTGATACAAAGTTCATAAAATTGGAACCTGATACCCAAAATTCCATCGTGCCACCTCCTCACTCATCATATTCTCCTGATACAAAGTTCATAAAATCGGACCCTGTTACCCAAAATTCCATCGTGCCACCTCCTCTCACGTCATATTCTCCTGATACCAAATTCCTAAAATTGGACCCTGATACCCAAAATTCCATCGTGCCACCTCCTCACACATTATATTCTCCTGATACAAAGTTCATAACATTGGAACCTGATACCCAAAATTCCATCGTGCCACCTCCTCACTCATCATATTCTCCTGATACAAAGTTCATAAAATTGGTCCCTGATACCCAAAATTCCATCGTGCCACCTCCTCACACATTATATTCTCCTGATACAAAGTTCATAACATTGGAACCTGATACCCAAAATTCCATCGTGCCACCTCCTCACTCATCATATTCTCCTGATACAAAGTTCATAAAATTGGTCCCTGATACCCAAAATTCCATCGTGCCACCTCCTCACACATTATATTCTCCTGATACAAAGTTCATAACATTGGAACCTGATACCCAAAATTCCATCGTGCCACCTCCTCACTCATCATATTCTCCTGATACAAAGTTCATAAAATCGGACCCTGTTACCCAATATTCCATCGTGCCACCTCCTCACACATTATATTCTCCTGATACAAAGTTCATAAAATTGGAACCTGATACCCAAAATTCCATCATGCCACCTCCTCACACATTATATTCTCCTGATACAAAGTTCATAAAATTGGTCCCTGATACCCAAAATTCCATCGTGCCACCTCCTCACACATTATATTCTCCTGATACAAAGTTCATAACATTGGAACCTGATACCCAAAATTCCATCGTGCCACCTCCTCACTCATCATATTCTCCTGATACAAAGTTCATAAAATTGGTCCCTGATACCCAAAATTCCATCGTGCCACCTCCTCACACATTATATTCTCCTGATACAAAGTTCATAACATTGGAACCTGATACCCAAAATTCCATCGTGCCACCTCCTCACTCATCATATTCTCCTGATACAAAGTTCATAAAATTGGAACCTGATACCCAAAATTCCATCGTGCCACCTCCTCACTCATCATATTCTCCTGATACAAAGTTCATAAAATCGGACCCTGTTACCCAATATTCCATCGTGCCACCTCCTCACACATTATATTCTCCTGATACAAAGTTCATAACATTGGAACCTGATACCCAAAATTCCATCGTGCCACCTCCTCTCACGTCATATTCTCCTGATACCAAATTCCTAAAATTGGACCCTGATACCCAAAATTCCATCGTGCCACCTCCTCACACATTATATTCTCCTGATACAAAGTTCATAAAATTGGACCCTGATACCCAAAATTCCATCGTGCCACCTCCTCACTCATCATATTCTCCTGATACAAAGTTCATAAAATCGGACCCTGTTACCCAATATTCCATCGTGCCACCTCCTCACACATTATATTCTCCTGATACAAAGTTCATAACATTGGAACCTGATACCCAAAATTCCATCGTGCCACCTCCTCACTCATCATATTCTCCTGATACAAAGTTCATAAAATTGGAACCTGATACCCAAAATTCCATCGTGCCACCTCCTCACTCATCATATTCTCCTGATACAAAGTTCATAAAATCGGACCCTGTTACCCAATATTCCATCGTGCCACCTCCTCACACATTATATTCTCCTGATACAAAGTTCATAACATTGGAACCTGATACCCAAAATTCCATCGTGCCACCTCCTCACTCATCATATTCTCCTGATACAAAGTTCATAAAATTGGACCCTGATACCCAAAATTCCATCGTGCCACCTCCTCACACATTATATTCTCCTGATACAAAGTTCATAAAATTGGAACCTGATACCCAAAATTCCATCGTGCCACCTCCTCACTCATCATATTCTCCTGATACAAAGTTCATAAAATCGGACCCTGTTACCCAAAATTCCATCGTGCCACCTCCTCACACATTATATTCTCCTGATACAAAGTTCATAAAATTGGAACCTGATACCCAAAATTCCATCATGCCACCTCCTCACACATTATATTCTCCTGATACAAAGTTCATAAAATTGGAACCTGATACCCAAAATTCCATCATGCCACCTCCTCACACATTATATTCTCCTGATACAAAGTTCATAAAATTGGACCCTGATACCCAAAATTCCATCGTGCCACCTCCTCACACATTATATTCTCCTGATACAAAGTTCATAAAATTGGAACCTGATACCCAAAATTCCATCGTGCCACCTCCTCACTCATCATATTCTCCTGCTACCAAATTCCTAAAATTGGACCCTGATACCCAAAATTCCATCGTGCCACCTCCTCACACATCATATTCTCCTGATACAAAGTTCATAAAATCGGACCCTGTTACCCAAAATTCCATCGTGCCACCTCCTCTCACGTCATATTCTCCTGATACCAAATTCCTAAAATTGGACCCTGATACCCAAAATTCCATCGTGCCACCTCCTCACACATTATATTCTCCTGATACAAAGTTCATAAAATTGGAACCTGATACCCAAAATTCCATCGTGCCACCTCCTCACTCATCATATTCTCCTGATACAAAGTTCATAAAATCGGACCCTGTTACCCAAAATTCCATCGTGCCACCTCCTCACACATTATATTCTCCTGATACAAAGTTCATAACATTGGAACCTGATACCCAAAATTCCATCGTGCCACCTCCTCACTCATCATATTCTCCTGATACAAAGTTCGTAAAATTGGACCCTGATACCCAAAATTCCATCATGCCACCTCCTCACACATTATATTCTCCTGATACAAAGTTCATAAAATTGGAACCTGATACCCAAAATTCCATCATGCCACCTCCTCACACATTATATTCTCCTGATACAAAGTTCATAAAATTGGAACCTGATACCCAAAATTCCATCGTGCCACCTCCTCACTCATCATATTCTCCTGATACAAAGTTCATAAAATCGGACCCTGTTACCCAAAATTCCATCGTGCCACCTCCTCTCACGTCATATTCTCCTGATACCAAATTCCTAAAATTGGACCCTGATACCCAAAATTCCATCGTGCCACCTCCTCACACATTATATTCTCCTGATACAAAGTTCATAACATTGGAACCTGATACCCAAAATTCCATCGTGCCACCTCCTCACTCATCATATTCTCCTGATACAAAGTTCATAAAATTGGTCCCTGATACCCAAAATTCCATCGTGCCACCTCCTCACACATTATATTCTCCTGATACAAAGTTCATAACATTGGAACCTGATACCCAAAATTCCATCGTGCCACCTCCTCACTCATCATATTCTCCTGATACAAAGTTCATAAAATTGGTCCCTGATACCCAAAATTCCATCGTGCCACCTCCTCACACATTATATTCTCCTGATACAAAGTTCATAACATTGGAACCTGATACCCAAAATTCCATCGTGCCACCTCCTCACTCATCATATTCTCCTGATACAAAGTTCATAAAATCGGACCCTGTTACCCAATATTCCATCGTGCCACCTCCTCACACATTATATTCTCCTGATACAAAGTTCATAAAATTGGAACCTGATACCCAAAATTCCATCATGCCACCTCCTCACACATTATATTCTCCTGATACAAAGTTCATAAAATTGGTCCCTGATACCCAAAATTCCATCGTGCCACCTCCTCACACATTATATTCTCCTGATACAAAGTTCATAACATTGGAACCTGATACCCAAAATTCCATCGTGCCACCTCCTCACTCATCATATTCTCCTGATACAAAGTTCATAAAATTGGTCCCTGATACCCAAAATTCCATCGTGCCACCTCCTCACACATTATATTCTCCTGATACAAAGTTCATAACATTGGAACCTGATACCCAAAATTCCATCGTGCCACCTCCTCACTCATCATATTCTCCTGATACAAAGTTCATAAAATTGGAACCTGATACCCAAAATTCCATCGTGCCACCTCCTCACTCATCATATTCTCCTGATACAAAGTTCATAAAATCGGACCCTGTTACCCAATATTCCATCGTGCCACCTCCTCACACATTATATTCTCCTGATACAAAGTTCATAACATTGGAACCTGATACCCAAAATTCCATCGTGCCACCTCCTCTCACGTCATATTCTCCTGATACCAAATTCCTAAAATTGGACCCTGATACCCAAAATTCCATCGTGCCACCTCCTCACACATTATATTCTCCTGATACAAAGTTCATAAAATTGGACCCTGATACCCAAAATTCCATCGTGCCACCTCCTCACTCATCATATTCTCCTGATACCAAATTCCTAAAATCGGACCCTGTTACCCAATATTCCATCGTGCCACCTCCTCACTCATCATATTCTCCTGATACAAAGTTCATAAAATCGGACCCTGTTACCCAATATTCCATCGTGCCACCTCCTCACACATTATATTCTCCTGATACAAAGTTCATAACATTGGAACCTGATACCCAAAATTCCATCGTGCCACCTCCTCACTCATCATATTCTCCTGATACAAAGTTCGTAAAATTGGAACCTGATACCCAAAATTCCATCGTGCCACCTCCTCACTCATCATATTCTCCTGATACAAAGTTCGTAAAATTGGACCCTGATACCCAAAATTCCATCATGCCACCTCCTCACACATTATATTCTCCTGATACAAAGTTCATAAAATTGGAACCTGATACCCAAAATTCCATCGTGCCACCTCCTCACTCATCATATTCTCCTGCTACCAAATTCCTAAAATTGGACCCTGATACCCAAAATTCCATCGTGCCACCTCCTCACACATCATATTCTCCTGATACAAAGTTCATAAAATCGGACCCTGTTACCCAAAATTCCATCGTGCCACCTCCTCTCACGTCATATTCTCCTGATACCAAATTCCTAAAATTGGACCCTGATACCCAAAATTCCATCGTGCCACCTCCTCACACATTATATTCTCCTGATACAAAGTTCATAAAATTGGAACCTGATACCCAAAATTCCATCGTGCCACCTCCTCACACATCATATTCTCCTGATACAAAGTTCATAAAATTGGAACCTGATACCCAAAATTCCATCGTGCCACCTCCTCACACATCATATTCTCCTGATACAAAGTTCATAAAATCGGACCCTGTTACCCAATATTCCATCGTGCCACCTCCTCACACATTATATTCTCCTGATACAAAGTTCATAACATTGGAACCTGATACCCAAAATTCCATCGTGCCACCTCCTCACTCATCATATTCTCCTGATACAAAGTTCATAAAATTGGAACCTGATACCCAAAATTCCATCGTGCCACCTCCTCACTCATCATATTCTCCTGATACAAAGTTCATAAAATCGGACCCTGTTACCCAATATTCCATCGTGCCACCTCCTCACACATTATATTCTCCTGATACAAAGTTCATAACATTGGAACCTGATACCCAAAATTCCATCGTGCCACCTCCTCACTCATCATATTCTCCTGATACAAAGTTCATAAAATTGGACCCTGATACCCAAAATTCCATCGTGCCACCTCCTCACACATTATATTCTCCTGATACAAAGTTCATAAAATTGGAACCTGATACCCAAAATTCCATCGTGCCACCTCCTCACTCATCATATTCTCCTGATACAAAGTTCATAAAATCGGACCCTGTTACCCAAAATTCCATCGTGCCACCTCCTCACACATTATATTCTCCTGATACAAAGTTCATAAAATTGGAACCTGATACCCAAAATTCCATCATGCCACCTCCTCACACATTATATTCTCCTGATACAAAGTTCATAAAATTGGAACCTGATACCCAAAATTCCATCATGCCACCTCCTCACACATTATATTCTCCTGATACAAAGTTCATAAAATTGGACCCTGATACCCAAAATTCCATCGTGCCACCTCCTCACTCATCATATTCTCCTGCTACCAAATTCCTAAAATTGGACCCTGATACCCAAAATTCCATCGTGCCACCTCCTCACACATCATATTCTCCTGATACAAAGTTCATAAAATCGGACCCTGTTACCCAAAATTCCATCGTGCCACCTCCTCTCACGTCATATTCTCCTGATACCAAATTCCTAAAATTGGACCCTGATACCCAAAATTCCATCGTGCCACCTCCTCACACATTATATTCTCCTGATACAAAGTTCATAAAATTGGAACCTGATACCCAAAATTCCATCGTGCCACCTCCTCACTCATCATATTCTCCTGATACAAAGTTCATAAAATCGGACCCTGTTACCCAAAATTCCATCGTGCCACCTCCTCACACATTATATTCTCCTGATACAAAGTTCATAACATTGGAACCTGATACCCAAAATTCCATCGTGCCACCTCCTCACTCATCATATTCTCCTGATACAAAGTTCGTAAAATTGGACCCTGATACCCAAAATTCCATCATGCCACCTCCTCACACATTATATTCTCCTGATACAAAGTTCATAAAATTGGAACCTGATACCCAAAATTCCATCATGCCACCTCCTCACACATTATATTCTCCTGATACAAAGTTCATAAAATTGGTCCCTGATACCCAAAATTCCATCGTGCCACCTCCTCACACATTATATTCTCCTGATACAAAGTTCATAACATTGGAACCTGATACCCAAAATTCCATCGTGCCACCTCCTCACTCATCATATTCTCCTGATACAAAGTTCATAAAATTGGTCCCTGATACCCAAAATTCCATCGTGCCACCTCCTCACACATTATATTCTCCTGATACAAAGTTCATAACATTGGAACCTGATACCCAAAATTCCATCGTGCCACCTCCTCACTCATCATATTCTCCTGATACAAAGTTCATAAAATTGGAACCTGATACCCAAAATTCCATCGTGCCACCTCCTCACTCATCATATTCTCCTGATACAAAGTTCATAAAATCGGACCCTGTTACCCAATATTCCATCGTGCCACCTCCTCACACATTATATTCTCCTGATACAAAGTTCATAACATTGGAACCTGATACCCAAAATTCCATCGTGCCACCTCCTCACTCATCATATTCTCCTGATACAAAGTTCATAAAATTGGACCCTGATACCCAAAATTCCATCGTGCCACCTCCTCACACATTATATTCTCCTGATACAAAGTTCATAAAATTGGAACCTGATACCCAAAATTCCATCGTGCCACCTCCTCACTCATCATATTCTCCTGATACAAAGTTCATAAAATCGGACCCTGTTACCCAAAATTCCATCGTGCCACCTCCTCACACATTATATTCTCCTGATACAAAGTTCATAAAATTGGAACCTGATACCCAAAATTCCATCATGCCACCTCCTCACACATTATATTCTCCTGATACAAAGTTCATAAAATTGGAACCTGATACCCAAAATTCCATCATGCCACCTCCTCACACATTATATTCTCCTGATACAAAGTTCATAAAATTGGACCCTGATACCCAAAATTCCATCGTGCCACCTCCTCACTCATCATATTCTCCTGCTACCAAATTCCTAAAATTGGACCCTGATACCCAAAATTCCATCGTGCCACCTCCTCACACATCATATTCTCCTGATACAAAGTTCATAAAATCGGACCCTGTTACCCAAAATTCCATCGTGCCACCTCCTCTCACGTCATATTCTCCTGATACCAAATTCCTAAAATTGGACCCTGATACCCAAAATTCCATCGTGCCACCTCCTCACACATTATATTCTCCTGATACAAAGTTCATAAAATTGGAACCTGATACCCAAAATTCCATCGTGCCACCTCCTCACTCATCATATTCTCCTGATACAAAGTTCATAAAATCGGACCCTGTTACCCAAAATTCCATCGTGCCACCTCCTCACACATTATATTCTCCTGATACAAAGTTCATAACATTGGAACCTGATACCCAAAATTCCATCATGCCACCTCCTCACACATTATATTCTCCTGATACAAAGTTCATAAAATTGGAACCTGATACCCAAAATTCCATCATGCCACCTCCTCACACATTATATTCTCCTGATACAAAGTTCATAAAATTGGTCCCTGATACCCAAAATTCCATCGTGCCACCTCCTCACACATTATATTCTCCTGATACAAAGTTCATAACATTGGAACCTGATACCCAAAATTCCATCGTGCCACCTCCTCACTCATCATATTCTCCTGATACAAAGTTCATAAAATTGGTCCCTGATACCCAAAATTCCATCGTGCCACCTCCTCACACATTATATTCTCCTGATACAAAGTTCATAACATTGGAACCTGATACCCAAAATTCCATCGTGCCACCTCCTCACTCATCATATTCTCCTGATACAAAGTTCATAAAATCGGACCCTGTTACCCAATATTCCATCGTGCCACCTCCTCACACATTATATTCTCCTGATACAAAGTTCATAAAATTGGAACCTGATACCCAAAATTCCATCATGCCACCTCCTCACACATTATATTCTCCTGATACAAAGTTCATAAAATTGGAACCTGATACCCAAAATTCCATCATGCCACCTCCTCACACATTATATTCTCCTGATACAAAGTTCATAAAATTGGACCCTGATACCCAAAATTCCATCGTGCCACCTCCTCACTCATCATATTCTCCTGCTACCAAATTCCTAAAATTGGACCCTGATACCCAAAATTCCATCGTGCCACCTCCTCACACATCATATTCTCCTGATACAAAGTTCATAAAATCGGACCCTGTTACCCAAAATTCCATCGTGCCACCTCCTCTCACGTCATATTCTCCTGATACCAAATTCCTAAAATTGGACCCTGATACCCAAAATTCCATCGTGCCACCTCCTCACACATTATATTCTCCTGATACAAAGTTCATAAAATTGGAACCTGATACCCAAAATTCCATCGTGCCACCTCCTCACTCATCATATTCTCCTGATACAAAGTTCATAAAATCGGACCCTGTTACCCAATATTCCATCGTGCCACCTCCTCACACATTATATTCTCCTGATACAAAGTTCATAACATTGGAACCTGATACCCAAAATTCCATCGTGCCACCTCCTCACTCATCATATTCTCCTGATACAAAGTTCATAAAATTGGTCCCTGATACCCAAAATTCCATCGTGCCACCTCCTCACACATTATATTCTCCTGATACAAAGTTCATAACATTGGAACCTGATACCCAAAATTCCATCGTGCCACCTCCTCACTCATCATATTCTCCTGATACAAAGTTCATAAAATTGGTCCCTGATACCCAAAATTCCATCGTGCCACCTCCTCACACATTATATTCTCCTGATACAAAGTTCATAACATTGGAACCTGATACCCAAAATTCCATCGTGCCACCTCCTCACTCATCATATTCTCCTGATACAAAGTTCATAAAATTGGACCCTGATACCCAAAATTCCATCGTGCCACCTCCTCACTCATCATATTCTCCTGATACAAAGTTCATAAAATCGGACCCTGTTACCCAATATTCCATCGTGCCACCTCCTCACACATTATATTCTCCTGATACAAAGTTCATAACATTGGAACCTGATACCCAAAATTCCATCGTGCCACCTCCTCACACATTATATTCTCCTGATACAAAGTTCGTAAAATTGGACCCTGATACCCAAAATTCCATCATGCCACCTCCTCACACATTATATTCTCCTGATACAAAGTTCATAAAATCGGACCCTGTTACCCAAAATTCCATCGTGCCACCTCCTCACTCATCATATTCTCCTGATACAAAGTTCATAAAATCGGACCCTGTTACCCAAAATTCCATCGTGCCACCTCCTCACTCATCATATTCTCCTGATACAAAGTTCATAAAATCGGACCCTGTTACCCAATATTCCATCGTGCCACCTCCTCACACATTATATTCTCCTGATACAAAGTTCATAACATTGGAACCTGATACCCAAAATTCCATCGTGCCACCTCCTCACACATTATATTCTCCTGATACAAAGTTCGTAAAATTGGACCCTGATACCCAAAATTCCATCATGCCACCTCCTCACACATTATATTCTCCTGATACAAAGTTCATAAAATCGGACCCTGTTACCCAAAATTCCATCGTGCCACCTCCTCACTCATCATATTCTCCTGATACAAAGTTCATAAAATCGGACCCTGTTACCCAA
The DNA here is from genome assembly GCA_963576845.1 of Megachile leachella. NCBI lineage: Eukaryota > Metazoa > Arthropoda > Insecta > Hymenoptera > Megachilidae > Megachile > Megachile leachella. The sequence continues at coordinate 9,395,268 of OY756251.1, forward strand.
TATTCCATCGTGCCACCTCCTCACACATTATATTCTCCTGATACAAAGTTCATAACATTGGAACCTGATACCCAAAATTCCATCGTGCCACCTCCTCACACATTATATTCTCCTGATACAAAGTTCGTAAAATTGGACCCTGTTACCCAATATTCCATCGTGCCACCTCCTCACACATCATATTCTCCTGATACAAAGTTCATAAAATTGGACCCTGATACCCAAAATTCCATCGTGCCACCTCCTCACTCATCATATTCTCCTGATACCAAATTCCTAAAATCGGACCCTGTTACCCAAAATTCCATCGTGCCACCTCCTGTCACGTCATATTCTCCTGATACCAAATTCCTAAAATCGGACCCTGTTACCCAAAATTCCATCGTGCCACCTCCTCACTCATCATATTCTCCTGATACAAAGTTCGTAAAATTGGACCCTGATACCCAAAATTCCATCGTGCCACCTCCTCACACATTATATTCTCCTGATACAAAGTTCATAAAATTGGTCCCTGATACCCAAAATTCCATCGTGCCACCTCCTCACTCATCATATTCTCCTGATACCAAATTCCTAAAATCGGACCCTGTTACCCAAAATTCCATCGTGCCACCTCCTGTCACGTCATATTCTCCTGATACCAAATTCCTAACATTGGACCCTGATACCCAAAATTCCATCATGCCACCTCCTCACACATTATATTCTCCTGATACCAAATTCCTAAAATCGGACCCTGTTACCCAAAATTCCATCGTGCCACCTCCTCACTCATCATATTCTCCTGATACCAAATTCCTAAAATCGGACCCTGTTACCCAATATTCCATCGTGCCACCTCCTCACTCATCATATTCTCCTGATACAAAGTTCATAAAATCGGACCCTGTTACCCAATATTCCATCGTGCCACCTCCTCACACATTATATTCTCCTGATACAAAGTTCATAACATTGGAACCTGATACCCAAAATTCCATCGTGCCACCTCCTCACTCATCATATTCTCCTGATACAAAGTTCGTAAAATTGGAACCTGATACCCAAAATTCCATCGTGCCACCTCCTCACTCATCATATTCTCCTGATACAAAGTTCGTAAAATTGGACCCTGATACCCAAAATTCCATCATGCCACCTCCTCACACATTATATTCTCCTGATACAAAGTTCATAAAATTGGAACCTGATACCCAAAATTCCATCGTGCCACCTCCTCACTCATCATATTCTCCTGCTACCAAATTCCTAAAATTGGACCCTGATACCCAAAATTCCATCGTGCCACCTCCTCACACATCATATTCTCCTGATACAAAGTTCATAAAATCGGACCCTGTTACCCAAAATTCCATCGTGCCACCTCCTCTCACGTCATATTCTCCTGATACCAAATTCCTAAAATTGGACCCTGATACCCAAAATTCCATCGTGCCACCTCCTCACACATTATATTCTCCTGATACAAAGTTCATAAAATTGGAACCTGATACCCAAAATTCCATCGTGCCACCTCCTCACACATCATATTCTCCTGATACAAAGTTCATAAAATTGGAACCTGATACCCAAAATTCCATCGTGCCACCTCCTCACACATCATATTCTCCTGATACAAAGTTCATAAAATCGGACCCTGTTACCCAATATTCCATCGTGCCACCTCCTCACACATTATATTCTCCTGATACAAAGTTCATAACATTGGAACCTGATACCCAAAATTCCATCGTGCCACCTCCTCACTCATCATATTCTCCTGATACAAAGTTCATAAAATCGGACCCTGTTACCCAATATTCCATCGTGCCACCTCCTCACACATTATATTCTCCTGATACAAAGTTCATAACATTGGAACCTGATACCCAAAATTCCATCGTGCCACCTCCTCACTCATCATATTCTCCTGATACAAAGTTCATAAAATTGGACCCTGATACCCAAAATTCCATCGTGCCACCTCCTCACTCATCATATTCTCCTGCTACCAAATTCCTAAAATTGGACCCTGATACCCAAAATTCCATCGTGCCACCTCCTCACACATCATATTCTCCTGATACAAAGTTCATAAAATCGGACCCTGTTACCCAAAATTCCATCGTGCCACCTCCTCTCACGTCATATTCTCCTGATACCAAATTCCTAAAATTGGACCCTGATACCCAAAATTCCATCGTGCCACCTCCTCACACATTATATTCTCCTGATACAAAGTTCATAAAATTGGAACCTGATACCCAAAATTCCATCGTGCCACCTCCTCACTCATCATATTCTCCTGATACAAAGTTCATAAAATCGGACCCTGTTACCCAAAATTCCATCGTGCCACCTCCTCACACATTATATTCTCCTGATACAAAGTTCATAACATTGGAACCTGATACCCAAAATTCCATCGTGCCACCTCCTCACTCATCATATTCTCCTGATACAAAGTTCGTAAAATTGGACCCTGATACCCAAAATTCCATCATGCCACCTCCTCACACATTATATTCTCCTGATACAAAGTTCATAAAATTGGAACCTGATACCCAAAATTCCATCATGCCACCTCCTCACACATTATATTCTCCTGATACAAAGTTCATAAAATTGGAACCTGATACCCAAAATTCCATCGTGCCACCTCCTCACTCATCATATTCTCCTGATACAAAGTTCATAAAATCGGACCCTGTTACCCAAAATTCCATCGTGCCACCTCCTCTCACGTCATATTCTCCTGATACCAAATTCCTAAAATTGGACCCTGATACCCAAAATTCCATCGTGCCACCTCCTCACACATTATATTCTCCTGATACAAAGTTCATAACATTGGAACCTGATACCCAAAATTCCATCGTGCCACCTCCTCACTCATCATATTCTCCTGATACAAAGTTCATAAAATTGGTCCCTGATACCCAAAATTCCATCGTGCCACCTCCTCACACATTATATTCTCCTGATACAAAGTTCATAACATTGGAACCTGATACCCAAAATTCCATCGTGCCACCTCCTCACTCATCATATTCTCCTGATACAAAGTTCATAAAATTGGTCCCTGATACCCAAAATTCCATCGTGCCACCTCCTCACACATTATATTCTCCTGATACAAAGTTCATAACATTGGAACCTGATACCCAAAATTCCATCGTGCCACCTCCTCACTCATCATATTCTCCTGATACAAAGTTCATAAAATCGGACCCTGTTACCCAATATTCCATCGTGCCACCTCCTCACACATTATATTCTCCTGATACAAAGTTCATAAAATTGGAACCTGATACCCAAAATTCCATCATGCCACCTCCTCACACATTATATTCTCCTGATACAAAGTTCATAAAATTGGTCCCTGATACCCAAAATTCCATCGTGCCACCTCCTCACACATTATATTCTCCTGATACAAAGTTCATAACATTGGAACCTGATACCCAAAATTCCATCGTGCCACCTCCTCACTCATCATATTCTCCTGATACAAAGTTCATAAAATTGGTCCCTGATACCCAAAATTCCATCGTGCCACCTCCTCACACATTATATTCTCCTGATACAAAGTTCATAACATTGGAACCTGATACCCAAAATTCCATCGTGCCACCTCCTCACTCATCATATTCTCCTGATACAAAGTTCATAAAATCGGACCCTGTTACCCAATATTCCATCGTGCCACCTCCTCACACATTATATTCTCCTGATACAAAGTTCATAAAATTGGAACCTGATACCCAAAATTCCATCATGCCACCTCCTCACACATTATATTCTCCTGATACAAAGTTCATAAAATTGGACCCTGATACCCAAAATTCCATCGTGCCACCTCCTCACTCATCATATTCTCCTGCTACCAAATTCCTAAAATTGGACCCTGATACCCAAAATTCCATCGTGCCACCTCCTCACACATCATATTCTCCTGATACAAAGTTCATAAAATCGGACCCTGTTACCCAAAATTCCATCGTGCCACCTCCTCTCACGTCATATTCTCCTGATACCAAATTCCTAAAATTGGACCCTGATACCCAAAATTCCATCGTGCCACCTCCTCACACATTATATTCTCCTGATACAAAGTTCATAAAATTGGAACCTGATACCCAAAATTCCATCGTGCCACCTCCTCACTCATCATATTCTCCTGATACAAAGTTCATAAAATCGGACCCTGTTACCCAATATTCCATCGTGCCACCTCCTCACACATTATATTCTCCTGATACAAAGTTCATAACATTGGAACCTGATACCCAAAATTCCATCGTGCCACCTCCTCACTCATCATATTCTCCTGATACAAAGTTCATAAAATTGGTCCCTGATACCCAAAATTCCATCGTGCCACCTCCTCACACATTATATTCTCCTGATACAAAGTTCATAACATTGGAACCTGATACCCAAAATTCCATCGTGCCACCTCCTCACTCATCATATTCTCCTGATACAAAGTTCATAAAATTGGTCCCTGATACCCAAAATTCCATCGTGCCACCTCCTCACACATTATATTCTCCTGATACAAAGTTCATAACATTGGAACCTGATACCCAAAATTCCATCGTGCCACCTCCTCACTCATCATATTCTCCTGATACAAAGTTCATAAAATTGGACCCTGATACCCAAAATTCCATCGTGCCACCTCCTCACTCATCATATTCTCCTGATACAAAGTTCATAAAATCGGACCCTGTTACCCAATATTCCATCGTGCCACCTCCTCACACATTATATTCTCCTGATACAAAGTTCATAAAATTGGAACCTGATACCCAAAATTCCATCATGCCACCTCCTCACACATTATATTCTCCTGATACAAAGTTCATAAAATTGGAACCTGATACCCAAAATTCCATCATGCCACCTCCTCACACATTATATTCTCCTGATACAAAGTTCATAAAATTGGACCCTGATACCCAAAATTCCATCGTGCCACCTCCTCACTCATCATATTCTCCTGCTACCAAATTCCTAAAATTGGACCCTGATACCCAAAATTCCATCGTGCCACCTCCTCACACATCATATTCTCCTGATACAAAGTTCATAAAATCGGACCCTGTTACCCAATATTCCATCGTGCCACCTCCTCACACATTATATTCTCCTGATACAAAGTTCATAAAATTGGAACCTGATACCCAAAATTCCATCATGCCACCTCCTCACACATTATATTCTCCTGATACAAAGTTCATAAAATTGGAACCTGATACCCAAAATTCCATCATGCCACCTCCTCACACATTATATTCTCCTGATACAAAGTTCATAAAATTGGACCCTGATACCCAAAATTCCATCGTGCCACCTCCTCACTCATCATATTCTCCTGCTACCAAATTCCTAAAATTGGACCCTGATACCCAAAATTCCATCGTGCCACCTCCTCACACATCATATTCTCCTGATACAAAGTTCATAAAATCGGACCCTGTTACCCAAAATTCCATCGTGCCACCTCCTCTCACGTCATATTCTCCTGATACCAAATTCCTAAAATTGGACCCTGATACCCAAAATTCCATCGTGCCACCTCCTCACACATTATATTCTCCTGATACAAAGTTCATAAAATTGGAACCTGATACCCAAAATTCCATCGTGCCACCTCCTCACTCATCATATTCTCCTGATACAAAGTTCATAAAATCGGACCCTGTTACCCAAAATTCCATCGTGCCACCTCCTCACACATTATATTCTCCTGATACAAAGTTCATAACATTGTAACCTGATACCCAAAATTCCATCGTGCCACCTCCTCACTCATCATATTCTCCTGATACAAAGTTCGTAAAATTGGACCCTGATACCCAAAATTCCATCATGCCACCTCCTCACACATTATATTCTCCTGATACAAAGTTCATAAAATTGGAACCTGATACCCAAAATTCCATCATGCCACCTCCTCACACATTATATTCTCCTGATACAAAGTTCATAAAATTGGAACCTGATACCCAAAATTCCATCGTGCCACCTCCTCACTCATCATATTCTCCTGATACAAAGTTCATAAAATCGGACCCTGTTACCCAAAATTCCATCGTGCCACCTCCTCTCACGTCATATTCTCCTGATACCAAATTCCTAAAATTGGACCCTGATACCCAAAATTCCATCGTGCCACCTCCTCACACATTATATTCTCCTGATACAAAGTTCATAACATTGGAACCTGATACCCAAAATTCCATCGTGCCACCTCCTCACTCATCATATTCTCCTGATACAAAGTTCATAAAATTGGTCCCTGATACCCAAAATTCCATCGTGCCACCTCCTCACACATTATATTCTCCTGATACAAAGTTCATAACATTGGAACCTGATACCCAAAATTCCATCGTGCCACCTCCTCACTCATCATATTCTCCTGATACAAAGTTCATAAAATTGGTCCCTGATACCCAAAATTCCATCGTGCCACCTCCTCACACATTATATTCTCCTGATACAAAGTTCATAACATTGGAACCTGATACCCAAAATTCCATCGTGCCACCTCCTCACTCATCATATTCTCCTGATACAAAGTTCATAAAATTGGTCCCTGATACCCAAAATTCCATCGTGCCACCTCCTCACACATTATATTCTCCTGATACAAAGTTCATAACATTGGAACCTGATACCCAAAATTCCATCGTGCCACCTCCTCACTCATCATATTCTCCTGATACAAAGTTCATAAAATTGGACCCTGATACCCAAAATTCCATCGTGCCACCTCCTCACTCATCATATTCTCCTGATACAAAGTTCATAAAATTGGTCCCTGATACCCAAAATTCCATCGTGCCACCTCCTCACACATTATATTCTCCTGATACAAAGTTCATAACATTGGAACCTGATACCCAAAATTCCATCGTGCCACCTCCTCACTCATCATATTCTCCTGATACAAAGTTCATAAAATTGGTCCCTGATACCCAAAATTCCATCGTGCCACCTCCTCACACATTATATTCTCCTGATACAAAGTTCATAACATTGGAACCTGATACCCAAAATTCCATCGTGCCACCTCCTCACTCATCATATTCTCCTGATACAAAGTTCATAAAATTGGACCCTGATACCCAAAATTCCATCGTGCCACCTCCTCACTCATCATATTCTCCTGATACAAAGTTCATAAAATCGGACCCTGTTACCCAATATTCCATCGTGCCACCTCCTCACACATTATATTCTCCTGATACCAAATTCCTAAAATCGGATCCTGTTACTCAAAATTCCATTGTGCCGCATCAGGCGGGGGGCCGTTTTGTATCGCGCCTATATTAATGCAATGTACGCTCTGATGCGGAGCATCACTGGCCTCGTCTCGTGTCGCGCGTTGCAATTTGCTTTCTGGTATTGTAAAATAAACGAAGTTGCAACTTTCTAGGGGTGCATTTTAAAGGTGAAAATCTGCTCTATCGCGTTGCATAGACCCACTAGACCCTTACTTTTTAAAATAAATTGAAAAATATACGCAAAAATTGGTGCAAAATTCGTATCTCTGGGCGTTCAATGGCCATTTAAATATGTTTAAACATTCATAATGTATAAAACTCAGATATCGTTGTATTCGGGAAAGTCTATAGAATCTTTTGATGTAAACAGAATCTTAGTATCTTTTATAGTTACCTCACAAAATTGGTTCAAATTTTAAAATTGTGTTTTTTTTTCAAAACTCAAATTTCTCAAAAACTGTACGTGCTGGAGAAAAACGGGTTGCAGATTCGTCATCAGCGCGAAAACCCCTATCAGAATCACTAGTCGAAATTAGAAACGCCAATTGGCTGTTGGACAGTGTAATTGCCCATTAATTTCTTTCATCCACATTAAAATTCCCAAGATCCAAATTTCCTTAAATATAACAAAGAAGTAGGTTACCGCATGTTGCCAATAAACCTTAATTATAATAAAAGAAACACCCTTACTTCGTAATACAAAAGTTGAAAAATTAGGTGGTCAAATTGATTGCCCGATAAATGAAAAATAATTTACGAGGAATTGTTGGCGAGCGAACGACTCGTTAAATTAACTAAATAAAATTGCTGCTTTATCGAGCGATACGCAATTATTTCAGAGTCAACGAGCGACGTCACGGAAGGTGTTTACGCCGGCGAGCGTGCCCGGTTGGTTTATGGGGTGTTTACGACCCCCGTGAACTCGATCGGTGGCTCGGCCGTTTGCGCGTTCTCGATGAAGAACGTCCTCGAAGTCTTCCAGGGTGCGTTCAAAGAACAGGAGACCATCAACAGCAATTGGCTGAGGGTACTATCGAAAAATGTACCGGAACCCAGGCCTGGTGCATGCGTGAAAGACTCCAGAACACTTCCGGACGCGACAGTCAATTTCGTTAAGGCGCATCCACTCATGGACGATGCTGTTCAGTCCTTTTTCGCGTTGCCTGTCGTCACCAAAGTCAGCTTCAAGTAAGTTCTTTCTTATTATTTTTTATATATAAAACTTTAATAAGTTCCAGACGTGTGTTTAAACGAAATTTTAAATTGTAAAAGTATAGTAAAATTAAAATGGGTAGAACTGCAAAAACACTATAATGTATATAGGATGTCTCACAACTATAATAAAACATCTATTTGGTCTCTAATCTCAACCCTACATTCAACACTGACTGAACTTGTCCATTTTTTTAAAACTTTCATGTCATCCTATATTAATACTTTGTTCACTGACCTAATTCCAAGTACTCATATTATCTTGCTGTAAATAATGTAACAGAATATCGGAAAAAATGTAAGAGCTGGAAACTTTAACATAGATCACCATTATTTGTTAATAACTCAAACTACCCAAAAATTAAGCTACCTAAAAGTTTGTTAAGAATTAAAAGTAGTCCGTAATAAAATTTTCAACTTAAGGGGGCAACACCTTCAGAATCTTAAAAAATTACAAAATTTTTTTTCGGGATGCGCCAAAACGCTTCCAGGAAGGATATTCATAATTCCGTCATTTTGAAATATTTTGCAAAACAGAAATTATTCTGTAATAGGTAATAGTTATAATAAATTATACCTAAAATTTCGGAAATGCAAAACAAAGGTGTCTTATAGAAGAACAATTCACAAATATCAGTTTATATTCATCTATCTGAAGGTATTGCCCTTCTGAAGTATGACAGCATGTTAATATTGTTATGCTAATAATAAAACGTGAACAGTTACAGATTTACAAAGGTGGCAGTGGATCCTCAAGTAAAAGCGTTGGATGGCAAGGCCTACGACATCCTGTACGTAGGAACAGGTGAGTTCGTAGAATTGCGCCAGCGGCAAAACAGGTACACCTTCACGGATTTAATTATCATAATTTCATAATTATTCATAGACGACGGCCGGGTTTTGAAAGCGCTCAACACTCGCGCACCAGATTCTCTCAGCAATGTCGGCCAGGTTATCGTCAGCGACGTTCAAGTACTGAAATACGGTAAGTTTTACCTGGAAAAATATTTGCACTTTTCCATTCCTAAATAACAACGCGACATGATCGATAGCACGCACCTGCGATAACCAACGATCCAGTTACATACTGCTATGTAATTAATGTAGCTAACGTTTCCGTAATGTTCGAGGTTTTTGCGAGAGAAAAATAGCCGTGCATGATATATTTGCCGTGTGTCGACGCGAACTTCGTTGAAAATTGCTACGTAAGTTTCATTCATATCCTTTATACAAACGGGGTAATTCGTTGGTGGAACAAACAGCGAATCAATTTGTTACAGTGGTTTCCATTTGTGGGCGTCGCGACGCCCTCTGGCGCCGCGGGCGGTTTACAGAAGCGAAATAGTTCAATACAGATTCTCAGACCGTGAATCGGGAAATTGTTCGAAATTTGCGAATTTCTGACTTTGGAATTTTGGGAATTTGGTAGGAGGGAGATTTTAAGTAGATTGGAAAGTTACACAAGTTTTCGGGGTTTAGGAAGTGTTTAGATGTGGTAATTTACGAAGGTTTAGGAGTTTGGGAGTTTTGGAATTGTGGATTAATTTGGACGTTTCGATATTTGGGGTTTGGAAATTTGAGAGTGTGATGATTTGGAAATTTAGGGATTTGGGGATTTGAGAGTTTGGAAATTTAGGGAGTAGAAAATTTGAGAATTTGGAAATATGAGAGTTTGGAAATTTAAGGATTGGGAAATTGCGAATTTGGAAAATTAGGGATTTGGGAATTTGTGAGTTTGGAAATTTAGGAATTGGGAATTTGAGAGTTTGGAAATTTAGGGAGTGGAAAATTTGAGAATTTGGAAATTTAGGGATTTGGAAATTTGAGAGTTTGGAAATTTAGGGATTTGGGAATTTGAGAGTTTGGAAATTTAAGGATTGGGAATTTGAGAGTTTGGAAATTTAGGGATTTGGGAATTTGAGAGTTTGGAAATTTAGGGATTTGGAAATTTGAGAGTTTGGAAATTTAGGGATTTGGAAATTTGAGAGTTCAGAAATTTAGGGATTTGGAAATTTGAGAGTTCAGAAATTTAGGGATTGGGAAATTTGAGAATTTGGGAATTTGCGAATTTGGAAATTTAGGGATTAGGAATTTGAGTGTTTGGAAATTTAAGTATTGGAAAATTCAGAAATTTAGAAATCTAGAAACTTCAGAATACTGCAATTCAAAATACTGAAAAGATTCAGCTTAGGAATTTAAGAAAATTCCCAGCTTCTAAACTTTCAACGCATCCCAAATTCATCGAACTCCTCATGTTCAAATCCTTATCAAATTCTCCATATTCAAATCTGCACCACATCAAATCCTCAGTGTCTAAATCTACAACACCTCAAATTCTCAGTGTTTCTCTCTATAATATGTACATAAAAATATAGGTTAATTCGCGTCATCCAGAAAATTATAAAATTGCATCTCATCAAAATTTTGTTCGCAAATACTCTCCTCTAATTGCGTGCATATTTGTTCTACAATTCCTAAACAAATTGTGTACATACACTCGGGTAATAACCAGAAAATGTCCACGCATATATGCACTGACAATGCAGCCGTGTTAACCCTTAACGCTCCAGGGGTGCCTCTCAGACACTACCGATGTGCAGCATTACATTACTCCGTTATAATTAATATATTGTAATCAAAATTACATTCTGAGAATAATAAAGATTGACTTTAATATTATTATTTATATATTGTTGCATTCAAAACCTGACACTGAAAGACTTGCAAGATAATAATTATAATAAAAAATCTGAATTAAAACTTTGCATTCTTATGTTGAACGTGGCTCGACATTCCTCTTGGATCTTATAAGTAATTCAAATAAATAGATTGATTGATATTTTCATTTATTTACTATTTATACTAAATGAAAAATGTATTTGTCTCATGCTCCACACTGTTGCAATATATTTTATTGAGAACCTCTTTTTGATTTATTTTGATTGATTTTATTTTATAAGGACCTCGACCGCTATGACCCATTTATTTTGCAAATGAAGGATTTGGTATGTAATAAAAATTGAGGAGTATAATTAACCGCTGTAGAAGAGGAAGTAGCTGTAATAAAATTTTCAAAGCCGTAGTCAATGTTTGGTATTGAAACAGTTAATTCCATTCACGTTCCAGGACAAGCGATTAAGGACCTGCTGGTCGTTCACCTGGCCGGCGAAGCGAGCAAATTGGTCGTGTTTGCTGACTCCGAAATCCGTGCTGTTCCTCTTCATCACTGCGATGCCCCGGCAGCGGCCACCTGTGCGTCTTGCGTGGCTCTTCAGGACCCGCACTGTGCATGGGACGCCATTAAGAACCTCTGTGTAGCCGTGTCAACGAAACTGCACGACAGCGACGCCGACAAAACCCTGTTCCAGGACATTTTGAACGGGAAACACAAGGGCTGCGGCTACGAGCAAGGTAATTGCCGTTAACCTAAACTACTCGAACAATGTCGAAAACGTTTAGTAGCCCCTGATATCCGCTAACGGAAATCGTGGAACTTTGTGTACGACGATGACTTGTCGCTCGCTTGGATTTCTTTTTTGTTCTTCATTGTTTCACGCTGATTTAACGACGCTTCTCTATCGTGCTTTTCGATACCGAGCACCGTAATGTGGGTTTACACAGTTTTCTTGCGAATGGTATTTGTTAGGTTTAAGGACTAAATACTCGGACAGTTTTCATATTTTAGTGCACACATTTACCCGGCAATTTTACTGAAATTAATAGGCTTAGACTCAGTATATAAATACTGTATTCAGACAATATTTTAATATCTCTATATATACATTTACCCGGCAATTTTACTGAAATTAATAGGCTTAGACTCAGTATATAAATACTGTAATCAGACAATATTTTAATATCTATATACACATTTACCTGGCAATTTTACTAAAATTAATAAGGTTAGAGACTCAGTATATAAATACTGTATTCAGACAATATTTTAATATCTCTATATACACATTTACCTGGCAATTTTACACAAATTAATAAGGTTAGAGACTCAGTATATAAGTACTGTATTCAGACAATATTTTAATATCTCTATATACACATTTACCTGGCAATTTTACTAAAATTATTAACTGAATAACTAATAAATAGAAACCTTAAATTTCCTTGATCTTACACTTCTTATGATAGTATTATTCAACCTTGTACCTTATAATAAAGGTATACGGTGTTAGGCCAATATAAGCTCCTCTGCACAGTCACCCTTATAGCCACTTGGACTATTTTTCTTAATGAGTATCTTATTTTAAAAAAGTTTACTCTTCAGACAAAAACTCGTATCTGACACGGTTTATACATTTGAATACTACATTTATTTATGAATACTAAATTTATTTATACAAGTAAAGTGGTCTACGTGGTATTGTATACATAATTGATTCGCTCAGAATCATAAAAGGTATAAAGGTAAAAATTCTAACTTCTCAATTAGCTACCTCGGATCAATGTACAGAATCTCAACACAAACAGATCCCATTTTCGCGTAGTAGGATTCGTTGAATTACGAATACAAGTTCGTTCATGCGAGTCATGCTCCTTCGAAGGGGAACAAAATTTGTAATTAGGTGGCTGGTGGAAAAGCGTCGGCGTACTTGCGGTTGCTGGCTCGTGAAAATTAATTATGGAATCTGTTTGGCCACTCGGATTACATTGTGGCTAGGAATAACATGCAGGTTTAATATCTTCTTTTTTATTCGCGATTGCGATCCTTTGTAAGTCGGGATAATTTCATTTAACGTGCCCGGGTAATTAAATGAAACGCGACAGATATTAAATGTTCAGTTTTATTTATCGTTTCTTCGACAAATTTTCAGACATTTTTCTTAAGATCATTGTCTGCTTTTTCAAAAATACAATAATAGAATATTTTTTAAATGAATTTGTGAAACCAGCCATTTCATTAGCAAAAAATATTTAGAATTTCGGAGGACAAGTTTGAATCTTAATAAGAAATGGGAGATACGAAAGGTACAATGTACCAACATTTTATCTTTCGCGTCAACGTGCAGGAAGTTAATACTTCAAACATGGCATTCAATTCGGAGAATAAGAACAGAGAAGAGTGGCACGATTCCTCAACTTTTCTGACTTACACTCAATCTCACTCGAGAGAGCCTCATGCACTGGTTCGCGTCGAGAAAAGAATCTGCTGAACTTCAGAATTCCATTCCGGGAGTAAAAGAAATTAGAGATTCCGCGGTACGATTCTCTGGAAATTCGCTTTTAAAATCGAACGTTTTCAAATTCCTTCGGTTTCGTTCGAAATCGTCCGGCTAATGAAATCGCGTCATTTCGGTGGCTGCCAAAACGCGAGATTGAAATTCTTGAAAAAATTTCTCCGCTGTCGGAAGAATGAAATCCTTGAAAATTTGCGGAAATTAAAATTTTCTAGTTTGTTTCGTTTTTTTGGTAGCGCGCGTGCGGCGGTGTTTCAAATCGAATCGCGTAATTTTTTGCTCGAAAAACTCGAGATTGAAATCCTTCAGTTCCATCAGATTTTTCGCGGGAGTTCGCTCGTTAAATGGAGGAAATTCTTGGCCGAACCCGCCTCGAATTTACCCGGACGATTTAAAAGTTCTCCGTACCCTCGTTCGAATTTACTTTCGTCATTCTGTCGAGAGACATCGCGTCGCGAAAAAGGAATTTCGCGAAAGCTTGGTGCGCCGGGGAGAGGCGGGGGAGGGCGAAACGTTTCCAGCGGAGTTTTCCATCACGAAGAGATAGCACGTTATTTCTTCGTGGACGATCTGCTTCAAACTTGCATTTACAGCGAAGTGTATACGAGCGAAGGGATCTTATAAACTTCAACATATCCATATTTCACGTGACTTATCGACCGCCATCAATTCTCCGACGTAATCAAATTCGCATCGAACACAACGGCACGTTCACCGTGTGCCCGATTAAAATGAAATAAACCTGACTGTAAATTGGACGATTGAACGACGTTGATCGATGTAACGGGCTGAAACGATCCGACATTTTTTTTTTTAAATACGCTCCGTTAAAAATAATGAGAAACAATCTTGGGTCGAGTGACGCGTGACGGGATTCTGATAACAATTATCAGATTCTTTAAAAAAGTTACGGCGTTCAATGTTGTCGAATTAGTGATGCGAAATAATTGAGCGGAGATGAATATGCAAATGTAGAGATTTAGAGTTTTGATAGTGATAGACAGTTTTATTTAATTTCTGTTATTTTGTGGAGGATATGAAATTTATATTTCAGGGATATGAAAAAATTGTAGATATTTTGCAACACTAAATATTTATAATATGTATAATTTTTATAGAAAATATAGAACCGTTGTGTTTAATGATAAGTGATAAAAGTAGTCCAAAAAATTGACAGTAGGGAAATAGGTAAAGTACTAGCTTGCAAATATAAAGATCTCGAATCCTGACAGAGGCAATTTACATTTTTGATTAAATTTCTACAATTTTATAGAAGATATTGAAACCAATTAACCTTTTGATGATGTGAAAAAAATATAGAAATTTTCGGACATAGTGTCTAATTTTTATAGAAAATTCAGAACCGTCTAATTTAATAATAGAAAATTGAAATAGTCCAGCAAATTTAAAATAGTGTAATAAGTAAACTTGCTTTACAGATCTTAGTATCTCGAGTTCAAATCCCATAGAAAGACAATTTCATTTTTTATTAAATTTCTATAATTTAATAAAAATTAAATTAAATTAATATTTTAATGATAAGAAAAAATGATAGGAATTTTCCAACACCAACTATTTATAACGTGGTGTCTAATTTTGACGGAAATTGAGAATCTTTGAATTAAATAAAAAGGTAAGAACGATCTAATGAATTGCTGAGGAAATGGATTAGATTCCTGCATATAAAATCTGGAGTTCAAATCTCCTATTCACGACACTCTCTTCTTTCGTGAATTTTAATTTCTATAAAATAGAAAATTCAGATATCAGTGCTTCAGATTCAATTATAAAAAAAAAATAAAAATTCTCATTAAATTTGTAATAGCAAAGTGGATAAGATATCCGTCTACAAATCCGAAGATCTCCAGTTCGAATCCCGTTTTTAGCATCCCCGAATTTTTTTCACGAATTTCCGTAATCTACTAAAATATAATAAATATCTACTACAATGTACAAATATATAAAAACTAAATATTATTCTAGATATGGAAAGATCCGTAAAAAATCTTGTAACACAAATTGCAATACCTTTAAAGTTATATCTAATTTCTATAGTAGAATGCGTTGATAATAAAAAATATGCAATAAATTAACGATAACAAAGAGGTATATACAATAATAAAATCGGAGTTCCTATAAAATAAGCAAATGTCCTGTACCATAAACATACATAGCAAACTCTCTATCACGCTGTACCTCAATGATATTCAATTATTGAACAGTTATAATAGCACGTTGTACGGTCGTATTGATGATACGTTTCTTTCGATTAGACAGCGTGAAAGGTATGTAGATGCGATAGCTAGCTATCGGTTGTCCGATGCAAATGTATCCTGGAATCGATTTATGGCATTCGACACGGTGTACAACAACGTCGACGTTGTACAAACGTAGTCAGATGGGGATAAATTGGAGTTTATGTGTGTCGGTTTACATCGTGTGATACGTTTCTAACGAGCGGGTTACTTCAGCGTTCACGATCGGTAAGAATAGTCGGGGAAAATCGGCCAACAGGCAACGCCAAAAGCAGTTGTTACGGGAAAATCGATTTCTATAGAGTTCGTGGTCGGCTACGTTTGCGGTCGCTGGCAAAAGTAGTGGTCCACTTTTAAACGGACATTTCTGAAGAACATTTAGCTTGGTGGAAATAATTACAATCATGTTACCGAGAACAATTAACTCGTTTGTCCGATGACACGCTTGTTATCGAAGAATCTAGATATCATTTTATTATTATAATATCGAGTTTCTCGTTGTGAAACTGAATTGAGTGTTATTGTTATGAAATCAAATTAAATGCTATTATTGTTCAATCAAATTGGGTATTGTTATTAATTAATCAAATTTTTTATTATGAAGTTAAATTATATTTTATGATTTTAAGGTTAAGTTGAATTTTACAACTGTTATAAAATTAAACTGTATATTATTATTATAAAATCAATTTTAATCTTGTTATTAAAAAATAAAATTGAACTTTATTTTTATGAAATCAAGTTGAATCTTTTTGTCATAAAATCAAAAGGAATCTTGTTCTTATAATATCAAATTGAATTTTATTATTATAAAATAAAACTGTATATGATTATTATAAAATGAAACTGTATATTATTATTACAAAATCAATTTTAGTCTGGTTATTAAAAAATCAAATAAACCTTATTATTATAAAATCAATTTGCATGTTGTTATTATAAAATCAAATTAAACCTTGTTATTATGAAATCAAATTAAACCTTATTATCATAAAATGAAAATGTATCTTGTGAGATCAAATTGAATTTCATTATTATTACAAAATCAAATTGAATCCTCTTGGAATTAATATTCCCAATAAAAGCTGTTATTACCAATAAACTGTTTCCATTTTTATCAGAAGATTAACAATATATTGAATTATAAATTCAGTTAATACAATTTGCAATCGAGCCAGAACCGTGTCAGACCGTGCGGCTGTTATTAGAACTTTGACCTATACAGACCTTAATTTTAAATAATCCCTACAAATTTATATTTGTTATTAAATTATTCAACTGCATACCAGAAAAGATATGCTGTTACATATTGCAGTCTGTGGAATCTTCAGATTTAACGCCTTGTACCCGAAGGTATTTTTACCGTTTACAAGCAGCAACTTTGAAACTTATTAGAATTAAATGAATTCTGGTAAAATTATTTTGCTGTTATTATTATCGCTGTTGCCTATTTAAATATATTTAAATATCACTGTGTATAATACTATATCGTACTATAATTTTTTAATTTTTACCTTGAGAATTGTCAAATTTTCAAGGTTGCAAATTGGAGATTTAAAAATCATTTAATTTCAGTCTTTCGTCAGACTGAATTTAAAAAATCCTTAGTTCTTTTGAATTCATAAATCTGTAACTACTAAACTTGCAGATCAGCAAATTATTAAATTTCAAACTTCACAAATTCTCAGTTCTTCTAAACTCCAAAATGTTCAGATTCCTAAACTTTTTAATTAGAAAATTATTAAGTTTGAAACGTTTAAAACTCTCAGTTCTCTTGAACTCCTAAATCTCCAAACTTTTGAACTTTCACGTTAGCAAATTATTAAGTTACAAACTTTGCAAATTGTCAATTCTTTTAAGACTCCTAAATTTTCAAATTCTCAAAATTTTCAGATACTTAAATTCTTAAGTTTCAAAGTTCTCAATTTTGTAATTTCTTAATTTCCTAAAATGTCTTCCATTTCTCAAACTTTGTAAATAATATTGTACGATATCTAGCAATATAAACGACTATATAACGAGGTGACAATATAACAAGTGTTAATTAATAAGCTAACAAGAATAAAAAGAAAGCAAAATCGGGATTAGTTAATGACTTATACAAAAATCATTTAAATACAAATTGTACAAATTATCATAGATTGAATTTACAAAATATTGAACGCAAAATATTACTGTTTATTGTCGAACAAAACGTTAGGAAATGTAATTGATTTTTCGAATGTAATTTCTATTTCTTGCAAGAGCGAGTTGGGTAGCTTCTAGCTTCTTCAACCGACAAGTTAATAATGAATATTCGGGCCTCGCCCAAGCAATTATCTTTACACTATAATAAATTTAGTTACAAGATATTTATTTCAAATTCTTGTATCAAACTGAATAGTGAATGCCTTTCCAGAGCAAAGTGTTAAATAGCAAGCATTTAAGGATTAAATAATCGTGAATCGGTTGTCATCAAAGTATCGAGATTCGCTTAGGACAGAGAGGTACAGAAAGAAGGCGTCAACATCGATTAATTAAAGGGTAATACAGCCACTTGGATTTCACGAGACCGATCGCAAAAGTGCGCTTAGCTTCGAAAACGAGTTTGACCTACTATACTTTTATATTGGGTTGACATGAATTATCCACGAGACGAAATTGCATGAAAAAGAGACTGATTTCGCGTGAGAGGCCGCCACGCTTACGCAGCTCTCATGGAAAGAAAGTTGCCCTCTTAAGGCTAAAGGTACTCACCGTTTGTTATACGCGTAATCTGCCATAAGAGAAGCATCCTCTGCGATGCAGTGTCGCGTGCATCAAGGTGAAAGTCGAATTGGAATATATCGTGTGTAACGAGTTGTACTTGTTGCTAGGAACGGGTATCGTGCAGCCAACGATTAAAATTTAATCGACCGTAAGAAGTGTTCGACAGCTGTTCTAATTACTCCATCACCGCATTCTTTGCTTTGGTTAGGAAAATTAGATTGACGGGTTTATTACTCTTTGTGGCGATGCGCCATTAACGGCTTTTTACTGAATAGACGTTTCTAGAGAGAAAATAGCGGTGCAAGAGAAATTTTCAAGTTTCCAAATTTAGGAAATTGGAAATTTAGATAGTTGCACATTTACTTTTAAATTTGGAAACTTAAGAATTTGGATATTTTTACAAGTTACAATGTCTCTTGGGTATTTTTATAATTTGCAGTGTTTTGAATTTAGAAACGTAGGAATTCGAGTATTAATACGTTTAAAATTTCAAGCTTCGTAAATTACAATATTTATGTATATCTGACTGTTATATAACAAAAAAACATCCTTGAAAAAACTTTTCTAAAAACCGTGAGAGGTTACCAAACAAAACCAAAGTTGCAAACGTGAATCGTTCATCTTCGAAAGGACATTTCTCTGTTTTGAATATACAGACCGACGAGAGAGACTACCGAAGCACTCCAAGTCTGCAGAATTGTAGATCCTAAATCCTGTAACGCTTAAACGTGGATTGTGCCTTAAAACGAGCGCTTTCAGTGTCTGAGAACAAAATAATGTGCGAAAAGTGAACGGATACGAAAGCTAACCTTGCTTGTTATCTCCCTGGCAGAATAGAGCGAACAATAAATCTTCCGTTCGGAAATCTGCATAACCATTGAATCAGCATGGATAAAGTTCTTAATCTAGCGCAGAAGGTGACGAGGTTTTTAATAAAAAAAACGTACGGCGGAAAATCCAGCTTTGGAATGAATACCGAACCCATAAATCCTGGCTGAGCCCTGAAATAGTCGGAGACATAGACCTGGTATCGGTCAGCTAGATCAGTAAAAGCGTATTGCAATATCGTTTCTGATGGGTCCCCCTTGGTTCGTTGACCATGACTACTTTACGTTTCGTTGCAAACCGCTTTACCCTTTCACCGTTCAATACTAACACAGTTTTTCTACGACGTGTAGCTATACCACACACGGTTAACGACTCCTGCCCACATACACAGAATGTTTGCTCGCGTGATATTTCATGCGTTACCATCGGTGTCCGAGTGAGCTCAATGGCAAATACCAAAGGAATTACGAGATCGTTTTGCCCTCCTTTTTACTTGGCGTCAATAAAAAATTGTCTGGTTAACTAACCTGTTATAATTACACGTGATTCTATGTGAGTTTAGGTATTTTGTTTGTGTACGTTTAGAGTTGGATGGTGATTGGTAATGTTATGTTTACTACTTGTTATTGTGTTGCTACACTGTCGTTGGCTTCCACTGTTACTGTTTTACTGTCAGTGTTGCTATTGTTTCTATTGTCAGTGTGATGTCATTTTCTTTGTTAGTGTTATTTCTTTTCTTGGTATTGATGTTATTACCCTTTCTGGTATTATTGTTACTGTCACTGTCACTTTGTAGTCTTACTGTATTACTATCACTATCACGTTTTACTATTACTATATTACTATTATCACTGTCACTTTCCAGTATTACTGTATAACTCTTACTATCATTATCTCTTTCAATGTTATTACAAGTAATATCATTACTATTGCTATTTCTTCTGTTACTAGTGTGTTGTTATTGTTATCATTTCAACTATCAATATTAATGTTATCACTTCAATTATCAGTATTTTTTCATATCTATATTACTTTTACTACTCTTTACAGTATTACTCTATTATTATTACAATCCATACTATTATTTATTGCTACCACATATTATCACAGTTATTATTTCATTGTACCATAAATTACCGATTTCGAAACATAGAAATGTGACACAAGTATTAAATGCTCTGTAAAATAGAACTTACAGTTTATTAATTCAGAGTGCAGTGTTTAATAAAAATTACTGCATTATCAACTAATATTCTTAACGTAAATTCTTAACGTAAGTTTTAGTTAAAACAGTGATGAATTTCAAGATACGAAGTCAGACATAATGTAATGAAAATCTACAATATGAAAAATTAAGATCTGAATTAATTCGAATCTGTCAAAAATAACTGCACTAATTATCGATTAATATTTTTTACATAAATTAACAAATTTCAGAACACAAAATCTAACATAATGAAATAAACGTAACACGAAATACAACTTGCATTATCAAAATATAAAGCTTAAAATTAAAAGAGCACATTTTAACCACATCTTCCTATAAATATAGTAAAAATATTCTGAATGAGTACAAAGTGAGAAAAGATCAATCATTGCAAGAAACAAAAATGAATCAATGTACAGTTTAATTATTATCCACTAATAAATTCAATTTACAGTAAAAAATGTTGACATCAGAAAGTGATAACGGTGTTTCTAATTTCTTACACGATGAACTTTTTATTAAATATACAAATTGATATGTATCTTCGGTATTATTTAAATAATAGACCACTGTATACCTATTGTACTCCATAAACAGGATATCCATTAATGAGCAATTATTATATCCTTCAACGAAAAACTAACATTTTGTGTCGAAAATATCGATGAAACGTTTATATAGTTATTTTCATTAATATTTGAACTGCAAGTTGATATGCCATAAGAAACGTTATATGAAGCTTTTATGACATAGAATTGTGTCAGACTATCTATGCTCCGAAATCTGTAATTTGATATGTCACAAACTGATACTGTTGCTTCTATTATGTGTATAATGTTGTTAATGTCGCTTTTATTACCGAATTACTGTCACTGTCGCTACCATTAACAATATTACTGTTACTATCGGTGTATCTATTAACATTATTGCTATTATCACTACAACTATTAATATTGCTGACTCCATCGCTACAAATATCAATATTAAAATTAATATCGCTACCACTATCAATATTACTTTCACTGTCGCTACCATTAACAATATTACTGTTACTATCGGTGTATCTATTAACATTATTGTCACTATCGCTACAACTATTAATATTGCTGACTCCATCGCTACAAATATCAATATTAAAATTAATATCGCTTTCACTATCAATATTACTGTCACTGTCGCTACCATTAACAATATTACTGTTACTATCGGTGTATCTATCAATATTATTGTCACTATTAATACAACTATTAATATTGCTGACTCCATCGCTACAAATATCAATATTAAAATTAATATCGCTTTCACTATCAATATTATTGTCGCTGTCGCTACCATTAACAATATTACTGTTACTATCGGTGTATCTATCAATATTATTGTCACTATCGCTACAACTATTAATATTGCTGACTCCATCGCTACAACTATCAATATTAAAATTAATATCGCTACCACTATCGATATTATTGTCACTGTCGCTACCTCAAATGTCAGTGTTGTTGTTGGTGTATCCACCAATATTACTGTCACTGTCGTTACACCTATCAATATTAAAATTAATATCGCTTTCACCGTTAATATTACTTTCACTATCGCTTCCATTAACAATATTACAGTTATTATAAATGCATCTCGCAATATTACTATCGCTACAACTATCAATGCTACTATCACTGTCGCTACTGTTATATTCAGTGCCGGCGTCAGGGGGAGGCGGTCGTGCGATCGTCCAGGGCGCCAGATCTGTAGGGGTGCCGTTGTTCGGTGCCCCCAGTATGCCTGTTTTTTTTTTTTTTTTGTTAAAAATACGAGCCTCTCAATGGACGCCACAATAATCTTGCCCGGGGCGCCAATATTGCTAAAACCGGCACTGGTTATATTATATCATTACTCCAATTATTACGTTTCGTTCCATAATGTAAAATAAGCTACACTTACAGTCGGAACTAATTTAATATGTAACAACATTATGGAGACCACAGACAATCAATATACATCGTCAACATTTCAGTATTCTGACCACTGGTATGAAGTATTAATACAATATTGTTACTGTCCCATTGTTATGAATAAATATTCAGGACAGTGAAATATTGACTCTGTACATTGATCGTTTGCTCTCCATTACTGCAACTGATCACCAGCCATTTTCTTCTGAGAACAAAACCTTAATTGAAAACATAAATCAATATTAACAAAACCTTAACTGAACACGTCGATTATGAACTTTAACAAAACAACTGATCATGTAAGAACATCGGCAAAACCTTTACTGAGTATGGTAATTAATAAAATTAACAAAAGGTGAACTTGGTATATCAAGAATATTAACAGAAACTTACATCAATTCAGAATTTTAACAAAACCCTAACTGAGATTAACAAAATCGTATCTGAATACGAGTAAAATCATTAACAACTTTAACTGAATACAGTAGTTGGAAACATTAACAAAACCTTAACCAAATAATCAACGACATTAACAAAACCATGTAAACACCCTCCAAGCTTCAACTTGACAATATCGCGATACTTCAACGTCACGAATCATGCAACAAACTGCGGATGTTCATGCAATATCAGTTTATTTCCACATTTCATAGTTTTCGCATCCAGAATACGGTGTATCGATTTTTTATACCAGTTTGCGTGAATATCCGCAGTGAACTAATAACTCTAGTTACAATCTGCCACAGAACACACGACTGTTGTCGTCAATATTGAAACGTGTTAATCAAAATGTTTCCATTATTCTATTGAACCATTGGTCGCTTACATTTCGACTATCATTATTTACGTACAACACTCGGCGGTCATCAGTGTCCCCGTC
Source organism: Megachile leachella (assembly GCA_963576845.1). Lineage (NCBI taxonomy): Eukaryota > Metazoa > Arthropoda > Insecta > Hymenoptera > Megachilidae > Megachile > Megachile leachella. Next base: position 9,418,816 of record OY756251.1, read on the forward strand.
ATCAAATCAGTGAAATGTTGCTTCAGAGATGGCGAAGCCCGTGCAACCAGCGGTTCTGCACGAAAACGGTCGGGGCGAGCAGCCCGATGAACGGGACAATGAAATCGTCATCGAGCTGGATCGAGAAAATCAGTACGGTCGTACGCAGCCACGAGCTAACGAGCCTCAAGGTAATCATTTGCCCAATAATCCAGACGGTTTACCCACAAATATCGTCTTCATCTTCTCTCACCTCACCGTCGTCACACAGAGACACACACACACCAGCACACCCTCCTGTCATCCATTTTTGTCGCACAAGGATAGTGTGTTCCAACGTGGTTCTCATCACAGCTTTTTCCTTGTATATGTATACGATGTGTCCTAACTTGGTAACACCTTGTTGTTTGTAACTAGTTGCACTATTCGTCCATGTTCCCTTAGTCTCGAAAGTAAAGAAACGGCCAGAGTAGAAAGCTTCGGACGTGGTTCCCTAACTTTGCGACAAGCCTGGAACCACCGAATACCCGCAAATCTACGATTAAATCGTCGAACACGATATCCGACAGCGAGGTCGGACTTCGATGAGAATACAGGGATAAATTCCCGATCCTACTATGAACACGCTAGGACACCTTACCGATGAACCCAGCAGGTGAACCCTTCCTGAATACACCAACACACTGTCACACGGTCTTCGTATCCAGAACCAATCCCATCCAATCAAGAAGCAATGAGTCCGTCGTATGCTATGTTTAGGTCTCGTGCTCACTCAGCTTTCATTTCAGACGTGATCGCTACACCGGTGGTATACTCGGCCCAGACGTTGACCGGTGCGCTGATAGGAACCTGCTTCTTCTCTCTGGTGGCTGGATTCGCTTCCGGTTTCTGGTTCTCTCAGAGGTTACGAGGTGCCCCGTACCCGGAGCCGTCCGAGCAACGTCAACAGCTGAATCGACTGACCGAGAGCTCCGAGTCCCCGGGCTTCAACAACAAGTCCATCAACCTGGTGTTGAACGTGCCTCCTAAGAACCCTAATGGGAAGAACGCAAACTCCTCGGCGGAGAACAAGCCGGTGCAGAAGGTGAAGAAGACGTACATATGATATAGACGACGACATAGGGCCGTCTGAGGCTTGCCGCAGGACCCAACGGGTTCCGGCTCATCTTCTTCTTCCTCTTCCTCCGACCTCGCGGAATCAGACGATCGTAACGACGAAGACGACGACGACGACGACAACAACGTCTGCCATGATCAGAATCAACTGGCGTTAAACCACGCCGGTTGCGTCTTCGATCAGCTGACCAGGCACGACGAAGACCCGTACGAGAGCGTGGCCAGCGAGGGGAGATCTCTCGAGTTCCTCGCCACTTCCAGGGAGACCCCTTGCGACTCACGTTCGATGTCGAAGGTCGTCGATTACAGAAGAAGATACGACCACCTCCAGGAAGGAGGTTACACCGAGACGACCTTGACCGAACCGGTCAACAGCCTTCAGGATTACAGCAGCAGCAGCGCCAACAGTCTGGACGATCTCTGTCGAGGACATCAGCGGATGCTGGGCGACTTTGATCGTACGGAGAGCACCGGCAACCGCGATCACTATATGGTGCCCACCCGTGACCCGCGGGAGTTCAACGAGAGGATCCTGTCATTGTTCAACCCGCAGTTTCTACCTAACTTCAACGACATGATCATGTACGTGGCCAGCCAGTACGATACCAGACGCAGTCCTCCGCCTAGGTCCAGGTCGATGGCCGAGGGAGAGGATCGATTGTTCAGAAACTCGAGTTACTACCGGAAGAAACGCGTGGTCGGGGCTGGCTCGATGTTCTTCCGGCGTGGATTGACGTACGAAGCGGCGCGCAAGTGACACAGGCTGTCTCTGTTCGGATTCAGACGGAGGATTCAGCGTTGGGTGGATCGCGTGAAACGCAAACGACCCCGTCTCCAGGCCGGGAATATCGAAGACGGGGACGACGGGTGCGTGAAGATCTACCGAACTTGATTTCGATGAGATGTAGTTGTACTCGTGGCGCGTCCACGGACCGCCCACGTGCTTCCGGTGCCACGTGTCGTATCGTATGATGCTAGCTAAACTACGTGAACAGAGACACACGCGCGCTTTCGAACTATTTTTTTAAGGTGTATATCCTTTTCGGACAGTCCGGCGAGATTACGTGATCAGGACGCTCGATGATCTTGTGCTAGAAGAAGTTTTCTATCGGAATTCGATCGTTTTTCGAGTTCTTCCTTTCCGTTTCTCAGCAGTACGGCAATGGAGAGATTATATTATGGGACATAAACAACGACGATGGGACAGAGGATCGGACTCGTAGCTGTGTAATGTGATACGATCAGAGGAGACTGTGTTCGTAGCAGTGGCCTGCTTAGGTGCTTAGGACCGCGATGATTTAAACACGAAGACGTATGGTCACCGGCAAGGTATAGCGTGGTCGTAAACGTCAGCGGTTTGTATGCTGAAACGTGTTTTATGAACATCGAAAGCTTCTACTTGACGCTTCTCGTATTTCAAGAACACTTGAGCGGGAACCCAACACGTGTTTTTTAACGATCGACCAGATTTACGACCACGCTTTATTTTCACGGGAACCATAGCATCCTGGATGTCGAGGCTACGTTTCTCCAATCAGAATTTTGCGGTAAACGCTAATTGATAGAAAGAACTATGCGTATATTTTCACGAAACTTCAAGGTTTAAATTAATATTTATGTCTCAATTTGAAATTGGAATTTTAAAACATATCATGTTATATAGCTGACAAATTTTTTATTGAATTAACTGAATGCTTATGGAGTTGTTTTTATGGAGGTTTAAGCTTTAAAATGATGTAACATAAGTACCATTTGGAAATACTTTTCTGTCATAAAATTTTCTTAGACATTTCAAAATTGTCATTTTAAAATATAACATAATTTTGTACAGTTGACAAATTTTGTGTTGTTGATAAGCTCACAAAGCGCTATAATTATTTTCTTCATGATTTAAGTTCTAAATCTTTCCTGTCATTTCTCCTAAACTTTCAAATTGTCAAAATATTATTTTAGAACATCATTTTTGAACTTGAGAAATTTTGTATTGCAAATATCCACAAAGTGGTTAGCCAGTTATGTTTATAAAGGTGTAAACTTTAAATTGATACAGTAATATTTTGAAATAATTTGTGTCGCAAAAATGTCGTAGACTTTTTACATTTCGAAATTGACCATTGATTACATCGATCAGATATAGAAACCAGTGCTAAATAATATGGTTCACTAAGCAGACACAATCGAAAGGATTAAAATGAATCGTGAGGAAGGATTTCAACACATTTTGAGAAACGTGGCCTCGGGAAAATGGAGGCTAGAAGCATTCGCGCGAGACGAGGCGTGCCTTCCGTATATTAATTGTTGGCAAATTTCTGATCTTGTAAAACAGGAAATTGGGGGAGAATGTGGCCGGTATAGATTCGGGCAAGTGCCTCATTTAATGCGTTTCGTTTAAACTGTATTCGATAGAAGAGAACGATGCTAGGTAACGATGTAGAGCGAGCGAAAGAGATAGAGCGAGTGAGTATGAGAGAAACAAAAGACTAATGTAAGACTTATTCGAGTATTGTTGTGCACTTATTGCCGTGCTGTGAGTATATATTGGTTATTAGCAAGAGAGAGAAAGAGAATTTGTGGTGTTGAAGCACGTACGATTTATTAAAATAATGGAGAAACAATTTACCGCGTTGTGGTGTCTTCGAGGAGAGTATGTATTTTTTGGCTGGGGGACGCGTTAAATCGATATATAACTGTTTGGCGGTGTTACGGGCGAGGTGTGGAGGTGGTTTTTCCGTTTCTTTCATCTCTTTTTCTAATGTAAACGAACAAATTGCGTCGCCGTTGAATCGCTCGAATGCTGAAACTGTTTTTCGCTCGTTGCGTCAACTAAGGTAACAATGGAAGGAGTCTTTGTTATAAAGATTGATAAGAAAACGTAGTACAAAAACGCGGGAGATATTATGTCTTACTTTTTCCCCGGGGAAAGTATTATTTAACAAATACAACTGCATTTCTACGATTCAATCGTGCACAGAATACTCATGTAGAAATATATAACAAAGGTTCCATCAGAAAGCAAACGAGACAGTTTTAATCGAATAAACAGTATTCCAGCGATTCGTTTCGCTTGAATATTTCTTAGAGTTTGTACCGTATGTTAATACCCGACACATTAGCGAAAACTTGATGGCAGTTCCCTGCGACATAAGTATTCTCGAAGAAGCTCGGTCGTGAGAGGAGAATATGCGAATGGGGTCTTAGCGTGTTTGGCAAAGATGCCTTTGACAATGGCGTAAATCGGTCTTACTAGCGTACAATAGCGAATACCTGGGCGTGTATTTCCTTTACAGCTTAACCGCGGATAGAGTGCCTGCAAGTAGCGGTGTGGCTAACGTTTGTCCCAGATTTCACGAAAAAAATCGACACAGAGAACAAAAGGAAATGTAGATCGAGTATCGCGACCGTGATACGTCGTGAGGAGGAATCAAATTTCATTCTGTAAAATACTTAATCGACTTGAAAACCTTTCGCTGATGAGATCACATTGTGAGAAGCGATTTCTGTCTACTACAGGGTGGTTCAAAAAGAATGTCACTACTTTTCTTTCTAATATGTATTTAATTTTAATTCGTTTATAGATTCTACACTTGTAAACGACTCTGTATATTTATAAGAGTGATGGACAACTCCGAGCATAAGTTGTGTGAACATACAATAGAAGTACCTAGTTTATCATTTTTTAAATTTCTACATTTGAAAATTTGGAGGTTTGGAATTTTAAAAATTGGAAATTTTAACAGCTTTCAATTTCTATACTGAAATTTGTGAATCTCCACTTTGTAAGTTCCAAGTTTGTCAATTTTTTAATTAGATATTTCTAAATGTATAAATCTAAATTTTTAAATTTGAAATCTGAAAGAAGGTGACATTGATCTTGCTCTACATTTCATCGTTACACCGTACAGGTTAATGCCCATAAGCTGTTTAGAAGGCACTTGATTTGTCCATCACTGTAGCGCATTATACACAGGTATCCATTACGAAACTATTTCTGGGAGCTAAAAGCGATTTTATACCACCGTTTCCGTCTACTACGGTCGTTGACAATGACTGTAATTAACCGCCAGAACTGTGTTCGCTGGAAGATGAAATTGTTTCGTTTAGTAAACTGTGTAACAAGCAAAACCACAGGGAAGCATTTCGCAAATAGCAGCGAAAGGATTAATTAGAAGGGAAACGATAGACCTTTGTTCTCTTTTCGCGTAACATCGATGGACAGACGTTCAACTGCTCATCAACCAACACTGCCGCCCCAAATTCTAACGTGCTTTTCGAACGAAGAACAGTAAGACGAGTTTAATAATACATAGACACATCGATTTTCACTAATTGTCATTGAGCGTACAATGAGAAGCGGACAATACACGAGGATTAGATCGGTTGAAATAAAGAGGAAGCGTAGTATTATTATTATTATATAGAAATGACCATTAAGAGGAGGCACGGTCTGAATGGGACGAGCATAGATGGTCCGGAAGAAATGATAAAGAAAAGAGAATCGTGTAAATAAGTAGAAATTGTTTTTGTTTAATCATTGATATCATTTAAACGAGAATTCATTCGTTACACGCTACTCGTCACGCGGACAGCAGTGGAACGCATATTAATTAATATTTACACGTACGCGTGTGTATTTTGCTTATGGACATTTGTACCACTTTGTATGACATGCTAAAATTATCGGAAATATCCAATGAATGTATTAAATTGTTGCATATCGAGCGATGGGAAATTAGGAATTATGAGCTGTAAACTCGGTGCGTTGTTCGATTCAACGTAAAATCAATCGTATTGTGTTAAGAATATCAATCAAGCGTTTGTGACGCCATTTTGGTTCAACCTTTAAATCAATGTAGCATATGTGGTATTTTGCGATACTTTGTCATAAATTTATTTTGAAAATTTTTCCTTTTTGAAGTGGATTAATAAATATAATATCTCATCATTTTCTTTTTTAATTTACAATTTTGTTAATACAAAGAATGTTGAGCGTTACATAGAAATATTTAGTCAATCTTAAGCTTTAGATTACTGCATTGTAACTGGTGAAACTTTTCTGTTATAAATTCGCGTTAGAATATTTACTTTTCGAAATTGATTTAAGAGTAAAAATGTAATTATTTCTTTTTTAATTTATAATCTTGCTGATATCGAGATTGTTAAAAAATCATATACGTACTTTCACCAAATCTTAAACTTTAAATTACTGTAAAAGCGTAGATAGCATGTCACACAAAGTGATACAACGCGTACGTGTAATTGCATTTTCATTATAACACGCATATATATATACATACACCGTATATGAAAAAAAAACTATACATATATATATATATATACATATATTTTTTTTTTAATCGACATAGATAAAATATATATTACGAGAGTGCGAGGGAGAGAGTGAAAGATAGAAAGAGAGGGTGTTAAACAAGAGAGGCAGCTAATTACACTTTTCTCCGTGGGTCTTTATGAAAGACCACGATCTTTTTTTAATTAAAATTACGCCGAGCACCCGTGCGATTCTCGTTGTGCATCCAGATAACGGGGAAAGAAGAAAAAAATGTTAAAATAACTCGGGTGTTCGGGATAAATATTTTACAGATACGATGTTTATATTATACAAAAAAAAAAACATCCAACTTAGGTACCTTGTGAGAAATTCTATAAATATATATATATATACATATACAAATATTATTGGCAGATTGTTATATGCTATAATATTTCTAAATTTAGAAGAAACGAGGAGGCATATGTTATATATATACATATTATGGATGTACATGTATACAAAGCGTTTTAATTAGTATTTACGTGATTTAATTGTAACCATAAGGATGTACATAGTATTACAACGTTTCAAACTGACTTAGGACGAAATTTGGCTCGATAGTAAGGAGAATGAATTTTCGATGAATTAGATTACTTTTCGTTATTTTCATAAAACAGAAACGCTTGCACGTGCTAATTCCCTATTGTCTTGAATATCGTAGGATTCGATTTTTAACCGAGAATTTCTAAGGATAATGGTTTTTTATTGGTTTTAAGTAAACAGAAACGCGTGATAAGATGATAGAATACTTTTGCGATTTTTATATACAGGTATGTGCAATTTAATCGAGATTTAATTCTGGAGCGACTGGTATTCTCTTAAATTCAGAATAAGGTGGGAAAATAATTAAATGAGTACCTTAAATTCTGCAATTTAAAACTCACAGTTATTCCAGAATTAAATGTGGCTACTGAAGAGATCTTTGCAAACTTGTTTAGATAAAATTGAATATTTTGAAAATTATTTTTCATCGCAAAAAAAGAGATTGACCTCGGATTTAAAATGAATTTTGTAAACTATGCTTGTTAATTTTAAAATAAAAATGTGCGCGTAGGATGTTGTCGATTTTTCAAAATATATTTAATGAATTGTTCGAGCCGTTACCGGAACATGAAATCGTCGCTGAAAATAACGTTGAGTTTGAATATTTTAAAATAGGAAATTATTTTCCACGTTTGGCAAAAAAAACGGTATAGTAGTTTTTGGAAATAAAATTGCTTGCACATACCTGAAAGCGGATACGCGTCCCACGGTAGCGTTTAGATTGTAACGTAATTGCGATCGCATTAATTAGGTGAAGTAAATGCAACATTCCAGTTAATGCCTGGACTGCCAACCATTTTCAGCAAACACCTGCGATAATTAATTGACGTGTTTTCATTGTGCGATAGTTTGTTTCGCTAACGAGATATCAAGCGGTCATTTTTGCACAGTGAGTCATGTTTACTGTTGCAATTTTAAGAACGAAAGGAAAATGAATATTCAAACATTGTAAAATCATACAAGTCCTATCGCTATCTCTGTTACTAATCTTCTGTTCCCAAATTGTCTACTTTGTTCTCTTTAATTTGTTAACGATTATTTTAGTTGTAAAAATATCTTTCTTTTAATTAATAGGCGTAACAGTAGGATTTATGTATTATCTTCATCGAAAGCGAAGAAAGCAGGTATTTTTTTTTAATGGAAATTGCGTCGAGCGGTGAGCATTTGTTTTGTATCGAATAATGCAAATAGTCACTTTTTTAATGTAAGTTTTGTACGAGCGACAGAAAACGTGGTGAGAGTAGCTTTCGTTGCTTGAAATTATTGCAAATAACTTCCTCATGTTATTGTATGTTTCTTAATGTTTTGTAATGATTTCAATAAAGGTATCCTCAAAATAGTAAAAGAGTGGACTTGTTAGATTTTGCAATCATTTTCAGGAAAACATCGGTATCGTAATTTATTTAAGCATGAATTAATCTCTTGTTCTAATCGCTCTGTAATTTGTTACACTATCGCCTTTGAATTTTATTATATTATCTACGTTACAGTGTCCATCATTGATAAGAGACACCCGGCATTGATAACGTTAATTTTTCTCTAATGCTATCTCAAAGCAGTTTCCACCTACTAACTTTTCAATCAGAACAAAATGGTTTCTCTCTCATTAAACAATTGATTCACAAAGTGGAACTTTTTACAAACTAAAGGAGAAAAATAACGGAGTTTCTTAGTAAACAATGAAATGAATGGATGGCAGTCCAGGCACACATGTTTGCTGTGCCAATGCAATGCGTTTTCTGTACATAATATCGTAGCCCTAATTAATATTAATTAGAGAGTAGCTGGAGTCCTGTTGACGTAAGCGAATGGCATACACGTAGAAGTAATCGATACAGCCACACGGAAACGAGTCACACACCTTTTCTTACTCGTGGCTCCTTTGTCTTCTCCCGAAACAGAGTAAAAAACACGTCGAATGGAAGGGAATAAAGGTTTACAAAAAAACTGCCACACGGGCAATAAGCTTCTACATTGTAAACATTTAATGTCTCGCCAGCTCGGAACCCGAAAGGACAAAAAGCAGGATCATTTGAAAAGAACAGTGACTATAATCCGTGCACTTGTAGCTGTGGATCCATTAAATTCATCTATTCTCATTAAACTTTAAGCTTCACTGTGCTCTTTTGTAATAGTTGTGATCAATTTTGTCTTATAGTTTTGGTTTCTTAAGATTGATTACTTGTATGATAATATTGTTTGTTAGAGTTGATAACAAATCTTAAGTGCTAGTTTCAAATCTTTTCATATCATCCTACAGTCAAACTTACTTTTTAAACCTCTGGTTAGGTATGCTACATTATTTGCTACAATAATATTTTGCAATACTGTATTTCTAACAACCTACATTATAAACTTCAGTAGTTCTGTTAATATCAGCGATTATTGAATAAGAACTTTGCTCATTGTACTCGTCATCTATGTATTATGAATATTGGATCCACAGCACTAGTACAGCATGAAAATTAGTTTCGCCAGAAACGGAAATGGTGAACCTGAAATCGTTTGAACACTTCGCACAAGACTGAGAGGAGCTTGTACATAGGATTCTACATATAATACATTACACAATTTGATATGAATGAATGATTTGCTGGTGAGATTCAGTTTATTACCATGACGTTATAATGATATAAAATGGTAACAGCATTAAAAAACGATTAAGTAAGTTGTACATAGAGGAAAGAGGAGATCCTACTACCGCGCTATATATATAAATATATAATGTACGTATATGTTACTACCGTTGTCACGGCATTTCCGTTGCATATAAAAACCATTTTCTACACGCAGAAAGCCTCTCCTATGCCACGACACGACAGAAAGAGATTTCCTATTTTTCACACAGACACATACACATACACACTCGCAAGAAAAACACGCCCGATCCAGTGGACCAAACGATTGTCAACACCGCCTGAATTCTCACCTGGTTTCACCTGTTTTACACCTCTGCCCTCTTCCCTTATTTATATAATATATTCGATAGAGACAGATTATGATAGGAAATCAATGATTTCACCGAATCATCATGTGGCTATAATTAAACAGGCGCTAGTTTTAGATCTCCGCTGAACATCATCATCCTATCATCATCAACGAAGTCTGCGAACGTGTGTATACATTTTCCAATTGTAAAACGTCGTTCGAAGAACGTCAGAAAACGGCGTTATTGAATGAATCGAGTATCGAGTGGTGTCCAATTGAGAAAAAATAAAGAACAAACGGTAGTAGAGTCTAATACGACTAAAGGTACCCGCAAGAGATCCGCTTATGAGTTACGATTTACATTTACAATCCAGATTATCCAGTAACGTTAAAATAGAATTAAGATGAATGTCACAACAAGTAATGTAAACTCTGAGAATTAATGAGACGAAATAAACGAGACGATGATTCAAATATATGACAGAGAATGTATGCATATATTTATCTTTCTTGGCGTGTCATGGTTTACATCTTGTACAATTAACTCCATTTCTTGTCCTTTGTTTCTTCGCTCGTCGAATTGAAATATGTCGGAAATTGAAGCTACTCCTGCACGCGTTCATCGACGTACACCCACCGTATTTTTTATCTCCCGGTAGAGATAGAGCAACAGACACTTCGTGCATGTTGAATTCGTTTTTTTTTTTTTTACTAAGTTCTTCCTGATCAACTCTCCAGGAATTTACTGGTTCACAAACTGCTCAGGACTTGTATATACCTAAAAGAACTCCGTTGATCACGATGTCTGGAAGACTGTTCGACGTCCCGTTCGGATAAGCGTATGGATCACATTCAAACGTTAATACTGGATGGTGACCAAAGGCATTGGGATGAACGTGCTGCGTATCTTCCGTGTCTTTGTACGTGCTGAAAAGAACATAAATTAGCTATTGAAGAAATAGCAGAAATAGTCAAAGGAAGGTCATCTTCGCAAGTGGTTATTGAATAAAGTTGACTGCAGCTACGAATATTCATATAGTTGTATTAAATAAGATCAAATTTTGTAAACGCATACCTTTTATATGTCGCACTAGCAGTTCGAGTTTCTATACCCAGAAAATTGAGAACCTGTTGCTTCGTGGCTGAAAGCCTGAGCATTTTCTGGACATACAGTTCCAGTGCAGCTCGCCTTTGCTCAAGTACCTTTGGCTGCGAATTTCTGACCCTCTTCGGCGGAAACGAAGCGATGTCCGCATTTTCTTTCTTCAACTGCAATAACAAAAGACAAATTAGTTCATCGGTACTCAAGCAAGTAATCCATTTATGCGATCTAAAGATAGATCCATTTAATGTAACAGCTGTTTGAAGTTCTTTCGTTGCACCCATAATAAGTAAAAAAAAGATATTGATTAAATGGGTGAAGGTTCGCTGAAGTTATTCTACTGGCTTGATAAGTGGAGTGAGATGATTAGCATGCCTCAAGAACCTGAGCTCCTTGAAATAAAAATTTATTTAAAAAATTATTTAATGTGACAAAATTATTTTACCAAAGTTATTGAAGTTTGAACAAATTTTTAAAATATATTACTTACAATTTGAAACATATCGTGTGCCAAACGAATTGTTAGAACGTCCGCCCGTGAGTTAGGAACGATCCGACTGCGCTTTTATAGAATTCGAAAGTGCTAACAGTATGCATAAATTTCACGAGTATGTTTTACAATGAGTTAATTGTTAAAGAACGCCAGCTACGTAAATGGTATATCGTTACAACGATGATGAAACCCATACGTATATTGATATGACTAATCAGGAACTATCGGGAAAAATATCGCGTACCGACAGAAGTAAATCTGTGTACAATTTCTTTTAGTATACAGAAGCTAATTCGTATTGAAACAATATGTTATTATGGAGCAGTGGCTAAGCGCTGGATTTCAAAAGTGACCTTATTTTTGCGCGCGAGTTCAAACTCACTTAGTGAAATTTTTTTTTTTAATTGTGATAAATATTTATAATGGAAATTATCAAATTATTATTATAAAGGAAATTAAGAAATGAAATTTAAGGTGATTACTGTTATTCTAGAACTTTCACATTTTTTTACATGAGGAAGTAGCGTCGAAGAATTTTATGCGCACTTTATAATATGAAGGACGATATTATCAATTGGAGATTTCAGATAATCAACGCGTCAATAAATAGTGAATTCGAATTCATGAATTTACAAATTCAAAAAAATGCAGATTTCTAACTTACCAATACTCCATTTTGAAAGTTACCAAATTTTTAAATTCCCAAGTTATCAAATCCCTAAATTCCTAAACTGTCAAATTCTCATTTTATAAATATTCAAATTGTCAAATCCCAAAACTCTGAAATTATCCAATATTCAAATTATTTAATTTTCCAATTTTCAAAATTTTAAATTCGTAAATTCCCGAATTGCAAAATACACGTATATTAATAGACTTGAGTATTGTCGGTAAACACAGAAGTCCGAAGTAGTAATTATATACATTGTTTGTCAGAGGTCTCCACTATTATATAACGCACACATACACTTTTCAGTATTTACTACGCACATTCCTATGCGCGGTTCACACACGTTTATTCATATGAGCGAAACGAATGGGAAAGAAAGTAGAATGAGAACGGTGTCCTTATTCGTATAATGTAAAAAAACTTGCGAACAAGGACAGAGCTACTACCGCTACTTTCTCTTTAAAACGCAGGATTCAGGAAGCTTGTATCTATAGCTATAAAGTAGAAAAAAGTGATGCTGTCATCGCTATTCTTCATTTCGCTTCATTTGGAAAATAGAACTGCAAGTTTGAAAAGAAAAAATGTAGAAGTCGAGAGGTTGTCGATGTTTTTTTCTTTCAATGATGAAATAAAGTATTATCAGTCTATGTTCTAAATTCTAGACAATAAAATAATTGAGATAAACATACCGTGCGATGTAACGCGCTAAATTGGCTGTATCTTCTCTCGGTATAATACCGAGTACCAGTTTCTGGCTCCAATACTTCGATGCAGTAAACATAATAGGGTTTGCCGTGTGACACCTCGGCCAAACGGTATCCGCTGATGAAAACTTGATACATCGCATCGCTAGCAATTTTCTAAAGTCCTTAAAACACGTACGATAAAGCGATATCACAGATTACACAGAAAACGCGACGCTTCGATCACAGTACTTTTGTATTGCATACAAACGTCTGTCAATTCAGGCGATGACCAATGTGTTTGTCATACATATGTGCATTGAGAAACACACTAATACAAGAATAGACTTGCGAGCGCTACCAACTGTTAAATACACCTTACGAATACTTTTGCGATTTTTAATTTTGTATATAATTATATAATTGTAAATAAAAAAAAAAAATGGTTGTATCGTTTTAAATTTAATCATTTTTTTCGTGGTAATAATTAATATTCCAAAATGGAATATAATAATTGGAGGATAGGTGTTCGATCTTTTTGCTGTGCTCGCTTCTACGTATTGTATAATCTATGACAACGCGCATGCGTTTCTATGGCAATCGTGATGCCAAAAGTTTATAAGCTGTGTACAAAAAGTTTTCTGATATATAATTTTTTATAATTTATAAAGTTTCCAAATATCCAAGTACCCAAATTTTCAAAGTCCCAAATTTCCAAATGTCTGTATCTCTATTTACTATATAAAGTTTAAAAATTTGGAGATTTATTGGTAAATAATGTGGTCTCGTTTATTTTTTTCTCATCACGTATATGACTACGAAGAAGCAAGTTATAGAAACGCTTCGCATCCGTGGTTAAAAATTTCCCTAGACTCTATAACTGCATCAACTAGTGATATTTTCTAGTGAAATAGAGGGTAACATTGTTTATTTACGAAACCATTCACACCTTTTTTACAATGATGAAGGTTGAGTTTCTGACCTTCGTCTTATATATTCATCGAAATGAAAGGATTTGTTTGTAACATGTGCGCTATCTTATCATAACAGTAGTGAGAAAATTAAAATTAAATCAAAAGTAAAAGATGACATTTGTTTGGAGACCTTCGTCATGGAAGCACGTGATAAGAAAGTCACTTTTACCAATGTATCAATTGACGATATTAAATCATGACATCCATATGTCAAAATGCAAGTGTAGTTTTGAAAATATTAGTTGTTAAAAATATAAACTGAAACATTAATTTTTCATTAACAATGTATGTTTTTTAGGTTGTCCCCATGGAGAATATGAAATGCAAGATCCAAAGTCAGAAGCTGATATGTAGGTAAAACTGAAATATATATTATTGCATATATAAATATGAAGCTATATCATATTGAAATTATATTTAATTTTAATATTACATGTATCACCTTTCATCTGACTTATTATATTTTAGAGTAAATGTAACTTTTATTGACAAAACAGGGAATAAAATACCTGTAAAGGGAAAGATCGGTGATAATGTATTATATCTGGCTCATAGATACGGAGTAGAATTAGAAGGTGCATGTGAAGCATCTCTTGCTTGTAGTACTTGTCATGTATATGTGCACTATGATTATATGGATAAAATTCCACCATCTCAAGAAAAGGAAGAGGATTTGTTAGATTTAGCACCATTTTTAAAAGAGAATTCAAGATTAGGTATAATATTTTTGTCTATGTTTTAAATTAGTTCTATACTAACTTAAACTGTTATAAATATAATTCTATACTTTCAGGTTGTCAAATTATATTAACTAAAGAACTAGATGGTATAGAATTGGAGATACCAAAAGGAACAAGGAATTTCTATGTGGATGGTCATACACCAGCTCCACATTAACAATTTGTTGCCTTATAGCACAATTAAAATGTACATACTTTGTTTATATACCATATAACAAAATTGTAAGACTTTATCTTATTAAGCAAAAGATCTAAGTGTAATATAAAGCAAATATTACACTACATTGTTGATATCTTTAATAATTATAATTTAAGAAAACATAATGTTCTCAGAAAGTATTATAATATATTTCATAAACATTTGGAACAACAAACTTGATTTATATGACATTTTGTCATGGTACAATATATTTATTTCTTATACATTTAGATTATAATACATATTTTTAATTACAATGATACAAGATTTAAACATTTATGATATAATGAATCTGTGAATTAAAATTGTATTTGTTAGCTTTGCAGCATTTACATTATTAGTGAAAATATCCTATAAGTTTTTTCACAAACTGATCGCGTGTGAGCGCTGCCACTAATGTGTTTGCACGTTTTTCCACTTCTGGCAGGCACCATTATACATTTTTTTCCCAGTTTGACAACATTCACAATAATTTCGTGTATACGTATTCTCTAAATGTACATACTTTCCCGCGTTCATCAATTCGTATACGCGTACGCAAACTTGCACTTTTATTGATGCATACACACACTTGTCTCTGTGTCGATAATTATTATCACCAACATTGTCATATAATTATCATACAAACTATATTTATTTATATTTTCTGTTCATTATTGATCACTATAATTATAGACACGTTGTAATATCTCAGATCAATCGCATTCTACATTCATACTTCATAATTAAAAGAATTTAAATAGAAGTACACTCTCTCACTCATACATTGTCATACAAAACTACATCTGTGAAGATGATTACATGTATATTTCTCATTTGGTATGAGGCATCACAACGGACTTATTGAAAAATAATTTTTTGTACTTATTCGCAATTAAAAACGGGTTATAATATTTAATTAAATATTATACAGAAATAAACTGTCTACAAGTTTCAGTGGAATACTGTGAATCGATAAAGATAAAAAAATTTGTTCGAAATTACGTTGTTGATCTCTATGGCAGTAAACAATTTAATATATACATACTTGATAAATTTTAAAATAATTCTGAAAATTTACAATGTTAGACAGTGTTAAAAAACTTTTGTAAAAGTAAATCCTGAGTGGCATTATTTATAATGAATGTATATTGGAACATGTATATTTGAAACTGAATAGGTAAAATATTTAATGAAATTATATCTTCTGCATGGATGTAGAAAACCTAATCATTTAAATTTCAAGCATAAAAAATTTTGATACAAAAAGTTAGTTTTAATTAAGCAATGAACTAAAAATAGATTGTTACTATCTTATTACTGGACTAGAAACATAAGGCATAATTAAAAGTTATCAAACAATAATAATGAATTCTTATCTTCCATCACCTTATGTACATTTATAAAATATTCCATGCTCTTCTTTTTTTAATAACTAAATGTCTGCAGAAGTTCTGTTGATCAAGCCATCCAACAATTTATTTTGTTGTCCCAAAGCTAAGTCTGACTTTACCATCTATTTACCATAAATGTTATTTTAAAAATAAGGTAAAAATTTTCTACAACATGTATAACACGATCATTGGGTCTATCTACCATTTCATCTTAAAAGCATTGATTGAAAATCGTTATTAAATCTCCTGAATTGATATATGTGGTCGTGTATAATGAGCAAGAAAACAACTATATTTTTACATTACACTTAATTATTCATAGTGTTTTAATTAATTTAAAATTAATTGTTATCTCAATTGAAATTTAAAAACTTTAGATCCTTTAAGTGCATAAAACTTTAAAATCATGTATCGTGAAGCTGAATAATGATCAAAAATATGCAATAAGCAATTATTGCTAAAAACCAACTGCATTCCTCTTGCAAAAATATCTTAATTTTCTAAATATTTAAATGGTATGCGTATTATTCAAATATCGTAGAATACATAGAATAAAAAGAACTATCTACTAATTACTAGTACAATTAGAAAAATAATTAATAGTACCAATATAATGGTAAATTAGAATTTTCTTATCAATACCAAATACATATATTACAAGACTATAATACATGATAAAATAAAAATTTATATCTGCAAACGATCCATGGCATTCAATAAAAAGCAAAAAAACAAATTTTCATAAAATTGTTCGGTATAGATACATTTATCTCATTTTATCATTTAGCTTCAAATTGAAAATTCATTCCACTATTTAATAACAGTTTTTTGAACTTATGTTCACTGTTCATGGAGTAACAATAAAATTGATAGTACTAGAAGTACCGTACTAGTAAATACTGATATTATTTAGTGTTTGTGCCAACATAGTAGCATGTGAAATTCCATTTAACAAATAACCAACTATATAAATATTAATGATATTTTGTAAATACAAAGAGCACAGTATAAAAGGACCTTAAAAACAAAGTGGCGCTTAATAATAAGAAAATTATTACTACAAAACATTCACTTTCATTTCTGAATGACCATATGATTCTTTTTTTAAATTATAATGCAGTAGTTAACATTAATTTTGATACTTATTTATGAAAGTGCAAACAGCTTCTGTTAACCAGTTTGTGCTAATTATTAAAGAAGATTACGAACCTTTACGATTTTTTTTTTAAATATCGTAAATGTCAATGCAAAAATATACATTTTGCATATTTTGCAATGGACATCAAATTAATTTAGATTATTTCTTCCAAAATAAATTATACAAAAAACTACAGAACTATAAGACAAATATTGTCAGCACTGGGTTTAATGTGTGTATATATATATAAATATATATTATACAAAACGTAATAGAAAAAGGAAGTAAGAATTGAAGTAATGTATCCTACAATAGTAAAATCTCATTATTATAAGATCAAATTCAAAGCACAAGAAAGCACTAAAATAAATAATATATATAATTTTTTTATAATAAAAAGAAAATTTTTAATTTTCTATGCTCTCTTGTTCGACAATCGCAGCAAAATTGAATCTTACGATGATATAGCAAACAGTACCCTTATCATTTTCACTTTAACAGCTTCGTATGAGGCAAAAACTAGCTTTCAAACTGGGAATAACAAATTATGTCTCGTTTCTCGACTGAATTCTCACAGTGTGCACAATGTATCACAAATAGTTGGTCAGTCCAAATAATGTTCATGGACCAATCATTCAGAGTAAATACTAAACAACGTCCATTTTGAAATTGTTCAATGTACAGATGTGACTAAATAATGCATTTTGCTAATAAAATATACAAAATGTATGGAATATACATGGTATCAGGGCTAAATGCGATAATTTGTGTTCATGTTTTTGTTTTTTTTGTTTTTTTTTTGTTTTTTTTTTTTGTTGTTTTTTTCAAACAAATTATTATTTCAAAGATGACGCTGATGGATAAGTGCATGTACTGGAAGTTGTCTACCCCTTTGATACCTCTGACAACGACCCATACTCAGATCGTGACATTCATACACGTTGGCCACGGCGCCACGCGATGAAGAAAAATTGGCCGATCCGACTGAGTATGGAGCAGAGATATCAAAGGGTTCCTCCAGTTATTCCATCGGATGGTGACGTCCACCACACATTCCGCAGGACGTGCCACACCAATGAACAGCTCTTAATGGAGGATAAATCCACAAGCAAGGAACGATCAGTGATAATAACGCCAAACCAAACCACCTCCGTCCACATCCTTCTTCTGTGCTACAACTGCACAATTTAATATCCATTTATAATGTATTCTTGGTTATACTATCAGTATAACAGTTTCCAAAAGTAAAGAGTAACAGATTCGATTATCGAATACATTATAAATATTAGAAATCTACACGCTGAATATTGTTTACTGTAAATCTTGGAAAATAGCTTTTAAATAATTAAACAAAAGTACTCACCTGCAAGGATTCTGAGAAAAATCGCCTTCAGCATCACTCATACAGTGGTACAACATGCCCTGAGCACAAGATAAACATGAAACTTTTGCGATTCCCCGTTTTATAGGATCAGGAGCATACTCGCAAGATCCTCTAGGATTGTGCTGTTCCGTATACAGCTCTTGGCAATGTTTACATCGTAATCGAACATTACGTTTCATAGTATTTTTTGTGGGTTGAGATTCTATGATATCTGGTTTCTTCAAAGAACTGCTAGTATTATGTCTATTTAACCGATCTCCTTTATGATCACCAATGATGGGATATAAATATTCGTGATTAAGCGTCGTGAGCTGCACATAAGGATAGTTATCTGATCCAACATCTTCAGACGATGCTAGAGGATGTTGAGACGGTGGCACTTTTATAGATGGTCCACCGATATAATGAATAGGTTTCTGTGAATCAGGAAGATCTGAACACTGGGAATGATATTTGGGCACTCTAACTATTCCATGGGGTGTATCCGATGATGGACGTGGTTCTGGTGGTTCCACAGGTAAATTCAAGGTCTACAAAATGAATTCAACTTTATACAAATTATTATAATCTATTAGTTTCTTCTAATACATACCATAAAAACATCTTCATCACCAGCATCTGATGTATTGCCGCATAATGATGAATTGGTCAATCCTGTAATAAACAAAATTTTGTTAGTACATTATATATAAAAAAAGTATCACAATGTAACAATAGAATAAAATAGAAAAAAATTGCGAAATTCTTACCATTTGTACATTCCACAAAAAGTAGCAGCAAAATGCAAGTAAGTTAATGAAATATAAAATGAAATGTATCAAGGATTATTTATTTTCTATTCTTACTATCTAAAAGTTCAAACTAAGAATAAAAAAAATTATAACTGAAACAATAACTTTACCTTCTAACAATTCTTCAACAGCTGTACGGACACCTTTATCAAAAGCTCTTGCATCCGCAGCTGTTTGAAACGTCAGTCCAAACCTTTTCTCCCCTGTTCTCCAGTGATGAAAGGTTGGCATTACCTTATTATATTCAAAATCTTTTTTAATTGTACAGCTAAGAACAACCTATTTAAAATAATATTATATGAGAATTTATGACAATCAGTAAATAAGATCTTAAAGTCATCAAGTAAAATTTATTACTGATTGATCAGTGATGCGTTTTCCATAAATAAGATACTCGTGCCTCTTCTTAGTCGCACCAGGTGGGGAACTACTAGAAGATCCATGATTTTGGGTATTGACAGCTGTACTCGATGCAGAATGCGTAGAGTTGGTAGAAGAGGCAGTTGTAGCAGAAATATCAGCTCCATTGGTATTATTAGGCTGATGCCCACTCGAAGAAGTTGCTCTTCGTCTAACAGAAACATTTGCCAAACCACCGCCACTTAAAGGAACCCAACCACCTGAACTATCATCTCTTGTCATCACCTGGGCACGAACCCTTACTAGATAGTTACCACTATAAATAAAATATCAGTAAATTAATATTACAAATACTGGTATATCCTTTTATAACAATATACATTTATTTAACTAATAATTTAAGAAAGTATTTAAAACTTAACGCAAAAGCAAATTATTTATTATTTAATGCAGGGCAAAAACAAATTCATAATTTATTTCAATTTCAATTTTATACATACTCAATGAAAATGATGTCAAATCAGCGTAAGAAATTGTTTAAACGAAAATCGAACAACACGCAAGACCGACAAGTATGTGAAAGCAAAGAATCATTGTTATATACAACGAGATAGCAGATGTTACGCGCTGACATCGATTTAATGAATGAACGGTCACCCCTACACACACACAGGATAACACACCAACACCTCAACCGAAATCGTACATTTGCTCGTTGAAATTTTTACCGACGTTCAGCGAACATGACACGTCTCGCAGAGGAGGAGGATTATTTGTAAGAGCGAGCGAAACGCCAGGAATTTGAAACAAGTTGATTGATATGTAGGTGTCGAAAACATTGACAGGAGAATAGGTAAGGACGAGGTCAGACTGAACTGTCAGGTGCCACATTACGAGCACGATATCAAAGAGAGCACAAGAGCTAAGCCATAGTCACGGACATTTCAGGTTTCCGAGTGGAAGAATCGTCAGTAAGCACCATAGGCATTATAATGCTACTTACTCCTCTGACGCCTCTGTCATGGTTCGAACTGTCGAAGCCTTTACTCAATGCCCACTTTTTCCCACACTTCACCATTTTCGTTGCATTGAAAAGACATTCGGCCGCGATTCTGTTTATGGAGCTTTTTTAGGCTAGTGCCAACCACAGGAAGCGCCCCAGTCCTCCTCCCTCTCGCATTCCCCGTAGAGTTCATCCCCACGCCCGACTCGAACCCACAGTCCACGCCTGCTCCCTTTAGGTTTTACCGACCGTCGCTTTCGTTTCGAAAACATCTCTTCTTTTGCATGTTTCCCGATACACCTTTCTCGATCAGAGCATCAATTAACCGTACTTGAAAATAATTAGTACCGTGCAATTTCACCGGTTGTGATCCGCAACCAAAATCAAGAAAAAAAAAGCAGTTGACCAAACTCGTGTATCGAGGTTCACCCCGCAAGCCTGGACTGACTATACAGTAGCTATCGACGCTTTTACAATGAAAGCTACCGGTCGGTCTGCGCAACAGGATTCATTCATCGATGCTGCCATACAGTCTTGTTAACCTTTGGAGCAGAGATTCCCAAAGTGTGGGTCCCGATCTACTCGCGGATCACGCTGAAATACAAATTTTTTATGCATTACAGAGATATTTTTTGTATTCACCCCTTTTTATTTAAAATATACGCGAATGGATCGCGAAAACTATTTTCAAAAGTTAGATTTTGGAATTTTTTAATTTTTGAACTTTCGAAATTTTGAAACTTGCGACTTTGAAGTTTTAAAATGTAGCACTTCGGGATTTTATTCTTTTTAAACTTTGGATTTTCGAATTTTAAAACTTTGAAATTTTAAAACTATAATAATATAACTTCAGAATTTTTTAACTTTGAATTTTTTTAATTTCGAAGTTCGAAACTGTGGAATTTTAAAGTTAATAATAAAGCGCTATTTTTATGGTGAACAGTTTACTTGAATTTACCATAATCCTATAATAATATAATGTATATTATAATATTGTAATAATTATTATAACAATTTTATTATAATTTGATATATTTTATAAAATATCTCTTTTATAACATATTTTATGCTAAAGTATTTTAGCACAATAAGTGTATTTAAATTTTATGTCACATGTATATTTGTTTAACAATTAATAATGCTCTAATTGCTTTATATGAGACTGTATCGACTTGGATACTTTTATCGGCTCACGTATCCTTATTTAAATACGTCCATGAACTTGGAATACTTATTTTCCAATACTTATTCGACTGATATTAAATAGCAGGTATAAATCGATAATGACGCATATTTTCATAAAAACTATTATACTTTAATTAGTCGGTGTTACAGATATTTACGAAGGCTGAATTAACGTTGCAATGTAATGCTGCACGCAATTTAAGATTAGACAATTTGAAGATTAAAGAATTTTTCAATCATTGTCTTACAAATATTAGAATAACTATAACCAGTAATTCATAAGAGTTAACTACGTCCTTATCTTCCTACTCATAAAAGAAACACTTTTCTTTTTTTAATCTATTCTTATAACGTGTACACTATGCAAAGAACTTTTTATCGTGGAAATTTCAACGAAGTTCCATAAGTTCATTATTCATATTTAGATATTGAAGCTTTTTTATTTTTACGGCGTTGCATCTGTTCGGAAAAGCATTCTATTATGCACTTCCGGTTACTAAAAAGTTACTATTCCATGTCCTAATTCATTGTATGCTGATTATTAACAAATAGCATTGCTGGAAACATAGGAAGTTTTAAAAATACGGCCGATAAAGAAGAAAATTTCTTGTATCTAGTAATTAATGTCGTCTTTGAATCTTTCAAGATTGGCAAATTTTCGAACACACAAAATATTATATTTGTTGTTGTAGAAAACATAAATTTAAACTCTTTAATTAACCGCGAAAAAGTATCGACAATAGGAAAATTTCTACTAAATTTAATTAAATTGTAATGGTCAAAATAAATAAAAAACAAATAAACAGATGCAGAACAGAATATTCCAGAATTTGGAAATAATCGAAAAGCGCCTAAAGTGGTGCGAGATTTCTTCATTCTTGCGACAGTTAATTTGACAATAATATGGCTGGTAATTTTTGGCAAAGTTCACATCAGTAAGATTATTCTTCATCATACTTTCATCTATACTTTTATCAAACAAAATAATTAAGTATCATATGTTTTTAGTCAACAATGGCTTTTAGATAAACAGGATCTAGTGCGAGAACGACAACATGATCTCTCTATTTTAACTGAAGAGGAATATCAGAAATTGTTTATCTTCTTTTCTAATCGTGAGTAAACATTTTATTAGGCAATTTGGAAATTAGCAATTTTTCAGCAAATAATATATATGATAATCTTGTGTACTGTTCTAGTGATACAAGTATTAGGTGAACAATTGAAACTGAGACAGCAAGTAATAGCTACAGCAACAGTTTATTTTAAAAGATTTTATGCTCGCAACAGTTTAAAATGTATAGATCCTTTATTACTTGCACCTACATCGGTTTTCTTAGCTTCCAAAGTAGAAGAATTTGGAGTTATTTCTAGTCACAGATTAGTTACAACATGTCAGACTGTAGGTAAGCAGTTATTTGTACATATTTTACTTAATAAATTGTATCAGAGACATACATTAATCCGTTTAATACTTTTTTCAGTAAAAACAAAATTCAATTATGCGTATTCTCAGGAATTTCCTTATCGTACAAATCATATTTTAGAATGTGAATTTTATCTTTTGGAACATTTAGATTGTTGTTTAATTGTATATCAGCCATATCGTCCTTTATTAACTCTTATTCAAGATGTAGGACCTGATGAACAATTATTGACGCTTGCTTGGCGCATAATTAATGATAGTTTACGAACAGATGTTTGTTTACTTTACCCACCATATCAAATTGCTATTGGTAAGAACTCTTTATATAAATATAAGAAAAGTTTTATATTATAAGTATTGCATATTGACCAAAATATTTGTAGGATGTTTACAAATAGCTTGTGTTATACTACAAAAGGATTTAAAGTCATGGTTTGCTGAACTAAATGCTGATATGGAAAAAATTCAAGAAATTGCACGTTATATTATTAATTTATATGAACTGTGGAAAACATACGATGAAAAAAAAGAAATTCAAGGTTTACTATCTAAAATGCCAAAACCAAAAGCAGCACCACAGCGCTGACAACAAGCTCTTTTATCATCTAATATTTGGGACTGATATTTAAACATTCTATAACAAAGGTAAACATTTTATTTTTGTTAAATACATAGAAGTTGTGATTTATCTTTGTATTATATTATACTTTTCATTCTAAAAAAAATTGCAATAAATAAATATTATATTATAAATTATAGAATATCTTAAATATTTTGTGGGATTTGAATTAAATTGCAAATTAAATTATAAAAATAAATTAATGGTTATACATTGGAAATATTAGAACGTATAATAATAAAAATAAAAACATGACTTTCTTTTTAAAATATTAAGAAACAAGTTCACTTTATTTCTTATGTAAAATTATTGATTTGGATCTCACATTGAAACTAAAATACTTAACTTATATTGTATTTAATAAGTTACGTATTATACAAATATTGGAATTGAAAAAATACATAATTGAAGATGAAATTTTACTATAGATTATTCTTAAATGATGATTCTATAATGTAATTTCTAAACATCCTTAATGTACTAACTGGAGCCTTTAGAATATCGTTTCCAGAATTTTTTTACATCATCATGGCCTGCTTTTGTAACTACCATAGTTCGTTTCCTAAACAAGAAAAATAAATAATTAAATACTGCAACTTTTAAAACTGAAGCTCTTCAATTCTACAATCATACCTTTCACTTTGCCAAATTAGTACTCCTGTAGAAAGGGCATGATCTCTAAGTACTTCAAAGTCAGTTTGGGATAGAAACTGACTATATAATACTCCTTCGCTAAATACAAATCTATTTCTTTCATTTTCCCACAATTTAATTTGATCTACTATAGTAGGAGGTAAAACTGGAGGGCCTGCTTCTATCATTTTACTATGAGCATGTTGCTGCAAATAACTGTTAATATAGCAAAATACAAATTAACTGTTTTATTTCATATTTTGAAATATATGTTATTAACAAAAATTATTTTATGAAACATACCCGACGATTTGTGAAGCTGTAATTCCACTCTTTAAGGCTTGACGTACTGAATCTCTCGTTAATATTGATACAACTAAATTCGGGAATCTATACACACAAATTTTAAATAAACATTTTGTACAGTTATTATTTAAAACATATATTTTGATATTTTTAAATATACCTGTATAACATTTCACAAAACAGACCAAGTAAGGCAACTTGTAAATTGGAATTTGTATAAGCATACACTCTGTAATTTGTTTCAACAACAATATATCCCTCTTTATCTGGATCTCTAGATAATGGTTTGTTTTGTCCAGTTGCAATATTTAATGCTAGCCTTGTAGGGTAAAATCTAAAGGTATACAAGAGACATAAGTACAGCCTATATCAAGCAGTTTTATTTAATTATATTTTATTTAAAATACTTAACATTTTACCTTCCAGCTTTTCGTTTTCGTTGATAAACAAGACCAAATTCTCGTAAATGTTGTAGAAATGTTAACAGACCCTCAGACATTCCTTCTGTACTATAATCTTTACCAAGTGTTGAAAAATTTAGTTGAAAGAGAAAGGTAAGGCACTCAACTAAATCAAGTCCTCTAGCTTCTATTGTGTCTAAGTATTGTAAAATAAAATACCACACCTGTAACACATTTGTAATAGATATATGTTTAAAAAAATCAACACAAATAATTAATATTGTAATACTGAAATACCTGTGATGCAGTTTCCAATAGTAAAAATTGAAAACCTGCTTGCGTAATAACTGGACTTCCATCAGCTTCATCTCGTTTCATCAATCCAGCATGTAAAAGAATTCTAACAGCATCAGCTGATATACCTGTGACACAATTTATTTTAATAAAATATACGTACCATGTTATATTCTAAAATATATTTCCTTTGGATTAAAATACATTACCTTCTTGCTGTTGTGAACCAACCATATAATGTAGAACACATTCCCACCTTTCTAATGCATATGAATCTAAGAATGCAACGTCTCTAGGTTTACTATCAGTTTCTAATTGATTTGACATTGTCCATGGCTTTCCACCTCCCAAGAGAACAATTTTCAAGTTTTTTTTAAATGTAGTATTTAGAATCCATCCAGGTAATCCACCTGGTATTGATGCTTCTTTCCACACATTTAATTCATTTAAGATTGAAACTACCTTTTGATGTTCTTCAAAGTGCAACTTAGAACACCAAGAAGCGATAACTGCTTGAGGCACTGGTTGTTCGACAAACAATAAACGCATAACATAATGTTTTGCAATTACTGGCAGTTCACGAAACACAGCCAAACAAATTGGAGGATTATGATACAGTTTATTCAATATCTCTGGTGGACGTGACTTTAAATACTCTTGGAGATTTTTACACTGTAATCCAGTGGGTCGTAACAAATTCTTTCCACTTATTGCATTTGACATTATTTTGTATGTTTAATAAAAAATCATGTGTAGCATCAAGTAATACTTGTATCTATATCTATATAGAATTGTTACAATTCATAACAAAAATTTTTTTTTTATATTTATTTTTCTTGTACATGTGATGATTAACCTAATAAATCACATAAATAATATATTTGAAATAAACATCACATCGTGTAAGGCAACTATAAAATTCACTGTGTATACAATCTCTTATGCTTGATACCTCGCGGTACAATCAAGTGGAAATCTGGCTTCCCTGGGGAAAATGGCAGTCAAACCGGACAGGTCCTACCACCCGCAGTAACATACACGTGTTGGCACGCCTTATATCTCATTTACAAAAGATATTTTTGAAATCGATAAGTTCCAAAATTTATGCAAGTACACGCTTACATTTAAAAACAAGCTGTTCTATTATGTAATTTTACAATTCGAAAAGTTTATTCTGCGTACCACATAAGAACATAAGGTTTGTGTTTTGTTGAATTTTATATTCAAGCTTACATTTATTATAAAAATGCCGCGGTGATTTAATATGCTAAAGGGTATAAAAGATAATAACTTCCTACATAACAACTAACTTAAGAATTTAAAAGTATTTTGAAAGTCTTGTTATTACGTATATTTCAAAGTTTATATTTTTGCACGCACAGTCTGGAAAGACACCACTAGCACCATCTAAAAGTTATGTTATGTAATTGCGGATAAATGATGCTAGTAAAAAATTACCGACGGTAGCAAAAAGAAGGCATTGTCGTCGCAATATGTATATCGTTGTCATTTATTCAAGAAAGAGGAATTGGCAATGCTCTTGGATGTTGTTGCAAACCTTAAACTTAATCATATTTAAGAACAAAATTTTTATATTAAAATTATTTACGAATTGACTTTATCTAGAGGTATAAAACAAGAATTAACTTTACCTACAAGTTAGCTACAACTTTCAGACAACGCGCGGAAAAATATAAATTTTCAAAATGAGATTGGGACTTCCAAAATGCTTTCAACATTTTAAATTTAATTAATTTACAATAAGTTATCGTTTTTGATATCATTTTTACATATTAAATTACAATGATACTTCCATTATAAATATAAATTTCGAAGTAATATTCAGCTATAAAAAACATTAGTTTATATCCTAATGTAGTTCCTAGGATTGCTATTCTGAAACATAATGGGCGGTAATAAAACAGCTTGCTTTTAAAAGTAAGCATGTACTTTCCAAAATTTTATTATTTGTCAAAGCATGATGCTTGCCGATATGCAATGTTATAATGGGTGGTCATTTTCCCCAGAAAAACCATATTTGCATTTGAGTGTATGTACATATAGTAAATCTTTAATTTTTTAATACTAACACACTATTCTGTACATTTTTTACATTATAATTTTATTTGTAGTATATTGAAGATTTAGATTTTGCGGTCGTAATACATTTTCTAATACACAGTGATGAATACATTTATTTTCATGTGGAAAATACTATATTATTTTTATGTTATAAAAATTAAATTAATTAAATACTCTTAGAAAATTATATATAATGGGGGAGATCGATTAAAAAAATGTTGAACTTATTAGAAATATTATTATTAATTTTCTTAATTCACAAATTTTAAGATATCATTTGACATTTTAAAGTGTACGAGACAAATAAATATTATTAATATAATCAATCACTAAACTTTTGGTAGGTTAAGAAATTAGAGATATTGAACGCTTTCTAAACTTTGGTCCATTATTTGTTTGGCTAAATAATTAGAATTTAATTTAAAAAAAGAAATATGATTTCCTAAGTTGTTAAATAAAATACATATAAATAAACGATATCGTTAATAAAACGAATAATTCACATTCTCATTATACGAGCTTTCTTGTGTAACGTTCCTACGAATAATGCATTAACGTGTGATGTATGAAGAACATTAAATGATTCTTTCATATTATATAAAAAGCACCAAATTGCTTTAAAAAATAGATACAAAAGATTGGAACAAAATACAGAATTCTAAGATGACCTCTTTACAACTTTATCAAAATGTAAGTTTGTAATTACCATACGATGAACGTAAGGACTGTTAAATTTACTGAAATAAATTAGCGCCTGGCTAATATTTGAATTCTTGTCTTATTACTGATACAATAACTTTTTCTAGAAAGTTATTTGTTAATGAACTTTTTGCCTTGAATTTTGCTTTGTAATATAATTTGTAGAATTATTTAATGCTGTATTATCGATAGAATTATCTGATACATCTTCACTGCTACTGCTACGAATATCACCTTCCATCTGGAAAAATTATATACAAAATTTGAGAATGAAAATACTACACCATTGCATTTAATATCAAATTTATATATGTAACATAACTTACTTGACCAGCATAAAAAGCGTTGTAAGCGATTTTAAGTATTAAATACGTCCATATTATATGAAGACACAATAGTAAGATCAACAAAAAGTTGAAAATATAATATGCTGGGAACATTGGTACTATCTTAGGTGCTTTTATCGATGTGCTGCAATATATAATAAAATATATTTAGAAAAGTAATGTAACTAATCTTAAGTTATTTAAAATTAATGAAACATACCTATGAATTATCCAAAGTGGATAAAGACCAATACGCGTGATAATCCATAATACTGTGAATATAACGAATATGCAATCGCATAATTTCTGATAATTGGCATATTTAGCCATTTTAGCAGCCTACAATACAAATAAATACATGTATATGATATAGAACTACATAAATGTATGTATATTTGATTATAAAATATTTAATGTATGTTCTACTTACCTCTAGGAAAATATCTGCACAATCATGCACTAATAACACTAGTGAACCAATTCTAGTCAAATTTCCAACCCATGAGAAGCACATTAACATAATGGTAGCTTTATGGTGAATAAACATTTGCCAAAAATCTTTTCTTTTCACATCAAAGAATTGAGAAAAACTTAAAGACCAGTAAAATGCCATTGATATCATGTAATACCACCACACATCATTGGAAACTGGATGGTATGGATAATCATAATAACAATAATTAATATCCCACAACCATGGCTTATCCCATAAAATAATGAGGCCATAAATAAAGGAATATGTATAATATAAACATCGCCAACTATAAAAAAATAATTAAAAATTGTATTAAACATTAAAATGTATAACTTCAAATTTCAAATAAATAAACTTGAACATTATTTTAACAGTAAATATATTTTATAATAAAAGACTAACCTGTTCTCACAAAATTTTGTAAGAGTTGATGGCTTATCTTGAGTACGTCTTAATCGCAACCACCTTTCTACTTGTCGTTCAGACCAATCTAATTGTTTAGCCAGTGCCAGGATCTTAAAATATATCCATATATTACAAAAAAGTCCATAATATTTAATTTTTCAGTTACTTTGATTTAGATTACATGAATCTGTTTCAAGAACCTAATATTAAACATATAATTTAAAACTCAATAAATGTGCAATATATTCATGTAGTATTGTTATTTAATAATTACAGATAATATCACTATTAATTCTATATAATTTATATAAATTATATAATGTATATCAAATTTCTTACCAAATAACGGTAAATTATTTTGTAATTGTACTGACTAAATGAATAAAAACAAGATATCTATTAATGTAGTCTCTAGATAACTGATTACTAAAATTTATTTCACTAATTTAATATGTAAATAAAACAAATTAAAATATAAAAATTATGTTGTTATTTATCAAATTTTGTTTGATACAAAATGAACTCACCTGTTTATGCTTAAATTTTCGATTAACATACGCTTTTTCTAGTATCTCATTTGGTACTGCTTTTTTTGATCTCGTATTTTTTATACCAAGAGATTTTCCAAAAGGTGCAAAGCAATACCTACAAAAGATTAATGAAACATGTAAATTAAAATAAATCAATTACTATTTTCAATTAGAGAACTTTAAACAATTTATAAAATATTATATATAATACATAAGACCATTTAAAAATAGATACTCAAACTTTGGTATCACATTCTATCTTCCATAAGAATAGGAAGAGGTCATATAAACATAAATCAAAGAACTCTTTCTTTTCAAAATATCAACACTATTGCACACAGTTATGAAATATATTATAATGAATTAAATTTATCCTAATACTGAAGATATTGTACGTCATAATAAATACATCAAAATGTAAGAGTCCAGCAGTATCTCTTTCCAAAATTTAATCGCTTATTCTTAAAAAACTATATATGTTATATGGATTCTACAGTCAGAATATATTAGATCCACCTTTCCTATATTAAATTTTTTACCGTTGTTAACAATTAAATAGTTGTTTAGTACACTAAAGTAAAAATAATATCAAGTCTACATCGTGCTTCGAGTTAAGTAGTAATTTCTATAATATATTTTAAATTTGTGGGTGTACTTTGCAGTACTTATTTCTATAATACTCTATGGTTCTACAATTATCTACACATAATATTAAATTAATCACACAGATGAAAATAATTTTTGACTTGATAACTGCTTTAAAATAAATGCCAAAGCCACATGACACTATATCTAACTGTATAATATTAAGTCACACAAGTGAAGATACAACACTGGAACCATACAGCATTAAATCCAAAATATTCTGATATTAAGTCACTAAAACTTCAATGTTCTTCGTTGTAGTCAGACAATATTAAGTCCAATTTTTGCACCAAAAAAATAACAACACCCAGTACACAATGTCACTTACAAATAATAAAATAATACATTTTATATCTGCATTTAGAAAACTAAGTACATATCTTAAACAGTTCCAAAATTACAGAATTTTTATATCTTTGATGTCCTTTTAAAATTTGAAAAGTGTGCCTTTTAACATACTCTGTTTCTGTGATTCATATATGCATATATGTATATATAGAATGTATTGTTATAATGCGTCAAATACTATTTGCAATGTTATTCATATCAGACATGTAGCACAATACTTTAAAAAGAGAGATTAATTGAATATGTTCAATGATGTAAAATTTGGATGTAAAAAGAAAAGACATGTAACATTGGATGAATAAAATAATTACCTTTCTAAGGCAAATCTAATTATTAAAAGAACTAATGCCATAGGTAAAGGATAAATTAAATGTTGATAGTTAGCATATTTGTTTTCTGAATTTGGTTTAATATCATCCCATGTTATATTAGGCGGTAACCAAACATCAGTCGACCAAAAAGCCGATGACACGTTTTTTAATATATCCATCGTTGAGACGTCTGAAATTAATTATTTATATAATAACCTCGTTAAATATCCTTCATAAAATTATTAACTTGACATAATGAAACGATTAACGTACACTTAAATTACCTTAATAACTAAAATTCGGCTAGCTTTCCGTTCTTACACGCCACCGCTCGAAGACTGCGCCCGTACCTTTAATGCACCGCGTTCAATTTTTCTCCCGATTGTTGCTTCGCAGTGAAAAATAATTATCTTTATTTCTTGCGTGTTAGTTTGTCGAAATTGACTGTTCAATATACAATTAATACGTGCGTTAGTTACACAACTGTCGTTTATAAATGTACATTAAGTGTGAGTGTAATCATTTTGATAACGAACGTATCACGGATAACCTCGTATATAAATTTCGATAGAGTTTTACGATTATAATGTACCGTACTAATAAACAAATGTAAATTCAAACATCATCATAAGTAGTATTGAATTATTACATTTATAAAAAGTGCTTATGAGTCATTTGCTTTTTTCATAAATTTGTTTTTAATAATAGTATTCGACTAACAGGAAAAGTATATTGCTTATAAGATAGGTTATCTAAAAGAATTTTAAATCTAGTAATCTGTAAAAAATGTGAGACGTGAAATTTTAATCATTTTGAGTAACGTGATTTCATCATATGCATACAGGTCTCGTAGTGTTCGTATATTTTGTAATAAGTATATGCAATACGAAGTTGTAAATATATATTACCGACCGAAATTTTGAATTTCAAATGAAATTTATGTAATGAATGTTATTGAAATGTTAATATCCCTCGGTCAATTATACTTTTAATACTTTTACGTATTGAATAGTAAACGATGATTATTTAAAAAGACTTAAGTTACAATATGTCTGAACATTAAGTTTTCATTTTACAAATTGTTATGTTTAATTTTTTAATTGTTTTTGTGATATAATAATCTAGTAGGGATATTTTTCATACCTGAATATTCATGGCAACCCACTCCCATCCTCTCCCCTTGTTCAATAAATTTGCAAATTAAAACTTGAATTGGAAAAATTGAGGTATTTTTAAATAATAATTAAATAACAATTTGAAAAGAAGAAAGAATGTTTTACAATAGTACAAAATATAAAAAATAATGTTTACCAGTTTTTGTTAGTGATTTTAAAAATGTTCATTGTTTCAACATCCTAATTTATCTAACAATTTTACACTTTTGTATGTTAGTGTTTGTATAATTACATAATCGTAACATTAATAAAAATTCAAATGTATTTTAAAATGTTGCATACAATTGTATATCTGAATAAAGAATTAAAAAACATTTCTAAAAGATGTAAAAGTTTTAATTTGTTATGGTCAATGAAGTTATAGGCCATAGAATGATTTTTTTGAAAGTAGAAAAGTACGTAAATAAAAATTTACATTCATATGTGTGTTGAAAATGTAAATTATTATATTATTAATATTAGTTTGTTTAATTAATAAATTAATTTCTAAATATTATCAAATTAAAGACAACTATATTATACTAAATTTATTATTTGTATTATTATAACTGTACATATAAAATAAGTATATATCTTTTCCTCAAGCATATCAATCTAATTATTCCAATAATTATAATAGGTATATTTAAGGTAAACAACTCTTCATACTGAACCTTTGTTTAGGCACTGCCTTGTATTGGTAATAAATGTTATTATGCACATTTGTGATTAGTAGGATATTGTTTTAACAAGCGTTTAATTACACGTTGATATATTCCTGCATTTCTCCTTTCTTGGGCTTTCAGAAATTCTCGTTTCGCTGCACTAATTTTTAGTTTCCTTCGTTTAATACCTGGTGTATGGACTAAAAAGGCACCATCAAGTATAACTAATCGATAGTTTAGAAGACACATTTCATACATCTAAAAAGAACAGATAATTAAATATTAATATACAGTGTGCTATATTGTTGTATTAATGCTTACCACATAATATTGGAAAATAAAGTAGACAAAAAATTTATTAAAAAACTTATACTACACCTGGGTCATTTTATCTTGTCTACCTTCCCAAGACATTTCTTCCATGTAAAGTGGATCATTTCGTGTTCCAATAAAAACAGGCTCCCATCTATGATGTGGATATTCTCTTTTTGTAATGATAAGTGGTCTGACTTTGCCTGGATCTGGTCTGAGTAACCATCTAGTAATACCAGGAAATTTTTGGCAATGTGAACAAAGAAACCTACGAAAGATGAATAACTTCATTTTGTCCAATCATGATAATATAGATGGACTTCTAAATCAGAGTATATTAATCTGCACTTGTCAAATTTTAGATGAAAACAAATGAATGCTTTGTAATTTTAGAACCATTACATAATGCCAATGAAAAATAAGCTGAATTTGATACTGTTAACATTTCAGTGACTCAGTATGAGTATGTTTTGATTAAATATTATTTAGTATCACATGTATACTCTTTCAATAATAAATTAAAAATTATAATAAATTCATAGTATTACTATGAACTATTTTATAGCAAATTTCACAGTAGAACTATGAATTTATATTCACGAACCTATGAAAATAAACAGCTATACCAGTTTCTATTGCTAATAGCAATTCCTTTTTCGTTGAAGGTGGTCTCTGATTTGCTTCTATCTCAAATACAGGCACCACAAAAACAATTCCAGTTTTTGGTGTTCTACCACGTACAATCTTCATAAAACCAGAAGCTAGTTTATCACTGGGTAACAGTTCAATATCTGATACCAGAACACGAGTAGTATTTGCCTGCATTCTGGCCACATTTCTAGCTACATTAATAGGATAAGTCATAAGTTTCTGTATTCTTTCTGTTTCTGTTCCTCTTCTTTGAAGATCCAATGCAGCACAATTACTATGTCTTCCAGTACTATGCGCCTGGCTCAAAACTGGTGGTCGATTCGCCGGAAATACCAGATGAACGGATACCTGCAATAATGTGTTACTAATGTAATATATAATAATTAGTTACATCAATTACTATATAAAATAAATATTAATCAAAATTTAAAAAACAATATTCTTAGAATAATAGCAATACTAAAAGCTATTAAATAGGTAAATGATAAAGGTATTTCGCGTTTTTAATGATTGAAGCAGGAATGGTTTGTACAAATGTTTAAAGCGTATGGTGATGCGTTTGCTGCGGATTTAGGGTTTTAGGCGCTCAGCAGTTTTAATGACAATAACAGTGATAGTAATATCAATAGTGATAACAGTAATTATATCAATTGAGGATGTGAAAAATTATACTTAAAATAAGATTAACAGTATTAATAATAATAGTAACAACAATAATAATAATAATAGAAATTAAAAATTTGGAAGCTGAGATTTAAAAATTGTAAACCATCAAGCCATCAATAAAATAATATTAATATTTATAGTACTGATGATAATAATAAATAATAGTAACAATAATAACAGCAATGGCAATAATTTCAGACGTGAAGGTTCAGATTTGAAAGAAAATTTGAAATACTTCTAAAAGTTACAAAAAAATAATACCAATAATTAATAGTAATAATAATAGTTTGCAGTCTGATTTCAAAGGAAAGGAGGAGGTGATAATAATATACCAGTATCAATATCAATATCACTATTATTTAAAAAATTACTTTAACGTATTTGATCCGCAGCGAACGCGTTAATCCCAATAACTGAAATGATCATATAGTACAAATCTAATGGTGGTTCTAGCGACTCGTTTTAAGATCGAGTGCATGGAGGAGACCTTGTACATTTCGGGTTCGCATCGGCAGGCCCGATCGAGGAGATTAATGGCGATACCAGCGTCATTGCCAGGCGTGAAAATGGCCAAACTCAATGGTCCCTCCCATCTCCTGGCCAACTCCACAATTCCATAAACCTGATCAGCGGTGGCGTGCGTACAAAGGGTCACCTCGGGCAATTTGTTTCTCCCCTCGGTCCCGCGCAATACGAATGGTAGGATTCTGTAGGGGCTCTTCTCACCGATTTCCGGGCTCCAGATGACTTTGGATGCCGGATATGAAAGAATGCGTGGCAGACCGTGGTACCATCTACAAGAACTATCGTTCCCCGGCTGTAGACCTGCCATGTATGCACCTGGCACGAACGTGGATGCTGCAGGCTGTGTATGGTGTTGCGTGTTCGCTTGTCTTTTCGATATCAGAACGTTGTCGTTACCGATCACTAAAAGAGGCAAGTAAAATACGCGATTGACCCACAAACGGCCAACCAGAGCCAGGAGAAACGTGAGGCTTAACCAAATCAGGAACTTTCGACCGGAACAACGCATTCTTCTCTTGTCTGCACAAGATGCCTCTCTTGATTTGTCGATGATCGTTGATCAGAAAACGGTTTTCCATATTACAGACAAGGTCGATTCATTGAACTTATGTTTCTGCGGTGTACATCCGGAAGAACGAGACCCTCCAGGTGCGGATCGATGCGGCGCAGGCGTGTTAAATTTTGATGCAGTTTAATAGAATTTAGAAATTAAACGAAAGAGATTATTACAGTGAGGGATGTTTGCGAATATACGAATGTTATAAAATATGTAATGTTATTATACAAAGTGGTTCATCGAATTCGAGTTTAATTTCATTTGTAAAAGTACAAGATTATTATTAGGATAGAAATTATTTGAAGAGTGAAATTGAGATGTGGATATGAGTTATTTTAAGGCCACATTGAACATTTCACATGTCCATTTTTTTAAACAGAATCTTCAAAACTCTTTGAAAAGATATAATATTCAATTCTACAAAGTATTTCTACTTTTGCAAGTTTCTTTATTTCTATATTCCTAAATCTTTATATTCTTAACTTTCAATTTCAACATTTCATATTTTCCAATTTCTAAATTTTTCCATATTTGACAAGTACTATTTTTCTCAGTAAACTTTAGTATCCATATATTTTATTAGTACATCGTTTTTAGTTCGCGCTACAAAATACGAAACTCCGGAAACAGGGGGTCCGGGACAGGTGCGTTAGGATCAATATCACGGAAGGGTATGTTTGATCGAAGAAAGTAAGAGTCCCGATTTACAATGAAATGCATTTAAAATCTACGTGATTGATCGCTTGAAGGCTACGTTCTAATTTTAGTTGTGCCGATGGGAAATAGCTTACATTGCTACACCTTTCGCTGTAGCATGCAACGCGCCTATCTTCATTTCTACTCGGGGTCAGTAGTTTCTAAATTGTTCGATCGGTTAGAGTCTGCTTAGAAAGACTCATTATTCTCCTACGTATCAAAGTTGATCGTTTATCTTTATTTCTGTGAATCATGACAATCTGCAAAGTCTACCGCAATTATCGGTTGGATAATTATACGGGGTGTTTCTGAAATAGAACGGTAAGGGATTTCTGTTCAAATATCTGTTTACGTGCGGTTTTATTTTCGGAGTTTAGTTTAAAAATTCTTTGTTATACAGGGTGTCTAAATATTTAAGTACATTTTCTAATTCGTTAAACTTCGTTTTTTCATAATAACCGAATTCAGTAAAGAAAATTTGTTCTCAAGTGTCGTTGAAAGTTTAGGGGTATAAGTAAAGTGTAGGGGTAGTTTGGAAGAGTTTCACTAATAGTTCCATATATTCTTTTTCTCGGTGAAAAGATTAGAGATAAAATGTTCGTTTCAAAACGGCAATAATCAGTTTATTACGAGTAGTTATAAGATATGCTCGAACATTAAGATAATTTGTTCCGATAAGAATTCAATTGTTCTATATTATCAGTTTGGATCGAAATGGTAACTTTTAATCAAATTTTACATTTGCCTATTTAAATTTAAATTAAAAAGTTGATTGTTGAATTTATATGTAGACATTTTACTGCATACCCTATATTTGTAAAACGACAAAGAAAATATTTTTAAAATATTTTTGTCGATTTAACTGTTGAATACTTTAGTAGTGGAACTTGTAAATGAATAGATGTTGTTATCGATCAGTGATTTAATCGAACACGTAATGAGCGTGTACTTATACGTAAGTATGAACATCTTGAAAGATACGAATTAACTAAAGCAAAATGTTAATACGAGTATTACATCAAAATACCTTATTTTAATATTATTTTACGTTTATATAAAATTACTGTGTAATATCTATCATCTATTAAATTCGTAACAAAATTGATTTTATCATATTTGTCATAAACGAACTTTTTATCAAGAGTTAACTATTTTCAATTTCAATTTTTTTCACCAAATTTCATTATACATTTTTCATTCAATTTTTCAAGAGGAGACACCTGTACGTAAATAATGATTATTTGTTGAATTATTTACGTCAGATTTTGGTATCAAAGATAAGCTGATAAGTTTAAAGTGGTTCTTATTCTGGATTGAAAATAGCTCTTTTCACGTGGACAAAAATGAACATTAAGAATGACACATTGTTTGTTGAAAGAACCTGGGAATTATATAACAATTTTGTGAATCGTATCTCTAAATAATTTGCGATTTAAATTATCGAGTGATGATTTATCGATGATTTATGATTAATGAATACATTTTTTAATTATTTTGCTTATGTGAGTGTTTATACTTCACTCATACATAAATATATTATAATTAAAATTATTAACAAATGTACCTTTTTAGTTGAATAAAAATATTCAAAAATGTTTCAAAAGTATTGTCAAAAATGTTTAAATAATACACAGCAAAATAGTTTTACAAAATTAAATTAGTAATTACATTGCTTTAATTAGTATTACAATTTAATTTTTCAATTTATGTTTAAATATTTATTTTAAGTTTTATAACCTGCAATTTATATTGACAATTGTTAATAAATAGTTTTAACCATATTTGTAATTGTCGATAAAATAGTTAAACTTACTTTTGACATCTAAATTTGGAAATTTAAATTTGTAATCGAAAATTAAAAATTTGGAAGCTTTGCTTTAAAAAATTAAATTTGAAAACTGTTATTAATAAAAACGAGTTAAAATGTTGAAAAATTGAAACTCATTAAAACATTTATTAACAGTAATAAATACACGTAACTGTAAATAAAAATGAGAGATCTCAAGTGTCACATTTGAAGTTCATAAAATAACATATTTGACAATCACACGACGTACAGATAGTACAAATATTGTTTTATTAGTTTTACCTTCTCAAGCTATGATTCTAACAATAAGTAGTATTTCTTTGACCCATATTCGACGTTCTTGAACTTGTTCTAATGAATCACTATTAAGTACGAGGTTGAAGGTAAATCAGGTTCTCTACTATTTAATAGCGATTCTCTATACATTTCCTTCTAATTAGTTAACTTTTATACGCTGTCAATACAAGAATTCTTTCAATCTTATACAACTCTCATTACATTGCTAAGGTCAGAGAATTCTTAACACTGATATATTCGATTAACCAAAAAAATGGTGAGGTTTGAAATTAAGCTTC
Source organism: Megachile leachella (assembly GCA_963576845.1). Lineage (NCBI taxonomy): Eukaryota > Metazoa > Arthropoda > Insecta > Hymenoptera > Megachilidae > Megachile > Megachile leachella. The sequence continues at coordinate 9,457,913 of OY756251.1, forward strand.
AAATTAATACGCAGTTGTAAAAATTGTTTCTATGTTCTTTAAAAATTTATTACGAATTAACTTTCCACCAATCAGTTTTGAAATCTAATTTACTTTCTTTCATATTGATGAACTTTACATTTTAAAATCTGCAAAACTGCAAATCTGGTGATATACTCATTGTTAAGTATAATATTAACTTATAACGACACTTGTTAATTATAGAATTAACTTATAACACTTGTTAATTATATCTTTGACAAACCCTCTGTTACACTGTAACTTCTAAAATTTTCCTAAAACCGTTCTGACATTCAACGACATATGAAAGAGCATTCTCAGGAAGATTCCCCGAAGGATCATGCATAAAGAGAAGGAAAATTACAGGTAGTACTATCCTTGAACTTCGAATGAAAGTGAATAGGTTTAAATGGAAAAGCACCGAACATCGTCGCGTAGCAGTTTATAGGCTCGGCGTCCTTGACCTTCGTCGATGGATATACCCCTGTTTCAGCGCCACCAACTCTTGAGGGTGCATCGACGCCTGTTAGTAATGTGGTAAACGTTGAGAAGTGGTCGTCCATTTCCATTGTCCGCGATTGCATGCGTTAATGAAAAAAATGTTGGTCCGAAAACGCGTAAGACGATTGGAATTAGTCGACTACAATGCTCTGCTCGTAGGAACTTGGTATATCCGAAATCGAAGGATGACGATCAGCATCGGGTCACAGAGTTCCGTATAAAGATGACTGAACAGCAACGAAACGATGACAAGGAAGACGATGACGATGTGGTTTGCGCGATCGGTATGACTACGAACTTTTTATCGATTGTTTAGAAAATCGTTTGCATTAACTTTGTTATTAAACCTAATTTTATGAGGTTGGACCATCCTAAAAAATTGTCAAAATATAGTACTAAAAAATAATTGGTTTCTATACGAAGTTTAGTTTGAAACGATGCATAAATAGTTTATGTAATTGAATAACAGCTTTTGTATATCTTAGAGTATGTAAAATGAAGACCTTGTACCTCATCTTGGATCTTAGACCTCAAAAATTACCTAAGCGCTTATTTTTTTTACACTACCAATTTATTTTTCTGCACTGTACAACAGAAGTATGCTTCTCGAGTCTTTAAAAGCAGAATATCAACTTGAATCATCTTTGAACTGAAAACAGTTGACGTAACATGAAACCAAGCTAACAAGATGCATAATCGTTTGTTGGAAATGACGGTTTAAATAATATACGCTTCATATCGACCGATCTAGGTACGAAGATCAAATAAGTATCATGGGTCAACGATTAAGGCGACGGAGTTAAAACACTGAGGTCGCGTCCTACACGCAAAAAATGCTAGATGTGAAAAAAAAATAATCTATTTGATTATTTCGAAGCGGTAATGCGTTTCTTGATTTGACTGTTTTGGAATTTTATACAAATTTAATAAACAATACTTATGAAATACATACAAATGTGGAAGTTTAGCTTTTTTAAAGTCATCCTTTGGTATTAAAATTTACTAATGTTCGTTACGAATTTTCCAATATTATATTTTTTTTTCGGAAGATACACAGTGTGTTATCTGTAACGTTACTTACGATTTTTCTCTCACTTGCAGCCACCTTACAAACAAAAGTTTACAACAATATTTGCAGAGTATGAAGTGCACAATAGATATTAGTAAAGCAAATTTTGAAAACAGTTTGTCTTGGTAAAGTCAAGGTCACTTGGGTGTTTTAAATAGGAACACATTTTTGTTATTCACAACTTTAGATCGAAACGAATTCAAAACATATTACATGATATTTTTATTAACATGTTACTCGATTTATAGAAGAGGAAATGTGAATTACTTAGCTTATGACTTTGGTACTGTAACCATTATTTAATTCCGAAGAGATTACTGAAACATGCGACTAGAATGTAAGAAAAATACACTTTATTTAATTACATGTTCAAAATGTGTATCTTCTATCGCATAATATTCCGGTCTTTTACTTCACATTTCCACTTCTGTAAATGGAGTAATACGTTAATAAAAATATCATGTAATAGTTTTGAATTTGTCTCGATGTTCCCTAATGCTATGAATAAAAAAAATGTTCCTATTTAAAAAACCCTAGTGACCTTAATTTTGCCGAGAGAACAAACTGTTTTAAAAATTTGCTTTACTAATATCTATCGTGCACTTCACTTCATTGTTCTAAACTTTTTTTCGTAAGGTGGCTGCAAGTGGGAGAAAAATCGCAAGTAGTCTTACAGGTCTGCATATTTTTTACTATGAAAATACACAATGCAATGATTCTAATAGTCTCTTAGAAAATAATTTTTAAGAATGTTATCTTTTAATGTAAAACCCTGTACACTGTCGATTTCTATGATTCCGACTATACCATTGCGTCAATTTATGAAAATAAAAGAAAAATTTGTTGAAAGGATATCACAATTTATATTTAGATTACGGTATTAAAAATAATGATAAATGTGAAATCGAAATTTTGATGAAGATATCGGAAAAAGAAATCGTTGATGTAACGCGACTTAACTTAATTCAATGTATGCTATCTTTCTTAATTAAGAAACGCTTAAAGTACTTCTATCACTTGATACTCATTTTATCAGTGCTTCTTATCTTTTGTGATTTTTTGGATTAAGAATTAACGTTATCATAGTTTCACAACATTCCAGCTAGTCGCATTAGATACACTTACAATGGAATTTTATCGATTCGAAAATTAAGCTGACTCAAAGCTTAAAGATAGCGTTAGTTTAATTATATGTACTATAAAAATATGTTGTATAAACAATAACAAGGAAGGTGCACATGAAGTACATTTTAGAACACGTGTATTGAAGTTTTAAGTTAAAATTGCTCATAAATAAACAGTGAACACGTTCATTTAGTGCAATAATTCATACTCAATTTATGCACGCTTTCCAATGACTTAGTATTTTCTGATTTGTTTACAATTTTCTTGTGAGATTGCAATTTTCAGGTTATATAACGATTCTATTTTTGAAACGTTCTGTATATGACGGAAAAGGCTGTTTCATAAACAGAGTATCTCTAAAAGGGTTTTATAACTTTAACACTAGATTTACGGACGTTTGATGGCCATTTTATTTAAATTTGAACTAAAGTAGAAAAACAAATAAATTGCAGATGATATGTGTACTGCCTAAAACATTGATTCTTTTGCTAAAAGTTGATGAAAGTTGAGATTTTTACACAAATTTCTTAACAAATTCTGCCATCTAAAATAGACTTATTGTTCGTCATTTTGACGGGTTCCGTAAATCTAGTGTTAAAGATGTAGATTTACTATAGTAAACTAAAAAATTATTCCAGTTTTACAAACAAATGAACAATTAGCTGATAAATAATATTAACAATAAACTGTAGACTGGTTATTTATTTTGACGAATTAACCGCGAATTTCATATTAAAAGTATTTGTAAATAGTAATGTACTCTAATAAAAATTTTGTACGATAATTTTTTAAAAATTTTTCTACATTGAAACCGTGTTAAAATCTTTACACTTGAAAATCAAAAATTTAATATGTAAAAACATAACAATTTTAATTTCTTTAGAAAAAATAATTTTTCTTTTTAATTTAAAAATATTGAAAAAACATTTATACGGTAATTTTCTTTAAATTTTAAGCTTTAAATCTGTGTACCATAAGTGCAACATACTTTCATGTCATCAAATCAGAATAAACCTTTTATGTTTAGAACATTTGATATGCATACTTGATGTTTGATATGTATCACATCTAATGCATGCAATGTACGGTATATTCGCAATCATAGTAAATTTATGAGAAAATTCCTTGTGCAAAAATAAACTGATAATGTACAATAAATTTATTGTCACATGTGTTGATTTTTAAGATAATCTATGTTCAATATTTGATATTCACTGAATACACGTGCGACTATTTTGATTCCATCTACATTTATCCTCGGAGGAATTACTATTCTTATTTATGATTATATTTGTCAGTTTAGTGACTTTAAATTAATTTAACTTTTATCGATCTTATAATTCTACCTATGTATCTCGGTTGCCAATCGCAGTTAACCTTATCAATGTAAAATATCTATGAAACATTTGTAAAATTTGTAATTCGAGAGATATCACCGCGAGCATAGCGTGTACAGTCTGCGACAAAATCATTAGAATTAATACAAATTTTTAAATTTTCAAATATTTATCATTTCTAGAATTCTGGCACTTTTCTATTTTTTAATTTTCCAAAATTCCAATTTTGCTAAATATTTTGATTCTTATATTTTTGAAGTCTAAATTCCTGGATTCATAGATTCTCAAATTCGTGAATTTTCAAATTTCTACAGTCCTAAGTTCTCAAATTTCGAAATTTCGAAATTTCCAAGTTTCCAAGTTTCCAAGTTTCCAAATTCCCAAATTTCCAAATTCTCAAATTCCAAATTATCCAAATTTCCAAATTTCCAAGTTTCTAAATTTCCAAGCTTTTAAATTTCCAAGTTTCCAAGTTTCTAAATTTCCAAATTTCCAAATTTCCAAATTTCCAAATTTCCAAATTCCAAATTTTCCAAATTTCCAAACTTCCAAATTCCTAAATACCCTAATTCCTAGAACCCTAAATTTCTAAATTCCCAAATTCCCAAATCCCCAGATTCTTAAATCCCCAGATTCCTAAATTCCCAAATTCCTAAATCTCCAAATTCCTAAATTCCCAAATTCCTAAATTCCTAAATTCCTAAATTCCTAAATTCCTAAATTCCTAAATTCCTAAATTCTTAAATTCCTAAATCCCGAAATCCCTAAATCCCTTAATTTCTCTTAATTTCCTTTAATTTCCCTTAATTTCCCTTAATTTCCCTAAATTCCCAGATTCCTAAATCTCTAAATCCGAAATCCCAAATTTCCAAATCCTCCATTCAGCAAATCTAAAACTTTCCGACTTCCAAACCCTAAGAAAAATTTGCACACTAACAAAACTTATTACCAGCACTAAAAATAAGCGTACATCAACTCTTGAACACTTCTGTATTTTTTCCAAGGTTCCCATTAAACGTATTTACAAGTCTCCTACAAACATTTATTCAAATGTATGTACACAGTAATTATAGCTTCGAAGTCTCAAATTAGCTTGTAGCACGTTGATTCTTTAATCCGATAATTATACGCCGACAAAGTTAAAAAATACAATGGTAGTAATTAATTCAGGAATTCATTAAGGCTCGAAGTGATTTACTTAATATGTTACAAAAGCAGAATTATTACATCATTTCAAGTTTTGAATCAAACATGAAATGAAAAGAGAAATGAAGACCATAAGTAAATAATGGTTATATTGCTATTTTCCCATTGATTTTTCCACTTTCATGTATAGAGTGATCGAAAAATCATTTCCATAATTTTTCGAACACACAGCTACGCAAAAAAGTAAATAAAACTTTCAATTGAGTACAAATTATAATATCAAAAATTTGAAGAGGTGTTTTAGTTTGATGTTTGTATGTTTATAATTGCATGCTTGTCAAGACGAGTGATTATTGAGGTGACCTCGAACTGAGAAATCGTTGTAGATCGCTGCAATATTTGACCTGACTGATTGGTATCAAATAGAGAATCTACTTGTGCAAACTAATTTCACGCCATCATTCCTTTCGTGTAAAAAGAAATCTTTAAATTCCAATATGGAATCAATATGTTACGTCCGACTTTATGTGGAAGAATCTAAATATGTAGGCTGGTTGATGTATCAGACGTTTATTTCTGTAGAAATAGTGTAAAACGCTGAGTTAGAAAAAAAAGATTTTGAGAGAAGCTTGTATTTGTTATTTAACAATAACAATTGTTACTGTTATTTTGTAGAACGTGTAATTTTACTTATTTCACCACCACATAAAATTTAATCTATGTTTTTCTTTTATTTTTGTAATAATAATCATTGAACCGAAAGAAAATTTATTAAGCTGTATATGTTATACAGTATGTATAGCAGTTATGGTGTAATTGCTCATAGAAAACAATTTTATCATAAGTTATGTAATGAATATCATCGTATCGTAACGAGTATTACTTCAAACGTTCCTGAACAAATGGTCCAAATGGTCCAAATGGTCCAAATACTAGTTTTATCTGGGAGTTAGACAACTTACTAATTGTATGTATTTCCGGATACAAACTACTCCAAAGTACATTCAACAAGAGAAAAAGAAGTGGAATGAAGAAGGCTTTCGATGAAGTGTTCTTATCTTATATCCAAGCATACATGCAGTTGAAAAAAATATATACTTACAAATTAAAATTAAATTAATTTCTATCAATTTTGCAAATGAACCATTACATTAATTTTGATCAACTTCACAAATTAACCAATAAATTAATTTCTATCAAGACTTTCAACAAAATTTGACCTGAAGATATACTCTTCTTTTAGTTGACCATATTTAAACATTATCAAAAATAAACGTACTGTTCCTTTCACTTGAAATGCAAAATTTGTAGCAAAAATTATTTTCGTTTAATTGTATGTCAAATCAAACATGTAGATATCGAAGGCTTTACATCATAAGAACCTTCAACACGCTTGGCAATTTGCCTCGAAATAAAAATGGCAGCCCATATTTAGATCACTTTCTTTACCATGAAAAATGTCGGGTGAAGTTTGTTCGAACTATAGGAAAATCGAGATGAATCGTAAAAAAACAATGCATTCCTCAGTCGAGACCTCACATAGGCGCATATTTTTTTATCTTTGTTATTGTCACCCGGTTTAATGACTAAGATATGCTAGCTCTTTTCCTAATGTTTCATCTCATTCCTGTATTCTTGTTAGAAACGTTGGAGTTATTTTTTGTTTATGTTTGTATATCGCCGCCTTGACCTTACTTACAGCGTTCGCTCGATAAATATCCGCTTGAGAGCTCTGAAAGTAAACTCTTCCAAGAAGCGGATATTTATCTAGCAGTCAATATTGTGCACGTTCGCTTTAATGTCTGTTTTCTTGTTAGAACTACGCACGTGATAAGCTTTACACTTTCATTGCACGATTTCTTTTAATTTTATAACAAGATTTTTGAATTTTCTAGAGTGATTCATTGTTCAATTTATTGTTGACAGACACATCGACAACAGTTTCAGAAGACACTTTTCCACGCTTTAAAACACCAGTGCATTTTCGAAGATGCACAAAATCGGTTGCCATACAAACGATAATTGGGCAACCGTTACGATTAAGAGTCCTGCCGTCCATTAAAGATATTGTTGATGAAAATGAAACGAATTCTGGGGATGTAAAAGGATTTTCTAAGATATGGAAGTATCTTAGGTTTCTGGGGAGATTATCATTATCTTTATTTGGTAAGAAAACCTGATACCATATTTTTATTAAACGTTTACAACCATGAACGTAGATTTTCAGTTGATCTACGATAAATTGTATCATGAATACCACGGTTTTAATAATAATTAAAATCTACAAGATTAACCTAAAGGGTCCTTCCCTAATTTTTAGACTGCTCCTTTAAATTTTATTTCTTAAATATATTATGTGTACGTTGAATACGTAGCCCAACCAATGCTACTCCCATTTTTCTACACTTAAATTACGAACCTGAAAGATTGGAGATCCTCTGAGACTTCTAACAGATTCCGTCACTCAATGTTATCGTTTACATTTATCAAACACTATCTAATTATGCACAAGTTAACAAAAATAGTATCCGAAAAGTTTATCCAAATATTCTACAAACTGTAGGATTGTTCTGGTTCCTCACAACGTGGGCAATCGTCGGTGCCATCGTCTTCTGCGCCATCGAAGGACCACGAGAACGCGAACAGGTCACAAAATTAAAAGATATGCAAAACGAATTAGCGGTTAGTCTAGCCACAGAGTTGAGACAATTGCGTACAGAAAAAGAAGAAGATCTAGAACCACTTTGGAGTAACAAAGTACAAAAGTATGTAGAGAAACACGAAGAGTTTCTGTTAAAGGCAGTAAACTCTGGATACGGCGAAAGTGGCGACAATGGAGAACTTTGGACGCTTCCTGGTTGTGTCCTCTTCTCTCTCGCGCTTCTCACTACTCTTGGTAATTTCCATTTATTAAAATGTCGATGATTATATTATAATAAAATGGTAATTTACAGGTTTTGGTGCTCCAGTTCCTCGGACGACAATCGGTCGAACGGCGACTGTTATTTTTGCAGCAATTGGAATACCTGCACATTTTCTACTGATTATGAATGTTGGTCTTTTGTTAGCCGTGCGATTACAGAGGTACGCCATATCGAGGAAGTTTGTTGACTACGATCAGTCGGATCCTAAGTATTTGGCACCGATACCGAAGTGGGTTAAGATAGTACCATTCGTTTTTGGAGGTAACTGAAACTATACTAAATATTTTAATAATTTTATTTCCTGGCTTTTCTTTGAACCTTCTTACCTAAGTTTTCATCATTTTTCTTAGAACCTAAACTATCTCTAGGCCTCTTCTAGGTACCTCTAACTCTGCCCGAAACCTAAACAGCTCTAGAATTTAAACTTTGTCGAGGACCTACGCTTTCAGTAGAATCTAGGTAACCTTAGCTCTGCCTAAAATCCAAACTCTACTAGGATTTAAATTTTCTCTGGTATCTATGCTCTCGATAGGACTCAGATACTCTTAACTTTCCATAAAACCCAAACTCCGTTAGAATTTAAACTCTCTTTAGGACCTACGCTCTCAATAGGACCTAAATACCCAGCTTTCTCTAAAAACCAAACTGTCCTAGAATTTAAACTCTGTCTAGGACATAGGACTTCCATAGGACTTATGTACTTCTATCTTTCCCTAAAATCTAAGCTAAATAGAGTCTAGAATCTTAGGACCTAAATTCTCTCATCTCTGCCTATAACTTAAATTCTCCCTATTACATAAGCCTCTCCCAGGACATAGATCCTTTCTATGACGTAGACTCTCCTTAGAACCTCAGTCCTTCCAGCTCTTCCTCGAATATAAACTCTCCTTAGAATCTAAACCTTCCCTAGAATGTAAACCTTTTCTAGAATCTAACCTCTGGACTCTTTCTAAACTCTAAATTCTTCCTGGAACCAAATTTTTTCCAACACTGAAAGCAATTGATGGTACATTTCTCCCTTCATCATTACCTATAACCAAAGTCACCATACATTGGACCAAGATGCAGTCAATTCTTGAAACGTTGCATTATGGACGCATCAGCGATGCGTATCGAAGCGGAGCTTGCTCCATGCCTCGGTGTTCGTGCACGGAGCGTACAGTAAACGTTGCGTCACGTCGCATCAATTACATATATGACGAATGACGATGAGGACACATTACTCGCTATATTTGATGTATATCAGAGTACTGTATGTTGTAAGAGACATTTGCAGAATGATTGTAGCTATAAAATATGACATGACAAAATGTTTCGTATTAGATAATTACATTCATTAATCATTCGTGTTTACATTTCCAAATAGATAAATATTTTTTGCAAATGTTATAAAAGTGTTTGAAATTTAATTTTGTCTAAAATTGAACTATATAAAAATGTTATATTGGTCATAGAAGTAGTACATAGTATTGTACTGTGAGACACTCCGTATGTACTGGGCGTCATGACGACCGTGACGCAACGCAAGCGTGACGTTAACGCTCCGAAGACGGTCAACTATTGCTTTATATCGCCTTCTAGAACGGAAACGACAGTAACACGACGCTCCATGGACGAACGACCTTAGAATTGCAATAAAGTTCGGAGATACAATTTTATAACACAGACGTACTCTTAGCAAGCATTAAAACTCCTTTAACTGTTAAACTCTAAACGCTTCGCAGCTCACATGAGCATTTGTGCTGATTTTATCAGTTCAGTACTTTAAACACCTATTTATACTAATTAAATAATTTTGCGATTGTTCGAATCTGCTGAATAATGAAAATCATTTTTAGAATTTTATTTTAGTGAATCTACAATTATTTCCTTTTTTGATTTTTGTTTAAAATGAACTTACAACTTTCTATTTTTATAAAACTACTGATGTGGAAATATTTTGATTCATATTTTTTTTGCTTGGCTGCACTAAAAGGCTATACATAAATATTGATTTAATTTTATTATGACTAATCGCTGTACTGATTTCACCGATTCTTTTATTTTACAATGAAAACAAATGGTCACCCTATATATCATCACTAACTACATTGGATCGCGAAAGCACTACTGAAATAGTAACGCTACCTCAGAATTCCAACAGGCGGTCGGTCACGACAGCTGTTTAAAGGTCCCTTTATATCGAACGTGTCAGACGCGTAACGTTGCAGGCACGACCAATATTTCCCGCCTCAAATCACTCATATTTAAAAACAAGTTATAATTCATTTCTAGCATATGAAAAATTTTAAAAATACTGCTAAACACAATTTTAAATTGTATTCGCGAAACAGATTTATTGTACGTGATAAAAAAAACTCCACTTTATTTTTTAATAATTGTTGAAATTTAAATTACCCACCAAATTCAAAAATGCGAAGTGTATATCTGTCAAAAAGTTCTAATATATTTTCCTAAATTGTAAAACACTTTAAAAACTTATAATTACGCTTCATAAATATAATTATTAATTATATTTATGAAACATAATTATTTCAAGTACAACAGAAACTTCAATTCAACGTTAGACAGATATCGAGGTTCAACTTTCCCGCCAAATTCGAATTTCGAGGTTAGAATGCGTATATACCGCAATTTAATTGTTCTTTGTAGAAAACCTTGACAGAATTTTACAATATACTACATAGAAAACTAAGCACAACAAATATTTCTTAATAGGTTTGTTATCCCTGTGCCGATATCGTGTACTTGAGAATTATAGCACATAATTTTAAGTGTAAAACCATTTTCTACGAAAACTTTCATGTTTAACGTAACACAGGCAGTAATAATACATTGTTACAAATAGTATTCTGCTCGTAAGCAATTATTGTTTGTACACATAACATTCAGAGGTTATGTGCCTCGTTTCCTATACACGATAACTGAACACGACGCACACTTATTTTCTTGGCTATGTAAAGAATAATTATTCTTATTACGTGACTGTTTTTGAGAAATCTTACTTATCGACGAATGCAAACGTGCTTGATGTTGTACGCAGATAGAGAGGGGGAACCCCAGAACGAGCTTGGCCATTTTTGGTTCACTACAGACATCGAACGTGTCAGACGCGTAGCGTAGCAGACATAGCAAATATTCCTTGCTACTACATCTAATAAGAGCGTCCATATTTAACGTAACGTAGCAGACCCGCCCCGTGCCAACACGACATTCTTGCGGAGAGTATTGTGTCTGTGCTGGTACGTGTCTGTGCTTGTTTGTCCCCGTTTGTTGTGGTCAGTACGAATACTGATCCTGAACCGTACAGGCACGGTCGTCGAAATATTTTTGTGCAAAACGTTACATTGTAACTATGGATAATTTAACATTAATAGACTTAGTTAAAGAATATACGTTTCTGTATGATCCAACTAATAAGTGGTACAGTGACAATCAAAAGAAGGATATAGCATGGAAGGAAATTTCAAAGAAGCTTAGAGTGCAAGGTAAGTATTTTTTTATTAAATTAATTATTTTTATTGTCCGCATTAATAAGTTAAAAAATATTAAAAACTTTTTCCGTTATCCTCCTTTCGATTTGTTTCTTATATTTCGTGGCGAAATTGTAGTGTTCCATTTCAAAAACAAATCCCGCCAAATTTGATAAAATGCACCGAAAGTTGTCATTGCGAAATTCGAAACTTTTAAAATAGATAACGTTTGCTAAATAAATGTGGGTTAAATAATTCCTATTTTTAAAGTTATAAATAATATTTTGTCCCGATTAAAGCGAACGCCTCGCTCGGTTCGGAGCTATCGCGCTACATAAAAACAATGGATTATCTTACCGCTTCCTCTTTTTGTGATTATAGAAGATTTCCACCGCGCGCCCATTTTCAAACAAGTTTTCTGCGTGTACCTATAATTGGAGACATGTTTTGAAAAAAGGCGCTTGATCTAAAGTATATAGTACCAAAATTTTAGTACGTACCTTCAAAATTATTATCGCGCAAAAGAAAAGTGTAGGAGAATAAGTGTCTCACTGGTCTAATTCATTTCTTCATCATTCGCTCTATATACAGGAATGTAAACAAATTCCAGTTTCGTTTCTCGAAAATTAACAAAATGTCACAAATATGTATGCTGCCAACATTTAGTACTGAAAATGCATAGACTGTATGGCCAACATTGAAGTATTTATACACAGAGAAATTATATAATTTATATAAGAGAGATTATGTATACAAAAATAAATTCACCTAATGTCTTCTTTAGATCTCTCTGGTTCTCCCTGTACTTTACCAAGACTGAAGAGCAACTAATGAGAGACTTATCTCCTTACACTTATCCTTATTTAAAAGAAGCTTAAGGATCGCCGGTTTCTTCTTGCAATCATTCTTCCGTGCAGCGCCCTTTCGTCGTTAACAATATCATATGATCTTAGGCGGCCATGACAGACTAACGTTGCTTGTTCATCCGCGTCTTTATATCATAGTATTGGTGAAGAAACGTCCATGTGTATAGAAGATGAAGACTCCAGTAGTTCAAGACCTACAAACAAAATAATATTATTAGTATAAATAATATTAAATATTAAATAATGTTATTATTTTGTTTCAGAACAGGACTGCAGAAAAACTTGGGCTTTGCTACGAGACTCTTTCAGACGTGCCATCAAAAAACAAAAAAAGAACAGCCAGGCAAATATGATATGCAAGAAATGGAAGTATCAAGATGAGATGTCGTTTCTAATACCATTTATGAAAGAAAGATCTAGTTTATGTGTATTGTCCTCTCCAGTCGACGATGACAATGATTTCGATGTAACGTTAGACAACGAAACTTCGATTCCTTTGATCGACTATAAACCTGACAGAGTATCCACGGACAATGATCCATTTAATTTAAATAGTACAAGATCCACGATTCGTCCGGCTAAGCGCCAACGAAATAATTCTCTCAAAAATTCTCCAACCGAGGAAACGTCTGCGTTACTAATGAAATTCATAGCGGACAATAAAAGGAGCTGTGACGACATTGAACAATTCTTCGTCAGTATGGCTACCACAGTGAGATCGTTTCCGCCGCGAGAAAGAGCTGTAGCCAAAGCTAAGGTGTTTGAACTTATATCCAAAATGGAGATAGACATTTTGAGCAGTCCTTCTACTTCACATAATCAATCTGCGATGCCTTTCTAATAGAACAAGTATAGGAAGCGACTTCCTATTTAACATTCAAGCTGATAACCTCACGATTGGTGGATACTTTTTATCTATCAGCGACACTTGATCTAGTTGCATGGAGCACCCTGTACATTACATATCTCGTTGAACTAATGCGGAATATCGGAACCTCCAGAGAGGAACCGCGAAGAAAGTGATTACGGGTAGACGTGTTAGAGTAGCAAGTAACATAGTCAGCTGCTACTCTGAACGTCCTGGTTCAAATCCCGATGAGATCCATTTTTACGGATCTTGCATTAATCACATTTTTTATACGACGGAATATTGTTTTTTATACATAGAAATATATCTTTAAATATTTTTAACAAACAGGTAGTTTTTCTTACGGTGACTACCCCTTTAAGGAATATGTTCGACCTTGAATCTGCGATTCCTTGGGACCTTCATAGAAGCTCTTACCAGTGTCATCCTAGGTACTATATAGGCTCTTCCAGAATCTAGACTCTCCATACTCTCTATTCTATGCAGATTTACCTTGAGCTCATAGTAGCTTCTATGTAGGCTCTTCCAGAATCTGGACTTTCTATACTCTCCCTAGATTTTATGTAGTTTTACCTTGAGCTCACGTGTAGGCTTTCATGGCTATTCCTAGGTTCTACATACACTCTTCCTAGGGTTCAGATTATTTCTGAGTTTTTCCTAAGGTTTAGAGAACCAAGGTCCTCTTCACACATTCTTCAGATTTATATACATACACTCATGATCCCCTCTGTGCAGGCTTCTCCTACAATCTCCTTATCTCTCCACGTTCCTGTAACTTTTATACTTGAAATTTTATACTTAATAATTATAAACGTCGTACAAATTAAAAATATTTGTATTACTTTTAACTGTAGCCAGCTATTATCTGATGGGGATTCTATGTTTTGGAGTAGCCAGATCCAGGCCAATAGCAGCAAGTGTTCTATTTCCTCTAGATTTCACGGCTGCCGGTGGTCTTTCAACTATAGTTGGCCATATACGAATATTGTACGGACTTTATCTCGAAGGCGCAGTTACAGTTGCAGCCTTTGCGGTTGCTGTGCTGCGTGTATCGGCTACACAAAATTTGACCAATATCGGCCTCAAATATGGCCTTCTAGTCGAAGCTTAATAACTTTACCTTTTGTACCTTAGTCTTTCTTTTGTTGTGATAACATTAAAGGTCAATAATCCGAGAACTGGGGATTCTTTTTAATAATCTGCTGTTCTCGGAGTGTATGGCTTTCCTATTTATACAAAAATTATAATCGTGTTGGATAGAATTAATGACAGTATGAAGACTTCATTTCATCTTTCATTTGATCGAATAATTTTCAACGAAGTTTTGGAACTCCCTAATCACGCGTCTATCGAAATAGATTATAACAGAAGGTAGATTTTGTCATATATGCCATCTATTAATTACAAGCTTAACACATTCGATTTTTAAACATCAGGTGCACATATTGCCACTTATCTAAGATATATACGTATTTGAGTTCGAAAGTATTAACGTATTTGAGAAAAAGGAGCACGGAGGAAAGTTCGAAACTTCGTTGCACATTATTGGTTTAATCCTTTGAGGACCATAAAACCGTACAGTGTTCACAAAGGATTTATATGTTAATTGTTATACAGGGTGTTCCATTTAAATTGATGCAGTCGAGTATCTTCAAAAATATTGGTAACATAAGAAAATAACTTATAATTCCATTTTAAAGAATGAAGTGACCTTCATATCTTTCGGACATGTCCGCGAAAGCAGCTGTTTTCATCATTTGCCTTGTGATAGCATCTAATTTTTGTCTGAAACATATTTTCGAAGATATTCGAATGGCTTAGTTTAAATGGAACAGCCTGTATACTTATTTTTAATAAGCCTATATTTGATTGAAACTTTGTTACATGTTAATAAAAAGTTACACAGTTTAATCACATTTTATCTAACTTATCACCAACATAATTTATATTTTATCAACATAATTTGATCATAACAAATTTTAATAAAAAGTTAATCAATGAAACACTGTTCTAGTAAAATATGGCTATATATATACTTATTAAATATTTTTAAATATATACTTCTGTATAGTGTAAGGTACAGTCTATTGCAACATAGGCTTTTCTTATTTTAAGGGCATATGTAGGGAAAGAATACACTCCCCATATTTGTCTTCATCTTTTATCTATCAAGATAGGAAGTTCTAAGTTAGCTCTTTTGACCTTCTAGATTTTATCAACTCTCTCGACGTTTTATTTCTCTCAACTCTTTTTGGGTAATTTTTAGATTTTCCCTAAACTCATCCTTTTTAAAAATTTTCCCTAAACTACTCTTTAAACTAAACTTTCTTTTTGATTTCCTTTGAATCAAAAGAAGCTTACATTGCACTGAACTGTACGTTACTCTATGCCACAAAGCACAAAAGTTCACAAAAGACTTTAAATTATAAATTGTTGTGCAAATGTAGTATTGTTAAAAATAATTTAAGAATATTTCTGTAATCAAATATGCTTATTCTTTATTGTGATTTAATTCTTATATTGTATAATTCGGAATTGATATTTATTAACGCTTTAATGAAGCATACGGCGCCTGACATAAACAACATTGTAACTACTTTGTGTTCATGTTAAAGTTACAATGTTGTTCATATCATGTGCCAATATATAAATATATTTACTATATGTAATTAAATTTTAAAAAGTAAATGACTCTATTGTACTAAGATCTTTATATTAACTTTTTTTGACTAACATATTAATAATATTAATAAGCATGCTTTGCATGTACATATATAAAACATAAGTTCATTAGAACAATGAAAAAGAAGTTCGCACATAATACATTTTAATGAATGTTTAATTATAATGATATCGCTTATTTGTTGGAATAATGATATAACTCAAAAATCATAATTTTGGAAAAAAGAGTTTAAATGTTATTGTTCCATGAGCTCGTTTTTAAAAACTTACTTTTAGAACGTTACTAATAAAAAAGTACAAATAAGAACTGTTCTTTCTATGCTGGTATTTCACAAATTGTAAATGTTGAGTTATGTAACTGTTCCATTTAATACGCGATATGCAATATTACAATTTTAGATAATTAACATCTATTAGTATTTTTATAAGCAATAATATGTACATTTAATAGAATAGTTGATATCAGTTTGTAATGTTAAATCATTATCATCACATTATATCTTTCTATTAAATATATACATAAATATATAATAGTACAAAATTTATAAGATAAAAGAATATATAAATTATTATTAAACACTATGTGAAAGAAATAAAGTCCATTACGTTTATCATGTAAACAGATAAATATATTTTTTTTCACAAAATTGTACTGTAAAATATTAAATAATATTTATACATATACATTTTTTACTTTACCATATTTGTACTTAAACAAGCTGACATAAACACTATATATAATTTCACTATAGTTACTTTATAATTCCACAATAACTTATGATTGTTCGGTAACTAAATTAAACTTGGAGTCATTACATTGTCATCTGAAAAATTTTAAGTGTAAAACATTATAAAAAGGAAAACCTTAAATTCAATGCAAAACATGAATACTACTGTCACGCAAAAAAAACATTGCAAAAAGGAATAATATTTTTATCACACTATATAAGTTACACCCCTTTTCCTAAGGAACAAAAATCAGTTTGTACTACATCGATTTTGGACATGTGCTGTTAAGTGTGTAAAAAGAAAGACGATGAAAACAGATTATTGGAAGTTCAAGAATAGATAAAACTATATCTATACAGAAAATTATGTGTATCTCACTTGTGCGTGTAATTAAATTAATAAATAATATATAGTGTATTTTTATATTTTCGCATGTGTTCCATTAAACATATTTAGATCCTAACATTAATACAAAATACTAACAAAAATAATATAAATTTATTTTGGATAGTATGGATTAAAGGATAATGATAAAACAGTAGTAAAGATGTAACGGTTTGCGAAATTTATTACATAAATATTATAGATATCACTGGTGTGATACTATAACTATCAGTTTTTGCTTAATATGTGTTTTACTTTAATCAAAAGAGAAATTTTTGTATATATCTGTTAAGCAATAATTGCAATCTACATTTTTAACAAAAACATGGGACTGCAGTCAATCTCATTCGAATGTAAATAATGTTTATAATGTCAATGTATTAAATCCTGTTTAACAACAATTATATTTTTTACTTTGACTTTACTTCTTTTATAGATGTTACAAAGGACTAATTCTAATGAGAAACCTCTAACGTTTGAACTAAAAGTTTAGGACATTTCCCGCCTTCGTAGCGTGTCGTCGTCTTCATCACTCGCACGAGTTTCCTTTATTCTACCTTTATTAAGGGGTACATCTCCTGGACCTGGAGGTTCTGAACTTAACAATTGGTTGTCAGAATCATTTTTATCCCCCAATGCTATTCGTATAGATTCCACCAAATTCAAAGGACCAGTATAACTTTGCTTTGAACCTATAAATAGACAACGTAAGTATTTTAGTATATAATAACAAATATTAAAATTCATATCATTGCTTTATTGGCATAAAATTTTGTTACTTCATTTTATAGGCGAAAATAAATTATGATCATTGTTGTATCATATACATACAACGACTTTTACAACCTGTCCCAAAGATTCACTCACCTACTTTTAATTTATCCAAATATAGCTTTCTTGATTTTTTTAAGCAGACCATCATTTTCAACATTTCCTTCATTATCTGCATAATGTCTCGCTTGAGTTTTTACCTTCGGACCTGCCGTGCCTAGAAAGGGGGGAAATAGTCTAATAATAAAAAGTTAAATACAATAGTGCGTTAAAACAAACACTTTGACTCTAATTAACCTACTAAACAATGTGTTAATTCTTTTTATAGTTCAAAAAATTTATTTATATGAATACTAATGAAACGCACATATAAATTTTTACATCGTTTATTTAATTAGCAAGGTCAGGTACACATGAGAAAACTCAAGCGACACACAAGGTTTATGTGATTTTATAAGAAACAAGGGTTATTTAAAATATGTTACTTTTCAGAAATATTGAAATTTAACTTATATAAAAAAAAACAACATGAGAATTTATATAGTTTAGTTTTTTTTTTATATAATGTTTCATTAACAGAATCTTCGTTATTATTATTTACCATATTTATTCTTACCATCTGTCTTGTACGTTATGCCATGTATACTCCCGGGTGTATCCTCTTCAAGTTCAGCATAAGCTTGGAGTAACGCCAATTGCTTATCATTTAATTTCTCAGGTATAACAATTTTAATGTGTACATAATGATCTCCACATCCTGTACCATTCACTTTCTTTACTCCTTTACCATTGAGGCGAATTTTGGTATGGGACGAAGTACCAGGTCGAATTTGTATAGTATGATCTTCGTAAACGCCTTCTATTCTTATTGTACCACCAAGCACTGCTTGTGATAATGAAATTTGAGCGTCTGTATGTATATCAGAACCATCTCTGCGAAAGTATTTTGATTTTTCCACGCGGAATGTTATAAATACTTCTTTGTTACCCACAGCCATTCGAATTGTTTGACCATCTTCAACGCCAGCCGGTACTGGGACTATCACTTTCTTACGTTGCACCTATTATTGATAACATTTTTTATGTAGCAAATCTATTATTCAATATATGAATATTATAATTAATATTAAATTTATTTATACCGATTGCCCTTTTCCCTCGCAATCAAGACATGGAAATTTGATAAACATTCGGGTACCATGACAGTAACGACATGTCGAACGCATTACAAAAGGACCAGTACTAATTGTTTCCATTCCAGTTCCATTACAATATTGACATCTAACTGCTTTTGTTCCTGGTTCACATCTGGACCCTGAACATTTTGGGCAGGTATCTAATACATTTAACTGAACTTCTTTATTTACTCCTCTTGCTGCTTGTGAAAATGTTAAATTCATAACAACCTTAAAAAGAAAAGATTACAATTTTTTATAGAACTTATTGCCAAATGATACACGCATGTATACATACCTCTTGAGCTGCACCAAAACCAAACTTTGATTCAGCAAAATCTTCAAAATCACCAAATGCACTACTTTGAAATCCAGCATCTCCAAATATTTTCCTAAATAAATCTTCTGGATTGACTGAAGATCTGAATTGCCAACTTTGACCAAAATCTTTAGCATGGCCACCGCCTTGTCCCATTCCCATCTGTTCTGACGTTGATCCCCACGTATCATATTGTTTTCTTTTAGTATCATCGCTTAACACTTCATAAGCTTCTGAAACCTCTTGAAACTTTTTACTGGCATTTGGATCTCCTTTATTTGTATCAGGATGATACTTCTTAGCCAACTGATAATAAGCTTTCTTAATATCCTTTGCTGATGCATTTTTGGATACACCCAATATTTCATAATAATTACGTTTTAAAAGTTTGCTAGTTAAATGTATTCCTCTTTGAGGTTGAATTAAATTTCCTAATATACCTGCAATGAAGTGCAATAATATTTGAAGTCGAAAAACATATATTTTTGTTAATAATTCATGGCATATAATATTTAATAAAATTTTATAAAATATTCTTTTTCTTGTAATGGACCAATCGATCATATATTGAAATTGTTTCAGAAATAATAAAGTAGATTCTTTATTTAAATTAAAACTTTTATGTGCAAAAAACAATACTTAAAAATTCTAAAGAAAAATCTATTATTAGCTATATAATCTAATGATTATAAAGAACAAATTATATTCTAATAAGAAGGAATATTCAAACTACATCAAAAGTCAAACTTGCAATCTAAATTTGGTTGAAAATTTATGATCCGTAGTGAAAAGAAATTAGGAAAATATAAAAGTCTACTATTAACTACTTACAAATTCTGAATTTGGATATAACAATTATGATACAGTATTGAATCACGAATAATGCATAATTTAATAGAAAATATGGTAAAACATTAATATTCAGCTACTATAAAGGAAAACATAGTGTTACATTTTATGTAATATTATATCAGTAACAATTTTAATGTATTATATCTTATTACTCAGTTAAAATATAGCAGCATTAGCCTTTTAATAACATCTTTGCATCACATGTTTATGCTTTTGCTTGTCACTATATACTGATTATCTAAGGTCGCCTTCATAAAAATTAATCAAGTGATAAAATGATTAATAAAACCATTCAAAATCGACAAGCAAATTGTCAGAAAATGTACAATTGAATATATTTGTTTGTAAATTAGAAAAAAATGTTTAAAATATATAGATGGTATTACATTAAAAACAAAGTTTAAATGTCTAAAATCTACATCAAGAGACTTATAAACAATGATTACTAGTGAAGCAAAGCGTGAGCATGTGTCTTCAAAATGTCAGGTTATGCTCCCTTTCGTAGCTCGTTCATAAAGTTCTGCGCAATAAATAACACGACATTCGAAAGGGAATTAATAATTCGAAATAAGACATTTTTGCGAGATATTAAAATACGCTTATTATACACACGAAAACAGAAGAAAATTCAAATTATTAAAAAAAGCATGATGTAATCTGTACTTTTCATAAGTAGAGATGTACATTACATTTTTCTGTTTTTCTTGAGTCCCACTTGCCGACACCCAATACTACTGTTGCGATAGATCGGTGACACGTTCTACATCTCTGTACAATACCACATGAAAATTTATTTAAATTACTATTGTTGATTAAATTAATAGTCTTTGGTCGAAAAACTATTGCCAGTCCCTTGCCGGTCGCCATGTTGCATAAGGAACGCATGGCCCTGTGTCACGTGACATCTAGAAAATACCGTGTGCTTTCTAGAAACTAAATTTGTAAAGATATATTATTCGCAATTTGAAATAATAAAGAAATATATACAATTGCTGACATGTCATGAACATTCTATTACAATATTTATTGCATTTTATTGTATTTGTTACTTAGTAAAAAAAGCTCCTGATGATCTTTTTCACTATAGCCTAATTTCTCCTAAGATACAACAACTACTTCTTCGAACATTGTTCTGTATCATCATAAATAAAAAAATAATACGAGATGGTAAAGCAATAATACAAAAAAGAGTAATGTTCAAATTTAACGTTTGACTGTAACATTTCTGTGTTAAATCACGCTCATAAAAGTTTCATTTGAATAAAAAGGCTTTTACGATTATCTAATAACATATTCAAGTAAACATCTCGATACATAATTTGGTCCATTTCGGAAGACGATCACATCGGTTTCAACTTATAAGATATTTTTCGGGATAGAGTTTGATACTTGAAAAGGCCTCAGTATGTGCTAAAATTAATCTTTAACATATATCTTGATAAATTTTTACTTCATACGTTTTATAATACAAAATATTTCAAAATAAATTCAAATTTATTTTCGATCTTCAAGACTAGCTTTGCCTCCTGTATTCACAGAAAAATTTCAAGAGTATTAAATAAAATTTTATATTAAAATTAAAATCACCATTTTGTACCAATTTTCGTAAGTGTGCTTGATTGCATAAATTGTGTATGCATTAATAAATCGATAGATTCATATTTTTAATTTATAATAAATGGTAAGACGTGCAGAAAAATACTAAGCAAATATAATACAACGAATATATGTATTGTAATACGAATAAATAAATAAAAATAATTTTGCTTCTTACTTACAAACAAGGTCTTTTTCAATTGCAACGAGTTTATGAATTATTTACGAGACGTCTAATCTTAAAGCTGATATCACTTTCAACGATCCTCATTTCTTTTATTATTGTAACTTTAATAAATTAATACGTGGAAAACATAAAAAGAAAAACTAAAATTACTGGGTAATATCGGCATATAACTTATATAAGTTAATTTTTATAGTACGATTTTAACGTATCATACAAATACAGGGTGGTCCAAATGTCATTGACGATCATGCAATATTAAGTGAGCATGCCAAAAGTATAATAAATTTATTTTTTAAGATTACTGGGATCTCTTCAAAAAATTATAATAAAGAGTCTTAGTATTAAGTAACGAATGCCAATTGTATTGAAAATTATTCAATGCAAGTAATTTGGAAATTTTCATTCAATAATTACCGGTCATTTCTTCTATTTGAAATACTAATAGAAAAATACTTCGGAAATACAGAGATTTTCAAATTAAATTTTGTATTCTAATGGATAGTAAAAGAAATTATAGTAACATACAGAAAACTGCCGAAGCGTCTTTTTAAACGTCTATGAAATTTGTATTGCAACAAAAAGGAATTAAAAACAAAAAATTTATTGAGGGGAAAAACTTTCCTGGGGCGACCATCGGATTGCGATGTCACAAATCTTAAAATTTCTACGTTCTTAAATATCGAAATCTCCCAATTTCAAGCTTCCAACAATTTTCTCACTTTAATGCTCCTAAATGTCTATCCATAATAATCGTAGAACATTCTCTCGAAACGCGCGTGGCGACCACGCATACAAATTTTAAAATTTTTTAAATCGCTTCGTGACTATTGATCCACCCTAAACAACTTATAGTTGTTTTGTTTTAAAAATGTTGTATGTATTTTTAATAATAATTGATGTGAAGATGTGAATGATATTACCGTTTAATTGGGTGTTTAAGGAAATATTAGTGGTTTAAATGTAAAATTAAATAAGTATCATATGTTCAAAATATTTAACATGCTAGCATAAATTAGAGTTTATGGAAATTTTTGAACCAAAAATAACGTTGATCATTACGGCTATGGGTGCTAAACTTTTGTCGTAACAAACGATTTTTTTTATCTTAAAACTGTTTTATTTTGAGTTATTGTCTTTATAGTAATTGAATCTTAATGTACAAATACAAACACCTCTTTTTGACGATTATATTAATTTTGCAAACAACGCCAGAATGATCAACATTTAATTAATACTATTTTTGATTCATACATTTTCATAACTTCTTTCATATTAACGTATTTTAAACAGTTCATAGTATTTATTTGATTTTTCATTTAAACCTCCGATATTTAGAGACACCTGTTATTACAATAAGTGCAAGTGTAAATGATGTTATGAAATAATTTAAAATGAAAAAAATATTCGCAATAATACACTATACATATTAATATAAGAAAAAGAAAAGAAATACGTAAAACATGAAAAACTGTCACCTTATAAAACTAATATAACGTTGTGAACATCGAAAAAATGTAAAATAAGAAAATATGTTAAAAATAATGTAGTATAATTATACTATGTATATTTATATTATAAGATACGGTGCACTTGAAATTCTGAGCATTTTAAACAGAATATAAATCTTAATGAAAAATTTATTAGATTTTTTCTTTTTTTTTACATAAGTTCCCTTTTATAAAACATGTGTAGCATTTTTCGTAATTTTTTAACGGAACTTAAAGCTCGACCATTGTTTATTTAATATTCAATAAGATTGTCTTTTAAACAATATCTAATTTCCAAAATGAAATAAAATGAAAAGAATGTTCAATCATACACATAATCTTTTGGTAAAATTATTATTATTATAAAATTTTTATTTCAAGTAGTATACTATTTTAATCTAACAAATTTTAGCTAGATTTGGAACTGTTCAGATGATACAAATACTTTTTTCTTTCCTTTTCTTCTTATCAGTATTTAATACATAATACAATTTGTAATTCTGAATAAAAATAATGTTTAAATAAGCTTAATATTATATTTCATAGAACAGAATATATTTTTCTCATGCGAATATTCCTTTCTTACAATATTTCTCGCTATTTAAATAATGTTTTGTATGCACAAATCTACACGGCCATTTATCTGGCATTTTATCTGCACTGGCAAATATTTCATTAATAAATGATCTGTTATCATTTACTTCAAATCGCAATTCTTTGCATTGTTAATTGTTAGTACTAATCAAACTAAATCAAAGATTACATATCATAACAAGACATATATGTACGCAGTGATTTCTGTCCGCGTTTATCCTTCAATTTTGTATAAATAAAATGTATCGAGATACAGAAAGTACTATTACATATTAATTTTGCTAACAATACATTGCTATGATTAGACTTCTTTTATGATACATACGTGGTACTGCACACTTTTTTTCAAATAACAATACAATGCTCTCTTTCTTGCTCTACAATTAATACATATAGATCACCATTCTTCTCTTTTATCATTAAAATAAATGTTAAATAGTTTAATCTACATGTACAGAAAAGTCTTCTTCCTTCAGCGTTGATAATTTCATTTTTCTTCTAACTTAATAAAAGAATGATTGCAAAGTAAAACTTTGAATTCACATAGAATGTCAAGTTATAAATAATTTATATTTACATTTTCACTTTTTCTTTCAAACATGCATATACAGATGCGTATATATACACACGTGCATATACAGCATATCCTCAAAATCATGGTACAATTAAGATGATTCTATATTGAAAATATAAAATGGTAGTTTCTAGTACAAGGCTTCATTTTTCTATGTTTCTATTTTACTTGTTGGATATGATAAAGGGATAGAATAAAATTAGGTACATAATTGCTATTAAAAAATATTTTTTTATTCAGTATCATTGGAAATATTTAGCGTGGAAACTTAACATGTCCACCATAAATAAAAATCAATATTTTTCAGGCAAAGTCTATTGGGTCCAATATACCCTACAAACATTCAGTCATTTTATTTGAAATGAAGCCTAGTATGAAACAAATATTATTCTACATTTTCAATCGTACCACACATCAGGAAAATCCTGCACAAACTATACATATCTTTGTATGTATGCATACACACACATGTGCGCGCGCGCACAATACATATATTCAGGTTCACACATCCACACTTATTGTATATGTACATATGTATATAATTTAAACAAGATTCATACGACTCTTTGAATAGATTAATGTATTAATTTATATACAATGCGCAGCAATAATATGCTGATCCGTTTAATTTCTGATCACAAATTTGTACAAATTTTGTTTGTACATATTATATTGGTCACCTATTCTATAAATATTTATCTTTTTATTCTTAGCAATACATGAGACGCCCTGGGTTTCTTTTTTCTTATAGCAAAATAATCTTTGCGATTCAATATTAGAAAGTGCTTTTAGATAATAAATACTACCTTTGTAGTTTAATTTTCTTGCTAAGACTAATTACGTGTACAATTGCATGAAAACGATAGCAAATTTTCAATCAGTAACAATTCTAACTGGTCTTTGGATAAAACACGACAATTAATTCTATTCTGGTAATATCTGATATACCTTTTGTTTCATATCATAATTTATGTATTGATACGCGTCTCATATTTCTGTAAATTCGGATGTACAGTGTAAATTCATTACAGTGCAGTCTTGTTACATGGCCCATGGTAAGAGTTTCCCTTCACATGGACATAAAGAAATTAAAAAACTTCAGATTTACAGAATTTCAAATTTAAAAGTTTAGAAACTTCAAATTTTTTAATTTAGAAGTTCTAAATTTTGGTTAACTGGGCTGTGACAATCAAATGCTATGTAGAAGTTAAAATTACATAGCTCGTTCCATAATTTTGTCTACCTGTACAGCCCTATCCAAAACCATATAGCAAGACTCCGCTGTACAATCAAATCAGTTATAGTCCATGCACTCAAGACGGTCAGCGTATAAGCTCGACTGTGCGGACTTTTTATTTTTAACCTAACAAGTAGATTGTACTACGACTTAAAATAATGTTCACCTTTTCACGTTGACACAACAGTACTTGTCGTCGTCGATTGAGCCACTGTTGTCATTGTCATTAAAGTCAATGTACTACCAACAGCACTTTGCTCTGAAGTTCCTGGGACAATGTCCTTTTCAACGCACAGTTTCTTCGGTTCTTTGTGTTCATCAGATGAACTTGACTTCCTTTTATGATTCGAACTCGACGAATGAGAACGACTCAATGTTGAATCAGACGAGCGACTACTAGAAGACTTCTTCTGTCCATCCCTACTATGGCTATGGTGACTGTCTCTTCTTTTTTCAGATTTCCTCTCACTGTCTTTATTATCTGAACGATCAACACTTTTATTAGAAACATTATAATCTCTAGATACTGAAATAATTTTCAATGTATTTCCTTTATTACTATTTTCTCCTGTTTTGTTGTCAGATTTATTCGACTGCGGACTACGATAATGATGTCTCTTATGATCCTTGTCACGTCTATCTCTATCCCTTTTGTCTTTATGTCGTTGATTCCTTGAACTTTTATCATCTCTATGCTTCCTCTTAGATTCTGAATGTATTGTATGTGTATCCGACGAAAATTTCGATGAATTCTCATCGCTGCTGCCATTCCTGCCGTTGCTACTATGCCTCTCAGTTTCTGTTGATGCAGACGTAGATGTGATCGAAGAACAAGAAGAAGAACTAGCTATTTTTGATACTGGTATTGACCCTTCTTCACACGAATTATCAACAGTTGATGTGCAAATTTTTTCATTCTTTGCTCTCTCCTTTGCTTCATCCTCAGCCATTTCAATTAGTGCTTTCACTGCATTCTCAGTAGCACATTCCATCTTTGATGTAAAGGCCAATGTAGTTTCTACCTCCAATAATTGACAATATCGTTCCAGTTTTGTTGTATCATCTTTGTACTTTCGTTCAGCAATTTCAAAACTTTCTTTATGAATTTTTTCCAGAACTTCTTTTGAAGCTTCTGCAACACCAATTCGCAGAGACTGACAGACTTCCTCCACGTCAGTTTTTGACTTGTATATTGCAATTTCCAAAGCTTTATCGACAACTTCTGTTGCATACGTTTTTGCAATTATTTGTTGCTGTGTTAATACATCTTGGTCAAGAATAATGGTATTGCAATCAGAAATATCATGGTCTGACGAACAAAGCTCCGATGGACTTAACTGCTTTTTACTCTCTTTCGAAGAAGACCCTGAGATGTCGAATTTATTAATGGATTTAGATTCAAGAATGTTTGAAATGCTTTCCTTAACCGATGCACTATTACTGCTAGACCGACCGTGATGACTTCGATGATGATCTACTTTATGATTATTACAATCATACTTCTTCTTGTCCCCAGAATGACTGCTGTGAGAATGATGACTGGACTTTTCATTAGATCGTTGACGATCGTCATGTTTTCTATCAGATCTTTTGTCATCCCGCTTCTCACTACTTCGTTTCCGTTCTCTGGAACTGTTTTTGGTACATTTATTATTAAAAAGGCTCGAACAGTTATCATTATTTTCTCCAGAACTCTTTCTCTTGCTCGAAATGGAAGAATGTCTTGTATGATCCCTACTTTTGCGTTCTTCTTTGCGTTTTCCGTGTTGGTCTGATTTCTTTAAATTTCCCTGATATTCAGCAGCTCTTTCCTTTGCTTTTTTCTCTTCGAGGGAGTCAATAGAATGTTTTTGATCCACACGTTGACGATTCGTATTTTCTTTCTGTTCGTCTCCTATATTTACAGTCTCCAAAGGTTTCTTATCTTTCATGCGCAATGGTTCGCTTCCAACACGGCTGTGTCTGACACTCGAATTGTGCTGCGATTCTGGGTAATACTGTTTTAATCTGACATGCCATGCTATGCTCGAAACTGCGGAGACTGTTCTGAATTGATGAATTATATTACGTGGTAAAAAGTAAATGTCGTTGTCGTATAAATTTATTCTAGCGTAGCGAATACCCTGTCTACGTAATTGATTTAACTTCGCGTCTTCAACCCACTGCACACATTGGGATATCGGCGGTTCGTGGAGGTCTAGCTGTAATTTTTCGACCAGTTCAGGAAAATCACCAGCATAGAAAGCTACGACATCTTTTGTAATTCTGTTATATTCTGACGGTTGTCCACCATGGACAGCCTTGAGTACACCAACTGCGGCTGTTGTCATTCTGTCTAATCCGTGACCTACGTGATCGGCATGAGCCTTTGTACGATCTTCAAACATGTATTCACGAGCTTCGCTGAGACGTGGTAAATATTGCAAATTTCGTAATTCATTAATGCCCGTTCTACGTCTCTTGCATGGACTTTTGTTTATGTCCGCTGTGGGGACTAGCTGCTCGCCTGGTCTAATCCATAAAATTGGACCGTCGTTTGATTCTTGAGGAGTGTCCATCTTTACAACAGATAATGGTCCCCAAGGCATAGTCTATAACAAAAAACAACGAAGGATATTAGTAGAGTTACTTCTATATATTTGCATTGTATATGTTACAGGTGTATAAGAATTTTTCATTCGTATTTACCAGTTTTAAAAATTGATTTTCTTCTAACTTTTGCAGGAGATCTGGGAAATATCCACCAACTTCCTCATGAACTGTTCCTACAAGGCTTATTTGGTGGAGAGGTCCATACCTCACAGTACCATTATTGTACGCTTTACAAACTTGTTCTTTGTATTGAACCATAGTTGTAGTTTCTATATCACTGCTTCTTCCTAACACACCATTTTTAACAGTTAATGTAGGGTAATTATCTGCCATGTAATCCAAAAGATCAGGAAGATATGCAGCAGCGTTATGTACTATTCCCATAACATGATGTGCATAACCGTTTTCATCTTCACCAAAAACTACCTGTAATATCGAAACTGTTTTCTTTATTTGCTTATTATAAATTGATAAGATTGACGCCGTTTCAAAATAGTTATAATGTACTATGTTTATCAAACTCAATTCACTTATGAATTAAAATTCAACTATAACTTCAAATAATTATAGTGAAAGTAGCAATTTTATAATTACGTACTCTGAAATATTCTTGAGCTAATTCTTCTATTTGTTCACGTGATAATGTATCAATTTCATCTTGATACATATGCACAACAGTTGCACCACCATTAGGATAAGTTTCTATGTGGATGTACTTCTTGTACTTTAGGCCTTCTAATAATTCATTTTTAACCGGTGCATTGTGTAGCAGTTTGTAGTTTTTCGTTTGTAAATTTAACCTGAGATTTTCATTTGTAGATTTTGGAAATGCTTGAGATATTGTTTTACTACTTAGAGAAACAATACTACGATCTCGTTTACACTGTACACCGATATTTGCTCGCTTTATTTTACTTCTCTTATAGCATCGTGAACAGTAACGTCTTTCACTGTGCTCCTTGCTACGCTTTTCTCTCGACGACGAGTACGATTTAGAATGTGAATTTGAAGAAGTAGGGTCAACACAATTTATTGGTTTATCATGGGACAATACAGTATCTGTATGTCCACC
This sequence comes from Megachile leachella, assembly GCA_963576845.1. Taxonomy (NCBI): domain Eukaryota; kingdom Metazoa; phylum Arthropoda; class Insecta; order Hymenoptera; family Megachilidae; genus Megachile; species Megachile leachella. The sequence continues at coordinate 9,487,473 of OY756251.1, forward strand.
TATTGTCATAGGTACATTATCACTAGCCCACTCGGATTTAAGTATATTTAATTGTTCTGGAGAATCTGTCAATTCTGTTTTAATTTCAACAACTTCTGATTTTACTTCTCTGTGGATAATATCTATTTGTTTATCTGTTTTCTCTTCTTCATTTGATTTTATTTGTTTAACAGGAACTTGTTCTTCAACCTTTTCTAACTGTCCACAAAACGAGTAAGACAGATTGTTATTAACTTTAGTACTTAAATTATTTGTATTTTCTGCATCATATTTTGCTGTATCCATCACAATCGTTGAAATCATAACTGGTGATGTCATACTACTTGGTAGGGTAGTATTTGGACTATTTGGGCTATCAGAAACTCTTGGAGGATAATCTGGACTCCTTGGGCTGCTAATCATTTCACCACTACTTTGAGGACTCTCTCCTAATTGAGGTGTATTACTGTGTTCAAAATTTATACATCCTTCCAGTTTTGTTGGTAGTGTGGGTATCCCACTAGATACTGTTGTATCTTTGTTGCATGTTGGATCAATCTAATACATAAATAAATATGATCTATATGTTGTTGTCAAAGTTTTATGAAATTGATATTATAACTTTACATCATTCTTTGTAAATACATACATGAACAGCATGTTGAACTGGTTCTATCAAAGTTTTCCTTAATTCATTGTTGCAATAATCTGGATTCCCTGTAATATATAATGTTATCTTCATGACATTGATTTATATAGCTACAATAATATGATTTAATGAATAATTTAATATTTGTTTACTATATTTTTTAAATAAAAAATATGTTAATAAATATTATGGTAAATAAATACATAATCTTTTAATTATCTTCATATGTTTCAAATTTCTACATAAATTCATTACAAAAGTAGTTTAAATACAATTTACTTTGATAATACAATGACACCATAATTGTCCAATATCCAAGAAAACAAAATAATTTTTTTAACAACAACGCAGTACATTGCAATGAGAAGAATTATCTCGTTATGGTATACAATTTTAATTATTACAATTTATTGAAGTATTAGTTTGAAAGCTTAAGCTGTTTATATGAATAAACTCAGTAGAAAGAATAAATTTGATAATAAACTGATAATTACATGTATTTTTACATTGAATTTATCATGAATATAAATGCTTCTTCTGTATACGTATATATACAGATATAGATATACATATACGTTAAGAATTTACTATTTTAATATGTTATTTGCCACTGAATGTTGTTAAATCAATTTCAATTATATTCAATGTTTTGTCTGCATTACAAATAATGTTACATAAACATTAAAATATTATGTCTGCTGAATTAATTGTAAACAATATCATCACCTATACAAATATCAACATAAATTTAATACATGTATATTTCCTGTCAATTTTTAAGCACATTTTGCATAAAAATACAAATATTTGTTTAACACTAAATAACACTAAAAGATATTACCGTCTGGCTGGTCAGAAACACAGGCAACACTATCCAGATCATTCTTCTGACTGGACATATTGTGTGCCTCCAAGGGTAATATATGTAATTTAGCGTTGACAGCAGGTTTGAAAGTTGTATGTTCTTCCACATCACCAGAGGAGCTCATGAAATTTATATTTTTTTGTAATTCCTTTTCTTCCGTGTTTGCGTTAAACGATGACGCTGTAGAGAAAATCGTGGGCGTCTTAATCGAATGTAAAGCGAGATCGTTCGAAAAATCGCTTGTCTCTTTAATAACACTATTCCACGTTGTTCTGGCCACTTTTAAACTGGTTGTTTCCGTTTGTATCGGTTCAAATACTTGCTGAATCGTGTTATTTACATCACATCGTTCATTTGACACAATACTCGTACCAGTTTCGGATGCCATCTTGATTCTGTGAGCAATGTCCTGAACATAACGATACTACGCGACATTTGATTGGATATTTCTTAGCCGCCTTTCGAATAGACCTTATTCTATTCGTCTGAAATTGGATGAAGAGTGGGGGTAAAACCAGTAAATATAGAGGTACCATGGACATTTTTATTCGTCGCAATCTTCGACCCCCAATCTTGTTTCCTTCGTAATTTTTTGATTATAAAAGAACATAATTTTTTACAATTCTTAGGTTATACAATACATAACTACAAACTTTTCAAATTACACTGTTAATCACATTTTACAAAATGTTTGTAAGTTTAGAAAATAAATTTTTTAAATAAATATGCGAAAAGATTAATTATTGAGGGATATTCATAAGAATATTTAATTTCTTTAAAAAAAATATGTATGTTTATTTCTCTCCAAAAGTTGAATTGAGATATATCCTTAATATATTATACAATTTTAATTAAAAATTAATTTTTAATTTGAAAGCATTATTTCATTGGCTTACAGAATAAATTGCAAGATTAGTTTTTTGTTTCGTTATTAAAGGCTTCTTCGCATATGATACAATAATAAATCGACATCAGTAGCTACTCGATATAAAAAGAAAAACGAAATACAAAGTAAATATACGTACTACATTCAGAGTACACTCAATTTAAGTCAACATTTTGAATTCAATTCTTGGGTTTTTATTATCCTTGAATTTTTTTCAAAGAGTTCAGTGTGCCATAGTCAAAAAATTCGGACATCAATTATTTTGTACGACAAAATAACTTTTATCTCAAACTTTGATGTCTTCTCTTTTTAGTATATTTATTAAATTGTCTTAAATAGTTCACACTTACATTGACACAAATGGTACCTAGGTTAAACAAATAAAATTCATTAATTAATTTTGCACCGTGTTTTTTACATACTCTAATGTTACAGTTCCTTACAACATGGTTGTTGATGAATTACTTAATAATAATTAATATTTTTATCATGAAGTCAATTCGCCGAGAAACGGGAGCGTTTTGCGCAGTTCACCTGAGCTGAGAAAGCTCCCCACGACTTATTCCTCTTCATCAGTCATGTATGTAGTGGACAAAAAGCTTATCATCTCTTATCACATTTTGTGAATTACAGTAATAATAAATCATTTTGATCACTAAGTATGCAAGCTTTAACGTGTTATATAGTATTAGCATGCTAAAACCATCAAAGTCAACATGCGCAGAATGAACGAAACTGTCATTCGACAATTCCATTCTCTCGGTAAATTGTCCATGCAGTAAAACTACAATAATTTTTATTATAATTTCATGATAATTATTTTATACCTGTTTTTCGATAGAGTTTGTAAAAAAAATACCTTGTTTGTAAACGCGCGGGATGATTAGGAGCGCAGGCGTAGTCGTATCACAGAATGGAGACGGAACGTGGTAATGAGATCTATCTCTTTTCATACTGTTCATACATTCATTGTATGCATATTTCCACGCTAACACCACCATGGCGGGAAATTTATTAGTTAGTGGCGGGAAATTTATATCACTATATTCAATGGCTATACATAATATTTTGAAAAAAATTGCTCGGCTGCTAAAAGATTAATAATAATTAATTTTATTACTGAATGTAAAGATAATAGGATACATATTATGCATAATTGGATACATAAACTTTCATCTAATTTAATCCAAAATTCAATATAACTATTAAAAACTGAATAAACTATTATTGACTTTGCGAGCTTTTCTTACTAATGAAATACAACTTTTATAATTAATATACTAAGTATGATATTACAAATCAAAAAATTACTTTATAATAAAGTTTTTCATATTAAATATCATTTATTATTCATCAAGTAAAAAATGTATTTACATTCATATATTTTGAAAATTTTTTCTCAGGATTTATTTCTATACATTATGCTTAGCTGCGAAAGTAGTTTATTTTAATTTTGTTCATTTTATTATAAATACATTATTACCATCATTATTTTTAATACAATATTATTACTTACTTTGTAAATTAAGTTTCAATACAAAACTATAAAGCATAATATTAATTATATATAAATTCTTTTTACTCATTTCAATTTTGACTTTATAAGCCCATCTGTACTGTAACATATCATCTAACAACAAATGAAATATGCTCTTTAAATTATGTGTAACGATGTTTAATATATTACTATATTAAAATTGAAATTAATCCTAACAACTTTCGAATTTTACTATTATTTATAAGTTTACATTTACAAATACATTATTCAGTACCTAAACCAAGTTCAATAATACAGAAACATAACAAAATTTAACTTAATTTTTTCCATAAAAGAAAAAAAAACAAAAGAATATAATATTTAAATCCTATATCACTTAATTGAATTTTGATTCTTATCACATTGAGACCCAATTGTGCTGTTAAATTCTGTGTTAATTTGAGCATAGTTATATTTGAATATATTATACTTACATTTTTGTAATATTTCTTTTATAATAATTAAATTGTATACAAATGATTATGTTATAAATAATTAAATTATATTACAAGTAATGTTTAAATTATATTATGTTTATTTATCGATATTTATTGTCAATTAAATGGATAAATTTATACATTTAAGCAGTTATCAATAATCTATAAAATGTGTAAATTTATCCATAAGGGTTTCAATGTGGTAAGCGGTGTACTTGTTTTGTGGAAACAAGTCTTTTTTTTACATATTATGCACTGATATGCTCATAAATGTATAGAAACAAATAGCTGAAATATAATTTTTACTAATATAGTAAAGGAACTTGATAGAAAATAATCAGAATTGAGAAAGTTATTACAAGCTGAAAGCAATCAGTCACACTTTTTTACAATTACAATTGCAATGGTCCATCATCATGGAATTGTTAGAATGCATTAAATACATGCGACACAATGTACATAATAATTAACTATCTAAAAACTTTTGCTTTAATAAAACACAAAATAGAATCTTTTTACTATATAAAATATCTAAAAAAGAATGTACGCTGTGTAAACTGAAAATTTTCAATGTCGTAAGAAATGAAACAGAAGTCCTTTACCAGTTTATAAGTTAATATGTTGTTTTTAAGATACAAGCAATTAAAAATGGACAACTGCATTATGTAGAGCAACACATGTATATACATAAATACATACATAGCAAAAATTGTAAATTCGTTGCGAGATAAGATTAAAGTAATTTATGCACGTTGCTTTACTAAATGCTTAATTACTTAAAGCTTCAGAAATCGATACAGATTGTAGAATGATAAAGAGCTTTTTGATTTCTGTTGACATAAAAAATCTTCAATTTTTATTTTCAACGTACACTTTTTCTTTTGACACTTTTAATATTACAGTATTACTTTTAACACGTTGATTGCGTTGATGATGCATAGAAAATAGTGTATAATAATAGATTTTAGATTCAATTTAAGACACGATATCCAACATTACTTGTAGTACATAGAAGTGATTTTTGTTTAACGATATATATTAAACAATAAAACTTTTCCATAATATAATATACTTTGGTTACCACAGATAATATATTCTACACAAAAGTTGATACAAAATAAAATATCGCGAATAATGATAATATTTATTTATACAAAAATTGTTTCCATTCTTAAATTATGTATAATTAATATTAAATATACATAAAATATCTATAAAATTAGATCATTTATGGCACAATAGTTTTCTGAATTAATATAATTATATTACAATTAAGTCTACTTATCATATAATCATTTTCCAATTTCAATGAAATTATTTTTAAATAATTTACTAAGAAAATCCAGTACGAATACAGAAATAAATTGCAGGAAACATTTCTGATTACTGTATGCATGTTCAACTTCGTATTCTTTTCTGTATTTTTAGGAGAAATTTAAATAATTTCTTTTGTACGAAATTATATACATAATATACATTACATGTATATTAATTTATATCTTCTATCCCAAATTATTTATTCCAATTAAAATTCAGTATATGGATTCACCAACATGTCAAATGAGCAGAAAGAAAATGAAATAGATGTGACATGTAAAATAATTTTTTCATAATTAATTAAGTTTTTAAGTCATTTTACTCTAAATATTTGTTTAACAAAAATTCAATAATTATTCTGTAGTTAGTATCATTCTTGTATTTAAAATAACTAGAATGAAATCTTTCATATCTTAATTGTATTGATGCAACATCATTTCCATATATGTTTTACTACAAAAAAAGGGAAAAAATCTATTTTTTTTTTTTTTTTAGAAATAATGTTACAAAATTCATGTTTAGTATTTATATAAATTTATTTTTATTAGCTATCAACGTGTTAAAATTAAATTATTTGAATCTGTGTAACGATCACAAAAGGTAACATTTTTTTTAAATTAACTGGATTGCACTATCTTTTATCTTCTTACTTTTCTTCTTTACAGCCTTAACTTTCACGATAGTTTTTCCAGCTTTTCCTTTAGCAGATACAGATTTTTCCTTTAATGATTTCATTTGTAACTTCATTTCAGTTTTCGGTAATTTTTTGTTCTTTATACTCTTTACACTGAGCTTGTTGTCCTTTTTAACTTTGGTAGCAGTTTGAATTGCTATACCGGATCTTACACAAGACCCGGGTAGCTTGTACTAGGCAGTAACTTTCACTTTTTTCTTCCTCTTTTTCTTCTTCTTGTCATGATGAAGTTCTTGTTTTTTAGCTATACAATAGCGACAATACCAATCTTCATTGTCAGCTGGTGGCACTTGCATACCAACGCACACCCTAAATAATTTAAAATATAATATTAATTATTATAATGAAAAAATTCTATACATAACTCTTTTCTTTTCGAAAAATATTTTACTTTTTTTATGTCTATTGTAACAAATAATAGTAACTATATCACAGACTTTATTTATTATTTACTAAAATTAAATATTTTTGAAAAAGGAAAGAATTTTGTGCAGAATTTTCTTTGCAACCTAATAAATATAAAATACAATTATGAATTAATTAAGCTTACAAAGTATTTTTATTTTTAAAATACTTTTTGTTATGATTCATTACAATTTTTTAAAGCAATTATAAGATGCTAACATGTCTTCTCTTGCTACATCTTACAAAGCATGTAAGAGAAAAATTATATGATAAAATTAACCAACACAGGTCATTAATTTGCTATTAAACATAAACATATGCACTGTGAAGATATTTATATAACAAATTAGTTATTCCTACAAATTTTTAAGTTTTAATAAGTAACTTTAGTTTTTTACTTACCAATGATACCATGCATCACAATCATCACAACCAACCATTGGTGATCCATCATCCTGGTTGCCACAAGCAGGACATATCCAAACTTGAGTCCCACCTTGGTCCTAAAAGACTCATATTACAATAAAAACACAACATATTTTGCTTCTATTATATTTATGGCTAACCCAACCCATCTCTTGTACCATCAATATATTTTAAAATATAGAAATATATTGAATAGTGTAAAAATAAATAATTTGTTATGCTTATGCTTGATAAAACTTCATACATCTTATAGTTCATAAAATAATTTACAAACGTTATATTTATTATATGCAGAAATATTTTTATGTAAAACATGTGACAATGTATTAAAATTAAATATTGTAATGCGTGATTGATGATACATAAATATGTGAGATGCTTAATAATTATGAAGTTACAGAAGGTTTAATGAAGATGAAATGATTCCAAAATTAAATAATTGTAACTATTCTGTAATAGCATGTTATATATCTATCAAGTACCATTACATTAAAGTTGCGGTATTAAGAATAATGTATGTAAATACATGATTTACTTTTAATATTATATACATGAATAATAGGGAAGGAATAATACTTTTCACATAAAAATGAAAATTTTGGTTTGTGGTAATTAAATTTTCACTTGGCCCGCAAATAAAAAGGAACACAATAATTTGGTGTTTGATGAATTGCTTAAATAAGGACCAAGTTTATTAAACCAGGATTAAAGAGTTATTTCATTTTCCCTATTAGATTTATAGTATTACAATTGCACATTTTGTTACAACTGTAATTTTGAGTTGTAATTTGATTTAATTGTTTTATATGCTGTATAAGCACATGTATTATTTTCAAAATTGTAATTAAACAAATACTATAAGTAAATGAAAAGTAAATATTTAGAACAATTATATGTATAAGACAATGCAATGTATAAACATCAAGACATGTAATATATATTAAATTGATAATAAAAGCGTAGAGACTTTGAAAATCATTTTAACTTTGGCATGTAATGATTAAATTTAATATTTAGAACATTTTTTAATTATTGTTTAAGAAAATATAGAAGTATTTAAGAATTTTATATTGATATGATTAGTTCATTTTAAAAAAACAAAATTGTTATATTAAAAAATATTATTATCCTAAAAATTTTAATGTAACAGGACCCCCTGCCCATAAAAACTCATAGAATCAAATAACTCTACATTTTACTAGTTAAAATTAATTTTTTTTTTAAATATCGAATAGTTACCTTAATAAACATATTCTAATCATTGAAAATAATGCTATTATTAGTATTTAACTATATAAGACCATTATGCAAGATCTATATGAAGTCAAGTATTATAATGTAGGGTTTTTAAATATATAATTTATATTCAAATATATCAAATTTCCAGAAATTTCAAGTAATTCTAATCTTAACTAAGTATTAAAAAATCAAAATAATGTCTCTCTGATGTATAAATTACTAAATTTTACACTATAAAATTTATCAACTGGTCTGTGTTAGAAATTTGTATCATCCAGTAATTAAATAAAATATTTATGATTGTATATACCATAATTATTAGTAAAAACATATGTTTGTTTCATGTTTTATAGTAATATGAGTTGTAGTAAGCGTTTTATGAAAACTTTGAAAACTAAATACTAAAAGGTTGTCTAAGACCATAAATTCAGGCAAGAACTAAAGAGAACATAGGAAAATTCATACACGTGTAGTTTTGTTTAGTTAGCGTAAATAGAAAATAGATTATTAGATCATTTTACAAGGAGCACCTAATGACTTTTGTTTAAAATGGGAATGTACTCACCACAGTAGTGGTTGATGTTGGGGGCAGCACGATCCTGCCATTTTCTTTGTCTTCTTTAGCATCATCCTTTTTAAGAGCTGCATCTGCTTTCGTCTCTGTACCGTTAAAACCGTTGGTTATATTCCTAACTGTTTTACATGCTTTGTTTAATGACAACATGCAAATTGCATGCAATCAACCAATTCTTCCTATGTTGTAGATTCTTTAATATCTCCCCTTTTGTATTGCACTATTTCTTGTTAAGTTGATGTTCTCCTTTTATTTTAATTGAAATGTGCTAATGTTGCAATAGTAATAAAAGATACAACAAAGTATAGATAGTGTCAGATACATCATAGTTCATATTTCTTTAAATAAATATTTAATACTAATTAAATGCTTCTGCTTTTGAAGAGCATTAAATCAAAATAAACTTAGCCTTGATCTTTACCTGATAGATCTATATAATATTTTCAGAAACATCAATATCAAATTATTGCATTTTTAACGTTAACTTTGAAAGTAATTTGAACTTTTGTTTGTTCCATTATTGAAAATACAATGAAGATATATACATGCGAAAAATATTATACTTAAAAGCTAATACAATCATAGAAAATTTTTGTCTGTATACTAGTACAAAAGAGTGACAAATTAATAGTATTTATATATGTTAATCAATACTATTGAACTTACTGTAATTTATGATATACTGGTTATTACCAAATGTATTTTAACAATATGTTTTAAATTCTTTTTATGATTAAAGAAATTGAAAAAATATAGCAAACTTAAATACCTTGAGTTTGTAAAAATATATTGTGTAAGTTTTTACTTTGAATATTTAATTTCTATATAGGAAGAAGTCTAATAGCATCTTAGAGCCTTTAGATGTTTTCACATTGCATGTCATTTTAAAATTTAATGTTTAACACTTCCTCATTATACATATAGTGGAAATGACTTTCTCTAATGAGAGATAATAAAAATATATAGAAACTTTAGGTGCTTTATAATTACTTAAAAAAGCATGTATTACAATACTATACACCGAAATTACATAAACACTTATCTACATGCATATAAGCCACAAATTTCATTAAGAATACTATGATATATTATTTAACTTAAATTGTTGGTAAAAAAAGCAAAAGAGAATTATTTAAAACATTTAAAAAATAACGTAACATTTCTTGAACTGCTACAGATATTTATTAACTGTTATAAATCGCAGCTGTATTACATAAAACTATAATAACGTAAACAAAGTATAGTTTCATCACTTGAATCATGCATTTTCTTGCTTGACATTTAAAGCTGGAAAATTTATGTTTCGGTGCAAACTTTTTATGGCTTATAAGCATTGAAAATTAATATTTTTTTAATGCATAGGAATTAAATATATATATACATATATAAATATGTAATACTGTGAAAAGTTTAAATAAATATCACCTTTTAGTTTAAATTTATACTGTCCTAGGTATTAATTATTATTTTAAATATATTGGAAGTGCAAATTATGTACAAGACACCTAACAAACTTTTATCATTTTTTTTATAGACATTGAATTATTTCGTTTAATAAGGTTCTGTATACTAAATTTTGAACATAAATACAACTTAAGAGCATTAAATAATTGATATTAAAATAAATGTCTTATGAGTTTTAAATAAACGTACTATTTCATTTTTGTATGAGGAGCTAAACTCGACAAAAATATTTATTTTTATTCTATATTTTGTGTTTAAAATTTGAGAATAGTTTCATGTTTTCTTTCCGTATGTTTCCTATTTTTTTCTCAAATTATCTAACAATTTTGATCATAAAACAGTTAAATATTGCTATGAATCATCTTAATTAGTATACCATAAATAAATTTTAATTTGTGAGTCAGTTGGTTTCAATAATATAATTTTTGTAATGCTTAAAATATGGTGTATTTGCATTGTGGAAGAAAATATTGAAAGAAAAAGTTTAAGATTCAATCCAATGGCAGTGCAATGATATGAGAAAGATCTTAAAACTTTGTTCATTGATATTAAATATTTTTAAAATTGATATGACTGTTGGTTTAAAAATAAATTATGGTTAGTGATAATGATAAAAATGCCTAAAATACAGAATAATTAAGTTTTGAGAGTTTTCAATATAAAAAGTTCCACCTACATAAAGATAATAGAAGTGCTAAAATTTACAATTAAGTAAATCTATAACCACAACGTGAAATACATAACAAGTCTAATGTAAGCTATAAAATTTTTCTACATACAATTTAGAGAAACATAACTATATATAAAGCAGGCCAAATGAAAATTATACCATCACCGCAAGTCATAAATGCATAGAAAGTAAAAATGAAATATTGGGAAACTGGAAATTTTGGATGAGGTGAAATTTGAATGGTATCGATGGGTTGAGTTAATTGTTGCAGTAAAAGTAATATCAATATTGTGTAAAATGATATAAGATATATGATATTTGAATGAAATTTTTTTTAACTTTAATCAACTACTTAAAATCAATTCCTATTTATGCGTTTTTTTTGTAATGAAGTATATTGTGCAATTAATTTGATATACTGAAGTAATTTAAAGAAAATTCTAAATAATTGTGATTAATAAATAACTAATCTGATATAGATTATCTATTTAAATATATGAATAGAAATTAGAGTAGGGTTGTCACTTGTGCTTACTTTAATACATTCGTTCAAATTTTCAACAAATCCCCTTTTATCAAATTTAAATAAAAAAACATGCTTTATATTTCAGGAAAATTATGATTTATAGTATCATACTTAAATAGAGAACTTTTTATTTATACATTAAATATATAAAGAAAGTATTTTAAGTAGATCATAAACTGTGGAGAAATCTTATCATATAGTCTCAAAAAAATCATGGAAAAGGCCATATAAATGTAAGTTCCTCCATGTTTACAGAATATATACTAGATAGTATGATACTATTAAATGTCTCGGTGAACACTAAATTATATGCGAATATCCAAGAATCCATAGACATCGGATCCCCCTTGTTTGTAAATTTTTTAATTCCTAAATTTAAATACTTGAAACTTTTTAATTCCGAAATCTTTCTATACACTATTAGCGTATTTGAAAATCTGTTTGAAAAGGAAGTCATATAATAAGCCATATAAAAAAGAGCTATATAACGAGACTTGACTATATCACTTATACTGATATAAAAATATGATTAAAAAAAATTAAATATGAAATTATTTCTTTGGTCCATAAGCAGTGACATCCCTAAGCATAACTTTTAATTTTAATTTTATATCTTTTAAATTTGAACACATAAATATTTGAAAATATAACGTTTTTTTATATTTGAAACATATTTTTATCATATAAAACGTACTTACAAAATAAAATGCTGGTTGTTGTTGTGGCAGGGGAACTGGATGTTTGGGAGCAGGATCAAAGTGAGGAGAAGATTCTCTTGGAGGTAAGGCTTTGAAGAGAGATTTCTTTGCTCGAGGAACTGTTGCAAGTGGCACACTAGTAAGACTGGCAGAGAAAGTATCTGTAGGAAGAACAGGACTTCCATCTAATGCTCCCTCCTCTGTTTTCTTACTTGCCAACTTTTGTTTTGGTGGTCGCGTTACTAATGCTGATATTTTTGCTAACTCTGGGCTTGGTTCTCGTTTTGTCTCCTCCTCAGGTTTCTTCAGCAATGTTTTTATAGTTCTATAACATAGTTCCCTAATAATAATATATGCGTTATTAAATATACTGAAATGTATTCAGTATTAACGCATGTATTTTACCCTTGCATATTTATTTTACTTTATACTATATGATAAAAAGTAAACATAATACGCTGCACTATATTAATAAAACAATAAACACAGTTTTTAAATTCTACAAAACATAATTTTATAATAAACTAAATAGTAAGAGGATGGGTTACATGCTTACATTTTTTTCATCGGAGTAGCATCTGGTGTTGGTGGTCGTGGAGAAGCTGTTCCTAATTTTAGCGTTATTTTTGGTACAGCCTCCGAATTTTTATCCTCCTTTTGCTATAAAACATTAATTTCTCATTTTATATTATGTATAAATAGTGAGAATAAAATATAATTAATACTATTTTCTGTACCTCTTTTTCTTTTCGTTTATCTTTCTTTTCTTTCTTTTCTTTAATTTTATCCAACTTTTCCTTTTTATCCATCTTCTCTTTCTTGTCTTTTATTTTCTCACTTTTTTCTTTGTGTTTCTCTTTTTTGTCTTTTTTCTTTTTCAATTTGTCTTTCTTTTCCTTTTTGTGCTCTTTTAATTTCTGAAAATAAAGATTATACATAATGCAATTATTAAAATATAACAGCTTTTTTGTTTATGCTATTAGATTTTTAATTAATGGTAAATACAAATTGAGAATGTTATTAAAAGGTACAAAATCATATTTACAACTTAGCATAATTTTCAATTTTATGAAAGTAATAAGTTCTTTTTTAATTAAAAAATATTATGGGCAATGCCTGGATATCAAAATAGAAATAGCTTCAGCGTGATAGTTAACGTGACAATTATTTAACAACTGTCGAAACATAAAAGATAAAAGTTTAATTAAAGCAAACAATTACCTTATCATTTTTATCCTGTTTTTCAATTTTGGGACTTTTTGAAAGTAACAACGGCACAATAGGTACTTGTGTAGGATACGTAATTGGTGCTGCAAGTGCGGATGACAATGGTGGTGCAACAGTATTCGTAGGAACTGGTGGAACTATTTCTTTCTCCTGTTTAATCACCTTTGGTTTATCCGCTTTTTCTTTCTCTATTTTTTCATGTTTTGCTACTGAGGATATAGCTTCAGTAGACGAAGGTGATGAAGAAGGTTTTTCACGTTCAACAGATTTATGTTTTGGTAAAGTAGGCAAGTCTTCAGATTTTTGTGGTAAATTTAAAAAACGAGGAGGTAAAGGTAAATTTGGCATTGCTGGATGAGGACCCGTGGTACCTCTTCCTAAAGGTAACGGGAACCTAGGGAACATTGGATGCGGTATTAAACCAGGTGCTGTTGGAAAGGCCGGAAAGAAAGGAAATGGAAGGGCTGGTGGAAAACTTGGTTCTTTAGAAAGTTGAGGTTCAGGTGCCTGTGGAGTTTTTGGCCGATCTAACACATCCAGTTCTGGCGCATCGTTGGTAAGCTTTGTCTGAAAAATGGTAATCGCGTATCGGCGATGTCTTTCGCCATCTTCAAGCAATTAATGGTGCTCGCACGTACGTGCACGCACGCACATGTGTATTCGTGTTACCATATTACACTACATATAAACAAAAACCAGCTTACCTTTTTCGGGCTAACGCAACGTTTTGGACTCCTTGATTTTAACTCCTTCTTTTTACTGATCTTTTCTTTTTTCTTTTTCTTATGATCCGTAGGAGTCGTGGGCATATTTAATTCTGGAGTTCTTGGTGTACTGGGAGTTCCTGGTGGGGACATATCATCAAACATGTAAACGTCAGATGCTGGACTTTGTAGATCAATTAGTTCTCCTCCATCGGGTTGAAGGTGGACATCTGGTGTATGCGGAGCCTTCTTCTCTTCTCGTTTTGCATCATTATCATTACAGAGCATTTGCTTATCAATATTTTCGTCGATAATTAAACCTGGTGAACTTTCTCTCGAATCAAGTTCTTTGTATTTATGTTGCTCTGATATGTCTTTGTCTTTATCCTCCCGTGGCTTTGAAATCTTTTTAAAAATATTTAACTTTTGTTTGTCTGGCTCTGATGGCAATTTATCGATATTATCTTCTTTCCTTTCAACTGTTGAAGAACCATCAACAAGATCATTTACTTTTTCTGTTTTTGTCTTTGGTTGTGGATTTTTTTGTAATTTTGGACTATTGCTAGTCTTGGGTGTTATCAACTTAGGAGTTGATGGCCTACTCGATGAACTTGGCATAACACTCTGTGTCTTCCCACCTCCAGGCTTCAAAGGTTTTAATTTAGCTAATTCTTTCATGCCAGCTAATTTTTTAATTTTATTATTATCTATCTTATCCGGTTTAAATAATTCTTTAGCACGATTTTTCTTTTTATTCTCCTTATCGATCTTACAATCTTCCAAACCTTTCTTTATAATCTTCTTGGGTTTCTTATCATATTTTAATTCAGGAGGTACCATGGGGTAAGAGCTAGGTTGTGGTGAATCTGAGCGAGTTTGATGCGGTGTTCTTGCTTCAGGTAGTTTTCCTTCTCTGGCAGGTGATAAAAAACCAGAAGTAGTCATCATAACACTATGAATTTCACGCAATGGTCTACCTTCTTCTATTATTCTCACACGCTTCACTATAGGACTTTCGTATGAAACAGGGTCCCCTGGACGTTTAAAAACTACTTGTGGTGACATTCTGTGTGGAGAAACGTTCGTAGAACTGTTGGTTGATGTTGTATTGTTTGATGACAAATCAGAAGTACCATTCATTAAATTTTCTGGTTTCTCTGCCAAGTACTCTTCTGTAAAATAATAATTTACTTTAGTTTAATCGAATTAATGTTTTACTAATTATTTAAATTATACTACATTTTTGATGAGCAGAAGTTAAGTGTTAAGGGTACATTATTAAATACATTCATTATTGAAAGTTTAATTTTATTGATATAACAATATATTTTTTACTATACATTACAAACTATTTTACTAAATTAGAAATTTTTGAAGTATTTAATATTTACATCAAATCAGCTGACTTTAAAAATAACTACAACAAAACGTGTGAAAACTACAAATCTATAGAATAATTAAATATGTTAGTGAAAGCTGCAAGTTTTTGTACACTTTATGCGTGTAAGTTATAGACTTTTGCGCCTGAGTCTGTTAATAACATAAGTACCTTATTCACAGTTATACTGAAGAATTAAAAATTTGTTTGCTAATTGACAAAATAGTTTTCATAATACATAAATTAAAAACACATTCTCATTTTACTTAAGAAAGAATAATAAAAAATAATGCTAACATTATGATTTTGTAAGAAAATTTATTACTGATAAATAATTTGAAATAAATTCTATGCATACATACTATATTACTTTTGTAACTATGTATAAATTTATGTTATTTTAGTTATTATTTATTAATTACTGAATAAAAAACTAAATTAGGGCATATATAAAAGTTTCATTATGGTTTTAAAAGTTCAGTATAAAAATCGCAACATTCTACTTAATTTCTTTAATTTTTTTAAATACAATAACATACCAGTTTTTACATTCATAATAATCTTTAATGATCAAATAACATTCATTTCAAATATCATCATAGGTACCATTGTATACATTTAATAAAATAATTAAAAAAAAAAAGAAAAAAGATATAACTTAATATAATGTTATTGAAGTAATTTGACCAAATATTTATTTTATTAAATTTTGAACTTACAATATACTCATTTTAATATATTTTATTTCACTTAAAAGTATTTGTAATTAACATTTTGAAATATTAATTTCTCAATTATATAAAGCCTAAAAAATATTTTAAACAAATGCTTATTAAAATTAACTTTTTAAAATGTAAAAATGGCTTTATAATATAAAAAAAAGAAATGTTATAATTATCTATAACAATTTTATATAAGAAAGTTTGTAATCATATTGTTCATATTACATGCAACATACATGGTAAGCATCCTTGTAATACAAAAGTGTATTTAGTTATAAATACATAATTATTTAAATCTTTTTCAATAATACATAAAATTAGATTACTAAAGATTAAGATTTATAATATTATAGTTTTATATTTATTGATAATTAATTAATTAATGTTATCTTTCATTCTTCAGTTTCAATAATACTATGTTACACTTCATTTAAACATACTTCGATATAAAAATATTAGAATGAAAATATCAGCAAATAAACATATTAATGATTTAATTTATAATTTATATAATAAAGGATATGTATTAATATGGTTAGTACATAATTTACCTTCAGTATCAGGATACATAGCTGGTAAATGTTCATGTACATGTACTGGCCTTGTTACAACTTCTCGACTTCCAGGTTTTAGAAAATTTAAATGATTTTCACGTCGAATTGGAAATTTAGGTACCATTATAGAACACGGAACTGAATCTACATTTTTAATATATTCTGCTAATTCTTGTACATCAATGTTCATATGCCGAAATGCTAAACCTAAATCGTTAATATTAGCTTCCGTCCTTCCCACTAAAAAATTATTTACATAAAATATATTAACATTAAAAGAATACTGTTGGATAGCATTGATTGTATTTTGAAACAGTCATAATTATCTCAATTCTTTTTTCAGATACTTACAAATTTCTGCATATTGATGTGTAAGTTTAGAAATTCGTAAAAGATATTCCTGCATGAGATCAACCATAAATTCTAATGGTGTAGAATTAATAGAATGCCATCCAATTGTTTGGCAAATTTGGGCAACAACCATTCTTAACACACTTCTGCTATATTCTGTTGACATTTTTAACTACAACAAAAATATTAATAAGCAAATCTATTAGAAATATTTAAAGAAATTTAAAAAATTCATTAAATGCCCAAAAACATATTCATTTTTAAACAGTATTTATGAAGGAGATCCCAGGATAATTGGTAAATATTTTAGGTGCGTTAAAATCACTTTTAAAATATTTTCTACTTATACCTGGATACTTTGTATATCGTTAATATCTGGAGACTAGAATGATAATATATTAAGGCACAATTTTTAAATTTTAATTGACAATAAATAAAATGTATAAGTCTGTGTGACTTAGGAACCATAAACATTTATGTGATTTTTGAAAATGAATAAAAAACGTATTAATTTATTGTTTGAAAGCGAAACGTATTTGGCATTCTTACTTCTTGAGACAAAAAAGAAATTGAACTCGATACTGCTTGGCTCAATGGACTCAACATCAACATGCGTTTAGTTAATTTTATTATGGTACAATAAAATGTATATTTGAAAGCAGGAGTAAAAATTATTTTAACATATGTGATGAGTTTAATATTTTATATGTTTTACAAATGCAGAGTCAAAAAATATTGAAATTTAATACTGTAAAATACACTTAAAGAAATCTTTTGTATATTAGATTTAGAACAATATATGAATTTATTACGGTAAAAATTAAATGATTTAAAACGAAATAATTTGTATTATCTACAAGAATCAAAAATTTAATATAAAAGACATGTAAAATGTCACTTAAAAGAAAATGTACTTAATACTGATTCTAAAATCCAGATATTAATATGAAAATTGCATATGAATTTGTTTATACGATTTTTTATTTTACTTACCAATGCAAAAGAAACTGTACAAGATTTGATCAATTTCTTTAGCTTATCAATCTAAAATACATACATTTCTATCACACTATTTAACTTCATTTAGCACTTCGGTGTTAACTTGTGCAACTCACTTTGATAATAATACATATTTTACTTGTGAAACGTAATGAAATGTAAATAACACAATAGGCACAAAACGCAATACGTCTTCACCGCCTTCACATCTTCCCTCAAACGTATTTTTACTCCTCCATGACCACCGATGCATATTATAATATACCGTACACCATGATGGCGGAAGGTTTCTTCAGTCATGAAAGTAAAAAAAATAGCATAATTTTAATGCTGTCTAAGCCCATTTACGCTAATATACCAGAAGTTATCAAATTTCAATTCTATCGTTATTTAATTATTAGCATTCTAGTATATAAATTTGTACAATATTCAAATGCACGAATACAATTTTATATAAACACAAATTCATCCCATAAGACATTTTATTACGAAAATTTTATTTTCACAAACACACTATTTTTCTGTCCACAAACAAATTCAGAATTACACTCCATGTTCATTTATTTTTATAAAGATTATGATACGATAATAATAAATAATATTAATTTTAATGTTTTAATGTTTATTAAATCCATAAACTACTAATAAATAGAGTGAGCAGTTTAATATATATAAACTACTAATAGCTTAGAGTGGAAGCTATACTGTAGTAGTGTCATTGTTCTCTTAATGGTGGGAACTACCAAGATTTACTTTTACAATTATGTCAATAACACGTGGAAATAATTATATGATTCAGTTACAATTTTATTACTATAAAATTTCTTTAACTAATAAACAATTTACATACATTATAATGATGATAATTCCCAGTGCAAAATATAATACAAAAATACTGCAATATTTTTAAAGCGAAATCGATTTTTCCTTACAAATTTATCCGCCATATTTATTTTATTAATAACTACAAATAAATTTACAACAATTTCATTGAAGACATTGTCTAATAAACGCATTAAAAATTAAATGCAATGTTATAATATAGTCAATTCTAGTATATACATATAGCATCATTGTATGTACGCGTTGCATTCGTTCTGCGCATATTATCATTGATTGGATCTAATCGGCGCATGCGCAGCATGGCGTCGCTACAAGTAATTTCTAGACGTATATACCCGGTGACTTTATTTTGTATATTTTCTGTAGCTCTACTTCTGTCCTACATTTATCATTTTTGTTCACTATGTATATGACCGATAAAGTGAAAAGCGAATTATGATATGATAAAAGGAGATGGCAGTTTCTTAAGCTTGGTCAAACTGTGCGAAGTAATTATTTCCTGCGAATCAACATTTGATTTTAGAAAAGAATAGTATGGGAAGAAGTAATTCGATTGAATCAGAATATAGCGACCATGTTCAACCTCTCTATGACCAAATTTCCACAGCAGTAGTTATATACACTGTGGGCAACATTTACAAAAAGAACACGGATGATAATGTAGGAAACGTACATTCCAACGTATCATAGGCTTCCTTTAGTTAAGGACTAGTATAGAGGGTGTCTCCTTCCATCATTTACCTTTGAGTTTGAAAGTTCAAGCATAAAAACTTGAAAATTTTCAAATCTCCAAACTTGAAAATTTCTAAATTTTCATATTTCCAAATTATCAAACTCCCAAATTTCCAAATTCATAAATCTCAATTTTCCGAATCAGTAAATTCTTAATTTTCAGGTTTGTAAATCCACGAATTCCCAAATTTTGAATTTTCAAATTCTTTCAGTTTCCAAATATTGACATTCTTAAATTTCTAAAGTATGATTTCTAAATTTTCTAATTTACAGATTTGGAAATTTGTTAATACAAAAGAATTAAATATTGCACGAGTACCTTATGTACGTTCGCGTCTCTTACGCCATATTGCGCCTGTGCTGATTACAACCAATCAAAGCCAATATGCGCAGAGTGAACGAAAATTCGTTCAAATTGCACTGTTTTTCGGCGGAATCGATATATTTATATGAATCGATTATAGCAATTTGCGTTACAATTTGAATATTGATTTTCGTGTTAATTTTATATGATTATTTTGACCCTTTTAGGACTGACATTTGCACATATGTATATAAAACATCATTTTAAGGTGTAAACTGAAACTAAAGTGATCGTAACAGTGTTGTATTTTTAAGAGTATTTAAGAATTAAATGATTCTTTATTTGTTATTTTAATATTTTCAAATATGTTTGATAATTTATTATTTTATTCTTTTTTAACAGAAATTGATTTTTATTTAAAATGTTTGATTTAAGCAATACAGTATACAATTTTTGTCCTCCCCAGTTAAAAAATTAACCTGTTCAGGTGAAATTTTATTTTCTCATCATTCTATTATTTTCTTTCACCTAAGTTATTTCTGTTTTTCGACTTATTTTTCTATTTAACATCTATCTCTCGTATTTTCCTATCAGATGTTCTAGCATTCTCCACCGTTTAACATTATACTCCACCCTCGTTATTATCAGAATAATTACAACTCTAAAAGTTCAGAGGAGTGTTCAATTATCCCTGCATGAGTTCAAGAGTTAAAGTCTAGTCTACTATATTGCATCTATTTTTGCACACTTTTACTTCCATTGTTTAACATATTTGTTCCACTGTTTTCTTCTCTTCTTTCGTCTTAAAGTTATTCTGATTAACTGCATCTGGTCTTATTTAACTAACTTCCTTTGCCTTTATTTGTACATATCTTTATTTGTATAAATTCAGTTTTTATTTGAGAATTTTCCCTTAATTTTTGTCTAGTATTTTACTGCTCTCTGCCTTTTTGTGTTCGCATTATATGAAAATTAGCAACCGAATTTATTTACAAAGTTTAACATATTTTTCATAAGAATGATTTTACGAATCGATGTACTGTAATGTTTCTCGTAACAATTAAAATAAAGTGAAATCTCATTTTGAATTCATCGTTCTCTTCTGATGTAACTGCGCAGTGAACTTTGAATTTTTTACAAGAATTTTGGAGAAAGAATATCTACTTCCGGCCTGAAGCTATTTAGATCATGTTACAGGAGATTGAAAGCGAGTGCTACCCGTACACATGTATATCTCTAGTCTGCTTTCCTTCTGACCGATTACCTTTCCCACGGCGGCTTATAGGAACATAACTACGTTTATATTACAGTCTGCCGTGTGCATTTAGTCACACGAGCATGCACATGCACGAATAAGCTTAACATACAGATCGCTATGAGAAATTCTTATTGCGAGGGCGATTGTCTGTTGCAATCCTAAAACAACGGCACTGATCTAGTTTGAAAATCGAACGTGTAAGATTCTCAAACCAGAATCTCGACAGTTAGTTGATCGAAATAATTATTCATAATCATTCATAAATTTTTTGTTCACATCATTTTGTTAGTTTGCTATTTTAGTATTTCACCACTCTATTATACTACTATACTATCATTCTACTATTCTGTTATAATTTACATTATATTTTTAGTACCATGGCAAGGTTTACATTAATAGAGTGGTACACTAGCTTGGGCTGGTTATGCTTAATAAGCATAACAGGTATTTTTTAAGTGCACTACTGTGTATGTAGTAGTTTCATTTGAACCCCAACTGAACTTGTTTTGAACTATAAGCGCCAAGTATTAAAATAATAAAATTCTAAATTGAGACGTTAGTAAAATAGTAAAATGGAATACAGAACTAGTAAAATAATGCATTAGGATATTCAAATAATATGCACTATAATAGTGATATAATGAATTTATAAAATAGAACAGAATAGTAAAACTTAATCAAGTAATCATATCAATATAACAAATTATATATCACACTTATTACTTATTGACATAAGTTACGAAAAATTATAATAACAAAATTTGATTAAATGAAAAAATAGGCAAATACTGTTTCTATAAACAGTAGTACTATTCACAGTCACTATAGTAAGTAAAGCAAATTTAATTATAATAATTAAATGAAGTTATTACTATATTAAATAAAAGAATAAATAAGGGGTGTAATTTTGAAGTTGCTAAATATGTGGTTCAAATATCGTCACAAATGCGGCTAAGTTTTTAATGCAACTAATGATACACTTTTCTTTTAGTACAATAATCGATTCGTTTTGCACGATTGTATTCTGTAGTTCAACCATATTTTCAAGCATTGGTCTAGTTCGTACTGACCCGGTGCGGTGGTTTGCTCTCGAATTTCTTACATTCACCGTATGGCGTTCACCTAAGTAAATGATAGAATGTTGTGTTGTCCTCTCGATCAGCTGCCTTTTGGGTATTAATCATATCTTTGTACATAGATGTTGTTTATAAATAACATCACTCAAAAGGAACTGTGTATAATCGATCATTCGCAAGTCGAACAATGCTGTATTTTCAGTGCATTCCCTGTCATGGTGGTTGCCATGTAACAGGCGTCACAAATTTAGTCTAGAAATACAAGAAGAAATCCCGAGTACTGCTGAAGAGTACAATAATAACAGATACTAAAAACCACAGAGGAAATGTGAAGCACTTACATTCTGACTTTGGCAGTGTAACTATTATTTTATTCCGGAGAGATTACTGAATGTAAACAGGCGACTAGAATGTAAGGAAAATACACTTTATTTAATTACATGTTCAAAATGTATGTTGCCTTCCTTCGCGTATTATTCCGGTCTTTTACTTCACATTTCCACTCCTGTAAATCGAGTAATACGTTAATAAAAATATCATGTAATAGTTTTGTATTCGTCTCGATGTCCTCTAATGCTATGAATAAAAAAAATGTCCCTATTTAAAAAGCCCTAGTGACCTTGACTTTGCCGAGAGAACAAACTGTTTTAAAAATTTGCTTTACTAATATCTATCGTGCACTTCATACCCCGCAAATATTGTTCTAAACTTTTTTTCGTAAGGTGGCTGTAAGTGGAAGAAAAATCGTGAGTAGCCTTACAGGTCTGCATATTTTTTACTATGAAAATACACAATGCAATGATTCTAATAGTCTTTTAGAAAATAATTCTTAAGAATGTTATCTTTTTTTCTTTGCGTCTATCAAAGAACATATATATGTCTCATGAAATTATATTACATAATAACTAACATATATGTAAAATTTTCAATTTGTGTAGACATAATGGTACACACGTTTATTTGTAGGGATACTATGTAAACCTACACACATCGAATATTGTGTAACGTATATTGTTTTATTCATTCCAACCTTCAGTTGTACACTTCTTACTCGAATAACAATAAGTACATAGGTCGCCGACTCTACGAACAGATCCTTGGAGTTTACAAGAAAATATAATACCAGGAGCAAGTTGACGAAGCGAATAAAACATTTCTGAACTCCTGTTTTGCCAGTCTAGGTGACCAATTCTTTATTTTGTTATTTAGAAATGAAGTGGTAAACTGGTTCGGTACGAATTGTGTCAAATGTGTAGAGAACACCGTACACTTGAGATTTTGTTGTGTGCAAAATTCAAGATTTCAGGATTTTTAAAGTTGTTTGTAGATATTAATCGAAACTTTCTATATGTTCAGAAGCTGAAATTTTCGCTTTAGCAAAGTCTGAAACTTTCAGCTATGAAGATATTACACTTTTATGTAAAATTTCTACATTTTTAAATTCTAAAATACATAAATTTCCCAATTTCAAGTACCAAATTTTCCAACTTCTCAATTTTCCAATTTCTGAATTTCCCAATTTCTCAATTTCCCATTTTCCAAATTTCCCAATTTCCCAATTTCTTAATTTCCCAATTCCTCAATTTTCCAATTTCTCAATTTTCCAATTTTCCAATTTTCCAATTTTCCAATTTTCCAATTTTCCAATTTCTCAATTTTCCAATTTCTCAATTTCTCAATTTCTCAATTTTCCAATTTTCCAATTTCTCAATTTCTCAATTTCCCAATTTCTCAATTTTGCAATTTCTCAATGTTCCAATGTCCCAATTTCTCAATTTCCCAATTTCCCAATTTCCCAAAATTTTTCCACTCTAGCCAAAATTTTTTCCCCAATACTTTTAAACCGCTACAGCTTGTTCAAACAAACATCCAGAACAGTGAACTTACCTACGTAAACAATTTCTCATAAATATCAACTTGTCAAAGTCGATAGTTGTATATACGAGCAACGTAAATAATAAACAAGACGAGTTTAACATAAAATCGTCATTAAAAAAATATTGTTAAATGCCAGTATTAATTTCCGCGTATATAAACAATTGTATGAGAACGATCAACGTCGAATAATCGTCGTATTATGCAATCCACTCCGCTCGTTGTTTTTCGCGGTCTGGGCGATCGTATTTCATTAGAAATGTTTCGGCTAGTACATATATATTTCAAAACTTTGCGACAAGCATTGCTGGAAATCTATCCTAGGATGTTTTTAATTTTCACTTCGTAATCGTCAAATTTCTTGTCGCATACTCGGTGAAATGTATTTACGCCGACCTATTTTAATAAAGTGAACGTAGCAGTTCGGAAGCCGGAACTAATCTGTGTGTACCAGTTGATAGACTGTTTTACGTGAAGTATTCACTATTTTTCTTTCGATTTTTAACTGCATTTCGAAATATTGTGAACTTCGAACTTCGTGTTTTTAAATTCGTTACGGTTGTCGAAAATGTCTGGAATGCGAATAAAATTTTGCATGTTAAATTGCATTGTATTTTGCACGTTAAATTGCCTTGTGTTTTGCACGTTAAATCTATTTTTAGCGAAATGTACTTGCTGTTTGGTCTTGAATATAATTTTTGTTAAATATGGCAGTCGTAAATTAGATAGTAAATTTTTTGTGAAAAATGACAGATATATTTTAAATTTAAATTGCATTTCGAACTTGTTAAAAAATATGAATACTTAATTCGCTTATTTATTTATATTTTTCATATTGTCCACGCACATAAAATATACGAATATTTGTGTAATTATATATGCTTTCAACCTATGCAATTAAGCTGAATTGTTTCATTTCATTTTGAAAGTCAACAATTATGTGGAAAGCTACGTACATGAGATGATATTATGTCGTACATTCATCAACCATTCCTTGACATTCAATTAAAGTAATTCTTTGTATTCAATATCAAGTACATAATTTTCTCGTTTACGGACCTTATTATTTTAAACAAACTTTGATACAATCGTTCTACGTTTACTTGTAAAAAAAGAATTAATTTTGCTTTTCACTAATTATACTTTAAAGTAATATGTTGTATTTTAGTTGCATTAAAAATATGTCATATTTTAATTACATTAGAAAAATGTTATATTAGTTACATTAAAAAAATTGAATCTGTATTCTTGCTTTTATTACACTCTTTCGATTCAGTCATATTTGCCTGTAAACAAACAAAGAAAGAGAAAGAGAAAGAAAAGATAAATGGAAAATAGATGAAGAGAAAGTATTGGCAGAGGATATAAACAAGAAAGCTGTCCACAAAATTTCATGCCAAAAATGAAGCATGCAATCTTACAAAAATCTATGTACACCTATTTTATATATTTTCGCTATGCTATTTCAGAAAGTTTAATAATTACTCACTGATTGTACAAAGTGTAAGTTCTTAGATAACAGGTAATTCACAAATGATATCATTTTATTGAGAACACTTTTAAAAGCCATAAACCGTGATCGGTGGTTCAAAAAGGATGCTGTATTTCCTTGATACATCAGTGCATTTTGTATTATTGAGTAATCGTTTCAGAGAAAGTATATACAGGAAAGAAAAATTATTTGTTATGACTTTCACGAATGATTCTACGTATTTGAATTGACGAGATCCATAAAAATAAATGAATTGGTACACCCTTATGAGAAAGCAAAAAGAATAATTTTGAATAGTAATATTATATCTTAATATTAGATATCAAATTGGAAGATTAAATAACATGTTTTAAACAATAATTTGGTAATGTGATACAACCAATTTTATTTATATTTAATATAATACGTGACTGTTTGAACACTTTCTCTAGGTTTAGATTTACGATCTGGGTTTTTCTTATGTCGTACTTTTCATCGATTTCTTGAGTAAGTTTTCCCTAGGTTTTAATTTTTCCTAGATCCCAGTTTTTTTGGTATTCTTGGTTTTATATAGGTCTGCATTTTTCTAGGTTTATTTACCCTGACGTTTCCCTTTGGTGATTTTCTCTAAATCTTGCGTTTTTCTAAGTCCACGTATGTAGGTCTACGTTTCTCTATTGGTAGACTTTCCTCGGATGTTTTTCTTAGATTTAGGTCTTCTTTAACTTCCAAAACCAAAAGCACAATGTCTGAAAATTGATACTCAAGTCATTTAAGTCGACATTTGAATTATTTTCACTGTTCACTATTTTTAAATTATTTCACACTAAAATATTTCATGGGAACTTATATGAATTCTTGACATATAAATCATAATAGATTTTAATGCCATTATAATTTGTCATCAT
The DNA here is from genome assembly GCA_963576845.1 of Megachile leachella. Taxonomy (NCBI): domain Eukaryota; kingdom Metazoa; phylum Arthropoda; class Insecta; order Hymenoptera; family Megachilidae; genus Megachile; species Megachile leachella. The sequence goes on from OY756251.1 coordinate 9,514,241, forward strand.
TTTATAGCAACGAATATATTTTTAAGTCACCATGTATATTACATTTATCACTACTGAATTTACATTTTTACAAAAGAATCTACATTTTCATATTTTATTTTTATTTTATAAATTATTGATCACATGTTAAGTATAATAGTGTAGGATTGCACACATCAAATTATTTATTTTGTTATTTGTCAAGATAAAAAAATAGCTTTAGAAAAAGGATTATATTTCAAAAGAAAAGTTGGACTGTGGAGAGTGAAGGTCGTCTCAAGGTCATATCCTTCAAAATTTTTAGCAAGCTTTATTGTTTTAAACACAACCACACCCTTTCTGTATAAGTTAATTTTTTGAATAACAAACATTTTATATAAAAAGGTATTAAGGGTATTTATATGAAAGAGTAATTGCCACAAAATAGACAATTTGAGAGGCATTATAAATTTAAGAAATTAAATGTTTCAAATAAAAATTAAATAATTAAAATATTTCTCACTTATAGTGATATTTTACTCATGTATTTATTCAGCTAAACACATATAAACAGATTTCTTTTTGTATGAAAGTAGTAATGGTACCCTATGTTATAAAGTTACACAATAACAAATAACAGTCTAATAAATAACAGTGCCAGTAAATAATAAATTTCCTCTTATAAAAATTCATGAGAAATTCATACCAAGACATTTACCCTCCAATCCATTGAGAGAAACAATTAATAACAATTCCATGAAATCAGTCACAAGATCATACGACCTTTAAATATAACAGATAACTAAAAATACTTTCGTGTCTTTAAAACTGAAAGTGAACGGTACGTGTACCTCCACATGAAATTACCCAGGACATTGACCTTTATTCTATAACACATGTCAAGATCATCGAGATCCATAAAGTGTATTCCATCATTAATTACCGTCGAGCGAACTATAAATTATTTTTTGCAAAACGATATGTAAAGTCGTCGTAAGATCAACACGCATAAATTTGATTGGCACAATACAATTAGAAGCGCGAAGTCGTAATCGTCATCATCGGGGATAATGGGGATCGTAAAATCGAAATGTATATTAATGTCTTTGTTTCCTGCACTTCGTGTATCCACGATGGTCTACACTTAGAAACAGTTCGCCGTGGAAAAGTGGTTAACAACCCCACCTGAACTGCCGGGCGCGGCCTTTCCCCTTCATCTATAAAGCCACTTGGAAACCATTTCCACCGAACATTCACTCAGCGCTTCGTCACTCATTTGTTCACCATGTGGCTGCTTATCCTCGCAGGTGAGTGTGCTCCGTTACTTTTTTTTTAACGAGGAAGTGCATTTTGGTGTTTATCTGTGTTAATGCGTTGATTGGAACAGTGAAGATGGACGTGCAGACATGTTGAAACACTTATTTGACATTCTAATAAGTGTATGACCCTTCAGAGTTTACTCCTTAATAAAATTTTAAATTATCCTGAAAATTTTATTTCAGGAGATTATGTAATAATATTGCGTTAGGTCATTTTGCAATGTTACATTTAATGAAATGGAAAATTATTTGTATTGGTTTAAAATTGATGTATGAGGAAGTCAAGAATTCTTGAAAAGTTTATTTGGGTATTAGTTTAGTTATTTTTGTTATTTTGCAATTTTTTAATAAAATTATTAGATATTTTGACTGATGGAAATTTGCATTCGATAAAGTTAAGAATTCTTAGTACTTTGATTTTTGGAAATAATTGGATAATATTATTAATATTTAAAATTTAGTTATGACAACCTTAGAAACTATTAATATTTTACTTTATGGAAATTTGTTTTAGCAAATTATTAATTAAATATTATATTGCACCTCATTTTGCAAATTGTGGCACTTGCAATTTTAATAAAATTAATGTTTTGTTAATGCTTATAAATAATTCTTATACGCTTGCTTCTAATTCTTATAAATTTAACATATTATTAATAAAATTTTATTTGAGGGTTTTATGTACCCTGTAGAATTTTAAAATCATAATATGATATAGTAGATAAAAAGAAAGGGGTGAATAATGGTATAAACAAGTACAGATACAACTAATTGACATTCAAATTTTAATTTTGCATTTATCCCCTTAATCACCACACTAATAGTAACATTTACAATTTTTCCTCTTTTCTCAAACTGCTTATTTATTAACATTTATACATCATTTTCGCAAATTTATTTCACAAGAAATTATTAACGCGTCAGTCGCCATTTTGGTCACCGGTGACTCCCCATTACCATTTTAATTTAATCAAATAACTCCGAAACAAGAGCAATATTTCCGAATATTAATAAAATAATAATAAAGAATTATAATTAAAAAAATAATCTTTTAAATTTTAAAAACAAGTTTTAAGAATAATTATTAATTTCTTTTGTTACGTGTCTGATGAAGTAAAGATATTTTCACTATCACGGTCAATGTGTTAATAGAATTAAATTTAAAGTTGAAGGTACGAATAAATAACTCAAGTCGACAAACAGAAATGTTGTTCATAGTTTTTTCTTCTTTCTGGTGTTGACACCTTGATTGCCATAGTGAAAATAGTCGTGTGTGGTAAGACACATTGAAAGTCTAATTATTTACACTTTGAAGGCCACATTTTGCAATCTGACTCTTGCGATTTTATCCTGACAGGAAATTCACTTTTCAGAGTTCCATTTACTGTTTAAAATTATTGATTTTTAAATTAATTTTATTTCATAAAGAAGAGATATGATATTGAAGGTTGGGGAATAATTGAACAAGTTGCAAGTCTGTTTCGAAGGTAGGAAAAGGTACGTGCTGTGGGATCGACACGTATGTTTTACTGACACAGATATGTTAGATGACATAGAAGATGAAGTATATACATTATTGCAACACCTTTGTTCTTATTTACGAGCGTGGGAAATGTTTAGTTTGATACAGTTTGCAATCTATTATCAAGTAATGTTCGTAGTTGAACCTTTCAAGATGACCTTCGAATTTTTTACTGTTTTGAAAAATTGTGTTGCTTTTGTTCAAACATATATCACTTTGCATTCTTCTATTTTTATACAGTTTTCAACTATAATTTTTCATATCTTTAGCATTAAATTATTATCTAGAAATATTTATAATAATTATTATATTGATTTATATTAATATTTGAAACATTAAGGTACAAATTCTGCAGATATACAAAATACTACTATTTAATGTTGATTTGTATAATTTTTTTTAGACTCGTTTATTTTTATTTTATTTCTTTATTTATCAATTTTATTACTTTTGCTACAGGAACAATAATTCTTTTACATTTGCAATATTACTTTTTTAATAAAAAGTTGTTACTGTTTGATATTTGCGTGAATAATTTTAGGTTCTTATATTAGTATAAACTAAAAATATTACTGAATATAATATTACTTTATAAAAACAATTCTTTACACATAGATTGTTATTAATTATTAAGTTAGGTAATTTAAAATTGTTCATTTACATAAACATACAAAATTAAGGATAAGAATCCCCAATTTGTAAACTTAAGCTTTTCTTTATTTAAACAAATGTAGAATTATTATTGTGGTAAGAACAGTTCATGGAATAATGTCAAGACGTGGTGTTCTCAAACATTAAGAACAGCCAACAGGACTTTCCTTGATTCGTCAGATAAACTGGTGCGTACGGGCATTGCATTCGCATTAGAAACTTACTTTCTGGACAACTTGCTTCACTTTCGCGTGTCAGTTTATACAAATATATAGGGTGTCCGTGCAACTGTTACCACAACTACAAAACTTCCTATTCCGTTTTGCAGGAAGTCAGAATCTTTAGAAAATTCGTAAACACATTCTTGTTACATATATACACACATGTTCTCTATTCTTTTCTTAAAATTAAACAATACAACATACAACTACTATTCTCTGTGTTTTTTAAAAATAAAAAATATAACTACAGTTTTCTTTTTTTTTAATAAAACACCGAGCCTAACCTCAAATCTGTTTTACGTGTAACTGAAACACTGTACCAAGACAAAGAGAACAATATAATAAAAATAATAATTATTCAATTATACAATGAATATAAATCTTTTAATATAATTTAATTTAAAACAAATATAATGTAATGAAATTAAAGTATTATGAAAGCATCATAGTTAACAAAGTGAATCAGTCTGAACCACATAAACACAATTGATTATTGTATTTTAATTTCCAACCTTGACTTCAATTTTACCGAAGAATGTTACAATTGTAAATACCTTAGATTATCGGAATTCTGATATTGTATCATGGTAACAACGATTACTGAATAATTGTATTTGCTGCAGTTTTATCAAGAACGGACACGCTTTCTCTGTTTATCGTAACGTAATAATCACACTTGACATTAGTGAAATCTGTTATGGGAATAATTTGAAAGAGAAGATGATATTGTTACGCGTGCGAACCTAATTAGTGAATAATGATCTTCAGCGTGTGTGAAAAATACCAGCTTCGAATCTTCTCAGGCGTGTCATGTAAATTCTATTAAAATCTTTTTCTGTTATCTAATTTTGTTGGGATTGTAGATGTAAAGAATACCATTTTTATAACACATCTGGTTATTAATAATAGACAATGCATATTATGACCATGTGTGTATATGTTCTTATTAGTGAAACGGAAGAGAAATCACAAAAGGAAAAAGAAAGTCACGAAAAGAATAAAAAAGGGGTACAGTTACTTTTTAAAATGTCATTTCATGTTTTCATTTCATCGTTTTGTATATTTCTTCGCATTTATTAAATTTGATTTATTTGTACCTTTTATCTATTATATATCTCTTTTATCTTTTATATATTAGTATATTACTAATGAATTTAATATTTTGAGGGGGACATGTAAAAATATAATAAAGTAAATTACTATACCAAACTAACATATAGCACTCACAACACTCATAAAATTGACTAACATGTTTATCTTACTTAAAAGTGTATAAATATATAAATATTCAATTAAATTAACCTACTAAACACAAACGTCCTCGTTATTACATGGTAATAAGGTTTAAAGGTTAAAATACGTAAGCTTCTAAATGAAAAAAGCTATTGAATTTCATGCAAATAAAGACGAAACCGTTACGATGTTTTTACTTTCACCTTTTATTTTATTTCTTGCTTTGAATAGCTGATAGTGGTCAATTGTGAATAGAATTACGCTTAATGGTACATTGACTAGGACGAAAAAAGTAGACATTGACGTATCACTTTCTAGTTTCCTGGAATTCGTGAATAAAATATATGATAATGACACATAAAGATAATACTTCTATAAGATTACAAAACCATTCTCATATTGCTATATTTTTTGCATACAAATATAAATAATTCCATTCATTGTCTATTATTTTATATTATTGATGAAATATAGTTTTTATACAAGGTGATGCAAGTTTTAACAAACGTTACATATTCTATGAGTCAAAGTTAAAAGAAAGTGGTATAATCATAAGTCGTTTAACGCTGGATTAAAAATTTAGAGTATTAGAAATTAAAAATTTGCAGTAACATAAAATAAAAACAATAGAAGACTTTTGGTTAATTTGATGCAAATAGACGCAGAAATACCATAGCAATATTTACGTTTACTTTGTTTATATGAGCTATATTTATTACCTAATTGTAAGTTTAACTTATATCACTCTCATTAATAAATACATTAGACTTCTTACAGAAACGATGCACCTATTTACGAATTTGTAAAGCGCCAGGATTACGCGTGCGCAAGACATGAAAGCGACTGCTTCAGATAATGCGTAGTAATGCAACGCGTAGCAATACAGCGTGTGGATATCCAACGCGTACTAATCTAGCGCGTGCATATTCAACGCGTAGTAATTCAACGCGTAATAACGCAACGCGTGGTAATTCTAAGCGCAGGATTCTAATTGCGCGTGGATATCCAACGCGTAGTAATCCAGAGTGTGGATATTCTACGCGTAGTAGTCCAAGCATAGTAATGCAACACGTGGTAATTCTAAGCGTAGGAATCTAACGCGTGGTAATCTAACACGTAGCTAACCAACGCGTAATAATCCAACCCGTAACAATTTTCGCGCTCTGATTGGTCCATGTTTTTCCTTAATAATTCAAAAACGAAGCTTCAAACCCCATTTTTGCAAAGGGAAATCTTATTAGACCTACAGTTGTGAGACACCCTGTAAATCATAAAAAACTACTATAATTACTATATGTATAATTACATTGAACGAATAATTATAATTAACCAATAGTCTTCTCACTAAGTCTTTTAATAAAACATCTTAATTACACATCGTTTCCATCGAATGAAGATACATAAATTATAAGAAAGTTCCGAGTTTTGGAGTAAGAAATTAAAAAGCATACTTTTACATGATATTAACCCTTCCACAAGAAAAGCATATTCTCCTTTACCCACACTGTAATTAAAGTAAATGTAGTTATCTCGGCCGTTTAGAAATCGTTTCCACTATAAAATTCGTGTAATAAACTTCACTTTCATTTCAAGAGAAATCACAACCTCGTCCTTGATGGTTTCTTATTGAATCGGATTTTGAAACACGATATTTTTCATCGATTAGTAGATTCTGAGGTTCAATTAGTCATGATAATGAGAAGCGAGGATGTGGAAGTCATAGTGGATCGCCAGTTATCATTCATCTTTCGAGTCATTATACGATTGCATCGGTTTCCGGTGAAAAGTTTTCCAGATTTGCGTAACATTTTTTTGTTCTCTTTTGCTTTCAAGCTTTCCAAGTATGAGAATTCATGCTTTTCAAATTCTCTTCGAATTTTATACTTTATGCGTTACGTTAATTATTTTGGAATTTCGAATATTTACATTTTAATTTAGTGTTTAAAATTAATATTTTGAAATACCTAGCAAATAGGTAAATATATGTACTAAACAGAATATTAAAATACTTATATGTTTGATACATATCAGATTTTACTACTTTGAAATTATGCAAATATTTGAATAGCATATTTGAATTTGAAATAGCATATATGTATGTGTAACATGGTATTTTAGAATTTAACACTCTACAAGATTAAAAATTCTAAAATTTAGTACCTTGTTAACAAATGCACCTAAAACATTACAAAGTATTGAAAAGACGTTCCAGAAAGTAAATACCGAAAAACTAGAACGTATTCGATACAAAGGCTAATTTGAAAAGCAATCGCTCGTTCCCTATAAATAATAATAACAACCATAACGGGTCAGATACAAGAGAGCAGTCCCTTTCATTTACCCAGAGAGTGGAAAAAACTTGGAAACAATTCTTTGTTCGAGCAAGGCCGTGTCCTAGAAATATTACACAGAATAGTGCCTTTTAAAATTCAGTCTTTGTAACGAGGCATTGCTTATTCATGATTTTTTCTTTTATATAACAGTTATGAAACGTTATTCGATCATTGTAATTGGACTAATTTCGTTCTTCTTTCTATAAACATAAGAAAGAACTTACTTAACATGTTTAATCAGAGCCGTGAGAAATCCAGCGGCAAAATATGAGAACAAGATTAATTAGAACGGAATAATCCTGCAGACTAGCTACATTTTTGCAACTGGCAAATTAACTGAGTTTACAATGATAATTGCTGCAATTTATTATTGAAAGGCGAATGTGTTTCACTTTTGATATCGTATACTTCTCTGAGAATTTATTGAGGAAAACCTACTTCATAAATTAAGCTTATTAGAGAAGGAATGCATTGTTTCCTCTTCCTTAAAAAAAAGTTCCTTTTTTAAAAAGAATTATTTACAAAATCATATTTATTATAATCAAGCTATACAAAAAGTAACATTGGCAAATTAATTGTGTAATGCATACATTTTTAATTACATTTTCAAAAATCAACTGAAATTTCTTTATTGTTATTTTCAAAAACATCTTTCATTATGGTATTATATTAACTAATTAATTGATGCTAACACCTAAAGAAAATATGCGTTATTTAACCTTTTATATTTTAATGTATTTTAATACTTTAATATTTATCTAAATTATATTAGTTAATATTACATTATGTTACCAACACAATTATGTTATGCAAAAATAATATAAATTATTCATCCCAATTTTTTTATAGGATTGGAAGTGTTCTTAGATAACAGTAAATGATCCGAAACGGATGAAAGGTTTTCTTTTGTTTTGTAATCGAAATAACTTTTTACGTTATAATTACGCGATAAAGAGAATAGAAAGATAAGTACAACTTTGTAGGATAAATTTGATCAGCGAGGAAATATTTAATGAATGCCTGCGTAGTAGCTAACTCGTATGATTAAAGGAAATAACAGCGTTTCAAAAGTTGCAAGATAATTTGTACGCAGAAATCGGTATCGAAGGAACTGATCATTACGGAACAAACGGAGAGAACGGTTCAAAGGTCAATCGGTGAAATTCGAGAAGCGGATCTTTCAAAATCACGTCGCTATTGCGTTTGATGCATTTGAATATTAAACAGATTGAAATCAAATTAGCGAATGGAAATATTTATCATTGCATCCGCGAATTTTTGTAGATTTATGATATGTGAAGATGTGTCAGATATTACTATGCATTAACACATTAAACATTATATTAAGCATCTATTACTGTCATCATAAAAGTACAGTTTAATAAATGGAAGTTTAAACAATTTTAGATAGGATTAACATTATATTGTATCAACACATTAAACATTACATTAAGCGTTGATTACTGCTGTCATAAAAAAACAGTTCAGTAAATGAAAGAAATTTAAACAATTTTAGATAGAATTAACGTTATATTATACTGACTGTGTGAGGTTTCAAGTGAAAAATTTACATTGGGATAAATAACAATCGTAGTCTGATCATGAATAATAAAACAGAACAAGAATACTTTATATAAACTAGAACCGATTTTTAGTAATAGTTTAAATTTAGTTTAAAATTAAAATGTGAACCTTTGAAAATCTTAGATTCAAAATAAACATTTTCATTCTGAGCAAACTTAGATCTAGGATAAATTTCATTATTGAAAAAGTGTGGACCTAGATAAACGCAAATTTAAAAAAATATTTGGCTTCATAGGAAATGTAGATTTTGAGAAAATATAGATTCAGGTCAAACTTCATTTTTATTAAAATCAAGTTTCAGGTAAACCTAAATCTAAGAGAAATTTGGACTTAGAGAAAATGGGGACTTTGGGAAAATGAGGACTTAAGACAAATCTAATTATTGTGAAAACTAAGACTCACATAAACCTAAGCCTAAGAGAAGCTTAGACCGACAGAAAATATAAACTTTGAGGAACCTAAGATTGTAGACTTAAGACAAATCTAATTATTGGAAAAATCCAGGCCTATGTGAAATCAACTCTGTCAAACATAAAGTCTAAATCTGAGAAAAACTCGGACTTAGAGTAGACTTTGAACAAATATAGACATAATTACTGCAATAATCCAAACCTATGTGAATCTAAATCTGAGAAAAACGTGGACCTAGAGACTCCATATACTTTGAGAAAATGTAGACGTAAAACAAACCTAATTATTGCGAACATCGAAGCCTATGTGAACCTAAATATGAGAAAAGGACCGTAGACTTTGAGAAAATATAGACGCAGAACAAACCTAATTATCAATAAAATCCAAGCCTATGTGAACCTAAATATGAGAAAAACTCGAGTCAAGAGGAACCGTAGACTTTGGGAAAACACAGGCCTAGGGAAAATCTCAACCTAGAGAAGAAGTAGGCTACACTGTCTCCGCTCGTAAAGGACAAAATCGAAAGCAAACGGTGGGAGGCTTCCCTCTCCGCCATTACGCTTAAGGAGCCTACGTTGCAGCCGAGTGTACATATTAAGAAACGCATAAAAAGCAAGATTCCGACATTGCTGGATTTATTTATTCATGGAAGATGCAGATTAATCAGTAATATCATGTAAAAATCGTACGTAGGTGGTAACATGGAAGTATAAAGCTTTAATTAAATAAGATTTGTTAACCGGAGGTTGTTACTTAACTGTCTTTCAGCTGAAGACCCACAGCTTATTACTCAACGCGAGCAAATTGCTTGTATCCGCGTAATTTCTTGCGAGGTAACAACAAAGGAAAAGGAGATCCAGTGCTCAAGTTTCCTTTTTCTTTGCTGGCTAAAACCGAGATTTTCCAAAGAGGAAAACGCGTTAAGTAAACACTCGGTATAGAGACGGTTTAGCAATCTTTTTCTCACAATGTAGAAACGTTATGATTGTTCATCTTGTTTGCTGCTTTGTGTGAAACGATTGACGAACAAGAAAATAATGAGATAACATTCCAGAAGATAATTTAACTCCTTAATACCGACTGAAAAAAAATATCAATTTTTGCAATTCCATATGTTGTTTTAGGTATGGTGTTTTGCTATATTCCTTTGTATTATCAGGTAAAATTGAATAAGAAATAAGTTTTTACAAATATTAATACCTACATGAAGTTTCAGAGTATAGTTTAATGTGTTCTATTTTTAATATGAGTAATTATATAGTGTTTATAGATCATACATTTATATAAATCAATTTATGTGAATATCCATCACATATTTGTGTTATGTCAAAATGAAATTTGCATTTTTCTTTTTGTATGTCTGCTTTTTTTATAATAAGTGGAATATTAGGGTAAAATTTAATTACTGTTTCAGCTTCCTTTTACTCTTTAATGACCAAATGTTTGAAATTATACATACATACTGTAATTAGTGAATTGATATAATTATTTCAAATGTGTGATTACTGCTAGTGAAGGAAAAATATTGGTATCGAAAGACCGGTTTGTGGCTATTATACCCTTATTATGATTACATTTTTTCGTAAAAGGGATCAAAGAGAGGATATGTAAGATTTCTAGTAGCTCTACTTTCACTATTATTTAGCATTGACCGTCACAAGTAAATAAAAATAGAATTGTTCAATTATTAGTATTCTTCAAAATATAGAAAATTAATTTAATTAAGTACTGCGTTTTAAGATCACTAAAAAATTCTGATAGTAAAATTGTAATATATATGAAAATTAAAATAGTCAAATAGTCAAGTGGTAAAATGGTAAAATAAAATAAAATAAAATAATAAAGTAATAAAGTACAAAAAAAATAGGAAAACAGTAAAGAAGTAAAAGAAGCAAAATGATAAAATAGAAAAATAGCAAAGTAGCAAAGTAGCAAAATAGTAAAACTGCAAACTAAGAAACTAACAAAATAGTAAAATACTAAAATAACGAATTTGAAATTTCAATGAACTGCAGCATAAAACACTGAAAATTCTTTCAAGATGCTATACTTCATTTAAATACGCATAAATTTCTGACCCGTTCAAATGAACATACCCCTTCAAATAAAATGTTAAAATATTTCACTAATTAAATACCGCTAATCTATTAATTAAAAATGAAATCTATCATCTTAAATCATATTTTTACAATCAATTTTCTCTTCGTTAAGAAAAAAAAAACACACAGTAATACCAAAGATAACTGAATCTACGAGAAAGTCTTCCGGTTCACCTCGTGAATGGGTATAATATATATTCATACGATCTTATTTAGCAGATGCTTGACTTCACAGAACTGATATATCACGCAGGTACACTCTTTCCGCCAACTTTCGATGATTATATACTTCGAAGATCAAAAGATAAACTCGAAAATAATTTATGGCTGCTTTGTCTTTACGCTCCATAAAATTCAAGATTAATAACTGCTACATCTCATTTTATTTTTAAAACTTGAAAGTTTACTAATAAATTGATGGTACAAGAACAATCCAAAGCACTTATGGTACACCATTTTAACGTTTAAGACCTACCAAAGATTGCTACTTAAACGTCTCGTTAAAATTCTTAAAAAAGATGGTGGATTCTTTGTTGAAGTAAATTGAACCCATTTTAGTGGTATTTTCCATTAACGATTATTTAATTTTTGTAAATCTATGTACATAAAAATCGAAGTTTGTTTATACGAAATTAATAGATTTTGACACCGTTTGTATAAGTTGCACAGGCAACGTCTGCAGGATTTTGCTATTTTATAAATTTGAATTACGACAATTCATGAAATCTTTATGTAGTTGCTTTCGTTACCTTCATGTACCATACATGCTATTTTGTAACACACATATGCCATGAAATCATTTGCGAACGAGGCTAATGACAAGAAAAGTGTTTCAGTTTATAACAGAAATGATTGAAAAGCATTTGTTTCATAAAACTGACCTTCGATATTTGAAATCATGCTATAAGGAAATGTTTTGCTGTTACATAGACTGCTTTTGTCATGTGTGTAACTCGAGTATGTATAATGAAAGGTTTTATTAAAAACATCGAAAGCGAATCTCGTGGGAAAAGTTTCTCAAGAGCGCGTAACTTTCTCTGCGTCGGTCTGCTTTCTCAACTCCTTTCCGCCTTTATATTGCACACTCTCAGTCAGCCAGAACGACATAAAAGTCACTTGCAAATTCGTGTGTTCCGCCATTCTGTCCGATCCAATTACGAATAGGTCCATCCAAACCCTTGCTTGTTACACCGATAATGATTCTTACGTTGTCTCTCGTTATATTGCGTTGGATTATAGAAGCGGAAAATTCTTGGAACTGATAATATATTGGATTGAACAAGAAATGTTCTTTTGTGGCGTTGTAGTAATCGATGCAGATGATATGTAGTACATGTCATAATGCAATGATATTACTCGTTTAATGATACGAGATATTACACACATTATAATATCAGTAGTTGTGAGGAGTTAGAATGCATGGAAATGTATGATGTAAAAATTAGATATTTGGAAAGTAGAAAAATTTGGGAGACCTTTTCAGGACTTTCTATACTAAAATTTCTAGATTTCCAAATTTCCAAATTGCCAAATTCTCAAATATCCAAATTTGCAATTTACAAATTCCCCAATTCCCAATTTTGCAATTTCCCAAATTTCTAAATTTCTAATCTTGCAATATCCCAACTTCCCAAATTTGCAATTTTGCAATTTCCTAAATTTCCAAATTCCCAAATTCCCCAATTCCCAAATTTCTAAATTCCCAATCTTGCAGTATCCCAACTTCCCAAATTTCCAATTTTGCAATTTCCTAAATTTCCAAATTCTCAAATTTGCAATTTCCAAATTCCCCAATTTCCAATTTTGCAATTTCCCAAATTTCTAAATTCCCAATCTTGCAATATCCCAACTTCCCAAATTCTCAATTTTACATTTTCCTAAATTCCCAAATTCTCAACTCCCCAAATCCTCAAATAGCTAAATCCCCAAATTCCCAAAATCCCCATATTCCCAAATTTCCAAATCCCCAAATCTTCAAATCCCTAAATCCCTAAATCCCTAAATCCCCAAGCTCTCAAAAATTGTACAATATTCAAGAATCTTCAAAGATCTCAGTGTCCTTCGAAACAAAACAACTGTCAATAGAATGTTGTAACAATAAGATTCCCCCAAGTGTTGCAATGTAACCAGAATCTGCCATATATGCACGCAATGGAGAGTTAATTCCCGAGCGCTAAAAGCCGGATCGATTATAACCTAGACCTCTGAAATGTATTACACAACAGTAATACACCGCAACTCTCAGATATCTAACTTTTTAAACAAATAAACCTTCACTGTATATGTGCGTTAGACTAACGCATATTTGCAAGGATAATACAAACCTTGGGAAATATGAAAGAAAAACTATCTGATATTGAATTGGAACTTTTAAATCACATTAAGTCAGATCTTTAAGATCAATGTTGTTTTATTATAATTTATTTAGAATTAATGCTATGTTGCAGGTCTTTTAGCGATTTCTGTTGCACAAGAAACGGTTTCTACTGTAGCTGAGAAATCATCTCAAAATGCGGACGATATTGTCATGTTGGAAATCGATGTTAAGGAGCCTGTGAAGAGATCACCGCTTACGGCTAACACCGAATATGGAGCCTCGCCTAATCAATATATTCTTCAAAATGATGGTACTCAAGAGGTAATTATTATATTTGCTAGAAGTTCTACTACTTTGACATTATACTAATGTAAGAAAAAGGAGAATTCAAACCGGAAATCAAGGCAATGTCTGCTCTGGCTGTCTCTTATTGAGGAACGATTGAAAGGGGTTGAAAAGTGAGAGTTTATCAGAAAACAGCAAGAAAAGCAGTTTCATTTAAAATATTCAAAGTTTTCTTAAATTTCACATTTTAGGGACCTGTTTAACGTTAGATTTACATTTTTTATATACCTATCTCTACGAACACGCGTCAATTTGAACGAATACATTTAAAAAAAGCAAACTACTTGGAAAGCAATATAATTAAACACTACAAGTAAGAAATGAAAACATGAGATATATGTTTATAGAAAGTTTTTATTATTCAATAATATTTTAGTAAATTACTTCAATATTCTACATTCATATTTTTACTTCCCTCTACCCTGCGAACTGCGATTTGTACTGTGACCCCGGGTCCGAACCCGGCATATCGGCTGAGCCGACCGCGTACGACTCCGGACTAGCGAAGTTCGTCGTTTATAAGGTATTGTCGGAGCATTCATATTTATTATTGTTGTAATTTTTTTATGGATAAAACTAATTTACTAAAAATTGTATTTACATTACGATCGCGCCAAATTGACGCGCATCCGTAAAGATAGGTATACCACATAGCAAACTTCAATATTTCAAAGCTTTTGAAGAAAATAGACTTTAATATATATTTACCTCGTTCAATGGATAAAAGTCAGTACAAGATAAAATAAAAATGCGAACGGTTTTTGTAATTTACCTAATGAAATTCGAAATGCGTGAAAATGACGCGTCTCGTAAACCTAGTGTCAAAACGTGTTATAAATCATAGTTAAATTATATTAACAATTCGTGTACAAAGTTTCTTACGGTACAATATACCAAGAATTCTAAAAAATATGAAAAATATAACACAATTTATTCATACGGGTGAAAATACCTCTTAGCCATTAAAATGGATCAAACAGCTTTCTTTTTCAGTGTACATTTTCGTTTTTGTACGTGTGCAACTGACATAAATAGGCATTCGAATGTACATAATGTGGAATACGACCTTGGACTCTAAATTTTTATTAAAACACGGAACTTACTTTCATATCCTTACATTTGTTTCATTTCTGCGCCCCAGATTTAGTTCTCACACGCTTGTTCCGATACTTGATGGAAACTGAACTGAATAATACATCAAATATTATAAATTTTATCAATTAATTTTTATATTATTTATCGCGTTCTTTTTATTCCTTATACTTCAGAAATTATGCATGTCTAAAAAGCTGGTATGCCCGTCTGACTTTGAGGTTACTTTTCATGGCGATTGGGCACAAATGAAGCATACCACAGTTTTTGCCATTACTTTATAAACCTACAAAGTTTTATTGAAACTGGTGCATAATATTTCACGGTGGAAGAGAACTTATTGACCGCAAAGAAATAGTGCAACAATAAGTACTTCGAAATAATAAATGCTTCCTTTCAAAATATCAATATAAATACGGAAAGACAGTTTTCTTAATAATTGTTGGTGGTACATAAATTTTTGTATAGACACATTTACACAGATATACATTAAACTAATTATTACAATGTTTATCTCAACTTAATATTTGAGACAAGTACACTGACAAGCCTAAGAAGATCCTACAAAAGTTTAATACCAAACTTGTTAAACTCTCGATCTAACATTTACAAAAAGGAGGTAAATGCCCTAGGAACAGGCAATATCATTGTCTTTGGTCAACCGTGACTATTGGCCACCTATCACCGATTAACGTAGCAGTCTAGTGTGTAATAGCTACGAGAACTGCACATTTTTCTTTTCTGCTAGAACGGAGGGCTCGCCTTGTTGATCCAGATATTGTGTTGCAACAATTGCGATCGGTTCATTTCAATTAACGTCATTATTCGTGATTGCCACTGTCATTCCGGTATTCTGTTTTACATACAAAAACGACCATTTTGTTGTCAAAAAACTTCGTCGAAATCATTGCGTAATTACTCGCTTTCGTTTTATAAACTCAAAGACCACAGGTTGACGTGTTAAAAGAAATGAGTACAAGGAAGTTTGTCTGAAATGTCATTAACCTGTTAATAAAGTCTACGTTACTTTTAAACGTACATATGTAAATTACAGAGGTTAAAGTTTTCCGATAATTAAAGTCACGTTAACCTCTATTTGTTTAGTAAATGTAAGTGTCTTTCCAGACACTTTCACTGTGCCAATACCAAATAGCACAGTAACTTAACATGCATAATATTTTACGTACAGAATTCTACAATTAATATGATAATTTTCATGTATTACTAACAGGGACAATATAAATTGAAAGCAGTAAAATGGAGCCGTAACTTCCACATAAATTTATGTTCTAGTATTTGAACCACTTGAAAGTGAGAGGAACTAAATTCCAGAGCACAAGAATGCGTAAAATCTAAATCCTCTTTTGAAAAGCAAAATATGAAAAATTACGTAACAATTTTATTTCTTTAACAAACTACCCCAATTAACTCTCACAATTAGGGAACGTTATCACTGTTAAAATTGTTCAATGAAAATTATCCTTAAAAATCGTAAAACTGTTCTTTGGAAGTTAATCGTAAAATTCCAAGTTTCAACGTATCAGGTATTATATAACGCATTTAACGTTTGAAAAAGGTGTAGCTGGTTACGACTTAAAAGTGTCGTATAACCAATACATTTCAGAATAACGTTTCTGACACGTTTCTAAGAATAAGTAAGAGTTCACATAAAAATAGGAGAATGAATCACTGATCCATAATATCCTGAAGGGGTTTTAAATCTCCTCAACACCTACACCCGTTCATGATCGTTCCGTCGTGCTAAACGCGATCATGCTCTGTTGCATAACTTTTACCTTCTAATCGGTTCGACCGACCAGACAAAACCGGTAATACCACACCCAACGATCGAGAATATATCCGTCTACGAACCTCGCGGGTGGTACAGAACATTCTCTATATGGCACACGTCCTTGTGTACAGTTACCGTGATAAGTCATTTTGAATGAATCTTTATCTTCGCTGGGTCGTCGACTTCTATTGTTCTATATATAAAAGGTTGTTGGAACTGTTCTTTTCTTTGCTGTATAATTTATTCCCCTGATGCATCGGAAACTGACTGTTCACTGCTACAAGCAAAGAAAGTTAAAATGTTACTGATTATTCACTGCTATGAATAAAGAAAGTTAAAGTCATTCTGTATCCAGTGATCCTTGATTATGTAAATTACAATTTGGCTTAAACTTCCATTGACGCGTATTAAAAGTTTGAGTAAGACTTATCCGTTTGGTAAATTAGAAATTCACAAATGAGGAATTTGTACATTTAGATATTGAAATGAGTAAAATAAATTTTCTGCGAAAGAACTTACCAAAAAATTATAAACATCTTTAATACATTATTGTTTTGATTTAATTATAAAATGCTCAAGCTATCTGTTCTAGCAGCTATGCACTCGTGAACACCCGTAAATATTCTGTAGACAGTATTCTAATCGTCATGAGCCAAGAGATTTATTACCATCGAACCTAGTTTCGAAAAGCACTACTATCAGTGTTCTACATTCCTGCCACTATCACCAGTCAACCTATTTCCATCGTCAAAAAACCTAATCTAACAATTTGTTCCAGATACCACAGGAGTACCTATCTGTGATACAACAATACGCTCAAGAACAACCCCAGCCACTCCCGCCGCAACGCAACCCGCAGCCAGCCTACGCGAAACAACAGCAAGCCCTGCAACAAGCTTACTACAACTACCGTAAACCAACGGTGGTTCCACCTAGACCTCGTCCTCAACTCAGTCCTCAGGCTCTAGCGCAAGCTGAAGTGAACGCAGAAATACAAGCTCAGGTCGAAGCACAGAATCGCGCGGAAGCCATTCGCACTGCCCGTCTGGGTAGTAATCCTCCTCCCTCTTATCAACAACAGTCCCAACCGAAATTAGGAACTTTCGAGCAGGAATTACTGCAGCTGGTCTCTGCCAATCAGGCGGAAGAGTTTAAGTTACTTCCAACGCAACCTAAAGGCAGTACCTCAGTTTATTCTCAGCAATTAGTGAGTTATCCCGTTCAGTACGCGAAGCCAGCTGCACCGGCGCCTCAGCTGTCCGAGCAGTATCACATCGAAACATCCCCTCCTCGTTATCAGCAACCGCAACAACCGATAGCTTCTTACCAATCCGTCGAGGAACCCGTTCAGTACCAACCCGTCCAACAAGCCAAAGCTTACAACCCTGCACCGCAGTACGACTATATCGATGATGACGCGCAATTAAAAGCCCTCGAACAGGCACAAGCTCAAGCTCAAGCTCAGGCACAAGCTCAAGCCCAGGCTCAGGCTCACAACGATGCACTGGCATTCCAGAAGATCGCGCAAGCCGCTTACAAGAAGCACCGATACGATGCTTTGGAGCAAATAAGAATCCACAGTGGTGGTCAGCTGCCCGAAGCCATAAGGCAACCGTCTGCGCTGGAACAGATTCAGCACGGTGCACAAGTGAGCAACGCCGGGCGGTACCATTTGCAGGAACAATTGACTCCGAAGGGCGCGGAGACCGCGTACAGAGCGAAATTGAAAGCACAAGCAGCTGCGGAAACAGCAGAAGCCAGAAAACAACAGCAGGCTGCGGAGTTTAAGGCTCACGCGGATGCCATTCGCAAACTGGAGGCTCAGCAGCAGGTCCATCTGAAAATACAGGAGCAAGTTCACAATTACGCGTTGAACTTCGAGAAGAATCTGATGCGCGCACAGGAAATAGCGCAGGCACAAGCCGAGGCTCTATACAAGTCCCAACAGCAAGCTAGAAATCAAGTTAATAACGAGATCTTGGCGATATCGAAAGGTCAGGTTCAAGGAAAGAAAGTGGACGCCGAGTCACCGTTGTATCATTACACTCTGTCAACGACCACTCCTCTTCCTCTGCTCAATAGCTACTTCACCAATGATCAGCTGCAGAAGTACCAAGCCTCCGGTTCCTCCCATGTCCCCAGATCCGTTCCAAAGCCTGAAAACCCTGTTGAATCCGCCATCACCCAACCGCGACAGACGCACAAGTTGAAGATCCCATCTAATTCGCAGTCCGTTTACGTCTCCGAGTCCGGTCTGTTAAAGAAATCGCCTATCAAATCGATAACTATAGAAGAAGTCATCGAGCAAGATCAACCCAGCGGTCATGCTATACTCCAATCGGCGGCAGCCAAGGGACGCACTTTAACCGAGGCTGATATTTCGGCCTTGATCAACCAAGGATACACCGTTACTCCCGTACCCCCGCCTGCAAAGCCTCTTCAACAAGTATACGCCGTTGAAAACTCGTCCGCAGGCTATTACTCGAAGAAGCAGAAGGCTCCTGTTTCGAGACCCGAGTACATAACGTATGAAGAGGTGCTGCAACGTCCGCGTAAGCTTGTCAGGAAAAACAAATCGATCGTAAAAGATGAGAAAGATAGTGACGCAAGTGAAAAAGTTACGTATTTGGTACCTATTGAACCCTCCTTTGGTACACGACAACCTTCCATTAAGCATCAAGAGTAATTCCATCTAGAGATTTTGCTTGTCGCCATCGAGTACAGGTAACCCTCCTATAGCACGGTTAGATGAGAACTCTAGGATGTCCTAGGCTCTATCTAATATCTTATATCCTTTTTAGGATCTTCTAAATTCTCCCTAGGTTTCTTACGAGATCTCTTTAGATTTTCCACAAATTCTGGATTATACGTTAACTAAGGTTTCTTTAACTCCTCATAAGTTTTTCTTGTACTCCAAATTACCCTAAATTCTTCCCGAGATTTAATTATGTAATTATCCCTATGATTTTCATAGAATTTTCTTAACTCCTCTTTGGCTTCATATACAATCTTCCATCCATCCAATATCTCCCTAGATTCTACCTCAAATTTCCCTAAGATTCTATCTGAGATCTTCCCAAGGTTCTACACTTCTCCTCAATTAGGGAGACCTAAATTGCACGTGACAACTGCAATGTTAACTTCTATTTAATAAAAGTAAGTGTAATGGGACGAGTCTAACACCATTTAAGAAAATCTAGGATAGAAAAGAAAACCTAACCTAGATATCTGACCTTAAAACAGGTTGCTACATTTTTAAACAAATATTTTATGGAAAACCAAAAATATTATACCCCCTGCAATATTTAAATTCAGAATATCATCAAAAACAAATTCAAAAGAATTATTAAGTAAAGTTTACCAATGAAATTCATCTCTAAAAAAAATGGTGGGAGATAGGAACGCTTCCGCCATTTTTAATGTTGGAACAAGATCGTGTTTTTAAAGTGCCTGTTATAGGAGGATTACCTGTATAGAATAATGCAGTATGTTATAACATAATTGAAATACGATACTTTGCAGTTTATTTTTCATATTTGTTTCCATATTTTATGGTACTATGCTGAAATTAATTCTGATTTCACTCTACAGTATTCGTTTCATAATATTTATTCTTGTTATAGAATTTTTTCACGCATTATCGGAATTACATATTTCACGAACGTGATTTATAGCTGGATTGAAAGATGAAGCACGTGGAATATTTACACGTTTCAAAGTATAAAAACCATATTAAAATGTACGAATGGTTTAATATCTAGATGCAATACCCATAACTCTACGTACACTTACATTTTCCTTCCTTTTTTTACATTTTTATACCATACACTTGTTTCGAAATACATTTAACACGAATCAAGCATGTTGATTGACAAACGCGTAGATTTGCAGATTGATGCAACAATCTTGAAATATAAAGCTTTTTATAAACGTCAATCAAAATGAGTGATCGAATTCAATCAAAGCTCCTTCATAAGCACAAGTGTGCAGAGGACTTTCGTTATATTGCATAAGAACGGAAAATTTTCTAAATTGGCAATATATCGAGTTAATCGTTTTCTTATTTTCTTGTAATGGTGGTGTGAATTCATCGAATGAAATTCTGCACGAAGGTGGCAATATACCGAGACTCTACTGTACATGGATTCTTAAAATATCAATTTTGTGTCGTAAACGAGTAGAATTCGATAATATTCTACGTAAATATCATTTGTAGACGTTATGTGCTACGGTGCTGAGTCGAATATTTCTTAATTTATACTTACTAATTGTATATACTAGATTTTTTTACTTAATAAAACAGTTCAAAAGTTTCATCTTGACGTGTTTAACATATCGTTCCTACAAACAGTACGACTGTTAGCAGCGGAGTTCTTAGGACCTTCGTAAAAATTCCCAGGAAATTTGTAAACATTGAATAAAATAAATTGTGTTGTTTTTGAAAATGATATTTGAAGTAATGTTAAGTTAATTTTTGATCAAGCTTTTTATATGATTTAGTTTATCTAACATTTGTTGAAATATTTGTAATGAAAATTTGTCGATTTTTGTTTCGGGTGCCGTAAGCTCTAGCGACGGTTCTGTCTACAAGTGTTTCGTTCAAAACAACGAATTCTCCTTTGACAAAAGAAAAATTCTTATGTAATAAGGTAACAAATGTTAAATTTAATTAATTGTTTGTAATACTATTTTCGTAATAAAAATGTTACTAAGTATGACAATGAATTAATTAAATATTGCAGATCAGATTTTCAAAAAGTTGTAAGTAATTAACCTAGAATGATGGACCCTAGATTGATCATGAACCAGATTCATAAAAAATACAATGGAATTTAGACCAAAGTCCTACAAACTTTCAAAACCACCCTCAAATTTCGATAATATCCCGCAGTACAACAATGTTGCATTTCACCTCGGGCCCGCAAAATCCAGGAACAGCACTGTATACCAATAACAAAATATTCGCTGTTCCTAGCTCTATAAAAAGGTTCCCTATTTTTACTGAAAGTATTTTTCCCAAGTTACGACCAGTTTATTACCAGTTTTTATCTCAAGTGACTGAGTCTGCAATGTGACACATTTTTGCTGCAGTTCACATCATTCTAACAACCGCAGTATTTTTAATGAACCATGATCCTTTCCTTAAAATCGAATATTCCGGTCTTTTACTTCACATTTCCTCTTCTGTAAATCGAGTAATAAGTTTATAAAAGTATCATGTAATATGTGTTTTGAATTCGTCTCGATATCCTCTAAAGCTATAAATAAAAAAATGTATGTTCCTATTTAAAAAAAACCTAAAGTGACCTTGACTTTGTCAAGAGAACAAACTGTTTCCAAAATTTGCTTTACTAATATCTATCATGCACTTCATACCCTGCAAATATTGTTCTAAACTTTTTTTCGTAAGATGGCTGCAAATGGAAGAAAAATCGTGAATAGCGTTACAAGTAACACCCTATATGTGATGCTGGTAGGGAATGTGTTAAGTTCCGATCGGTTTGCACATGTTTATGTAAATTTATACAGTGGGAACTCGATTAACCCATTTTAGACAGTTTCCACTAGTTGCAGCAAGTTTCCTTTACAAAAGGTTAATCACCCCATAGTCTTCAAAATAGTAAAGAACGTTAATAGCTTTTTTTTTGAGAAACATAGAAAATAAGAAAATTGTTTTTATTCGAGTTTGTAGAATGAAGTTCCGTCTACAGATTCGAATGTTGAGATTTAGAAAGGGAGCAAAATGGCGGCATAAGTGTTAGAATGCAAGAATGTTGCACATGATGCAGTTTTTTTCGATGTAAATCTCGAAAGATTGTTATCTTAAGCATAAGACGTTGTAATTTTAGTCTTAAATACTGTGCTTTACTTTCATGTCTTTATCATTTTTAATTTGGGAAATGTTCAAAATTCTTAAATTCCAAAATTCTAAAATCGTCAAATTCTCGTCAGTTATTTTGTAAGCACTTAACATTCTCGGAATGATAAATCTATTATATCTTCAAATTTCTAAATTTCCAAATATTGAAATTCCCGAATTCTAAAATTCTGAATCTCTCAGAGTCAAATTCTACGCCTAGAAATTTAATATTTAAATTTGAAAGCTCGTATCCTATAAATTTTGCAAACTTCTATACTTCTAAACTTGAATACTCAACTAAAACCCAACGAGTAATAGAACCGTATTATTACATATTATACACGTGTATTATGTACATCATTAACTATCCAGTCAATCTCGAATAAGTGAAACCACGGATATTAAACCCACGATTACGGAGATCCTATTATACTAATTGTAAGTTAATTATATGCTTCAATCACAACTACAATCGCTCTTCTTAATTTATTATCTATAACCTTCAATTATTAATCATCCTAATCATAACAATATTAATCATATCACATTTTACACAATTATGCAGCAGTATCGTAATATTAACTTACAATTTTCTTTTAAACTTCCTTTCATAATTCATTAAATCAGTATTAATATTAACAAATTTATACTAATAATAATAATATTATAACATCCACTATATATGGCTATTATTAAAATAAATGTGGCTACACGTAGTTCTACGCCTACAAATCTACCATTTTATTCATTCATGTCTCTCCTGTCCCATTTATTTCCGTTCGCACCAAACCAAGAATTATGGCTCATAATAATTCCGTAGACCACCCTGTATAAAACAGTATTTCACTTCGCAATTAAACGTTGTCCGTATAAAATCAGAATAGTCCTTGTTCGAGTTGTGCGCTATTACAGGTAGGACTTTCTCTCTGTCGCTGTGACATAATCTTTTGAACAGGAGAGTTGGAACCCAACAGTAGATTGAAAACTGGATTAGTTTCGTTTATTATTACGTACAGTACGGACATGCCAAGAAACTGTTGCAATTTTGTTATACCGCTGTTAGGTGTTTTATTGGTGACAGCATACACCACGTCCCTTCAGGTAATCATTACAAATCCTTTTACGTTCGAATTTATTTTAAATCTATTTGATATACGATTACATTCAATTTAATCAAATAAATTAAATTCTTCGTACTATAGTAATTAATATAATTTTGTAGCTTTAATAAAACATTTCAATTTTAATATTTGTTAAACCCCTTTTTATACATATATGTTTTATAGACCTTGAAACTTTCAAATGACTAGACACCCTGTTTTATTGTATGCATGTTCTTTTAACCCTCAATGGTTCACGACTATAATTATAACAAGATTTTTGTTTAAATAAACAATGTTTCACTTTGTAATCTGTACACATTTTCTTAGCAATCGTTTCAAAACACATTATTAAAATAATGTTTCACTTTACAATCTGTGCATTATATTTTTTCAGCGTTCGGTTGTTCAAAGCTACAATTAAATCACATTATTAAAATAAATACAGTTTTTTTTATATTTACGTTATGTTCTAGCATTTGATAGTGGTTCACTATAATTACAATTATGTATAATTATAACAATATTGTGTAATTATAATATTGTTAAAATTAATAATGTTGCATAACGAGTACACGTTATTTTAGCATCCAATAGTGGTTCAAGATTTTAACTACAATTACAACGATTACCGACAACAAGACTTTCAAGAGTACCAAGATTTTCGACCAAGCACAAAGTTTGATAGGCCAATCGTCGTAAAAGCACTCGAGAAACCGAAGAATGAGCAAGATTTCAGTAAAATCCCTGGAATTCCTGGGGTAGATTTCCCTTTGTATCACACTGTGCCGCCGACAAGTTTTTCCTGCGCGCACGTTCCATTCGTTCCGGGAATGTATGCAAACGTGGAAACTGGTTGTCAGGTAATTCATTTCGTGCCGATCTGAACTACAATTAATTGCGCAAGCTCACAGCACATGCATGTATCCAACACACTATAACCGATACGGAAATACAGATAATATATATGACACATACTGTAACTGATCAAAAAATACATATGATATACATATATATTACATATACAACCAATACGAAAAGTTATTCATATAACCAATAAGAAAGTACATATAATACATTTGTATCATACATGCAACTGATAAAATATACATATGTATCACACATATTGTAATCGATAAGAAAGTATACATGTTATACATACACGTATATCATACGAACTATAATCCACAAGAAAATTAATTTTCATAGAAAAATGCTATTAAATATCGAAAACTCGGAATAGGTACATATTTACTCGCGAACTTAAGTCGTAAAAAATGAAAATCAGACTACTATTCATTAATTTTGTTCCATAATTAACAAAATTAATTTTAACTTTTGAAATCTGATGCTACTAAAAATTAATAGAAATTTTGTTAGGTATAAATTATTCTAACGTTAAAAATATGTATATACTTGCAATACTAAATTGTGATCATTTTTACCTTAATTCAAATACTTATATTTTAATTTGCATTATATTATATTTCAAGTTATACCAAGACAAATTCATAAATTAATGTAATTTATGAATTGCATGAAAATGTAATTGAAGTAGGTTAATAATTGGAAAAAAAATCTAAAAAATGACATAAAGGTAAAGATTAAATTTACCTGTATTTATTATAATTTTAGGCGTATCATATATGTCATGATGGCCGCGAAGGTCATCAAGGTGCATCCTTCCTGTGCACTAATGGAACTCTTTTCAACCAACGGGATTTCGCTTGCGATTGGTGGTACAATGTGAATTGTGCGGAAGCACCGGCTTTGTACAGGTATCTATACTTTCGTTGATCAAGTTGCCAAATAATTATCCTTTCACCAACTTGATACACTTGAAATCTGGGCCGAGTTGTGTGAAACGTGTGCAATATTTCACACCTGAAACTACTGTCTATGGAATTCCATGCTTCAAAATTTTACTGTCTATGGAATTCCATGCTTCAAAATTTTGCTGTCTATGGAATTCCACATTTCGAAATTGTAGACATTTTATATTTTTTGTTCTAAAATTCTAACATTTTCATGCTTTAGAATTTTAATATTTTAATGTACAAATTCACAAATTCTTAAAATTTCAAAAACGAACACGTTTAACAATATTGTCAAAGTATAAATGTAAAAGTAATAGTTCACACCTAAAAATCGCAAAAAAAAATTTTAAATTACATATGTTTTAAAATTAACTTAATTAGCTTAAACGATAATAAAAAGTGAAAAATTTCTGTTTAATTTGTTTTTCAGAAACTTTTCACGATATAACACACGTCTTTCATTCAGTGACACACTTTCAATCGAAACTTAGATGTTTATGTAACTGTTTTTTGTTTGTAACGAGATATCTAACGTGGTCACTGGTTGATTTTGCGACTTATTTACTGACGTGAAATATTACGGTGCTCCATATTAGGTGGCGTTCCACGCGATTCTTAGCAGCCTATAAAAAAGAAACCCTGATTAGTCTATCTAGTTTTCACATTTTATTATAAGCTTTGTAAATCCTCTAGATTTGGATGAATGTAGAGTTTATACTATATGCTTACTACATACATACTTATAATATACGTAACATATATTTACTTGATCCACGCGCGTTGAATGAATGATTCTTGCAACTCCAAATGGTGCATCTCACAAGTGCACATATTTTCAGTCTGAAACACATTCGTAAAAGAAAATGAGAATAAATGAAGATATAATTTTATACTAAATCGTAGCTATTAGCTCGATATCGTTTTCTAAAGTTCATTTCGAGAAAAATATTTAGAAAACGTGAAATTGTTTAACGTATGTCACGTGAAATATGATAGCGATTTCTAAAGTTTATTTCATGAAAAATATTTAGAAAACGATATCGATTACCGGGTCACACCACGAGGAGGTTGCTACAACAGTGACCCACCCTAACTCCAAATCCCTTCCACCCTCCAAATGCAACCTCATTTATCAGAAGGATAAATGAGTTCTGACTCTACATAGCTCATAGGCTCGCAAATACAAATTCTTTACCACAATCCAGTAAAGAACTTGTATCACACACGCACACACACACATACATTAACTTAATACAAATCGCATACGCTTAACTTATTCTAAACGCAGGGTACCTCTTCTCCTAAGATTGCACTCACATAATCTATGATGAACGCAAAAAGCAAAGGGAAGAAAGTTAGAAGAACTTTCTACAAAAAGCAAAGAAAGTTAGAAGAACTTTCTACAAAAAGCAAAGAAAGTTAGAAGAACTTTCTGACAAAAAAGGGGATCAGTATTTTTCGCCAAGAGACCTCGCCTTCCATGGGTCAAAGGGTAGTCCATAGTGGCTTACGTGAACCACGGAGACAAAGATGAACCGGAAGTACCTTAGGTGAGTTCGAGTGACACTCCCGAAATGGCGGAGGGTATCCATTTTGCCCCTCTTGTCTTTCACGTGTTCCCGAGGGGGGGACACCCAGACCGTAATGCCCCTTGGCAGGATGGCGACCGTTCAGGGAGCACATCGGTAAGGTTTGGTGCTACCCCGACCGGCCCCGCCGAGATGTGTCGTTCGCGCTACACCGGTACTCCCAGCCCACCAATGCAGCGAGTACACAGCGCTAAGAACCCCCAATGATCCACTTGGGTTCGGAACAATTGACAAAAAATACGGGGTAAACTACAAGCTAACGCGTGCAAAGTTGGAGAATTGAGAAGATGAGTGCAAGTTGGAAGAAGAGGTACTTACAGGGACCCACCCACCCTGCCCACGAGCACACTTTACTTAAAACTAACGCACGCATAAAATTCGCTTATAATTAACGCTCGCGCAAAATTAACTTAAAACTAACGCACGCATCCCTCGATGATCCCTCAATGGACGTCTTCAACGATGACCTATGCAATACCTACAGTTAGTAGTAACAATAAAAAGAGGGAACAAAGAAACAAATGCAATTTTAGTAACATGATATTCAAAATTGGAGTCGACTCAATACACCTGTAAAATGTACAATATACTTGAGAAATGTACAATTACTTAATTAAAATAAGAACCTGAAACATAAAAATACAATTAAGACACATATTAATAAATAAGTTGCTTACATAAAATGGAAAGCTGTAAAATACAATAAGTAAGACGAACCTGAAATATTAAAAATTATTACAGTACAAAATGCCCTAATGTGCCTTCTGTTCTAAAATTAGAACAAAAGGCACTTACAATGTGCGCAGGTTTTTTATCACATATAGTGACGAAAAACCTGCGCCCGAGCCCACCCTGTCCTCCCACAGCTCGGAATTAATGCAATTAAGATATGAAATTGAGAAGTTATAATAGTAGCTCTTAGCTCGACATCGTTTTCTAAAGTTAATTGAAAATATTTCGAAAATGACATCGATTACCGGGTCACACCACGAGGAGGTGGCTACGATAGTGACCCACCCTAACTCCAAATCCCTTCCACCCTCCAAATGCAACCTCATTTATCAGAAGGATAAATGAGTTCTGACTCTACTTAGCTACTAGGCTCGCATATACAAATTCTTTACCACAATCCAGTAAAGAACTTGTATCACACACACACACACACATACATTAACTTAATACAAACCGCATACGCTTAACTTATTCTAAACGCAGGGTACCTCTTCTCCTAAGATTGCACTCAAATAATCTATGATGAACGCAAAAAGCAAAGGGAAGAAAGTTAGAAGAACTTTCTACAAAAAGCAAAGAAAGTTAGAAGAACTTTCTGACAAAAAAGGGGATCAGTATTTTTCGCCAAGAGACCTCGCTTTCCATGGGTCAAAGGGTAGTCCATAGTGGCTTACGTGAACCACGGAGACAAAGATGAACCGGAAGTACCTTAGGTGAGTTCGAGTGACACTCCCGAAATGGCGGAGGGTATCCATTTTGCCCCTCTTGTCTTTCACGTGTTCCCGAGGGGGGGACACCCAGACCGTAATGCCCCTTGGCAGGATGGCGACCGTTCAGGGAGCACATCGGTAAGGTTTGGTGCTACCCCGACCGGCCCCGCCGAGATGTGTCGCTCGCGCTACACCGGTACTCCCAACTCACCAATGCCGCGTGTTCACAGCGCTATAAACCCCCAATGATCCACTTGGGTTCGGAACAATTGACAAAAAATACGGAGTAAACTACAAGCTAACGCGTGCAAAGTTGGAGAATTGAGAAGATGAGTGCAAGTTGGAAGAAGAGGTACTTACAAGGACCCACCCACTCTGCCCACAAGCCCACTTAACCACACATACACTTAACTTAAAACTAACGCACGCATAAAAGTAACTTAAAACTAGCGCACGCATCCCTTGATGTCCATCGAAGATCCATGGATGTCTTCAATCTTCGCGCAACTTAAAATTAACTTAAAATTAACGCATTCTTTTCTTCTGTAGAAGTTCTGGTTCAGCTATGCTGTAACAGAGGGAAATATTATCTGAAAGGATTAATACATGTATGATGAGAATATGCGACTGAAAAATATAAATGACATTAAAAGAAATATACATCAATTAACTTAAACTAAGAATATAAAATATACAAGTAAGACTTAAGACAAATAGAAATCAATTAAATTACAATAAAAGATCATTAACTTAAAATAAGAATGTGAAAAATATAAAAATGATTGAGGCAAATATCAATCATTAAAAGTCACTTCTTGAAAATTGAAACCTGAAACATATGAAAATAATTAAACAAACATGAAACATTAAAAATTACTTGCTTGAAATAAAAACCTGAAACATACAAAAATGATTAAGCACATATGAAATATTAAAACTCACTTATATAAAATAAAAACCTGAAGCATACAAAAATAATCAGAGGAACATGAAACATTAAAAATTACTACCTTGAAATAAAAACCTGAAACATACAAAAATGATTAAGCACATATGAAAAAATAAATTTACTTATATAAAATAAAAACCTGAATCATTAAAAATTACTTACTTCAAATAAAATCCTGAAATATACAAAATACATATGCCCTAACTGTACCTCTTATTCTAAAATTGCACTCGTATAAAAAACTTTGTAAAGAAACTTTGGGAAAGAAGAGAAAGGGAAGAAAGTTGTAAGAACTTTCTTCTAACTTTGAAGAAATTAAAAAAAAAGGACAAACTATTACTAAGCAAGACTAATATGCAAGTTAAAAAATTGTGAGAAAGTTGAGTGCAATTTAGAATAAGAGGTACTTACAATATGCGTAGGCTTTTCGCCACAAATTGTGACGAAAAACCTACGCCCGAGCCCACCCTGTCCTCCCACAAGCTCGGAATAAATATAAAACTAATACACTCAATAGGACTTACCAAAAATTAAATTCTGAAACAGACAAAAATTTATTAGCACAAAAATTTCAGAACAGAGAACAATGTAAGAACTTACCAAGAATTAAATTCTGAAACAGACAAAAATTTATTAGCATATAAAGTTGTGGGAGGAGAAAGAAAATTTTTCTTTACTCCATACAAAAATTTCAAAACATAGAAAACGCAATGAAAATTGCGGATTTCAGAAAACAATAGAACTTACCAAAGAAAAAACACTACAACAGACAAAAATTTATGAACGTAGAAAATTTTACGAGAAGAAATGAAACGACCCTATCAAGAAACAGAAAACACATACAATGAAAATTACGAAAGATCAACCAACAATAAAACAATTTATACAAAATCAATTCCTGAAACAGAAAAAAATAATTAACACATAAAATTAAAATCGCGAAGGGATATAAAAATCGCGTATCTCAAAATATAATCGCGAAGGGATAAATCTCTAATTTCGTAATAAAATCGCGAAGGGACACATATTTAATTTCGTAATAAAATCGCGAAGGCATGCAAAGACTCTAATTTCATAATAAAATCGCGAAGGCATGCAAAGACTCTAATTTCGTAATAAAATCGCGAAGGGATGCAAAGACTCTAATTTCGTAATATAATTGCAAAGGGAAACAAAAATCTCTAATCTCGAAATTTAATCACGAAAGTATAAAATTATTTAATCGCGAAGGGATATGCAAAACTCTAATCTCGAAATTTAATTGGGAGGGCATCGCGGGTGGCTTTGCTCGTAAAAATTCGAGCAAAACGATACATTTCGTATCGTTCAAAAAACACATATAAAACACAAGAAAATATTAGTGAGCATAGTGACAAAATGACTCTCCATCCTAAGATCTTAAGATTTTAGGATGGACAGCCATTGATAGTTCCCCTCTTCTTTGGCAATTTTTGCCGGGGCTCTTCGGCATATAGCCTCTTCTCTCTTCGGCAAAGCCTCGCAAAAATCACTTGCGAATTTTTACGGTAACTCGGACATTCTTAGTTTTTACATAAATTTTCAATTTCGCTATCGATCTCCACAAACAGAATGCAATCACTTTTACAGAAATAAAAATGACCACCCACTTGCTTTGATCAATAACGAAATCAAAATTTTATGTAACAAATTCTTGCAAAAAGAAAATCTTTACTTAAAATGACTCGAAATTAAAAATACGACCAGCGATTCTCAGAATGCGCTGTCCGTAAAAGAATGTCCGAGCAGAATATTTTATTTTACTTCACTTCACTTCACTTGTACTTCATTTTTGCAGTCAGATCTAGAACCCGACTGCGACTTACAAACTAAAAGGCCTGGCCTGAACGAACAATCGAGTTCAAGAGATATTAAATATATTCATATTTAATTTTTCTCTTCTCGATTTTTCGTGAACCCCCCAGATGCAAGCATCTCACGTGTGAGAGAGGAGAACAGAGAAACGCGAAAGCTTGCTCTGGCCCTACCTACTTAAAACTAACTCATTCACACCAGAAGTAAGCTACCTGCCTGCCTATCGCTATATTTAAAAAATTGCAAAGTCCACTCTCACAAAAACACACTCCACGGTTCTCACACATACCACCCGGGTGCAAAAAGCCTAATTCTAGGGAGTACGTCCCGGGACGTCTCCGACACCCGAGTTCAATACAACATTCACACTCTAAGTTCATACCTTTTTCGCTGAAATCGACCGACAATTGACAGTGAACATACATATTTCATTTTCGTACTCTTTCGAATATTCAATGTAATATGCACATGTAATAATTTAAACTACTCATACAATTTAATAAGTTAATCAATTTATATAATTTTCAAATGACTCTACTCGCATTTTGTATGCATTTTCAAATGACTCTACTTGCATTTGGTATGCATTCTCAAATGACTCTACTTGCATTTTGTATGCATAAATAAAATTTGCAAAATTTAAAAAATAAATCTATAGTATCGACACAAGGTCCACGACCTAACCACACACACACGTGTAACTTGTGTCGATGATTCACTGTCAATTTGTCGATCGCCAAAACATCTTAAAACTAAACCGTGTCCACCTGCCCTAACCCATGCGAGAGCATCTAAGCACGCGCATGAGTATAGAGCATAAAAATGAACACGGCCACATGTATTTTGATCTACCAGTTTTCTTCATGTGTGCTGAAAATCCTGAGCTAAAAACATGGTTAGAAACATGCTAATAAAGTGTCTTCCAGCAAAAATTGACTCTAACTTTAAAAAATTTTCAAAATGAAAAATGGAAGATCACTTTGCAAAAATCTAAGTATACGGTTGTTTCATTTTTAACAGATTTGTGATATCAAAGTAAATTTCTAAATGACTCAACATTCGTAAATAACTTTGATATCGAAATCTGTTTTTCGCGATACTTTCTTGTACATGTGTAAAATTTATAAAAATAATTTAAAAGTGACTCTATAATACTACTGTGACTCTACAACTACTACGAAATCGGAGGGTCATCCGACTTCTACGTAGTTTTAAAAATTGATAAGAAAAAAAATGTACAAGAAAACCCTGACCTGATCTAATAAATAAAATAAACAGTGTGTACGAATTTTGCACGATCGTACAGTCGTGGTCACTATGCTCGCTCAAAAATATAAAATACAACCAGTTCCCGTGTCGTTTCGGACCATTCGTCCTACGACATGATGGAAACCGGAGGAATCGTAAAACATGCGACTCACCGATCGCTGACTTGCATCGCTGTCATCGTTTTACCAGCAAAGTGTCTGATTTACTGACTGCTTGGTTGATTGGCTGCTTGGTTGATTGGCTGCTTGGTTGATTAACTGCTTGGTTGATTGACTGCTTGGCTGCTTGATTGGCCATGTTCATCAGATTTGGAATTGGCGGTTTGTCCGTGAAGTTGGTGTGACCTTCTGTAATCATAAAAGAATGACAAAGGTTAATTAACTGTATTTATCGATTTGCATTTTGATTAACATGCAGAGGTACAATAACTACATTACAGAATTCGGTTACGAATTTGCAAACGTTTATCAATAGCAATACCGTGAAATATTGTAACTTAGGTATTTACTTAGAGAACATGTCAAAACGTTTGCAAAAATATAACAGAACACGTAGGTAACTACACCGTAAAACATACTAAACATTGACAAAAATTTGTAAAACACATAGGTAAGGACACCACAAAACCCAGCAAATTATTTGAAAAATAAGGGTAAAACACTTGTACAACATTATAAAACACACTAATATATTTGTATACACATGCACAAATATAAATTAAAATGTTTAAAAAATTTGCAAAAATAAATAGGTAGTAACACCACAAACCCAGTAAATTATTTGAAAAATAACGGTAAAGCACTTCTACACTACGCAATAAATTACCCAAAAGCACTTGCACGGACATGTCAAAGCACGTAGGTAACCACGCCGTAAAACTCATTAAACGTTCACAAAAATTTGTAAAAACACATAGGTAATAATACCATAAAACCCAGTGAAATATTTAAAAAATAACGATAAAACATTTATGCAATACTATAAACACTCTAATGTATCCATATATGCATGCACAATCACTTAAGGAAACATACAAGTAAAGTCACTGACACTTGTAGAATCACGCCATAAAATTTGTTAATACATCCCCATATTTATTAAAATATATTTGTTAAAACGCGCTAAACACTTATTAAAGCACACTACGTAATATCAGGACAAGCACAGTATCGGTTAAGTAAATCCTTGACTCGTACCGGTAAGTGTTGACAGGACAAGTCCGACCTCCTTGACTCCCGAAACACAACTGGTACCAGTTAACCTCTTCAAGTGCAAAAGTTATTGGTCGTTTACAGTAGCCAATCAGCTATCATATAATTCACCAATGAGCGGGTAATAGCGTTATTCATACCTGTACTTGTAATATCCACATTTCTTCTTCAAATTTTTAATTTTCCAATTGTTCACAACAAATTATTATTATAAATATTAAAATTTATTATTTTTATTAACTTTTACTGCTGAGATAACTGCCATAAAAATGCATTGAGTACGTAACTTATACCACATATCATTAAATATTTATTCAGTTCTCAAATATTCTTACAAATTCTCATATTCTCAAATTCTCAAATCTAAAATTTAGTAAGTTTGCATTAATCACGTTTAATGGTTATGATTTGAACAGAACAGTAAATATTGAAAGCATAGAAAAATTACAACGTAGAAAAGACAAAAAAAAATATATCACACATGTATGATACGTAAATATTAAATAAGAATATACATAAATATTATCTTGCACAAATCGTAAATATTATTATTAGATATAATCTTATTATACCATTATTATAATAAATTATATATTATTAAATATTATATTTTATAATATTACATTAGAGTAAGACATGTATATTTTTAATACATTTCTATACTCAGTACGTTTTTTAATACTAATATCATTCATATTTTATTTATTTTAGATTAAATTTAAATCCCCTGAAGAATCCCTACGTATCCAAGGAAGAGAAAGACGCATACCGAGAGAGGAATAGGATCGTCGTTATTTAAAATTTACGATTTAAACGTAAAACAAATATTTAATCCCCCTACTGTGTTCGGATCTACGCGACAAACTTTTCGATTTATAACAACTTCTTCTACTTTGCACTTCGTTGGAATGAAATTTTTGTATTTTTCCTCTCTTTTTTCGAAAGAATTATTTCACTACTATTTATTAAAAGATTCTACAATTAGTGAACATTTTTTGTAAACTTAATATAAGGCAACTCAAAACAATTGCAGAGTCATTTTGACACATATTTAAAACTCCATCACATATAAATTAAAAATTTTGTTCGAATGTAAATAGTATATTTAAGTATTACGATGTACATATGCATAAAAAAGAACGAAATGTATATGTACGAATATACTGTATATTTATATTACATTTAAGTACGCTCATCAGATATAAACGCTTCATAATTTAAATGCATATTTCACTTTTGTGTTCAGATCAAAATGACTCTGCATTCATTAAAATATAAATTTGATCATGAAATTTAATATGTACCGATTTTACATTTACAAAATGCATTATATAATGTCAGTATTCCCATGAACGTATTATAGTTTGTAAGACCTTTCTTTCTTCATTGTGTAAACCATGTGTTGTAATATGAATCAAATGAAATTTTAAATCTTTTCAAAAATAAAAATAATGATTTAAGACTGTCACAATGAATTTTTATTTCAACATTCATTTAATTAAATCAATTTACTGATATTCAATTATTGAAATAATAAATTCTACTCTTTCTAATCTTATGAGTAATTATTTTTATACTGAGAAAATACAATAGGGTAAAAAGGTGGAATTCGTATATTGTAACGACATTTATTTATTTTCTTAATCCATCATACCAATTTTTACAAAATTGAATTGGATGATTAACACATGATATAAAATCGCCCTGATTCTAAACTTCTAAATTCTCAAATTTCCCAAATTTTCAAATCCTCAAATTCCTAAATTTCGAAATCCCTAAATACTCATATTTACAAATTTCCAAATCTCAAAATTTTCGCAATTTTAAATCTGAAAATTTAGAAGCTTGTACATTTACAAAATTAAAAATTTGCACTTTAAAAATTTGCATTTCTTCAATCAAAAATTTATTTTTTTTAAATATATAAATTCGAAGGTTACATTCATTTATTTAAAAATGAAGTTTGAAAATGTTATATTTTTTGCAAACACCCTATACAATCTTCACATATTAAAAAATATCGTGTATTAGATCTATTATATACAAAAATTCAAGCTGTCGATACAGCAGCTCGTTTATTCTCCTGGGAGAATAAGTTGCAGACGTGCAAAAAAGGAAGAATGAACGGTGAATTAAAACATTATATCGATTTCTTTGCTGCATTCTAGTTCTACACATTCTCTTTTTCTCCCTCCTTACTTCTTGTACTTTAATAAAATGGCTCTTGAGCTAATTGATTCTAGAAACTTGTGTCGTTTTTTTGAATACCAATGCATATTAAATTGCTTCAATTTCCATGCAACTTGGGTAAATGATCCTATTATCTACCTATATAAGAACGTGATCGTTTAAAAATGAGCTTTTTCGACCAATATATACAAACTTTTTTTTGAGATACTGATCTAAGTTTTTATGCCAATTGATTGTCAAGTGCAATTTATAAAAAAATGAGTTTGATGACCTGTTTATTGACCATCATGAGATTATACATATACTTATACAGGGTGTCTCACAACTAGTGTAGGGACATTTACCTAGTCATTTACGTTTATTCTAAAGAAATTGAAAAAATTGAATTTACGAGGAGCCCACGTAATTGTTCAAAACGTAAATAAGAACAAAACCGAGGATCACAGAGAAAAATTGTAAAATACCCGCGCAACGACGCTCGCTGTTGTGCCATCTTGCTCTTTCTCTTGGCAAAATTTCGCTAACCGTTCCGTACAACAAGGTTCCTCCAGCTAAACCTTGTAAAATGGGTAGAACGATGTTCGTCCATTTGTTGTCCATCTATATAAATTTTATTTTATTAAGCTTTATTACTTCACATTTGTATTAGTACGAAACTGAAGATATTTACTTTAAATGTCAGCATTCCAATTCCTATGCCGACTGCAGACCCAGCAGAGAACACAAAAATTGCCGTTATTATCCTAAGAAGAGAATTATTGGCTCCAGCTAATTCTAATCCTAAACAAAAGCCGACCACGAACTTGTGAGAGGCCACTGCACCAACCAGTAGAAATACCTGAAAATAAAAGTTGAATGAAGCATAAGAAACTTTATCATTCAGAATCTATTTCGGGGTTGCATTTTAATATTGTATATACATTGGTACTCTACATGCGACCTTGGTAATAGCCTTCTATATCTCCTGAAATGTTATTTCAGGAGTCAGACATCAACAATTTACGCTACAGCGATTTTACACGACTAAAGTTAACATAAGTCCAGGAATAATAAATTTAGGAACAATATTCACCTAATGTTAATATAGTCAAATTACGTACATTAAATTATCTACAATTTATTGTTACTGCACACCTCAGACACTACTTTCTGTAAGCCGACCGCCAATCCCTCGAGAACAGCGTGAACGGTAAGTGCCAACAAAAGGCCCATAAGGTTAGTATTGGAGTTATTCGCACACGGTTCCGAATGAGTTCCATGGCATAAGAAGGTCTCCTCATTGTTGTAAGTAGGCGCAGAAGGTCCATACTGCACTGCCCCATATGTAGAGCTTTTCGAGTACGCAGAACTCGTTCCGTTCCCGAGTACACTTTGGTGATATGGTGCCTTCGGATTGACGTCAAATATAGAGACACTTCTGATGGGCCGATTACTTGTCGTAGGACCAATCTGATGTGAGTGATTTCGGCAACGCTCTCTGCAATCGAAAAATTCAACTTTATCATTATCTTGTTGAGTACGATATTAACTCAGGGTTCGACGTTGCCGTATTCTGTATATCTAATTTCTAAGTATACGAGTTCACTTGGGAATACTCGTGTGACTTACAATTAGGCTTTCTGTAATTAAGGGAAAGGAATACCCTGTCACTCGCCTTATTTGTCCGTATTCTTTACTGAGACAGGTTGTAGAAGTATTCATCAAATCCTGGTTTCTGCTAACTCTTCTAGCTCTTTTGTCCCAGCATGCTTTAGAATTTCCCTAGTTCGATGTTCCTTGCTCTTGTTAACTTTTTATGACTCTCCTAGTTGTCTTTTATTTTCCTGGTTCTTCTCTCCGTCCTAGCTTTCTTTAGAATCCCTTTGAGTTTCTCCTGGGTCTACTTAGCCCTCTCTGACTCTCCAGGGCTCTCCCGGATATCCTGGCTTTCCCTGACTCTTCCTGCCTCTGCTAGGTGTTTTCTGACTTTTTTTGTCATTTTGCCTGTCTTAGCTTTTCTTAGAATCAGGTTAAAATACTCCTGAATCTCCCTGGCTGTCCCTAGATCTTCCTGGATCTCCCTGGATCTTCTTGGATCTCCCTGCATCTCCCTGCATCTCCCTGGCTCTCCTTAACTCTTCCGACTTTCTCTGACTTTTTTTTTATTTTTTCAGCTTTCTCGATCCCGTGGCCAGTCCTATCTTTTCACGAAATCTGGATTTCACTTGAATCTCCTTGGCTCTCCCTGAATCTTCCTGGCTCTCTGAAGATCGAAAGTGGCGAGAAACTCCTCCCCCCTCCCTTTCCCCTAACCAACAGAAGCCTACGTTACACCCAAATTATCAAACAATTGTCCAGAAAATCAGAAATAACAGTGTTAAGCACGTCATGTTCCACAATTAAAGATAGAGATTTGTCTCTATCACCAGACAAAGTCGAACCATCCTTATCTGTACACAACGCATCGACAAACACGTATCTTGAATCTCCTCGAGATTCTCGACTGTCGTAAGCTTACGCAAAAGAATTTCGCAAATATTTCGATTTTCTGAACCGCGTTGAAAAGATCATACGTACACCTGACTCGCCGTGCTCCAGTCGGAGGGCCTAGAGTTCGATTGCTGTGCACGCCGGTCGTCGGTGTTCCAAAAGTAGTGAACTGTTTCGTCTATGAGATACAAGAGAAGAAAACCGCAAGAGAATAACAGCTCCGCGTAATCCGGCATAGACTCGCGGATTTCCGGTAACATGTGCAGAATCGCGGTCGCAAGCAGGACACCGCCGCCGAAACAAAGAGTGCACGAAAGCAACAGTTTCTGTTGTAGATAACGTACACGCGATACGAAACATGACGGTGCAACGCCAACGATGAAGCTACCGGCACCGATAGCGATCATCGAAGCTAGTTTCGCCTGGACCGCGGTGATCATTTTCAGATGACAGACGGGATACGTTCACTGTCTGACACTGCCGGGAACACTCATCCGATTAACGCTAATCTGGCAATCGCGATAAGGTCGATCGACTTGAGAGATAAGAACGCAATCGTGGCTCTTGAGAAACAATTATCGAGCAAATTCGAAGTACCGAAAATTGTCAGCAAGATTACATTGCTATTTGTTAACTAACTACGTTTTGCACGTAATCGGAAATTTTGATAATAAATGTATAGTGGACATGTCGGATAGCACTGACCAAAAGCGTCCGAAGACGAAGAAGATACTGACCGAAGTTTTATTTGTTATCGATAAACAGCTTTGATAATTCTTACGTCCAGTACAGCCAATAGCGATGGACAAATGCAACATTTCATTGGTACTTAGACATTTTATAAAAATTAATTAAATGAAATACAATCTACATATTATATTTTTTGGTAATATATAAAGTGACAATTTGATGCGGCACTGAACAACGAGGCGATGTGCAATGATTTTATAATAATGTTATAAAATTATTGGAGATTTTTATATCTATTTTTATCTTAGGCTCCACAAAGTCTAATGACGGCACTGTTTACGTCAATTACTGCATACAACTCTATCTAATGTCTATTTTTGTATATCATCCCTATTGAAAGTAACATTATTTTGTATGATTAATTTATCTTCTTATGGTTCTAA
This sequence comes from Megachile leachella, assembly GCA_963576845.1. Taxonomy (NCBI): domain Eukaryota; kingdom Metazoa; phylum Arthropoda; class Insecta; order Hymenoptera; family Megachilidae; genus Megachile; species Megachile leachella. The sequence goes on from OY756251.1 coordinate 9,553,980, forward strand.
CTGCAGTATAAGTTAAATGAAGAAGAATTCCACTTTTAGAAAAATAAGAAAAACGTCATTATATATAATTATTCATCAAACATTTTCATAAATGTTTATTTAAAAATAAAAACATTTAGAATTTTTGTTATAATTATAATGATTAATAATTTCAATTTTTATAAAAGTAACTTTCGGTAAGTTTTTGAATGTTATAACAATTCTGCTGCGATTATTATCTTTAAATTATCGATATTCTAATAATATGTAATACTGAACGATATATCGATAATAGGATTTACTGAAATAGAATATAAAATTTTATTATATAAATCTATGTTTAAACTTATTTAATTTGTCTAAATATTAAATAAAGTATTGTTTTATTTCGAAAAAGATCTTGTCTGAATTTGAAACAAGAATATCACACTTGAGTAATAAAATTATACAATATTACATTCCATTTCAGTCGTTCCCATTTGATATATTAAATAATCGATACATATCAGTAATGTTATTGATGTCAACCTCTCTACAAGGTTTATGAGGCGCATATGTTTCTAATTTTTAGGAAAAATACATAAATATTCAATGGGCATACTGTAATTATAATAAATACTTTTTATTTCTCATATTAAAAGAATTTTATATGATTAAGTATACATTTATAACTAATAAATGCGAATTAAACATAAATGTATTATTATTATTAAATCTAACCAGTCATTCTATTTAAATATATTTATTGGAAGCTAGATAAAAGTTTGACAAATTATTATGGAATGTGAATAATATTATGTGAATAACATTACAGGAAAGTTTTGTAAATTATATGCCAATTATATAATGATATAGATCGTATTATTTATATTATATTGTAGCCTTTGACGATTATGGTATGATAGTAAATACATTCAGGTATACATATATATTTTGTATGTTACGTCCAAAAAATAATAGATGTTACTTTATGACACTGTTCAATTGTGCAATAATTGCAGTTGATGATAACGATTTAATAAATAAAATTGGTGTTAATATCATGTTTGTAAAGAATATACAAAAATGTTCGTATGTCTTTAAGGTTATGGTATGAAAACGCCTTTTACACAGTATGAGTTCACAACACGATTTTGCTAGCAAAAGTAAACGTGAATATCAATATGATGATAGACGAAAAAGAAAGAAAAGTCATAGCTCAAAATCACCGCTTAAAATAAGATATAATCAAGAAATTATATCAACTGACAAAGAAAGCAATGTTTCTCAAGTAACTTATAAATCTGATCAAAGTTTCAACAATTTTTATTTTAGTAAATACAAATATGAATTGAACAAAATGTTCTCAGGAAATTTAAGTATAGTACAGGATACTGAAGACTTTTGGAAATTTGTTAATAAATATGAAACTGTACAAAAGAAACTTAATACTCCCGATACTTCAATTGATTTCTCATTGAATGATATCAATGTACCAAAAATATATCATAAATTACACTGTATTAATTTTAAACTAAGTTTAAATTTTAATGAGTTATTTGCACGTGTTCCACCAACTGAAACATTAACAAAGAATCAATTACTAAGGTTTCAGAATATAATTATTTTATACTTAGATTTTAAACAGAAAGAAAAATTTGCAAAATTAAAAAAACTTAGAGAATCTCAAACAAATTTACCAGTTCATCAATACAAGCAAGAGATTACAGAGACAATAAAAAAAGAGAGAGTAGTTATTATAGCTGGAGATACTGGTTGTGGAAAGTCCACTCAAGTGCCACAATATTTATATTCAGCAGGGTTTCAAAAAATTGGTAGGTGTTGAAATTATATAAAGTAAAGCAAAACTTTTTAATAAAATAATCTTATTGAAACTATTTTTTGTAGCTTGTACACAACCTAGGAGAATAGCTTGTATATCATTAGCTAAGCGTGTTGCTTTTGAAACACTCACTGAGAATTGTAATGAAGTTGGATATCAAATTCGTTTTGAGAAACAAAGAAATCAAGATACTAAAATTACTTTTATAACAGAAGGTCTTTTGTTAAGACAGGTAAATATTTAATTATAGTAAAAAGATAATATTATAACTATGTATTAAAGTTATGGTATTGCAAATATTAAAGTATTATGTGTTTCATACAGCTGTCTGGAGAATCTAATTTGTTACCTTACGATGTAATTGTTTTGGATGAAGTGCATGAACGTCATTTACATGGAGACTTTCTTCTTGGCATTATGAAATGCATTATTAATCAAAAACATGACCTAAAATTAGTCCTTATGTCTGCTACCATTAATATTGAACTTTTTAGTAATTATTTTGCAAAAGAGGATGTTAAAATAATTCAGGTAAATTTTTGTAATTATGTAAACTGTTAATTAATTTTGAAATATTTTTATGATAATTGTTATATATAGGTTCCTGGACGATTGTATCCTATTCAACTAACATATAGACCTATTACTATAGAAGACTTTCGATACAAAAATGATAGATTCAATCCAAGTCCTTATATACAAATAATGCAAATGATTGATCAAAAATATCCAGGTAGAAAATATATTTTGTTAAATAAAATTATATTTTTGATTATATCATTAATAATTCATATTTTCAGCTGATGAAAAAGGTGATTTATTGATATTTTTAAGTGGAATGAGTGAAATTACTGCAGTTGTTGATGCAGCAAAAGAATATAGTCAGAAGAAGAATAATTGGGTTGTCTTACCACTTCATAGTACTTTAGCTATCAGTGAACAAGATAAAGTACGATTTTTCAAATATAGGCTTACTTTAACAAATATTCATATTTATAAATGTTATAATATATAAATTATCTTATTGAAGGTATTTGATTATGCACCTGAAGGAGCGAGAAAATGTATAGTATCTACTAATATAGCTGAAACTTCTATTACTATAGATGGAATTAGATTTGTTTGTGATAGCGGGAAAGTAAAAGAAATGAGTTATGATCCATCATGCAAAATGCAACGATTGAAAGAATTTTGGATTAGCAAAGCTAGTGCAGAACAACGAAAAGGAAGAGCTGGTAGAACTGGACCTGGAGTCTGTTATAGGTATTTTAATAAATCGTATAATTTTACATTTAATTGTAACATATTCATTTGTGAATATAATATTTCTACATAGATTATACTCGGAAGAAGAGTATATGGCATTAGAAAAATACTCAACTCCAGAATTACAACGTGTGCCTTTAGACTCTTTACTTTTACAAATGATAGCTATGGGGCTTCCAGATGCGCGAAAATTTCCCTTTATAGAACCACCACCATCAGAAAGTATAGAAAATTCAATTTTGTCTTTAAAAGAACATGTTAGTATGTTAAAAACTGATTAAATGAACATTACTAATGCATATTCAATACAAATTAAAAAATAAATTAAATATTTGTTATCTGCAGGGTGCCCTCACAGATAATGAAAAAATAACATGTATCGGGAAAACACTGGCACGTTTACCTGTCGATATAACAATAGGGAAAATGTTAATAATGGGTTCGGTTTTTCATCAAGTAGAACCAGTATTGTCCCTTGCTGCTGCTTTAAGTATACAAACACCATTTACGAATAGAGCATATAGGGATTCAGAATGTGAGGTAATAGAAATCTAATTTATACATTTTTTTTAAATTATTATAATTGCATACTAACTGAATACTTTAGACATCTAGAAAAAAATTGGAATCTGATCATGGTGACCCAATAACATTACTAAATGCATTTAGAGAATGGTTAGAAGTGAAACAGCAAAATTCCCAAGAATCTAGAGGTACTGGTACTAGCAGCAGAAAGTGGTGTAAAAGAAGAGGCTTGGAAGAACAAAGATTTTATGAAATGATAAAATTAAGAGCACAGTTTAAAGAATTACTTCAGGTAAATTGATATTAATTTATTACTATCAATTTATAAAATCTTTCTCTTTATTATTTAACACTTATGATTTACAGGATTGTAATTTATTAAAAAATCTTCCAGAACCAAATGCTTCTATGAGCAGTGCAGAACGTGCAATAAGACATGGAGAATTAAAGCTCCTAAAGTCCTTAAAAAGAACTTATAAACAAAGTGAACCTAGAAAGCGGAAACAATTAAAGTTAGAATCATTTGATATACAATTAGAAGACAATGATAACGATGACAAAGAAATTGATATAAAGGATGTTGAATTCCGTATGAGAAACGATCCTAATCAAGTTCAAAATTTATTGATAGCAGCTAGTGCATGTAGTTACAAGGACTTAACAATGTTAAAATTGATATTATGCAGTGGCTTATATCCCCAGTTTGCATGTGCAGATGAATTTAATTATTGTAAGGTAATGTTAATTTGTATTCTTGAAATAATTTAATTAATCAATGATAAATAATATACATTTTTAGTCAATGAGTGAACAATTATTTCATACAAAAGCGAAACCATATATTGCCTTACATCCAATGAGTTTTTTTGGAAATCATCCACAAGTACTACAACTAGAAGAAACTGATATTGTATCGATACCAGGCTACAAAAGTAAAGGTCCGGTCAGTCCGAAACATACAATATTAGCATATTTGTAAGTGTTTAACTTATTTTATAGTAACATAAATTATTCTTTTCATTGAACGCATGTTAACTTATCCTCTTACTAATAGATCTCTTTTAGAGACGACAAAACCTTATTTAGTAAATACACTTCGAATGCCTGCTGCGCAAACGTTACTTTTATTCGCACGTGAAATTGATACAAATAGTACATTTTCAATGTGAGTATATATTATATATATTATGTGTGTATATTTATTTAACAACAAATTCTAATATATTATATCGTTTTATATTTCATAGAATTGTATGTGATTCATGGTTAGCATTAGAATTTCCAGTACCTGATAGTGGTCAAACTTTATTAATGAAAGCTACAAAATTAAGACATAAATGGGACTTTTTATTAAATCAACGATTACAAGGTATTATTTTAATTTTATTAAAATATTAAAGTATGATGAAAAGATAAAAGAGTACTATTTAAAGTATACTAAAAAATAAATTAAGAAAAGTTAATTTATTAATATTATTCACTATCATAAATATTTTATAGATCCAAACACGAATGATAGTGAGAAGCAAGATTTTAGTGAAATTGAATACACTCTTACCCAAGAACTGATTGACTATATGCATACCACAATTCCATATACATTAAAACGACTTTTACCAGCCGATCTTAAAACAATGTATACGGGAAGTAATGAAAATACCATATTAATAGATCCCAATCCATTTCAACCTGATTTTGCGGTAATTCCCAATTTAATAAAAGGAGGAGTTTATGTAACAAATATTATTACATATGATTGGTAAATTATTAATAATTAATTGTTATGAATCAACAAGATACAATTTGCAAAATCTATAAACTATAATTCTATTTTAGTGTGAGAGAAACAGAATGGAGTGATAAACTTTCTTTAGAAATGTCAGAAACAGAATGGCAATGTCAGAATTGTAATATGCAAGCAATTCTTACAAGTATACAGAAATTACAGCATCAACAGTCTTGTAATAAACAGCAAACAAATGAAACTGAAAAACGTTCGAACAATGTTAAACGTAAATCTAATGCACAAGCTTATGATTGCCCGGACTGTGCACAAACATTATATCTGACACCAATTGAAATACTTAAACACAGGAAGTCACATATTAAATAAACCTTTTTATACTATAAAAATACATTTTGTATTTGATACACATATATGCAATCGCGTATTTACATCAGTTACAAAGCAATAAAAGTATTATAATATTTATATGTACATATATAAATAATAAATATTTAAATTTTTCAACATGACATAATTTATGTCCATGGTAAGAAGTTAGAAAACATGAAACAACCTATACCTGTATATCCTAAAAAGTATAATAATATTAATTTATCTTGTAAAGCATACTTCCTTTGTTTAAAAAAAAATACTTTCCATTTAGAACATGCATTTTCTTCATTTTCATATACTGTGTCATTATTAGAATCAGATGTATATGTTAAAGCACAATACCAATATATTAATGGACTTGCTGAACATATTAAACGTGTACTGACTTGAATATGTATAAAAAGAATACAAAATACAGTCAAAAATAAACCATGAACAACAAATACTAACATTTCCGAAGAATATTTTTTTGTTTTAATTTCTTTTTTGCTTTCAAAATTTTGAATAAATCCAAGTGTACAAAAATATCTTTTATGTTCTAGAAAGTATTCTTTTATACAAGTAATCATAATATAAAGTATTGGAATTGCTAGAACAAAATTTGGTATCTGCTTTACTTCATAGTAATTTAAAAATCCTACGTTCCAATATTTTTTCTGTATGTAGGCATATGCTACTGGAATTTTCAAATTACACCACTCACTATTATTGGCCCCTGCTATTACCAAATTATTCTTAATGCCATAATTTATGATATGTTCAGAAGTAAACATGTAGTTTGAATTAGGAATACAAAACATAATATAATTATGTATTTGTAATAAAATAAATGGAACTATTGATATAATTATTATATTACATATTACACAAATGCTTTTTAAAGTTGTTATTTCATAGATAAATTTAATTAATGTTTTTAATGACAAATTTGGATGTTTTGTTAAGAAACTGTGAGATAAACTTTTTAATCTAAAATATATAGGAAATCCAATATTAACCATACCATTTGATCTTGTAAGAATAGACAAGCCTATTGGGAAAGATACATATGGATCTAATTTTATAGATTTTAACATGCTATAATATGATAAATAAGCAAATAAGGATTCTGTATAAATAGCAGAAAAGAATATACTTGCTGGATTTATACAATAAAGTATTGTTGCTTTATATGAAATATTTTTGTCTCTTAATACTATCTTACTAAGGTCATAAAATATAATAGCAGATTTAACGAAACTCACAAAATTAACTAGTACAGCTGCAAGTATAAGAGAACTATTAAAATTCAATACAAAAAATAATTTTTGTATAGGAATAGCAATAATACGAATCAATATAGGGTATAATGGATAAAAAGCTAAGGTGTTTTCATACACATAACCATATTTTGCAATATGTATAAAATATTCACCATCCCATCGCGAGAGACCACTAAATAATAATGTAATTATATTATCGCATAACGAAACTTGTTCAGAATTACTTATGGGACCTTTGAATGCATCTGCATCATGGTCAGGACATAAAATATTAAAAATAAATTGAAAAATTAAAACTACTATTCTACTAATTATTGCAAACCATAATATCTTTCTTCGTGGGCTATGCATCATTACTAGTTGTATATAAATATGTTCCTTCTATACTACTTACATTAATTATAATTTCAGTTTCATTACAGTACTTTGTGTTAAAGTTATTAATATATTTTATTCTTTTTAGTTTTCCATTCCATTAAATTGCAGTTATAGTTGCTCATGCACCAGTTCATCTTCTGCCTTTGTTTTTTATTTTATAGAAATGCATAACTAAAACAAATATTTTAAACCACATTACATTAAAACTTTAGTATTTTTTTACTGAATAACATGAAAAAATAAACATCCATAAATAAAAAAACTTTCACATCTTATTCAAAACATAATTACTTCTTTAAGATTAAATTATATATATATATATTAATTTAATTTTATTAAATTAAAATATAAATATTAATAAAAATAAAATATTAATATTTAATAAAATATATTAATTTAATTTTATTAAATAAATTTTATTTATTTAATGATATTAAATTATATATCATCATATATAAACATTTGCTAAACAATTTTTTAAAAAACAAATTTTATTTACAAAACAGAATTAATTTATGTTTTTACACTGCAAACTTTTTTAGCAAAATCTGCAATATGATGATCTTTTGGTGTACATTCATATTCAATAGCTTCTGCATATGGCATAGGCACATCAATACCAGTACAACGAACAGCTGGTGCATCAAGCTCAAAAAATACTGGATTTTCCATTACTGTAGCCACAATTTCAGAACCTACTCCACACCTAGGCCACCCTAGCTCTACAGTCATTAATCTATGAGTTTTTGAAATTGATTTAAAAATTGTATCCCAATCTAGTGGCCTAAGAGAACGTAAATTAATAACTTCTGCTTCTATTCCTTGACCTGCTAAAATTTCAGCTGCTTGCATTGTATAGAGAGTAGCTTGGCCATGTGTTGTTAAAGTAATATGTTTTCCAGGTTTTTCAATTTTAGCTTTACCAATAGGTATTGTAAAATCTTTGTCCATAGCTTGATCTGATACAGAAAATTCAATATTGTAAAGCAGTTCACTTTCTAAAACTACAACTGGATCAGGGTCTCGGACTGCAGACTTTATACATCCTCTATAATCTTCACAAGTCGAAGGTGACATAACTTTTAAGCCAGGTACACTCATATACCATGATGCGAAACACTGAGAATGTTGTGCAGCTAAACCTTTAGCATTACCATTTGGACCACGAAATACAACAGGAACAGAATATATTCCTCCACTCATGTAACAGTTTTTAGCAGCCCCATTTACTACACGATCAATGGCTTGCATAGAGAAATTAAAGGTCATAAATTCACATATTGGCCTTAAACCAGCAAGTGCTGCACCAATAGCTATACCACAAAAACCAGCTTCTGTGATAGGTGTATCAATTAATCTTTTATCTCCATACTTTTTCCAAAGACCTTTTGTTGCTTTATATGCACCATCATATTCTGCAACTTCTTCACCAAGAATAAATACTCTTTCATCACGAGCTAATTCTTCATCAAGAGCTGAGTTTAATGCATCCCTTACAGTCATTTTTTTAATAAATCTATAATTTTGTTGCCAAAATGTATATGATATATTTGATAGTATATTATTTTTTGGTCTAGGTAAAAACAACATTGTAAATGCTAAAAATCATGACATGTTCCAAAATTGAAGATTTAGAAGAATGTAAAAACATATTCCTCTTCTCTTTTGATATAATGCAGTTTATGCATTGAAATTGTATAATAAATTATGTAAGACATCAATTTACAAATATATTAATTTTTTTCATATAGAAACTTTTTAAGTTATTGTATTGTTATAAATAAAAATTATATAAGAACTTTTTACATATAAGTGTTATATGTATACAAATGAATAATTTTTCCATGGCCAGCTTTTCTTTCTCATACAAAAACAAAAAAGCATACAGGACACAGAAATTTTTTAATTGTAATTTAAGTGGTTTACAATTAAAGAAAAATATTTTCTTTTTATCAAGGTTATAATAAAGCTCTTTCAAGAAAGTAACAATTGTAACAATATGAAAAACTTACCTTTGACAGTATTCTAGACAAAAATATAGCTTTGAATAAATATTAACATTTCTTTATATTTGATCAAATAGTTGCAATTTCTGTATTTATTATATTTATATTTTTTTTATAAAAAATTTACTAATATGTACATGTTCTTCAACCTATCAATAAAAAATAGATAAAAATAATTACATTAAAAAATAATATAGATTAGATTAAATTTATACATATCCTTGATACTATTTTTTAATATTACCTCTTATATGTTAAATTCAAAAAATAAAAATTATGTATAACTAATAATTTATTATGAAAGATGGTAAACGACCTTTCTTTACACAAAAGTATATTTATATATATTGATTTTCAGAATTAATTCACTACTTTCACTTTATTAGCTATATCAAAATGAGATAACGCATATATTCAAGTGCAAATCTGGCTTCTCTGGGAAAAATAGCAACCAAGGGTAACAAGTTCATACTTTCGGTAATAACATCCATACATTTGCACGTATTATAACTTAATTTACAATATGAATTTACAACTCCATAAATAATAAAATTCTTGATATTACATGCTTACTATCAATGTTTATTACTATTTTATTACGTACTTTACATTTCAGAAAGGTAATTCTAGGAACGACATCAGAACGTAGATTATCACGTTTGTAAATAAAAGCTTAACAATGATTAAGGTTATGTTTACTCGAAACGCTTTGGAGTTTAATAAATTGTTAAAAGCAAATAATAATATTACAAAATCTTCGAATAATCTTTTATATACAAGTAAGTACTTATACAACAAGCACAGTACGATATAATTCAATAAATGGAATGCTAATTTTATTTTAGAATTTCAGGTATTGTTTGCAAAGGAAAATGAAACAACTGAAAGTCCAAGGATGCGCGAATTTAGAAAAAAGCTAAGGGAACGGACGCCTATTGGTATGTTATTTTAAACATTTAATGCAAAAGTATGATAACATTATGTTTAAATAGTAAATGCTAAATGAGTTACATTCAAATTACATTCTGTTTGCTTATAATTTATTCTATACATTTTTTCTATAACTAATTTATTCTATACATTTTTTCTATAACTAATTTATTCTATACATTTTTTCTATAACTAATTTATTCTATAACTTTTAATAAAAAATTAGTCTGTATTTTAATGAAATAAATATAGTCAACATAATTTAATGTTTAACAGAGAAATTAGAAGAATTAGAAGAAGGGAAACATCCTTATCAAGAAAAAGAACCATTGAAACCATTTCCAAATGATACTAATCCAGAAACAGGTGAAGTAGGAGGACCCCGTGGACCAGAACCAACTCGATATGGAGATTGGGAAAGAAAAGGCAGAGTAACAGATTTCTAGATAAGAAATTCTAGTTTTTGTAGAAAGATATGTATATAGTATTTAATAATATTGTAGATATAAATAAAAAATTGGAATAAAATATTACAATTTAGGAAAGAATTAAAGATTTAGTATACAAATAAAAGTTTATTAAATAATATTAAAATTGAACATTTAATATTTAACAAATTTATTGAAAATTATATACCAGTACATACTGTATTTGTATTATGTTTTGTTAAAACTGTGACAAAAGAATATTGTGAAATTTTATTGTTTTTGCAAACCATTTCAATGATAAATGTAAATATGAATATCTTAAAATTAGAATTATTTTTAAATCGTATTGGTGCTACTAGGATTAACTGTCTGAATAAAATTTTAGAGGAACAGCCTATGTACACATGCAGGCAATTTGTAACGAGTATGAAGTGTAAAAGTTTTAGTTTGTAACACATTTTAATATTTTAACCATGTACATTTTTTGTATTTAGCTACTTTATTAGAAGCTAGTGAATCAAATCCAGGTAATAAAAAAGAAGAATCAATAAGAATGAAACAGTTTCATCAAAAATTAAAGTTGCAACCTATACCAAGTAAAATAAATAGGACTTGTAAATAGTATGTAGATTGTAAGAAGTAAACGTAGTTATTATGAATATATATAATAATAGGAGTACCACCAAGGGAACGATTTGTAGATTTGGTACTAGTAGAAATTAATCCAGTCAATGGAGAAGTAATAACAGATAGCGAAAAAGATCCAACAAAATGGGGAGATTGGCAACACGGCGGACGAGTGAGCGACTTCTAATAAAAAAAATATAGTTAATGCATCATTTTGATTTAATAATATAAACATATATTCAAAATTTAAGAATAAATTATAATTTGCATCTAAATCGTAGAGATATGTAGAGGTTCCATATATCATGTATTGAACTGTCAAATGAAATATTCCCTTCACTGCACTATAAGATAATAATTATGAAATATTTCTCATGTATGAAAAAACTGGTTAACAATAAATTGTAATTAATAAAAATATAACGAATTTCATACAAAATAAAAAAAATAATTTAAAATAATTCAGTTGTTGGTTATGAAGAATTTTCTATACAACGATACTATGAAAGGATTTTCATATTTAATTACATACAGCTTAATATCTATTTTGAAATCATAATATTTTCATTTAATAAAATCATTAAAATAGTAATAATAAATTTTAATAATAGCTATTATTTGCTTGACTTTTTACATACAAATTCCATTTAGAAAAGTGAATAAAAAGTGATTTTGTTGTCCATATTAGATTGTTTTCTATAGTGCATTATTTTATATTTACAGTACAATTTCATATTACAATATGAATACAGAAATTTCCAAGTCACACTTTCATGATGCGCGATACACAAAATACAAAATTTGTTTATGAAAAGTTAAAATTAAAAATAGCGAAATATGTACATAGTGGTGATCCTTACATTATAGTTTCGTCCTACTCCTAACAGATCCATAGATGATATATTTAAAAATAACGTTCATAACATGTTTCAGTGAAAAAATTAAAATTAATCTTTTCCAAACTGAATTATTTGTAATTAATACAAGGCAGATCTTTAAAAATTTCTTAAGTCAATTTCCTAGTATCTTAGCTTATACATCGGAAATCAGTAAACAGTGCTGTAAGAATTGTAAAATGAGAAAAATGATCTAGAAGTATAAATAAACTCATATTCAAATAATAGTTTTCAGTCTTTCATCTAGCATCGACGGACCTGAAAATTGTTTTAAGGTTGCATCGAATATTAAAGATTATAGATCTTAACGAATTATAAGCTATAAAGTTTTATTAATGGCTAACACATCTCTCATCATCATGTTCTTGAGCGTCCATAATGCATTCACCACATTTCCATGGTTGCCCACGCCATTACCTAGCCATTCAACGGGTAATTTTGTTACATCAGGAATTTGTGTATTATCAGGATTAGCGTTCATTTGTTTATCCCAATTTGATATGTATCGATTTTCTACATTTAATGCTTCAATGTACCTATAAAATAAATAAAAATATATATCAGGAAATACGCAAATTGAACTAAAATTATGACAGAAAAATACTAAAAATAATAATCAATTTACCGTAAGTAGGCATCTGAATGTAATACACGACTTGGTCTTGGAGGAACAGCAACGAACATTGGTTCAGGTTGTTTAATGACTGGTATATTGCTTGTTTGTGTCGCGGCTGCTGACGTTTCTGTAGTAAAGTATATTTACGCATAAAAATATGAGAAATATAAATAGTAATTATTTTATATTTGTTGAAGAAAATTACCTGTTTCCATTGGTGGCAATACTGTGGGACCTTTCGATGCCATGTAGTTTCTTTAATACAAATTAAAAAAATACAAATAAGAATGGAACATATCGTATTACGAACTTATAAATATATGTGGATAGTAATATTTAACTTACTTGCTTCTTTCTGTAGGGGGTATAATACGTCCATTTGATTTAAGAATATGAACTTCCTTAACATGCCTTGCAAGTCTTTGTACACTTGGAAATGGAGGTACGGATTTTTTTGTACGACCACAACCACGCCACTGGCATTGAAATTCTACATCTGTTAAAATATAAGTTTTAAACCTTTATTTTTAATAGTATTAAAAACAATATGATACACTTACCACTAGGAGCGTTAATAAAAGATGATTGAACATGTCCATTTTGCTCAGCAATACAATGGTCAATACAATCAGTCATATCTTCAAATTGCCAATCACAATTATCCCAACAACATTCATACACTACATCTTGTAAAGCGTTAGTGCCTACTGAAACAGCGTTTCCTTTAAGTTGTCCGCCATCCTCGTTCATTTTAATTGCTCTCTCTTCCCATGCTTGTTTTTCTCCAGCTGGCAGTTTTCTCCACTGAAATTGAAAAAATACATTTTGTACATCTTTTTCTTCTATTCTAATAACTTGTTTAGAGAACAATTTTTCAAACCTTTGGCATTATCGAATCTAGAAAATGATAAAAGTTACTTTTAATCATAGCTATTTTTCATTTACAATACAGTCTCGCTATATGGTCTGTTGAGCGAGTTCTATTTTGTACGAATTTTCATGCATATTAGTAACACTTAGAAAGAAATGTAGAAACTTAAATTTTATAAATTTTCATATTTAAAGCATAGAAATCTCGAATTTATAAAGTTTCAAAATTTAAAAATGACATTTTTAAATTCAGAAATTTAGAATTGTTTTAACTTAAGGATCTAAAAATGTAGAAATTTTCAAATGTCTGGCTATCAGACTGATAACGGATGTGCTTTGAAAATCAAGCGCCGTAGAGAAAGAGTTCCGTTCATATAGTTACTCCTACAAATTTTCCTGCTTCCACAGTTCCATTTAGGACTAGATAACGAGATCCCACTGTGTATTTAAGTATTTACATAATTAGTATTTGATGAGTGCGTTTATGAAAGTTCCATAGAATGCGTACAGTATTTATATTTAAATAATAACTTTTATCATAGTAATAACATTTGTTGTCTTGATGAGAAAATCATGAATAGTAGCCTCGAAATAAACGGAAGGTATTTGAAAGAAAGATGAAGCATGCAGAATGATATAATCCCTCAATAACATTTCATAAAAGAATTCGGTAACTTTCCTTCATAATATTATACTTGAAACATTTAATCTGCATACTTTCCTTCTTCTATAAATTCTTATAGTAAACTACAAAATCAACAGTAAAAAATAAATACCTCGTTACCAACAATTCTGCTAATCTCCCCAAAGGATGATTCAGGATTGTTTTGTGTAATCTGCGTTCGCATTTTACTCGAATATAAAATATAGCCCGTAACTAATTTCTTACCCGCCGTTTTCTAAACAGAGGAAAACACAAATTATAATGTCACCGTTTTACAGTAACGAATACTGATATTATACCTTCACGGATAAAACATCTAATCGTCATTCTAATGTTAAATAACAATGCTGAAACGGTGCAAAAACAAAAAATATGCTGGCATATTTTTCTAAATAAAAAATAAAATGAAACAAATAAAATGAAATATATAATCAAGTTGTAAAAAATAATAATGTCACGATAAGGCCTACCTTTTTAGTCGACACAGGTGTTTGAGTATTGGAGAGCACCGGTTGAGCTTCTGCAGATCCAACGGACGGTGGACCACCAGCGTCCATGCTGTCCTCCCCAACTCCTACTCCTACTCCCACTCCTAATCCTACTCCCATGCCTAGTACATCGGGTTCCAGCTTCGGTAACAATGGTGATGCTTCCTATACCATTTACGTTATTATCCGTTACCGAATGTAATGTCATGAATATTTTTTGATCAATTTTACATCAATATAATAATTTTGTATAATCTTATCAATTACATAAACTTTTCTTTGTCACAGAAATTATTAGAGATTTATAAATATTGTTTGTAGTATAAGTTAATGGTATTAGCAATATAAAATATTTCAGTATAGCTTTTTTCCATAAGAAGGTGTTTCAGAGTTTCTTTATACTTCTACATTGTCCAAATGAACTTATTTATTGGCCTTTAATGTCTCTCTGGATCATTATTTCGTACTTTTCGATTCAACAGCACATGGCTACCTATCTTTAGGTGGATCGTGCCCAACATAGTTTGCTTTAACTTCGGTTATCTTACGGGTACCGGTAGAGCCTACGTGGCTAAGGCCGTTGACAATATTTCAACTGAATTTTTTGTAAGTGTTCTAAAAACTTGATATTAGTATTTTATGCGTACATTCCATTTAAAGTAAAATGCTTCGTTTTTGCATTATTTGGGTTAGAGTGACATGGAAGCGAGACTCTTTGGTGGTATTCTATGTACATCGTATATGTATGTACATATATATGGATAAACCCAACAGGTGCTCTGAATTGAAATCCACGAAAAACAATGTATAGTTCTATTAAATGCTGTATAGAACAACATACTTCCATGAAAAAATACATATTTAAATAAAAAAGAAAAACAAACAAGTAGAAAGAGAAACAGAAAAGTGAATATGCCGGCATAAGATGAAAAGCATGCTCAGATATGAATTAATGCAAGATTTTTATCACGTGCAAGTCATATTTCAATACTACAAACACCATATGATTATGATTTTATTTCATGATATTTAAAATTCTTATTAATTTACACATGAGCTTGCATATGATTTTAAGAGAACATGCATTTCTGTAACATTGTTAACAGATGAAACTTAACAATAGTTAACGATAGAAATTACCATTTCAAATTGAGCTGAGCTAGGAGTGACAGACTTGACTTGATTTTGCGTCTGAGCCACATCGCCTGGAACCTACAACACACACATCACATGCGAAGCAATTATATTCAGTTAGTTGCATATCAAATGACAGGCTATTTACTGTTATTACATTTTTATGTTGAATGTTAAATAAATTTCTTACTTTAGCAGGATTAATAGGCCTTCGGAAAAAGTAAATTTCGTCTTCCGTCACTGCTGTACCATGATTAAATTTTTTTAAACCTTCTGGACCAAGTTTTTTCATGAGACTTTTACTTTCATCATATAAAGATTCACAAATATATACATCATCTTCTGGAATCTCAGTGGGTCGACCTATGCAAGTATGTGAATTTGAATTCAATATTTTCATAACATGCATATTTATTAATTATGGATTAATACATTTTTATTATTTTGTTCTGAACTTACTACATGTGTAATCTCCGTATTCAAGTACAGCACATTTTCCAACAATGGCTACAATAGGATGAGTACCATCTACTGTAGATAGGAATAGTTCTTGTTTATAAAATAACTTGGTAGGAGTATGTGGTACTTCTGCAGGCATTAATAACCATGGCCCCTTAAAGTAACACTTCCCACTAAAAGAAATAAATAATTATTTAGATTTATGTATACACTACTTACCTCTAATAAAATGTATCACTTACTCCTTTGTCGACCATATAGCATCAATCTGTGCAATTTGTTGCCTGCCTCCATCAGTTGCTACATAAACAAAATCCCCAGTTTTTACAGAACCCGCACATGTATTATACTGCTCATAGTAGGTATTTTCTGTGTCGTCTGGATTATATAATATTACATTCTACAAAATAGTTGTTATGAATTAAAAATTTAGTTACAAAATTGTAAAATTAATTTTAACTGCTTACAGGTCTCTCTTTTTCCATTAATTTCTCCCCTTCTTCTAATTCAGCAATTTCTTCTTTATGCTTTTCTAATCTTTCTTTATATACTGATATCACTCGCTTTGGTTCTAATGGTTTTTCTCGTGGAATTAGTTTTAAATGGTCTGGATCAAAATTCCAGACTTTGATTTTTTTAAAAGCCCTTGCTTTTGTAGAATATCGTGATTCACAAACATATACATCTTTTTCTAAGAAACCTTCTGGTTGCATTCTAAAATAATCTTTAACACTTAAAACACAACACCTTCCAGCAACTTTAGCCAAAGGTACAGCAACATGGGCATCACTTTTAAATAATTCTTTATCAAGAAATTTTCTAGATGCTACGTGATAAGTTTCACTTGGCCTATAAAATAAATTGCCATACAACATTTGATGACCTTCTGTATTAGTCCATAATCGTTCTATAAGAACTACACTATACTCCATGCCGCGTTCGGTAGGTTCTACATATGCAAAATCACCAGCTCTATACACTTCTTGATTAAAACTCATTGAACCACCATTATCACTATTATTTGTTTCTGTATTGGTATTTGTTTCAGAATCCTAAATAAAGTCAAAATAATTAACAAACAACAATCTAACTAATATAAAGCATTGCATAAACATACTTTTGCCTCATTTCCATCACAACTTTCATCTTCATTGGGTGAAGATAATTCCTGTTGTTGCTTCACACGTTTCAATTCTGCAACTTGAGTAGAGAGGTCTAGTAGCGTATAGTTCAATGCAGGTGAATGTAATAAATCTCCACCACGAGTTACTTCATCCCGAGTACGTAAAAAAAATGCTTGAAGCTCTACACTATCCTCAAAAGGTTGTGAGTCCGTACGTGATAACCTTCTAGCTCTTTCTAAGCAAGTAAATACATCTTCTTGGAACCGATCTAATCGTTTATACACCCCACGATCTAGTCTTCTTTTAATTAAATCCAGTGATAAACCTCGTACCCTAATATGGAAAAAAGAAAAATTTATTTCAACACATCTGATAATAAGCAATTATTAAATAATTCTTGATTTAAATAACAAATAACAGACTTCTTTTCATCAATAATATCATGTTCTGGAAGTTCCGCCATAGAATCTGAATAACATCTTCCTTCTTCATCTTGATGGTTATAAAGTGCAGTAAAAATTGTTGCTAATATTTCTTGAATTGCAGCTGACACGTCTGGTACGCTTTCATCATCTTCACTTAATTGTAATTTTGTTTGAAGAACTAATCGTTGTAATATTAATGCATCCTAGAATAACACAGAATTATATATTAAATTTATAAACATCTTGTAGATAAACAAAAACATCCGTGAAAAAAAGGTGATATTCTGAAAGAACTAAGTTAGTTGTTTACTTCTGTTCCATTCTTCCTGCATTTTTTTGATAAACGTTGATCTACTTCTTTATCTCTCATTAAACGAATAAAACAGGATCGAACTTTCGTTGGCTTTTGTAGTAAAACATTATTTTCATTATTACTGTTTCCCTGTTCAAACATTATGAACAGAGCACACACACAAAAATCTTGTAAAGAAAATCACTTGTACAATTATTTACCGAACACTTCTCCATGCACTAAATATATAATTATTTAGATAAAACTACATATCCACTGACAAAAATTAGTTACTTTATCGAATTCTTATGCAGAACTTCATCAAACGACGAAGCAACGAAGGAAGCTTACTTCACGTAACCTCAAAAACTATGATCGTAAACACATCGAGCTTTCCATGTTTTAGCGCGAAATTTCAATTGAACATTTATACAGTAAAACTAAGATTCTACAAATTCGATTTAATTTTAAATATGATTATGATAATAATTACAATGTTTAGTAATATTTAATATCATTAAACAATGTATATTAAATAATTTATCTTTATCTTTTTTTACACTTAGAATTATTAAAATAGATTAAAAGTTATAACTTTTTGTTATGTTCCAAAATACAGTAATTTATTTAAAACTTTATATTACCTTTAAATAAATATTTAAAAATATAATGATATACAAACCTTATATATTTGTGAATCGGGTTCATTATATTTGCAAGCATTGTCAAACATTAATATAAAATCTGATACGAGCTCGTCCAAACTTTCATATCCATTATTTTTTAAGGTTGAAGCAATTTTTTCCATATTTATTGGTTGTTTTATAACTTCATAATAGTCGGGATACTCATTTTTATTTGGTAATTTCATAAAAATTAAAGATAATTGTCTCCCTTTTGCATCATGATAATCCTTTATAGTATCATACATAGTTTTTAATTTTTGTAAATGTAGTGGTACAACTTTTTTAGGTCTCCTATGTAATGGTAAACTATGTAATTATAAACTTTTGTAATTATACCCATGTATTATTTTTGTACTTATACAGAATGTCCCAGATATTCGGAAACTACTGATTCTTCACATCAAAATAAATTGACATGTTCTATACCGTTGTACAATTCATAGTTTTATTTCTATATATGTGTGTTCTGGTTTTACAACTTTTGGGACATCCTGTATATTTAAATATATTACGTACCCAACATTTCTAGTAGGCGTAGATGCACTGGATTTAGTAGGTTTTGGTGTCTCTGGCAAAGGACCTAACTCTTTTACTTTATCCATTAAGACCTTTTCTAAAGTATTTGCATCTTCATATATTAAAGAACCTTCTTCATTATATTGACGACAGTTATTAAACATTAACTGATAAGAAAAATATGATAGAAAATACAATAAAAAATATTTAGCTAAGTAGATGAAACATATATTTTAATACAACACATATGAAATATACCTTAAAATCTTGTATCAATTCGTTTTCACTTTGATATTTTTCTGCTTTAATGTTAGCTTCAATTGCTAACATATCAATAGGTTCTGCTATTACTTGGTAATAATCAGGATATAACTTTTTAGAAGGTTTTTCCATGAACATCAACATTGGTTGTCGACCATCTTCACACTGTAATATAATAAATAACTCTATATTGATAAGTTTCAGTTTTAATATCTCAAGTTGGAATTACTTACAACGTATTCCATGACACATTTAACTAGGGCATATAATCTCCTCTTCAGCGGAATATTGTCTTTATATTTTCCACGTGTAAGTAAATTTGAAGCACGTTTAATAAGTTTAGGTTGTTGAGAATTATTTTCAAATTCGCTATCTGAATCTGAATCCTGAAATATAATTTAGAGTAATTGAAATATGTTCAAAAATATTCATGTGCTAAAATAATTAGTTTACATAATATTTTAGCACACTAAATAATATATTATACCTTGACAAAGTTGTATTTACCTGATCAAATTCTAATAATTCTTGCACTTTTTCTTGCATAATTTTCTGCAGCTTTACAGCACACTTTAACATAAAACAATAAAACTAAGTAATATGAACTACGAACATAAATTTGTTTAAATCAATTAACGTTTATTACCTTGTATAATCTAGATGTATGAATGTTATACTTCTTTGCATTTTCAAACATAATATTCATATCTCCAGCCACTTCACTAACAGTACCATATTCACCTTTCTAAAATAATTAGAAATTAAATAAACATAACTTAGAGAAGACAGAATTATTTTATTTTCACTACCTTTATCTTTGTACGAATTTGTAATAAAGAAATAGGATTCTTAATCATTTTGTAATAGTCAGGATATAACCTCTTTGATGGTAGTTTCCAGAAATATTCACTCATTCTAACTCCTATGTAAATCACAAAAATGTAATTAATATTGTTACTAAAACACATTATTAATAAAAGCATTATATAAATCATTTAAGTACCCTGATTGTTAGGTGCTGTTCTTATAGTTTGAAACAGTTGCCATTGTGGATTGTCAGCTTCTTCAGTTTCTGCGGGTTCTTCTTCTTCATCATCACTTTCATCATCTTCATCTGGCAATGACGCAGTTTGAGCTATTAAGGATTGTGCCATTGTGCGACTTCCTCTTTTACTTCTCGTTGATGGGGCAGTTGTTGCAATTTTTGGAATACAGCTACTTAATCCAGTATCTTGTTTTTTTGTTGCAGCAGTAATAATCTTTTTTAAAAGTTTAGCATCTTTATAAATTTGAGAGCCAGGTTCATTAAACTGACATGCATTACGACACATTAACATTAAATCTTTTTCCATATCTGTAATAGTACTATAAGCTGCTTCTTGAATTTTCCTAGCAACTGTTTTCAGATCTACTGGTGTCTCGATTACGTCGTAATATTCTGGATACAACTAAAAATGCAACATTGTTTACATATAACATCAGTTTGAAAAAATACTATTAATACTTCATTCATAAGTAATCACTTTTTTAGATGGTTTCAGTTGAAACATTGTATGCAATGGCCTATTATTATCAGCTGGATCTGTTGCTGTCATAACTGCTGCAAATAAATCTTCAAACTGTTGTATTGTCTCTTCATCAGGATTAGTTGAACTTTCAGATGTATCTTCTGTGTCTTCTTGTTTTAATGTAGCTTTTCGAGCCTACAAAATTAATATTATTCAAGTTACTTGCTAGTTAAAGTACATGTATAATAGCTAATATATTTTACGTTGCTCCTTACCAATCGTGCTACTTTTAGAATAAGTTTTCCTTTGGGTTCTGGATCTTCATATTCTTCCATAATACGGTTTTTTGTATTTACACATAATTCCCAAAGTTCAGTAGCATCTTTATATTCAGGAGATGTACGCTGTGCATAAAAAGTTATTGAGACTAAAATATTAATTTAATCTAATATACATATATGTTAATTTAATTCAACATCTATTACCATATAAAAAGCTTTTGCATTATTAACCATAAGTTGAATATCAGCAGCTAAATCATCCATATCCCTATACTCATCTGTTTTTAATTTTTGTTGAACTTTTAATAGGTCTATAGGATTTGTTACAACTTCATAATATCCTGGTTCTTGTCTACGTTTAGGCACACGTATAAATGCATCACATAACAATGTCCCATCTTCTTTCTTTTGATTTCTTAATACGTCATATAATTGTTGACATAAGTCACTCTAAATATTTTAAATTAAATAAATATCAAGGTTTAATATTCAATTAATGATAAAGACCTTTAACACTTAAGCATCTACAACAAAACAACTTACAGGGTCTAATTTTTTTCGCCTTTTAGTGGGTTCACGTGGTACTTCATCGCCATCATCTTCTGTTCCTCGACTTGCAACTGAAGATGTTCTACGGCGCTTGTTCATTTTAAGTAATCTTGAAAAAGTATGAAAAATAAATATATGTGTAAATATGAAAACAGTAGTGTTTCAAATTAATATACAGCTACTGTATTACAATTCCTTATTTCAGTCATAATATTATAAAGGATATATACAGGAAAGAGTAACTGCATGTTATGCCTAGCTAATACAATATAATTACATCACTGTAATGCAGATGACTAAGTTGCAATTGTAAATCCTATGGAGAGGAATTTTATATACAATATGTCAATTTACTAAATATGTTATTTCACAAAGAGATTCCTTGGCGTACGCATTCGGTATGAAAATAACTGAGATACACAACTGCAGCTAAGAAAATTTCGCCGCCATGATATGTCGCCACTGTGCTTCAAAATGCAGAAGCATACAGTATTTCAATTTTTATGTATACTTAATACTGCAAATGAACTTATTTTATTTATAATAGAGCACAAAAATTGTAGCACAATCATATCTGAATAACTGATGGAATAATTAAAGGATATCATCAGTTTACAATAAATGCTTGCTTAACTAAAATTTGCCGCCATATCAAAACCCCACTGAATCTTTGAACATAACTCGTCTATAAATATTATCATTTACTTTTTAAGGCATTGGTGCTATCGTTCATTTGAAATCGTCACCTACCGTTAAAATATGTATAAAAGGTTCTTTATTAATATACAACATGTAAAATAAAAACGTTACAAATGTATTACACTTTTCATATGCAACACACGATGACACACGACTTGGCTAACGCCATGCCGTAAGCAACCGCGGGTTTATACCCGCACGAACTACGTATACGATCCTATAGCCAGAATTAGAGACCATTTCATGTGACTTTTCGTATATAAATTCACCTGGTCGATAAAGTAGATATATTTTAACGTTTTATACACATTTTTAACCAGATTCCATGTATTATTAATAACTGTCATAACAAAATTTGCATTACAGAAAACTGTATCATAAATAGTGGTTATAAAAAGCATCTAGCTATCTATTATATTTTTAGTAAAATAAATATATTTCTTAGAGAAAACGATGAAACACTTAATAAATTAAAATTTTTTTTAATTTTTTAACTGCAAATATTAAACGGACATCACAGTCATTTAAACACCGATCGTTAGATACAAATTATATATCGATAGTTTATAATTCGATATCTGTATATACATAGTTCTTAGCGTAGTAGAACGTACTTTTTTCGCGCATCTTGGCTAAGTTCAAAGGGCTTTTCACCATCAATATGATGACAATTTATTGTCTGCTTCTCATTTTCAATTCATATACATGGTAAGCAAAAATACATAAATAACAGAAAGAAATTGACTTAAAAGAGTATACTAAATAAAAGATCACTGGATATACTAATCTTGTAGCCAGAAATGTCCTTAGGACGCATGCGCGTTACCGACCAATCAGAGCCGACATGTGCAGAATGAATCAAAAGTTGTCTTTTAGGAAGTACATTCTCTCATGACAGAACCTATATACAGAACATATAACAAATATGTACAGTGTACGCCATAAGCATACCGACCCATGATCTAATCTTATATAGTAGCCATTTTACCTTTCCTTACGTCGGGGTGTACGAAAGAAGTAAGTTGCTACGTTGTTAGATAGTTTGTCAGTAATTATATGTGTTAATTATTAATAACATTACTTTGTCATGTAACAACGTATTATCTTTAATCAACTGAAATATATTTCATGTTAATTTTTAAGTCATTTCCGTGAAACTGGGTATTAGGTAACAGCGAAGTAAGAGAATCAGTATGTAATGTAAAAGAATTATATCCTTTTATGAGTTTAATACGTTTTAAATTATAATTATGTGTGTTTTTTATATTTTTATTTATAATTCTATATTACCGCAAATTGGACAGATATGTAAAAATATTTTAATATTTTATCCAATAATATTTCGTGTGTCGAAAGATTATATATTTTATATTGAAAAATTTTAAACCACGGCTCACTTTTTTATGATAAATATCAAATAATAAAAGTGATATCTTATTTATAACACATCAGATATTGTCATTTTATCATATCAGTTTATGACAGCGAAAACTTGGGACTAATTGTATATATATTTTAAGCAATTTTATGAAATTTTATATATTTATTTTTGTATATAATATGTATATTTATAAAAATTAAATAACATAATTTCATATATAATTAAATAATTTTTTATTTCAGTACACAATGGCTAACAAATTAATTCTTTCACGTTTACAAAATGTGCCATTTATGTGTATTCGTGGAATGGCCATGCAAGGTGATGTATTCCCAGACAAAATTGGTAATCGAGATGTAGTAGGTCATGGATATAATGGAGAAGCTAGCTACTTAGATCGAGCTGATTTTCCTATGCCTGCTGTCCGTTTCAAGCCAAATACTCCAGATATCATGGTAAAATAATTTGTATGATTATAAATCTTCAAGCCTAATTAATAAAATGTAATTTTCAAATATTAATTTTTAATAAATTAATCTTCACATAGGCATTGCGAGAAAAAGAAAAGGGAGATTGGAAAAAGTTATCAATAGAAGAGAAAAAGGCTTTATATCGTGCTAGCTATCGCCAAACATTCAGTGAATTCCAAGCTCCAACAGGCGACTGGAAAGGAAATATAGCAGTGGCATTAATGGGAGTAACATTGAGCCTTTGGTTATTCTACTTCTTTAAAGCGTTTGGTAAGATATATCATATATATCGTAATATAGTTATAACATATATTTAAAAAATATATTAAATTATGATTTATAGTTTATAATTAATAATTTGAATAAATTAAAAATAACTTATTTAAGTCAATAATTAAATAAAATAATTAACTATTGACTGATAATTGGTTAACTATACCATATAATCAAGTTAAAAATAAAATGTCAATCATAATGTTTGCATATTTTTGTTAATAAATATGTTATTGTATGCATGTAATATGCATTATGATTGTATATAAAATTAGCATAAGTTGTTAAATATTCATTTAATTAAATGGATAATTTAATTAAATTCTGCAGTATACCCACCAATGCCAGAATCATTTAGTGAAGAAAGCAGACTTGCACAACTGAAGCGTATGCAAATACTTGAGATGAATCCTATTACTGGAATTAGTGCTAAAAAATAAAATAATTTATATGTAAAAATATAGTATAAAATACAATTTGTTGTACAGTAACAGTTAATAAAAATGTTCTGTATACGCTTAGGACAACAAAATTTTAATAAATTATTCCTACTAAAATAAACATACTTTAAAGCACAACTTCCTATAAATGATTCAGAAATACATATGCATTATACTTATCGTGAACGTTTGAAAAAGTTGTTGGTTTAGATAGTTTGCACTAAATATAAGGCATTTTATTAATTTTTATTTATTTTTAGTTTCTTTAAATTTTTTTGTGTCTAAAATTCATTTATTAACTTATTATATTATTACACATATTAATATGCATTTATGAATGTAAATGTATGTAATTTTATTAGAAAATATAGATTTTGTTAAATATCTCAAATTTATTATATTTTTTCGTTTCAATAATTAATTTACTAAAAACTAGGTATATTTTCTATTTTAAAAATGTTCCGAATTTTAATATATTTCAATAATGTTTATATTTATTATTTCAAAAAATAAGGTCAGAGAAAATAATATATAGGTACTTAATATTAGAAAAAAAAAACAATTAAAATGGCAGAAAGAAAGCTGTTATTACTGTTTATTAAAGTTTTAATACTTACACATTTTTTAATCATTTCTGAAGATAGACAAACATAAATCATAGGTTATTAATAATACAATTTTATGAAAATTTGATCCCCGATTAAAAAATCTGCAATAGTTTTCATAGACTAGTTAGCTGTAATAACAACAACAATAGTAATAATAATTACATAGCTTCAAGAATTTAAGATTCATGTTTTTACTGTTCACATACGTACACACATCATACATACATATATACATACGTATATGTATGTTTAACAAGCAATTGACATTCTAATTACAAATCAAATCACAGCTTATAATGAGAATTTTGAGGCTTTCACGGCTCGGTTTTGTCACAGTTAATATTGTTTGAGGCTTTCGGGTATAACCTTTAAACATTATTAACTGTCAGAGCTTATAAATATTATCGATGAACAACGTTTCATTGAATAGTATATAGAACACTGCACATCTGTTATAAAGTTTGAAGGAAAGTGAATACTATCTGTTTTTTGCTTTTTTTTCATTCGAATTTAATAGGAGACACCGTTTGAACTATATTACAACTTGTATTAACACAAAATGCAATCCAGAAAAAGATTCTTAATCGGTAAACGCTTGCTATAATAAACGCAGTCGTCTCTTTTTT
Source organism: Megachile leachella (assembly GCA_963576845.1). Taxonomy (NCBI): domain Eukaryota; kingdom Metazoa; phylum Arthropoda; class Insecta; order Hymenoptera; family Megachilidae; genus Megachile; species Megachile leachella. The sequence continues at coordinate 9,580,588 of OY756251.1, forward strand.
TTCAATTTCAGAAATAAAATTTTACACTGAAAAACGGAATGTAATTTTTAATAATAAATTAAATATAAGATAATTTCACAAATATAATATTTAGAGTCTTCAATAATATAAAGGCCTTTCGCGTATTGTCATATACAAAATTTTTGAAATGTTGCTCAGTTTACTAAATATTTAATACAGAATATGTTTAAATGCAATATCTGATTCGTGCATTGAATCCATGTGACGTTCTATCATGATGCATATGCTTACTATTATTTTTTGTAATATAAAAATAATTGTATTATTGTTCGGGGGAGACTAAAAATTACAAACTAGTGTTACGAAATCAGCAATTCTGTATAAAAAGTAAAGTATTACGCACAATTACAACTTGAAAGAACACGGTGTAAAAATTTAAAATGTATTATTTTTTTCATCAATGAGTTAGTATTTTCAAAAATATTTTTATTCAAAATTTCTTGATCATCAGCACACGAACTTATAGCTTTATTAAAATCCGAAAAATATACCAAAACATTTTCACAACAGTACTGGACTTACATATTACAGAAAAAATAGATAATTCTCACATAGTCATGGACACATCCATGATTTCAAATGATAAAATTATAATATTATTTTAGGTACGTACAAAATAAAAAAAAATTTAGTAGGTAACTCTTAAACTTATTTTTTCTATGTTCGATAATGTATATTACAATATTTACAATAGGTAAGTTCCAATATCACCAATTTGTCTGCCACCCCTTTTGTTATAAGAATATAATTCCATATAGAAAACTAAGTCTTTATCATCATTGTTAGAGCTTGTTTTATAGCTTCGTGAAATCTTTAAGAAAACTGTACTGTAAATAATCTTTTGTATATATCATCCATATTATATAAATGTATTACAATGAGTTTATCGTGATTATGAACACAATTGCTATTTAAAAATTGCAATAAGCTTGTAACCTCGTAAATAATAATTAGTAAAATATTACATATTTTCTCAGTGTTACTTGTAATATGTGCAGGAATACGAAAAAAAGTAAAACTATAAATCAATATGTTACAGTCCTGTACGTCTTTGGTATTTAAATTATCGTACAGAATAAAATGTTTTTGATGAAATGAAGAACTTAATTACACTGGGGGCCACTTTCTTGTTCATATAAGAAATAAGAGACACAGAGTTTATCAACTCCACATCATTATAGACACTGAGCCCCTCTGTACACTAAAATGGAAAGGATAATTTAGTTGTATGATGAAAGTTAATCAATGTCTTTTCACCACACGATTATGATATTGAGCTCTCTACTTAAGTGACAAACAAAGTCCAGTGTTATTTTGCACGTTTCATCACCGTACACAATCTCCTGTACCACGAGGTGTAATACACTGTTTTTTTCGTTTGACGGTTTGTGACCTTGAACTTGGACTGTGGCTATTATTATTACTTCCATTACTATGAAGAGAATGTTTTGCCTTACTTTGTCCACTTATGTTATTGTTTATTCCACGATGATGATAATTTCCTCTGGAATTGTGGTGGTGGTTGCCTATAATAAATAAAGAATATACTTCTTAAATACGTTGAAAAAAGCAAAGTCCATATTACTGTATATAGTTTTATTAAAAGTAAAAGGGAGATATGGGGCATTCATAAAAACATAGGATATTCATACCATGAGCAGTTCCTTTGAATGGTTTTTTCCATTGTGAATGATGATGAGTATGTTGATTATTATATACATGTCTTTCTTTATTCCTATCTTCTCCTTTTCCACCGGTATTAGGAGAATTTCCACGACTACATTCGGAATCCTAATAATAGTAAAATTATATGTTAAATATAGATAAAAATATTGTTAATACATAATCATTCTTTTCATATTTAAAAAAATTATATTTCTATACCGTATCACTAGCTGGAGCAGACAGCGTTGATGCATCTGATCCAGTTGAACTTGATAATGAATCTACCTCACTCAAGGATAGCGGGAATGTTTCTTTGATCCATTTACGGTATTCTATTACTTCATCTGTCACGCGAATTATTCTTCCTAATATACTGTACACCATACAATTTTAGTTTGATCAAGTCATAACACATATCAACAAAGTTCAGATGTATAAATAATCTTACCTTACTTTATTTGCATCGTTAACTAAAATATTTAAAGGACTAACAGCCTGTGATAAAACATAATAAGCCCAATCAAACGCATCTTTTACATACAAAGCACCATAACTACTACGACCAATATCATTTCCAGGTGTAAGTGGATCTTCTATACACAATAAAGAGGGTCGATGACCATCTATCATATCTCGTTGAACCTACGAATCATGTAAAACACACAATTCAGATTAATACATAAATCAGTATATTTTTATGTGAACATATTATAATGATAAATTTTTGTTTAACTATTTACACATGAAAAATATTCGTATGCTCACTAATTTATGCTTATTTTTTAAATTCAAATATTTATTTTTACTTACTACTTTTTTCTTATTCTAAAGATGATTATATATTTTGATTAATTAAATTGTAATTAATCCAGGTATTTAATTAAATTTTTTACTTAAATAATGCAATAATATGCAAAAGATAATATGTATCTTACATTATATGTAATAATACATATTACGTTAGAAATATGTAGACTTGTTTTATAAAAGCTCAGATCATTGTTCTTTTTTTTCAAATTTATAAAATAATAAAATTCCTTTGATGACATTCAAATGATTAAATGAATTAGCATATGGTATTTTATCAAATGTACAATTTCTTTACCTCTTCTTTTGATATGTAAGTACCACCATCTTTTACTCGAATTCCTGTTTTAACATAATTAAATTTCCTACCGTATAGTTCCAAAAATTCTATTAATAGCACCCCAAGATTAGCATTTGAGCAATAAGCATTTTGCCTGGGATGTAACTGAAATAATAATTAGACTAAATGATAAAAAGATTAGTTGTGTATTTGTAATGATATGAGTTATCTCTCATAAATAACAATACTGATAATTTCATAGAGCACAATCTGTTAATACTACACTGTTTGTAAGTATGAAATGTTTAAGATATGTTATTAATGCCTTACCTGTAAAAAACTGATAGTCATAAGTATTAAACTGTATGAGGAAATTCCACCAGTAAACACTTCATTCAGGTCTCTTTGTAACAAGAATTGCTTTAATACCATAACTAATTTTTCCAATACTGGATATCGTTTTTTAAAAGAATTGATCAATTCTGCAGATTTAACACCATTACTCATATTAAAACTGATATCTACTTTAATCTCAGTTTCTTTATCAGTTAACTTGACAATTGGAACACTAGCTTTATCTAGAACTTTAATAGAGGAAGGTTCAGCAATATTCTGATCCAATAAAGCACGTTCCAAAGTGCGTAATGGAAGATTTGTCCACATTCCTATTACTACTAAATCTATATCACTGCAAAAAGAAATAATCTTAAGCATCAAAAAAGTTTTGTAATTAGCATAAAGTATTAACTGCATTAATATTATTGTTTCACAAGATTAGTTAGGATTACTCCAATATAATGAAATATTTTGAATTAAATATATTTTCATAAATTTATTATTATGTATAAAAAAATTCATTTACGAATACAGAAAATAGTAAAACTGATTTAATATATATATATATTTCAGCATAAACACATAACTAAATACAATCTGTTTTAAATATGTACATTGATACGTACCTTGTAGGTAAATATAAACCAGTGCGAAAGCTGCCAAATACTTCAACCTTAGAATCTGGCCAGAGATCATATATTACTTGTTCTATCCTTTTGACAACACGTATTCGTAAGCTATGCTCCTCATTAGAGGGACACATATAAGCAAAAAAATCTTCAATTTCTTCGTGTAATCTAAATTTAATAAATAATATATTATTAAAAATATGTAAATGTATATATTATGTATTATCAAAAAGTACATTTATTTTAATTGTTTCATATACATAAATCATTTATTATTACTATTAACTCTTAGAGAAATTATATTTCATTATAAAAAATAAGTTCTTAAAAAGCATTGAACTAAAATATTCATGGTAATACACAATTAAATTTATAAAAATAATAATCAAGAAAAATATTTATTCTGTGTTACATTATAACTTCAGTTTTATAATAAATTTTATAATACAATGAATATTATACCTATTTAATGAATCTTAATATACTTATTATCTAATTTTTTAAACATAGAAAGTTGTTTATAAACTAAAGTGCAAACGTATTTAGTTTTAGTAATATTCTGATCAGCTTTCTGGTCCTGTCCAGCCTTTTATTATAAATTACTACACAGATACTGCAGTATAACATAATATAAAAATTAATATCAGCATTATTTATAACAAAAGCCTAAAGAGGATTTTAAAGCATTACCAAAATTAAACACATTTATAATTTAGTTCATAAACTATTTTATATATTTAAAAAATAAATTAATAAGTGTATTGAAATTCAACAATCTTAGTACAAACAATAAGTAATGTTTATTTATAATCATGCAATTCCATAAAAAAAGAAAAGAATTAGAAAAATATTTACTCTTCAATAAGTTATATGTATTTTATTGTAAAAATAATTAATTTATAAGAAACTCATATTTTTTTAATTTTTAAATATATTGGATTCATGTATCATTTGTACTAATAAAATTTAAAAATAATGTAACTTAAAAAGTAAGAATAAATTGTTTAAATATGCAAAATATTATACCAAATAAAACTTTCTAAATATTTTGAAACAAAATGTTTTATCTTTTGATTTGAAAACAAATAATTAATTTGTAGATAATAAATTTGTTCGATAGATATTATACTAATGATTATAAGCAAAATAAAACATAATATATAAATATCTAAATTTGTAAAAAATAAAAAATTTGTGTATAGTTTGTAATAAATAATATTTCTTAATTGTAAAATCATTACCTGGATTAGTCATTTCATGATTATTAATAATTATATAGGATAAAGCGATGTACGGTTGTACTATTACCGCAACGTTACATTTCATTACTGAACAACAGGAAATATAAAGCCAAACATAAATAATCATGTTATATAAACATCCACGTGTGTTTACAAAACCTTTATATTAAAATTGTAACGATATAATTCGCAAAAATGGTTAGAAAAATCTAATTATTTAAAAATATTGTACTTAACAAATTGAAATCGTTGATAAAAAAAAAAGAAAAAAAAAGATACATTCTTTACAACATTTCTAATTATAAAGGGACCTTGTTATACCCTATTTGTAAACGAGCGTGCAAGCTACATAACCTTAATCATGCCCATATGGATAAACCATGTAAAGCTCAATAACGTAATTTTTCTAATACAAATAACAAAACAACATTTGATAAAAATACTTACCCAATAACCCCTTTTGAATAATGTTTATTGGGTACCCTCCACGGACAACCGCCGTATTCGCCGACTAAGGCATAGTAATTATAGTTCATGCCGTAAGTACTAGCACGATTATCACCTTTCCTACGTGACGGATTATAATAGCTATTACAAGTATTATGTTGCATACGGTCTGCTGTACGAGAATTAAGAGAATCCAAAGATAAGAAGTCCTGTTGAAGTTTCACACCCATAACATTTGAAGACGAGTCGTTTTTCAGCGTTAAGATATCCAGGCCTTTCTCAGCTTCCCAAATGTGTAACCACAAATCCTTAGCGGGGCCGAACTGCTCCGGTTGATACCAACCGATAGTCGGATCCATTAAATAGTTCTCGATTCTGTATCTTACGATTAATGGTCCTTGCGCACTACACTACAATTCCAATCTTAATTCAACTTTAATTGAAAAATTGTCTGATTTATTGTAACCTGCGAACACTATGAAATTCATACATACAACCAATGAATATCAGCATTTTAGAAAACCTCATACACTGTTAAAGCCTTACTTGAACATAGAATAATACGGCTACCCGAAAAGTTTCTTCCTGCAGATGGCATTTTCATTTCACTTCCTTCCATGAGAAAGTAATCTTACTAGATGGCGGATTTTCCTTTCTTCTGAGCATTTTAATTCTGTTTTTAAATTATATTCAATAATATAAATCATTTAGATCACATAGTGGTTCATTATTTAAGATACTAATATATAATATTAACTTGTTAATAGAAAATGTAGTGCATCTTATATCCATTTTTGAAAAGAATTATACTTCATTCTGCAACTTGGTATCCTAGGGAGATTCTTGATCACGACTGTGATACTCCTCTATAGTTTGCTTCTGCTGTATGGTTATATACACAATGGGAGCAAATAAATGGGCAATCAGGACCAGCAGTGCTGCGATAAATGTGCAAAATAAAAGGAATATTATACTTTACTTTTTAATGTATTCATTAAATATATGACGATAGAAAAGGAAGTCTAATGTATAAAACACACTAAGTTCAACAAGAATTAGAAATTGTAAAACTTTATGCTCGCTGAGTATACGCTTGCGTCACAATCGTTGAATGAGCGCATGTGCATTATCATAGATTATAAAGTGCAGAGAACACAACAAGTTATTTAAATTAATCCATAAGGTCCCGTTTACATTGGTCGAGGAATTAGACGAATAGCTCAAGTGTCAAAAGATAGCTTTTTGGTCTTCTTATTTCAGGTCTACATATAAACTGTAGAATTATACAAAATAAAAAATCACTGAACATATATTTACTAAGAATCATTTTATAATCAAGAGTAAGCAAGAATCTTTTTCTTATTTTTGTTCACCATGTACATGAAAAGCATACGATAGTAGAAGAACATTGAATGGGAATGTCTCTACTGAAGTTAGCCAAGATGCGCAAGTATGATTTCTTGTTGAACAGATACATATATATTTATATGTATAGCTCATCTTGTTTCCGCGCGAAAAGTATATATACGATTATATACGATTTAGAATCAGTTGAGTTAGTTATTATAAATATAAGTTATGGATAAGAGAAAGTTAAAATTCAAAGGTAGCTTGCACAAAAACTTAATAGGAAGCCAAGTATCGTCAGAAAGTAACGTTTCTAATGCTAAATCATTAACTCAAAAACCTGCAAAAACTAAAAGTTTATTATTAGCTGAAAAAACATTGTCAACTCAAAGTAAGTTAACAAGTGTATTTACACTTTGAAATCAAAATAAATTATTAAGTAAAATATATATTTACAGGTGAAAGCAAGTCATCGGATGAAGATTTATTCTCAAACAAAGATACAGCATCTACAAATACAAAAAAGACTGAACTATCAAAAGAAAATACAGTATCACGAAAACGCAAGTCGTTTAGTTTCAGTGCATTAAATTGTGAAAGTGATGATGATTTAGGTCATCCTTTGGCAGAATCTACAGTATTAAAGAAAAGACGTAATGATACTAATGTTACACAAAATGAACATGAAAATATAGGTTGTAAAGATAATTCAAAGAATTTATTAGCTACAGTAGAGAATATTAATAAAAATTCTGTTACAAAATGTGAATTTATTGCATTTTTAACTGAATCAGGTATTAAATTAAATTCAGTTGCTCCACATTTGCTTTGTAAGTATTTGTAAATTATATTAATGTTATTGATACCTAATATTTACATAAAACTTGTATCTGGAAATATATTTAATTAATAACAATTTTTATTAAATTCTCATAGATAAAAATATTGTAACAGTTCAAAAAAAAATGAAAAAATTATTGAATTCAAAAAAATATGAAAAAAAGAAGTTAATTACACTAATGGAAAAATATTTTGAAAATGAACAAAATCTTGAAAATGCACTAGCTGACATGGAACTATTTGTTAATGATGAAGTATCAAATGTTTTGCATGGTTCATCTCTTATAAAAATCTTATTACAAATTCCAGAATTGCATCCAGAAATATACAGTAGTCTATTATCTAAACTTAACGAATCTGTGCTCATAGCGTATGTTTCACAGTTATGTTACTTCATAATATAAAATAATCTTTATAATCTTGTACTATTTGTCTTACATACATTTAACATAATTTTTCAGTGATTCCATTGAATCAGTACCTTGGACTCTTTCACTGTTGCAACAATTTCGATTTTTGGATGTTGTAACTAATTCTGATGCCTTAACCAGTAGCTTAGAACAACTTCTAGAATCATGTCCTATATGGTTTCAAAGTGAATTACTGTTGTTTTTGCCTGATATCATAACTGATAAACAACATCAAACTATTGCTGATATTTTGAATAAAGTTTTAGAAGAGAATTCTGAATTAATAAATTTAATATTAAATTGTATGAGTAATTTAAATCTTGGGAAAGAATATTTAATTGAATACAAGGAAAAAATTCTCAATTTATTAAAAACAAATGTAAATTTGAACGCAATATCAGCTATTGTAAGGTATATTTTATTGTTGAAAGTATTGTATAAATATGAGTATTTCTAATTTATTGATTTATATTCGTTTTTTTGTAGCTTTGTGTTAGAAGATTGTGCAGACACAGAAGTTTTTGGAAAAACGTTAAAAATATTACGGAATATCGATATGCAACCTCTTGTTGGAGAAAAAGTTGAAGAGTGTTATCAAAATCAACTAAATATAGTTAATATTCTAAAGATGAGTATGTTAACATCAAAAAATATAGTAAATGCAACTATAACAGTTATAAAAGATATTACTAAAGATCCAAAACCATTAGACATTATTCTTTTACTACTTATATTTTCAACGACAGAGACAAAGAAAAGAATTATTGAAACTATGTTTAAACAGTTTATACGCTCTGGATTTTATAGAACGAGTTTATTAACTTCATTATACAATGATTATAAACAGGTATGAAATAATGTAAACTCTAAACATACTGTAACATATTAAATCATCTTTTATTTAATTTAATGAAAGTATTTTGATTTAGGTCGTGCAAGAATTACAGTCACCTGCATTGCAAATATCAAGTAATTTATTAAAAACAGATGAACGTGTATATATTGACTTTGCTATTGACTGGTTACGTTTACAATTTATGTGTCATAAAGAAAATGTATTTAAGCAACGTGAGATTCTCGAAAAAATTATATTTCTTATGGGTGATAATGATCAAACAATTAAAAATGCTCTAGCAGTCCTTTGTAAAATGGTAACAAAAGAAGAAGAAAGACAATGCTTAACACTGCATTGTAATCATCTTCGTATTCTACTTGAAAAAATGGATAATTTAGCCTTAGAAGAAGTAGGCACATTAAATGATTTATTGCAGTATTTGTGTTCAAATTCCAGTTCTACTGCTGATTCTTTACGTGATGACTTATTCATATTACTTCAAAAGCAGTTATCTAACTTTAAACCATTGTATGTATTAATTAAGCATTTTTTAGAAATAATTATAAGTATTAAATGTATTTTTTTTTCAAGTAAAACTACTTACTTTTTCTTTTCTTTTTTGATATTTCAGAATAAAATGTAAAGGTGTTTTAGCATCGGTTATGGCAATAAAACACTTGATGCTGAAAGCAGAAACATCTGATGCAGCTTATAATTTATTTAGTATGCATTGTGGAGCATTTATGAAATATATATTAAAGTTATTAACAAAGTTTTACTATTTTAAATATATTACAAAACAAGGTCTTTTTTTGTTTTATAGAAACAGTATTAAAAAATGTAAAGACTTGTCCAAGATCGAATGCTCTATTTTATGATCAATTAACGTGTATTATTTTCGAAACTGAAAATGTTGATATACAATTTATAAAAAGCCTTACAAATTATGTTGAAGAAGAATTTATTAATGTAAATATGATTGATAAAACAAATTACAGGTATGTGATTTAAATATATATATTTTATTTTAATTCAAGATTTTTATTGTACCTTTTTATGCTATGTTTAGAGGGGAATTGATACCTAAATTTGGCTTGAACAATGTAGAAGACGAACCACAAAATTGTGTTTTAACTTTTGAAGACAAAAAGTATGGCGCAATTGTGCCAATTTCTTTTAAACTTCTCAGGACTTGCTGTATAAGACTGAGTGACAATGGAGATTTAGAAGCCATAGATTCTCTTTTAGGATGTGCAATATTAATGCCAGAACATTTTGATATTGCAGAAAACCATATAATGGATTTAGTAATATGCTGTATTAACTGGTAAGTTAAAAATCGAACGAATAAATTAAAATGCAACAATGATTAAAATAGGAAAAGTAATAAAATCTAACTTCTAGGTTTCGAGAAATAATTAATGGTTTTGTTACACAAAAAGATCCTTTACTACAAAAACAAGTGTTACAAAGATTAAATAATCTTATTGATTTACAAAATGAATTAAGAATGATGTTTACTTTATGTGATACAAGGTATCAGCCACCTCCAAGTTATTTTCACTATTTTCCAACACCACAGTTTGTAAGAATTGAGAAAAAGATAGGCAAAAAGGGTAGAAAAGGAAAAAAGGAATCTAAGGAAAAATCTGTCAGTTTTAATGAAACTGATAATTGGGAATATGGATCTACAATATGTGCTAAAAATCCAGCATATTTCAGAAAATTAGATGCCTCGGTATGCACGTGTATTGACATTATTATTTTATTTTGTATTTAACTCATTTCAATAGATAGTTATATGTACCCTGATAGATTTTCATTCGAAAATAATTATAATATAACTAAGTCTAATGTAAAGTGTATTAAAGTACAAACATTATAGCATAGTTTATATTCGTGTACATAATTAAAAATAATTTTTTATAGATAGTACATTTATTAGATGTAAAAATGGAAATGCATAAATCACAATCTACAAATTGTTATATATCTGTAAAACAAGTATGTTTCATCATTAAAGAATTGCTAGGAGTTTTTGGATATGATGCTAATGAAAAGTTTATAACAGATTTAATTGAATTATTGCCTAAAATTTGTAAAAAATTGCGAGATATTGTGGATATTTTAAGAGAAGACAATAACAATCAATATACAGAAGCTGCTAGATTACTGCTATGTTTGTTAACAAAGATTTTTAATTGGAAAGGATTTGAGAGTGTCACTTACAATGTATTGTTAAGAGGTATATTACATGCTTTTAGAATAATTTCTTAAGTCTATGTGCATTAATCATTTTTTTCTTTAGAGGGCTTACGGACTTTAGCAAGCCAAGTAAATGAAAGTAATGCTTCATTAAGATCCTGTAAAGAACTTGTTACAGAAGCTTGCAAGTATTTTGAATCTTTATCTGATATTGCAACACAAATATCTCTATCTACCACATTAATTAATATGTGTAAATCTTTAATGAAACATTCCGAATCTTATACTAAAGAAAATAAAGAAAAATATGGTAAGTGATATTATATATTGTTTATGATGTACTAAATGTTAAACGTATATATCAACATGGTTTTTAAACAAGTCATAATTATGTATTTATAAAATATCTAGCAAAATTAGCATTTGGATTTTTATCTCTTCAATGGCCAGAAGAAAAACATGCTAGTCAACAATATAAAACAGCAGTAATTGAATTATTAAACAATTGGATTGATAATGAGCCATTACCATTACAGACAGTTACTGTAATTTTGGAATGGTTACCGAATGAAACTACAAACTTGGAAAATCCTAAAAGTTCTTTAAGTAAAATACCTTCAATAACAAGGAATAACTATCATTTTTTGCTTAAAAAGATATTCGATGGTCTGATTAATGGTATAAAAATAGCACTTCCATTAGCTAATAGGTATATATATTTTACAATAATTAGACTGATTTATATTTAATAAATATTTGAAATAATTAATGTTTTATTAGTGATCCTGAAAGAATAAAATTATGGTATGAAGTTGCAACAAGTGTTCAACAATTGGTTCAGATATGTAAAACTTTAACTACAAAAAATAATGTATTAATTTTTTTGAAACATATGCCCATTTTATTGAAATCTTTTTTAAATCTTGGAATGCCAGTTCTTGAATATAATCTAAAATATCAAACTGACGATGTTACTAAAATATTAAAAATGATGCAAGGTAAAAATTTTAGTTTATGTAATATAATTAATACATAAAATGCATTAACATTGCTAATATAAGTATGAACAGTATATATTAACTGTAAAATTATTTATATTTTAGGAGGTACACGTTATTTGCACACAATATGTTGTGATAGCGCAGAAAAGAAGGATCTTACATTAACAAAATATATCCCAGCAGCTAAATCTATATTGGAAAAGTTAATTTACAGTGTTAAAGGAATGTTAGTTCTTAATAACAGTCCTGCTGCTTTTTGGATGGGGAACCTTGTTAATAAAAATTTAGAAGGTCGTGAAATTCTCTCACAGGTTTGTACATAAACTTTATACAAATTGACTCGGGATGCTTTTACATACTGTATTTTATTACTTTTCGTATTATTATCTACATTTTTAGACTGCATCATCAGAAGAAACTACTTTACCAAGTTCTGATATTATTGATGATGCAATTGCAGCTGATGTGTCATCAGATATCTTAGAGAGTGATAATTCAAGTGATAATCTTGCAGAAGAAAATGATTTATAATGAACTTTATTATTTATTCATAACGAATTAAAAGGAATCTCAATAAATTATAGATTAGTCGTAGATATTTTTACATTTATGACACATTAAAATGTGTAAAATATATATTAAATATGCGTTATATATGTACAAATATCCGCAATCTAATTAAAAAAAATTTACATTTTGTAATACTGTATTTTTTTATTATTTCTATATATAATATTTCAAATACTACACATAATACTATTTGACTCTTTAAACCATTAATACAATCAATTTAAAATTAAATATATGTATACGTTTAGTGTCTTAATTCTTCTATTTATTTTATCACATTAAATTGTTATTGAATATTTGGCGCTTCCATGTTAAGTCTGGCATAAGTGTTTCTTCAACAAATGTTACTTCATTTTTTCCATTAACTAGTAATATAGAATGAGTTCGTGTTAAATAGTCACCAACAGACACAAAAATTGAACTGAGTTCTTTATATCGTGATAAATGTCGCTTTTGCAACTCCGGATCAGGTAAATGCCTGTAAAGATTCAAGATTCAAGATATTGTGCAACATGACTTAACACTATAAAACTTATAATTGATTAAATGATGTATACTTTTCTTTTGATTTCAAAAATTTTAAAAGGCCCTCAATCAAATCTGTTTGTTTTGACACATTAGCATTGTTAACAATACTTTTAAATTTTTCTTTTCCTACTTCAACTTTCCTATAAGGAACATCAAGGCCACTGTTACTAAACCCTAGAATACTATCTTCTGCTAGAGAAGGTCCTATTGAATTAATAGAACTACTGAGACAGTGAACATTTGCATTGCTAAACAAATAAACGGTTTTATTAATTTAAGAGATTATAATATTTAAGAGTATATATTCTAATAATAGTATGTTTGTTAATTATCTGCAAAAACTTTGAAATTTATTTACGTACTATAAATTAATTAAAATCAAAAGAAATGGATTATACAGTGAACCATTCTTATTTTCTTTGTACAATTTATCTAAATATGAGGTTGCAGAATCATTTGAAGTAACAAAATTAGGTATTAAACCTCCTCGTCCCTGTTTAGGATTATTTGTTAAACTTTTCTCATTAGATAAATTTAAAACAACACCAGCTTTTCCTTTCATAGATAATGCTAACCAAGTTCCTCCTTCTTTTCCAGGTTCCATATCAGTACCTGATAAATTATAATTTTAGTTTAAATTTTAGATGCACCAGTACTTTCAATGAAAGCAGAATACACATATAATTGTATTAAATCATTGTATTAAACTATAATAATTTTTAAAAATTAGGATATAAAAGAATTGAACACAATTATTTAATTGAGCAAAGGTCAATATTATATTTACTCAAACAATTAAGTACTTCTAAATATACTTTTAGCATACCTCCTAAACATTCTGGATGATTTTTCCAATAATGAGCAGGCATTGCTGGACGTTTAAGAAATTCATCACGGTTTGTGGCCACAATTAATCGATAAGATTCAGAATTAGCATTAGGATTGCGATAAATAAATAAGATACACATAATTGAACTAAATCATTTAAATGTTACAAACAGTACTCTTTTATATGACTGAAGAATTTTGGTTTAAACCAGCTTTGTTATATATCTTTGATAAGATTGTTATGTACTTTACAATCATAAATTAAGATAATGTTCTGTACGTTGAATACTAAAGACAAGAAAATAGTATGTGTCTATTTTATGTTATCTGAACATTTAACAGTACATAAAATATTAACATTATTAGAAATATGCTTTTCAAATAAACATAAAACATTTATAATTGTTATATAATAATGTAATTTTTTATTATTTATTTAGAATTTACTAGACTAAATTTTATTTTATAATTCAGTTTATTAAAATGTTAATATATTAAAACGCAATACACTGCATTATATACACTTTTCAATTTTGTTACTCGATATCACATACTATTTTATAAAAAAAATACAAATTTACCTATTACATTATTAATACTTTGTTTAATTTTTTTGTCGGGATATTTATGAACTTTGGTTTATATAAAGCTTTTATATTTTACGTCACAAAAAAAAATGAAGGAACAATATTTATGAATCATTTTATACGTCGACATCTGCTGGAAGTATATGCAATAAAAACATGGATTTAAAAACTTATCTTCGATTCAAAATATAAATATCGAAGTAGGATTTTTTGGTACTGAAATAAATTAACATAATGATACTAATATAAACTTTATTATATATTATTTGTATAATAATTGATAAATACAAATGTACATAAATTTATATGTTGCAAATTAGATTTTATTCGAATATTACATTATTTATTCGTTGTTGAACAAATTTTTATTGCGCAACTTCAAATAATACGAATTTGATATAATACATTTTAAATTCAGACCCATTTTCGAAAATAAAAAAGGTACCGTTATGATTTATTTAAAGTATATATATTTTTCAGATTTATTGATATTATATACGTGCATACAAAATAATGCGATGCAATAATGTAAATTACGTTACAAGCTTATAATTGTTTCGTTTTCATATTCATTTATTAGATTTTTTCTTTTTATTAAAATTTGTTTTCTAAATTGTGCAATTGAAAGTAATAAATCTATGATCGTGAAAAATGTGACAGTATGTTTTTCAATTTGTAACATTCTATAATTTTTGTGCACTATTAAGTGTTTTATATTAATTAAAGTACGAATTTTATATAACAACTATATTATAAATATAATGAACTTTGTTCAAGTTAATTTTGTGCATATGAAGTTAAATTAAAACTTATGTATCTGTGATAAAAAATATATATACAGAATATATGTGTAATACTGTATTTTAGACTAGAATTTACAAGTACTTATTTGGAATAACATGGATATGATAATATTAAAGAAAAAGATACATTCTTTAGGAACAAAACAAAAATCTGATCAATGAATATCTATTACTAGACTTAGCTATCAAGTTTTATTAAAAAATACAAATTAATAGTTTCATATTTATAAGATTTAATTAATTTGAATATTTCATATGATTAAAACTTTCAATTTGTTCTTGGCCTATCACATATTAATTATAAATCATTAATAATATTTTGAAGCATTTAATTTTAGATTTAATCATATTTTTATTATTATTAGATGAATTTATAACATGCTTATAGTAATATTTCTGCTGCCATAAGTTGAAATAATTTAGTGTTATAAAATTTTCTAAGTCTATTTATATAGAACAAATATATTATTTTTATAAATATATTCAAATAATCAATTTGAACAATTGTAGTGTATTTTTAATTATATGAAAATTTACCAAGAAATTTTTATGATTAAGATTATAATAAGATTCACATTTTTGAACAATTCATATAAATTAAATAAAATATAAAATAGATGCGAAAATAAATTTTAACATTGTAGAAAGATATAAGATATTTGAAAATTTGTTCTTTGCTTTGCAAGTTGTACTCTATAATTCTACATCACCAAAATACCTAAAGATTTTTTTACATTAGATGTTTCTGGTAATGAAAGAGCCCACTTTCTTAATCCTGTTAATAAAACTGAACTTGTGACTACAATTGCTCCTCCTACTGAATAAGGATTTGGTATTTCATTAAAAAATAGAACTTGCCAAAAAAAGGCAAACACAATATCTGCTGACCTTGCTATTGCAACTGGTCCTGCTTGTTCCATCTGTAAAGCTAAAGTTAATAGTATCTGACCCCCAAAACTAAAAAGTGCAAGTGCAACAACTAAAAGTCTATCAGTTCCACAACGTGGTAAGCAAAGAGCACCTATAGCCCAAGATATTATTATTGTTTGAATTAAAGCAAAAGACCCAAAATTTGTCATGATTACTGAAAAATGAAGACCTTTTAAAGCTCGCAATAAAATGTATGCATTTGCACCAAACAGAGTTGCCGAAAAAGCTGCAACAGCACCCCATAAATCTGCGTGTTCTGTTTTCACGTGTCCATCTGAAAGTGATTCTACAGTATCTCCAAAAATAAGCGGAGGACGTGTTATTAAAATTACACCAACCAATGTTAGACAGACAGTAATAACATTAAATAACCCACAAGGCTCTTTTAAAAATATTTTTGCAAATATAGCTACAAAAACAGGAACAGAGAAAACTACGACAGATGCATCAGCTAATGGCATATGTCGAAATGCATAGAAACTCAACATAAGGCCAGTGGTCCCTACGAAACTTCTTAATATTAGCATTAGTCTACGTCCCTTTGGAAAAGGATGTTCTCCTTTATATATCACAATTGGTATCGCTGGCAACAATACACCCACAAACCGAAATGCTGCTAATTCCATTGGATTTACTTCCACTAAACCCTTTACAATAACACTGCATAATGAAAAAAATAATGACGACAGTGTTGCTAATATTAGGCCAAGGTAAGGACAGGATTTGCACATTAAAATTGAAAATTGTTTCTGCCGTGTTGTTATATTACTTTCAATGTCAGTATCGACTAAATGCTGCAGTTCAACATGTTCTGACATTTCTGAAAGAAAAAATAAATTTATAAATTAAAAATAAATTGAAAGATAAATATAAATAATAACATGAAAAAAGTAATATTAAATATAAAAAAGTATAGTATCAAAAGCAAAAAATAATATCATATTCATTCAACATTTATAAACATTAAATAATTTTTAAACATTGAATAATAACTGAAACGATAAATGATTCTTCAATAATTTATTTGCCTATATATAAAATTTCTTTCTGAAACGCAATTGAGTTATCATTTTAACACGATAAAATACTGCGATTTATCTATGAATTAATAGATTAATAACCTACCTGTAATCAATTTAATAAACGGTTAACCACAATGTACAGATATACAAGTAAAATTATATATTAAATAATTGGTATGGTACATTTATAATTATTTGGAAGACTAAAAATATATTAGAACTTTTGTTAACACATTCTCATTCATTGCTATTAATGGCCCTTACATTTTTTCAATTACTATTTTAATTGAGACATCACGTTGTTACTTGCATGAAGTGAGCAATTTTTGACATGATTGCATTGAAGGGCAAACAAATTGTGCAACAAATATCTGAATAAAAATTTGATGTCAGTATAATTTATGTAAATTGTATGTTAATTGTATAATCTGCATTTAAAATATTTTAATATCTCACCATCTTAAATCATTGGTATAGAATGATCATAAAATTATTTTTTTATATTACTTTTTATTTATAAATGTTTATATATCTTCTGTTATAATATGAAGTTAGTATATTAAAAAGTGTCTAATTTAATAATTATTCTTCAAATAGTTCAATGTTTTACACCATTATTCTTTTTTTTATTGAAAAATTTCAAATGTTCCCGCATATCCGATCTTACACGAATAAGTTTCGTATTCTATTATTCGTTCAATGCAGTGGTGGGCAGTCTCAGCCAGTGGTGGGCAGTCTCAGCGCATGCGCAGTAAGCTATTCGCAGAAGTTCTCAGTAGCGTATACAGTTTGATGAAATATAAGGTATCATTAGGCCTTAATGAGGAAAAAAAATAAATCTGAAGAAAATTGCAGGAAAGAGAATAAAATGGTTAAGTAATATAACAGATTATATATAATAAAAGTAATATTATTTATTTATGATTATTAAATAATTTAATAATTTAATTTATTTATGATTATTATTTTATTTATATTTGTTATTATATTAATATTTGTTGCAAGAGCAAAGGAAAAAGATACCGCTCGATTTTTATCAGATCTTTGCATGTTAACAAAATAAAATCCATTTCTTTCTTATTGTATCTCTGATATTATAATTTTCGCACGTAAGACCTAAGTAGTACAAGCGTATTATATGGTCAGACCATTCAAGTAGTATAACCGTATGATATGGTCAGACCTAAGTAGTATAACCGTATGATATGGTCAGACCATTCAAGTAGTATAACCGTATGATATGGTCAGACCTAAGTAGTATAACCATATGATAAGGTCAGACCTAAGTAGTATAACCGTATGATATGGTCAGACCTAAGTAGTAAACCATATGATAAGGTCAGACCTAAGTAGTATAACCGTATGATATGGTCAGACTTAAGTAGTATAACCGTATGATATGGTCAGACCATTCAAGTAGTATAACCATATGATATGGTCAGACCTAAGTAGTATAACCGTATGATATGGTCAGACCTAAGTAGTATAACCGTATGATATGGTCAGACCTAAGTAGTATAACCATATGATATAGTCAGACCTAAGTAGTATAACCCTATGATATGGTCAGACGGTCTGACCATATCATACGGTTATACTACTTAGGTCTGACCATATCATAGGGTTATACTACTTAGGTCTGACCATATCATAGGGTTATACTACTTAAAATGTCTGACCATATCATACGGTTATACTACTTAGGTCTGACCATATCATAGGGTTATACTACTTAGGTCTGACCATATCATAGGGTTATACTACTTAAAATGTCTGACCATATCATAGGGTTATACTACTTAGGTCTGACCATATCATAGGGTTATACTACTTAGGTCTGACCATATCATAGGGTTATACTACTTAAATTGTCTGACCATATCATACGGTTATACTACTTAGGTCTGACCATATCATACGGTTATACTACTTAGGTCTGACCATATCATACGGTTATACTACTTAGGTCTGACCATATCATATGGTTATACTACTTGAATGGTCTGACCATATCATACGGTTATACTACTTAGGTCTGACCATATCATACGGTTATACTACTTAGGTCTGACCTTATCATATGGTTATACTACTTAGGTCTGACCATATCATACGGTTATACTACTTGAATGGTCTGACCATATCATACGGTTATACTACTTAGGTCTGACCATATCATATGGTTATACTACTTAGGTCTGACCATATCATACGGTTATACTACTTAGGTCTGACTATATCATATGGTTATACTACTTAGGTCTGACCATATCATATGGTTATACTACTTGAATGGTCTGACCATATCATACGGTTATACTACTTAGGTCTGACCATATCATACGGTTATACTACTTAGGTCTGACCATATCATACGGTTATACTACTTAGGTCTGACCATATCATACGGTTATACTACTTAGGTCTGACCATATCATATGGTTATACTACTTGAATGGTCTGACCATATCATACGGTTATACTACTTAGGTCTGACCATATCATACGGTTATACTACTTAGGTCTGACCTTATCATATGGTTATACTACTTAGGTCTGACCATATCATACGGTTATACTACTTGAATGGTCTGACCATATCATACGGTTATACTACTTAGGTCTGACCATATCATACGGTTATACTACTTAGGTCTGACCATATCATACGGTTATACTACTTAGGTCTGACTATATCATATGGTTATACTACTTAGGTCTGACCATATCATATGGTTATACTACTTGAATGGTCTGACCATATCATACGGTTATACTACTTAGGTCTGACCATATCATACGGTTATACTACTTAGGTCTGACCATATCATACGGTTATACTACTTAGGTCTGACCATATCATACGGTTATACTACTTAGGTCTGACCATATCATATGGTTATACTACTTAGGTCTGACTATATCATATGGTTATACTACTTAGGTCTGACTATATCATATGGTTATACTACTTAGGTCTGACCATATCATACGGTTATACTACTTAGGTCTGACCATATCATACGGTTATACTACTTGAATGGTCTGACCATATCATACGGTTATACTACTTAGGTCTGACCATATCATATGGTTATACTACTTAGGTCTGACTATATCATATGGTTATACTACTTAGGTCTGACCATATCATACGGTTATACTACTTAGGTCTGACCATATTATACGGTTATACTACTTGAATGGTCTGACCATATCATACGGTTATACTACTAAGGTCTGACCATATCATACGGTTATACTACTTGAATGGTCTGACCATAAAGCGCTTATACTACTTAGATCTGACCATACAGGGTGTTCGGCTTCAGGTGGAAATCCTCTTGAGGGGTGGTAGCTGGGGTGATTCGGAACAACTTTTTCCTTTACCAAAATGCTGGTTAAAGCTTAGTTTTTGAATTATTAATGAAAAACACTGACCAATCAGAGGGCGAGAATAGCGCGAGCTCGGATGCGAGAGCGACGGGTGCAAGCGTGACGGTTGACACTGGTCGTGAACAAGTAAATCGCGCGACATCGGTAACGTAGTTACCACCGATAATGCGGCAGCCGGTAAGTAGTTACAAAATTTACTAAGTATACATTTATTAACGGAACTAAATGTATCGAGGAAACGAAAATGAAGATGAATATTCAGAGCAATTTTGTATAATTCACGATATACATACTTATATAGTTGTATAGTTTTATACAGTCATATGTATAACTAACCTAACCCAGCCTAATGTAATCTAACCCAACTTATACATTCATAGTTTACAGTGCAATTATAAGAATTTTTGAAAAATTATGTAAGATCATTAAGGTGCCTCTTATCAGTCACCACTGCGTGTACCGGCTAGATACGGCACTAATAGCAGGCTGTGACGTCAGCTGACGCATGCGCAGAAAGCTCTCGCGTGAGATAAAATCTCACGACTGCCCATCACTGGTCTCAGCGCATGCGCAGTAAGCTATTCGCAGAAGTTCTCAGTAGCGTATACAGTTTGATGAAATATAAGGTATCATTAGGCCCTAATGAGGAAAAAAAAACAAATCTGAAGAAAATTGCAGGAAAGAGAATAAAAGGGTTAAGTAATACAACAGATTATATATAATAAAAGTAATATTAAATTTATTTATGATTAATATTATTTTTTACGTCTGCAGCAGATTTGTTATATGAATATCAATATTTGTTGCAAGAGCAAAGGAAAAAGATACCGCTCGATTTTTAACCGATCTTGTTAGGTTAGGTTTACACGAGGTTAGGATGGGACTTTATTTTAGATTAGATTTAGGTTAAGTTAGGATGGGGTACTTTGTGTTAGACTAGGTTTAAGTCAGATTAGGTTAGGATGGGTTTTCTCGCTTTTAATTACGTTCAAGATAAGTTAGAATAGGGGTATAACTAGATCTTCTAAAGATTTCTATCTGAGACAAGGAATATTTCACGCGAATAAAAGGATGTATGAATGCTTTTTTTTATTGACAATCGTATTTACATTTTTTTAATCATCCTGCATAGCATGTCCACTTGAGTTGATTGACTCTAACGTACACGATTTTATCGGTGTACATTGGCTTCACGATTATTTATTGTATGAAACATAGCATTGTGGTAAATTATTATTTAGTACTGACAATATAGAAACAGATTAATCATAAAATGAAATATTGAAGGTTGAGATAAGTACTGAAACTCTAAAATAAAAAGAAAATATTATTGCATTATAACAGTTTAAGCATTAGAAATTTTTTTTTTTGAAAAAAATTGAATAAAATCTAAAAGCCTTTACCAGAAAAACAATTGTTAGTATCACGCTGTTTCTATATTGTCCTGTTAACTTTAAGTATTAAGCCGCGTGAAGTGGCATGCTCTTGCTGCACAACCTTTTAGGGAGTACTAGCTCTTGAATTATCGTATAAAATATTTCTTTCATAAATAACGCTTAACATTATTGCATACGTTGTTTCACAAACTGCTTATGTGAGAATTACAAACAGAAATACTGAGTACATTGTATAAGAGGTAGGGAGAACGTTCCTCCTTAAAAGATGTGTGCGTGAGAAATTACTTGCTGCTTGGATCACACTAATATTTTACTATTAGTTTACAATAAACATAGCATTGATTTGCTAAGAGATCGGTCAAATTCTTCTTTGAAGTAATGAAGATAATCTCAGCACCATTATCCTACAAGGACAACTAATCTTGCTCGCAACGCGTACGAGTATTGACAAGAATTAAACTTTGGTGCACGGCGTAACTCATGTGCAATAATAAATAAAGTTGCTGCAATGTAGTGATAGATATCGGTAACTTTTCCTCATCGATTGTGTTCGTTCCTGTTCAAAAAAAAAATCAAACAAAAAATTTCGCACAAATAGGCCAATTTTTATATACATTAAAACGAAAACTAATGAAACTAAATGGTATTTACTTTAAAAAAAGATCTAATAGGAACGAATTGCGGGTGGAACCGTTGCACATTCTTGTTTATCTAGCGTATTATCTATGACTGGTCTGAAATCAATAGAAACCTGTAAAATAGTTTTAATTAGTAAGTTATACGAAACAGAACAATTTACGTGTCATAATATACAGAAGCTAATGTTACCTCTCCTGTTCTGGGTTCGATCTTTGTAAGGGTATGTTTTCGCCAGTGTTGATCCAGTGGTTTAGGTTGTTGGCCTTTCAACGGTTTACTGTAATCGTATTCGTCAATTCTGTCTTTGAAATCTTCGCGTGCATGAGCTCCGCGACTTTCTTTCCTATTTTCAGCGGCTACTATTGTTTGCATAGCATTGAGCATTAAATTCTGTAATTCTAATGTTTCTACAAGGTCAGAGTTCCATATCATGGATCTGTCCGCCACTTTCAAATCGTCTAACTTCTTGTATAGAGCAGACATCTTTTGACAGCCTGACAAAAATTTTGATTATTTTATTAACTTACTTCTAAGCACGTATTTCTAGAGATATTTTATATTCTTATTGTAATTATACCTTCTTGTAAAGTTTCAGCTGTCCTGAATACAGCTGCGTGCGTTTGCATGGTTTTCTGCATCGTTAATCTTAACTCCGCGGTAGAAATACTACCATTTGCATTTCTAACCTTGTCTAAATTGGCTACACTTTCCTCTCCGGCATTCTGAAACATATTTATGTCATGATACTTAGTTGCACTGGACTATAGTTATCGCAAAAAAGAATACTAACGGAGCTTAGAGGTCCAATCTTTTCGCTTGGCTTGTTCTCTTGTGCAATTGTTTTAGCGCATGCACGTCCAAACACAACTAAATCTAACAAAGAATTGGCACCGAGACGATTAGCACCATGAACAGATGCACAAGCTGCCTCTCCACAAGCGTAAAGCCCACGGACAACGGTGTCCTCGTTATTTTTCCTAGTTAGAACCTGTCCTTTGTAATTTGTAGGTACTCCTCCTATACATTTAAAATGATTATATTAAATTATTATCTAATAATAATTTTCACAAAATAAAATACCTACCCATATTGTAATGTACTGTTGGTATAACAGGAATAGGTTCTCTTGTTACATCAACTCCTGCAAATATCATTGCTGTTTCCGAAATTCCAGGTAATCTAGTAGCAAGTTGTTCAGGTGGTAAATGGTGAAGTTGCAAATAAATGTGATCTTTCTCGGGACCAACGCCTCTAAATAATTTTAAATTATAAATACAGATACATTTTTATAAGCTTACATAATGCTTATATAGGATCTTTTATTCAGTATTAAATTGCATAATACTCAAACATCTCATGTACATCAGTTAATAAAACTTACCTGCCTTCCCGGATTTCAATGGTCATAGACCTAGATACAACATCCCTAGAGGCTAGATCCTTCGCGACTGGGGCATAACGTTCCATAAACCTTTCACCTTCGCTATTTACAAGATAGCCTCCTTCACCGCGGCTACCTTCTGTGATAAGACAACCAGCGCCATATATTCCTAAAATTCAATGGATATAAAGTTATATACACAGTGAATGATTCAAATAAAAGTTGTATCCATGATTGAATATTATTTCATACCAGTAGGATGGAACTGTACAAATTCCAGATCCTGATTAGGTAAATTAGCTCTAGATACCATTGCAGTACCATCACCGGTACATGTATGAGCAGATGTGCAGGAGAAATATGCACGTCCATATCCTCCAGTTGCTAGTACAGTATTTTTAGCGTGGAATCGATGGAGCGATCCATCTTCTAAACAAAGAGCAATGACTCCACGACATTCTCCATCTTCCATGAGCAAATCCAGAGCAAAGTATTCAACAAAATAGTTGCAGTCATAGCTCAATGATTGACCATACAACGTATGCAATAAGGAATGACCTGTTCTGTCAGCCACACAGCAACACCTATGAGCTTGACCACCTTTTCCAAATTTCAGTGATTGTCCACCAAAGGCACGCTGGTATATTTTACCTGGAATGATAACAATTATTTCAATGTAAATTTTAAGTTTAATTCGACAAAAATGTATATACTGCTACTTCTGTAACAAGAAAACTATATGATATATAAGAAACATTCACATCAGCAAAACTGCAACAATATTTTAGACACATGGCAACCACAAGCAGTAACTTGTTATTTTTTAAATGTCATTTATAAATTTGTAACAAACTTTTGATACTGTAATAAATTTTGACAATATAAGTATTTGTTATTCAAAGTAATATATTTTGTGTAACAAAAATGTAGAAACAGTATTTTTGTAATTAACAAACTAAAAGATATTATGAATTCCAGTTATGGAGAAAAATACAAAACAAACCTATGAAGATTCTAATGAAGAAAATCAGATAAACAAGTCAAGTAATGAATATGAAGCAGATTTTATTAATCAACCACAACGAATCGACGAATCTAGCTCGAATTATAAATCCAAACGAAATAAGTAATTTATTTATTTCAATTATTCGTTTCCACAATTGTTTAATCTAAATGAATAATTATCTATATATTTTAAGAGCAATTTCGCATTATACGTCTAGGCACAATCAACGGGAACGCACGCATTCCCGTTCTCGTTCACCGAACAACATTAACAGTCCTAAAAAATGGATAAGTTCAAATGCTTTTATCAATTTCGTACGAGACTTGAGACATGTAAATAGAGAGATTAAATATTCATCTATATAGCAATTATGAAATGAAAATTATTTATGATGTATCATTTACAGAAGTCTTTGGGTGAAAAGAATACAAAGCTATTTCAAATAGCTGGAGAAAAATGGCGAAAAATGTCTTTTGAAGAAAAACAACCATATGTAAATGCAGCTCTCAGCGTTAGAAATCGGAAAAATGAGCAGAAGTATCAAGAATTAAGTAGATCTGAAACAAATACAGAATCTACGAAGAATGAAAATACACCAAAACAAGAAACTGCCAATAAGAAATTGGCAAAGAATAAAAAGGTCAATTTTTTCATTTTGTGAAAACATTTCAAGTGTTCTAACATTTATAAAGAACATGCATCATTATAAAAATATGTTTACATTGTAGAAATCCAAAAAAGGCACCAAAAATGAAAGTAACACTGAATCAGATGATGGTTCAATTACCTCGGGTACAACAGCATCAGTAACAAGCGAGGACACATCGGATTCAAATTAAAAAACAAACAGCAACCAATTATATAAATCCTAATGTATTCCTATCAATTTGTATTCCCATTTGTAATTTGTTATTTGGTAAATGAAATTGTTGAATGAATATACACTTATACATCATATAATACTGACAGAAATGCATCTTTTATATAAAATTCTAAGTAAGAGTTGTGCTTTACAATAACATTACCATCAGAAGTTCTACTGAAAGGCATGCCACAGTTTTCCAATTCTATGACTGCTTTCGGAGCTTCACGTGTCATGTAATGAATGGCATCTTGATCACCCAGCCAGTCAGAGCCCTTAACAGTATCATACATATGCCACTGCCAGTTATCCTCTTCCATGTTACCCAAAGCAGCATTGATACCTCCTTGGGCAGCGACAGTATGTGACCTTGTAGGAAACAATTTAGTGACCACCGCTGTTTTAAATCCCTCTGCAACCAAGCCATAAGCTGCACGTAATCCTGCTCCACCAGCACCCACCACAACAGCATCATAAGTATGATCTACCAATGGATACTGTTTAGAAACGGCATCAGAAATTTTAGCTGCTTTGCCATCTGGTGTGTAATGAAATTTACGATTTGTAATCACAGATAATCCCAGCTTATTCTGAAATGATAGAAGAAAATTGTGAAATTATAGACGGCTTTTATTTATAGCATACATCTATGCTTAGTACATATATAGTAATGTTACTGCATTGCATTAATGATCTATTTATAAAACACTGAACAGGTTTAGAAACCAACTTGAAAAAAGTAACATGACACTGTTTCATTCATTGTAAAATTGATCTTGTTTCATTCGTGATATATCAAATAATTTCTTTTTAGAACACGTGTTTCACGATATAATCATAAACACGTTCTACCTTATTTAAATTGTTTAGAACACTAAAAATGATAGCTGGGAACAATTAATACCGTTATTGTTGAAATATAACAATGATATCTTAGTGAAATATATTAATTGATTAGTTACGACATTGTAAGCGAGGTTAGTAAAGTTTCAATTTTATCGAAATACAGTACAGATGCATTAAATATCTACTAATTATTAAATACATTAATCAACGTTCGAGAACCGATTACTTGTGTTAGAGTAATTATTCATACTAAATAAAAAATGAAGATTACACAGTGCAAGCGCAGTGATGCAGCTTATGTACACCCACGTGCAAGGATAGCTTTCATATTTTTATTTTCTGCGCGTCTTATAAATTTTCATACTTCCTTATCACTTGCAACTGCAAGCGGTTAATATATGTTTTTGATTAAATATGTAAAAGAATTTTGCAGACTCGAATAGATTTTAATGTAAACTAAGTGTCATTCATACATGAGCGATGTAGATAGCGAATGTACTGAAAAAGCATAACAGAACCTTCCACCACTATAAAAATTCATCCTGGATCTATGCAGACAAGAACAGGAGGGATATCCTACAAAACATTTGAAATCGATCAACACGAGTTGCATGTGCGTGGTGGGAGATCATCTTCCCCTACACTTTCCCTTAACCGAGAAAAACCATCTATTCACGCGGTCATACATGATTCGCCATATGGAGACTAACAGAAATATGCAATCAATGAAAAGTTATTCTTTCGTAATATATTTAAATTTGAATCGTTTACATTTAAATAACATGCCAAGAAAACGTGTAACTATATTATAATGTATTTATATTTAGAATGTTTCATTAGATACCGCTACATACAGGATAAATTAACGGGATCCAGATTTAGTACTTATCTAAAACGATCGTATTGCGCATACATTCACAACGAATTTAAGAATTCAAAATAGAAGTCAGCAAGTTCATAATAAACGTAATCATAAGTTAAAGAGTGCAATTTCCCGCTAATGTCAGCTTCCCGTGCCGGGTGGCTCATCCGCAATTATAATTAAACTTCTAAAGCACAATATCATGGCCGGTTTCAATATCGTGTTTGTAGCCGATATCGAAACGGGGAGAAAATAAACTACCGTTCGTTTAGGGTAGATAACGGAAATTAGAATCACTGCTACCTACTTTGCAATGAAAAAATAGTGTTATTGTGTAGACCGGTTACACCTGCGGGGTGGCGCGTACGAAACGGGGGAAGGTCCAGTAATAAACGATACCCGATGGGGGAATCGTCTGCTATACAGTCCTTTCTCGTTCCTTATCCCGGTCATATCATTGTCAGTTTAATCTTTAAATTTCTGTGATCTACTCGTCAACGTTTTTTGGATGATTCGAAAACATTACGAAACCTTCGTAACCAGCAGAATTTTCCACGATAATCAATACGATTGTTCGTTGATACACGTTTGACAAACTTACGTAATTAATCGGCGGTGAGTATTATAAAGCAAAGGTGCATCATTGTCGAAATAAAAATTATGTAACTTAAAGAAAATCGTCTTACCAACGTAGTCGTGGGAGGATTTCTTGCTAGCAAAGACGGTAGCTTCAATAGACCACTCATTTTGTGGCGATGTCACCCTTTTTAATCAAGATTTTAATTTAAACAATGACACATACACGTCGTCGTTAAATTTGTGATTCGATTGTGCCGTCTAACTAATTCTAATTTTTGTTAACTTCACTCCCGCACTTCTTGCACGGCGACGTGAAGCGTTCGAGTCGCAGTGTTGTGAGACACCGGGTTTTTTCGCGCATGCGCCGCGAAAGTAGCATCAGTGAAGTAAATGTACGAATAAAAAGGTGTACTTTGATCGCCCATGAGAAATTTTATCAAAATTTCTGTGATGTAAAGAAGAATGTGCAATATGTGTGTGTATAAATATTAATATTAACTTATCGAAACTTTGTAATTCACTGAATTTGTCTTGAATTTATCCATTAAAACATTCACATGTGTAACACTACTAGACTATCTTTGCCACACGATAGATACACCGCTGCAATTGGCCATTGCGGCCGCGCGTGCGCGAAATAACCCGACCCGTCTCACAACACTGTCGAGTCGGTTGAGTACCGACTACTGGTGGAAGCTCCCTGATGAATGCTCACCTTTAAGGTACTCGCGAACTTTTTAGTGCAATCTCATCAATCAGTCCTTCGTATTCGTCGTTTGTTTTAGATACCGACAACATATACTCGCTGGAATACTGCTATTTACTCTTCTCAAATTTCAAAGCCAACATCTTGAACAGTAGCTAACTATAAGCGGGAAAATTAAACGATACCGCGAAAAAATCAAGCGGTTCTCATTTCACGTTGTGTACGATGGGGTGTTAACGGTATTTCGAATTATATGTTCGTGTATGTTGGTTTAGAGGCACTTGTTATAGATCGTACGATATGTTCTATGTTTTAACCTGTGCTCTAAGTGATGAATATTGAACTAAAGGACATAGATAGCCCTAATGCGATTGACGTCTCTGTGTTAATGCCATGAATAGTGAAAGGTGTAGCCAAAACTTGATTTACATTTGATAACCATGATTCTCGGCGGGTCAAATTATTTCTAATTTTATAGAATTTTTAACTTATTTAAAATAAGTTTTCAAAATTCATTTAGAGTAAGCTTTCAAAATTTTAAATTTAAAAATATATTGTGTATATAATATATTATATTGGAATTTTTTACATTGAATATCGTGTAAGCGTAAATTATGGAAAACTGTAAATGCCGTTGTGTGATGGGAAACATGAAACCGACTAAAAAATCTAATGCTTCATGAGGTTGTTAACACGATTTATGCCGGCGCTCGCGCTTAACCAAACTATTTCCTGCAGCATGGGGAAAAAGAGAATAAGAATAAAAATGATTTGTCGCATCACGGGGTGACGGCACAGCGTGCCTTGTTTCTCTATTGGTCGACTCGTTGTAGGCTCGTCTTCTACACACGTAGGTAAAGCTCGTACCATATGGTGGGATATTGTACGCACAGATTTTACTAAGCCTAGCATGATTCAAGTGTTGGAGAGCGTAGGAGTATTTCATGAACTGGTTTGCTTGTGTTCGCACACTGTGCTTACGTATTTAACAAGTTTGTTCAAGGTATGCCGTACGTTCAGTCTTAAAATTATGTAATGATAATAGAAATTCGCAAGATGATAATAACTAGTACTTACAGCAGATGTTTTCTTTTAGGAGATATACAAAAGTATTGTTTAATAATTTATTGAATATATGTTAAATAAATTTGTCATATCTGCTTTTAAAAATACTTTGCAACATTTTAAAGTCTGCCAAATAATAGGTAGTGTAATATTTTTCGATTTCAGGAAACAGTAGCGTCCTTGTTTTGTTTATTTTGAAGATGAGTTGAAGGCTACGTTCGAACCGACGAATCACTGAAGTTTCAATTTCACATTCATTTTGACTCACTTCTTGCGAACAATAATTTTGCCTACCTCAAATCAAACAACAGACAACTCGCATTCGATCTTAAAACCCGTTCAACAACCATTTCGCACACCGTTTATCGCATTTAATTCCACACGAGGTACGAACACACCATACGCATTACGTAACATCATTTTTATTTCTGCATTGGCCTAAATGATTAGGCTCGTTCAACAGCCACATATTCCGCTATCGGTAGAACGACGGTTGCAAATGTATCGAATTACTACGAACACGCATAAAATTTTCGTTCGAACGTGAGGTGGGTCGAAATCGGTCATAAAAACCGAGGAAATAGTTGCATGTGGGTCCCACTGATTAAAAGCGATGCGTTTCGTTGCATGAATTATGCAGATGAAGTAGCAGACAGGTCTGCGTCTCAGGTCTGAATTAATTGTCAACAACGTGCCGTGTCGAGCGTAGTAAATAAAAACGCACAAAGGTCACAAATTCGACGAGATACTTGCACTTGTCGCGCGTTCACGGTTTCGAGATAACGTGGCAGACAATGACGATATATCGTTGAATATATAACAAGGAAATAAAAAAAAAAGAAAAAATACAGTTTTTTATTTGGTTGTCAGTACACTCGGACGGATGGTGGAACATGCTGGGCCTCTGATTCGTCCAATGTCGTGTCGATGACGGGGCGATAGGAAATACTGATCTGAAAGAGAAGGACATATCTTTGACGTATTCGAGGATCAAAAGAAGTGTAGTTAACACTACTCGATTAGTTACTCATTTGAGTCAAATGCAATGGCGTAACTAGCATTTTGTTTTGATTTTAGTGAGAAAGGAAATTGATGTTGCAGTCTCGCTATATGGCCCGTTGAGTGACTTTTTATTCAGAGTGGACTTTTATAATTATTAGTGAAGCTCTTTATTATTATGGAAGTATTTCTTTAATTTTCACACTTTAAAATTAAAAAATTTTTTCAATTTTAACTTACATTTTAATTTAAAAATTAAAAATTCTTTTCAATTTTAACTTATATTTTAACTTTAAAATTTAAACAATTTTTTAATTTTAACTTACATTAATTTTTACTTATATTTTAATTTTAAAATTGAACAAATTTTTTATTTTTCATACTGTAAAATTTAACAACTTTTCAAGTGTTATATTGAGTGACTAAAAATTTTTCAGATACAGAAATTTAAAATTGACAGACTACACCACTGAAGAGGAGGCCTTACTATAGGAGGAAATCCATACATGACCTATAATTTTATACACTTAATCTCAGGGCCATATAGTGCAACTTGCACATTAAGGAAAATTTTCTCTTAGAGTAACCTGTTCCACTTATCATGAAATTGAAACTCGATTCGATGTGTGGTAATTAACGATAAGGAAAAATGTCAAGCTCGATAACTCACCGTTCCATCATGTTGAACCCACGTGAGCGTGTGTTTGCGCCAGTGTTCGCTGTACTTACGTTTCTTTTGGCCTTCGATCGGTTTCGAGTAATCGTATTCATCGATTCTTTCCTGAAAAATAACGTTCTCATTTTTCCATGTTATTTTGACCTTTTATACGAAACATGATGCAAAAACCTTGTAATCGTCTCGAGCATGCGATCCTCTGGATTCTTTCCTGTTTTCCGCAGCATAAACTATGTGCATGCTATCCAGCAACATGTTTTGTAATTCTAGAGCTTCTACTAGTTCCGTGTTCCAAATTAGGGATTGATCCTGAACCTGAAATAATATAATTTTCTTTATAAAATTATATTCGGTAGTGGAGAAATAAAATCATTTGAATTGCAGTTGAGGTAACAGGTTTCACTGATCATTTGTGCTGGAGAGATAAAGTTTAATGAACTATATACAATGCTGTGAGATAGTGGATCTCGAGCGTTATGAACAGACATTAGTTAACAATTACATAACCGCGTTGTATCAGGAGATAAGGAAGATAAATGATATTGTAGCAGGGAAGCATTATTCTATTTGCATTATTCATTAGTTCAGAACTGGAGGAAGATAGGAATTATGTGATATGGAAATGTGGGAGATGGAGAGTTAGGAGTATAGGAATTTTGGGGTATAGGGATTTAGGAATATAGAAATTTAGAGGTTTAGAGATTTAGAGGAGTAGGTTTTTTTTAGGTGTAAGAATCTAGTATAGGGATTTAGGAGTATAGAATTTTAGGGATATAAAGATCTAGGTGTATAAGGATCTGAGGATATAGAAATTTGCGGGAATAACAATATGTAAATATAAGAACTTAGAAATATTAAAGATCTAATTATATAGGGCTTTAAGGTTTTTATAAACCTGCAAATATGCTTACCTAGGATATAGAAATCTAAGAATAGATATTTAAGGATATTATTCTAAATTCCTACATAGATAAATATCTAGATATTAAACTCATAAAAATGAACTTTAATTAAATCCTCCATTGTGATACAATAGAATTTTTAAATTGTTACAAATTTTGTTTAGTAAGTTATTACTAATATCGTTCGATATAAAGTATTACAGATGAAATTAAATACCATGGAAAATTTCAACCGCGTTATGTCAATTTTTATATAACGTTTCGTTCGTGTCACGTGCTCTATTGATGGCCGTCGTGTGTTCTCACAATTGCACATGTCAAAATAATTGAAACATATTATTACTATCTATAGAAAGCAAAAAGTACCTATTGAAGCTCAGCTGATTTCATTATGACTTCCGGACGTGTTACAATTTTTATCTGAGTACACAACGACGGTCTAAAGTGCGGTACACAATCGGAATCGTTTCGTTGTGAAATCATGTATAAAACATTACATTGGTAATCTTTACATTTGTAATCTACTGATTACAAAGTGATAAATATAATTAATTAGAAATGGTAAGTGGATTTGCAAATGAAGATATTTTTGGAGGAGGAAATTTCTTAATTCGAAATTTGGGAATTTAGGAATTGGGGAATTGGGAGATTGGGGATTTGGGAGATTGGGGAATTGGGAGATTGGGGAATTGGGAGATTGGGGAATTGAGAGATTGGGGAATTGGGAGATTGGGGAATTTGAGAGTAGGGGAATTTGGGAATTTGGTAATTTAGAAATTTAGGAATTAGGAAATTAGGAAATTAGAGAATTTGGAAATTTGGGAATTTGGGAATTTGGAAATTAGGGAATTTGAGAATTTGGTAATTTGGAAATTTGAGAATTGTGAAATTAGGGACTTTGGGAATTTGGGAATTTGGTAATTTGGAAATTTGGGAATTGGGAAATGAGGGAAGTGGGAAATTTGGGAATTTTGGAATTTGGGAATTTTGGAATTTGGGAATTTGGAAATTTGGGAATTTGGAAATTTGGGAATTTGAGAATTTGAGAATTTGGGAATTTGGGAATTTGGGAATTTAGAAATATACAAAAATTAGAAATTTTCAAATTCCTAAACCCTCAAATCCCTAAATCCTCTAAATTCCCAAATTCCTAAGTTCCCTAAATTCCCAAAAAACCTTCCCAAACGCAGACAGGTATTTTACTATTATATAAATGGTACATTTTGATCAATTCACCTACACATATGTCCGGCAGGTCGCAGGTGAAGAGCCGAGTTATGTCCCGACATCCTCGCTGCAATATATCACATGTCCTGAAGACCGAGCAGTATCTCTGCATAGTATGCTGCATATCGTCTCGCAACTCGGTGACAGGAATGCAACCTTTTGCGAAACGAGTCGCATCAAACCGACAAATGATTTCTTCGCCAACCTCCTGCATACAAACGGAAATCTTTAAACATTTACATTTTATAAGTTAAGTGTGGCACTTAAATTATGTGTTTTACATAAGTAGAGACATGAGGCACTTAAGATATATGTGTAATAAGCTTTGTATTATTATAACAAGAACGACGAATTTGCATTACATGTTGCATAACGTCAGTCACCTGGCTATTTGGGTTTTTAGTTTTACTAAAAATAGAGTTTATATCTTAATGTAAAACAGATACTGATGTGGCAATAATTTAAGTGCCACAAATTATTTTAGAATCATATTATAACGCAAAAACTCGGAAACGAGGCGGAAAAATATTATATGTGTACACTCACAATGATAGTACAATAAACCCCTTATTAAGGAACACTTTTTAAGGGGTAAAAAAATTAGTAAGTAGTAAAAACTAATTACGGCATCATTGTGAGTATTCCGACTACTATTTCTATGATTACTTTCATAGATAGTTATAATATAATAATTATTTGTGACGTTTGATTTAAAAATTTCTTGTGACCAGAAAATGATCAAATATTTCATTAAAATATTTTGTAAAATATTATTAAAAAAATTGTATTTAAAGAGAACCGAAACATAGGTGTACTTCTAATAAAAAAAAAAACAAATACATGCAATGATTGTACGAAAATATTATGGCGGTCGATATAGTCCGATAATAGCAATGGAATGTTCTTGTATCTGTTTAATTTTCAATGTTGACTAACGGTGTTCGAATGCTTAGACAGTCTGCTTATAGTCTATAGTTTGAGAGTATCGGAATCGAATACGTATGTGAACAGCGATTAAGAAATATTATTGTGTTTAGAATCGATAATTTTTTCATAGAGACAATTCTAGACCGTTGTGTCTGGAATATTAAATATTGGGTTTAAACTGTATCTACTCTTTGGTAGGGAGCATTTCCAATTGGACAGTGTTTCATCATTCGGCTTTGATATAGGTCATCTGATATAATACGTCGAAAAAGAAGAAGATAATTGAAACTGATGTTACTCATGCGTGTGTCATTCATAATTTTATTTTAAATTGAATTTTTGGCAGACAAGTTAAAAGTAAAAATGAAGTATTTACTTATTTTATTGTTCTGTTTAAAATGCTGAATACTTTTTGTTAATTGAAATTGTATCTTTTGTTATTTAAAATTATGAGTATGTATTTACAATTATTATATTTGAAATTAATATCTCTTGTCTCTTTATGTTTGAAGATATTTAATAATTTTATGTTATGAAACATATTAAAAATTACTGAAAGAGATTATAAGTATCTTTAAACCTTGTACAGATTACTAATGTTTCAAGAGTCGTCAAGAATTTTAAATTCCCCGCGTTATACGCAAATCCAGTTCTCTACACACATTTGTCCCCCTCTAGCGATTGCTAGAGGTACATATGTGGAAATCGATATACCAAATGAACCCAATTACATATTCATATACGTTTCTACCGTTATTTTCGCAAACTAAGAAAACAACTTTATCCCAGAAAGCGTTCTTGAGAATAACATTTGATATACTAATCAAGAACTATACAACACTTTAATATACCAATATCCACATAAAAAAGTGGAGTCAGAATTGCAAAGTATAATTCTAACAGTTAAACTGTTATAAGAAATATCCTTTTATACTCATAATCACTGAAACATGAATAATAACTGCAACAAACTGACAAGTACAAGTGATACGCCTTGTATCTCCATTAATTATAGTAGAAAATAATTATTACCAAACTTAGAGATATAGTTTATATCTGCATTTAACTGAAAATGTCTTTTATCACCATCTGATGATATACAAGACATAAGCAAATATCTAACAAAGCTAACAAAATATAATGTGCATGCTCTTACAGTTGCCAGATCATCATGACGTTCACCAGGTCTGGTCATACAGTCGATCTGATCGGCTATCACTTTTCCAAAAACAACCAGTTCCAGCAGGCTGTTGGCTCCTAATCGATTAGCGCCGTGTACAGATGCACATGCAGTTTCGCCAGCTGCCCATAGTCCCTCGATTATGCTGTCCTCTTCTTTTTCTCGTGATAGAACCTAATCCATAAAATTTACGATTCGGTTAACCACAAATTGTCAGTGAACATAACATTGTTAAATTAATTTTAATGTCATCTGTATGTTCATAGGTTTATTTCTGACAACGTGTATTCTCAACTCTGTGCTTGTGATAGCACAGAGCTATCATGAGTGTAGTTACACTGAAACCTGGTTATGTAATTGAACTCTAATATGATTTACACATTGCTCTGTAACTGTAAGTAATGTCAGTACTGTAAACTGTAAACTGTCAGTACTGTAAGTAATACAGTACTTGTATAAATTACTATACAAGCGCTGTATAGTTATCGGTAGAATGATGATAAGAGTGATAGCAAAGTGATGTTTAAACAATACAATCAGAATATAGCATACATAGCATCCTCCACTTATCATCCTTCTCACTATATCATTACATTCATCTTCTTCAATTTATGATAACAAAAAGCACAAATAATTGTAGCCAAATCCATCTCATGTGATATTGCCTTTCATAGAAGTTTGTTATAAACTAAAATAAATATAGATATATTAAAAAATGGCACTATCATTCTCATTCTCATAATCAATTTTATAACAAAGTATCAAGACCATTAATCGCAACCATCTATATTTCTCCAACATAGCTAACTCCAACCATATAAGCGTGTAGAAATGCTAACGAGACACGTATTTATTTCCAGAGCATTTCAAAGTTGCCTCATTCGCGATAAAATAGTGCCGCCACTTAATCCCTTAATTTACTGCCGTGTTATGCAGTTTCCGCCGATATTATCTGATCTTATACAATACCTGTGCTCGCCAGTTTGTGGGTATACCACCCATGTTGTAGTGTACTGTAGGTATAACAGGAATTGGGTCTGTTTTCACATCCACACCAGAGAACACCCAAGCTAAATGAGAAATCCCTGGCAGTTTCGTGGTGAGTACCTCCACTGGTAAATGATGCAGTTGGAGGAATATGTGATCCTTTTTAGCACCTACGCCCCTGGATCATTAAGGATAAATGAGCTTGTCGTTAGTTCTGTTTTTCTGCTCACCATATGAGAAGCAGTTATATGTTTCAATGTATTGAGATATTTATAAGTTTGTGTTAGTAGTGTTTAGAGATTAATACATTTCAAATTTGGAGACTTTACAAATTTCTAAGTTTTTACATTTTTCAATTCTTCTGTTACAAGTTTCAGAATTCTTTTTCACACATTTCTAAGTTACAAGTTCCAAAATTCTCAGTTTCACAAATGTTTAGATTTGTAGGCAATGATATTTCTAAATTTCTCCATACCAAAGATTTCTTAGACATCTAGGTACCTACATGCCTAGATCCCTACATTTCTAAAATCCCAAAGTCTATATACTTCTAAACCTCCAAAGTTTAAGATTCTAAATTTTCTATACTCCCAAATTCCTACATCTCCAAATCTTTATATCTATACACCACTACAAGAAATTTCTAAACGCAGTCTTTTAATCATAAGAATTCTTAAATTCCTAAATTTCAAACTCCTAAGTCTTCAAATCCCAAAAATCTCTATTCAAACACCTACGTCCCTGACACATAGATAAAATTCTTAAATGAAGTTTTTTCCTTTGATTCTCAGATTACGTAGAATAACTATTTCTTCTGACAAGATTGTCTCCTGACAATTGTCAGAAGATTGTCAGAAGACAATCTTGTCAGAAGAAGGAATGTACTTGACAAGTTTATAAAAGCATCGTCTAAGTTGAATTCCATCATAGATTCCTATGCGATGACCAAAGACATAGATATGTGCCGTATCTCATAAATCACCTTCCTTCCAATATCTCAATAGTCATCGCTCTAGAGACGACGTCACGAGAAGCAAGATCCTTGGCATTTGGCGCGTAACGTTCCATAAAAAATTCCCCTTGAGAGTTCACTAATTTTCCCCCTTCTCCGCGGCTTCCTTCCGTTATTAAAATTCCGCTTCCGTATATTCCTGAAAAATCAACCGGTTAGACGGACAAGGTATACACCAGAGATGATGCTTATCCTTTTTGTAATGAGAATACCGGTTGGATGGAACTGGATGAACTCCATGTCTTGGAGTGGTAATCCTGCTCTAGAAGCCATCGCCATACCATCGCCGGTACAGGCATGTGCTCCGGTACAGGACTGGTAACATCTTCCTGCTCCACCTGTGGCTATCACCTGAAAAAAGTGACAAAATGCTTGTCATGTAGACGTTTACGATCCGTGTTGTGTGTCAATCTTCTCTTTTCTTGAATTATGTTGCTAACGTTGTTTCTTAGGTATTAGGTGGGGATTGATGGGGATTAAGTAGGTAGAGTTCAATTTGGGAGTAATTAGGAAGGGTACAAGTGATTAGATATAGGATTGATTCATTTAAATTTGAACTGACTATTGGTGGATAGTGGAAGGATGTGGGGTGTACGTTTTATTTGAGATTTGTTAAATTGTTAATTTGGAGATTTTTGAATACTTAAATTTTTAAATTAGGAAGGTTCCAAATTTGGGAATTCTCAAATTACTAAATTTTAAAATTTTTATGTTTCCAAGTTTCTGGATTTCTTAATTTTTAATTTGAGGCCCCTGGTTCCTAGATTTCTGGATCTTTAAATCCCTGGATTTTTAGATCTCTAAATCCCTAGATCCTTGGATTTCTAGATCCCTAGATTCCTAGATCCTTGGATTTCTAGATCCCTAGATTCCTAGATCCTTGGATTTCTAGATCCCAAGATCTCTAGATCCTTGGATTTCTAGATCCCTAGATCCCTAGATCCTTGGATTTCTAGATCCCAAGATCTCTAGATCCTTGGATTTCTAGATCCCTGGATCCCTAGATCCTTGGACTTCTAGATCCCTAGATCCCTAGATTCCTAAATTTCTAAATTTTTAAATTCCCGAATTTCCAATTCTCCAAATTCCGAAATTCCCAAATTCCCAAATTCCTAAATTCCCATATTCCCAAATTCCCAAATTCCCAAAATTCCAAATTCCCAAATTCCTAAATAGCTAAATCCCTATATCTCTAAATCCTAAAATCTCAGATGTAAAAATTTCTAATTCTCATCCCACAAATCACCAAATCTCCCAATCTCCAAATTCAAAAAATGAATAAAACTACCTTAGAGTCCATAACAACCAATGACTCTAAAGCAACGACCACCGTAAACCTAGAATAATATTTTTAAAAATATTTGACGATGTACCGTATGGTGAGCCCTGAATCGATGCAAAAGCCCAGTCTCCAGTTCCCACGCTAGCACGCCCTTGCAGCAACGTCCAACCATGAGAAGATCAAGCGCAAAATACTCCACATAATAATGGACATCGTAACGCAGACTTTGTCCATATAACGTGTGTAATATCGCATGACCGGTTCGATCAGCAGCTGCACAAGTTCTTCTAGCTTGACCACCCTTGCCAAATTTCAACGACTGTCCACCGAATGCTCGTTGATATATCTTTCCTTCGTCTGTACGACTGAAAGGACAACCTAAAATGGAAAATGGAGAAAATGGAAAAAATGGGAAGGTGAAGAAAATTGGAAAACAGAAATGTGAAATATGTTTGTCATTTCGCACCGTAATTCTCGAGTTCGAAAATAGCTCGAGGTGCTTCTCTGGTTAAAAAGTGTATGGCGTCTTGATCACCCAACCAGTCGGAGCCTTTGACGGTGTCGTACATGTGGTACAGCCAATTATCGTCTTTGGTAGCGTCTATTACGCCGTTTATTCCACCTTGGGCTGCAACTGTGTGAGATCTCGTCGGAAATAATTTTGTCACCACTGCCACGCGATAGCCTTTGCTTCCTGTTTGATTAGAGGTGTTAATGGAGTGTTTTGTGGGAATATGTGGTTTAATGTATTTGTAAAGTTTGAAATTTTTAGGTCGTAAAATTTCAGGAGTTTTGTGTCATGTTTGCAAGTTTGGAATTTAAGGATTTCTGGTTAGAAAGATTGAAGATTCCGAAGTTAAGATTTTTGTATTCCACAGCTGTACATTTTGTAATTTTTACATCCTCAAATTTGTAATTTCTACATCCCCTAGTTTGTAATTTCTACATTCCCAAGATTGTAATTTTTACATCTTGAAGTCTGTATATTTTGTAATTTTTATATTTTTATATTTCTACATTTTTTAATTTATAAATTCCCAAATTACTTAAAACTTTACCAAATCTAAATCCTAAATTAGAAAATTCTACATTTCAAACTTGGAAGTTTCAAATCTACAAATGTAATACATTCTTAAATTTATAAAATTAGAAATTTATTAATTTGTGGATTTAGAAGTCCAGGAATGTAGTTATACAATTTACAAATCTACAAATTTGCCACAAAAATAAAACAATGCAGAAATTTGTTAATTGTAAAATTTATTAAATTCAAAGAAGAGTACTTACCTAAACCAAACGCAGCTCTTAACCCTGCACCCCCAGCACCAACAATCACGACATCATAACAGTGATCTATCATTGGATAGGTCTGTAAATAGTGTTCAAAAT
The DNA here is from genome assembly GCA_963576845.1 of Megachile leachella. NCBI lineage: Eukaryota > Metazoa > Arthropoda > Insecta > Hymenoptera > Megachilidae > Megachile > Megachile leachella. Next base: position 9,621,240 of record OY756251.1, read on the forward strand.
TGTCAAGTCACAATCATGCATATCCACATACTCCATAAAAATTCTCTATCACAAAATATTTATTAAAAATCGCTTACAGTTTTACTGTTATCAGTAGCACATTTTGACTTCTCGCCTGGACTGATATTTACGTGAAAACTTCTATGATCTTTCTTACTCAAAAGTTGAGGTTGTATAACAGATCGCTGTAAAAGTTGAAATAAACACGGTTGTACTACGGTGGAAATGATTTTAGGTAATCGTAGATTATTACCAAAATTCGTGGCAGTCGATGTATGGATCGTAACATTTCTTGAAATTTGTGCCGAATTTGAAATACATTGCACGGTATACGTGCGAACTGCCATTCAATCGTTTGTCATTTGATAAAAGAAGCAAGAAAATGCACTTGCATTGGCGTAACTAAAATTTTTCGTTTAGGTAGAATTCGCAAATTCTAAATCTTCAAATTTAAAATTTGAGAATTGGGAGAATTTGGAGAATTTGAAGAATTTTGAGAATTGGAAGAATTTGTTGAATTTGAAGAATTTGAAGAATTTGAAAAATTGGAAGAATTGGGAATTTTAGAATTAGAAAATTTGATGATTATTGAAACTCATAAATTTAATATCTAATAAATTAGAAATCAGAAATGTGAAAAATTAGGCTTTGAATTCAAGGTTCCTAGAAATTTAAAAAACTTGGAAATCCTAAAATGTGGAAATTAAGAGAAATATCAGTAAAATCCTTGGATATCAGAAAGCACCACAAGAGTGTAAAATGTAATAGTATTTTTTACAAGCATGACTTTATTGTACTTGCAAAAATACAGTTCAAAACATAGACAATTTATCGTTATATATCATGACAATGTACAATAATTAGTCCTATTATAGTTCCTCTTTGGTATTCTTTGGACACCAGAGAGCGAATGGCAACAACGAATCGTTTTTACTAAAATATTAAAATTAATTCGGCAGATGGGCAGCAATTAGTACTATTTCTTTTTGTAGAATAAGAAAAAGGGATTGTAAACTTGTTAGAAACGTTGATCGTGCGTTTCGCTATACGTCCATGATTTCTAAACGTTAATTTTATTAATTAACAATAGTTTGTTCGAGCAACAAACAGTGATTCGTTATTTCTATTTCTAACAGATGTTCTTACACTTACGCTAAGCTTACGTTACACACTGTATACACACGAAACATGCTTGAATTTTATTTTTCTTTCGTTTCACATTGTGCTGATTCGTATAAAAGCTTGTAGAAAAATGGAGGTGAAAAAGAAGACGGATTGTTGAACACAAAGTTGAATCGGCAAGTTAAAGTCTTAACGATGAACAAAGTAACCGTGAACATTGGCTGTGAAATTATTTCGTACAAGCGTGTTAACAAAAAGCATATGCAACGCTCTTATGATAACTTAGTTGGAATTTATATTAAGATCCGTCCATTTTTTTTTTAATCGAATACGTATCGTATCGTTCATAATTAAACGAAAGATTTAAAGAAAATTGTTTTTAATTTTTGTAGTATATATTAGATTGTCTGAATTAAATTATGTATACAAAATTTGAATTTTATTATTTAGTAGATGTTGTGAAGTTTCATAGAGAAAGTTAACCACTACTCATTTTTTTTATATCTTATTATACAGAAAAAATGAATAGCGATTAATTTGCGTGTCTTACAAAATAAATTTTACGCAGTCGAATAATTATGAACGATATTACATTAAATATAATAGTTTTTATACTACTCTTTTTGTACAATGATTGAACTCGATCGCAGGGTTGAACCTAAACTAACGGAATTTTCAAGACCGGATTCTCGTGCTAACTACAGTACAATGAAAATTCTACATGTCTAACATTTTACTCGACTATCGATTCCGTTTCTGTCTTTTACGATTATTGACTTTCATTGTTCTCCTGTTCCCTGATACTGAGAATTTACTTTTCTCTTTCTTTCAATTTCTCAAGTGGTTAATGACTAGAGTACATAAGTTTAACTCTGAACTGCAAGAATAAAATCTTCTTTACGAATATTTAAAATATCTTTCAATTCCTTCGTATTACTATTCATATCTCTAAACCACCTGCTCCACACAGATGTACAGAATGAATCAGCAGCTATTGGCACCACTTTCAAAACTACAGAAAAGTTAACAATTGCAGAAGGAACTTCAGTTACTCAGAAAATTTACGTGAAATCCCTGTTACTTAAAGTATCTATACAAATGAAAGAGAACATATTCCATAACCGACTACATGAAAATCATTGTTACCATATTATCATGGTGGTTACTAACAGAATTCATTAAAGTTACAATTTGATTAAAGTTACTCTAACTACAATTTCTAAAGTTATTCTAACCATAACTTCAATCAATTGTATCTCTGAAAGAGGCGGCTAATTCACTCTGTACATCATTTTTCTAGAAAAGGTGCATCCATAGAATTTTGCAACTTCTGAGAATCATCGAGATGTGCTTCCTTCAGTTTCCACGCTGTGCTCTCTCAGAAGGTTCAAAGAACCAGTCTCCTGACACCACACTCGCAGCAGAACTTTGCGGTTTCCGGGAACCTGGAACCGCACTCGTGACAGTACTTGGACATCTTATATTTCGTGTTGTTCATCCCGTCGCCGTCTCGACGATTGCATCTCGGCAGATCCTCCTCGAGTCGTCCTGCCACGTCATTGGTGCTGCGTCCATGGTGCGAATATTTGCGATTTAAACTAGGATCAACACAAATCGAACGGGACTTTAAGCATGCATGTTACGGTGCAAGAAATTACTTTAACATTCACAGATTTCTTTATTGGACTATCGTAAAATTTCAAGCTTTCTGCGCGGTAATTGGAGAAATCTGTGTGCTGGAATATTTTAACTACTAACTTGATATGGTATTGTTGAATGTTTCACTAGATTACAGTTTAGCTGGATAAACAAATTAATTTTTACTTGAATTCAATGTTCATGTACGAGAACAAAAATAATGCACAAGAATAATATTTTATGCAGAAGGATAGAAATAATTTTACAAGAACACAGTTATTTTAGAAGAGTACAAGAATAAAAGTAATTTTTAATGTACAAAGATGAAAACAACATATATGAGGCTCACGAGAAAATATTATAGAACTATCAAATTTGATAGAACATTTACGAACGAATCTAGAGCAGAATGGTAACTATGTTTGATCGTTTAATATTCATCATTTGAGTAGATGTTTAATATCAATTCTTCAGTTTCAAGAAATAATAAATTACCTTATATTTGCTCTAAATTCTCTACAAGAATTTTAATCAAAACAGTACATCCAACAATCGTAATTCTCTGTTATCAGAAAAAATAGAAATGAACGTATACTAACCTGCTATAAGCAGAGTCGGCGCTCATCTTGCTGTGGTCCTGTCTTTTGTAGCTCTCCGGCGAAGACAATTCATCGTCGCTGATCTGACCGTTCCGTTGTCTGCCATGGACAGGGCTGGACATGGACAAGGAATCGTTTTTCAGAAGGGATTTCAGGGAGGAGAAAGAGCCATTTTCGTCCTCGAACGAGGTCATCAACTCGTCGAACAAGGAGTTCGATCGTTTGATGTCCATGTCGGAGGACACTATGGAACTCAGACTAAGGTTGCTGCTCGACAAATTCGCGTAATTGTTGTTTCGGTTGTTCAAACTGTTATTGCATCTCTGAGAGTCGTTTTTACGAGACTTCTTTGAGTCGTCTGTTTTTCTGTCGGGGGTGGTTTTGGGCGCGGAGGAAGCTCGAACAGAAAGGGAACGATTGACGGAAGGTCGTATGACTTTCGGAGAAACTTTGTCGAGGATTTTGCGAGCTTTCTCCGAATTGCCAACGAAACTTCTGCTACCGCGATTCCCGTCGACTACTTCGCCGCCCAAAGCCTTCGACTTGTCGATGATGACTCGTCTACCCAACTCTCTAACGGGCGACTTCTTGTCTACGTCCGACTTCGATTCTTTCAAATCTTTCAGATCTTTCATTTCTTTCAGGAAGATCTCGCGAGACAACGAGTTGGTCTCGGTAGAGTCGCTCGAGAAATCTGAAACGAGGTCGTCGAATTCTGTGGGTGGAGCTATCAAGGATGATCGTTTCTCCGGGCTCGAGAGAGACGATTGACAAGGATATTTAACGAACGCGGAGGAATGAGACAGGGGAAATGAGGTTTCGCGGTTTTGCTCGATAGAAGGACTGTCCGTCACGGATTGCTCGCTGGTGTCCGACAGCAGGTCGTTCATCTGCTGCTCCGCCAGCAAAAACGGATTGTAATCCTTGCCGCTGAAAACACCAACGAGATTTTAACTTGATTGCGTGTAACCGAGATGTTCTTTCTGCACTCTTATCGTAAAAACTCCTTCGGAATGACTTTTTTGGGGCTGGTGAAAGAAATGAGCCTTGTTTGAATCAACAAACTGCGAAAGCATTTATCTTCTTCAAGGATGATTTGAGACAAATAGAAATTGTATTATTTTTATCATTGTGTGTTGTTCATTTTAAATTTGTAATAATAATCTAACACATCTCAAGAAGAGTAGTAATATGTGTCACTGTCCTTGAAGAAGTTAAGGCTAATTTATTTATAGACGAAGTGTTCTTAATTAATATTATGTGTAATGTAATATGAAATATGGGTACAATTTTGATAAGTAAATTCGAAGATGAATTTTACTTGTAGGTCTGAAATTTAGGTTTGTTTTCAATTGCCTAATTTTTTCATGTGATCTGAGAATTGAAGTCTGAGATATACATGTACGTTCACATATGTTATATATGTTATACGTGTCATATATGTCTGTATACATTTATTATATGAATGAACACAAACAATCTATTTACATTTCTTGTGATTTTATCAAATTTATTAACAGTAAAATTGTGCCCTTATCTTATAATATAAAATATTAAATAACATAAAACGTTTCAAATTAAAAAAGAAAATAAGTGCAGTGGTGTGTGGCTCGTTCCTTTGCCGTTTGCTTCAAGTATCGCAAAAGTGCTCTGACGACAAAATCGAGAATAAATGAAAATTTGTAAAAGTTCCTTGTTTGAAATTATAACGTTGAACTTTTTTGAATGTTCTATTCTAAAAGCGATATCGATCCTTCTGCGATGAATGGAATGTACACAAGAAAATCGAAGAAGCCTTTCAGCTTCGAGCAAACATATAAAGCATGTTCTTTGACCAGTTTCCAAAGCAAATCTTTGTACGACGTGGCAGGTAAACTCACATGGCGATGCACATGCGATGCAGAATACACCGAGGAATGTGCCAAGATTAAATTTGAGGTTTGAATAGAGGATAATGTTTTAACGAGGTTCCACTTTTAACACTTTATCGTCGGGTAAGCCGATTCTTGAGAAGAGTTGTTTTTATTTTTATATATTATTAATTTAAATGAATTCGAAAGTTTCATAATTAAATATCGGTATGAAATTTGAAGGATTGACAATTTAATATCGATATGAAATTTTAAGATTTGAAGGTCTGTAAATTAAACATTAATGTTAACATTGAAAATTGAAAAGAAAAAAATTTTTAAATTTGATTTTACATACGAAGCTCAAGATGATAAGCTGTCGTAAAAGATGACATAAGAGAATTTTAAAATAAGAGAGTAAATTTTGCTTGCAAAAAAAAAGTCGTAAAAATCAGAAGACCAAAAATTATTTTTCTTTGCATAAGAAAGTAATATTCATGAATGAAGCAAGTAAGAAACATTGTCCCGTGGATAAGGTGTTAATTTCTCGTCAAAATAGAGTATTCCGTGGAATGAATTGCGTCCATAACTAATTAAAAAACCAGAAATCTGTCTTGGCAATTAAGTTATCCACCTGAAACTTACGTTCTACCGCTAAGTACGAGATTAAAATCCGGTCGTCTGCGCACGTAATTGCTCCAAACGGGACGTAATGGCAGTTTAAAATTCCTATAATTATCGTACGTATGTGTTAAAAGTCGAGGGACATCATAATCGTGCCCTTGACGTATGCACTGTATAATTAAAATTTAAAAATAGAAACGTTGAAAATAATGAATGCAACGATGCACCGTAAAATGAGTATTCACTGAATACTCTTTGGCCTTACAAGAGCAAACGACTCTCGCTTTCGCTTTAACAAACTTTACTGCTGATTAAATTAGTAAGAGTACTCGAATAAAAATTTTGTATTCCCCATCTTTCAGTTTGTTATAATATAACAAGAGTTGGTGATTAATTAAGAATTGTTTGGTGTATGGAATTGGAAAAGGTTGATAAAAATAAGTGGGACATAAATTTATTATGAGGGTTATTTGAATATTGAATAAATTTGCAAAATTATAAGGTTTTGATTGTGATAGAAATTGTAATTTGTATTGGAAATATGGTTGTCTGCATGTTGTAATATGATTAGTATGTTGAGTTATGTAACATTATTGGAATAGTGATTTTATATATTATAAACTTAGTTGAACTTTTCAAACTTTTAATATTTGAAGTCTTAAATTTTCAATATAGCAAGGTCCCAAGTTTCTAATATAGTAAGGTCTCAAATTTTTCAATATAGCAAGGTCTTAAAGTTTCAATACATCGAAGTCTTAAATTTCCAACATATTAAAGTCCAAAATTTCCAACATATCAAAATCCCACATTCTCAAATTCTTCCCATTCCAAATTCCCAAATTTCCACTCTTCAAAAATCCCAAGCTTCCAACATCCCTTTCCCCCATTCAAAAGTCCCAAACTTCCAAAATACCAAAGTCCACAGCTCCCTACCATTTCTCCAAAATAACTACATACATAATTAACAAATAATATAATAAATAATTGGATTATTCCTCCAAAATAATTGCATATTACATTCCTGTCCAAAAACAGCAATAAGTCCCATTCGTACCTGTGATCTATCAAGGACGAGCCACTGGGAACAGGTGGAAGGATACCAACTTTAGGATTTCGTTTAAAGAACCTGCTCGCCCCCTGATAAGGTAGGTCAAGATTAATCAACCGATTCTTCATAGTTCTCGTCGCCTTATCCCAATAAGACTGAGGGTCAATTTTCTCCCGTTCACAATTTTTCTTCACCACCATTCCTTTGATTTCCGGCAAAATTCGAAACTTGATGCTCCTGTTCCTCGTACCGATCTCTTCGATCGTCTCAACCTCAACGGACTCCACTCGTCTCACGTCCGTGAAATTCATTTCGTTAATCGAAGACAAACTATCGCTGCTTTCGTTCAGAATGTCCATATTCTCATGAATTTTACTTGTCTCCATCTTCGATCGATACATTTTCGACGTGGTAGATCTAGTCTTTTTCTTCACGCGAGACTCGGAGAGAATTATAGAACGCATACCTGGCGGATATTGCCGACGCTTGTTAGAAGCTTTCAAATTATTTATCGCCTCTCTCATGTGTTGCTCGACGCTGTTGTCGCTGTCCTCGTCGAAATCCTTCGCTGTACAGCTTTTGTAGATCTCCTGAATCTCTTCGTTCGATTCTTTCCTCAGATCATCCTTCGCAATTTCTCCTTTCTCCAAGTTTTCGTTCGACTCTTTCAATTCGACTTTCGACTCTTCCAAAGAACTACCATTTAAATTTGAGGTGCTGTGTATGTTGCCAAATTCAGCTTCGGACTCAAAGATGTTTCCAGACAAATCACTGCAGTCGATGCTTTTATCATACTTGGGGACCGAAAAGACGCTTGGTGAACAGTTACACATGTTTATCTGACTGGCGATATCCTTTCTGAAAGTCTTCTGAGAATCGAATTCTCTGTTTTTCGGAGTAGCGGAAAAGCTTTCTGCTTCGCGTATCCTTATAGAAGGAAGACTCGAGAAACTTTTATTGCCCGTACTAATTTCGCGAGGAGTCGAACAGTTCGACTGCAACGTGTTCTCAGAATTGCGTCTCCTCGATTTTCTGATCGTATGACTCGAGCTGGAGTCTCTGCTTTCGACGCGGTACAACAACTCTGATCCTGTTCTGACGTTCACAGCCATTTTCCATTCGGAATTTTCTACGTGTGGAGATTTTGGCTCTGAATATTCGAATGGTGTGCTTGATCTAGTCGGTAGTATATCTTTTGAGATTTGATCGTTTTCTATAAAGTTCGTGTTGCAAGATTTTGTGTCTTCGTCCATGAAGTTTAGCGCTGATTCTGTTTCGTTTTGCAGAGATTGATCTATGCTTTGAACATCGGAGTGAAGCTCGTTTTCTTCTATGTCTTCAGTGTTCCTCATCTGATCAGAAGAATTATCTTGTAATTTCATTTCCGAGGGCTCATTGATTTCATCCAGCTTACAAAATTCATAAGTATTGAATTCATTACATTCCAATTTCTCTTCCATACGTTTCAAAGTTTCTGACCAATCCTGTACATCAGCAACTTCCTCCTGTACATCGGCAGTATTTTCAGCTTGTGTGTGGTCACAATCGGAACTTCTTAATTCAACATCCTTCATATTCGGTGAATATTCATCTACACTGTTCACGTCATTCTGAACAGACAAATCGGAAGTCAGTCGTTTTTTCTCCAAAATTTTGCTCCTCGATTCGGAAGATTTCGCATCAAGTTTCAAATCCTCCATTTTACTTTCGACGGTGTCTTTTGAACTCTTTTTTAAGCTCGTAGAAGAGCTTGATTCGGGATAACTAAAGTACGTCGCACGAAGGCGGCTCGCCTTCTCCAGATCCCCCAAACAGAACTCCACCCTTGGACTGTGTTTCACCGGCTTCCATTTACCCTTCGAGATCTTCAGATTTTCTATCTCATTCAAATCCTTGAAGGAGTACGTTTGATTTAAACTAACTGTCGACCAATTCAGATTTTTGGATTTATCATCATATTTTGAGGCCTCGAGGTCCTTACTCGACTCCCTAAAATCTGCATCGATATCACTCTTAATCTTCCGAGTCACACTTTTCTGACTGCAGACAGGTTCAAGTTTGTTCTGACTGATCTGTTTCCACGTGACGAACGCGTCTTCTTTGTATATATTGCAGGGTTTCACAGTTATGCCCACGATGTCGTCGTTGATCGACACGTCGTTCACCTTCGGGTTACCCTGACTCCTCGCTGAAACGATATTTGTCTTCGGAGACCTTGCGGAGTGCTTCTCTTCTTGCTTGCTTCTATGATTGATCTCCTCTCGCTTCGGTCTGTCGTGCACCTTCGACCGTCTTTTTGCCGAAGGGATGCTTTCGCACTCCTCGAGAGTTTCTTTGGTGTGCCTCAAGGGAGGTACAGGGAGGTAGGAGGTTCTTTTAACAGGGGGCGCAGGTCGGAAGGACAGTGGTCCAGGCTTGTCTTCCGGTGGCCTGAGGATGAGGAAACAGGATCAAGGATGTATGCCTGACATCAGGAGAAGGTCAGGCTTTTTGTAATCGCGATTTACGGTTTTCTGTTTCGTTCAAATGTCTCGCGAGCGGAAACAACCTTGTCCCTTTTCCTTCTCCTCATGCACGCTACTCGGGTGTACTTAAACTAAACTATTCTCCGGCGGAGAATTGGCATTTGCCACGCGAACACGTGATCCAAAGAAGATTACCTGTTTGGGCGATCGATTGGTCGAGACTTCATCGGGACAGGGGCTGCGGGTGACTCTTTTGGCTGTCCAGAACGTCTGCTGCAATAACAAACTTGTTTAAAACGGTTGCTTATAGTAACAGAGCTTTTAACCTTTTCTAGACACAAACTCTTAATCGTTCACTACTTGGTGACATAGTTATAAAACATTCTTAATATAGGCTACATGTAAATACATGGAAATAAAATCAATTTACGATCTGTCGCTACAGGGTGTTTCATTTAAATGTACTCCCCGAATATCTTTTTTAATTATGCAAACGGAAAAATTATTTCATATGTAACTTCTCTTGTATTCAGTAATCAATACTTTATGTTGACCATGAAAGTTATATATCAAATTATACAGATAGTACAGAATAACTAGTATTGAAGTTTGTTACAGATAAGATGTTTGAAACAAAAATTATACCCTAAGGCACACGATAATTAGTTTCTAGCAACATGCTTTCTGTTACAAAACGAATGTATGAAATAAAACTGCAGTGATAACGGTATACTTCAAGATTATATAGAACTAGTTTAGATATGATCCTAGAGTGGAGTACAATCCAAGTAGAATTTCCAAAAACCAGAATATTTAAATAAGTTAAAGAACTTTTGCAAAAAATATTGATCATGATTTTTGATGTTAGCAGTATATTTATTTTTGGAAGAGATACTGCTTATGTTACACCCTGTACAATTATGAAACCACTACAAAATTATGGTAAAAGAGCAGTAAAACGTCAGGTTACAAGATAGGGAGTCACAGCTGAAACCTTTTTTCTGGCACGACGCCAGCGAGACAGGGTTTAACATAAGGAAGCAATCGCTTCCATAATTATTTGTCTAAATTTAAAAAGCTTTGCACGTCTGCGTTTAATGGGTTACGTGTACTTTTATCCGCTTTGATATTCGCTATTTAGTCCTCAAAGTTATTTAGGAAATTAATTACAAAATTTTACATTGAGCAAGCTAATGTGCAGTCATTGCAAATATTCAATGTTATAATACTTTTAATTTACATTATAAAGATTGTGATGAAATTTAGAATTCAATATCTTCTGATGATCAATCTACTTCATTTAGTTAGGCAAGTATTTAAGATTTAGAGTTCATGAATTCTACATTTCATATCAATCATTCTCCACATTCTGCAATCTATTTACAACAAGCAGAATTTTCAGGTGAAAATCATTTCAAGCTCATATGCAGCTAAATGTGTATCGATATCACCTCTCTAGTTAAAAAATAAATCATCAAATACTCCATTACTATCAGTAAAAGAAAAAATGTTCTTAAAATAACTCTACTGAATTCCTCTCTTAGAATTCTTTCTAAAAACCTATACTTTCCACACTGACATTAATTAAAAAAAATACTGAACGGGACTAATAGAAAATAATGAACGTATAGAATTGCTGAAAGCGTGAACGATCCACATTTTGCTGTTTCTTCTTGTCGTCTCGGTTGAAATCGCAGCAACTTACACGAACGACTTCTGTTTAACAGGAATGTCGACGTTCTTGTTGCAGTTGGGTGCCGATGCACTCTCCTTGGCCTTAACAGTGGCGATAGTTGGCGAGGTTTTGCTCGTGGAATTGAGGGTGATCGCCGAACCCGGTGAATATTTCTCACGGGTGGCTTGTCGACGACTTTTTACGGCTGGAGCACGATACTTCATCCGTGCTTCGAGACGTTCCTTGGCGATGTTCGTTGCTGGACTAACCGGCACATGAGTAACCCTGTCCTTGCACCAGGCCACGTGTCTCTCGTAAGCCTTGACGCCGAAATGTCTGTTGCAGGTGGGACACATACCCTGCTCGTTAGAGCGCGTCGGCGCGCTCGGTGTGACTGTCGTTCCACATTGTTTTTGCATCGTGAAATCCGTCTGAAATCGCATCATATAGTTATTATACAGGACATACATAGTTATACATAGTTACATATAGTTACACATAGTTACACATAGTTGTACTTAGTTATACAACCCTTTATTCTACAATAATTTCGCTTAAACATCTTTTATCTCGATGGAACTTGCAGTACAGAAATACTGTTAGCAAAGGAAATGTATGGACTCGATTTGGAGATTCGAGGATCAGAGGATTTGCAAATTTAGGAATTTGGAAGTTTGATCTTCTGAGAGTTTGGGAATTTAATGAAAGCAAAATGTAAGCTATGTATGATTATTTGAGTTAGGTCAGTGTTGATGTGTCAATGTTGAACGGAAATATGTGGAGATATTGCTACAAAGTGAATTCATCTCACGCTCGAATGCACTTGCATCATTCGAGATGCAACTGGGTTAATCTACGCTCTGTCTGCAATTGTGGCTATTAATCTTTCCTTTTTAATTCATCTGGACAGTTTTAAGTTTTGTATTCGTTTCACTTAAGATATGTTACTGTATATGACTTAATTATTTTTGTTCTTTCCAAAGTCCTAAATTTTACAATACTATATTTTAATTTCACAAGTTCATTCTCCAAACCCTCTAGATTTTCTAGTTTATTGTTTCTCACATCTCTAAACCCTCCGCCCTAAATTTCCATACATCTGCATCCTCCAATCTTTTGCTAAACCTCACAAATCGAAATCAACTTCCTTTGCTATTTTCTTATATTTTCTCTATAAAAGAGTTGTTCTGAATTTCTGAAATACCTTGCGATTTCCTACCCTTCTAAATCAGAGAATGAAAGTAAACTTACGACTTCGTCACGAGCAGCGCGAATTGTCCGCAGGAAGTTGTCGTGGTTCTGTTTCCAAGTAGTGCTGATTTTCGATCTATCATCCTGCGCCGTTCGTTTCTTCTCCTGTTTAGGAAGAAATTCAGCCAACTCGGTGCCCTGGATCCTCTGTTTAGCGGAGTCGAAAGGCGTCCTCTTCTCCGTAATTCGTTTACATATTTTCGAGTGTTTCTCCAGCGACTGTGGCTTAAAGGTCCGTAGGCAGATAGCGCACGGCAGAAGGATGTCCTGTACATCTGTGTCCATTTACCGTGAATTAGTTTCGTTGCTTCGATTTTAGCGTTTACAGAATGAGTCAGAAGTATAACTCCGGTTACTAGATATAGATATTCGTTTTAGTTATCGGTCTCAAGGCAGCGATCTTTGGATCCATTTCTGAGGACCGATCCGAAGAGCCATAATCGACGAGATCCAGAGTTCTGACTCAGACTGCGTTGATCGGAATTCACTTGCAACTGCGTCTGAACGCGTCGAGAGATGACGAGTTTAGTAGAACACGATTTGTTCTGAACGAAAGCACACCATTTTTGGTTGTGGAAGTTTTTGAGGAAACGTTCATAGACCACAATGTAATTCACTAAAAGTTTTGGTTCAAGGTTTAGAATTTATGGGTGAAGGGTGTACTATATGCAAATGTAGAAATTTGCATCACAGGTTGGTCAAAGTTTGCATTGTTAAGAGTCTGAGATAATTTTAGTTTTCTTCAATGACAAGTTGTGAAGATATACCATTGATATCTAATATTTCAAATGTATCGGTGTACTGTTACAATAATTGATTCATGGAACTAATACTATTATACATATAAGCTTCTTCTAAAGTTAACACATACAGATCTCTCCAGTGACCACACAAGACATAAAACCATGAAAGTGTTCCAATAAATGAACACCATCTGAAGCTACAAATCAATCATATCACTACTAAGAGTCTCTTGCATAACATCTCTTCCGCAACAACCTTCCACAATTAATCTCCAAATCTCGCACTCAGAATCTAACACACATAATCTCACAACATAAAGACAAACGGTATTTCACTACAAAGATCTAATTAATCCATCGGATCCGATACGTTTGTTTAGCCGTCGCGAATTGCGGCCACCTGCGAGACTCTCCTAATAAAAACAACGTCTACGAAGAGGAGGACGAAGACGAGGTGTCGCCCCCGCGACTCAATCGCCTACGGATAAGCAAGTTTCCTTTTTTGGAGCTACGAGTTAACCAGCTCGAACATTGTATCTGGTGCTCTCCTGTCGACGATTCCTTCCGTCCTCGCTTTTCCGACGATGGTATGGATACCTTATGGTGTAACGCCTTTCCAAAGTGTCACCTTCATGGACAGATTCGTAATCCTATCGACGTAACCATCGGGACACGTTAATCGGTCTTGATTAGTCGCGACGGACATTTTTTTATGCGCGATTGAAAATATTGCCTTAATGCTGAGGATGTTTTATGCATGTAGCGGTACCGTTTTATGGGAGCCTTGATGGTTCTGGAGATTTGTGGGCGGAGAGCTATTTTTGGATGTGGTGGAAATTGTAGAGAGAAGGTAATTGTAATTAGGTAATTTTTAGGTTGTTGGGTAAGGTGGATAAGTAGTTGGAAATAAGTACTTGCTTTGAGTAATTGAAAGATGATAATTGTGATTCGGAGACTGGAATCAGGTAATTGCAGCTAAGTAGTTGTAAATTGATAACTGCAGCTAGGTAATTGTAATGTTTCAATGATTCTACAATTTTAATGTTTCAGAGTTTACTTCAAAAGTGCAACATCTAAAAGTTTTACAAGATTGTATAGCTTCAGGGATATAAATTCTCAAATTTCAGAACATGAAAATCTAAAAATTCTTGAATATCAAAACACTCAAATTTTAAAGTTTAAAAATCTTGAAATTCTAAAATCCTAAAACTTTAAACACTTTCATGTTTCAAAGATCCAAAGATGCAAAGTCTCTCAAAGCTCCAAAAATTGATAAATCTAAAGTTTAAAAATCTTGAAGTTCTAAAACCATAAAATTAAAAAACTCCCATGTTCTAAAGATCCAAACATACTAAATTCTTCAAAGCACCAAAAATTCATAAATCTAAAGTTCCAAAGCCCCAAAATTCTAAAATACGAAAATTGCAAATTTTACAACATGCAAACACCGTAAATTTGCAAATCCCAATCTTACAAAACTATCAAATCAATAAAAGATAAAAATTCATAGTACATTCGACAGGAATAACGAAAACAGTCATGTGTGAATCGATGTGAAAACAATTTCGTAGGAACAGTCAAACAAGCATGCTCTCATCGATATATTTAAAAATGTCACCTTACATCTGATTTATCTTTTCTACTATATTCAAAGTCGTTTTTCTCAAGTTTGTTATTCAACAAATCATCATAACTATTATATAACGTGTACAATATTATTATTTGTACTTTAACATTTTGACTTAAAATACTAGCAAAAATCTAGTATGACTCATAATTTTAGAAATAACGCTTCGTTAATTTTTATTAATTCTGAAGATGAAGAACTAATAAAATTACTTCATTGTATACAGTAATAAAACAAAAATCTAACATGATTCATAATCTTAGAAATTAAGATACTTCGTTAATTTTCATTAATTCCGACAATGAAGAACCAATAAAATTACTTCATTGTATAAAGTAAAGTTTTACTATATTCCATTTAGCACGTGCTGTTTTTCTCACTGATAAAGTCGAGAAGATTGAATTGTGCACACGGATAATACTAACACAGCTAACTAATGAGGCAAGGAGGTGTGAAGCGAGTAACGAAGGTTGCGAAAGACGAAGTAACGAGTTTAGAAATCTGTTTCATTGCTAATTGGCAGCATCCAGTAAATATTGCATTACTTCTATCGCCAGTTCCACGAAGGATTAACACATGCATTAAGTTAATGGATTTAATTTAATTCAACACGATGGAAATTAAAACGGTATCACAGAGCGATGAGAAAGTCTTATAAATGAGTTCTACAATTTTTTTTAATTGGGAGTTTGCAAATTAAACAACTTTTTTATGATTTCAAGATTTTAGGATATTGGGATTTAGGGATTTGGAAATTTAGGGAATTGAGAATTTAGGGATTTGAAAATTAAGAAATTTTGGAATTTGAGGAGTTGAAAATTTGGAAGTTGGAAAATTTTAGAATTTAGTAACTTGAGAATTTGAGGGCTTGAGAATTTGGAAATTTAGTGATTTAGGGAGCTAGAAATTGGGGAATCTGGAGATTTGGAAAAATTGTCATTTGGAAATTTAAAACTTGGAAATTTAGAAATTTTGGAATTTTGGAATTTTGGAATTTGGGAATTTGGGAATTTAAAGATCTGGGAATTTGAGAATTTAGTGATCTGAGAATTTGGAAATTTTTAGATTTGAACTTGAGGCTTTTTACAAAATTTAATCACATAATAATTTGCAAACTTCAAACTCTAAAAATATAAGTATCCATAAACGTAAGAAATTGAGAAGAAAATCGATGAATAATTGACTCCAGATTTCGAGACCCTAATATCTCACCTGGCTCGGTATATTGCTCGACTTGCACTACTTTTTCCGATTCGACAGGTTGCACTTTAAGCTTGTGATCATAGGGGGGCCCTAGGTCCGCCCCTGCGACAGCTCTTCTAGAAACACAGCACAACATCGAACAACAGAGTGGAAACACACCGACTGAACTGTTCCATAGAGATCAGGCTGTTCTTCTACGCAACGTGCACGCAGTCTTGTTCTCCTCTTATAAAGAGAGTTTATTTTAGGTGTTACTGCGAGAGCATCAGGAGCGAACTGCTTTTCTAGCGATGGAAACGATACCGTTGCTCAAAGAACCAGAAACTACGTTGGTTAACACTTCGAGCGTTAAATTTGATACGAATACTGAATAATTTTTATTTTTTCGGTAAATTGAACCTGTTTCCTTCTTTATTCACTTAATTCTAAAATACGATGTGAAATAAAAAATAATTGTTAGTTGTTATGACTGTAAATGTTAATAAATCGTCAAAGAGATTAATCTTGCTAATATCGATTTTTTATTTCGATATATTTATAAAGATTTTAATCATAATAAATGTTTTTATTAATAGGTAAAACTAATAAACTTTTAATACACTGTCAGAGAAACAGAATTATTAATGTTAATTATAATAAAAAAAAATATTAAATATTATTGTTTATTATATAATTAAAAATATTATTGCTAATTATAAAATTTATGTATTAAAAAAGTAAGTATTTTATGTATTAAAAAAATAGTTTTATTTATTGCTGTATATAAAACATGAATTTTGCAAAATTGTTACCTAGAGTACCATTTACTTGCAACTATCGATTACGTTTAAGCTCACGTGCTCATGTCACTTTTCGCGAGTTCCGCTTCCGGTAAATATCGTGGTCACCCACGCAACGTATACCACGATTAACTATAATGATTTAACATGTCCATAGTACATATACAATTTATAAATTTGATCAATACTCCAGGGATTTAATAATGTAGCTACCATAGAAAAGTATACAGGAATAAATATGAATTCTAGCAACTGTTCAATATTCAAGAGATTGCATGAAATATGACAGTAGCTATCTAGTTCAGGTAAATGTACCATCAGTTGATATAAGAACTATTTCTTATTGCAACTGTCATAGCTACCTTTTTCTCAATAAAGAATTATACAAA
This sequence comes from Megachile leachella, assembly GCA_963576845.1. Lineage (NCBI taxonomy): Eukaryota > Metazoa > Arthropoda > Insecta > Hymenoptera > Megachilidae > Megachile > Megachile leachella. The sequence goes on from OY756251.1 coordinate 9,638,253, forward strand.
TAAATTTTTTAGTTTATTTGACACCTCTAAAGTTTTCTAATATCCATTTCAACTTTCCAAATTCCTGAACATCCAAATTTGTAATTTGTAAATTTACATGCGATCGTGAAGCTGGATCGCGTTCAATCGATTTACCGATCATCGATTCTTTTCGCACAATAGAAAGTATAACCTTACCTTCTGTCACATTATTGGTTTCTCTTTCGAAAGACATCGATCTAGTCGATTGAAGATCGGAAATATTATCTTGCACCCATCACTAGCTTCTCTCTTTTCCACTCGAGCATTCGAACACCTTCGCGTCCGCGTGGTTCTCGTATATATTATTAGAAAACAGTCCCGGCCGCGAAACTGGAACCGGACGGAAGTGCAACGCGTGAAAAACACACGCGACAATCGTTAAGATCTCTCGACGCGTTATTTGTGGCAGACAGAACCACCGTGGTTTCGTAAATAACAGCTGAGACAATTTGACGTATGCAAACTTACCCTCAACGTCCGCCATGTTAGTTGTTAGGAGAAACAATGGTTACCATGGTAACCGATGATAGATTCTCTTATATAGAAGCCGGTGTCTTTTTCATTATATTTATTTATATTTTATGCAATACAGTATATATTTTATTGATGTAATACATCCAAGGATACGGCGAATTTCAAGGATACGACAAACTTAAGATATAGGAGTTTTTAATTTCTGATTAAATAAAATAGATGGTTGATAGAATTTTGATGATGACTTTTTCTTCAAAATATTCGCGATACAACATATAAATATATTGTAAAGATATTTAATAACATTAGGGGTAACAGTAATTTGAATTATGGAAGAACTGATATGGTAAATTAAAATAAGCGCGTTGCCGGTAGATGTAGAGAGTAGTATCATTCTTAAAGCGTGCATTGCCTCTGCTTTTAATTATAATTCCAACCGTTTTAATAGCGCTGTTACTTAATTCTAATATAAATCGATAATATCGCATGTGATACAAAATGATAAGGGAATTTTAACCCGCAAATCATATGAAAGAAATTTGCATTGCATGATAAGTATCAAGTGCGTTCGCAATAGTTTCTCAAAATTTGGGTTCAACAGAAATTTGGTGTATTTTGCAAATAATTAATATTAAGAATAATATACAATGTCAGGATTTATGAAGAAGAACATCGTTAGTAATCTACAGGTAGTTTATTTATAAATAATTTATATTAATAAGTACCATACGGAATGAAGGTTATATAAACAGCTGTAATGAAAATATTACAAAATTATTTTATGTTAACTTTACTTTATTTGATTATTGTAGGTGGGAAGATATGTCACAAGAACATTCTCTACAAATAGGGTGTTATCATCGGAAGAAAAATATTTAGATGTCAAGGAAACTAATGGAGTAAGACAATTTTAAATGCTAAAGTTATATATACTTTTGTTAATATATCTTCTTTTTTATAACTAGGTAAGAGTAATATCATTAAACCATCCTTCCACACGGAACTCTTTATCTTTGGGAATGCTCAAATCTCTGTTATTCAATATCAAGAAGGATGAAAATAATAAGGATTTAAGATCAATAGTTCTTAGATCCCAACTTCCAAATATGTTTTCTGCTGGGCATAACTTGAAAGAATTGGTTCGTAAATGGAATAAAATGTAAAAGTAGCTGAAGTTTCTTTAATATAAGGATTTACATTCATCGCAGAGAAATGATTGGTTGCGTGGTTTAGACTCCTAACAATGGGAAGCTTCATAAGGACATATTTGAAACATGTTCTGAGTTAATGCGAGCAATCACTCAAAGTCCAGTGCCTATAATAGCTGCTGTGGATGGTGTAGCAGTTGCAGCAGGTTGTCAGTTGGTTACTACTTGTGATATTGCCATTTGTACTGAAAGGAGTTCATTTGCTACACCAGGGTAAGTAAATGAAATGGATGTAAATAAATTTATATTTTATACAAAGAAGTTGTATTCTTTTTATAGAGCCAATTTTGGAATATTTTGTTCTACACCAGGTATTCCTTTGGTTCGGAATGTACCTAAGAAAACAGCCATGTATATGTTATTTACTGGTTTAAGCATTACTGGAAAAGAGGCATATGAAGTAGGCCTTGTGAGTAAAGTAGTGCCAGTTAACAATTTTGGTAAGTTAGGGTATATAAAAATACAAATTTTTTAAACTAGAAATATAGTTTAGAGAAAGAAACTAATTCAATGTTCTGGATTAAGTTATATTAGGCCCTCAAAAAATATATACTAATATATATTTTTGCATATATATATTTGCATATTATATTCATAGTAGGATATATTTCGTTTCCAGAACAAGAAATCGAAAAAATTACTGCTGCTATAAATTCAAAAAGTCGTTCAATTGTACATGTAGGGAAAACATTTTTATATGAACAATTAGACCTTGATTTGGCAACCGCATATTTCCTGGGATGTGAAAACATGGTCAATAATTTAAAAATGAAAGATGCGCAAGAAGGAATTAAAAGTTTCATCGAGAAAAGAAAACCCGTCTGGAGTCACGATTACGTGAAAAATCAATAAATACTGTTACGTATACAATGCTATCAATGAACAAACAAATGATATAATTGTAAAAAATATTGTAAGCTAAGTTTTCTACCGTTATTTTCTAAATAAAATATTGTTACATAACTGTGTACGCAGTGTTTATTTAAGTCTTTATTTTTACTACCATTAGGGAAAATGATCAAAATCATGTTACTATAATCGGGTTAGCCTCTCACCGCATAACAGAATTTTATTAATTGAGGCCTATTCGATAACCTCTATAAATAAAAATGTACGCGTAACAGACATTACGCATAATACGAAGTTCAAACCACTATAAAAATTCAGGGCTTAAAATAATCTATTAATTAGAAAGTTGTATACACGATATTTTGTAGTCCGTACTTTAAAACGCGAGTCTAAAACTGTACATAATTTCTTTGATCGCTTATCAAAAAGATGAATGAATCATCTATCTTATATCAGTTTACAAACGTGTAGATTCAATATAGATAGAAGAAAGAGATAAAAAAAATATATTTTCCTTCACAATTTTGCTTTAGAAATAGACAAAATTTTTGACCTTGAGATCTTAGAAAATTCTAATCTTTGGAACTTTAACATAGTAGAACTTTGGGTCTCTGAAGATTTCAAACTCTTGGACTTTAAGTTTTTCTAAAATTACATTACAGGTAAGCTGGCTGTAAAGGTTGCTATGACAGATAGTGCTTATCCTTTTCACGAAAATTTGGGAGTCCCTGATATCAGTAATTAATTATAAACATCTTAAATAATACTTTATCCACACGAAAGAGATACAACGACTTTAAACACTTTGTTTTGAATTACGCGTGAATCAGTAATTCAACAGTAATCCCATTTAGTTTCGAACAATGCACATTATCAATAAATAGTAGGAAAGCTGTAAGCTCATCATTCTAGTCCGACGATAGTCATAATAGGTCACATACTGCAGGGCAAAAGGCGTGATCCGTCGTTTCCAGAACCGAGGAGGTTTAACGAGATAAAGAAGTCGTGGTGGTCGTCAGAGTTGATCTCGAAGGACGCTGATATCTCGACTCTTTCTTTTCTTTTTATAATTTTGTCATGTTGCTCCCCACTTATTCAGGACCAGACGAGTTCATAAATCGACCCCAATGTTCATACGTGATGCTAGTACAGCGATCACTTCTGGCAAAGTTGGTCGAGCGTCCATTGGATTTTTCTTCAGCGACACGTACGACGGAAATAAAGTGCTATCGTTTAAACTAGTTGTTTCGTTCGGTAAGAACAGTCGAATCGGTCGATGAGAATTCTTAAGTGTCTCGATAGTGGCTGCATGAGGTTGCGAACGATCTTGCGTGAAAATCGAAAGTTGCGGAAGGCCAAGGGTATTCACCCTGAAACTAAGAAGGTAGAAGAAAACCTGGCAACGATTGTTCAGAGAAAGGTCGCCGAGCTGTTGTTTGAAAATTGCTCTGGTACGTTTTTGATGTTGTAAAGTTGAGAATCCAAGGTTTAATTGTTACTGCAAGTTGACGCGTTATAACTATGATTGAATAGTTACTGCAAATTGGAATTAGTTTATTTTGAATAATAGAAACGGTATCGTTCTAGATTGTGGAAGAATGGCCATTATTCCGCAGGGTGCATTTGCTGCGTGCAAAGTCCGTCGCAATCTTGAACGCAATTCTATGATAACACCGATAGAAGAGAATGAGAAGGTTGGCAAAGAAAATGTCTTCAGCGAGAGACCTCCATTGGAAGGTACTTATCAGATGCTTTATCAGACGTGTACCGTTGTATCTTTATTTTATGACTGCGTCTTAGAATTCGTTGCTGTCAAACGAGCTGACACTTTTTACTTTTTTATTGATATTCGGGTATTATCGGTATTTAATTAAGTTGATTGGGAAATGCTAAAAATACTCGTTATAATGAACGTTAATTCTGGATTAAGTCAAGTGATATCAATTGAAGATTTGAAAGTAAATTTTATAAAAGAAGAGAAAGATCTGGTTCATGTTCTTGATGCAGTTGGAAATGCCTTTTATCTTTGCTTAAATTTCAAGAGCATTGATTTAATATTCTGAACGAATTACATTTTTCACTAAACTTAGAGAACACTAAATTTAGAGAAATCATGAGAATTTATAGAAATGGATGTAACTAAATTACAAGTTAAGTGACAAAGTGAAAATAAGTATTTTATGTAGTATAATAGACTTATAAAATTCTTGTGGGTTCAAACTTGTACAGCGTCCTAAAGATACAACCTTATAAAGTTTAAAAATTATAAAATTTACAAATTGCAAATTCTAAACTCCTAGAGTTCTAAATCTTAACTGAATCATACCAACTTAAAAAATTCTTGAATCTTAAACTGAATGAAAATAAAACCTGAAATGATTTCGTTTTCATTTTGCAGGTTGGGAGCTCACCCCCTTGAAATACAATAGTAAATTAATGAACAGCATCTGGGGACTGTATAATCGTTATTCTGTGCACAATTTCAAGAAAAATAATAATTCGATTGAAGGGGTGTTTGGGTCGTTCGTGGCGGTTTGGGGGGCGATTTTCCAAAGCCACGTACCCGCCGCGAACTCGGTGGCTGCAACCGCAGTCGCCAAAAACAATTCATAAAATTGGTCCAATATCCAAAGAAAGTTCCATTTATTCTCTTCTCCAACGAACAACTTGCTATTAGTTCGAGAATAACCGTGACAATTGGAACCAAGCTCTGACAACAATTATTGGAAAGAAATTGATGTTAGATGATTTTCTTAGAGAATCGTGTAAATTGCAGTTATAGAGAATTTTACGGCAGTATTTTTAATTGTATTTTCTAAAAGACTGTTGCCAATTGTACATACGTAATCATTTTAATTCGATATCAAAAACGATGGAGACGAAATAAATGTATTTTATTTAACTTGTAAAAGACTGTAATGATATTGGTGTATTAGAATGATTAACCAACAGTTATAATATGTAATAAATATAACGATATGAATAAAATGAAATAAAACAGTCCACTAAATGTTATGTTATTTTGTTATTTAAAACTGAAATGTATTAGATGTCTTGTAGAAAGTAAACTGAACAAGATGAGGGTCCATCATTTTCACGGGGTTATATTAAAAACTAAATGGTCTGAAAATATTTTTACCACCGTGAATTACTCGAGAAATATGCAAAATCATTTTAATCGAAAAAACTGTCTGAAGAGAGAGTCAAATCAGAGGTAGGTCCAACGTAGATAACACTCTTCTCGAAATGATTCCAATCGTCCTCTTCTCGTTTCTTTTTATGTACCACGTAGGTTCTTGGTTTCCTACGTTCTGTGAATTCATCGATTTTATTGGAACTATCAGAAATATTGAGTTCTAGATCCACGGACACTGACGAAAAAGACCCTCGCTCTTGCACATTATCATCATACGAAACATCTTTTAATCTTCTCATAATTTTATCGTCGATACCATCGTGATCGACCACTTCGGCATAATTATTTTTTCTTCTTTTATCGCGCGAACGTTGTTCATTGAACTTTTTCGGATAATCGTTACTGCAAACTGTAAACGTACTTTCGTTCGAGCTTCTTATGATTTTCTTGGTAATAACAGCATTTTTGATCTTGGATAAATAGAGGTTCGGATGTTTGGATTGTAATTTCATTGTTTTGCGGTTTCTCCTCAATTTAGGTAAAGTGGTTTGAGTGGACGCGGTTTGCTTATCGATATTTGACGCTTCCATATTTTGCGAAGATTCATTCGTCGGTAAATTAGAGGGAAGATTGATATTCGAAGAAAATGGTGTTTCTCGAGAATCTAATTCACAGCTAATATCTGAACATTGAGTTGTATATTCTTTCTGAAATATTTTATCTTTTGTTGCTCCATATTTCGTGAATTGTTCTTCACTTTTTAGATTTTCTAGATCCTCGAATTTCACGTCCGTTTGATTACCTTCGTTTTTTAAATATTTCACTCTAGTTGGTATTTGCCACATGTCTTCTCGTTTTCCAGTTCGAAAAATGTAATTTAACAAGGAAGGCACTGGTGGATCCGTATTAGAACAAGTATAGTATGCCTATTAGAAACATATTTAATAATGATTCATAATCATGATAATATTGAACAGGTGTCTAAAAATAAGATATTTAATTTTGTTTAATATAAGCTTACATTTTCAAAGCAATAAATTTCAACGAAACAAAGTATACTTTAATCAAGTATGCTCAACAGTAAATAATTTTAAAGAGTCTTATTTTTAATACAAGTTCATTAATTTGCCACGATAATGTTAATTTAAAAATTCGTCCATATCACCTTACATATTATTAATTGCTGATATCTTAATTATTTTAACGAAAATTTGTTTACCTCTTGGCCGTCTCGTCCGTTCTTCATTGAGTTTACGCTCGTGATTTTCCTCACGTACCTCTTAAATTTTTTGAACATATTTTTCGTGTTATCAATTTGTCTCACAGAATCCTTCTTCAGATAATTAATTTTTAACGCGTCGATTTCGGAACGTAATTCATCCAGATTATTCGCGAGCATCTTAACCTGATCGATCACTTGTCCCATTTTGCGTTGATCCCGGCAACAGATCTGCACCGACATGTTGACCCCATCAAACTAATTAAACTTTTATCAGATACAGCTTCCGACGAAACAAATTGCACAATTGTATTTATCTATAATGCACGTGGAACGATATCCATTATAAAAATTATATCTTCGTCAAGAATCAAAGTTGTTTCTTTTGTGAAAAATTGAAAACGACAGGATGAATCGTATGGTATAACCAAGACAGTATAAACAAAGAATTTAAAGTATTATACATATGTAGTAGGGAACAAGAACAATTCACGATCATACTGGCTTGTAGTACAACGTCACTGAAGAAAATTTCTATAATTTATACACTGTTTACAATTTTTTAATTCTTAAATTTAGAGATTGAAGAGTTTTAAAATATACAATTTTGAAAATGTTTAAACTTGTAATAGTGTTTCCAAGATTATTGATATAGTCTTTGCTAAGTCATTTAAGCTACATTTTGATTGTGTGATGGTTCAAACATTCTGGAAGATAATCAGGATTTTCGGGATTCGTATTAAATATCATTTATTTGATTCGTCGTATGTCCTAGGTACATTGGTCTTCAGTCGGTGTCGTTTGTCCGTAGTGGACTGGCTATCGACGTGTGAAAAGTTTGGTAATACAAAAGAACGAATTTTATCTTCCTCCCTAGTACGTACATCGACACGTAATACTATGCTTGGACTTCGATTCCTATGTACAACTTTAGCGTTTGTTAAAACATAATGTTCGTATCTCGAGGGACTTCGCGAGGACCTATCGTCGTGTCCCTTCGAAAGCGTCTATCACAACAGCTCTAACCGTTAAGATGCAAAAATAACCATAAAAACGAATAAAAATGATCAACGCGACGATTACGCGCGCACGCGAGTGCCACGCGTTCATAAGAAATTTATTTGTAATTTCATCTATACAATTCGTTGTTCGCGAATTATCGCTGACTCATAAACTCGAGCTGTGAAATGGCATCGTAGTAAACGTATTTCAATAAATTAATCGTACAAAAAGAATTGTTCAGTGCGACAATCGCGTAGTGATGTCGTGGTTCCCTTTCTTCCCTTGCGCACAGGCGTTTTCTCTGGAATGCTGTTATTCGAATATCGTCTCGTTCCTTGCGACACAAATCGCAGGGTGTACTTTTGTTCTAGCGAGTTCTACACATCGAGGTAATCGGGTTGCACGTTATCATCGTCCACGAGTTTCGTTCTAACAATACCTTGGGCACGAGTTCTCGGCCAAGAAGCGAATCTTCTTGATCATCGAGCGCATTTGGTGTACATGATCTTTTGTGACATTCAACAATAGCGATAGTCAAATGCTCCTTCACAATTTTATGACACTGGCGTGTATGGTTAGGGATAGGTACAAGAGTACATCCGTAATCTCCTAAGATTGTTAACATTGGAAATTTTTTAATTTAGAAATACAGAAATGAATCTTTAAATACTAGAATTTCTAAATCTCTAAACCTTCAAATTTCCAAACATTCCTTAACTCTAAATTTTGAACTGGAGACAAATTTCTAAATACCATACTCGCCAGTGCATCGCGATGTCACGTTTAAAAGCGACCCTTCGGCTCTTACCTATTAATACTGATAACCGTTAATGAAAACGAGACCGTTAACATGGCTCGATAAATCTGCTCGCTTCTTGCCGGAGAACTCTCTATTATCGCGGACACGGGTTAATCAACGTTCCTTCAGAGCGAATCGGACGCATCGAGCGTACCGACTTCTAATACTTAGCATCTAACACGTAACCTAACGCGTCTAACGGTACATAAATAACATAGAAGACGAAATATCAGAGAAAGAAGTAAAAGTGACCGATCGAGTCTTCGATTGTCGAGCAACGGATCTTCGTTACGTTGGTCGATTCTTGGTCCCTCTTTCTCTTCCGTTTTTGTGGCACAGCCTTGTTCCTCCTGCTCCACGTGTGCCTCCTTACGAATTTCTCTCTTCGAGCACCACGAAGCGACGGTGATTTGAAGACCGTTTTGTAGCGTCGAAGGAGGACAGCACGGAAATGGACGTCCCGGTCCTGGAGAGGATTCTCACCCGGATTCACCCACATGGCTTTGGGTCACGTCTCCCAGCTTGGTTCTGAGCTGTCGTTCTCGTGTCCCGGCCATCGGCTCGTTTCACAATGAAATTCTTCGAGTACTCTCGGGCGTGGATACGCACAGGTGTCGTGTGCACTCCATGGACTAGCTCAGTTTAATCGGCCATAGTACGGTCTGTCGGGAATTCGGGGAGGAATATTGGGGACGGGACGCCTATAACACAGACAGTGATTAAGTATTCGGTGACGTTACCCGACGCGTACGAGACGCGGACATGATTAGGTTGCTTTAGAACGAGTAAAGCCTTGATGAAAATCAACCCTTTGAATGTCAAATTACTTTGAGGCAGAATGGAACTTGAAATTACTTTTTTTCAAATAACGTTATTTTCTTCTTATTATGGAGCCTCATCATCGATCTAGAATGTATATACTAGCAAATATTACGTTCTATTTTTAACATCTTTCTTATTTTTGGTCAAATGATTCGTACAAACTTTGATGAGTTTACTTAAAGTTTGAAGGATCAGTACATTTCTCTTGGACTTTTTATACTTACAAATTGGAAATTTTCAAAAGTGTTATACTACAAAATAAAAGAAATATAGCTGTTTGATAGGTTTTCAGTTTGATACAGTAATAAAAATAGAAATTGCTCAAAACCTTCGTATAATGTAAAAAAAGTTATATACTTAAGATTGAATTAATTAATTTTATCACATTCAAAGGGTTGAACAAAACTCGATGACCAACTAAATTTCCCTTCGAAACTTTGAAGAATGTGAAAAACGTTCGACAAGTTCGAGCCAAATTTTAATTGGAGATCGTACACATTTATCGATAAGCAATGATGTGCGAATGATCATATACTCAAAGTTGAATATTTTTAAATGCTAATGAAACCAGCGATGAAAAAAGTAACAGTATAATCGTCGAATGTATATCATCGTCTCCAATACAAGTAGAACATATAAATAACGATGTAAACACGCAGTAGATGATTATGCAATATGAAAATACATAAATAGATTACGTGTGAATAAATAAACAATACAATTAAAGCGATGCCGATGAGTATGATCTGCCAAAATGAAAAATGATACAGAAAAAAAACATGATTTGCACAACATGCTTAAGCAATAGCAAAACCCATGCAGACATGAAGAGACGAAAAAAAGGACGTTTGTGATGCATTTTCTGGAATATAATTCTTTTTAACGTAAATCAATGTAGATCTTTTCATTGTAGATCCAAACGTCCTTTGGTATGAACAAATATAATTGAAAATATTGATATTACTTCACGAGATAAAATCCTGGACTGCTTAAGAGTAAAATATGGTTAAAAAGGTAGCAGACGTGTGTGCGAGGGAAGTTGGGGGAAAAGGTTCGATCAAAGAAAAAGAACGCAGAACGCGAATACGCATTCCAGCGTGCGGGGATATTTAGGATTCCTTCTGTTAAAAATAATCTTTGTTATTGCACGCAGTACGAAGCGAAACCAGAGGAATTAGTGGTATATGTACACTTACAGTCTCGAGCATGGCGCAATTTTTTTGGGGACAATGGCGACGCGAGGGAAAAAGATATACCACTGAGCTTAAGGAAATTTATGTTTGGGAGATTGTAAATTTCAAAATATCTAAGTTGGAGTATATGGAAACCACCAGATTAAAATTTGGAAACTTTGAAATTTCTAATTTGTCAAATTACAGATTTTCAAATTTTCAATATTTCAATTCTTAAATTTTACAAGTCTTGATTATTTAAGCTTCATACCTCCAAATTTAATTTCGCAAATTCCAAGCTCTCAAATTTGCAATTTTGTAAATTCCAAGCTCTCAAATTTACAATTTTTCAAATTCCAAGCTCTCAAAATTTACAATTTTGCAAATTTCAAGCTCTCAAATTTACAACTTTGCAAATACCAAGCTCTGAAATTTACAACTTTGCAAATTCCAAGCTCTGAAATTCACAATTTTGCAAATTCCAAGCTCTCAAATTCAAAATTTTCCAGATTTCCAAATCTCCAGCTACTAAATCTTCCAAATTTTCAAATCTGTCAAATGTACAACTTCTAAATTTTCAGTTCTCCAACTTAAATTCTCTAATTTCCGAAATGTCTCAATCTCCAGCTTCCCAAATTCTCTGCGTCGCCATTTTCCTTAGATCCACGCTCGGTACCGTAACTGAAGAAGAAAAAAACAACATATCAGTGATTAATAATTAATAATTGATTAGTGGTCAATTAACATTACACGGCCAACAACAATAGTTATTTATAATAAAAATATTCAGCCGCAAAGATTGTTGCACGAATTGAAACGGGTATATTTCCCCGGCGGAAATGCGTTTCCGGTCGACGGATATCTATAAATTTCTCTCGAATTCTCGTTCTTTTATACATATATATAGATATATACAGACGTGTATATATAGATATATATATATAAATATTTATATATTTATAATCTATAACATGTTATAACCTATATACACATTTATATTGCAATAAAACAGTGTATGTATATCGCGCACGCGTACCGCGATATTACAACATGAATCGTGGGTGAGGTGCACAATTCGAAAGGAAATATTCGCCATATAACCCTTTCGTCAATGTTTCCCTTGCTCGTTACACGAATTTCCCGAAAACAATCGAGAATGAGTCAATACACGGTCGGGCGAGCAATCGAACTCTTGGATGTAGAAAAGAATGTCTATAAAAATCAGTATAACAGGTATCAAAATGATGATCAAGGTTTACTAGCCACAAAATGGCGAACAGCTCCAATGTTCTCGTGAAACAAGATACTCGATTTACTTCTCTCGAAGGCTCACCAATGATGGCGTTTTCATACATTTTTTACGACGTTAATATATAAATATTTCAGAGTTCTCGGTATTTATGGATAATACTGAATTATTGATAACGTTGATTATGAGAATCCTGAAATATTGACGACTTATCTTATTAAACTAAATATGTTTCACTCGGATAAAATTTTTTATTGTTATACAATTTAAAATGTACTAAATGTAAGTCATTTAACAATTTTATAAAGTAGCTGCTGGAAGTGTTATAATCGTAGATAAGTTTTATATTAGAACAGTATCTTGCAAAATATTTGTTTCATAACGGAAAAATATGTGACGTCTCATAAACAAATACAGCAAGAAAAGTTCTAACTTTCCATAAGTTTCACTAAACATCTACTCTAAGGGTTAAAAGTTAACACTGATGATTAATTCTTTTTTAATCTAATTTAGCTATTTCTATTTTGAAATCAGCGCCGATCATTGGTGACTCTCACCAGTCAACATGTTAATGCTTTCGTGGCCGATAATTCTGACGCGAAATTGATCTCAAAATTATGCAATGAAAATAAGAAAAAAAAATGAAGACCTTTATCATAAATATTAAGGAACAACTGGATAATTTATTTGGTTATAACGAGTCTCGGAATACTCTGGTTATTACAGTGGATGTTCATTGAAAATATATATATGCTTTAAAACCAAGTTTTGTGAAAGACATTGTGATCGTTGTAGTAACTAGGATGTTTTTCTAGAGTGGACCCAGTTCTGTGGTCTTCATTATAGTCATTGTTTCGTATGGATTTGGGGATTTGGACATTTTGGATTTTTTAAGGTAAGTTTGAGTTTGGATGTTTGGAGATTTGGAAATGTAGGGGTTTGGGGACTTGAAAATTTAGGGATTTGGGGACTTGGAAATTAAGGCATTGTGAGAGCTGGAAATTTAGGGATTTACAAGTTTAAAAATTTAGGAATTTGGAGACTTGGCAATTTAAGGATTTTTGAGGACTTGGAAATTTAGGGATTTGGAGACTTGGAAATTTAGGGACTTGCAAGTTTAAAAATTTAGGGATTGAGACCTTGGAAATTTAGGATTTGAAGACTTGGAAATTTAGAGACTTGCAAGTTTAAAAATTTAGATATTTGGAGACTTGGAAATTTAGGGATTTGCAAGTTTCCTAAAAAACAATTAATATTTTAGGAAAACTAGTCACCTAGTTACCCCAACGACAGTACTACGTCAGCAGCCGCGAACGCGTTAACAACCCCCATAAGAACACCGTCAAGTCTGGCACGAGAATCTCCATAGTCCGCTTCTTCCTCGTCCGAAATGCATCAAATTTATCGTGAGTACATATCAACGCATGCTCGGCCCACGGTGTACAACAGTTTAGTCGATGTTTCGTGTCGCGCAAGGAAATCTTGTAACTAGAATTTCGCTACGTATCTTAAGGCTCTTAGATGGAAGCATATGTAACAATTTGTCGCGTGAAAGGATGCTCGCGTTTCTCTCGGCAATTTTTTTTATCTCTTCTCTTCCTCTCTCTGTCCCGAGAGAAGCGGCCTGAACGCAACCGATCGACGAACATGCGAACTAAATGTAAATAGAAAAATAGAAAACATACTCTAAGTAAAGAAACTCTTGGCGAGTCGGGAAGTGTAAATTGTTGGTACGTTCAAATGAGTCAGTTGGGAAAACGCGTTCAGATTCGCTTCTCAAAGTGAACGATTAAATGCTAGGTACGATAACGTTATCGTTTATGTTCGCAAAAGAGGGTCAACGATTCCCTGGTTCCTTCGCATCCATCTGTTAATGCGGCCTCTATATGACGATATCGCTAAACATTATCGACGCTAGTTTCGCTGGATCTAGTCACGAAAGCCGAGGGTTTTGTTTCAATGTTCGAGGGCCTTCTTTAGGCTCGATACGCAACGGTCTTCAGGGTTCGCAGATCGCACGATACAAGGTGAAACCGAACAGCATGAAAGATTTGTTTGTCGCGTTCGAACGAAAGAATCAGTTGAATCGGTTTAATTGACGGTGCGAGCGTGAAGAAACTTCAGAAACGATCGTGAAGATCGGAACCTTCACGAATCGATGATACAGTTTCTTCACCTGTCGCCTTTCGTTGTAACGTTTGTATCGAACATTCCACCCAATCGAGAATCGCTAACGAAGTTCTCTAATCTCTTCAAAGATCTAATTTTAACACTTGAGTCACAAATTTTTTCTACATATTAGTTCAGACTTCTGTTCTATTTGCTATCCATGTAAAATACGATTAAATCATTTTTTCTGATTTAAACGTAAATCATCCTTGAAGAGATTAAAACGAACAAACTGGAGTTTACAGGAGTTGAACGAGTCTTCTAAACTTATTTCATAAATAAACTATGGATATATTTCGATAATGCAATATACAGGATATCGAAATTTAAGAAATTAATTAAAATGAATTAAATGTTGAGTCCATAAGTGAAACTTAATTGAACTGAAAACTAAAGTTTGGAAGTTTAATGTAAAAAAGAGCGAGGGTAAGGTATTTTGGAGGGTGGAACCGTCCAAATAGCGTCGACGAACATCGAAGAACCTGGACACGCTGAAGAACGATCTTTCTGCACGTTTGCTACTTGATATGCCCAGTTATTGTAAACGCTACGCCTCGTGTCGAGGCACGTGCATCTACTTACATCTCTATCGTCTCCTTAGACCTCGTAACAAGAATCCGTCTTGAAAATAATGATACTAAAGCATTGACGTAACTAGGATCTGAGGTGGGTTAGATCTCCTAGCTTCACTAATTAATATTTACGCCCACTAGGCTGGGTTCTGGTTTGGGTATCTGGTTTCTGGATTGGGTTCTGAAAATTTGAGAACTGAGAAATTGAGAATTTGGAAAATTGGGGGTTGAAAATTTGCAGATACAGAAATTTGGAAATTTAGGTATTTGGAAATATTGTGATTTGTGAATGCAAGAATTTAGAAATTTAGGTATTTGGACACTTGGTAATTTAGAACTTTGAGAATTCGGAAATTTACATATCTAGTAATTTTGAAATTTGCAACTTTAAAAATTTATAAACTCTTATCCGAAACACGCTATATTCTACATCCATATGAAGGATCCATCCTGACCCCCATCTAGTTACGTCAGTGCGCTAAAATGTACCTTACGAAAATAAAAGGCTTCACAATCTACCGTACACGGAACGTGACGCTCTACCGAAACGAATAACGTCTTTGTCTAAACCTTATACAGTGTACAATACAATGCGACTTCGGTCACAATGATCGTAATATTGTGTAATCGCAATTTACTCTGTAATTTCAACGCACGATCTATGTATTTAATTCGTGTTTTACGATGCACAAAATGATCGGTAGACATATGTATACGTACATACGTATCTGTACAATAACATTACAGTAATACCACTTGTGGTTGCTCATGAAAGTGTTCTCTCTGCTTTTCATTAACTCTTTCTGTTTTTTAACGTACACCGAGCTATCTTTAACCTTTCGTGGTCCTTGTATTTTCTGTTTTAAACGAATTTATTCTGAATTCATATATCTTTTCTTGATATACTGTAACTTTTTTTGGATATAAAATCAAGAATGATTTTTCAGTTTTTTGTTTCGCTATGAATTTTAAGAGAACATTTTTAACTCGTAGCAAACACATTTGGATCGCAAAAGGTTAACAACCAATACAGTAGTAATCTCAAATTCACGGACCAGAGCTGTTCACTGTCGATCAATCTTGTTTTAGTTCAAGTGCGACGTGCTTTCGATGAGAGAGTGACTTCGAACAATTAGTTTTTCATATATTCAAGAGAATGTTTATCTGTAAAACTCCATCTATCCGTATTGACAAATATTTTCAACAAGATTTTCTCTATCAATTTCATATTTAAATAAAGTAAAAATAATAGACTAGATTTGTTATAAATATTTAATGTGCTATATACTATGACAATTTATATATTAATTCTTTAATTTATCAATGCAACTATTTTCAATAGTTTCAATATAGTCAATTAATAATTATATTAATTCTGAATATACTTTTACTCAAACATATTTCTGTTCTTGGCAACAATTCAAATACCAAGAGTAACTCATTGAACTGATCACACACATTACTTAATATAATTTCTAAAAAGTATTTTTCCAATTAATAAATATAAACAATAATAACAAAAATTCCATAATTAAATTATGATAAACTTCAGATAAACAGACTTTTACAGAAACATTCTTCGATCAGCACCAACAATCTTCAAAATATAAGCCACAATAAATTTAGATCAAAATAAATGCATCTATGCAGTAAAGGCTCGTAACAGAGTATCATTAGGCCCATTTAATATCGAAACGAATGTAGCAGAGCAGGTCTCGCTGAGTTTCCTCGAACAGAAGAGTGGAAACAATGTGTTTGAATGTGCTATTGGAACAAGCACGAAAGGGTGCAGTGACGCGAGGAACTTTTCTCTAAATTTATCATCTAACCGGGCAGAGCTTTGCTGTAACGAAAAATAATATTCTCTCTCTCTGGTTTTGTAATTGCACTTTGATCATCGTCCTCGATCTCATATTTTCCGCACGTCACTGCACAAAAAGATCAGCTATGTAATTCGAAGGTTCGAAATCGCTCTGATTGCGTAGAACCGCTATATACGATGACGATAACACGTTTATATAGTGCGTCGAACCGTTCGTCGCTAATATTTATGCTTAAATATATGTATCTTTAATGAGAAACTGTCGGCGAAACGGAACAAACCAAAAAAATAAAACTAATGTTGCTTTGACACAAGCTTTGACAAAAATTTGATAAAAGATAATTGTGTATAGAAAGCACAATTTACAATTGTTTTTAACACAATGAATAAATACTTGTTTTGCAAAATTACGTATCACAGATGACAGCTTAAATTTCTGATCAACAGAAACTCTTAGAGATAAGATACGACTTTGAAAATATCAGTAATCGTCTACGGATTTGAAACAATTTTGTAAATTACACTCAAAGTATCAGGTTGTAGAAACACCTTTTAAATTTCTCGCATACAATTATTACAATTTTCTAAACAAGTCTGACTCATTTTTAACAATGCATATAAATTCTTGAAGTACTCTGTACTATAATAAAAATAATTAAATATAAATATAATAAGATTTTTAAATTGTGAACGTTCCGTTTCCCCGTACGCTTCCCTTCCACACAATCTTATGTAAAAATATACATAGAATATATGCATATAAATATTACGAATATCGTATAATCAAATATGCGCTATTTATCGAACGCAGTGATGGTTACGCAAACTCGAAAGCACGCCACACCGTTAGTCATAAATGTGTCTAACTACAAGAAACGTGTTAATACATTGTGTGTTTAATTTTTATGTATGTACATGAACAGTCAATTGGGTTTTGTCAAAGCACGATCGAGGAGCGTTAGGAAACAACAAATACCATTCGAAACAAAACGCAGCTCCCGAACATGCTTGCTTAACGTGATATACATTTAATTATACATTAGAACGATATACGACCGCTATTATACGCATATATGTATATTATATGTATTAATCTGATCCGGTATCGTTAGTGTCAGCTTTAGGTTTCATTTAGAGAGAGAGGGATTCGCAACTCAGGATTTTCATGCAAAATCCTCGAAGCACTCTACGCTATATCACATCCTATGTCTGAGCACGTTTCTTTTTTTGTCAATAATATTTCGTAGGGATTAGCTAATGTGTATGTATATATACATACATATATTTATAATCTTCATACGGTTTATGTTTTATATTGATATAGATAAGAATGAAACTAATCATGGTGAACATGTTAAGAGGTAGAGAAACAGTGTGGTGACATGTTTTTTTTTGTTTTAGTCGCGCAATTAATATAATTACTGATTGCTTAAACTTATAGTCGGTGTTAATACAATCGTCGCCGATAGAAATCGATCGAATACGATAAAACGAACCGTCAACGTTCGATCTTCACACCAACAGCATGACATTTTTCATCCGCAAATTTGTTCGCGAGTGATCGACGACGACGATTTCCTTCTCCGTGGAATTCCGCCTAATCGAAACTACCTTTTGATCACATTATAGGGTTCTGGTAGACTTTCCAGGATAGACTCACTGGAGATACTAGTAATATCGATATCTAACGAGCTTAATGTCCGCCCTTCTTTTAACATACGTCTCTATCGGCAAAAAGATCACCGGTCTTTCGTGCGACCCGTGTTCCAGCGAAATTTCGAAAGCAAAAAACGACAGCTACTAAAAGCTACTGTTACATCTCGGATTCATCGACGAATCTCTCGATGTTCTACTACTTGATTCGATTTTCTCTTTTTGTCGCTCATGGGCGATTATATCATAACGTACACACGCGATTACTCTACGGTTCAAAGCACATTTATTTCCTTTCAACGGCTAACCACATTACGAGGTGTGAACGATACACATGGAATGTTTCGAAGAAAGTTTACGCGACTTACAAATATACGGAGGTACTCTCTTAATCGTATTCCCTACACTCTGCGTGCTATACAGCACATATTATATTACGAGCATAACGTTCTCTTTCTGTGTATCATCGCGTGTCTACTTAACGACATACAGCTTCGACGGCATCATCATCGTCATCGTCGCGGTGAATCCAATTTCTCGGATCATGCAAGAGAGAAAGAGAGAGCGGGCGGTGGGACAAATATGTGTATGTATATATATGTATATATATATATATAAAGAGAGAGACAGACAGAGAGCAAAAAAGATTAAAAAAAAGTATAGCTGGTTACGCGCAAAACTGTTATTGGTATCACTCTATCGAGAGAAAAACAGCGAGACATCGAATTAGTAGTGTTCATTCTCAACCCTGAACAGTCTACCATCTACTTGCGCAACTTAAATAAGGTGTACCCATGTAATCGTGGTTAAAGGGGCAAGATCATCGATAATAGAAAATTATGGACTGCGAGTCTATTTACTTGATCTTGAATGCGTCCATCAGCTCGTTCACAGCGGCATTAGCAGCGGCCTGCGTCGCAGCTTGCGTCACCCTCTGTTGTAGACCACCCCCACGACTAAACATACACCACGGACACTCAGCTTTTACTACTGATCTCGTACAGATCTTGTTGCAATTACTTAATATTTATTAGTACTATACAAATTTCGATTATACTAGAGTCTAGTATATCGCGCACACTATCTCAAGTCAGGCGTGACCAAACTTCTTCTACGACCACAGTCTCTAACAATAATGTATATGGAAATTCAAATATTCTGGGAATCTATGGATCTGGGAATTTGGAGATACAATAATGTGAGATGAAGCTTCCCTTCAGAAAGTAGGAGTTTCAAACGTGATTCAAGAACCACAGCCTGGTCATACCTGTCTTAAGATTTCTTTTCCATCATTAAAAAAAGAAAGTTCGTGTAAGAAGTTGGCCATGCCTGTGATCTCAACGTTTCATTATTAAATAAAACTCGTGTAAGAACGAGAGTTCACGTTCGAATCGAGCACGCGATACTTTGTCTAATGATAAATGCTTTTCAATGCAGGCACCGACACGTCCGTTCCTAATTGATAATTGACTACATTCCATTTGATTTTCTATGCGGACGTTCGATCGAACGAACGAATGAACGAACACTAGCAAGAAAGCGATGATAATAATAGGGAGACTTGAAAGCTGTTGGGCATGTAACACGTTGTTTGCGAAACACATTATCGTGTGTTGCATTTTCAAACAGTTCCTTCTTTTACGGCGAGTGAAACAATTACTTCTATAAACGCATGGACAATGCGACCTCGACGAGATGCGGCGCTTCCGTAGTAAAAATGTCATGCTGTTAGTAAGCGAATGAATACTTGTCCGTCTGGTGATCAACCCAAGACCATTTATTTTACAACGTTTTTGTAGTTGTATATACAGGCATCATGTACAATTCCATCGAACTAATTTACAATGAAACAAACGTCGCTCTACCTACGATTTCATTCGTCACGAACGAACTTCATTTAATTCTAAGTTGTTTTTCTTCTTTTTTACTAATACCGATTAAATGTATTGTAAACACTTCGGAATTTTAATTAGAGTTGTGCGAACAGTGTGTATTTTCTTTCAGAATGATCGTGAAAACGAGCATATTTTGTCTATCGTTCGAAAGTGAAACAACAAACGAATAATGATTTCTTGGTCGTTCTTACGAAATTGGACCGCTCGAAAACAAATGCAGAGATTACTGGTTAGTAGTAGGAGACAAACGATTCGAAATTGGAAGCTCTTCTCACTCGTTAACTAATACAAATGTGGTTCGCTCATCGTATCGCACACCTCTAATTAAATAATAAATCCGTAATCTGTAATGTTTGCAGACAAAACATGTAGCATTAGGAAATTGTATCTCGTGTAAAATGTACACTGACTAGATGCAATCGATATATATATAATGATTAGTAGCGATTAGGCGAGTTAGTGCGAAGACTTATTGTCGGCGCCTGCAATAGAAAGTGAAGTTAGCACCAAAGCCCCAATCACACAAAGCTAACAGAGACAAGCAATTGCAAGTTTCTGTTTTTATTTTTAACGATATTTTAGTGAACATCATTGAATGAAGATTAAATTGAAAAAGGACCTTCACCGTGTTGATAAGTCACAGATCTACCTTAACACAAAACCGACAAAACGTTGTGCAAAATTCGTCACGTGAGGAAGTCAATGATTGAAAAGTACTTGATAGTACAAAGCATCTTAACTGAACCGTAAGTCCTTTCAAAATTCTCTGTACTACTTCACGAGTTATCTATACTTTCGATAAATCGACATAAAATAACGGGTACTTACGATGGTACCATGGGAGGAGGTAGGCCAGGTGTAGAACGGGCCGGTGGTGGTCCACCAGGTCCAGGTCTGTTAGGAATAGCCGGTGCTGGACGGCCCCCTGTTGGCACCGGCGGTGGAGCACGAGAACTAGAAAGAGGTGGTGGCTGTGTCACTCCACGTCTTGGCCCACCAGGTGATGGTGGTGATAACCTGAAAGTATTTGTTCCAAGGTGAATCATAATTATCTAACTTGAAAAGTACATAATTTAGATGAAAGACGAAATGAATATTAAATTTACATCGAACTCTACAGACTAAGAGCTTTAGCGCTTGATCTCACTACTGCTTTCTGAATTCAATAGTAAGATAACCGGGTACACTACTTATGCTTCATATTCTAGCCTTCGAACGTTCTATACCAAAAACATAATCTTTCGAAGAATTGGGCTTGAGTAGAACATATTAAAATTACCGGAAAGAAACACATTACCGTACAAAACATAACAAATATATAAGGTTTAACATAAGTTTGGAAACAAAACAATACAAAGTATACAGATAAAAATATATACACTCGTGAGCAACGAGCTTCTAGTTAAGAATAAATGTAGAGGAAGGAGCCTAAAGGAATTACGAGGGCATAAGATACACTTGCTTATATGTTTCCAAAATTCTAAAACTTTAAAATCCTACAATTAGGGAGACTGAAGAGAGCCTAGGGATATTCTAAAGGAACCCAGGACGGATAAAATCTAATCTAAACATTCCTCATACATTTCTTCTTAACTAAAGGAAGCATATATTGCACTCGAGTATATAAATAATAGGGATATAATTGTTCGCATCTAAAATTCCCGAATATACACAGAACTAAAGAAAAAGGAAGGATAATTAATAGAAACGTAATAGCTCTTACCCAAGACTGTTTCAACGGTGTTCAAGTGTATGGGGCAAAAGCAGGCAGTACAAGATTGAAAGATACGAAATTAGTTGAATGCATAAGCGACAATGAAAATAATATCATAATTGTTACCTTGGATTCTCGCCAGACGCCAACCAATCGTTTTTCACTGGCGGTGGTACTGGAGTGGACACCGTCGCCATTGAGACATCTCCGATGATACGAAGTGCCTCCTTGCATGCGTGATACATGCGCAACATTTCTTCCCGTTTTTGTGCTTCTTCGGGCGATTCTTCCATCATCGAAGCCTGCGACGTACACGAACACATTAATCTCCAAATTAGTCGAGGAAGTTGAATCATAAAATAAGTTAGGAAGAAGCGTGATGGTAAATAAAAGAAAGGAACGAAACTTACAGTTATGGAATCAAGGAAATTCTTCAAATAATGTTTATCTACCTTGATACACTGAGTGGGGAAAGGACATCTTAGGACACCATTATAATTTTATTAGGTAAGGTACTTAATACTGGATTAACAAATCTGCAGGTACGTAAAACTGTGAAATTCAGATTAATTTTCACCTGATCACCGCTGGCGTACAAATGTGCTAACAGCTCTCCATTGATGAAATCCTTCGCGTTATTGATGATCAAGTGCATAATTGTCTTTGGAACGAGATCGCGAGTAGTTTTCGTGACGATCTTCATGTATGAATCCACAAGATTTCTGATGGTCTCCACTTGTCGCTCCAACTGAGGATCCATCGATGACTGAGCTTCTGATCCACCCTATAAGATACCGACAATAAATCTGATGCACCCATAATCAATAATGCAAGTTAAAAGCAGTATTCAAGATAGTTATATAAAATTGAAATAAAGAGTTAATAATGGGAGTGTTATTGATTAATAATAAAAGTGTAATTGATTCTATTTCCAAACGGAAACGCTGCCAGTAGGTAATATATACATATTTTAATAGCAGACTATATTAATCATTAGAAAAAGCAGAGCTGGGTGGAGGTGTTTTATATTCGTGTACGTGTTGTGTGTTCATATGTTTGTCTATGAAACTTCTATATTTGTACCAACCTCATATCCTTCCTTTAGTTGATTAGAAGCAAGAAAATTTAATCACAATCGTGAATGCAAAATCTAATTAATTGTTGAAAAATATTGCAAATTCATACTTGGATTAACAAGATTATTTAAATGGATTATTTTCTAAAACATGGACGTTATTTAAAATTTTGTACTTTCTTTAACAATGCAAAATGAATTTTAGAATTCAGTGCATATTATGAACGATTTTATGATAATCGAAAATAGGTTAAATTTATTACAATGAATTGATAAAATGCTCCTATCACACCACCACACAGTTAAATATTTAATGATGAAGAAAACAATCTAGTTATCCCGTACTAACTCACCCGCTGCTTATCCTAAAATAAATGAAAATAATCTGTCGCTAGTAAACATAATAAAATGTGTCTATTACTAACAATAAAGAAAGGAAAAATCTAGTTATCTCGCACTTTAGTTAATAGAACAAATAACATTTAAATTCTTTTAAACATTTATAATGTCTCGATACTTACTTAAACATACACGAACGTAAGATATTTAATTTTAAAATTGAATAAATAAAAAATTACCTCTCCTTCGCCATTCGCTTGTTCCGTCGACTTTTCAGGATATACGCCAGCTCTGAGGAAAGAAGCTTTCCAAGAGTCAACATCGTCCTGTGTTTCACAACTTAATTCAAGCTGCTTGGAATCCTTGTAAACGTTTCTGCCCTCAGGATTAAACAAAGCGAACAAGTGACGTCGGGACATGAAACCTTGTTCCAAATCGCGTAATTTTAATCCATCTAAAGGTAACATGTACTTCTTCTCGCGTTCCTAAACAAAACACACAATACATGGCTTATAGCTTATACGATTTACTTTACTAATTACAACACTGCTTAATGTTCGCTTATTTGATTTGCATAAAATATTCGTAGCGAAAATTGACGATTATTTGAATATAGTCGATTTATAATTTCAGCAATTTAATTCAAATAACTGCATAATTATAAGGTAAATACATGAGAAATCTGTTTTCCCTATTTTGATGACTCATTGTTAAGCTAAGATCGTGATTGCGCGGATGTTCACTTCACGTAATGTGTTAGAGCTATTTTGGTGAGAATAACTTCGAGAACAATAACTGGGATAAAAGGCGAACATTAAACGTGTAATACCGGATATTATAATTGAAAAGATATTTACTTCTTCGTCCTTGTACCAAGAAATACTCTCCGATGTTAGGACAAACCAATAATCTTTTGAGCCACCTTTCATTATACCGAGATTATGGATACACATGTACCCCTTGCGTATTACTTGATTGCCCAACGTATGACGCCCAGATTTGACTGCATTTTCCGAGGACTGTTGTGCACTGTAACATAAGTGCGATGTAAAATGAAATGTTAAATAGAAAAAAGTGTTTGAATACCCATGTACAAAGTGTATTGTAACAACTTGCCACAAAAGAACTTGTTGTTTATCTTGTTTATTTTGTAAAAAATCTAGCAGGGCAAAATCCTAGCAACAACTTTTTTCTTAACTTACACAAACGTTCACACAAGTTCAAATTTAATTTTATAAATAAATTATTGAATCATACTGAACAATGAAGTTCTCTAAAGTATGTGCTTTTATGGTACCAAAATATTGAAAAACAAGACGTGATAAAGAACATAGAAAGGATCATTACTTTGGCTGTATATCATTGATTTTACAATTCTGTTAGAATAAAAGATTCACTGGATTAAGAAAAATAAAAAATTAATTTTACCTCATAAATTGTTTTAGCTTACATAGAAAAACTATATAACATACAGCCACAACAATTCCATGCATATACTCCCATACAGTTTTGAATATTACAATTTATATATTTTTGAATGTACATTCAAACACTGTAACATGTAAGTACACAAAATGTTATTGCTACTTAATCAACACTTGAATAATTTTGTAGATGACAATGCATAAAGAATTGGCAGAAGCACATATATATTACATTCATTATGAAACAATGTGAAAAGTGATGAAACCAAGATTTGATGCTGCTGTATGAAATATACGATTTGGAGCATCTATGCATGACTTTAGTGAATGATTCATTCGAATGGTACATTTGAATTGTGCGAACATGTACAAAAGACTAAAATTAAACTCATTTAATTTTTAATTAATTATAAGTGTATTTTCTAGTATGTAAAATGATATAAAAAGTAAGAGAATAAATAAAAATAAATGGTAAATGCATAAGAGTATCTAATATTTCATAAAATTTAACTTCATTTCCTCATTTTCATAACATATAGTATTTTTATTACATTAATTAGAACAATACTGAATTGATAAAATGAAAGAAGAAATACATTAACTATTACTCATAATTTTAAATAACAAAAACTTATACATTCTGCCTTAATTAAAAGAAGAGAAAGGAAAACCTAATACGCTAGAAAAATATGTAATTTTCCATTTTATATTGTAGAGGACACAAGTAGGGGTATTGCTTTTTATGGATATTATCTTCTGTTAAGAAAATGATAAAAATTGGAAGCTAGGGGGAATCAACTAAAAATAAGCATAAAAGATTAAGAGCGTGAAAATGGAAAAGGAAGAAAAATGTAGTGTAAATCTTTGTTCCAATGTACTTTATAATTCTTACCTTGCATTATGGCTACTGGCTGCCGCGCTGCCGATATAATTAAATAATTTCTTTAATTGTGAAGTATAAAGTTTTGATGAATGGAAACAAATGTCAGGAAATGTGTAAAATGCTATGTAATTTAAGGAAAGACATACGTTTTTAAAAATTTTAATTACGTAAAGCTTGTTAGCGTAAAATTAAAATTTACAAATATAAGACCTAAGCAACTGCTGGTTTCAAGTGATTATAATACATTTCTGCGATGTTTTCTGTGCAGAGGTATGCCTTGCCTTTAATGACATAAAAGATTTTGTTAGAGAAGCTACAGTATTATAATTCAATTATCCGTAATCACCGTATAAAAGAAAATGCTATTATATATTTTTCTACTATTCATACATGTTTGAAGAAACCAAATAATATTTTTTAAATAGTAACTAATCTTATAATAAAACTTAAACTGAGTAGCAGTATATGTATCCATTTTCAAATTGTTCATCATGTTCATCATTTATTTCATAACAATTTGAATATTTTTATGAAATTTTAAGTGTTGAATAAGTAAAATAGAAAAACCAACAAAAATGATGTTAATCACATAAAAGTAAAGTATTAAAATGTTAAAAGTATGCATATCTCGAATAGGAAAAATGTAAGTGGGATACAATTTAATATGACAATACATATGACACAGAGTGTCATACACACGTACATCAAATATAAAGAATAGCATAAGTTCTACTATTTTTAACGATACTGACAATGTGTGCCTCTGCTTTGAAAAACAAAATGAGCTAATAGTACTTGCTATTTTGAAGCTTGCAATATGAATTGATTTTAGCGAGACATGCACTGATTATGAAATATACCGTATAAACCTGATGATAACAATTATATGAATATAATTAAATATACATTGCTCAATTTATTTTATATTACCAATGATTGAAATATTTTAATTTCAGGGAAATACGGTATAAGCGTATATTATATACTTTAATACGTATTTAATACATAATCAAATATGTATCAACGCATATAATCCGTAATTTGCGTACAAAAATGTTGCAAGCAAACTAATATAACTAACTATTGATCTAGCCCGTGAATTTATTTATCACGTTCTTTTTGTTTTATATGTAACTTAATATAGCTTTTAATAATGATAATAAAAATAATGAAACTAATTTAAAAAAATACCCTGTTTGCTATATAGTAAAGCACATTATCATTATGTGGACTATACTATGTGTTGAATTTACATTAGTCATGCAATATAGAAATTCATTACTGCAAGTATGAAAATGTTCTTCAAAGATATTGATAACGTGTAAAGTAATTTACTGAAAACAGTATATAATATAATATCTTGGTGTATAAAAAAATATTTAATAAATAAATGCTGAATTTTCAGTTATTAAAATAGAAGTAGCTAGTAAAATTTGCATCTTATTCGTTCAATAATTAATGGTAACGAATAGTTTCAATGAAATAAGGGTTTTTTTTGTTGAACATTTTGAAGGTTTACAACATACTTTTTAGAATCGGGATTGCAAAACTTATACATAAAATTACATTACAAACTGTAACTGCAGTTATGAATATAAGAACAACATAAAGCGCTAGATGTGCGGTGGTTAAAAATCAAGATTTTCTATTATATTATTTACGTTTTTGATTTTATTGATTCGCTACGATAACACATAATAAAATGCAGGCAACTTACTTGGCGAAACCAATAAAGTCTTCATGATTCGTATTCATGTACGCGAGTTCACAATCAACCAGAAGAATCAACTGCTCCTTGCACAACTGTTCACGTTGTCTAACATGAGTAGTAATAATACGTTCCGTTTCTTCCCTCAATCTAGGATAACGTGACATCTGCGATACAAAATATAAGTTATATCAATGATCATATGATACTTGAAATTAGAGAAACAGGACACAAAAAAATTTACTTACTCTATCAGTACAAATGCGTACAACGTTACTGAGTTCTTGCACTACTAAATCCACGCATTTCAGACTAGGTTCCTTGAGTCTATTGATCTGTTTTTTAACTATTGCCTCAAAGGCCATATCAGGAGTAAACAAACCTACCCTGATACCTATAATATTATGCTATTGTTAGTACTTTATTTTTAAAATCAATACCATATAGCATTGCCTTTCATTGTTCACGTTGGGACAAAATGAAAGATTGGAATATTTTCATTTCTGACCTGGTTTTGTCGTATTAAAATAAACAAAACCCGTCATTGCGGTGAATGATGAAAGACAATATTCGTTCGTTATTATATAGAGCATTCTCTCCAAAAGAAATAGAAAAAAATAAGAAACATCCAAGTTTTTGTCTTCCACTGACTCACTGGTCTGATCATCGATAATTGATCGCGAACGATAGATAAACTCGAAGCAAATTCCAATGGAATAACGTTAGGCAATAATAGAGATGACAACAACATTTTCTGAAAGATTTCTTACTATACTTTTCGAGAGAATACTGTATTTACGTAATAGTAGTGTAATGGTAGAAATATTAAAATTAAGATAATTATTCACCGTGAATATTCCTAATGGCAAAAGCAATTTCTCTCCTCAATTCTTTTTCATCAAATTCCATTTTAACTATTTCAAACGGAAAACGTTCATGGAATAATCTATTAATCTTAGCACCTCCGCTAAGCTCATTTGTATTGATTTGGGCAGATCCTGAACCTTCTATAGTCCTTTCAAAATCTGACTGAAGCTGTTGTATCATCCTTAAAAATGTTTTTCTTTCAATCAATGCATAGACAAGCACTAAACTTTAATATTGGCTATATGGGTAGAGAGTCGTGATATTTAAGGTTAAAAAACTATATATAAATTTAATGTTTAATTAGTATACTAGAATGCTCAGTGTTAATTGGTTATTTTTCACACTCAGTTGAGTCAAAAGAAAAATATATGATGCATTAAAATTTTCATGCAAATGATATACATACACATGAAGACAATATGATACCTACATAAACATTTGAATTGATCTGAAAAATAAGAATAAAATACTCTAAAATATCGAGACCCTCCACCCATAATGTATTTTAAGACAAGACTGCAAATGATAAGTTTAGTTTATAAACAAATCTATTATAAGAGGCAAAACATCTTACACAACTTAATATATATTGGACTTCTTTTCTAATAAAATTGTTATACCATATGGTGTAATATCAATTGCCAATATAAAGTATATAGAACAAAATACTTACTGTAACATAGCTTTTGTTTTTATGGCAGGATCATCAGGTCTGAAATGTTTGTACTGTTCTACATCTTTTTCCAATGTAAGTAACTGTTTTTGTAATCTATCTCTTAATGCTGGTAAAGTATCCCTGATATGATTTGTCAACTGTTGATTCAAAACACGTTGCAAATAGGGTGTTCCTAACCTATCTGCTATGTGCCGATAAGATGGGTGGCTAATAAAAAAAAAAAAATATAATGCATATTTTATCAATTAGTAATTTATACAATTATTTGTTATTATTCATATATACCTTAAGAAAAACTTCCTTTCAGCTGCTAAAGCATTTTTAATATCTTTTCGACCTTCTATATCTTTTTGACTTCTATTAACAACACCTATATAACCTCGTCTCAGAGGTAACAGCTTATTTTCCAGAATATCTCTTGCATCTGTACCATCATCCATAAGATCCAGTTTTGTAATAACACCAATTGTACGTACACCTACCCAAACAATTTAAAGTGTAAAAATGTGTTTGGAGTTCTTATTTTGGAATCTTAAAAAAATATATATACCTTGAGGATCTACTTCTTTGGCAAGTTTAAGAGCATCACTGTTAGCCAAATCAGTATTTGCAGGAGTTACTGCCAATATAAGACAATTTTCCCTTTTGATAAATTGAAAAATCATAGCTTTGATTTGAGCTTCTATATCTGCAGGTTGATCTCCAATTGGTACTTTTGTAAGGCCAGGCAAGTCAATCAATGTTAAGTTTAAAACTATTAAAAATAAACATATGTTAATCAAAACAATAATGCACACTCATACAAGATGCAAAATGAAAATATATTTACCATTGGGTGAATACACTCTTAAATTTATAGGTATATTAGAAATACCCTTATTACTGCCAGTAATTCTGTCTGTTTCTGCTTCGATTTCCTTCCGTACTTCATCAAAATCCACAAACTTTTTACCTTTACAATGTAGAAACTCAGCATATTCTATAATAAAAATATGTTTTATAGTACCCTTTTATGCATACATTTCTATACAATATTAGTCAATTAATTTTAATTGTTTAGTTTTAAAATGAAAGTGATAATGCACTCAATTTCCTGCTTATCAAAAGTTCATTGTCACAGGAAATATGATAAGTTGATAGAGAACAATTAAAGAGATTCTATGCTAAGTTCATATGTTCAGTTATAACACTAAAACTAAACACTAAAAATTATAATGAAATATTATTTTAATATTATCAAGGAAACACAAAAATTCTGGCTGTTTTATTCTATAGAAATAAATGATTTTTATTCACAAAGTAGATTAAATAACATTTTAGAACTTTCTCAACTATACTTTAATACTTTACATTTTGTTGATTCTTACTTTCTTTTAAAATATATGCATGTACAATACAATAACTAGTAAACCTAAACACAGCACAAACTTTCTAAGTTACCTAACATCAAGACTACAAAATAAAGTTGTAATTAATTTTATGCTTAATACAATGGCATTGTGAAAGACTTCTAATTAAAAATTTTACTTTTATATTCACAACATGAAACATGTTATAATCTATTTATCTATGATGACTCACCAGTTGTACTATTAATCAGTTGTAAGATAAGTGGTCTTCTGGTTACTATGCCTGATCCTCTAGGTAAGAAGTCTCTGAAAATGAAAAACATTATTATATTTTTGTTTATTCCAATAATATTAAAACATGTAACATTAAAACGTAATAAATAGTATGAATAAAGTGTTCTGTATTT
Source organism: Megachile leachella (assembly GCA_963576845.1). Classification (NCBI taxonomy): domain Eukaryota; kingdom Metazoa; phylum Arthropoda; class Insecta; order Hymenoptera; family Megachilidae; genus Megachile; species Megachile leachella. The sequence continues at coordinate 9,668,757 of OY756251.1, forward strand.
ACTTAGTAGCACGAATAATAGAACCTATTGATGTATATAACAAACATATGTTCTTTGTTTAAACATAACCATCATAAAATAATATGTTCTACATTTCAATTATGGATTACTGATCAACAGCAATTGATATTTTTCACTCATTAAAACTATTACATCAGTACAAATCAATGAAATTGCTTTATCTTCCCTAACATTTTAGCAATATCTAAGCACAAAGGGTTTTCAAACTCTTTGTCTGTTTGTCTGTCTGTTGCTTCAGATTAAAATAAAAAATTATTGAACCAATTTCATTGAAATTTACACAAATGATAGATGACATTCTTAGCCATAATCCGCTTTTCATTTCATCTCGACATCTGAAGCAGTTTTAAAGTTGTAAAATTATATTGTAATATTGTTGAGTAAGATATATGTTCTTGAATAGATGATTCTGAATAATTATAATCAGATCCAATATAATAATTTCCACAATACTATCTTTATGAATAATCCAATGATTGGTGACTCTGCTAATCTAAAATAAAGTTATAAACAATTGTATATGATGACAATTAATTTCTGATAAAATGAATAGAAGATTTAAAGATTTCCAATAATCTATAGTAAATCAAGGAGGGCTATATGAACTGAATGCAATACTAAACGGTCCACATCAGGAACAATTAAATTAATAATTCTCGTCGTTGTACATGTACACTTGAGGCAATTTAGTAGAAGGTTAACTGTTATATCAGCGAGAAAGAATAACCGTTTGACAGGTCGCCGTGTAGGCGGCCTCAAATCGCAAGATATAGTAGATTTTGATGTCATGATCGATAGATTAAAATAGTTAACCTGTCAAGGTATAGAAAAGGGGAATAGTTCAATTAAAATAACCAAGGATGAACATCAAAATTATAACGTGGCGTAGTTCGCCACGCCTTTAATCAAACGTTTGGAATATTCTCTCGATCGTTGTAAGTTTTTCAAGGTATGTCAGCAACGAAAGACAACGAAACAACAGGAAACGACATACTTACTTTCCGACAAAGTTCTCGAGAACAGAACTTTTTCCTGCACTCTGTCCACCCACCACCGCGATCTGTGGCAGATCCAGTTGCATGTGCACCCCAAGTTGCGTGAATGCATCTTGCAGCTTGTTCACGATTGGGATCAACTGTTCCATACCCGTGTTTCCTGCCATTTTGTCAAAGGCTGTTCGCTCACTGGCACAGGAACACGATCGTTTTCAACTTTACGGCTGTGTCCTGTGGGCGACACCGAGCTGCCACCACTTCCACGCACAACCGTCGAGGGTAGCTGCCAGAAGTGATTCTATCGCACTAAACACGCACTACCAAAATGGCCGATTTTACGAAGGCACGTCGTTTCACGCGAAATTTCACCGCATTTTTTCCGAAAACCGTGCTCGCGGCACGGTACCACAAACGGAAGATGTCAGCCACTGGCCTACTGCGAGAAAGCTACGCCACGAACCTCCACAACCACTGCGTTCACGTAAATGAGATCCAGTGGTACGAACTCGAGGCACGTAACGTGTTTCAATCGATAATCGAAGCGTGCGCACAGGCGCCTTCGTTGTGACCCACTTTTTATCGTGAGATAAAATCCATATCGTCCTCCTGCTGCTGACCTTTTTCCACGTCCCACGATGATCTGATAACGAAGGAAGCTGTAACTACACCTTTCTTCCTCTGTTGATCCTGTTCACGGTGTATAATCATTTTCTTGGTTCACCGATTTTGAACGATTACGCGGCAAATATTTTTATTGGCGCGGAACTTTTGTAATCATTGAGAAAGCTGATGACGACCAATGAGAACATTTATTTCCTGGTTATCATATTGCGTCAGAACGATGATTCCATTCATTTCGGACCTTTATTCAGTAAACTGATGAATCTTTCATTACTCGAGTGTTAATGTATGATTTTACTTAACAAAATTATATATAAAACATTATCATTTTCGGTTAAAATAATTTTTGTTCAAATAATCCACCTCCAATTACTGGTTGTAACAATCGCTATTGTCTCATGATAGATATTTAAATGGAACCAAAAATGAAACTTTTACCTGAAAGTATAATAATATTTAATTAAAAACTCAAAACATCTTTGCTTATAAACGTTTTAAACATTAATAATTATTTTGTATTAAACTAAATCTGGTACCAAACTAAACTTAACTGATAAAATTTTCAATGATTCATTCAATGAAAGCAAGATATATAATTTTGAAAAATATTATGAGTTCTCAAAATTTTGAATCTTTTTTTATAAAGTATCGGATGAAATAAAAGTTACTAGGAATTAAATGATATTACTGGCTAATTCACTTTATGCGTTTGAAACTAATATCATATGTCAAATAATACGTAGTATCAATAATCGATGAAGAAATGATAAGATACTGTTATTTGAACGTGACAAATTTTTTAGTTTTGCGAATGTGTTTGTAAAGGAGTATGCTTATTCTGCTTTTAGGGAGATTTACAAGTACTAGTGTGAGATTACTCTATAGTCTACTTCTGTCTTCATGGTCATATACCTGGTGGAAAAAATGAAAGTTTAGAGATTTGGAAATTGGAAAATTAAATATTTCGATTCTCTAAAACCGAAGACAAATGTAGAATGCTTCTCCCGTTATGCTTAATTATTATTCCATGAAAATCTAAATTATACCTAATAATACAAAGTAAGATTATCAAGAATTAAAAATTATGAAACATTGTGCACGTTGGATGTATTTTCGATATTACAATCATTGTAAGAGCGCATGTGTATTACTATAAAGTACAAAGTGTGTAGAAGCGAACAGAGGAGATGCGCAGAATGAACGAAATCTCGTTACCTAGTTAGTATAATTTCTCGTGAAATAGCGTACACTTTCATTCTGTAAAGTGAAAATCCTGAGCCAATGGGGTGAAAGGTTTAAAGAGAATGAAAGTTGGTCTTGTTTAATCTTCTCTCACAGGAGATTATCTGTGTTGCGTCTAACACGATGAGGAGGAATCCTTTGTTAAATAAAACGTTTACAATTTTGAGTGTAAAATGAACAAACTTCGTAAAATTAGTTTGAATTAAATGTTCAGTGTAATCTTTAAAAATACAAATCAACTATAAATTCAGCGTATCTATATGTAGTGAGTGAGGGCGCGATCGGTATTTTCCTACAATACGAGTCCAAAATGTCAGACATCGATAAATGGATAGAGATTGCAAAAGAGTGCAAATACCTTCCCGAAAATGACCTCAAGGTAAATAACGCGTACGAAATATTATTTTTTATTATTTTAATCGTAATGTATTTTGTCGACACGTTTGACAAGATGTTAAACATACGCTCATAAATCACTTCTGTTCGTTGTATTTCTTTTGATAATTAACTTTGTTTAGAAACTTTGTGACATCGTATGTGACTTACTGTTGGAAGAGTCTAATATTCAACCAGTACCCACACCCGTAACAGTATGCGGAGACATTCATGGCCAGGTAAATTTCATATCATTGTTCTAACCTCAACATAACATCGATATCTACAGAGCTACTGATAACTGCGTCGATAGTAAAAGTTACAGATGTTTTTAAGTAGCTTATTAAACGTTATGATTGTTTCTTGTTTTTCAGTTTTACGATTTAGAGGAATTATTTCGTAATGGGGGTCAAGTGCCCGATACAAAGTATATATTCATGGGAGATTTTGTAGATAGAGGGTATTACAGCGTAGAAACGTTTACTCGCTTACTTACACTTAAAGCTAAATGGTCGGATAGAATAACACTGCTTCGAGGGAATCACGAATCCAGACAAATTACACATGTTTATGGTTTTTATGGTTAGTGTGCATTGTATAATATATCTTATAAAATATTAAAAATTTATTGTTTATACATGTGTTGAGTTTGTTATTTCTTTCTTTGCAGATGAATGTCAAAATAAATATGGCAATGCTAATGCATGGAAATACTGCTGTAGGGTATTCGACTTGCTCCCCATTGCTGCCGTAAGTATTAATACATATTGACAAAATTTCATATAGTCATATGTACATATATTAAATGTAAACATTTTGATTTAGTTAATCGATGAACAAATATTTTGCGTGCATGGAGGATTGTCCCCAGCAATTAGGACATTAGATCAAATTAGGACGATTGAAAGAAATCAGGAAATTCCACATAAAGGTATGTATACCATTGTGTTGCAATTATACATCCCTTACTAACTTACGCTAATAAACTTTTATTTCTCGCTTTAGGTGCTTTCTGTGATTTAGTCTGGTCTGATCCAGAAGATGTTGACTCATGGACCGTCAGTCCACGTGGAGCAGGGTGGTTATTTGGAAGTAAAATAACATATAAATTCATGGAGATCAATTCTCTTAAGCTCATCTGTAGAGCTCATCAGTTAGTTCATGAAGGTATACATTTTTATAGACATACACTTATTTATTAACTTTTTGTAGTAAAAAGTCATTTGTTCATAGAATTTTATTAGAGAAAGAAAATAAATTTAATACGTTTTGCAATAAAATATTGCAGGATATATGTGATTCTGTGACCAAATAGCTTTTGACCACAAGGGGTTATTAATAAAATACAGTATTTAAAATTTTTCTTTCTATTTTATTTTCAGGTTATAGGCACATGTTTAATGATAAACTTCTAACAGTATGGTCAGCTCCAAATTATTGTTATCGTTGTGGTAATAAAGCTAGTATTTTAGAGTTGAGAACTGTCGATCAAAAATGCATAGTGCTATTCCGGGCAGTGCCTGATTCTGAAAGAGTAATTCCGCCTTTAACAACTACACCATACTTTTTGTGATCTAACTTAGTGCTCCATTTGTTTGGATGCAGAAGGGTGGTATCTGCGTCTAGACTTTACGGAATTACATGACTGTTTCTTCACGTTGATAGACACAGGCTGGTACTCTGACGGAGCATAATATTTTTCGGTGACGTATCGAAAGACGGTACATTATTTAGATTTTCAGTTTTTAAAACGTTATTTTTTTATGTTTTGTAAAAGAAAAAAAAATTGTCATTTAAAATAAAAAAGAAGCAGAATTATCGTGTGATTATCTATTCAGGGAATATTCTTACGCGTTTTTTAAAGAGATTTACCCATTTTTGTATGTTGAAGAATTAACTTTTATACATAGTACGTCTGCCATTGCATCAGCCTGATTTCTTTAGTTCAAAGAACGTTTCGAATTGGAACGTGAACACTCTGTGGTCTAGACGCTTTTGCTGTCTACTGTGTACATTCTGAGCATTCGCATCTCAGAGCAGTATTGTGAACGTATTGTTTCAGAGGTTAAGAGCTTTTAAGTAAGTTGCGAACGCGAACAACAAACGGTTCAGTACTATAAGAATGAATAAATGAAGAAAAACATTTAAACATTCCGCGGTGGGAGAGTCTCTGAGTATAGTGAATGCTTAACTGATATTATGATCGTTGTGCGTAGAATTCAGGTTTATTAAAGCGTGAGCATATATACTACTGTTAAGGTCTTCCTGAGTATGTAATTGATCTGTTTCTGGTTTAGATACTGTGTGTGCTGCGTGCAATTCTTTTAATACTACTAGATGCGCAATCAGTGTTCTTAGCAGCATAAATTCGGCATCCGCCGAGGTACAAATAGTATGTAGCCAGTAGCCAAAGTTTTCCTGCCTAGGTAAGGAAATTCAGTAGAAAAAATTGTATTATATAATAGGGTTTTTGTTAATATTTTTATGCACATGATAAACTTTATATTCCATTCTTTCTTTCTTCTTTATTACAAGCTCAACGTACCGTTTGCAAAATATTTGAAGAAAAAAAAATATACATATATATAAGATATATATTGTTGCGATGGTGTAAAGTTGTCCGTCGTATTCAATATATATACATTGAAATTCTTTCCTAGTATCGGCCTTTCCAGCCACATTTCACTTTTGTGTACACAGAGCAATAGTTTGAGTACTTTATCGTTATTCTCGGAAGCTTTGTACAGTTTCCATATTATATGCCAAATCGCTGTCGTACTGAATAATTATAATAGCTAGATTGTCATAAGTTCATTAATGTAGGGAGCAATTTTTAAGAACCGAGACCCTTAGCAATGTGCCTCTAAATTAATAAGCGTTTGTGTAATATAATGGTATGATGATATTGATACATAATTAATAGAACGCACCGGCCATTGCGTATCATAAGCCTGAATTCTGACCATCGATTTGCTAGCTCATGATAATTCCTAACCGATCACAGACCCGACATATATGGCATTGGCATTGGCACTGGATGTCAAGTTGAAACTACTCTATTTTGAATTTTGTGATATAGTTCAAGTGAGGCGTGTGAAAATTGCGTCGATGTTTGTAACGATTTTCCATGTCGAGTCGTTCGGGGATGTTTTGAAGACTTGTTATTTCAAGAAGTATAATCAACTTTTGAACAGTGCCTTCAGAACTATAACATTGACGGTCTACTAGAAGTAACACTTTCTACTGACAGAGATAATCATAGACGAACTAGGACGGATTCATAATAAATAACAGAGAGCTTAATGAAAAAAAAAAGGGCGTGTATTAAGGAATTCTCTTCATCTTTTTTATATTCCAGGAAGTATTATTAACAATCCCTTTATGATAATTCGTCGTTTATTATTATTATTATTATTATCTCTCATAAGATATTTCGGCGTCCATTTCGATTGCTTTACATACGAGATACTTTTTACATTTTACAATATTATCGATAAAAATATTTATATATATATTCAGATTGTTAACGATATGCAATTGCACGATTTTACATTTAATCAATGCTTTATATTTACATTATCGATATTGTATTAGATAGATTATTATACAAGTTAAGACACGGAGTTTACGTTACAAACTCGACCCGTCGATTTTTCAGCCTCTAATATATATCGTGAAACGGAGGTGAAGCATGAAAATGCCTATGTAGTACGGACATCCTAGGAATCGTAAAAGTATTAGCCTCTGTGTCTACTTAGGTATTCGCAGTATTCACCTTTGAATGCCTCTGTCTGTGATCGCTTTAATCTTATCGAAGTGTCCAAGCGCTTGCGACGATTGTACATCGGGTAAGCTCCACGTTAATTAAAGACAATTACATTAAATAAACGAGACTAAATAATTTAGCTTAAACTAATATGTTCTGTGCAGGAGCTTGAACACTGCGCATAATCCTTAAAGATCTCACAGGTAGACAACATTTTAACGATCATGTACCTTGAAAGTATAGACTTTGTTATGTTAATGTAATGAAACGTCTGTAATAAAAATGCGGAAAAATTGCAACTGACATTATCAATAATACTCCCGTTATTATTGTGATAAATAAAGTACAAATATATACACACATATCTATATAACTATACGATATCGTGAGGTGTTGAAGGAAAAAAAAGTTATCATTATGTAGGCATGGGTGTGGAACAATAAAGATATCATCAAATCTGTTCATCTTTAATTAGTTTATTTACTTGTAATAATATTATTTTCATCGCATATGTATATATATATCATTCTATTATGATATATATATATCATTCTATTTACTCCTTACTATTTATATATAATAATATAGTGTATTTATGTTCATTATGTATAATATATTATCTACATTTATAATCCCTATGAAAGGCATCTCCAAACAGACTTCAGATTTACTTTTTTTTTTAAAATATCTTATTTATTCATAAAAATACAGGGGGTTTACGCGCCACCTGTGAAATCTAGCCTGTTTTGCCCGGAACCGATAGCTTCCGATTATTGGTCGGACGAATAACATTATTATATCTTACAAATCTTTCATTCTTGCAATAACAACGAATTTATTATGTTTCTCAACATCATCTATATGTACACATCCTTACGCAAACAAGTTAAAGGTTTTTTCCGTTCAGCTACGAGTCTGTAAGCGCATACGCGTCTTTTTTTTTTTACTTCTCGCGTTTATTATTCAATCACGTAATTGATATCATTCACCATTGGGTTAAACGACGAAAAAGAAAAAGATCAAACGATTTCAAGAGCTCACGATACGATACGGAGAACGAAATGCAGTAAAAATGCAACGGGATAAGCTAGACGAATATTAACAAAATCGTTAGCTAGACGAAAAATAAATAAAAACTAAAACGTAAATCTTTAAAATAAACGCATATATTCTCTTCTCCACCGACTAGACTGTTTAATTCGAGACGTGCATCGACGAGATAAAAGGAAAGCACAAGAGAAGATCACCGCTCAGTCTCTCGATGATTTAAAACAAATAAAACACGTTTCTATAATGCTTCGATTAAAAGTAAAATTTCAAAGAAAATTGCAAGTGTTCAGAGTAAAGGGACTATAAGTACAATCTCGTTAACGATTCATCGAAGACCTACAAAATGTATAAAAACTATAAAAAAATGCATAGAACCATGTTCGAACGCTTCCCAGGGTGTAATAATAATTCTTTTAAAAATACGCTCAAAGCTCGATAATATGAACAATTATTAACAATCGAATCAAGCGTAAACTTGCAAAACGTTCAATGAAAATTTCGTAGCGATCAACGGGAATTTGTAATTTCGCGCGGAAAAAATCGATTTGAAAAAACTTGTTTAGTGGCAACGCAGCATCCGGTTCCCGGCAGAGCGGCGATTCACACGGCGCTCAAATCTCAGTTACAAAAGGAATAGTCGAAGGTAAACGAGACGATAAAAATGTACTTCCTAAACGTAGGTAGAAATTGGTAACTTTGACTCACTCATTGAAAAAGTATTTCCTCTTGCCAATCCGGCATTCGTGCTTTCTTTCTGCCCGTCGTTTTTGGGTTAACGTTTGTATTGCGCGCGCCTTCGGCTATCACGTGACAAGCAGCATACTTCAGTGTTCGCCAATCCGTTCAAAGTGACAGTCCGCGTTAGTTTCGAAGTGAGTTTTTTAACAGTGAAATCAACGACTCAATATTGATGACTGATTACGTGTTAAGCAACGCTTCAATATATGGAGGTATGTGGTAATTGTTTAAGCGTAATTGTTAGTGACGTACAAGTGATTGAATGTTACAAATTTTCTAAGTTACGAATTCTTGAATTTCTTGGCTTTTATATTGCAAATCTTCGATTTTCTGAGTCTTTGAATCTTGAAATTTCTTAAGCTACATTTTTAAATTCTTAATTATACAATTTTGAAAATTTCGAATTTTTAATCGAGACCGAAGTGATTTATGGCGGGCATTAGTCCGAATTCGTCCGACATTTTCCGAGAATAACCGAGTCCGACATAGGCTACTTGTACATCCCTAATAATTATAAATCAATGATTATTATTAAGTTTTGCGCAAAAGAGACATATTTGACATATTAGATTTAACATATTTGGACGATCAAGAACGAAACTAGAGTCCGTGTTATTCCGTTACAAAATGAACGATATTATCCTGCGTGAGCAATCATGTTGCTCGGAGATCACCGAACTTTATACACGCGATTAGAAACACTGCGCGGCCGCTTGACACCGTATATAATATATATATAGAACAGGTATAACACGGAATTATACAAAGAGACAGGACTAGTACTTTCAACGTAGTTATTATTAAACCTTTCGTACAATATGTACAAAGTTAAACCCACAAACGAGAGGCATATGTTTTTTTTATACTTTTAAATTTCTTCTTTCTTTCTTTCTTTCTTTCTCTCTCTTTTTTTTCGTTTTTTGTTGTTTCTTTTTTTACTTTTTTGCTCAATAGACTCTCACTCGCACTTAAATATTAAAGGTTGGGCATGATAATACTCGCGGTAGTATAATGCCCTAAGTCTTGCTGATCCAACGCGTAGCTCTCCCGTAAGCAGCTACTGTACTCCCAGACATCGATGCACATTTTCATTTTTATACAATATACATATTTATATTTATATTTATATTTATATACTTATATGTATATATATATAACGTAATATTAAAGACAGTCCAACTCGGCGCTTTTATCTTTTCTCACGCGGTGTTCATTAACCTCCCCTCCCTCACCCCTCGTCTTTCCGTATCCGACACTGCCACTCTATGTACATGCTAACAATAAATAGAACGCGACAAGAAAACGAGTTCTCCGCGGGGAAGTACGTAACGTTTAATCGATCTAACGAGAATAAAAAGATTGATAGGCGATTGAGGAGGCGGTTATGATCGGGGTTGGAAAATTCAAGGGAGCAAGGGATGGAACGTGAAACATCTACAAAGAAGGGTGGAGATGAAAAGGAACGAGCCCGTGTCGTCGCTTTCTCTCCCGGTATATTGCACTATTTATAAGAACGGTAACTTCCAAGCAAATTGTTTTTCGACACTCAACATTCTCTTTAGGAAGAAGCCTAAAAAAGATCCATTCCTGGCCAATGTTATCGAGACTTAAACTAAACTCAGCGAGGTTCTTTGCTTATTAATTTCGTATCTCGCGGGGTGCGACCTCATCGACCGTCCAATTGAACACAGAGACAAGTGTACGATGATGTCCGGGGAATACAGGAACCGTTACCCCCAGTTCCTTAACCGCAAATAATATACATTGTTTACCGTATTGAAGTATCCCATCGTTAGTTAAGTCTTATAGTATGGACAAGTATCCTTAGGCTAGTAGGCCCAAGGTTTTTTGCGTGTACAGTTCTCGTGTTGATTTTTTTTTTCGTACGTAAGCTCGCGACCACGAGTCCGGCGAAAATACTTTTCGACGAATTAAAGATACGATCAATGAACAATGTTACGCAAAAGTTTTGAGCATGAATTCGGCTGGTAACGCTACGGTAACTGTCGTTCCGATCCAGAATCATTCGTAGATCGATACGCGAAATCGATTGAAACGGGGATAAATGCAAACACGACCAAAGACATCGAAAACACGACACGGATCTTTGGGAGTGAAATAAAGGGCATTCATTTTCATCGTACTCGTGATCGTACGGCGTACAGGTGATTTAGCGCGTGTTTACGATAACTTCTATGGAGGCAAGATGAAATAATCACGTCGTGATAGAACGTGCGCTGATTAATCGTTACATGCGTATACAGGGAGCGTTACTTTTTTATTTCTTTCATTGCCTCTGCCAAGACACCGAACGACGTTTCGAATGGCGTCAACCACCGGTTTTCAGCTTGTCTTTCGTGAAGATTTTCTCCTACAATGAATGGGTTTCGATATCCTAAATAATTGAGCCAATCCCGAGCTCCTGGAATTTCTGCGCGGCGAGGAAATTTTATATCACACATTTCGATGATATATCTTTACGTGTAATCTTGCTATATGGCACTGATTCGTTTCTTTCAACAATTTCCACTTATGAAATTTATGACCATCATTTTTCTTAATATAGAAATTTATAAAATTCTGAATTAAAAACTTTAAATTTTACGAATTGGGAAATTCAAAATAAGTCTAGTTTGCAACATCTGAATATTGAAATTGTTAGGTTATGTCTAAATTTAAAAATGTAGGGGTTTGGAAGTTTTTCAATGATCGAATTAAGAAATTTACATACTTAGAAATTTTCAAATTGGAATATCTAAGAATCTTTTAATTAGAAAATCTAGAAATTTTGAAGCTAATGTAAAAATGTACAAATTGGGGAATTTAGAAATCTTTAAATTGAGAAATCTAGTAAGTGTTCAACTTCAGAAATAAAAAATTTGTCGACTCTTCTGACATCAGAATTTCAATACTTATGCATAGAATTCTTATAAGGCCAAATCTATACTATGTTTTGCTACAACCCGAGGGCCATATAGCGAGATTGCACTATATCTATATCTACGCTAATAAAATGAGTGGAACACATTTGTTCGAATTGACATAAAGGGAAAAGAATATCAAGAATTTTCCTCGTGAAACAGAAATACCAAGTATCTGTTCATCTTTCGTTCTACGCGTTTATATCTTTCTTTTTCCTATCATTGACATGTATGTACATGTATAATACTATGAAATTATCGCAGTCATTTGAACGAGGAATCACAAAAAAAGAGAATCTACGATGAACACCCGACAACGAGAAACGGAAGCGCGCTCATTCGAACGACCCGATCCTCGTCCCACCGTTTTGCAGAATAAATTGCATCACGATAACAAGCTACGAATTACACTGGAATATAAAAAATCGTTAAAAAATTCACGTCAGTCGAAAATCAGCGAGTTCGAACGTTTCGTATCGCAAGGCGAGTTTCCAGCAAAAAGCGACGAAGATTCTTCGAAAGCGTTTGAAAAGCAATGCTCGAAAATCTCGGTACCATTTTTTTTCCTTTTTTTATTTTATACTATCTGTAAGCTTCTCCGTGAATCTAGGAAGAGGATCAGTTGGTTCGATTGACGAGATAGAAGGATGAACATCTTCGACCGGTGAATGATGCACGTGTTACGCGTAAACGTTACGTCGATGGTGATCGAATGTAAATGAACAAAAACAGTGAATATATGTATATATATAATATAATATAGTCTTCTGTGTTGCGCGCTTGGACCATGATTCGGAGCCGTGAACGACGACGAAGACGACGATAACGACGAGGATGATAATTAGATTTCCTTACGATTTCCGTTCAATGGCAGCCTTCGAAATGATATTCCTTTCCCAGAATCCTTATATCTTCTCTCAATTATAATGTCGCACTTACATTTACCGCAGGGTCGACGAAAATGTGCAGGCGTTTTTGGAGTCCGTTTCGCGTATTTGTCCGATGATACGCAAAGTGGCAGTCGAAGTTTACGAATCGTTTTATTTTCTTGTGTTCGTCGTCGATCATCATCATCGTCATCGGCGTTATCATTACAGTCAGGGGATGGATCATCAACATCGGTCGATGGATCTTTCGGTCGTTTTGGTAGCCTGCTATTTTTATCTGATAGTGATGGAGAGTAGTAGTAACAGTAGCAGTAGTAGTAGTAGTAATAGTAGTAGTAGTAGGTGGTAGTAGGTGGCCTACAAGTGAGCGTACGTAACGAGAGTCTTATTATCGATCGGATTATGCAACGTGAACACACAATGACGTAGTTGCGTGGTACTGCGTACAGAAATATATTATTATAGTCTTTTAGTTTCGATAAAAAAGTTCAGTTCCCTCCTCGATTGATTTTCCATCTCGAGGTGGCGCATCTCTCTCTCTCTTTGTCTCATTCATTCGTTTCTTCTTTCTCGCTCGCATTTTCACGCTCATTCGTTCACTCTCATGCGAATTCTTTTATATTCTTTCATTATTTCTTTGTTTCTCTTATCTAACGCATTCTCTCCGTTTTCGTTTCCATCACGATCTTATTTATTTCTCTCTTATTCTCGTTTTCTTTTCTTTTTATCTTTCGATTTAATTTTCGTTTTCTCTTTCGCTCTCTTGTATTGTTTTTTATCACGTTTTTTCACGGGTTTCCCGTTCCCTTTTACGTTCCCTCTTCGTTTGTACAACGCAACGAACACACACATTTATATTATTTATATTATTTATATGTATATATATATGTATATATATATACTTTTTATATAATTATTATACATACGCAAACAAAGCCTTTCCCCTTTCTTTTTCTTTATCTGCACGAGACTTCTCGGTCTGTCCTTTGTTTGCTGTTACGCTCGTTTTGTTCGATTCTATCTTTCATACATACATATATATATAGATTTCTTTTTCGTATATATATGTATATATATTTATATGCGTAGTATGCGTATAGGTATTCAGCTTCGTTTATCGTCAGTTTATTTTTTATTTACTATCTTTGAATTGTTGAGTTCAATAGGAAAGGAACGTAGAACATTTTACTCTCGAGTAGAAGAGCTGCCGCCGATTGTACCTGGAATTCACCAGAAACAAACAAGGATCGAGATAAATTAAAGGGTTTCTTTCATTGTTCTGTCTGTCAAATTTAATTCAAATTATTCCGCAGAATTTCATATTGGTAATTAATTATAACAATGGCGCTTTCAAATTACTTGCCTGTTGCGTATCAAATGGCATACGAAGTATGACATTCGACATTGTATCATTTCACGGACTTTAAGCTTTAAATTGATGTTATAGAAACATTATTTTACGTTCATTAATGTCATGACATTTTGTTAGACTTTACATGTTTCAAAATGGCTGACTGTTTAGTGGAAATTGCACTCAGCTGTTTTTTTATAAAAAGAGAATCAATGAAATGTTTATGTATTTATTTTCTATGCACTTTAAGCTTTAAATTGATATATCATAAGTGCCATTTAGCAACATTTTTATTTCATAAAATTTTGTCAGACGTTATAGATGTCAAAATGGCTGACTGTTGAACGTAAAGTGCAATCAGCTATGTTTTATAAAAAAGACATTCAATGAGTTGTTTATGTAGTTATTTTCTATGTACTCTAAGCTTTAAATTGATATATCATAAGTGCTATTTAGTGACACTTTTATTTCATCAAATCTTGTCAGACATTATAGGTTTCAAAATGGTTGATTGTTATACGCAAATTGCACTCAGCTGTTTTATACAAAAGACAATCACAGAGATGTTAATATAGTTATTTTCTTTGAACTTTAAGCTTTAGATTGATATATCATAAGTGCTATTTAATAACACTTTTATTTCATCAAATCTTGTTAGACATTATAGGTTTCAAAATAGCTGATCGTTAAACGTAAATTACAATGAGCTGTTTTATAAAAAGAATAATCAGTGAGATGTTATTTTGCTATTTGATATGCAACCAGCAAATGCGTCAGTACGCTTTGAATCAAAAGTTTGAACCCGAAATATCGATTATTTTTCCGTGTTTCGTTGAACTTACTTCAGGCAACCTGACGAGAAGATCGTGAAATCGATTCGGCTGTTGAGGCGCGCTGTGTTCGACAAAACTTCGCAGACAGCTCATGTACCGTTCTTGTAGATGCTCTAATTCCATTGTACCTCCACGTGCTAAGAGAGGACAAATACAAGAGAAAGTGTCGTGAATATGGTGTCATTAGAAATTTGCGTACACTTATGATTCTCTTGGTCACGCTTTTGTGTCTAATGTTCGAGTTCATTAATTATTCTTGTGGATGAACTTGCACGCAATCACAAATGGTTGAACTACTTCATTGTTACTCGCAATCAGTCGAACGTATTTAATATACTAAATATGTTAGGTTAGGTTAGGTTACATACTAAATATGTTACATATGTAACATATGTAATACCACAACAGATATACTTAAACAAGAATTTATCACACTCAAACGCAATAAAAATGTCATGAAAGATTTATTCATTTCAGCACAGTAATTAATAAGGCATGTCAATTCTCCATCTTTATTAACAACTATATTTCACATCGAAGCAATTGATTTTAAGATTTATGTTCATCAGACATTTTTTACTTCTCTCGCTATGATTCATAGTCTCAGGTCATTTTCAAATGTCCCCATATTTTAAGCAAATTAATCATGATTAATTGGTACATACATCGATGACTATTATGAAGTAAAATATCGTTCGAATGATCGTAAGCAATTCTACACGCTAATTCGTCAAACTTACATTTTGCTTCGCCAATTGCAGCATTAGCAAAAAGGATGCATTTCTTTATATTTTAAGTATCTCAATGAAGCGTCGGAAAGTATAGCAAGTTTTCCGATCGTTCGTTACGCTAATGTAAATTAATCGATACTTACCTTGCGAGAGCATGGTGATTACTTTCAGACAGACATACTCTTCCATCCGTAGCCTCACCCTCCTGAACATTAACGTGACGTACGTGATTTTTTCCACCATGAGCCCTACGTCTTGCTGTAATTGGTCCATGGTTATCGGTCGGCCCATCATGTTCGTTAGGCACGTTTGTAACGTATACATGTTGTTCGAAACCTGTACCAATACTTTTCTTTAACAAGTTATCACCTAAGATTACTTTAAAAACTCAATAGCTATAACCACTCAAAATAATTCCAACTATTTTCAAGATTTATTTATTACTTTCATTGCATAACCAATGTGCAATAAGTCTAAAACGCGTTACTAAAAATATTTTTTGTCAGACACCGTTATTGATGTCTCGAAAAAGTTCAATGTAAAAAACTGTCAAACCATATTGTTCAGAAGTGAAAGTTCAGTATCGAATTGATTAGATCGGTAACAACGCAAAAAATTAAGAAAGTGAATTACTTCTTGCATAAAATCCGCTCCCATCACGTCGGAACCGACATTGGAGAACTTGTGCTGACCATGTATCGCTTGATAGGCGGAGGTGGTCAGCACCAGGATTTCGTGCCACTTGTGGGTGAGCAACGTCGTGTGAACTTCGACCGGTAGCTCAAGGTAAAAGGGTAACCTTTTGGTCCACTGCACCAACTTGTACACTATGCTGTCTCCTATCTGACACAGCTTGTCGCTTAGGTTTGATTTATGGTCCAGCAGCTCGTCCAAGTTCTATGGTACGAGAAAATCCCTTTTATTCAATATTTTTAAAATTCACCTAAAATTTTTATACTACTATTTTGACGTCAACATGAGATTCTGTGAGACTAGGGACCGAGTTGGCTAAAAAATTGATACTGGAAATTTAAAAATTTTTTTGAAATTTAGGGGTTGATAGATCACAGTCTGAGTTTAGTTTATGAAGGATTTCGATATAAAATTACTGTTAATTATTGCTGATAAAATTATCAGCAAAAAATCATTATATAATATATAATGATTTGCAAGTTGGTTGAAAATTTGTGTCTGAAAACACTTGTATGAACATTTGTAATTTGTAAGCATTGAAAACTGTGATCAGCTCAAAAGGTTAGGATTTTGTTCAAAGTACTCGAACACCAGAGTTTGGATTAATCATGAATAAAAAATAGTTGTGTTTTCCAAAATTTCTCGAATTTATGTGTTAAATTGAAGCCATTATAAGTTAATATAATTGAAGCCTACAAGTTGTTGATAATAAAACGTACCCTTAACGTGGCGATATCTTGGAACTCGTCGCAGTCTATGAGAGACTGGATCATGGCGACGGTTGCATCGAAAGGGAACGATCGATCCCTCGAACTGCTCACTGTGTTGTCTAGCCTCTGTCTTAAATGTACCACCTTAAACAACAGAGATTGTGCACTTAGATTCGATACGCTTCAGAGGATTTATACGGTCGATTATAAGTAAGTGTAATTAACGTGTTCCTTGACTCGTGGGTCAGCATAATCCCTATTTGTACTACGTCTCGTATGTGGGTCAGAGTCGTGATTCTAAGGTTATACACTTTTGATAAAGAAGGCAATTTATTAAGGGCATACATTACCTTCTATGAAGTATTTATACTGAATGTCCCACTTAAGTCATTTAAATTATTTTCATCGTTAGCTTACTGAAAGAAGTACGCAAATTGCGGCTTATTTAGTTTTGACATTTGAGAATAAAAATATATCAGAACGATTCAAGATATTATTATTTTTATTATCGGGTAATTTACATGCAATTTAAATATAAATAGTTAACTTCGTAAAATATAATCGAAGATATATACTTCAACAGCGTAAGAAACTTGATAGTTATTTTACTAGTAAAGCTTAATAGTTTTTTTCCTACACTTCAGAACTAATTAAAGCTAACGCGGAACTGAAAATGTAGAATGTGATTTGTTTATAGAACACGCTTATTCCTTTTTAGAAAGTGAAATTGAAGAGTATCGCTGCGTTCGAAATCAGTTAGAAACGTGCGAAGGCATGGTTTTGCATATGAAAGTGTTTAAAAAATGGCAGAAGTTAAGAATAATATTACGTAATCCCTTCGTTAAAAAATTATTAGAGTCCAGTTTGAATGAATACTTTCTACCAAACAACTATCTGATACTTCGCGCGATACGTTGGTTTTGCTGACTTTTATAGGCGAAATGGAAAATACGTTCTATGGTTTCACTTTTTAGTGTCTGTCGTAAAACAAATGATTTACTATCGTGTTTACTGCCTGTCACTCTTCTACCCGCGGAGCTGATTTCAGAGTGTCATTAACACGTCATGATAGGTTTATATATTCTTTGAAAATACATATTTAAACATTCCAATTTTTTAATTCTGCAATTTTTGTATTATAAACTTCTACAACTCGAATTTCATAGTTATCAAGTTTCTGAAGTTCATGGTTTTAAGTATTCAAGTCTCTAAATTGTTAAATTATTAAGTTGTCAAATTGTCAAATTGTCAAATTCCTAAATTCTGAAGTCCAAAATTCACAAGTTTAAATTTCTTAAATTTCCAAATTCTTCTTCGAGATAATCTCCACATCTACATTAACCTAGTCTTCCTAATATCATCATCTTTGTCTAAGAAGTCCAACCTAACCGATAAAGAGCCAAATCTCTCGAAATTCGTCAAGCAAATGGCTCCTGAATCGAACAGAGACGTAAAGTTAGAGTACGATCGCTCGTCATCCCGGTAGTTGAATAATTTCGATCGATCGATCGAAGAATCGCGAAGCGGTGCTTCCTACGTCAATCCGGCCTTTCACTGACCTTTCGGACCCGGTGGTACTTCCTCGAGGTCGATATTCGTCGTAGCAGACGAAGAGGGAGAGCGGCCTCGGTCGGCGATACCTTCGGGGAAAGCTGCGATCCTCACCTCCGCGGATATACCCTTAAGTTTTCTACACACGGTCGCGAACCGTGGGACACGTTCTCGTCGCTGAAGGCGATCGAGTTGGAGGTGGAGAGACGAAGGTGTTGGAGGAGGAAGAAAAGGAGGTAGGGTGAGGTCAGTGTCCCTTGTGTGCAGACTTTCACGAGTTACGAAACCGCCGGAGAACTGCCCGTCCTTGGCACCGGCTGTCGCTGATTTTCTATTGTCCCTACCTCGCAGTCCTCGTCATCGTCGCCGTGTTTCACCTGGTGATTCCTCTGTTCCACCTCCGCGATTAACCCTAATCTAACCCATCACTACCCTTTCTTGTCACAGTCTCTCTTTTCGTAGTTGTAATCCCTTTCTTGGCGTTTTATTTTTGGGAGTAATGGATTAGTGATTAGTCCATTAATAGGTTAGTTAATGGACTGATGTTAGGGTATTGTTGAGTTGATTATGATATCAATGAACTGATGTCAAGCTAATATCAAGCTAATAGCAATGTCAGTGAACTGATATGTCAATTTGATATGAAACTAGTGTACGAAGCATCCTTAAGTCGAACATCATTGTTTCCAATGCAATTAATGGTATGAAAAAGTGACTGATGGGAAGATACACGAAGAGTGTACATTTCAGAAATGTATATTTAGTACACATAAAAGGAATGTTGAAACAGTATAACCTTGCATCTATAATCTGATTCTATAACCTACATAACCTCATTCTTCAGCAGTGAAAATAATTTAGATGTTTAATTTAGGTGACACACTCCACATCAAGTGTATATTAAACCATCTATTATAAAGTACATAGTACACATCATATGTCAAACTTTATATTACAAGCTATATTATAAAATACATATGTATATCATATTGTAAAATTTTGTAGTAATTTTTAAAATTAATATGTACAAGTCCTGTTGTTCCCTCGCAATGTATTGTGCACGCGATACCAGATGAATTTAGGTCTAGTAGTCTGGGTAAATCTTAAGCTCATTTTGAAGAGAGAGTTTACTTTCCCTAAGTGAATGCAGACCTTTTCTTGTGAACGTAAAAAATTGTTCCCAATTGTTCCACATTGTTTTGCCAAAAACATGTACGAAGCATGAAACACAATTTTTTATTCAGACGAAATTTCTATTAGGTCATCTTGCGGCGAACACATGTGAAGAATTTCAAGAACCTTTCATGAATCTTTTAACTTTGTAACAGATTTATGATACATAATTTCAATCTTTAGAACATGAAAGAATCTGAGACGTGTTTCAAAGCACGATAAGATGAATAAAATCACAATAATTCAGTGGAAGTAGTTATTTTATATTGTAAATTAAGGGGAATTAGATAGTAATCGTACTAGCACGAAGAGGTGTAAGTCTTTCCTCGAAATTCTAGCGCAAAAGTTCATGTTTTGAAGAGAGTATCCGCGTTTTGCAGCGACATGCAATGATTCGGCCGGAGATGGAAAGTGACCTCCTTAATGGAGCTCCACCGGCAATATTTATCCGGTCCTCGAGTCATCGATTTCACTTTTGGCAATGGCCTCTAGCGGGCCGACTGTTCCCGGTAATTCTTCTCGTTATTTGCATACCTCACGTGCTCGACGCGCATAACAACATCGATTAACCTTTATTATCGCCGGCGATAATACCACGCACAGTAATCCGCGTTTAACATTGGCGTGAACTTTCGTGCAACGAGTTGTAACTAGAGATCGAGTAGTGGTGTGGGGCAATAAATTAGAATCTGAGTGGAGATTTCCAGATTTTTATATTTGGCGAATTTGAGGATTTGAGGAGTTGGGAATGGGAAGTTGGTTATTTTTAGATTTGGGGATTTGGAGATTTAAGGGATTTTAAGGAGTTGGGGAATTAAAGAGTTAAGGAGTTAGGGAGTTAAGGATAAGGAGATTTAGATATTTAAGGAGTTAGGGAGAGAGAAACTTAGGGAGTTAGTATAGAGAGATTTAGGGATTTAAGGAGTTAGGAATAGGGTGATTTAGAGATTTCGGAGCTTATAGATTTAGGAATGTTAAGATTTCGGGGTTTAGAGACTTAGGTGTGTAGAGGATGTGCGAATTTAGGGCTCTATGAATTTGGTTATTTTAAGATTTTAAGATCTGTGGATCTGAAGGTTTGAAGATTTGGAAATTTAGATATTTGGGGAATTCGAAATTTAAAGATTTGATGATTTGGTAGTTTTGTGGTATGGAGACTTAGAGATTTAGAATTTTGAAGTTGTGGGGATTTGAAGATTTAGAGACTTGGTGATTTAGGAATTTATAGATTGAAACATTTGATGACTTGATGATTCAGTCATTTAATGGTTTGAAGACCTAAAGACTTACAATTTTGGAGTTGTTGTGATTTAGAGATGTGGAGACTTGGTGATTTAGGAATTTATAGATTGAAACATTTGATGATGTGGTGATTTAGTCATGTTATGATATGGAGACTTGAAGACTTGCAGTTTTGGAGAGTTTGAGATTTAGGATATTTAGTTTAAGGTTAATTTTCATCATCGAAGCCTTACTTTTCTGACCACGCAGTGAACACTTCCATGGCGTTAAAGATAATATAATGCAGGTTTAGAAGAGCACGAAAAAGCATGCGAGACAACGACGACCAGTCGGCTCTCGAACTGCTTACTCGTTGTATCTATCGGCTTTCGTAATGTGGGAAACCTTGAAGCTTGCGCAAGCGGACTCGTAAGAAAGTGAAATTGCAACGGAGAGTTCATTCATTTCAGGATCGTTTTGCTGAAAACAGATTGAAGTTACCCGAATCTGACCGCTTTTCTTTATCGCGTCGTTTTTCTACCTGTATCACATTTTTTAGCCTTTTTACCAGTCGAGTGGTACGCAACCTTCTTATACTTTCACAACGTGATAAGTACGAAACATTTTTATTTAAATTTACGTCTTATGAGGTAAAGTCGGGTACCTTGTTTGAACTTACGTTGAAAATCTTTTAAGATTATGAGTCTTTATGTTGGTCCATTTTTAAGTTTTTGATTTTTAAGTTCTCAAATTGATTTATTTTTAAATTCCCAAGCTTCTAGATTTTTATGCTGTTGCAAATATAAAAGACTTTATATTGGAAAATTCTTTTTCGAATATCGTAAATATTTAGATCTTCAAAGTCCTGAAATTAATCAGGATTATATCATAAATCTGTTGATTTCTAAATGTCCTCATTTCCGAATTCCCCAAATATCCCCAAAGAAAACGTCCATTGCGTCAACCACAAACTACACAGAAAATTCCGCGATTTCATAAGGAAATGACTTTTCCCGCAATAGTTATTCATCTCCTGGAATTCCCTGTGTCCCACTTCTTTTTTCTCGAAACAACGACGCGCAGAAAATCGTATCCTTCGCGTTTATGAATGTAATCTCACGTACGAACTCTTAATCGCGTTTTAACCTAGCCAACCTAAATTTCTCGCCGTTTCTTACCTCTCTGTAATGCAGTCGTAAATGCTCGCGATGCTTTTGTAACCGTTCACATCCATTTCCTGTACGATTTCAACTTACTGTCAGAAGACATATTTCAATCTGCGTTTATCGAATAACGGAGAATTAGGTTCTTTTACGGAATATCGTATGAGTTATATTATATAGGGTGTGTCAGAACTAGTGTAGGTCCCTGAAATGTAGCTTACATGATTGTGAATAAGATTTCCCTTTGCAAAAATGGGGGTTGATTATTAAGGAAATTATTAAGGAAAAACACGGACCAATCAGAGCGCGAGGATTATGCATGCGCAGACGCGAGAGCGACAGCTTCGGATAACGCGTAGTTAAACAACGCGTGGTAATCCAACGTGTAGTAATCCAACGCGTAGTAATACAACGCGTAGTAATACAACGCGTAGTAATACAGCGTGTGGATATCCAACGCGTAGTAATCTAGCGCGTGTATATTCAATGCGTAGTAATCCAACGCGTAATAATGTAACGCGTGGTAATTCTAAGCGTAGGAATCTAATGCGTGGTAATCTAACGCGTAGTAATCCAGCGTGTGGATATCTAACGCGTAGTAATCCAGCGCGTGGATATTCAACGCGTATTAGTCCAATGCGTAGTAATGCAACGCGTGATAATTCTAAGCGTAGGAATCTAACGCGTGGTAATCTAACGCGTCGTTAACCAACGCGTAATAATTCTCGTGCTCTGATTGTCCGTGTGTTTCCTGAATAATTCAAAAACGGAGCTTCATACCCCATTTTTGCAAAGGGAAATCTTGTTCAGAATCACGTCAGCCACCCCCCATTTCAGGGACCACTAGTTATGAGACACCATGATACGAAGAGCTTAATCAGAAAGGCCATAGATCTTGACTGAAAAAATACAAATTTGTATGATAATTCAGACTTCAGAATTTCTATTACCATTCTAAAATCACGAAAAATTTCACTTTCTCTTGAGCAAACCTATTTAACAGCGTTATTTACAATTTTATTGTAAATTTATCTGATACGAGAAACATACTTCAACATGAATATATGTTATTAATGATCTCATATAAGAGTTGCAATATTGTTTGTATCTATTTTGGACAAAATGAAAAATTCATACGTGTTTCACAAGAGGGAGAAGTGTTAATTTCACCGGGTGAAATGATCAGCCCGCGATTCAGATCGATTTACGAGATTAAACGGTGGAGATAAATAGCGGGTAGCCAAGAGAAAGAGCGTGTATACGGGGTCTCGAATCTGTAGCGAATCCAGAGGGAAGAAAGATTTCGACGAAGCATGTGATCCTCGACCGCGTGCAGCTGCTCCGAAAGTGAAAGTAAAGATGCCTTCGGGACGTTCTCATCGACGCTGAATTCTCTCGCGAAGAGATCAACTTTTGTCGACCCGAGCTCGATTTCTAGCGAGCCGACACGAATAAATCACTGGAATCGTTGTTACGTCGCGGACGTTGATCTATATGCGCTCCGACCAAAGAAGAGGCAGTAAAAAAAGAGAGACACACACAGGCAGAGGGAAAGATGTTTCGCACGTAGAATCGGCTCGTTAGATAATCGGTTTGATGGAGCTGATAGAGAAATCCCGTGGAATCTGTTGATGCAACGCGAGCTTGTACGAGTTATCACGCAGGAACATCGCGTGAAATCGAATGTGTTGCGTCACTCACAGCGAAGAAATGATCAAACCGGTAGAAAAACAAGTGGAAATTACTTTACTCGGTTCGGAGTTTCACTGGATACGCGGTTCCCTAGGGAAATTCGCGGTGGAGGAACTCCGCGATGTTGGGAATTATAAATCTTTGTAACAATTAAGAAGATTTGCATGTCCTCTTTATACACTTTTTTTATTTGGAAATTTATGATTTTTCAAAGTTCTTAATTTTTCAAGTTTAGGGAGTTTGGAAAATTAAAAGTTTTCAAGTTTGATAATTTTATATTTTTGAAATTTTTAAGTGGTCAAATTTGAAATTTCTTATCAAAAAGAAACCTACATCTCAATATACACTCTACATATATGTACACATATGCACACATGTGTAACCACTTCCGTCAACATATAATTTAAAATGTACAACCTCAAAATAAATCCCGATCACGAAACAAATTCAATTATTATCTCCTGTTAATTACAAATAATTTTATATTTACGCATAATAACAAGTCTAACTAGTATTTAAATATCCTGCATAATAACATTTCGTCATGACACCCAAAGCTTCCAAATTAAACTGATAAAATAATCACATGTGCATTGAAACCGAATATACTGGCAGCACCAATAAAATAAATACACACTTTATTATTATGTAATTCAATGATCGAAACGAGCGGGGGTTAAATTGATATAATACGTGTTTCAAAATTACAAATATTAAAAATTATCTTCATTGACATGCATGTTTATTAACTCAATTATTTTTGTGCTTGATATCAATCTTTATGTATTTTATTGTCACGTTTTAATAAAAAATGTATGAAGAAATTTTGATAAAATTTTTACTAAATATTAAAGACATGCAACTTGTACTGACAAAAATTCTTTAATTTATATTAACTAGAATTCATACAATTCATTAATTTATATTCGTAAAATTCATGAATTTACATTCATAAAATCTGTAAATTTATATCCATAAAATTCATCAACTTATATTCACAAAACTCTTCAATTTATATTGATAAAATTCATTAACTAATATTCATATCAATCCATCAATTCGCACTGATAAAATTCAACCTACATCCACAAAATTAATCAATTCATATACAACAAAATTTATAAATTCCCATAATCTAAGATAATAATCAAGAACTACAAAAATGCAACCTAATAATTAGGAGCTACAAAATGAGACCTTAAATCCTTAACCCGAAGAAGAAGACAAGAAAACTATTTAAAGAAATGATGAATGAAGTATTTAAAGTACTTACTTCGGAGGGGTTGGTAAGCGCCGTCTTCAGGATCGTACCGTTAACAAGGTGGCCCGAATGTGCAGGGTGACTCGAGTGACTGGTGGTAGATTGTGAGTTGAGCGGGTCGCCCGACGAAATTTTATGATGGTGGAGAAAACCACTGGCTAACTGAGCATGTTGCTGTTGGCTATGGTGTGCGACTGCAGCCACAGCCATATGCTTTTCGAGCATCGTCGAGCCCATGGTGTTTTTATTACCACCAAGGGATCCCGACCCGTTAACGCCACCAACGTTACCGCCGCTACTCATGCCACCCATACTTCCACCCACTCCGCTTGCTTTGTTACTTTTCTTGTGCTTTTTGTACTTCACCTGTACAAATATTTCCTTTATTACATTAAATATTTTATATTATTTATTTCCTTTGTTACAATAAATATTTTATCTTATTTATTTCCCTTGTTACATTAAATAATTTATGTAACATTAAATTAGATACATTATTAGATAGTGATTGAAATATATTTTCATAAAAAATATCAAGACTTTTCATTTCGAGGTTGGTTTTTTGCTTTTTGATACTGTATGGAAATTCTGTCGTATTTTATTTCAATTCAATCACGTTTCAAATTGTCCTAAAGAAGTCCAACATGCAACTAATACAAATATTCTAACTATGAAGCGCTTCGAGTGTTCAGAATTGATTATCGCACGTAACGTTTTAACAAAAATAATGGAAAGTAGCAAGTAAATGTGAAGTGAGGTTAATACATACCTTGTAAAGGTTATACACAGCACCAGAATTTCTTCCTCCAGGCATCCGATCCTCTCGAACGGCCTGAAGAACCATACCCTGTTCAATGCACTTTTTGAAGCGACAGTACTGACACCTGTTCCTTTGGGCTTTCGTGATTTCGCAGCCACCTTCCGCCACGCACGTGTACACCCGCCTATTTTGCACGGTTCTCTTGAAGAAACCTTTACACCTGCGCACAAATAATTCATACCCTCTTACACTTCATCCATGCGTTTCTCCACCGGAATTTTTTCGTTTCTCTTATTTATTTAACATTCTATTACATTCGATTGTGTGCCATTTCTGATGCACTTTTTGCAAATATAAAATTCCATGAAATTCTTCTATTTTGTCAAATATTAATTTTTAGTAAAATTATTGGAAACATGACAAATTCTATCATCAAAGATTGACACTATTTGCAGAATGTGTAATAAATTTTTTAGCAATATCTTCAATGAACTTAATCCGAGGAGAGATCTGTTCTCTACATATTTAGTAATTCAAGCGAAGCATCATAATCAAATCAGTAATCTACATATCTCGAAATACCCAAGCCGGTTAGCACGTCTTCCGGCGATGCGTAACGCGACAGAGATTCAGACGATCCGCTTAATTAGAGATAATTACACAGAACTATGTAAGGAAAGTTAGTATTACACGACCCTAAAGGGAGGATCACGGCGAACTATGACCTTTGGGTATCCTCGAGTTGCACCTGCGTGATAGCATTGAACTATATCGTTCGAGCAATATATTGTTTCGAGTGTCTTCGAGGTTAATGCGTCACAGTTCAACTATGAATGTAGATACATAGATATCCTCCCACGACGGAAAACAACTCTCTCTGTGTGTCATCGTTTTCTCTTTCAAGATACTCGTAACACGATACGCTATCTTTTTTATACTATCGTTGCTTTGTCCTTTGTACGCTTTCCACCCTCAAACGAACTCGATCGTACTCGTCAATCTCTTGACGCTGAATTTTTCAGTGGTACAAAAGTATCTTTGAAATGGAGTTTCCGAAATGATCACTTTGATAAACCTTTTTCACAAATAATCTTGACAATTTGCGGTATACATACTTTAGCTGGCAAACTGTCGGAAATAATGGGGCTTTTTAGTTTTTAAAAATTATATCAAATGTTAAAAGTACCACAAGTGATAAAAGTTAATAAAAGTATAACAAGTAAGATGTTAAAGTATCACATAAGTTTTTAAGAGTACAAGTGATCGAAGTTGACGAAAGCTATTTATAGAAAATTTATTGACTATCCAAATTTTCATGTCATCAAGTTATGTCAAATATTCTAAAATTTGATAAGCATTCAATACGTCCAATTTCGTCACCAAAGTTCAACACTAATAAAAAGTTAACATCGTTATATTAAATTTCTCGGTGGATAAAAATGTACCACTTCTCCAAGCTAATAATAGCAGTATTTCAACAAGGTGAACTGAAAAGCGTATTTCAAGGTGTATCTCGTTCTAATATATCCAGCGACACGGTTGATTAGTTTCTAAAGTCACAAGAGGGTATCGTTATACTGTTCTGCGTCAGTTTATCCAATGTGTATCGTTGTATCCAACAAATCCGGCAAATTAGTTGAGAAAAGTCGACGACGAGTTTCTCTATGCATCCCAGCGTAGCCGTAATTCTGCTAGTATGAATGTTTAATCTGTTTCTAGTACCGACCCGGTCCCCCGAGAAGCGGGAAGCAAACTTTCAAACTTAATTCGTCCGACAAAAAACTCGTAATGACTAATCGCATCGTATCTTTCGCTTCGTTTCGTTTTAAAATTGTGTTAAATTCGCGAAAATAAGCTCCGTTTCAATACACAGTAATTTGACTGTGTTTGGTATTGCAAGGAGCTAATTATTAAGTTTAAATAGGTATTCAAATACGTATCTAGATTTTTGGATTTCTATATTCGAGATTATTTCTAGATCGTTATACAGAGATACCTAGATACCCACATTCTCAAATCACAAAATCTCTGCATTGCTAAATATACATACTCATATGTATACTCCTGAAATTATTTCTCATATGTATACATATATCTACATCTTCAGATATCCCTCAATCCTCATATCCCTAATCACAGTTCCGAATAACTTCATCTGCTACAAATCTACTGATTTACCAACGTATTAACAAGTATTTTACCCCAAAATCGCATACGTAGAATAAACTTACCCTTCGCACGTGATGATACCATAATGCAAACCAGTAGCCTTGTCCTCGCAGATCATGCATATCATAGGCGTCTCGTCTTCCTCGTGTTCCTGAGGTGGCATAGGTGGTGCAGGGGGTGCGACCGACAGCGACTGCGACGCCGACTCGGACTTGACAACACCTCCGTTCCTCGCCCACGTTTGACCGGAACCGGAAGCCGTCAGGTTCAATGCCTGCATCTGTTGCGCAGCCGGTAGCTGCGTGAGCTCGCTGGCCCATAACCTCTCCATGTTGAGCGGAGGGCCGGACGAGTAGGAAACAGAGGGTGGTTTGCCCCTGGACTCTTGCCCGAGGTTCAGGAGCAGCTGAGCAGCCGACTCCTCCGACGAGGAACAGGATGCTGCCGCGGCCGTGGTGGTCCACGATGCCGCTGGCGGTGGTACGGGATCCAAAGGCGGCGCCGACCATATCATCGTTCTGACGCCACCGATTTCGCCCATGATCACCGTCGGTGGTGGTCGTGGGGGTGCCGGCGCGGGCCTCTGCGCCGGTGGTTTCATCGTTTCGCCTGAAATCGTATATAAATTCATAAAACACCATTTTCACAATACTGAGCTTCCTATACTCTTCAGCAGTTTCAATTTCAACACAGCAAAATATTTAAAGACAGTCTTCTTTTGATCATGCAATTCGATCTAGTTAGGAACGTGGGGTTTAATGAATCATAGCTACCTTCAGACCTGATGCACACGAGCGACGTTTTTCCGATTTGCAGTTTTACTTTTGAGTAATAGAAAGACATCGTATGGAAAGTTGCTCATGTGCATCGTATAGGCTGAAGTATATAGTGAGCTATATTAGAGCAGAATTTTTTCTAAATATCGTTAGTGCGATAATGAACTTACACGAGGAGGCAGTGCTAGTCGACCCAGTGCTGGTGGAAGTAGCTCCGCCGCTGCCCGTGCTGGTGCTCAGACTCGTGCTGCTACTTGTGGACGCGACAGCAACGTTCTGCCCGTAGGACACTGCGCTGTTGATCACCCCGTTAAGTAGCCTCTGCGTGGCGAATCCTTGAACACCGTTGTTTTGCGACCAAAATTGATGATGAGCCAGAAGATGAGGCGGTACCGAGGGTACCCGGGGTCTGGGCGGCGTCGGGGGTGTCTGCGGTTGTTGCTGCTGCTGTTGTTGTGAGCCATGCGTGGTGCTCGCGCTGGGGCTCATGCTCTGGCTAGGGCTGTACTGGGAAGATGGACTGCTCCGGTGACTAGGTTGACTGGAGGTCTCTGAACGACCACCACCGCCGCTACCACCGCCGCCTCCTCCATCGAAAACCGAGTTATCGGACTCCTCCTTGGTTTGGGCCGACGAAAGGTCACCCTTGTCGGGGCTGTCGCTCCTCGAGGTCGGTTCTTGGGGCATGGGAGTCGTGGAGACCGCTTGCATCGGCGAGTAAGGCGACATTCTGGTTGGTATCGGGGTACCAGCACGCTGTTGTTGATGCTGCTGCTGCTGTTGTTGCTGCTGCTGCTGTTGTTGCTGCTGCTGCTGCTGTTGCTGCTGCTGCTGTTGGTGCTGATGGTGCTGTTGTTGCTCTTCGACCACCCTGAAGCCCACCATCGAAGTGGCATCCGGGAAGACTGAATCGGGCGACGCACGGTCCGAGCAGGATGTGTCGCGAGCTTCCATGCCACTTGCCAGCCCAGTTCCGCGGAGAGGATCTCGCGGTGTCCCTGGACTCGGGATGCCTAGCAGATACTCGCTTTTCACTTTGACCACGGGGCAGCCCGGCGAGCCCGGCATGTTAGCCTCCGGCGACAGGGTCGAGGTGTCAGCCATGCTCTCCCCTGGAGCAGGAAAGTTTATGGGTGAAGGAGCGTCCGCCGGCTGGATCCCGAGCGGCGAGCCTGCTGATCCGAGGGATACCGGGGAGTCTGAGAAATAAGGCGTTGGTCTCACGTTTATACTCGGTGGAACATTTGCACACGTTTACCTCGGGAAGGCCGCGATTACGGGCGTGGATGAAGCGCGATTAGTCCTGACACGCGTGTCGTGTGCACATGATTATGGACTGCCCTGGCTTTTTATTTTCGTGATGATGGGCGTGGTGATGGTGGTAGGACGATTTTTTTTTTAGAGAATATTCAGCGAACGATAGGTTTGCCGGTTTTGTGGTGAGTTAGTGACGCATCGATGATCGAGGTTCAGCGCTGATCATCTTTGGAGCAAATGAACTGGTTCGTGAACAGTTTATGATTGTTACCTTAGATAAGCTTGATTGTCATGCGGCGAGAATGATGATGGGGATTGCGAATATAATTTGCGAACTTTGTGAGATGGTGTCCCTGGCTATTAGGCTTCTTTGGACCGGCTTTAATCTGAGAGGGTCAAGTACAGTTAGAAACTTGCAAATATTCTCGATTTCTGGGTTCTCAAGTTCAAATCCCTATATCTAGAAATTCTCGTGTTTTCAAATTTCTGAATTCTATCAAAGTTTTAATTTCCTAAGTTCTTAAAATTTACAAGTTTGCAAATATGCAAATTTTTTAGATCTCAGAATTCTCAAGTCCCAAAATTCCTAAATCTCCAAAACCTTAAAGTTCACAAATTTTCACAAAGTTAAAAGTATGGCAAATCTGACAACTTCCATCCCTAGAACTCCTACGAATAGCAAGTTCCTTTCACCAAAATCATAACTCTCCTAATTGAACCTCCTAATTGAACCTACACTAATATATAATGCACACGATACAAGATTCACGTTTGATTATAATCTGTATCGATCAGATTGTCCCAACAGAGATGAACACGTTAGTGTTCAGTTTTGACACCTCAGTACGTAACACTTAACGAGTATTGTTCATTACTATTCTTCTTATATTGGGCAACCACGTTTCACCGTGCATTAATAACAATTATTGCGAGCCAACGATTCCATCCTTATATCTGATTCGCACGAGATTATGAAAGTTACATGGCATGAAATTCTTCTTCGTTTGAGAGTTAAACTATTCGGTTCAATGATCTCGTAACCATCTCGAACTGCTATATTCACGTTAATGGGTTTGGTCTTTCGTGTTCAAGCCGTTATGAAAATGTTATTAATCATCGTGCATAAGCATGCCCGGTGGTCTATCGCGATGATGAATAACATTTATTATGGTATGCAGTCGATCTGCTTTATGATGTTGACAGACGCATTTCGAAACCTATCGTATTTTCTTCCTGTTCGCATATCAATATGACAAATACCCTGAGAATAATATATATTTACAAATTTGTAGGTGTGAACTCTGAAATAGTTGGAAGTGATTCAAGTCGATCTTTAGGATCTTTTGTGCAGTTAGATGTCAAAGATAAAAAAACAGTATAATGTTCCAAGCTTGTTATAGTAATATGCACATGTACACATACGTATGTAGACACACATATATGTAGATATAATGGAAATACATAGACGTGATTGACAATGTAAATAAAATTATTTGCATCGTTTGTATCAAATTTAAGTTACTGGTACTTGCATCGATAAGAAATGTTTACATCTGGTACTTGCATGTCATTTTAATTCTTCAATCTCCTTATACATCCACAATAAAATTAGAGTAACTTGATGTGAAGATACTCAAGAAAAAAAATGTCAAAGCTAATTTAATAATTTTTGTCGAGTGAAAATTCTACAAATAGACGAGCAAAAGTGTTTTTATTCGTCAGTTAACCATGTGGTCTTGCTTTTACGCCACATCCAAGGGTGCGAGATTACAAGCGCGGCAACAAGGATATTTCACAGCCAGAGCAATTTACCGAAACGAAACTGTAATACTCGTTCGAGGCGTTTAGATGGCGAAAAGGATGTGGGACTATGGCGTGTAGGTCAAGGAAGGAATGCAGTTGACAAGGCCGAGCTATGATTGTAGGTACCTAGGTACCAGTTTCCAAGCTATTAATAGCTCGATCACCGTGAATATCGGTTCCCGCGGATTATTCATTTACCGACTCTTATCGTCCTCCTCTCGTTTTGATTTTCTCGCGAGATGGAATCGATTCCCCGGGTTATTCAATCTTATTTTCAACCATTCCATTCCGATCGCGCGTAACCGTACGATTATTCATTCATCGATGTCGCAGTCGATAGACGAGTCACGAACAATGCATGATTGATGAAATTAGAGCTTCGATTCTCTGGTATTCTGGGATTCGCTATTGTTAGGGCTGTTTGTCTTTCGGGCGTGAATAGAGCCGTGTTTTAATAGTCGATGATGGAGATGCAAATTTTAGGTTTTTTGGAACTATTGAGATCTTAGGATTTTGAGAATTAGAGATTTTGGAAGTTTGAGACTTTGAGACGTATTTTGAAACGTTAGTCATTGAAGAACCAATGTTAGTTAACTATTGATATACAGATCAAAGTTACTCATTAACTAATATCTCAGCACTGTATGAATTAATACAATCAATATAGTCCTCCCATGAATTAATCATAAATATACACATCAATATTATCCTGCATGAATTAATCATAAATATACATCAATATTATTCTTCATGAATGATTCATGAAACAATGTTATCCCTCTTTAATCAACCTCTGCGTACAAGTTTCCATAACAACAAAACTGAAAAATCCCCCCATCACATACAGTCTAATTCGTCTAATCCACATTCAGTAAATGTCCACATGTGACGTGTAAACATATCCTATTTACCGAATATGGAAGAGCAACAGTTCTTCGAATTGTAGTAGCAGTACCGATGATCGAAGATCGAGTGGACACCCATCGGTCCCGATCTAAGGTATCGGTGGAAATCGAGGTTGTGATAAGACGGCACGTAGTAAGGATGATAGAGATATGGGTTAAAGGGAGGGAAATTATTTAACGGTGTTCGTTGAAGCGCTCTCAAATCCATGTTTAACGAGTTCCAGTATTCCAGCCAGTGGAGATTAGACACCAGGAACATGTTGCCTTTCAATGGAGAGTTCATTGTGCCGGTAGCGTAGGTAGCATTATCCTTGGTACTTCTCTATATATCGTCGAATATTTGTTGAACCGTGAGAACGTGTGTACTTGTTGCGTGTCGTTAGAATATCGAGTTCTTCGTTAAGCTCGATTACTTTCATCGATTGTCTTCGGTGTCTCGGAAATCGTTGCACTTTTCCACTGTTGATTGATTGTCTTCGGGTTTCGATCTTGAGAAATTTTGATACAAAACGAGTTGTGTAATTTTAGTATTTTAGGATTTATAGTTGAAGCGATATTAGAGTCACAGTTTGTACATAAGAGCTTGTGAGCTTGTATATTAGAGTAGTTTATTTGACTCTCGGTAGTTTATTTGACAATATTTTTGAAAGCAGATCTAAATCAGTGATACTAGAGAAGTATCTATAGATAACGGTACATGAATTATTTCTGCAATATTTATGCATAGTATATTTTATCCCTTTTATTTTTTAAGCAATTTTCTAATCAACTTGACAGATTTTAGAAAACGCTATTATACTACGAGGCTATTTATTTAAGACTACTATATTTTTGGTATTTGAACGAGATATTTATGTAAAGCAGTACAATATTATAAGAAGATACAAGTTTGAGTTAGTATCGAATTTAAATTTAAAATTAGATTAGAACTGGTTTCCAGCAAGCAGAAATAAATAATTTCGTCCATTAATATTCAAAATGTTTGTTAATTA
The DNA here is from genome assembly GCA_963576845.1 of Megachile leachella. Lineage (NCBI taxonomy): Eukaryota > Metazoa > Arthropoda > Insecta > Hymenoptera > Megachilidae > Megachile > Megachile leachella. The sequence continues at coordinate 9,702,414 of OY756251.1, forward strand.
TATATGTTAATTTCAGTTTTCTTGCATAATAACTCTATTACAAATAAATTAACAAATGTAATGAGGCATATAAATCTTTTGCGAGTTTATGTATAATATATCGCTTGGTGCTATAATTATAATATTCTGGTTTTGATTGCATTCTGATTTTTGTGTTACTGGCAGGAAACCACTGTTTAAATTAAATTACAGGTACTAGTTGATATATAAATACGTACTCTATAATAAAGAAATTCTGCGAACTGTCTTTACGTAGCGATGCATGCAGAGTTAAGTAGAACGAACATAGCACTGATCAGACGTACCGAAAAATATCACAGTTTCTTTCCTTGTGTGAGCACAATTCAGTTTAAGAGGCCAACGAAACTTTTAATTATCTTCACAAAAATGTTTTCATACGAAAAAGTTTGAGCTCAAAATTTAACTTCTGTCCTAAAATTTTTCAAGATGTCAAAAATATTTATAAAAAAATTTACGTATACACTGCAACTACCAACATATTAAATATAATTAAATACACAATTTGTAGTATAATTAAATGCAAATTGCACTGTATAGAATTAATTTCAATTTGCATACAAAGATGTAGAGGTCAAAGATCTCAACTCTCAAAAAATGTTCACCTCTATTAAAATCGTAGTCCTAAAACTTCACAAGCTGTCTACTTTAAAATATTCATGAAAAGATTTAGCATGTGCTTGTCAAATATTCTGCGGTTTATAATTGAAGAGATGAAATAAGGCTTTTAAAAACTCTGTAAAAGATTCATATGAAAGCTAATGTTATTACATTTAGTACCGTTTTTAAGCAACAAGTTTTAACTCCCTGTAAACAATCTGGGTCGTTGACACAAGTAATTTTATAATTCTTTTTATTAATATTATATCTGATACAACGATTGCATAACGTCTGATAAATATCCCAGATTTCAAGGCTTTCTAAAACTAAAATAGTAAAGCACCTTGCTCGCAAAGCTCGATATATTTTATCAATAAATTTCGAGTCCCTCGCTTTGGCACGTATAACCTTAATTATTTTCACTCTTCAATAAAATCCCAGACAAAGTCGCAGCACAGCCAGAAAACGAAGAAAACATTAATCAAACACGGTTTCCCGCGTGCGATATCACTTTGAACTATTCCGGTCTCCGGAGGCTTTCCATATTGTTGCATTCGTCGCACGGTTCCGCGTAATTACTCCGTCGATTTTTTCGCGTGTGACGTCGTTCGCGTGTCGCCGCGAAAGATCAATGATTCCCCGAGACGCGTCGCTCGAAAAAGCCCATTCATATCGCTTCCGCGTAAATCTCCGAGATACGACGCTTCGAAGCGGGAAACGAGAAACTGCGCGTTCTTCAGCGCTGATCCTCGTCCCGACATCGCTGTCCGCGTAACAACAATCCAGGTTCAGCATCGATTCCGCTTCCCGCCAACGGCGATCTCTGACCTTTAATCGCCGGTAGGTCGAGGGTCATTGGTATCGCTCGAAAAATCGATACAGCCTAACGCACAGCTGCACAGCCTCTTTGGTGCCTCTTCGGCAGCTGGTTTCGTTGAGACGCGAAAAAATTCCGCGGACGAAACGTTACGCGTGTTGACGCGAGTTCAGGCGAAGCCGAACTAGCACCGGGAAACCGCGTGGGTTGATATTCAACCCTGCACCGACGCAACCACCCCCTCTATTCCTGGACTTACCTTCCCCTCGACACCAACGTCTCAACTACCCCCATGGTAACCAACCTCTTCCTAACTGATAACTCGAAACCAGAATCGGGATAATGGCACGTATGCTTCTGGGAGGTGGATACGTATGGTGCAAACGTGAATGACGCACAAGTGGAATTTATGTGGGATTCAGAGGGATACTGTTATATCGTTGACTGTACGAGGATACATCGTGTTGCTTGTACGAGGTGAATACGTGTAGGATATTTTATATTGACTGTATGAAGTGACATGCATGAGGTGTTTCATTGTGTGGACTGTATAAGGTGATAAGGTATTTTATGTCATCGGCTATGAGAACTGATATGCATAAGATTTTGTAGCATTGATAGTAGGAGATGATGAAAGGTATTTCAGTGTTGTATGAGCTGATTTGCATAACATGGTGTTGAACATATGAGACGATATGCATAAGAAATTTCATGATAATTGGAGTGATTAAGATTGCTGTCGGAACCTTGCCACGGATTATATTGTCGTGCATGGTGTGATCGCATTAAACTATTATGTATTGAATGACAACGTGTTAAAACTCTACGCATGGTATCATATGTTAAGTCTTCACATGTGGTATCGTCATGTGTTAAATATTCACATGTGGTATCATCATATGTTAAATCTTCACACGTGGTATCATCATATGTTAGGTCTTCATTGGTGGTACAATCATATGTTAGGTCTCGCTATGTTATATGTCCACACATGATATCGTCATATGTTATATTTCTGTACACATCATCACATGTTATCATTCTTTACATGGTATTGTCAAAGGTTAAATCTTCATGAGTTATATTATCATATTACATTTTCACACGCGTTATCATCACATGTTAGATCTTCAAGCATTGCATCGTCACATGTATTTCCTTGCGTAGTATTGTCACATTGTCTCCAAGCATGATGTCATAGGTCAAACCCCCATGTTATATTGTCACATACGTTTTCACGTGGTATCGTCACATATTAGATCTTTATGTATGACTATACGTTAAGTCTGCATATAAGGTATCATTTTAGATTTCTACGCGTGGTCTTCACGTGTTAGGTTTCCACATATAGTGTTATCATATGTGATGCGTACTATTATTATGCGTACACATATTACTATATGTTAGGTCTGCATATGCAGTGTATCCACACACTGGTTTCAACGTGTATAACACTCGTATGTGTTATAACTGGTACGTATCTTCACGTGTAATATAGTCATGCGTTATATCGCACTTGCTACCACGTGTTGTCCACCCGTTAGATTGTCATGTGTAGTATGATTATGCGCTATATCGCCACCTTACGTCATACCGTCCATTCAGATTCTTAACTTGTTACGCTCCCGTCTGTAATATTTTCCTAACCCTACTGTGTCCACAATTTATAAGTCATTTTTAATTTTTTTTTTTAATAAATTGCTGCTGATGAATACCTATGCTTCAAGATTAATTCTTCTTTGGATTTTCTAATTTAGCTCCATAATTACTTTCTTAAGGTTAGTATCTCTACAGAACGTTCCAAAAAAACCTTTTCCTTTTTAACACAATTTTTCTCCTTTCCAAACTACAGCTACTTCGCTCAATTTTTAAACGAAAACTTAAAACGATAAAAGTTTAAATAAAAATATATTGGGCCAAGAATTTCATAAAGTAATGAAAAAGAAATTGAGAAACTTTTACATGCTGCTTGCAATACACCAAAGCCAAAGAAAATCATCAAATTAAATTGAAGCAACTATTTCTAAGAACTGAACTTCCCAAGGAAAATTGTCTCGACTAAACAATTTTTGCCTGCATATCCCGATAAAATGAAACTAAAATAGAAGTAGATATCCCCGAACGATCGAAACCGGCTAACAGACTCGAGGGTCCAAGTTTAACGGAAACTCGGCTACATTGTTGACACCATTATGCAAATAAACTCGTATATATTTTGTTGCAGCAGCATTGGAGAAGATCCAGAGATCCATCGAGTCGAAAGAGATAATAAATTCGTGGCTCGAACTAGCCTGCCCGTAAAAGTTGCGCTCGCGTAATGATACGTTCAAGCGTTTATGGCGTTCAAAGCGGAACAGATGAAGCATGATTGATGTTACACGCGAGTTCCATGCGCTGTACGGTGTAATGTACGCGGCTTATGAAAATCGGGCCAATAAAGGGTATCAAATGTGGCATTATGGGCGGTAACTAATCATTACAGTTGCGTTGACCAGTCTCACAACTCGTTCCCAGTATTCTCAATAAGAAAAGATTGCCTGTGTGTTTTACTTTGCACAATGATATACGATCTTACTCGAACGCACGATTACGCCTCCCGTTGTTGAAATCTCCATACGCATTGTTTGCCTGCCGGGTTTTACAAACAACCATTACGTGCGGGACAATTAGAGATTTATGATCGTTTGAGATAATTACAGCGGACAGTTTATAGGGGGATTAATTCTCCGTTGATCGTCGAACTTTTCTATTTTTAGTTCCTCAGATATTCTATTCGGATATTTGAAAATTTTTGTGCTTCTTCAGGTTTCTGGAGTATTTAAATATTTAAGTTTTTAGGTTCTTTAATTTCTAAGCTTTCAGCTACCCCCTATTTCAATTACTCAGGCACTTAACTAGTCTTACTAGTAGCGATACACTCTGTAAACTTAAAAATTTAAAACTGCATAAACACCCTAAAACTCTTTATCAAACACTGAATTTGCCCACCATCTATACCAAAATAGTTTCTATACGAAATCCACCCAAACACGAATACCTGTCGTTACAATTACGAGAACCACTGCAACGCGTAATGGAAGCTGAAATTACATCGTTAGATACTTGGACGTTGATCGCAGGAGCGTTGACGATGGAATATTAGTTACGTGTCGACAGCGAAGATGTAGATGATGCATAAATGAGGTAAATTTTGCACACGATCGTATAGGGATATTCTGATAAAACAGAGCGAAGAAGGAAACAGAATTTCTTACCGTCGCTACTACATCGGGAGTCGACCTTTCTCCTTTTCAACTTGAGGTCTTGAAACAAGCTCATGTTGTCTAGCTCACACGGGCTGCTCGTAAGGGTCATAATTCCTGTAAACAGAACACAAATGTTAGAAAATTTAGAGTTTGTATAAATGCAAAATGCTATAAACGCAAACGGTTAGAGTAGACCATTTTTGGTCGCAAGGGACAAGAGTCAAGGACCACGGCCTCGCGTGTTTTACCCAGGCATTCTTTTGTCGATACAGAATAAATATTTCATCGACTCAATTTCGCGTATTAAATTTACAGCCGCTCAATTTTTCCAAAGTTTTTCCTAACTTTCTCACGCGAAGATTAGCCCAGCTTCGATAACGAAGCTAGCGGAATAAATAGTCGAAGGTAATCAACGATGACGGGTTCAAAGGATCGCGCAAATCAAAGTCGCGATAGACACGTCTCGCTGGTGTCTGCTGCGAAAAACATCTTCGTTAATCACGAAATGTCTAGTCACGTTTCTCTTTCATTATACAAACTGCGATGCATAACGAAGCTTTCGCGGATATTAAGTTTCAACGATTCATGAATGAAGATTATCTCGGACGTTTAGTACTGTTTTATTGTGGGTATGTTGTTAGAAAAGTTGGCGTTCTGTCGAATAAATTGTTTTGAGTCATTGTTGGGAATTTTAAAGTGTCTTAACTCATTTGTATTTAGTCTCTGCTGTATTAGTTATTGATATGTTATTATATGCTAGAAGCTTTATTTATTCAAATTAATATATTGTACAACAAATGTTAAGTGAGCGTCCTCAACTTTATGGTAGCATGGTATTATCGTATGTTAAGTCTTCATATGGGGTGTCATCATACATGTATGTTAAGTCTTTGCAAGTGGTATCATCATATGTTGAGTCTTCACATGTGGTATCGTCATATGTTAGTTCTTTGCTGATGGTATCGTCACATGTTAAGTCTTTATATATGGTATTGTCACATGTGGTATCATCACATGTTAAGTTTTCACATAAGGTATTGTCATATGTTAAATCCTTGCTGGTGGTATCATCACATATTAAGTCTTCACATATGATATCGTCACATGTTAAATTTTTACATGTGATATCATCATATGTTAGGTCTTTGCAGGTGGTGCCATTACATATTAGGTCTTTGATGGTGGTATCATATGTGATACTATGTGATACTGTCACATATGTTCCATATGTGATATCATCACATATTATGATATCTCCAAAAGTGTATTTGGATACATATATCATTGTTTGGTACAAATACCAAGAATAGTAAACTTAATTTAAAATCTAAAAGGTCATATTATTCTTAAAAGACCAGTAGAAATTCTTAGGGTTAGACTTCTAAGTTATTTTTACAAATTCCTCGCACTGTACTATAAACAACATGTCATTAATGATATGTGATACGTCTTGAAATGTCAAGATACATGGAAACTATTCTCGACACTGATATGTCAGGTACCGATATTCATTTAATCACAGTCCACTCACCTTGACCGTATTAATATACCTCGCAAGAAGAGTCTAAAAATTAATAATCTTGTCATTAACCAACGCTCATCAAATATATTCTTGTCAAATCTTATTCATGCTCTATGACATCCAAGTTAATTCTTATTTGCGGAAGCTTCTGAAAACATTATTAGTCATTCGGTTTCGTTGAAAATATCGGCTATCGCAAAGAGAATGGACTGAATGTGAAAGTACATACGTGTAGTGGACGCACGCGTTCGCGATTACGGCGAACGCATAGTTCGCCATTAACCCCTCTTTAGCCAATAGCATACAATTGGATCGTTTCATGGCAGTGTTTTTCAACGGTGCAACGCGAGAAACCCTGCGATTTTATAGCGAGAGCAAATCTTGGAATCTTTATTACGATGTACGATCAATGCTGCATCTGACTACCCTGGGGCAAATCTGGTAACGCTTTGACTACCGGTACGTTCACATGTGGTGGTGCAAGACCTTTATGATGTATACCAGGTATACTTTATGAGTGATAAACTTCATAAGTGGTAGACTTCATAAGTCACTCTTGATATTAAAAATTTGAGCATTTAATTGGAAATATTTTTACGATATACTTGAAACAAATAATAAATGTAATTGTGGAAATATTTGTGGGAAGGTTTAGTGCAAAAAATTGAAACGGTGCGGTAGATGTGTTAAGGGAGGGTTTTTATTTGAGGATGGTAGTCTAGTTGGTAGCTTTGCAAATTTGGAACTTCAGAAATTGAAAACTTTGAGAACTTGATAATGCGAGAACTTGGGACATTAGAAGTGTAGGAACATGGGAACTTGGGAATTTGAAGAGTTGTGAACTTTGAGAATTTCAGAATATTAAAAGCGTTTGAAGTGTAAAACCTTGAGAGGTTGCAAGCACAGAAATTTGAAAATCGAATTTGGTATTTTGGAAACCTTAGAACTTAAAAAATATAGAAATACGAATGTGTAGATTTAGACATGAATGAATCTACAAAATAGAGACATACAAATCTAGAAACTTGACAATTTGGAAATACAAAAATTTCACAATTTACAAACCTAAATTCACTTTCATAATCCAATAATTTAATTGAAAAATATAGAATCTAAAAACAACAAAATAACTGCAATAAAAACGAAAGAACTATAAACTATAAATTTTTGAAGGTCATTATTCTCGATCCACAAACAGCTAGCCATAATTTTCCGCCCTTCCGAGGAATCAAAAGTAGTTAAACAATCGTAACGAAGAACTTTATAGAATCGCTCTGAAAGCTGAACAAACGGTGCACTCTAATGGAATAATTAAGGACGTCGTTCAATGGACCCAGTTCACAAAATCGTCTTCAGATGAGTCTTAGGAACGGGAACGCGACGATTGCCACACCGGGTCAGTCAGTTAAATAATGTCTGTCCGGTACTTCTGATAATGACAGATCGCGACCGATAGCTGACTCTTGGTTCGCAGTAATTAATAACGTAGCAACATCAACAACGGTTTTACAAGCCGTTACTGCCGCAACGGTCCATGACACACGCCATGAGCCGTTTCAATAAACGGCGAACATGCCGTGAACAATGCAGGCCAATTGTATGCGATCGCTCGCATGCAACTATGTTCACCGTTACGCGAACATACCATCGTTATATAATCGATGCTACATTGTGTTAACACCTTGACTGTCGCTCGAGCGTTAAACGGAGGGACGTTAATAAAATGTTGCAAAATTAAAAAGATATGTCGTGACGTAACACTTCCTCAATTTTTTCACTTTTTAGTGCATTGAAATCGTAGTTCTTGATTTTATTCGTTTTTGTGGATGCTGAGGATCTGGATAGGGAGGTTGAGATGTGGGGATATAAGGATTTAGGGATTCAGGGATTTACGGATTTAGGGAATTTGGAATAGAAGGATTTAGGGATTTAGGGAGTTTGGAGTATAAGGATTTGGAGATCTAGGGATTTATATAGGAATTTAGGAGTCTGAGGATTTTTGGATATAGCAGAGTTAGGGTTTCGAATTGTTTGAACAGAGATCTGAGGATTTAGAAATATTTGTATTAGGTATTTGGGGATTTAGGGAATTTTGCATGTTGGAATCTGAGATTTAGGGAAATTCGGGACGATGAATATTGGGATCTAGGGATATTCGAGACGATGAATACTAGAATCTAGAGATACTCAACTCTTGAGATATCGGGATGTAAAAATATTAAGATCTGAGGAAATCAGAACATGCAGATATCGGAATATAGAAATCTACGAATTTAGGGATCCACGAATTCAGAGATCTACGAATTTAGGGATCCACAAATTCAGAGATCTAGGGACTTAGAGATGTATATATTTAAGTGCATACTAATTCAGTAGTAATAGTGCAACATTATAAAAATCTAGAGGCTCTCGATAATTTAAAAATGTTCAATCTTATGATTCATAACCAAAAATTCCTAAACACGCAACAATGTTACACTCACTAAACAGACCTTGAACAATTGTAACTTATCGCTATTTTATCACTATCATGTGTACGTTTTATAATAATTTGTCATTATCTTATGTATCTATGTCAATTATTATTATATGTATCTGTGCTTATGTCATTGAAAAGAAAAGAAAAACAAGAATTCAAAACACGTATACAAGGCTGCAATTAGCATGATTCGTTTGATCTGCAACTTTGTGCAAGTTTCAATTTAAAGAACCGTTCACATGCCGGTCAGTCGTGACTGCCGATTTATAACCAAGTCAAGCTTCCTGTTCCGAAGTTTAAGTAAATATTCGCGGCTCGTAAAATCGTGGGGGAACTTTCTCTGTCACGTCGAGTGCTCTTAATTCCAACGATTTCTCTTATCCGCGGCTCTACACGTTAAATGATTTCTCTTATGTTCCTGCTTACACATGGTTCGTGCTATAACCACTTTCTTCTCTCTTCTGTTTCCCCTTTCGAACACGCCAACTACGTTCACTGGGACGATCTACGATATACAACTTTGGACTAAAGGTTCGTCTCCAACGGTGACCACGTATTAACCTATTCTTTCTTTATCTACCAATTTGCCCTTTATAAATGGGAGAATAATAAATGGGGGTTCGTGAGAGAACAATTTAATATTTCATTTAACTTGTCGCTGAATTAAAGGCAAGTGCAAACATAAAAATAAAAATCATAGAGTTTTGTGATAAAATATGAGAGGAGATTAAAGGATTAAATCCTCACAGTTCACCGTGGTGACAATAAAATTAATTATATAGAAAGCCGTACGAAATTATGAAGCAAAATTTGGAAAAATGAGAAAAGTAATTCGATTAGGAAACACGTGTAGATGAGAGTGGAAGGCGTGCAAGTGCAGCTAATCTGGTTCTCGCCTAGATAGAATACCGTCGGCGTTAAATAGCGCAGCAATTTAACGCAAACTATCGATCCTCACCCTCCGTCCACCCTATATTTATCGAAACACGCCTTCCACCTTGCAACGTCCCACTCGATCGCAAGAATTACACCGCACCGGGCCATTCTCGATAACCGCGAAGCCACTTGAACGCGTAGCGGCTGGAGCCGCGTGCTCGTCGACCTCTCGAAAGAAAATAGCGACTAGCAGCAACCACTCCGGGAACCTGAAGAAACCGAGCCCCTTGGCCGCGATCGAAAACATCGCAGGGCGAAACGTTCGTCGCCCTGGGCTCCGATAGCCGGTCAAGTACACATTGGCGTCGCTAACATTCTACTCTAAAGTACACTACTTTTACAATACCGCGCGTTATATTGCAACTCGTTGAATACCTGTGCGATTAAACTTGTTCTGCAACCACATATATTGCTACGAGCTTTATTGCTGTTTACTGTATACGTTCTATTTCCTCGCGTTATATTGCAATTTCTTTGGTTAGGTGGTAGAGTGATGTGTGTTCTGCAGATACATGTTTAATTGCTACGAAGTTTATTTCTACACGTTTATTATGGATATTGCTGTTCGTTCTGCAACCTCGCGTTATATTGCAATTTCTTTGGTTAGGTGGTAGAGTGATGTGTGTTCTGCAGATACATGTTAAATTGCTACGAAGTTTATTTCTACACGTTTATTATGGATATTGCTGTTCGTTCTGCAACCTCGCGTTATATTGCAATTTCTTTGGTTAGGTGGTAGAGTGATGTGTGTTCTGTAGATACATGTTTAATTGCTACGATGTTTATTTCTACACGTTTATTATGGATATTGCTATTCGTTCTGTAACCTCGCGTTATATTGCAATTATTTGTATGGTTAAGTAATAGAGTGATATGTATTCTGTACATATATGTTAAATTGCTACGGATTTCGTTTATACACGTTTATTATAGGTATTGCTATGTGTTCAATAACCTCGCGTTATATTGCAAATTTTCGTATAGTTACGTGATAGAATGATGTGTGTTCTGTAGATGCATGTTGAATGTCTACAAGATTTATTGCTACACGTTTACTATAGGTATTGCTATAGATTCTATTGCCTCGCGTTATATTGCCGTGCGTTAAATTACTACGCTTATGATTATAGTACATTAATTTTCAGCAATTATATTGGCAAATTGGCAAATCAGAGAGTTCGAAAATTTGAAAATGAATTTTAGTATTTGAAAGTCTGACAACTTAATTATTTGCAAATTTCAAAATTTGAGAATTTATGAAATTAGTTAATGTTCAATTTAGAAGCTTAACAATTTAAAAATGTAAAAGTTTAAAAATTTGTAAATTTTAATAATTCCTGCCCAGGGTGTCTCCGTTTCAAGATAAACCCCTAAATAAATGAGCTATAAAAGAATACAAAGTTGAGAACCCATCGGCAAGGAATAACGGCCTAACGAAAATTACAGTAATCCGAGAGTGTTACGTGAAACGAAAAGAAAAGTGTGAACTAGCGGTACAGGTACCCTATCGAGATACGCCAATGAAAGTGCAGAGAACCTTCGAGAAAAGGAGGGCGCTTGTGCCGTTGCGAACGGCGCTTAATCGTTCTTCACAACCACGTGGGCGAGTGTGTGCACGGTAATCGCGTGCAACGCCAGATGGCGGCTACGTGCACCAACACAGGTACAAGGCGCATCCACGACCGAGCTGTCACACGCGCTTGCGCGGGCGAACACTCGCACACGGTCTCACACATGCAAGCTCGCACTCGAGTCGGCACTGAGCGGGTATATACGTGGTGCAGCGGGGTCCTTGCTCCCTGACGTATGTGGGTCAGCAGTCTCACACACGTTACTATTCTTGCGTAACCAATGCATGCATACAACCGAGAGCTGCCGCCACTGCGGCGTGCACATGCACACACCGAGACGGAAAGTGCAGCCAATGCACTAACCTACGGTCTCTTCTTGAGAGGCCGCCGGCGATCTTGCTCTATGTATACACACCTATACGTACATGTGTGTACACGTGTGTGCAATCGCGCTCGTGAGCGTTCTTCTGTGCCGGGCTCAAAGCCACGCAAGCCGCTATATCTCGGCCAAGCTTTTTCGAGGTTCAAGCTTTACCCTGATACTCTCCGTGGTATTTGCTTCATTAAACGCGACGCTGTCGCGAGAACGAAGAGGGTTCACAGGCTTTTCAGATATCACTTTTTCCTCTGCCAGCGTCCCGTTGCACGTTCGCCTGGCTACGCGGTTTCTAATTCAGCGTCGCGACCGCTGCTCGATAATTGGAAAGTTGTGTAACGCGTTATTATCGCGTTTTAGGCGTGTTCTCGACGCTCATTCGGGATCTACGAGATTCACCGCTCAATTTGCTCAGCTGCTTTCGGATCTACGCTTTCGAAATGCTAGCAACTTTTCTTGCGGATTTGGTTAAGCTGATGCAACGGTGTTTCTTAGTTTCATCTTGCAAAAATCTCACTTTAATAGTTACCTTCATTCTTGATAGGAGTTAGGGGTATCTGTTGATAATATGGCGATATTGGTGTTTGATTTGAGTATTTAGGAATTTACAGAACTAGTACAATTATTAAAACTATTAAAAATCATCTTCCGAGCATTCCTCAAACCAAATTCATTAAACAAATTAATTTTGTAAAACCACCTCTGTATCCCCAAAAATTTAACAACTGCATCTATCCTAATTTTAATAAATCCTAACATACAATACCGATTGTATAACGCTAAAAATCGATACTATAATAACAGAAGCAACTGTAACATAATTGCAAGATATTCGTAGAAAAATACTTTCCCGTGCACGAGCGTACACGAAAATTGTTCATGCCTGCAATGTTTAGTACCATCGAGTCCGGTGTTTATGTAACCAAACGAAAGGTTAGAGATTTTGTTTTACATAACGAAGAAAGTAAAAATGTTGCCTGATCGATCGGCGCTCCGGGCGATCGGCTACCACCTCTTTTCGCCTCATCAACCAATATTTGTTCACGTACCGTGCAATCGTATAATTATTTTCGTACATTTATTTTCAGATCATCGCCGCCATGATAATCATCGCGACAGGAAGCACGTTGCATAATTCATCGCTCGGTAAGCGAACCTGAAGCATCGATTATCAACTTCGATATTCGATTTAACATTCTCAAGTTAAATCAACAGATCATTCATTATACCTTTCGTTACATTTTTTTAATTTCTTGCAAGGGTATAATTTCTTAAAAGATAGTATACAATATCTTTTTAGGTATATTTATATTCATTTTTTTTAAGAAATATTTGTTGCGTGTTTTTAAAAAAATTAGAAAGTAAATGTTTGTCATAATGTATGAAAGAAGAAATGTATTTAAAAATAATTAGGAATTTTTCTGATAATTTTAGTTGTGGTAGAATGTTTATTTATAAAGAGAATTGCATAGTTTATTTTATGACAGCAACACATTGTAACGAAGGGTTGAAACATAGTTAATATTAATTATTAACTATGTGACCAATTATGTATTTCATTATGTTATTTTTAATCTTAAATTATTATGTATGTTGAAGTATACAAATTTTTGATGAATATCTTTTTTGACTACTGCAAATTTTGATTATCTAGCTAAATTTTTACACATAACGTATGTGCAAGTATACAAGAAAAATTTGTATAAAAAAAACGTAAGTATAAATAGTTAAATTTGAACAAATTTACAGTAATGTAAGTTTGAGTAAATTTCTATACAGTAACGTAAGAATAGAAAATCTTGTAATATCTGTGGGTGACATATTTTCGGTCAAGTTGGTACCATCATCGCGAATCTAGTGGCACAGAGTGTAATTTTATGTAGCACGGTAGATTTTACCGCTATAGGGGCCGACGATGGTGAAAGTGACTCTCCCACGCCATGACATCCTAGATCTACAACTCCCCACTCTACTGTCTGACTCTAACTGTCTGTTTCTCCTAGCCGGAGCCTCTCTTCCTTTTTCTGTCCTCGGTTAACTCCGGTTCAAGTACCCTGCCTCGCGATTGGTTCTTGCAACAAGGAAACGAATTCTTGACAATGGTAATGAGTCGCGGATAAAATAATGTTGACTCGAGCAACCAGGAAATAGCCGAGATTAATTAGCGATGGTCCGATATGCGCCATGCAAAATTCAAGTAGAGTCGATCGTATCTTCGGGCTGTGAAACTGGGATGTTGAACATATTTACTTTGTTGATTATTGGGTGGCTGGGAAGGAATTTTGGGATTTAGGGATTTGGGAATTTAGGGATTTGGCAATTTAGAGATTTGAGAATTTAGGGATTTGGAAATTTAGGAGTTGGGAATTTAGGGATTTGGGAATTTTGGAGTTGGAAATTTAGGAATTGGGAATTTAAGAGTTGGGGATTTAAGGAGTTGGAGATTTAGAAGTGAGGAATTTGAGGAGTTGGGGATTTGAGGAGTCGGAAATTTGAGGAGTTGGGAATTTGAGAAGTAGGGAATTTGAGGAGTTGAGAATTTGAGGAATTGAGAATTTAGGAGTTGGGAATTTAGAAGATGGGAATTTACGTATTTTGAATAATAGAAATTTGGGAAAATAGGGAATTTAGGATTTGAAAATTTAGGAATTTGGTAGTGTGGAATTTGGAAATATAGAATTTGAGAATGTAGAATTTGTAAACTTAGAAATTTGTAAATTTATTAATTCAAAAATTGTGTCCTTGTCCTCCAATTTTAGAGCACAATAATTCCAACCCTTGAAAAGTAAGAATTTCAGAAAAGATCTACATTAAAATCTCATAATTGAGAACCTGTTTCAATTTCAATATTTCTCTATTTGTGAATTTACCAAAATAAAAATTCGAAAAAAAAAGAAATAAAATTATAAAACATGAAACATCTTGTTTCCTCATACTGTTATAATTGTACCTAAAAAAAGAATATTACTTTTATAGTAGAAATTAAAGACGTGAAAAATTGAGCTAGCCTCCATTATCGCAGCTCGAGTAGTACCGTTATTTGAAAAAGCGATATGTCGCTTATCGGAGCGAGTCCTCGCGGATGTGCAACCTGGTTTTCAACCACCTTCGAAATCAGTCGACTTATCGGAAGGGACGATATATTTCGTGTAACGGTACACCACGTGGGAATACTAATTTGGGAATGAATCACTTTTCACGTTGCTGTCGTAGAAGACTCTTATCACTGTTATCGGCTTTGAGGAACATTTCCCGTTTCGTGATTGAATATTTTGCTAACAAGACTTACGGGTTCCTGTATGCGTTTGTTGTAGGAAGAGACTCGGTAATTTTGGAAATTTGGGGGTTTAGGAATTTGGGGGATTTAGGAATTTGGGGATTTGAGGATTTGAGGATTTGGGAATTTGAGAGTTTGGGAATTTACGAATTTTGGAACTTGTGAATTTGTGGATTTTTGGGTTTGGGAATTTGGGAATTTTGGAACTTGGGAATTTGGGGATTTTAGGGATTTGAGAATTGTGGATTTGGTAAATTGAGAAGTTGGGGGCTTGTAAATTGGGATTTTTGCAGATACAGCATTTGAGAAATTAAAAGCTTTGAAATCTAGCAATTATGGAGATTTGATCATTAGTAGAATTTGTAGATGTGAGAAATTGGAAATTTGAGAACTTGCAAATGCGAGAAATTTGATACTTGATACTTTGAAAACGTGGGAAATTGGATAATTGAGAATTTGAAAAAGTGAGAAATTGGGTGATTGAGAATTTAAAAATACCAGAAACTAGGAAAAATTACGAACTACAAACATTTCAGATCGATTCAAAAATCCAAATAAAAAAACCGACCACCAGTTAGTATCGTTCTGTTACGGGTAGAATCAGAGCGAAAGAAGGGTTGTGTTACCCACGCAGCTATCGAGAAATTTCACCGGCGGTTAGCAGCGATGTTATAAATATCCCCCTTCTCTCCGTGAACTTTTCTTACGCGTTTTTCGAGGGAGAAAGGAGAAGGAAGAGGGAAACAGAGGGACAGGAATGGTGTCTGTTGGATGGTCGTGAGTCGGGCAAGCAGTGAGAACGGCCAGTGAGAGTCAGAGCTCGGTACATTGAACCTCTGCAGTGAAAGTTTCTATTATACCACTGGCCTTACCTTACTTTTCCTACAGCAAGCTGTGCCGTGTTGTGTCATAAGTCGACGAGCGGCGTGGAAACATCGAAATTCGCTTCGTCGATCCCTCTTATCGTTTATTTTCAGTATCGTCGCAATACCCACGTCTAACATATGTACTAATACCGCTTTTCCTTCGGACCTTATCTACTTGGGAGGTATTCCTAATATTTAAACGTATTCATTACATTTATTAATTACATTTCGAATTGAAATGGAGGTTTCTTGAATCGAAGGGACTTTATTCGATTGCGGTGATTCGAATCGATTTTCTTCAAATTTGGGGAATTTGGAGAATTTAGGGAAATTGGAGAATTTAGGAAATTTAGAGAATTTAGGAAATTTAGGAAATTTAGGAAATTTAGGAAATTTCCAAATTTGGTGAATTTGAAGAATTTGAAGAATTTGGAAAATTAGGAGAATTTAGGGAATTTAGAGAATGTAGAGAATTTGGGGAATTTGGAGAATTTGGGAAATTAGGAAAATTTAGGGAATTTAGGGAATTAGGAGAATTTAGGGAATTTGGAGAATTTGGAGAATTTGGAGAATTTGGTGAATTTGGGAAATTTAGAGAATTTAGAGAATTTAGAGAATTTAGTAAATTTGGTAAATTTGGTGAATTTGGTGAATTTGGAGAATATAGGGAATATAGGGTAATTAGAGAATGTAGGAAATTTGGAGAATTAGGGAAATTTAGGGAAATTTAAGAAGTTGAGGAATTTGAGGATTTAGAATGTTAAGATTTGGGTATTTAGGTACTTGGAGAATTTGAACAATTTGGGGACATTTGAAGATGGGAAATTTAGAAATTAAGAAATTGACGAATGAGAAGATTGGATCCTAGGGACTTGGAAATGGATGAATTCTGGGAATTATGTCATTTAGTGAATTCTATGAATTTTAGAAGAGCTGGAGAATGTGAAGAAACTGTAGAATTTGTGGAACCTAAAAAATTTAGAAATTTGGGAATTTTTTGGGGTTTAGGAGTTGGATAATAAAGAAATTTGAAAATTTGAAGACTTGGGAATTTGAGAATTTGAAAAATTGAAGATATGTAATTTGAAAATTTCAGAATCTGAAAATTATGGGACCATGAAACGACTAATTGTGCATTATGTGATTCTGCAACATGGACCCACCAGCGTTCAGAATTTCCCCTAACTTCACCCTCGAAAAATACCAAAATCACAAACTCCTAAAATAACAAGTTAAAAACTACATTTGCAAATTATAAGTGCCTGCACTTTTCGCTCTCCATTGTCATACCACTCCCAAAGATTCCTCAGCAAACTCCATAAATCAAGCATAACTCAGCAAAGATTTAAAACCCTACTCAATTCTCCAGAAACATATCCCACTTTTTCCAAGGCTACTAATTGACATAATAACAGAAGTTGTACTTGGTCAAGCATTCCGCGATACGAATGCAGAGAATTTCGACGGATCAGCGCATAGCTGTTTCTGACGGTTGCAACACGCTTTGGCCGCGTGACGAAACAGCAGGAAGCCCGTAGAAACATTCTCGTTCGCGTTCTACGAAAAATCTCGCTAGCTCGATGTTGCTCGAGCAACGCTCGCGAACTTCGCTTCGTTACGACACACGGTGCAAACGAAGTTGCCGATAGAGCCTCGAAACTGTTGCAATCTGGAGCAAAAGTCCCGTCTTGTTGCGAAGCGACCAAGAAACCCCATGGTTTCAGATTTCTGTTTGCGCAATTCGCTATGATTCATAGTTAATAATCGGCTGGACAAACGATTATTTATATCTTCCGCGTTTAACCCTTAACTCGGGGTTTCAAACCATCGTACACAATTTTACTTCAATTTTAAATGTGTGCATACTTTTTGATATTTTGGTATTTTTATTTTAGGACACTTCAGATAAAATTTCAGCTCTTTTATATTCAAATGGAATACGTTCCAAATTTTTCTGAGAAGACTTTTTTCAATTTTTTCATATTTCTAAACTTTTTTTAATATTAAAGTTTACTGAAATCAGATGTGAAACATCTTTTAAAGATAATATATAACTTGAAGGTTAAAACTTTCAAAGATTATTTGTATAATTTTTTACAAGTTAAACTGAGTAACTTTTTTTATAAAAAATGTTTTAAGTGGCTGGTTAAGTGGCTTCTTAAATGTATTAATATGTAAATGTACATATTACACACACAGCACGTACAGGTACATTATACACATGTCATTCTCTTAATTAGAATCAAGTTTGGTTAAGAATTAAACAAGTCATAAGCGAATTTTTTTTGTACAGAGATGATTTTGCGCACAGATCAAAGATGGCTACGATTAAACGGCGGTTTCGG
The DNA here is from genome assembly GCA_963576845.1 of Megachile leachella. Lineage (NCBI taxonomy): Eukaryota > Metazoa > Arthropoda > Insecta > Hymenoptera > Megachilidae > Megachile > Megachile leachella. The sequence continues at coordinate 9,720,466 of OY756251.1, forward strand.
TTACATTTTGGTGCAGGTTTCCTAGCCACGATTTCTAATCGATTCCTTGAAGTTGGAAAGGGAATAATAATTCTGGTTGTATTCCCACCGCCACACGCGGTCGCGTCGCTGAGTCGCAATTGTGATTTGCAATTAGCGAAGCGTGCAATTGTGAAATCGCGTCGCGTGGTGTTATTGACCTGGAGGACGCTGGCTAACTGACACCCGGTTGCACCACGGGAACCGTTTCCATGTAACTTCCTCGGAATTCAACGTGGTTATAGCGTTTGGAAAAAGAAACATTCATAGAGAATGGTTGAGTTCGATGACATTGTGTTGTTTGTGGTTGGAGGATTTGAGAGATTTGCAGATTTGGAGGTTTTGAGTGAGTGAGGTGTTGTGAATTGGGAGGTAGGAAATTTGGGAATTTGGGAATTTGGCGATTTGGGGATTTGGGGACTTGAGAAGCTTGGGGTTTTGAGGTTTGAGAATTCGGGGGATTAGGGAGTTGATGGTTTGGGAATTAAAGAATTGGGAAGTGGGAAGTTTGCAAATTTGGAGGTGACAATTTAGGATTTGAGGTTTGAAGATTTAGGGATTTGGGTTTTGAGAAATTTGGAAATTTAGAAATTTGGGGATTTGAGAAATTTGGGAGTTTGAGAACTTAGAGTTGAGGGATTTGGAAAATTAGAGATTTGGAATTTGGAGGATTGGAAACTGCAAGATTTGGAAATTTGGATATGACAATTTAGGAATTGAGTATTGAAGCCTAAAAAATTTGAGTATTTTGCAATCTGAGAGTCTATGAATTTAGTGATAGCAGAAAATGTGCATATTTGAAAATTTAGAAACTGACAATTAAAGATTTGTAAATTTAAAGATTTAGAAATTTGAATAAACTGAAATTTGCAGAGTTAGAAATTAAAAAATTTGTGAATTAGTAAAACTAAAAGAAGTGACACTTCGGAATCTAGAAATCTAGTAACACACAAACTTGAATTAGAAAGCAGAATTGCAAATTTAGAAATTTGCAAATTCCTAAACTTGAACTTGTATATCTAAGAATTTAATTGATTCAGTACCCATTAAAAATTCGCAAATTTCTAACCTAAAAATATCTAGCTTTCTAACAGGAAGTTTGACACAGTCTAACATGAATTTAATCTCTCTAATCACCCACTTCGACATTCGTTAAATTTTCGCGATAAAATGTACACTTCAGCCAAAAGTTAAATATTCATCACTCGAAGCTTCTTACTGCGATCATTCTAGAACCCTGGCTCATTCGAACGCGCGTCTCTTAATACATTTCCTTGTCTTCTTCTACCTATTCCTAACTAGTCACTTCCTTCTCAATTGTCTCCACATTCGTTTATACTTCAGAAACTTTTCATCGACGAATATGGATATTATAAAACGCTTTACTTTATAGATGTAATCATTTCAAAAGTAGTGTTCATCGAAATGATATAGATTTCAATCTATGGGTTAATTTATTCTAAAAAAAATAGATCAAGAGATTGGTCGTAACAGTGATGATCAGAATAACCTAGGTCTCCATCTATTTACTAATACGTTTAAGAAAAAATAGTCAGGTCGAACAGTTTGTCTTTAGTGCTCATCAGAATCATCCAAGTCGCAATGTAATTGCACTCATTTCAAAAAAATAGCCAGATCAAACGATCTGTTCTTAATAATCACAATCACCCAGGTATCTATTTGCACCCATTCCAAAAAATATCCAGATCAAGCAATTTATCCTCAGTGATCATCAGAATTACCCAGGTCTATTTGCACTCATTGCAAAAAATATCCAGATCAATTAATCCTCAGTGATCATCAAAATCACCCAGGTCTATTCGCACCCATCCCAAAAAATAGCCAACCCATTTGTCCTCAGATCGAATTAAAATGTTGCACCAACGTTGGATGCCAAACCGTATAAATATAGAACTCGTACCTATGTGACGACCTTGCAGAACACTCATCTTCGCGCACATGGTATGTCACAGATGAAGAACAGATTATCCAAAATCGCCGTCACACCGTGATTGGCCTTAAATCGATCACCGATCGTTCGCCCATGCGACACCGGGTACAGGTTCGCGACATAGATCAGCTGGTCTATAATTAAACACACGTTGCTTCGTGCACCGATCGTTCTCGCGAATTCGATTCATTCTTCGGGATTCACATCGGCCAGGTCACTATCAGATCCTGGTGAAAAATCACTGCACGGTTCATCGCGAGACACTTCGCGATATCACGAACTAAACTTGTGAACTACTTGTGGATAGACTTGTGGATAGACTTGTAGATAGATTTGTAGACAATAAACTTGCAGACTTGTGGATAGACTTGTAGATAGATTTGTAGACAATAAACTTGCAGACTTGTGGATAGACTTGTAGATAGATTTGTAGACAATAAACTTGCAGACTTGTGGATAGACTTGTAGATAGTCTTGCGAACGACAGACTTGTGTCCGGAAGAGACCTGGGCACAGAGGAGCCGAAGTGAACGGCTCGCACGGCCTAAAGTTTTTGGGGCAGCCAGTGGTGCGGGCCACGCGATCCACCGAACTCGTGGATCCACGATGGGTGGTGGTGGCACCAGTGACCTCGATACCAACCGAGGCCCTCCAATCCCAACGCCCAATGCCAAAAACTCGACACGCGTACACAACGGAACTTTCACTCTCTCCGAGTTCCCTGTGTCGGCTGGAGGAACACGGGGAACGGAAACCGAGGATGCGCTCCAGACCAATCAACCGATAATTTAGGAACTCAACTTTTATTTAGGTACTGAATTTTTCAGTTTAAGGTGGGGAATATTTCGCGAAATTGTAGAAAGTTCTCATTTTCGAATATGGAAAGTAAGAATTTGACTATTTGGAAAGTTCGGATGGTGAATTTTGGGAAGTTGTAGAAAGCTGGGAATGAGAATTTTAGTACTTGTGAATTTAGGGATGGTTGCGATTATGATAAGTAAAATAGGTGAGTTATAAATTTGTAAATATAGAAATTTGAAAATGTAACATATACACTTCTGGATCAATGAAGATGTGTCATCCACATCGATAATTTGAAAAGGAACCTAATCCTCATCAGTGACCTAACTACCCTAAATTCTACGGCCAAGAACATAACTGTGTGGCCTCAAAAGATTACCTCTAAGAATTAAGCAAGTCCTCTTACATTGAACTAGTATATGTGATCACAGTAGCTCACACGTGTGGACAATATGTGCAAAACATTAAAGTTTCTCCCTACAATCGTTTATTGCCCGAAAACATCATATACTACCCCCTGTGAGTATCATAGCCTATCTCGTGAGTACCATAAGTGTCCCAAGAATGTCTTCCTCGAATAAAAAAGCTAATGAAAATGGCGTTATACGAGCAATTGCGAAACATATCGATGCGGAAGAGTCAGCGTAAATCGTCGATTAACCCCTGTGGTTACATAAGCGTGCTCTCGCGATTATGCACGAAATGTCGGTAAAAAAAGGAAAGAAGTCGAGTACCAAATAAGGAACGGAGAAGACGACGTTACTCTCTCGCGTCACCTTTTCTTCTCATTGCGATTTCACTTTCGATGATCGTCCGGGAGAGCATCTTCGGAGTGAAAGAGCGTCAATCGTTGTTTCGCCGGTAACCGATAAGAAAGTAATACGAAAGTCTGGCAGTGGATGAAAGTTGTCGATGCAACGTTCGCTCGATTTCGGAGTGGACCTGTTGTTTTGTTCGGTCGTGCCGTATATATTCGACGAAAGTAAAAGTACGAGGAGGACCTTGCGGCGAAACGTCGTCATCGTACATGACATCGAATCCTCCTTCTGCGTCTTCTTCCTCCCCTCTCTCCTCGCCGGGTTGCTCCACCTGGCCGGTTATATACCGGTTTTTCGGACGAAACGATACCATCTTACAGGAAGATCGGACCTGGTGAAAACCGCGTCCTCGGTGGAACAGGGTTACATTACGTCACGCGTGTCACGCTATTGCGATTCGATTCTTGATCATCGTCGATCCATTTCACTTGGAAATGATCTTGGTGTAAAGTTCAGGGAGCAGATGGTTTTAATAGGGGATATGATCTGTTTTTGGGGAATTTGGAAACTTTGAGGTATCGAAAGGGATGTTTAGGGAAGTCAAGTTTTGAGTTTGAGAAATTGAGAATTTAGGATTTGGTGATTTCGGAATTTGGGGGTTTAGGGATTTTGGGATCTAGGGATTTGGAGGATCTAGGGATTTGGGGAATCTAGGTATTTGGGAATTTAGGGATTTAGGAATCTAGGGATTTTGGGATCCAGAGATTTCAGGGATCTAGAGAATTTGGGATCTAGGGGATTTAGGGATTTGAGCAGTTTGGAATTTAGGGAATTTGGGAATTTGGGAATTTGGGAATTTGGGAATTTTGGAAATTTTGAGAATTTTGGAAATTTTGGGAATTTTGAAATATGGCAAAATAGGAAATTTAAGGATTTGGAGGCTGACTATTAGGTTTGAGCATATAGTAATATAAAAAGTTGAAAATTTAAGCTTTGGAAAATTTGACAATTCAGAAATTTGATGATTTGAAATCTTGAAAACTTGAGAGTTAACAATTTGAGAACTTGAAAATTTAGAAATTAATAACGTGAAATCTTGAAAATTTAATTCACTAACAATTCAAAAATTAAAAATTAAAACCCCAAAAATTTGAAACCTTGAAAATTAAATTTGCCATTATAAAAAATAGCAAATCCAAAATCTTGAAACCTGAAGTTTGCAACCTTGAAAACATAAAATCATGCAAATAATAAAGGATCAGGCCCTAATGTACAGTTGTTACTCACTCCCTGCTCTTAACCAATTTACTCCAAATTGATTATCTCGATCACGAATGAATGGTACCACTTTTCGGTTACGTAACAAAGCGAATGATGAACTTTTACATTTAAACAACGGTGTAGCAAGATTGTGCGTAGGAATGCCGGCTAGGTAAACCGGCTTACGGTCTCGACGAGCGTAAAGGAATTTAAATTTCCTACAATGTTGACTAGGCTTTACGCGAAGTGAACGGCGACCAAGATCGACGTGCACATATCGATATCGACAATACACCGAGCTTCTGTTTATCGGCAGAAACACGTCTCTCTTATAGATGAATACCCCTTCTCTACATCGTGTTTTCCTCTTTGGTGTTTAATCTTGTGATAAACCTTGCAGAAAATTGAGCCTGAGAGTTTCTGTAGCTCTGTTGGTTCTCTTCTAACTCTGTTAGTTTGACTTTTTTTTTGTGATATTCTGTTATTAGAGATTAATGGAAATAGATTCTTTGAGGAATTTATATGGTTTGGTAATACAGTCATTTTGTATAAATAAGATGAATAATTTCTATTTTTGTATGGATGGAAGGATTCAATACAAAGAAAGACAAAATAATACATAATAAGACAAAATGGTAAAATGAAGTGATTGTAGGTAATTATTAGTTCAAGTCACTGGTCTTTGAAAATTAGCGATCCTCTTCAGGATAATTTATAAAACTGTTATTGATAACAGTATTAACTTCAGAACGAGTACAATTTGAATGAATATAAGTACAATTTCAATCAATACGAATACAGTTTGAGTTTCAATATTTCTACCCTCATTCTATCCTAAACACTCCATCTTCTTACAGTAAAACCTTGAGTGACTCCCAAACTACCAACCGGCTCCCAAACTCGAAAGACAGCAAATTCTATTACAAGACTCAGACAATGGAACAACCTATAAATCCAATAATTTTTTCCGAAAACGAGGTAACCTAAAAATCATTGAGAAACCTAACAAATTGTCCCGTCCTTCGCAATAAAATTCTACATACCACATCGCGCAGTCAGACATCCCAATCTGTTCTATGAAGCATCTTACACACCTAAATACAGTCACCCAGATACAATAGTTAGAATCTGAAACGTGGCCAAGAAATTCCATAATGAAAGCTTGCGCATTTTATCATGCGATACTGTTAAAAGTCACACACGGTGTATTAGTCATGTGTTACATTCTTTGCGAACAAATAATACGAGAATTAATGTGGCAAGTAAGACCACATTAGTATGTTTTTTATGTCGTACATCATAGGTTGCGTTAGACCTTCGGAACTCGAAGACAGTTTTATTTGTAGTTGGATAATTGCTGGTGGAAGTGTAGAGAGATCTTCGTTTGAAGCAATTTTAGCAAGGTTTAAAATAAATTTTATACATTTTTAGGTTTTGTTTATTTGGGTATTTGGGGGTATCTTATATCAATCATGTTAGTTAATTTTAGTAAAAATATTATAAATTTTTAAGGTTTATTTATTAGGAGGTTGTTTGGTTGTTCGTATCTCATATCAATCATCTTAGCAAGTTTTAATGAGAACATTATAAGTTTTTAAGTTTTATTTATTAGGAGGCTATTTGGTTGTTTGTATCTCATATCAATAATGTTGTAATTAATTTGTGTTTATGTTAAAGTCACAATGTTGGCCATTGATGTTGATCAATAATATTATGTTAGATCGTACTGTTCATCAAATCATACTATTCATCAAAACATATTTACAGACATTAGATGTCGATACAAAAATCAAAGAGACTCTCACATATTTAATACAAATATATTTCATCAGTTCCATCATTTATTAATCATCCACTCCATAATGAATGAACAACATTAACCTAACTAGAAAATAGTAGTTATCTACATATTATAAATATAGTAGTTAATACATATGACAGTGTTTCAGTAGGAATCTCTAATGATCCTGAAATATTCTCCCTGTAATTCCAATAGTTCCTAAATAACCAGTAGCTCAGTGGATTCCATTCCTATATCACATTTACAGTAGTAACCGAAAGCACCCCAAAAGCTTAGGTCCACTTAAGAAATACGTTATTCGGGAAAATCCTCTTGATCCAGAGAACAAAACACAGTTTCTCGTGTCGCGTGCCGTCCCACCACCTGTTACACTCGGTTCACCGGTTGCGTAACCGGTTCGACGATTCATCGTTCTACGAAAGTGTTCCACAAAAACAACGAAAAGGTCTCTGAGACATAGCGTTTCCATTTCTATATTGAAACCATTACGATTCTTGTCAAGTACCACTCTGACGAGTTTCTTAAGCCTTAAGGAAATGTAGGTGGAGGGTAACACATTATTTATCGATTTTAAGGTCTGGCAAGTTTTACCTTTGCAATTTTTCAAATTTTTTGAGTTTCACATTTTTAATTTTTACATTTGGAAATTTACAAATTTTTATATTTGCAATATTTGCAATTTGTTAATATTCACATTTTTTATTTTTGTATTTGGAGATTTTCAAACTTTTATATTTGCGAAATTTCCAATTTTTTAATATTCACATTTTTGATTTTTATATCCAGAAATTTTCAAATTTTTACATTTGCAGTATTTCAAATTTCCAACTCCTAGTATTTTTATATTTTTAAATTTTCAATTTCTCATACTTTTTCGAATGATTAAATCTAGAAATTTGTAAAGTTCCAAAATGTGGAATACTTCTACAAGAGGAACTACAAGAATTTTATTAAGCAAGGTCCATAACAAATATGACCAGGAAAGATAGAATCACCTTAGGCCACTGCAGACTCACGCATGACTATTTGCTTAAAAAGACCGACCCTCCATCATGTAATCTATGTAATCAACCACTATCAATGAACCATCTCCTATTCGAATGCGAATCACTGGATATAAAGAAGAAAGTACAAGATAGAACCAGTACAGCTTTAACGTCGCGAGAACACATTGCAACCCAAGTACCTGAAAGAGATAAGATACAAATTTGAGGGAAGCATACAAATCTCGTTACGCTCACTTTTAAATTGTTAAAAAAAATGTCAACCATCGAAATTTTCAATCTTGCAAATTTAGAAATAATTTGAAAATTATTATTTGCAAAATTCGTCAAATTTTTTTCTTATTTTTCAAGTTTTCTTTTTTACACTTTTAATATCCTTAAGTTTTGCAAAATCCACATATTTTCAAAATTTGCAAACTTTTCGAACTTCTCAAAATTTTCACATTTCTCATATTCCAAAAAATTTGCATGTTTATTAATTTTTCATTCGCAAATTTTCAAGTTCTCAAGTTTCTATATTTTTGAATTTCCAGGTTCTCAAATTTCTTCCAAATTTGCAGGTCTTCAAGTTTCTACATTTTTAAATTTTCAGAGCCCCAGATTTTCAAACCTAAACTTCTCAAATATTTACAATTCCTAAATTCGGAAATTTAATTTCCTGTTCCTGAAGCTCCCGAATTTCTTAGAATCAAGTGTACTTTAATCTCATTAAACAATATCAACATCCATAGTTTCGAAGGTATAAAATAATATCCGATTTCTCAGCAGGATAGATTTTGAGATAATTTTTGCTCGATGGCGTTCGCGGATCTGTTCGTCCTTCGCGATCTTTCGCGAGGCACGTTGATCGGTCCGATGGTCACGGTTCAGAGACGGCGAAATCATTTTTCCGCAAGAGGGGCTCGCCAAGTTCAGATCTAGATCGTCGCATCGGCGCAGCTGCGACCCGATATCAATGGTCGAGGTAATTGCACGGGTTAAAGGCCAAAAGGCTACGAGATTCGATGGCGAGAAGCGACTTCTCTCGTTGTGTGTGAGCACCTTCCTGTGTGTTCGCTCGCGCGTGTGTGCACACACACACACACACGTACGTCCAGTGCATGCCTGCCGGTGTGATTGACATCGGTAAGTATGCCATGGCCGACCGCTCACAACGTGCTGGTACGAACGACTGTAGCACTGCCCACACTGCCACGTACGAACACATCGATCGACACTCTAACACCGCCATCCGTCTGCCTAGAAAAACCAGCCGAGAAAATCCTGATCGGCCAACGCGTTTCCGTCCGTTCAGCCATCTTCGTCACTTTTTTAACAGCGCTCTTTCGGAATCGTGTTAACGCTTTTACGAAAAAGTAGGGGTTTTTTTAATTGTGGGTATTTTGTCGAAGTGACATGGACATGGTGGTCATGGTATAGATTAAATTAGACACTAAAGAAAGATGAAATGGGAAGTACCCTTCTTATATCATATGTGGTATATGTGGAACTGCAAATTCGATTAAATTATTCATGGGGAAGCAAACTAAGTTTTGTTGAATTCTTTATGTTGAGAGAATGATACGCTGACAGATTAAAAGATGAAGTTGAAAGATTAAGCAATCTTGTCCTTATGTCATATGTGGTGTATGTCACATGTGGCCAATGCTTCAATTTGAAGTAGATTATTAAAACGAAAAGTAGGTGAACTTTTGTTGAATTTTTTAGTGTTGAGATAATGATATACATTAATCAATTAAGAGGTGAAATATGGAAGATTAAGTACCCTCGTTCATATGTGACTAATACTGCAAATTCAGATAAATTATTAATAGGAAAGGAAGACAAATTCTTATTGAATTTTTAGTACTAAGATAATTATATATAGTAATAAATTAAGAGATGAAATTGAAAGATTAAATACCCTCGTTCATATGCAACCATGTGTGTCATATGTGACCAATACTGCAAATTGCGATAAATTATTAATAGGGAAGGAAAACGAATTCTTACTGAATTTTTAGTACTAAGACAATTATATATAGTAATAAATTAAGAGGTGAAATTGAAAGATTAAGTACCCTAGTTCGTATAATATGTAACCATGTGTGTCATGTGTGACCATTGCTCCAAATGAAAATGTGTTATTAAAAGCACATTGTCAGAAAAGTACAATACTTGTATTATACAAGATGTGGTTTAAAGATATTCCAGAGAAGAATCACAGAGTATCAAAACATATAGTTACTTAGTGTAAAAATATTATATGTCTTTTAGTAACAGATTTACACATTAAATATAATATTTACTTTACAAAAAATTATAACCTTAAACGAGTGATACAATAACTCATGTTCAATTAACGACACAAGTTATAGACTATAAAATTGTACATTTTCGTGCCACCAAAAAAATTTGGACACAGAATAAATATACACTTGATATAATTATGACTTTTATGTAGTATAAAAGCAATTCCTATGCAAAAACTAGTACAAAAAATCTGGCAAAAACTGGACACTAATAAGCCATCGATCATGCAGTGACCTTGACAAGTCCTGTGAAGATCATATATAAACTAAATACAATTACTTATCTTTTTTACATGAATTCCTCCTACACAAAAAATTGTAATAAAAAGAATGAAAAAGTCAATAGCTTGTGAGATAATTTTAAAACGCTTCCTTCTAAATATTAAAATACATTACGTACTACTACACGTAAATACTGCACGTTCAATTCATGAAATAGCAAAGAATGAGATAATCAAATATACTATTTCGTAATAATCATTTTTAAGTATAATACCATATGGTATTAAGTATAACATGTGGATATAGATTTAGAAGCATGTTTCTAGTTTTATTTCGTTCTCATTCAGAAACATTCAACGACGCTCATTAAAAGCCTGTCGTTAATCGACGAACGGGAGTCCGTGATCTTGATGGAATTTCCTTTGATCGAAGACGATTCGTCCCGCTTGATCGTCGTGTCTATCACGAGATGTCGGAACGACGAGCTATAACGAGTTAGAAGCTATAAGGCCAGCCAACGTCCATGAGAATCGACCTCAAGAGTTGTTGCTGCACTGTGTGTCATCGTGATCGTTCTGTGTACACAGCTTCTGTTAAACGTGACGGCTAACTAACGCTCTTTTGATACTTATACTTCTACCAGAAAATAGGGGACAATACTTAGCACTTTATTTCATTTCATTCTTAGCACTATTTCATTTCATATTACGTAGAATGGCCTCTTAAAAATAGGGTAGATTAGGTCAGGTTCGGCTAGCTTATATTAGGTTTGGTTAGGTTAGGTTAATTTGTTATTATACAATTTTTAGAATATTCTTTTACTAGTATAAGGTAGGTAATATTAGCTGAATCAGTATTCAGGTTATATCAGTGTTCAGAAATACAAATATTAGCTAAGTATGTAATTTCTAGCTAAGTCAGTATTTAGGTATATACCTAATTTGATATTATACAGTTTTATAACCTATATACGTATTACATATATAACCTAAAAACGTAAATATTAACAACCTTATATATTGAAGATGTCACTCAAAAGCAATACCAAATCAATTACACTAAATTCCCAAACTTAAGACTCCCGATTCTACTCATCTAATGCCAAGAAGATAAAAAGCTTCATATCAAAGCATGCCATAAATTCTTCCACTAATATTTGTATTTAACCTTCACACATATGACCTTCATACAATTTGATCTTCACACATGTACTTCAGTATCTCCACTTCTATACCTTCAGTACAGTAAAATAATTTTTCTTCACATTTTTAAAATTCAGCTTCTGTAAATCATATGAAGTCACATAAAGCCTATGAAGATCATATGAAGAATCGTATGAAGATCCATGATGTGATGAGATATGGAATGGAGTGTGTTATAGTAATTATAAAGAGAATTGTATATGGGATAAGACTAGTTACAGAAAATGAAAATGAGAATAGTTAGGCGATATTAACCACTATTTCCCGAAACAGACGGTCTTGTTTACATAGGGTTCTGCCAACTCGCAGCGATTATGGCGCCGAGTGTCAGCGGGGAACGTGACCGAACCAACGATATTGTTCGCTTCTCCTGAAAGGAATAAGCTCGGCTAGAAAACAAAGTGGCCGAGAAACGTGCAATGGGAACAGAGTCTAAACTGCTATTTATATACCGTGTACACTCGGGTGCAACATAGGCTTTCATCTCGGTATGGATAGAGATGTAAACGTGAATGTTTTCGAATTTTCAAAAAATTTGTATTTTTATGTTTCTTTTGGATTTGTTTATTTTCAAGCTTTTTAAGTAGGAAAGTCCTGAATTTATGGGTTTCTGAAATCTTTGAATTTTGAATTTGTAGTTTTTTATATTTTTAAGTTTCAAATCACTAAATTACCGAATTCCAAAATTTCCAAATTTCTACGCTTTCAAATTCTTAAATTTCCAGATTCCAAAATTTTCAAATTTCTACGCTTCCAAATCCCTAAATTTCCAGATTCCAAAATTTTCAAATTTTTACGCCTTCTAATTCCTAAATTTTCAAATTCCAAAATTTCGAAATTCCTACGCTTCCAAATCCCTAAATTACCAAATTCCAAAATTTTCAAATTTCTACGCTCCCAAATCCCTAAATTTCCAAATTCCAAAATTTCAAAATTTCTACGCTTCCAAATCTCTAAATTCCCAAATTTCTAAATTTCCAAATTCTCTAAATTCCCAAATTCTCTAAATATCCAAATTCTCCAAACTTCCAAAATTTCTAATTAATAAGAAAATACTAAACCTAAAATAAGAACCAAAAAATATGAAAGTAGTAATAAAATAACAAAATATTAAAGTAAGAAATCAACGTATGAATAACAGTGCAGCTAGACAGAAGTTAGTTGTTTAGTCGTATCAATAGACTAGAAAAATGATGGGAACAGCGTGTTCAATTGGTAGGCGATACGTGCGTAAGACAAATATGTTATAAACGCTCAAGCCACGATATCATATCGGGGACTGGAAGCGATTGCACTTTTCAGTCTCACGGATAAGAAAAGAAACCACGATCGATGCTCGTCATTCTTGGAACCAGATCGAAACGTCCTGACCTAGACTTGTTATTTCAATCGAATTATTTTAAAACCGTTATTCGAATGACACATTATTCTAATCTGCCGGAAAATCTGGGCTACTTTGCATGGTTATGGCGATTCATTCACTTGGGCTGTTTAGATAAATCGATGTTTATGCTATTGTTTTGTGAGTTGAGGAAAGTATGAAATATAGGTGGTTATAGGGAAATGATGGGTGGAGTAAAATATAGGAGTATGTGTTTGTTATGTAGTTTTAAATAGTTTTAAGTAATTTTGAGTAATGTAGTTAAGGTTAGTTTTAAGTGGTTTTAAGTAATGTAGGTTAGGGTAGCTTTGAGTGGTTTTAGGTGATGTAGTTTAGGTTAGTTTTAAGTAGTTTTAAGTAATGTAGTTTAGGTTCGTTTTAAGTAGTTTTAAGTAATGTAGTTTAGGTTAGTTTTGAGTGGTTTTAAGTAATGTAGTTTAGGTTAGTTCTAAGTAGTTTTAAGTAATGTAGTTTAGGTTAGTTCTAAGTAGTTTTAAGTAATGTAGTTTAGGTTAGTTTTGAGTAGTTTTAAGTAACGTAGTTTAGGTTAGTTCTAAGTAGTTTTAAGTAATGTAGTTTAGGTTAGTTTCAGTAAGTAGTTTTAATAAGAGTTATAAGTAGTTTTAATAGCTTAGGTCAGAAAAGTGATCTTTCATTGTAATTTTATGATATAGAATTACAATTTGTAAATTTTGCAAGTCTATAAATTCTTAAATTAACAAAAGTTCAATTTTTTCAATCCATAAATTTCTAAACTTCCAAATTTCCAAATTCACTAAGTGCACAAGTTTCTAAGTTCTCGAAATTCTAATTATGAAACCGACACAATTTCTAAATTTTTAAATCCATAAATTTTCAAATTTCTCAATTCCAAAACCACATATGTCTAAATTATCAAATTTCCCAATTTCCAAAATTCCCAAAATTTCAAATCCCCAAATTCCCAAATTATCTAAATTCCACACTCCTCAAATCCAAAAATTCTCTAGGTCCCCAAATCCCTAGATCCAAAAATTCATAGATCCCAAAATTCATAGATATAAAAATCCCTAGATCCCAAAATCCCAAAATCCCAAAATCACCAAATTATCAAATCCACAATCCTCAAAATTCCAAATTCCAAATTCCCAAATTCTCAAATTCTCTGAATTCCAAACTCCTCAAATCTCTAAATTCCCTAGATCCCTAAATCCCTGATCTAAAAATTCCTAGATCCCAAAATTCATAGATCTAAAAATCCCTAGATCCCCAAATCCCAAAATCCCAAAATCACCAAATTATCAAATCCCCAATTCTCAAAATTCCAAATTCCAAATTCCCAAATTCTCTGAATTCCAAACTCCTCAAATCTCTAAATTCCCTAGATCCCTAAATCCCTGGATACAAAAATCCCTAGATTTCCAAATCGCTTGGTCCCGAAATTCCCAAATCCCAAAATTCCCAAATTCCCAAAATCCCAAAATCCCAAAATCCCAAAATCCCAAAATCCCAAAATCCCAATCCCCAAAATCCCCACCTCCCCAAATCCCCCAAATCCCCCAAATCCCAAAAATCCCCAATTTCCTCAAAATCGAAAAAAGTCACACCACAACGCAATTACCAAAGGAAAATTATAATTATTCTTCAGAGAATTACAACAGCAGTGTCGAATTCCGCAATTGCACAATGGAAAAATATATTCGCACGCAGATGGTAGTCTCTCGTCCATATACGCGATTCGCGATGCATGAAACAACGTTCTCGCTCGCACACCAGTAACGAGCAAGTTCTTCGTTACCGAGCGAAAAAATGAACAGTCGATTTTGCAAGCGTGTTCCCATAGATCGTTAGATCGATTTCGATTCGTTGACGGGTCTATTGCATCTAACGACGAAGGTGCAGTGTCATGCACCTCTCGAGAGCGTGTTTCTCTCTGTAAGAGGCCCGAATGGAGCTACGGGGATTCGAATACCGGTACTCGCTGACTGCACGTGTCAGGGTCAAATGACATCATTCAGACGCAAGGATCTTCGCGATGGTGTGCCGACGTTTCTGTCGTCGTAATTCATCCCGTCGATCGTTCGTGCTTCTGGTAACGTTCAGAGGAACAACGACGTTAAATCGATCGACAACTCTTGAGCGATGATAAAAAATTACTTTAGAGTCACGTCTCTTTCGATTAGTCTACGATAACACTTTTTTGTAACATTTAGCTGCGGTGTTAATATATCAATTTATGTGAACGGTGTTGGTTTTGCATTTCATGTTCGATTAAGAAACTATAATTACTGTGGCAGAGTAAGACTGTAAGTATAATCACTGTAGTACAGTAAGATATTTTAAGGAAGTGTAATTATTGGGAATTACTGTAATTAATATGGTGGTAAGATATTGTTATTAAATATATAAGTGTAATGTAGGCTTCGTCTGGGTAAGGACATAGATAAATTTGACAATTTTTAAATTTGATTTGATTTTATTACCTTCTGAGAGATAGGTAGTACTTCCAATTCTCAAATCCTCAAATTCTTAAATTTGTTTGACTTCAAATTTCCAACTCTGAAATTTCCAAACTCTCAAATTTCCAAATTCTCAAATTTCCAAACTCTCAAATTTCTAAATTCTCAAATTTCCAAACTCTCAAATTTCCAAACTCTCAAATTTTCAAACTCTCAAATTTCCAAACTCTCAAATTTCTAAATTCTCAAATTTCCAAACTCTCAAATTTCCAAACTCTCAAATTTCCAAACTCTCAAATTTCCAAACTTTTAAATTTCTAAATTCTCAAATTTCCAAACTCTCAAATTTCTAAACTTTCAAATTTCCAAATTCTCAAATTTCCAACCTCTCAAATTTCCAAACTCCCAAATTTCCAAATTCTCAAATCCCTAAAACTTCAAATCCCCAAAAATTCTAAAATCCCCAAATTCCCCAAATACCTCAAATTCTTAAATCCCCCTTTCCCCATCCATAAATCAATTCCTAAATTAAAAACACAAAAGCACATGAATTTGCAACGAGACAAAAGTAGTCCTCCGTCCGTATTGGTTTAAAAACGAAAGAAACAATCGGTACAGAGAGAAACTAGAACAGAGCTTGGAAAGTATACCTTGTAATTGTTTTGTTCAGCAATTAGAACACCGTTTTATCGTAAAGGATGCTTTTAAGCACGCCGTATCTCCCGGTTCTATTCTGGTCCCTGTGTCAGATCGTATTATAAAGCCTTTAGTTTTAATCCACTGCAACGGCAACATAACGAAGCTCGCACTTCTGCTTGCATTTGTTAATGAGTCACAATAAGGTCGACCACTCGTTAAGTCATTTTTCTTCAATGCGTAAAAGCGACACTATCGTCGACATTATAGTACGAACAAGTTGCATTATTCACTAGACGTATCTCTTTCATGGTGTGTACTACTGTTTTGCTCGGTGACAATTTTATTGTTTTTTTTTTAATGGGACACTTTGGAGGTTTTTAGATGGTTGTTTGGTGGAGAAGTTTTGAAATTCTTTTGGGTTTAAGGTTATGAAGTTTTCGATTTTTAAGTTTTCTAATTTTCTGATTTTCTAATTTTTTAATTTTTTGATTTTTAATTTTTTAATTTTTTAATTTTCTGATTTTCTGATACATTAATTTTCCAATTTTCCAATTTCCCAATTTCCCAATTTCCCAATTTCTCAATTTTCTAATTTTCTAATTTTCAAATTTTTAAATTTCCAAATCTCTAAGTTTCCAAATTTCTACGCTTCCAAATCCCTAAATTCCCAAATTTGTACGCTTCCAAATCCCTAAATTTCCAAATTTCTAAATTTCCAAATTCCAAAATTTCTAAATTCCAAAATTTCCAAGTTTCTAAACTTTCAAATCCCTAAAATTCCAAATTTCTACGCTTCCAAATCCCTAAATTACCAAATTTCTAAATTACCAAATTTCTAAATTTCTAAATTTCTAAATTCCAAAATTTCCAAATTCCAAAATTTCCAAATTCCAAAATTTCCAAATTCCAAAATTTCCAAATCCTTAAATTACCAAATTCCTAAATTTCCAAATTTCCATGCTTCCAAATCCCAAAATTACTAAATCTTGAAATTTTTAGATCCCTAAACTCCCAAATTTATAAATTTCTCAAATTTTCAAAATTCAAAAATTTCCAAATTTCATTTTCAATCCTCTCCATTCACAAACTTCTTCATTTTCAAAAATCCCTTACAAAACTTTTAATACTCACAAATTTGAAAAATTCCAAAAAGCACAATTGACCAAAATTTCCAATACCGTCAAATTTTCACAATTTTCACAATTATCACAATTTTCGTCCAAACCCAAAATTGTGAACCGTGGAAAGTTTTAAAAAGAATCTTTTTAAGTTTTAAAAAGAATGTAACTAAGATTGTCGTTCAGATCGTAGCGACAGAAGTTTAGTTTCACTAGTAAGCGTAAGATGATGATGAAACACGTCCCGTGTACTCCGTAAGCCCGTCTGTTTTTCTCGTGAGAACCACGAGAGATTTGTTGAATGGTAATCGTGCACGAGAAATCAGAATGAGAACACATCCATTCGCATCACGGAAGCGAGTTTCCCGCTCGAAGGTCGATTTTTCAAGCAGCTATCGATATTGTTGGCAACTATTCGTCCTCTGCTATCGATCGCGATATAACGACACAATGTTGCTTTGGCTTTTGTTCGTAACACCAGGCAACGTTTCGTCTCTGGTGAAAAACTGCGTTCATTAAGAATGGATGCACTTTCAATTTCAATATTTATAATTTATAGATGTTATGGAGGTTTATATTGGAAATTTTTGGGATTTGATACTTGGAGTTTAAGTATTTTTAAATTTAGGATTTTTGTGTTTTTAGATTTGAAATTTTTGTATTTTTAGACTAGGAATTTTTGTATTTTTAGATTGGAATTTTTTGTATTTTTGGACTGGAAGTTTTCGTATTTTTAGAGTAGAAATATATACACTGGTTGATTTGAAATTTCTGCATTTTTAGACTAGAAATTTTTGCATTTTTAAATTTGAAATTACTACGCTTTTGAACTAGAAATTTTTGCATTTTTAAATTTGAAATTTCTGCATTTTTAGACTAGGAATTTTTGTATTTTTAGATTGGAATTTTTTGTATTTTTGGACTGGAAGTTTTCGTATTTTTAGAGTAGAAATATTTGCATTTTTTAATTTGAAATTTCTGCATTTTTAGACTAGAAATTTTTGCATTTTTAAATTTGAAATTACTACGCTTTTGAACTAGAAATTTTTGCATTTTTAAATTTGAAATTTCTGCATTTTTGGACTAGAAATTTTTGCACTCTTAAATTTGAAATTTATGTATTTTTAATTTACAATTTTGGTATTTTTATATTTGAAATTCTTGCTTTTTTAATTTTACAATTTTTACATTTTTTAATTTAGTAATTACTAGACGTTTAAATTTATGTATTTTCAAATTTTTAAATATCAAATTTAATGATGTTCAAATGTTTATTAATTCCAAAATTTCTAGAAGCATAAATTTTCAAACACTCGAATACTCAAATTATTGAATCTTCAGCTCTTCAAATCTTCAGATTTCTGAACTTCTTGTATGCCTAGACTTTTATATCTCCAACTCTATAAATTTCCCAATTCTCAATTTTCCAAATTCCCCAAATTTCCAAATTTCCAAATTCTCAAATTTCCAAACTCTCAAATTTCCAAATTCTCAAGTTTCCAAACTCTCAAATTCCCAAACTCTCAAATTCCCAAACTCTCAAATTTCCAAACTCTCAAATTTCCTAATTCTCAAATTTGCTAACTCTCAAATTTCCAAACTCTCAAATTTCCACACTCTCAAATTTTCAAATTCTCAAATTTCCAAACTCTCAAATTTCCAAACTCTCAAATTTGCAAACTCTCAAATTTCCACACTCTCAAATTTCCAAACTCTCAAACTTCCAAATTCTCAAGTTTCCAAACTCTCAAATTCCCAAATTCTCAAATTCCCAAACTCTCAAATTTCCTAATTCTCAAATTTGCAAACTCTCAAATTTCCAAACTCTCAAATTTCCAAATTCTCAAGTTTCCAAACTCTCAAATTCCCAAATTATCAAATTCCCAAACTCTCAAATTTCCAAACTCTCAAATTTCCTAATTCTCAAATTTCCAAATTCTCAAATTTCCAAACTCTCAAATTTCCAAACTCTCAAATTTGCAAACTCTCAAATTTCCAAACTCTCAAATTCCCAAACTCTCAAATTCCCAAATTCTCAAATTCCCAAACTCTCAAATTTCCACACTCTCAAATTTCCAAACTCTCAAATTTCCAAATTCTCAAATTGCCAAATTCTCAAATTGCCAAATTTCCAAATCCCCAAATCCCCATATCTCTAAATCCCTAAATCCCTAAATCCCTAAATCCCTAAATCCCTAAACCCCAAATCCCTAAATCTCCACATCCGAAAATTCCAACTCCTCAAATACCAAAACCAATTCCCCAAATAATCAAAAATTCCAATCATCCAACTCAATCAACCAATTCACCGAGTTTCGCAAGTGCCCGTGGCGCGATCACCGGGCATCCGATCTGCCCACAAGCGCGTTAAACCACGTCAGTTTTGCGTTAGAACGACACCAGAGGTACGACAAGCATGGCGGACGTTCGTGTACGTAATGCCGCGATTACTGGCCGGTATATTTAGTTTGCGATTGGCATAGGTCGCGAAGTGTCTGCTGGTTGTTATCTATTTTCTACGCACGTGGCCTCTATAGGCCGAGATCTAGCCGGTTATAATCGGTGACACAGTATGGTCGCGACGCAGAGGAACGCCTTGGTGACATTTTCGGGATAAGGTTTCTTTTCTGGCCACACCGAAAACTCGGAGTCCCTGAAATCGGTCCATCGGATAAGGTCGATCTTTTATCTCTCTCGGATTATTGACGGTCTATGTTTACGATGAGACTTGTTTAATCGATGAATCCGTTTTTATGTTGACCTATACGCTATGCTGGATTAATCTTTTTCCAGTATGTATGTGTTTTGATCTCGAATGGGTTCCAGGTTTTTATCGTGGCCGATAGAAAAGAACAATAGGATTAAGTGGATGATATGCAGTACTACCTTATCGGTGCTCGTATTCGAGGTGTTCGATGTTCTTGGGTAAAATTATTAGAGGAAAGAACAGAATTTTAGTGCTCTACCTTTACGGAAAATAGAATTCTTGTCTTGTATGCTCGAGAGAATATTTTACTATTGAATTATTTTATTATTTCACTGTAAAAATATGATTGATATAATGAGAAAGAAGGTAGAAGTGCTTCTATGGCGTACCGAAAGAATTTGCTGACGTGGTTGATAAAATGATTGCAATATCAAATGAATCATACAACTGATTTGTAAATGATTTATTAGAATTAAACAGGAAATGAAATAAAATTAATTAAGGATTTAAAATAATTAGTTATTTCATATAATGTAAAATTGTACATTATAAATAATGTTATTTATTATTACATTAAATTATTCTATTCTATTAATATTTTGACTGGTGCGTCACATATGTACATATGTGATCCTTAAATCTCCATACAAATCTCTTATTCATATGATTAAGAATTCATTAAGTCTCTTAATGTAAAATATTCGTACTACTTGAAACTGTAAATAGAAAGTATAAAAAAATTTGTTAACAATTAAAATACTTAATAAAAGCTTCATATGTGACGTTTAAATCTTCATATAAATCACATATGTTATTCAGAATTTATTCATGTATTGAAATTCACTCATTTTTGATCGAAACTACTTGTGCAAACTATTTGAAACTGCGAGTAATAAATATAATAAAATATTATGAAAATATTTGTTAAGGTACATCAATACATAAAATACTGCCTAATTAAACTTGTTACCACCATACTAGCCAACATATGAATTAACATAGTTCATTTTAAATAACATATTCAAATAATAATTCAGCATATCAACTAATAGAATTTGTCATATTTAACAAATAGAATTTATCATACTAATTAATAGAACTCATCATATTAACTAACATAATTTATCATATTAACTAGCATAGTTCATCATATCAATTAACATAGTTCATCATATCAGGTAATCATAATTCATCACATTAACTAACAAAATTAATTATATCAACTAACATAATTAATCATATCAATCAACAAAATTCATCATACCAACTAACATAATTCATCATATCGCCTAACACAATTAACCATAACAACCAATAAATTTTTTCAAATTACCTCGTCGTAATAAAAAATAATTTCAAACGCTTCCATTTCGAATAAAATATCTACGTCTCTAATTATACAAAATTCAGTAGTAATCGATCAAAGATCAATTGACAGATCAGATCAAGAATAAAATAACCTCAGAAAAGTATGAGGAAAGTGCAATGAATAATTGCAGCAGCGAGGCGGATCGTAGTACGCTGGTACGACTATAGTGGAGCAGGCAAGCTGCACGTATAGATATAACGTGCATTCGTACGAACGTTTGTACCCGACCTATCCCAAGCTCCGTCATCGGGAGAGGGCGCCCGTCGAGCAGCGGAGGTTAGGATAGGTTAGGGACGTCACCGGCTACTGCGCTCATCCGCCAGAATAACTTGAAGCGGGGTTGCACAACTCTAGTTCCCGCCATGTGCCGCGTGCTCCTTACTTATCGTTTAACGCGTTCAACGTCGGCTTACTTACGTACATTTCTATTGACATACTAATTACTCGTCTATTTTTTTTTATTTTTTATTGTTACAATATTTTATTGCTATTTTATATTCTTTGTTTGGGTATGTGGATATATGTCAGGTGATGTTAGTGATCAATTTATTGAACTCATTTAATAAGCATGAATCAATTGCTGATTTATTGTTATTTTTTAGCAGCAACAAATTTTATTTTGTTTATGTATTTTATTCATATATGATTATGTATGTTATGTAGGTTAATCATCAACAAATTTCATATGTGTTCATATGTGTTTATATTCTTCATATGTGTTATTGATATATGTTTATGTATATCATGTACATTAATGAGCTACAAATTTTATATTGTTCATATATGTTATTGATACATGTTAATATACATTATGTACATTAATGATCAACAAATTTTATATTGTTCATATGTGTTATTGATATATGTTTATGTATATCATGTACATTAATGAGCTACAAATTTTATATTGTTCACATGTGTTATTGATATATGTTTATATACATTATGTGCATTAATGAGCTACAAATTTTATATTGTTCACATGTGTTATTGATATATGTTTATATACATTAAGTGCATTAATGATCAACAAATTTTATACTGTTCATATATGTTATTGATATACGTTCATGTAGATTATGTGCATTATGTGCATTAATGATGTAAATTCATATCGATATGTACAGATGTAAATTTATATATGGCATTGATATATTGACATATATTGAGATTGTCGTTATAAATAAACCAAGAATAATTAAAGAACAAAAATAACTGCTAAAAATGTCAACGCAAACAGTTATCTCCAAACTTTTGGCAGTTCCATCCTTCAATTAGGTAAGTAACAATGTAACGAGAGGTGTGACATTTAGCAAGTGCCGTTACTCCGAGCGTCGTCATCCTTCAAGAAACCGTCATCATCGTGTCTCGATCTGACAAGCTAACTTCTGATGCATTTACATGTGCCAAAGTTTGTTAACTTGAGGTAGCTCGCAGATTATCGGGCTAGCCCCAAAAGTGGGGCAATTGGATCGCACGTAAATCACGTTACGGACACGAGTTTCGATAGAATTTCATTTTCACCGGAGAATTCGCTTTTAATCGGGTTAAACGTTTCCGTATCGTATCTGTTATCGTTGTACGATTGTTTGTCGACAATTTCGCAAACGCATATGTCATACACGTTTATGCAACGCCACCGCGAACGGTGTTTAAAAAGTAATTTACCGAAGGGCGATGCGTCTTGCACTTGTTTTCGTGACGCAATCGAGAGAGCTGGATCCTTACGTAATTAGCTGAATAGCTCTCTTGAAGGCATTCTTCAACTACCTATGAACATTCGTGCATACGTGCATTTGACTAACAATCGTACGTACGTATAGACGAGTATTTATAGATTACAGAGAAACCGTTCCGCCCTACCGTGAACGATCGTGCAAACTGAACCACGATGATCCTGAGAATAGATAGCGACCAATTAAACGGAAACAATAGCCTTAGGCTAAGAGAACGTGTCGCCTGTAAATCAATGAAATCGAACAAAGAGAAAAACATTACTAGTGTAGTCTTTTCTTTTGTGGAGCATGGTGATTAGATACACGTGTTTTGGGTGTTAATGATACTCTAATGAAAACTAGTGTTATGATTCGTACAGGAGTCCCAAATTTTATGAATTGATTATATTTAGTTTCTATGTTATCAACTTCTAAATTGGTGAACAAAATTTCAATGTTCTGATGTTACATAGACTTCAATTAATGAAATTTGTATTGTCAAGACAATCTATTTGTCAATATCGTAAAGTTCTAAATTCATGAATTATATTAATTTTCATGACCCAATGTTCATATGTATCAAAATCTGAAGTTAGTGAAATTTTGAAGTTCGTTGTTTCAAACTTGTAAATTAGAGAAAGAAATCTTAATGTAGTAATGTCTCAAAGTCCTAATTTAATGAAATTTTGAAGTCCATTGTCTTAGTTCTAAATTGTCAAATTAAATAAATTCTGAAGACCCAATGTTTGAATATATCAAAGTTCCAAGTTAGTGAAATTCAAAAGTTCCAATGTCCTAACATTTTAATATCTCAAAGTCTCAAAGTCGTCACATCCCAAAGTTTAAAAATGTCCAAATTCCAAATAATTAAAATTTCAAATCCCCAAATCTAAAAGTCCCAAATCAATAAAATTGCCAATTTCTAAATCCGTAAATCCCAAATAATTAATACATCAACCCCCAAATCCGAAACATCCAAATCAATAAAACTGCCAATCTCTACACTCCAAAATCCCAAATAATTAAAATTGCTAATCCCCAAATCCCTAAAATTCCTAAACCCCTAAACTGCAAATCCCCAAATCCCACTTCAAAAGTAATTCAACCATGTTAACACACATGTAACGAGCCCAGTGAAAAGATTTTAATTAAAGAGTTTTAATTCCGCAACGTAACAGTTACGTTAACACGTGTTCATACTGCACGCATCCCATAATTTAATAGCACCTTCAAGGTTTCCGGAATTCGTTAAAAAATTATTTTTGTATATTTGACGCTTGCATCAGCGTTGTATGGTCGACGTTTGCCTTCGATGTCTCATCTCTTCCTGATCTACTCAGTCCAAGCGTATTTAGAGAGACGGGGAAAGGAAGGTTTTATCCTGCGGCAAAATTTGTACAAGAAATTCTCACGAATTTCGGTGAGCCGGAAGGCAAGCATCTGTCAACCAGCGAACGACCTAGACCTTTCGACTTGCACGAAACTTGTACGACAGATTTGCATCCGTCATTATTGTTCTTTTCTTCCCGGTTGTGTTTCATAATTTCGGTAATCAAAGCAAATATTTCATTCCTTAACCTTTCGTGTATATCTACAGATTCTAAGATCTTGGTAATAAGGAAATTTAACAATTTAAAAATTTATATATTTGCAAGTTTAGAGATTTTGAAGTTTGAGAATTTGATGACTTGAGAATTTTAATATATACAAATTTGAAAATTTGTCCAAAATTATTTATCCAATATGGATGCGTACGATATCTCACAAAGCCCGCGAAAACTACCCCTTATAGTAAGTCCGAAGGGTCCGAAGTGAAATGACCAAAAATCAATACAAATCAGACATCCAACTTTCTTACATCTTAAAATCGAGAAGAATGAGAATGTCACGAAGTGAAATGACTTACATCTTTTTCCAGTTAAGACATCCAAAATACGAAAATCGGTGGCACAGGCAGAGTCTTCCCGAAATTCTGGCGACGATACCGTCGGGACCGGTATTAGCAGGGTCACCGACGTGTCTACGACGTATATCGTCGATCAGGTGTCAAGGGGAGGTTCGTCGTGTTACGTCAGCGTTTATACACTGTCGACACCCACATGTATCTATAACCCGTACACAGGCACACATACACGTATACACGGGTCACAAACGTCGCTCTACCAAAAAATCCGTGGTGCTCGATGGACAACGTGTTTCCGGCGTCTCGTCCGTTTTCTGAGATGTTTGCACGTGCACTTGCTCTTCATTTGTTCCACGATCACCCAGAAAGTTCAGTTCACCGATTTGCGGGAATAAGCTCGATCAGTCTATCGGATCAACAAAATCAATCAAAGCTGACTAAACGAAGTCGAGAAAAAAAATGCATAAAGAAATTGAGCGAGCAAAGTATCGAACAACCCTTCTGAGATATCGATCCTGTTTCTTAAGTATCGTTGAAGCAGCGTGTCCAGTTGTACGACCCAGTTGCACGTGCGAGCTGGTTCTCAAAAGTGGGTTATCCTTTGTCCTGCGAGGAAACGTTTACGCGTCCTCGTCTTTCCGTCACCACCGATATCCTCTCGGTTTACCTCCTGTTTTCTTCACAGACTCTCTTTAAAAATCCGTATGCGACGAAATCTCGATAATCCCGGTAAATAAGGGTTCATCGATCGTTCGCGATCCTCCTAACGCGGCGGTTGTGTAGTCCAGAGGATTCGGGTCCGCACACGTTTCCCCGCGAAGCACAGGCTACGAACTACGAAGCTTCGTGATCGGTTAACGAAACCGACGTCGTTCGTAACTCGTTCGTCCACGTTTTTCTTCACTGTCCATTTCACTGGACGGTGCACCACGCGACCGCGTTCACCTTTCGAAACGGCGTGCAAAGTCCAACTCCCTTTCCCCCAATTTCTTCGCTCGGCCGTTGGTCTAGGCACGAAAAAGTGTCCGGCGGTGACCAGCTCTCCACTCTTCACGGTGGCGTATATTTTCGAAAATAGCCAGACGAAATTCCCTCGGAGTTCGTTGCACCCTCGGCCGGTCGCGTATTCAGACTCGAATCGGGTTTATCCGAGCGTGGTGGTAACCCTGTCGTCGTAACATTATCGGGCGAGAGCGTGCTTATCGCCGGGTCACCGTTCACGCGTCCGCTTTCACGGAGACGAGACGCGTGCGGTGCGTGTGCGTGGACCAAAATGGCAGCCATGCAACGGTTACGTAACGAGGCTCGTTCTTTTTTTCCCTCCCACTCCCGCGGATCGTTGCACGACTCGTTTAGCAGGAAGCCACGAGGTACACCCGCGACCGGGTTCCGCGGAAAACGATCAATCGACGCGTAACGACGGAGAGCGTCGACGATGATTCGATCGGAACGCGGCTCGGACAAAGAAGCGCGTCGATATCGATCGGCAGTGTGGTCGGATCGTTCGAATCTGTTCTAGCGAAATTTCGCTTTTGACCCCGTCACGTGATCAGTCGAGTCTCCCTCTGGCAGTGCGATTATACGAAGGTCTCGTGTACGAGCTAGTTGGCAGTGTAATGAAAACGAAGTCGATCGATTGTTCCGCGCTCGAGATCCTTTCCCCGGTTCTTCAAGGGTTGCGCCTTTCGAACGGCTGATCGCGAACTTCCTTTCAGGACAGCGCATGCCCGCCGCTGCCGCACGAATCAGAAGACATACGGTGACTTTGGCCGTGGGACCAGCGAATTCCGGTCGTCCCGTTAGAAAAGAAAAACACGATAAAACGAATAAAAATCACAGCAAAGAAGTAAGGTGCGCCACCTGATCAGGCGGCGATATTAGTCGCTATTGGCAGTGCTGGTTACGAGATCAGACAAACGAGAGGATCAGTCGCGTTCCATCGGTCGTTTCTGTGCCACTGGGCTGACCAGCTGGCTCGACGACCTTTTCGGGTTAAGGACAACCCTTTTCGCGAAGGGACGAGGCAAGCTTCGGCTCGATCATCGATGCGGGACCGCGTGTACGGAACGCAGAAGCGAGAGAAAGGGACAGGACGCTGGTGCGTTGATTATTCTCGCTCGATGGCACTTCCGGTTCGTGAGCCCCATGCACTTTCTCCCGATCGTTTCCCGGTTTAGCTACTCGATTTCTCGGCGCGTTGCGCGGTCCGATCGTCGAATTCGACGAAACTATTCCGAATCGATTCGGCAGTGTGCCGCATCGGAGTGCAACGTCCGGCACCGATAATTCTAGAAATCGCGGCGTGCGCGTGACGGCCGCTCGTTAATAATTCTCTGTCGCGATCGCGTCACCGATGGAAACGATCGCGGCTGGCCCGTCGCGAGAGGGTTGCACCGGACGAGCGTCGAGCACCGGCCAGCAGCAGGTTGTCGTAGGTCGCAGGACGGTCCGTTTCGTCGGTTGGAACTGGTGCTTCCGGTCGAGGCACGTGGCTCCACGCTCCGGACCGTGTCAAGTAAGGGACGGCTCGAGTTTTCGCGCGGGACACTTCCGGTTTCTGGTAAAACGACGACGTCCATCACCATCACCATCACACCCACCACCATCGGCACCACCTCCACCGTCACGCGTGTCTTCCTTCTCGCCCCGACTTCTCCTGTGTACACGCGCGTATACCTGGCCCACCGTAACGCGTACCCGCGTATGCGTGCCTGCGTACGTGCCCGCTCGCGTGCACGTGTGCGCGTGTAAGTGGACGTGTTTCTCTCTCGTCGTAGCGAGGTGTAAACCGAGTGTCGAGCTGAGTTGGCTTCGACAAAGTAGGGCGACGACTGGGACAGCGGCCACGGGCACCAGCGCTCACCGACGAGGAACCCGTGCGCCGTGCGGTGGAGGAACTGTGGAAGTGGAAGAGAGAACCCTCCTCGTAAAACGGCAGCGTAGCTCTACTACGTTCTCCAGTAGGGGAACCTCTAACACCGCTGCAACCAGCCTAGTCGATCGCTTAGCGTTACGCGAGCCGCTCCGCTCGCGGAACGACTCTATCTGCATCCTATCTACCGAACCGTTACCGAGATCGAACCGAAGAGCTTTTACCTTAGATCTCTTATCAACCTACCTACCTTCTCCGCACCATTTCATCCACGAACTTGCACTTTCGTTTCGACCGATTTCTAACGCTACGATACTCTAACGATACTTCGACTCCCTAACGATACCTTATCGATCGATTCGGCTCTTCCAATTACTTTCAAACAATATTCCTCTTGCAAATTTTCATCTCGTTCCAACTTTTGCGTTAACTAAGGTTTTTCGTTCTGTTTCAGACAATCTAAATTCTTGAGAGAACTGTGTTAGATTCTTCTATTTACATTTTTAATCCACAAGGTAAATATTTGTATAATGTCTATATTTTTAATAATTAATCTATATCGATATTATTGCGTTTCGAACCCTTGGTATATTTACAGTAATTTTTATAACTTTTGATCAACGTAATCCATAAGGTAATTATTTGTATAATGTCTATATTTTTAATAATTAATCTATATCGATATTATTGCATTTCGAACCCTTGGTATATTTACAGTAATTTTTGTGACTTTTGATCAACGTAATCCATAAGGTAATTATTTGTATAATATCTATATTTTTAATAATTAATCTATATCGACATTATTGCATTTCGAACCCTTGGTATATTTACAGTAATTTTTGTGACTTTTGATCAACGTCTCGGTTTAATTTTATCACGAAAATCTTGCACAGTGTAAACCTACTTTTACCTGCAACAGAGCGTTTCTATCGATTGTACTTGTTACGTATCGATTATACGGCGGTTACTTATCGAGCGTGTATCGCGGCGCGAGGCGCGCGAACAGACATCTAATTAAATGGCTAACGGGCTTATTGTATCGTTTTATAAATGAGAATGCTTGTTACGTAACCGGCTGGTCGCATTGTTGACAGAAGCGTGGTTATTGTGCGGCAGGGAAACGCGAATAGCCATCGCATCGAGGTTTATCGTTGAAATTTACCGCAGCTAATGGCCGGTATTGTAGGATTTTAGCGAGGCCTGGCTACGCCGCTCGGCATCGATATCTTGATTGAAACGCGAATTTCAAGTGTCGAACGTGCGAATTTCGCGTGATCGCGTGACAACGACACTTGCGAAACAACGGGAACTGGTGCGGACCTTATCTTAAACAGTATGCATCGTTCTGGAATGTTGCGTTGAATACTTTCCATGGGAATGTCTTGTTCGCCATATGCAAATTTCGCTTCTTCGCGGTTTCAGGATGTGGACATTTTCAGATTTACTATGTTGGGAATTTGGAATGATGAGAAATATTAGGTTGGATATTTTTGTATTTCATATGGGAAAATTTTGTTAAGGTACCACATATGCATTTTATTTCTCTGAAGATTTGATTTGAAAATTTAGAAATTCAAGTCTCTGTCGATTATCGTTTTATCATGCTAATACTTAATGATATGCAGATGATATTCCTAGCTAATGATATAAAATTATATCGTAATAACTGTGTTTATAGTAAACTACAGATCTGTCTTAATATAAGTGATAAGTAATTATACGATGCAAGTTTTGAATGTAGGCCAATCCATTTGACGCACAAGTTTCTCAAATAAATGACATTATAAAAGCTCTGCTAAATACAATTTGAGGTTAAAGATTCGAGAATAATTAGATCTGAAAATTGTCAAGTTAAATTTGCACGTTTCTCCTGTCATTCTTCGATTGCGTAATATTTAGATTAGCAAATCGACGTGTTAACCTTTCCAGGTCTAATCTTTCCTGCAATTACAGGAATACATTATACTCGTATGACAAGATCAATACCCGTTGAATATCAGGCCGAAGATTGTTGCAACACTCCAATTTCAGAACTGTCACATCAAAGTCGAATATTTACAAAAATCAGCGCAAAAATATGGCGATTGTAAATTCGAAAGAAACGTTTCGAAAGTGTCCGAGTGAATTACGAGTAATTATTTTGGAAAAGAAAGGCTTAACGGTTCTAGGAAGACTTTCATTCGGTAGGCAGTGATACTTTACGATGATTTGGCTGGGAGGAAACAATAGATTGTCAGAGAGAAGCCGAGACAAAAGCAGACCAGGAAAACAGCTCGAAGGGAAGTGTTTAGAATCAAAAGAGAAAGCAGCAGCGGTATAAACTGCTTACGAGAACTCTCGTCAGGCTGTATACGCGTTCCTGTTATTCTTTTACGGTCTAGGCCACGATGTTCGATAACCGAAAAACTTTCACCTTCCGAACCACGTTACACTCGCGAGTCCATGACCAAAAGGATCGTATCGTGTGTTTTAGCACAGCTGCGAGCAAGCCCTGTCCACGATATAGCCTCGGTTCTCTTGATCTTGATCTCTCAATCGGCCCGTTACATAAAAACGCGTCCGAAATATCTTGGTTAAAACGGCTCGTGAAAAGGTTACGAGCGAATTCCTCCTCGTCTTTGGCGCGAGAAACGGTCGACCTGACCTTAGCGTAATTAGAACTATACAGATGTGATTCATTTTTCTTTCTCTCGATCAGAAATTTTAATGTAATAACTCATGCAATTCGTGGAATATTAGTTGTTATGGTAAATTTTTGGGGAAATTTTGAAATATTAGGATTTGGTGATTTTGAAATATGGAGATTTGGGGATTTAGGGACTTGGGGATATAGGGATTTCTGGACCCAGCTATTTTGGGATCTAGGGATTTTTGGATTTAGTTATTTTGGGATCTAGGGATATTTGGATCTAGCTATTTTGGGATCTAGGGATTTCTGGATGTAGCTATTTTGGGATTTAGGGATTATTGGATTTACTTATTTTGGGATCTAGGGATATTTGGATCTAGCTATTTTGGGATCTAGGGATTTCTGGACCGAGCTATTTTGGGATTTAGGGATTTTTGGATCTAGCTATTTTGGGATTTAGGGATTTTTGGATTTAGTTATTTTGGGATCTAGGGATATTTGAATATAGCTATTTTGGGATCTAGGGATTTTTGGATTTAGTTGTTTTGGGATCTAGGGATATTTGGATCTAGGGTTATTTGGATCTAGGGATTTTTGGATCTAGCTATTTTGGGATTTAGGGATTTTTCGATCTAGGGAGTTGGGGGTTTTGGGATTTTTGGATCCAGGGATTTGGTGATTCAGTGATTTTTGGATCTAGGGATTTTGGGATCTAGCTATTTTGGGCATCTAGTGATTTGGTGATTTAGGAATTTGGGATCTATGGATTTTAGAGTCTAGGGATTTTGGAATTTAGGGATTTTGGGACCTAGGTATTTGAGACTTCTGAAATTTTTATCTTTAGAAATTTGGGGTTTTTGGAATTTGGGGATCTAGGGATTTTGGAAATTAGGAAATTTGGGGATTTGGAAATTTAGAGCTAGGAAAATTTGACGATTTAAAATATTGAAAATTTGATAATCCCTAATTGTAGAAAATTTGAAATTGATAATCTAAGGTTTGGAACTTTGGGAATTTAGGAAATTTGGAATTTTGATAGTGCAGAAAACTTGAAAACTTGAGAACTAGAAAATTTGATTACGTGGAAATTTAAAAATGTGGAAATTTATTTCCAAATTTGAGATTTTGCAAGTCTACAAACATGAGAATTTAGGACTCCATAAATTTGAGATCTAGACCCAACTCAAACTTGTAAACTTACAATCCTCCATATTAAACCATCCAAATGTATGATCCAAGACAATTCAACTTGCTATCTCGACTAACCATTCTTTCCCAAGTCTCGTAAACGATCTTCAAACTCTAAAACGTTTCCACCAAAAGAACCTCTGCATCTTCCATTCGCAGAAAATTGAATCACTCTAATTATTCGTTTAACAAGCATCAGAGTAACGATTATTCGTGAAGAATTGTACCGTCATTTAATTTTAAAGAAAAGACGCAGCATAACCCAGTTATTTTTCATAGAAATTGAAGGGAATCCTTGCAGTAAGGACATTCGCCGAACAGAATTGCAGTAGGAAGAATAGTCCTGTGAAAAGGAGTACCGCGAGTGGGGGATCGTTCAGGTCGAAGGCCAACCGGAGCGCTCCTTGGAGCACTGCACGTCACAAGGATCCTCCACGTCGTTGCCCTGACCTCAAAACTAGCTGACTCTCGCTATCGCCGTTACAATTACGTTCTCGCTATGTTCAACCAGATAGAACTTTGAACGATATTGCTCAACATTGTCGTTTCGTTTTCTTAAAATTCACTCCGAACTTTGTAATTACATGTCTCGTTACGCGTTAAAACAGTGCTTAAAGCTTTCTAAGAGACATTCATTTTATCATGTATCTCACTGACTAATGAAATTTGTGGTTTCTAGTTAAGTTACGAGACATTCCTTCGCTTTTCACTATAGCTTATCTGTTAGGATTTGTGGTTAGGTTTCTCGTAAGATTTCTAGTTAGCTAGGAAGATTTCTGATAAGGTTTGTACTTGTGGAACTTGAGGATTTGTAAGATTTGAAGGTACAGAGCTGGTTTTTGGTTACAAAATTGGGAAGATGTTTCATTTTTATATTTCTTTTTTCACAATAGCTTGTAGGTTATTTGTGGAGATTTGAGGTTAAGTTACCAAACTTCATAGTTAAACTAGTAACATTTCTAATCATAAAATTAGTAAGCTTACTAGTAAGATTTTTAGTTATAAAACTAGTAAGGTTTTTAGTATGATCTGTAGTTACAAAGCTAGTCAAATTTTTAGTAAAATATGTAGTGAGGTTATTTGCTAATATTTGAGGTTAAGTTACCAAATTTCATAGTTAAACTAGTAACATTTCTAATTATAAAATTAGTAAGTTTACTAGTAAGATTTTTAGTTATAAAACTAGTAAGGTTTTTGTATGATCTGTAGTTACAAAGCTAGTCAAATTTTTAGTAAAATATGTAGTGAGGTTATTTGCTAAGATTTGAGGTTAAGTTACCAAACTTCATAGTTAAACTAGTAACATTTCTAATCATAAAATTAGTAAGCTTACTAGTAAAATTTGTAGTTATAAAACTAGTAAGGTTTTGACTATGATCTGTAGTTACAAAGCTAGTCAAATTTTTAGTAAAATATGTAGTGAGGTTATTTGCTAAGATTTGAGGTTAAGTTACCAAACTTCATAGTTAAACTAGTAACATTTCTAATCATAAAATTAGTAAGCTTACTAGTAAGATTTTTAGTTATAAAACTAGTAAGGTTTTTAGTATGATCTGTAGTTACAAAGCTAGTCAAATTTTTAGTAAAATATGTAGTGAGGTTAGTTGCTAATATTTGAGGTTAAGTTACCAAATTTCATAGTTAAACTAGTAACATTTCTAATCATAAAATTAGTAAGCTTACTAGTATGATTTTTAGTTATAAAACTAGTAAGGTTTTTACTATGATCTGTAGTTACAAAGCTAGTCAAATTTTTAGTAAAATATATAGTGAGGTTATTTGCTAAGATTTGAGGTTAAGTTATCAAACTTCATAGTTAAACTTGCAAAACTTCTATTTATAAAATTAGTAAGCTTACTAGCAAGATTTCTAGTTACAAAACTAATAAGGTTTACTAGTAACATTTCCAGTTACAAACTTATTATAGTTTGAAGTTCTTCCACATGTACCTTTTACATATAAATATCTTAATTTTAACCAACACATAAGCCTTACTAAAAATTTCCCACAAACAAATATCTTAATTTTTAAAAAATATTATATTAAAAGCACAATTATAAAAGTTCCTGTACTTAAAAGTACAGTAGGGTTAAAAAACGACAGCGGAGATTAGAAATGCACGTGTGGTACAAACGATCACACACGAGGGAGCCATAAAATATGGCGTACAGCTAAAGGAGACAGAAATATCTTGTCCTTTTTTGTCGTGATTTAAAAAAACGATTAACCATTGTAGTACCGCATGTTTGTACCTCGGACGATTAATCTTGCGGTATTTTAATAGTACAGTTTCGAGTCGTAAAATGTGGGAAACAGGAAATTTTAGCGCGATGAAACTTTTCGACGCTGCAATAAAAGTCTGTTTGACGTGGAAACCATATATGTTGCGATTCAATTCGAGAGTTTTATATACCGAAAAGTAATTTTCATTGTTAACGAGGTTATCTTGACCTGGGGCATTGAATCGATAATTTGTAACGGTCAGTCAAATTGCTCGGTTAAAGTTGTTTACCCTTCGACTCAACATTCAGAGGAAGAGTTCTACAATGAAGCTCTCGCAAAAAACAAGATTCAGGTTAAACAAATATGTTGTTCAAGGTAGAACATTGCCTGTTCAAATGACGCTGTTTGCTCGGGTATTTAATACGCTGAAAGCTCCTGACCTCTGAATTACAGTCAAACTCGTATGAAGAGAATATAACGTGTTCAATCGGTCACACTTATAGCTGAAAGATAATTTTCTTAGAAAGAAGTACAGTTTATTTATTTTAAGTAATGTTATTGGGAAGATTATTACAGGAAGATTCGGTAGTTATTTTTATGAGGTAATTAAAAATAAATGTCATTAACAGTATTGGTAATTTGTGAATTTGAAGATTGAAAATTTGCAAACTTCTCAATTTCTAAGTCCACATATGTGAATATCTCCAGCTCAGAAAATGTATGAATCTGTACCTTGAAACTTGTCCAAGTCTCTCACCTTGCAACTCAAAGAAAATTTGAGTTCTATAATTTTAATCGTAAAATTTAGCAGTATAAGACCCATTTACTGACTCTGAGAGTGTTCGAAAGATGACCTCGTCAGAATTGCTCCAAATGCTCCAAATCTGCACTATTATACCCACAAACTCAATAATACTGGCAAATACCACCCTTCAAATCTTCAAAAATTCATCAAACTTCCCACCCTTCAAATTCTACATCACCTAACCAAAAGTATCTTCACCTCAGAGTCACCTCACACTAAAATAATCCCCTTTCCAAACAATACCTCCGCACTAATTTTAAATTCTCCAATCTCTAAATTACCCAAATTGCAAAATAAAAAGAGACCACCAAGAACCTAGTTAAAGAGTCGAAACGTAGAAGGTTATAGTCGAGGTTTTTTAGGTGGGCTGAACGGTCACGTTGTTCCGTGGGAAGGCTGAGTTCGGTATACAAACGTTTCACTCTCGACGAGCCGGCTGGATAACGGGGCTCTGTTCACGATGGAGGTAGAAGGTAGCTCGTCGAGAAAGAAGGGAAAGTAGTTCTGTGAGTCAGTGGGGCTTGCGGTACCCCGCGACGTTCAACGGTTAAGCAGCCTCGAGTCTTGGAACGGGAAACGGTAATCCAGATGAGCCACATCGTTTATCCTTTTCGAAACGCGATGCTCCTCTGCCGAAAACTTTCCTTCTTTTTTTCAATCAGCCGTACGTGAACTTTCTTTGCCTCATTCTTTTTCCTGGGTCTTCAATAATTCATGTCTAGGAAACTACCCTCTCAGATGC
The DNA here is from genome assembly GCA_963576845.1 of Megachile leachella. NCBI lineage: Eukaryota > Metazoa > Arthropoda > Insecta > Hymenoptera > Megachilidae > Megachile > Megachile leachella. Next base: position 9,755,506 of record OY756251.1, read on the forward strand.
AAGTTCTTAGGTGCATGAAATTTTTGTGATGGTTGGATTAAGGGAATTTTGGCTATGTTTGTGGATATGACGTTTTAGAAACATTTATTTAAATGAAATTTTAGTAACGTGCCTATAAATGAACTTTTTGTAACATTTGCATAAATGTACTTTTAATAATGTTTGTGCAAATGATGTTTCAGTAACATTTATATAAATGAAATTTCAGTAACGTGTCTATAAATGAAATTTTAGTAAGGTTTGTATAAAGACAATTGTAGTAATGTTTGTGTAAATGAGATTTTAGCAATTGTTTGGGTAAATTAAATTTCAGTAATGATTGTATAAATGAACTTTTAGTAATGTTTATGTATATGAAGTTTTAGTAACATTTATATAAATGAAATTTCAGTAAGGTTTGTATAAATGAAGTTTTAGTAATGTTTGTATAAATGAAGTTTTAGTGACATTTATATAAATGAAATTTTAGTAGGGTTTGTATAAATGAAGTTTTAGTGACATTTATATAAATGAAATTTTAGTAGGGTTTGTATAAATGAAGTTTCAGCAACATTTGTGTAAACGAAGTTCAGTGACATTTGTGTAAATGAAGTTTCAGTAACATTTATCTAAATGAAGTTTCAGTAACATTTGTCTAAATGAAATTCCAATAACATTTGCATAAAAAAAATGTCAGCAACACCTGACTGTAGTTGAAACTCGAGTCCTCTTCAACTATTTACGAATTTATGATGTGTGAAGTAATTTGTTCCCGAACGTCACTAGGTCTAAAAATAGGAAAGGTTGAAGTTAAACCATAGATGGTTGTCCACTTACTTCAGCTTCGATTCTCCGTAATTACATGTCTATGCAAATAAACGGGTATCGACACTGCAAGTAGCATAATATCTCAATATTGATTTCCGTAAACTTATTAAAAGAATCCCGTAAAAGTAGCAGAACTATCTCAGTTGGATCTATTCGATCTACATTAAAGATTCGTGAAGGCGCAATTTGTAGCAAAGCAAATAGAGCGGCAAAATTCGTTCTACCTGCAGCAAGCTAGCTAACGACTTAGTGCAAAAAGACTTTTCTATTTATTCTTTGTCAATTGCGTTAACTACTATGTCAAGGATATACTGCCACTTTGCTGTTGCTACCAGCGTTGCTTGCATTCGATCGGTCAAACACAATCGCTGCTAAAGCATCGTATAAATCAACGAACCTATTGAAACGATAAATCGATATTTCGATCGGTTAGAAATCGATGCGTGGTTGCTTTTTTCGTTCCTTATATAACGCACGCTTGCGAAACTGTTACGCGATATTGGAAGAGCAAAACGATCATTACAACACGACGATAGCAGGAAAATGAAATTGTCGTGCAGTCGGCCAAGAGAAACTGCTACCTTCTCGTAATCTTTCCTTCCTGTCTCTCCACTTAATACCATGGTGGTTATTTTACGATTAGATACCGTGTGTACCGGTTCAAACTTATGGTACAATGTCCCGGTTCTAAATCATGACAATTACCATTCTAGAAACTTTTATGCGTTTACTGGAACGCTAGAAACACTGACAGTATGCCACATCACGATATGGATTATTCAGGACGACAGGATTCATTTTCTTTGAAAGTACCGTAAATTCGGTGAAAGAGTTCATTCTAGTTTTAGATGTTCATAAGATGAAAACTGAAATGATTGTAGATAGATGGATAGGTTAATAGAGATAGTGTAGATAAACACATATGTAGATGGACATACATGTAGATGGACATACATGTAGATAGACATATATGTACATAGATATACATGTACATAGATATACATGTACATAGACATACATGTAGATAGACATATATGTACATAGATATACATGTACATAGATATACATGTACATAGACATACATGTAGATAGACATATATGTATGTACATAGACATACATGTAGATAGGCATATATGTACATAGATATACATGTACATAGATATACATGTACATAGACATACATGTAGATAGACATATATGTATGTACATAGACATACATGTAGATAGGCATACATGTACATAGATATACATACATGTACATAGACATACATGTAGATGGACATGTATGTAGATGAACATTCATGTACATAGACATACATGTAGACATACATGTAGATGAATAGATAAACGCAGAACATTCGAACACTTAATAAAGTTGATAGAAAGTTAATCTCCCAGCGAAACTAGTCAAGAAAATGTTGTACAGCCTCTTATCTTAGACTTTCGCTATAAAAGTCCTGAAAAAACAATAGATGCAAGATATAATTTATCTCCAATCACATCCATATAGATCTAGTCTCAATCCAGCAAGACTATCGTAGATGTAACCACAAGTCGTACGATTCATGGTAGACAATAAATAGAACGGTTTAGAGGAACCAGAGCTTGCATCGCGAATTTCATTTTCCATAGTGCGAAACGCAATTCGACACGCTTTCCTTTGCTCGGTCACACCGGATGCAAGAATAGCGAACCGAAGTGAACGATCTGACGGTCGGAAGAAACGACGAAGACGATGGTCGTGCGAACCGTGGCTCTGCTCAGCACGCCGTCACGTTCCATTTAGGCGGGAGCCTGCAGAAGAAGCCACGGTTTCACGAGCCCCTCTCGACAACGTGTAAGTAGAAAGTGTTCCTTTGCTTATTATCGCGCCAGCGGCCACTTCCTCGTCGGCCTGACCTTTCCCTCCGCTTCTATTTTTTCACCGCGAAGGAGGAGCGCGAGAACTGCATCCGCGATCGTTAACTGTTAACCAGTTCAACTGCACCTTTTCGCTTCTGCCAGATGCAAGACTTATATTCTAATTACATTTTTGGGATAACACGATTTTGGGATTTGGCAAATTTGGGGATTTAGAAATTTGCAAATAGAAAACTTCCATTTTTGTCGATTATGGAAATTTAGCATCTGAAAATTTAGAAGAGTGAGGATTTAAAAATCGCTGAGTCCACAAACAATATTTGATCTCAGGTTACAGAAAGCTTCTTCACTTATACTAATTATTACTCAAAGAAGATGTACACTTCAACTATACAATTAAACCATTATAACACACATATATCTAAAAAATTAACAGTCAGAATTAACTCACATCAACAACTGAACCTCATTTTGTCACAATTAACCTCACCATCTAACCTTAACATGCAAGATCCCTATGATCTCTATATTCCGCGGATACGGAGATCTTACTATGAGCTTGCAATCGTGAACTGGTTAATCTCGTATCTCGTCCTGGCACAATTTTCCGTTCTATCGGCTGACGGAATCGATGCTGGCTGGTCGTCGACGCGTTGCTCCAGACAACCGGGCACCGAGATGCTTAGGTCAATCTACGTCGACGGATCGTCCTTCGGTTTTGTTTATTCGCTAAAGGGGATTCGTTGCGTTGCGACACGAACGGTTTCTCGAGGTGGTATCGTTCCACGGTGTTTACGAGTTGCGAATAAGCTTTTTCGCGGGCGAACGCGGCGGAGCGAAAGAGAGCGAAGAAACCATGGGAACGAGGAGAAGTCGAAACTGGAACGTGGCCGGAGTAATCGGGGAAATCAAGGAGGAGCATCCTTGAGGCTCTCTCTTCGGTTTCTCCTGCGATACTTCAACTTTTGTACAATCGACAATTTCCCTAGGGAAAATATTGCTGAGACAAGATTCACCACATAACAATTGTTAAGGAAGGCTTCAAAATTTGCAGATACATTGGGAGTCTTGACAAGTTGTGGATTTTAAGGGTGGAAATTTATGTTTCATATAAAAACATAAACCTATGTCAAAATTTTTAAAAACCTAACTTGACTTAAATTTGATTTTCCAGATATGTTACAAGAATTCTACTTTAACCGAATTAACCAAATAACTTCGTATCAACTTCATCTAAAAGTTATGTCATTAAGAGAACAAATTCCACATCCAAATCTATGACTGAATGAAACCGTTTGAAACAGTGAACCCGTACAGGTTGAACGACCTGTTCAAAACGCAATTGTTCGGATCGGTTGAACGACCTCGGGACGGCCGCGACTTTATTTTTTTTAAACAATGGGGAAAGTGTTGCGAAAGCAACAAAGCCGGTGTGTAACGTTGGCCTCACGTGCGAACCCGAAGCAGACAGACTTCATAAAACCGCCACGGTGCCGAGGGAATCCTTTCGTTTTCGCGTGTCACCGGTCGCTTTCAAGCTCGTTCTCTTGCTTCTAGCGAAATATTTAAGCCTTTCACCGCGGTCAACGTGAAACTCAGACTTAATGGACGGTGTGCTCGACTCGTTACGAAACGAGTCCTCGACGGTTCGGCTGGAATTCGGACGAGGGAAGGTCAAGGGCTGCCGGGCACCGGCTTTCACCAGAAACTCGATCGGTGCCCAGGACATCTCGTACAATTTCCAATTTACGCCAGTTCCACTAATTTCGACACGTTTTTTAATCAGAATGAATCGTTTCAAACGTCTACGATTCGTGAAGTGTGTCACTTTCGAGATTTGTTGATAACTTTTTTTGAGGAATGTTTATTGGGGTCATTGGGGTACTTGTTTAGGGACAGCTTTAATTTTATATTTTTGTTAGCAGTAGTTTACTGGAGGAACTGATTTTTGAATATCATATTAACTGATACTTAAATATTATATTAACTGTATTATTAAGAAAGAGCTTGAGAGGGGTTGTAAGGGGTTGATATTTAATTTTGCTGACAAATGTGAATATCTTGTTAAAATATGTCTTCACATAGAATTTAAATATCAACCACTTATTGCATAAATTTGTATAATTTTATTGAGAAGTAATAAAGGGGTTGATGTATAAAAATATACCATTTAATTTTGCTAACAAATTTTGTAAATATTTTTTCTATAATCATCTACAATTTTTAAATATCAACCCCTTGTTGCCTGAATATATAAAAAAGAGGGTCATGCAAGGGGTTGATACATAAAACACGCCATTTAATTTTATCATTAAACTTTCTCATAAAAGATAAACATCTTCACAATTCCTAAATATCAACCTCTTAGTAAGACAAATAAAAAGACTTGTCAGTACATTTTCTATAAAAAATAATCGTCTCAATTTTTGTTAACCCCTTGCACTTCTAATATGTACATACATGTTATACAGTGAAATGGTATTCAAAGATTGTAAATAAGAAGGTAAATCTCTAACGAGAAAAGCATGGAATTTGTTAGCAGAATTAAATGTTTTCTTACCCTTACTACCCCTACAACTCAACAATGCTCGCACTATAAATTATTCTAAGAATATTTACTAGAGCTTATCTGATGCACAGTCACGCGATGGATAACGACTGATTTCCGTAACTTACCCTTAATTCCCTACCTTGAACATTTTTACAAACGCACCCCTTTGTGTGAAGAAAGTAATCAATTAAAAGAAAATAGAAACGTTATTTTATACAAATAAAGCATCAAACTTGAAACTTTTCGTTCTAATTGAAATATACTTTAATTTATTAAAAAATATAACAACCATGAATTGTTATAACAAAATTTTCTGTCGAAAATTAATTTCATGTCAGTCATGACTAATTATTTTTGTCGTAGGTACCAATATTATTTTTCATATAAACACCCTTGCAATAAAAAAGCAGTTTAAAAACTGATACCATTTTATTACAACCCTCATAACTTTACAACCCCGTATTTACACTGATCGAGTGTAAAACGTTCTACTACAAAATGCGGTAACAAATTATCGGAGAACGCGAAGAAAATCGATAGAGTGGTTGCAGAACATCATGTAGAAGGATTGTAGACAAAGTTCGCAGCTGATTTTCATTACCCGCGAGTTCCCGTTCGATTTTGCCTTCGAGCAGATCCCGGTTCGTTTTAGCGAAACTAAACCGCCCCTTCATTCACGTTTATTGTCTTCGGCACACTGAATGAGAGTGCGTTGCCCCGTGGATCCATGAGAAACGATTATTTCCACGTTCGTGTTCGCACGATATCGCGATGCCTTCGCTCGTGTAAGGCGACCGACTCGCGAACGCGTATGCCAGCTTGTCGATTCCTACGTGCGAACCACGTTCGAGGAATCGATTGCGTAAATGTAGGAAGCGACGATGCATTCACCTTTTGCGAGCTGTAGCCTTGTTCGAGCAGCGGTTCTCAGCTCGATGGTTTCGTTCTTGTACGACGAAAATACAACCGAGATTTCCTGCGCTGATCAATTCATTCATTCAGAAGGACGTTAGTGATTTGGATGTCTGCCAAATTACTGCAAGAAAAATATGCGAGATGTAATTTTGCTGGTTTGGTGAAATTAACAAGAGGTAAATGGTTTGGTGGAATGATACGTTTTATTTTTCAGTTAATTTAATTGAGGAAGATGTTTGACGTCATAATAAATTTGACGAATATAGAAAATGAAAGTTGAGGAAATGTATCAAGCTTTTCGCTGGTGCACTATTTAATTTTTCAATTTTTCAATTTTCGACTTCTCAATTTTTCAATTTTTCAATTTTTCAATTTTTCAATTTTTCAATTTTTCAATTCTTCAATTTTTCAATTCTTCGATTTTTCAATTTTTCCATTTTTCCATTTTTCCATTTATCAATTTTTCAATTTTTCAATTTTTCAATTTCTCAATTTCTCACTTTTTCAATTTCTGAAATTGCAATAATTTAAATTATGAAATTTGTTATATGTAAATTTCCCAATTGCCAATCTGTGCAATTTGTAAGCCCCCAAATTATCAAATCCCTAGATGCGAATATCCCTAGATCCAGAAATCCCTAGTTGCAGAAATCCATAGATTCCTAATTCCCTAGAACCCTAAATCTCTAAATCCCCAAATCCCTAAATCTCCAAATTTCTGAATTACTAAATTCCTAGAACCCTAAATCTCTAAATCCCCAAATCCCCGAATTCCCAACTCCCTAAGTCCCCAAAATCCCCAAAATCCCTAAATCCCTAATTTCTCAAATCCCCAAATCCCCAAATCCACAGATCTCCAAAATTAAAAATTCCTATTTTTCCAAACTTAAAAACCCCAAAATCAAAAAATTTGAAAATTTCTAATTAATTAGAAAATTTCTAATTAATTTGGGTTGAAACACCCAAATTTCCAATTTCCTAAATTTCCAACTTCTCAAGTCTCTTAATTCATAATCAAACTTTACTAATTTCGAATAAAACGTCCCACGCTATGTCGTACAAAAATTCCCGAACAAAAACGAATGTTACGCTTTCGAACGATTTAACGAGGTCCAAGGATCTGATTACGAATATCGTCAATTAAAATCGCTAAAACGTTACAATGAAACAATTTCCACGACGAAGATCAAGATCCTAATGCGACTTTATATAATCCGAAGTCACGAAACACGCGAATAAAACGCGGATAAGATTCCTTCGTACGATCTATATTCTTCAATAAAATTGACTTTAAAATCAAGTGTTACGCAGTCTCGTTTAATTAAGTTACATGGATCAGAATGATGGTTTCGACTGTTTCCATATATAATGTGTGTACAATGTTGTGGATAAGGAAGTAACGTTTCTTTATGAACAAACACTGTGCAACACTGCGTGCGAACGTGATAACGATTTAATTAAACACGGACGTAACTATCTCCAAAACGAATTTTTACGCAAACTTATTCCGTGAAAGGTGTGTGATTTTCCATTTTTGTCTTCCTTTAGAAACTTTTTTCGAAACTTCGAATTAATTATATACATTTGTTTCGAGTATGAGTCAAGGTGGATTAGTCTTTGTTTTTAGTTATAACAAATTATTATATTAAGTGTTAAGAAGTAGCCGTGTTTAATTAATAAGTTAAATATCAACACTATGAACAGAGACTACAAAGAAACTGTCAATGTTGCAAATTTTTTATCTTCCTATGCAAACACATTTTTTACATTTCGTACATGAATTACATATGTACATACTCACATGTGTTTCACTGTTTTCATGTTCTTCAAAAGTGTGACAAAATTCTAAAATACCGAAGACTATAGGTGTCCAAAAAACGTGACAAAATTTAAAAATACCGAAGACTATCATACGTTTCTAAAAAATGTTAAAATAGCGAAGATTATCATAGGTTTCCAAAAAACGTGACGAAATTTTTAAATACTGAAGATGCCACATCTTTCCAGAAAATCAGACTAAATTCTAAAGTAGGGAGACCATCAAAGGTTTCTGGAAAACGTGACAAAATTTTGAAGAAGTGAAGACCATCATAGATTTTTGAAAACTTTGACAAAATTCTAAAATTCTGCAAACTCTTATGGCATAAATCAATCATACCTTTTTTCAGTAAAAATAAAAATTTAAGAGAAGAGTAAATTTATGGAAGGGTTTCGAAGGGTTAATGTAACAAAAAAATAATTGCAGAAATCATGGAATATTATAATAGTTTCTCGTAGAACGTCTAACAACTCGATTTTTCTAAAAATCTTTTTACCGCCAGAAACGAGATTTTTTCGAAGACCGTATATGTAACCTGTCGCAAAATCGATACGTCTCCGTTAAAATCAGTCACGATACGGTTTTGCAACACCGCAGCTTTTTTCCAGTATACACCCCGGAAGAACGGTGAACTTTGATACTCGAAGCAGGTCAACGTAGCCGATCGGTTCGCGTGGAAACTCGAAACGAACGGCGAAATGCTGGAACACGATACGACGCGGAAGCGATCGCAGTCGATTTTCGAAATCGAGCTACGATGCCGCAATACTCTTAGTATTAATCCGCGAACTCACTGGATTAGCAATTTGATTACCACAGACCTCCTAAATTACCGAGGATTTCAGATCGCAAAACTCTAATCAACGCGGGTATTATGGGGAGATATCTTGGATATTGAAACTGTAACAGCAAAATGGCTGACATAGATTTCTGATTGAAAATTGTCAACGATATTGGTTTTGTGGGTATTAATTAATAGGGATATATTTTTGAATGATATTAAAACTGAAATAGTAATAGAATATGGCTGACATAAATTTAAAGTAAAAAATTATAAAGGATATTGGTTTTGTGTATAATTAATTGGGACGCATTTTTGAATAATATTGAAACTGTAGGAGTAAATGAAAATGGCTGACATAAATTTAAAATAGAAAATTATAAAGGATATTGGTTTTGTGTATAATTAATAAGGACACATCTTTGAATAATATTGAAACTGTAAGAATAATTGAAAATGGCTGACATAAATTTAAAATAGAAAATTGTAAAGGATATTGGTTTCATGTATTTTAATTAGTAAAGACACATCTTTGAATATTATTAAAACTATAACAGTAATTCAAAATGGCTGACATAAATTTAAAATAGAATATTATAAATATTTTCAGTTTTATGTATGTTAATTTATAAGGAGACATTTTTGAATTGCATTAAAGTTATATTATTAATTGAAAATGGCTAAAATATATTTAAAATTGAAAATTATGAATATCAGCAGTTTTGCGTATATTTATTAATAGAGAGACATTTGTGTCCTTAAAATTGTAGTAGTAGTTCAAAATGGCTGCCAGAGGTTACAAAGTGAAAATTCAGAAGATGACAAAATTTATGTATGTATGTTGATAGAGAAACATTTATCCCCCTACTTAACCTCAAACACTCAATTAAACAGTCAAGAAATTAAAGTCCTCCAATTTAAAAATCTGCTATTCTCTTTATCTACTTGCAAATTCAAATACCCAAAAAAATTGGAATAATCCATCCACTGTCTACGACTATAAATATGTGTGAAATGAATGAAAAGTTGCGTAAGAATAAATAACAATAGATGTACGTCTTTTATATTTGTTATAAGATAGCCTCACTTTATTAGTCCGTATATAGATATTCACACGCTGGCTCGTCGATGACGAGGCTATCTGACATCGAGTCATTGAAGCACGGCTGACTCATAAATAGTGGGTAGAACAACTATTATCCACGTTCTATGCACTGTGAACGATGGGATTTGTACGGTGTTTGACAACGAAGAACCGAGGAGAAAGTTGCCGACACGGGAGAACCAGCAAGATGCGCTTCTATTTTATAACGTTTTATCTACTCGATTATCATAGATCTCGTGAGAAATTGAATTTTCTCGTAGACGGAGATACTGGGGGAGAAATGTGGGTCAGAAATCATGGGATCAACAAAAGCAAAAATTTAATACTGGGGGTGTAATTTATATAATCACCTTTTTTGTAAACATAATTTTTTTTTTAAATTTTAATCAAAGTGAACGCAAAGAAATGTGGGTTGGAACCCATGGGATCATAGAAATTATAAATTTAATTTCTCAAAGAATTAGTACTAGAATATTAAACAGAGGTGTAATTAGTAATTTTGTACCATCATCTTTTTCGTAAATCTAAAATTGTGACAGCATGAGAGACTTAGAGATATAAATTTCTTGGAGATATAGCTTATAAATTTCTCATGACTAAATTTTTCTGTAATTAAGTATTACAGTGTAATGAATTTTCAGTGACACAGCAGAAACGTAAGACGCACAACATTAATTAACTAGGATATTAAGTATGATTATTCAATATTTTTATTTACTGCGGTGGCTTTGATGGTTTCCTTCTTATCTGATGATTTATTAGTAAAATTATACTGTTAAATTCATGAGGATATTTTGTAAAATGTCACTGATATTTTTTCTAAGTAGCCATTAAGTGTTCCCAGTTTATTCTATAATTTTAACCGTACTGAAAATTGTGTATATATTAATTAACAATAAAGTGTATTTATTTTCTTGTTTTTGCTGTGTAGATACCTACCCAGAATTTACAAACTCATAACTTGCAAATATAAAAATTAAAAAAATTGAGAAATTGAAAGCCATAAAACCTTAAACCATCTAAATCTCTAAATTTCTTCAAAAAACCTTCCCCAAAGAACAATCTAAAGAACCTCTAAGCAACAGTAAGTTATTAATCGAACAAAATAAAGTAGTAAAAGATAGCGTGTAATCTAAAATGCTTATACATTCTACCGTTCGACGTGGGTGGTAAGCACAGCAGAAAGTGAAATGATAAGACGGGAAAGTCAGGAGTAGACTCAGGAGAAAGGAGCCACGACTCAGTATAGTGGCATTAGCATAATCGAATGATAATGAGGCTAGAATTTTATGCTATGGTCATTGGTTATTTCCGTAAATTGATCCCAAGAACGAGGTGAACTCCGCGAAACGAGTGTTACGAAGATTTACGTGCCGATTAGGAAATCGAAAGTCGAAGCGTAGGATCTTTCAGAGAGTTCGAACGCTCGGTGAAATTCCTGCGGGTCAATTTTGCACGCTGGATGCAAGTAAAAAACGTTTCGTTATTTCACACCATTATAGATAAAGGTGCTAAATAGAATGATGGTTTGGCATTCGGTGCTTTGTAAATGTCAGATTCTTTTTTTAGAAAGCAATCCTAAGAGAAATTTAGGAGGTCGATTTTGTTGCAATAATGATTGTTCCAAGATTGAAGGGAACAGGAAAAGTATTGTGAATGATTAATTGAGATTCAGTGCTTCAACAAAATTTTTATCTATTCATATTTTTTGTGAAAAATCTTTTTTATAATTATACACTTTGTATTTTGCAAATAATATTTTTTAGAGCCATTTATATTTCTTTACAATTACTTGTTTCATGTTTTATACATTTTTTTTAGAATGTTAAAAAATAATATTGTTCACATATATGGCTTATATTTTTTTACAAACACTTATTTCATGTTGTATAAATTTTGTTTACAATTTTAAGAAATAACATTTTTCATAACTTTATGAACTATATTTTTTTTTTAGAATCACTTATTTCATGTTTTGTAATTTTTTGTTTAGAATTTTAAGAAATAATATTTTTCATAATTATATGACTTATATTCTCTTTCAATCACTTGTTCAATGTTTTGTATATTTTTGTTATAATTATAGGAATTAATATTTTTAATAATAGTATGATATATCTTTTTTTTAAAATCGCTTGTTTTATGTTTTGTAAAAATTTCATTTATAATCATACGATTTTATAAATACTTTGTACTGTCATTTAATTAATATTTTTTACGATTATACGATTAAAGGTATTCGAGAAAATTTATATTTTTGATATTATTGTAAAAATATTTACGAAACATTTGATGATGTACAAACACGTACAACAAAAATTATACAATAAACAGCACCCCTTTTAATATTTGTGGATAACATATTCCATTAATATCCCCAATACAAAATGGCTGACTTTCAGTTACAGCAAACAATGGGCCAAACGTTGCTTTACATATTTCGATCAGCACATTTCATAACGAACGTAGCAGCTAATTTACTGCAATGTTTACGAATTTTAATTAAATGATGAAAAATGATTTTGCTTTGTTCTGACACTTTCATTTAGAACAATTCAACAAAATAATTGATCATAAACGTAATTAAATATGAATAAAAAATTGATTACAGAGTTATGCGGAAATAACAAGGAGAAACATAATAAATATATTAATGAATCTACATTACAAATTATACGATCTTCATAAAAATTAACGAGATATAATTGAGAGAAATCTGATATTAAGAGAAAATCAGCAAATTAAAGCATCATAAATTTTCTAACAAGTGCATTTACTGATAAAATGAAGAAAACAAGTGCTAAATAAAAATTAAGCTCTACATTCTGATTGTACGAGTTCTGTCAAAAATATGTTCATCGATCTTATTAAAAAATGATTACAATAAATATTAACCAGACTTGTGTAAAATTACAATTTCAATTTTTGTTTCCATAAAAATTCATTTAAAGTCAAGATACTGTAAGAAATGGTTTCACCCTATTTTATTATGCAATAGAAATTTTCATTGCTAGTTTCCTTCAGTCGTCTGAGACTATGAAGTCATTGTACCTCGTTGTAGACTTACTTTGAATTTTTAGAAATAGTTTACATTCACATGAATAATATCTACAAGTATAGTAATCAACTACATTAGTACTGATTTAAATTTGTATAATAATACAAGTAATACACAAGTAAAACCAGTAAAATTTGATTTGCCAATCCCTTTATAAATAACTTCCACGAAAAAAATTCAATTTGCGTAAAGAAATGATAACATAATAATGGGAGCTAATAAAATCTCACCTCGAAATTCCAAGCACAAGATCACCGACACGTCCCCATCGGACGCGAATCTTTAAATTCGATGCACCCCCTGATCCTACGCCACTGTTGATGTTCCCTCTTCGTCGAATCCACCCTCTCGCACCGCCAACGTCACATCCTGCGCTCTCGGTGTATCATAGAGGGAGGGTTTCGCCCCGTTCGGTGGGGACCACTTGAATGACGTCACCGAGCGAATAGGGGTGGAAGTGGATGCGAGAAGAGGGGCGTCAGTTGCGCGCGAAGGGTGGTGGAAGATCGTAGGGGTTCGGTAGGGGTTGCTGGGTAATGTTGGGGACGGTGACGGGGTGAATGACCGACCTAGACTCGAAGTCAGGGGTGTGCAATGTATGAAACCATCCGTAATAGCAACCCTCCTTCAAAGCAATCTACAAGGGTAGGCTTTACACCCTCTTTCTTCGTGTTTGTGTTCTTCTTGTTGCCTATGCCTGTGACCGTTGTATGGAGAGATGCTAGCGCGTTACTCGCGAGGGTTGGAGTGCTTTAACGAACGGAACAGTGTACCGAGAACACATTTTTTTTTCTCAAATTATATTATTCATTTTCAGATTAATGACTGCCGACGAAATTTTTATTAGAGCGGATTATAATTATTCCTGCAAGCTTTAAGTACCTCGATCGATTCGAAATTCTTACTGCAACGTTTCATATTTATTACACACTAGAATAAATGACTTCCTTCGAAAATATTGAATTTGAACATTTTCAAAAGATCTACCCCCACGATTCTAGTTTATAGACTGCAGAAAGTTCGTGCGATGCAGATATCGAAATGTTAAATCGAACCTGTTTCTACCTGAAACTATTGTAGGACAGTATCATGTCAATTTATTTGCCTTTTCAGATGCAATCTCTCGTATCATCTCCGATCAACGCCATCGTCGCGTGTCGATCCATTTCGAAAACTTCGCGAAACGGTATTTATAAACAGAAATCGAGCTTCCTCGTCCGGGGATCGCGATTAGGCTGATTTGAAAATTCAACGAGACTGTAGTGTTCGGGGTCAGAAGATCATCGATGCAGATCGGCTTCTGTGCACCGATGACTCGGTGTCCCAGAAAGATAAAGGCCGTTCCCGTGGTCGGTAAACTGACTTAAGCGGGACTTAAGCCCCGGGGTGAATCGAGTGCACGAACACACAGTAACACGATCGATGAACGAACGAAAATAGGATCGCGGATCCGCGAGTTCGTGAAAGCTTCATCAGAGTTCTCATTAAAGCTCACCAAACGGTCAAAACAACCAGATTGGAGCTTCACTGAATTATTCAACCAATCGACTTTTTTAAGTGAAACAGATTTTTAGTTTCGCAAATCTTTTTCATTTTTTGAGGAAGTTTTTTGGTAACTTATAGATGTCGCTATTTGCAGAACTACTTTTAAGTAAATTTGTCGGATAATTGTTAGAATGTCATTATCAGGACTTGGATGTCTGTGCAAATTTTAGTGAGGTAGGTTTGATCTGTATTTTACCATTGTATCTTTTCTTCAAAGTCCATTGGATACATAAGCTAACATAGAGAGAACGATCTTCAAGATAGTATCTAAATAAAGATAGGTATGATATACGAAATTAAACAAATGGCCATTAGGATGTGTGACAGTACATCAGCATTTCATGACTCATGTCATATGTGAAACTTGTAATGCAATTGACGACGAGTAAATTGAAGGTAGAGATTTGTGAAAAAAGGTGCACAATGTGATTGTCCCGTCGGTTTTAGGTTGTTGCATGCACGAGGGTTAGACTGGTCGTTCTTCGTGGCGTTACTGCTACACCACGTGGTTCGTATTGATCCTCTTCGGTGGGCACGATGAAGGAGAGCGAAAGAGGGATGGAGAAAGAGGGGCGAGGGGGTGAGAGAGCAGGTCGATGTATTCTCTCTCTATCGAAGCTTCCCTCGTTCCTTCTCTCTCGTTCGGTGTCTTTCTCTGAACAACGCGTCACCGACATGTTTCGTTCTCTCTCGTCGCAGAGGGTAGCAGCCTAGTGCCCCTGCCTCTCGGTCGTTCACCCTTCGTACACACTCGATTCCGATTCTATGTTCTCGTTCCCGTTCCCGCTATCACTTCCTCTCTTTTCCTGTCTTCTGTACACCAACGATCTTAGAACTTGTCCCGGACTGTACTTGACCCCACCGAGACGCGTGAGGAATTAACAAAGCGAACTTATGGAAAAAGAGGAATCCTCGTTATCCTCGAGATAAATACTTCTTTATACTGTCATTGATACTTCGACAGTATTGATACTTTGAACTAATTTAATTTTCATTTTCTGGGCAAATGTTCGATAGTATGGAGTTTATAGAAAGCTTGATTCTTTTGAGTGTTATGTTTGGTAACATTGTAACATATGGTAACATGTGTATGTGGATAGTAATGAACATACAGAATATCGTGATAAGCATGTGAAATATACTTTCATAGTACATAATAAGCATATAGAACATATTTATATCGTATGTAATAAGCATACATATAGAATATACTCATATGGGAATAATCATATGTAGAATACACTTCCTCATCATATACATTTATACAGTACATAATGACCATACAGAACATACTTATATTACTGAATTAATTATTACTAATATATAAAATATTATAAAGTATGTTATGAAATGTATAGTATGCCATGAAGGTATGAACCATGAATCCCAGAATAATTTCTATCATAAACGAAAGAAGAATAACCCCGTAAAATACGAACGTAAAAGCTTGTAATAAATGTTTGGAAAAGTAAATATTTGTCGAAGGATTTACTCACGATTATTCGGAGAAATTAACGCGAGACGATGCGATAGTCGAAGAGCAAATGACGTGAGCTTACCTGAAACAGAAAAAACATTACGTAAATCTCTTGGTCAACAACTCTCCGCGAAACCGAGCACTAATTTATCGTTTTGTCCTCCCGTGCATCGCAACCTCGCCCTCCGAAAAAGGTTAAGGTCGTTAAAGAACCGTCAAGATATTGCGACAGGTAGTCGAACACGCACGCGCTCGCACGTGTCCTCGCTAGGTGCGTACATGTTGTAAAATAACATCGCTTCGAAAGCGGTATTCTTTGACCTTGTTTTGCAGGAACTTAGGGCAAACATTGTACAGTGCTGATATAACGTTTAACGTGATTTCACTCCCGAGTCGCATTTTATTTCTGACATTTAACTACTGCCTGTTTGTTTTCTTTCTAAATCTAGATCTATCTATACGCTTATGCAAGTTCTACGGATCGGGTAGATACTGCGATTGATTTCAGGTTTATGCAGCCCAGTCTAGTTCGAGTCCATTGTTGCACTATTCAGCTTCTCGGGAAAGGGTATAGCCGGATAAGGTAGTCAAATGTGCCCTTGAGTCGATTTAGAAACCCAACTCGTCAGTCGATAGCATATCCAAAAAAAACATCTCACACCAAGTTTCAACCCCCTATCTCATTCATGGGGGTAGTAAAAGGGAAAAAACGAAATTCCGGTTTTTGGCCCTTTTTGCCTATTTAATGTCGTTCAAAAATTCTGAAAAAATTCTAAAACATGGAGGACCATATAACGCATATTATAGAATTTTTTGAGATTTTTCGATTATAAATTGTAGTCGTGAAAAATCAAAAACCGAAAAAAAATCCGAAAAATTGCGATTTTTTAGAGAAGATGTCGGAGCACTACTTTTATATTAATACGGTAGTTAGGTATTAGTATAACTATTATTCTCTAATTTTTTCAGATTTTTCGGTGAGGTGCGCCGTAGTTAAAAAAATCAAAAACCGATTTTTTCGCGCGGAAAACCAACTTCTGCTTCGAATTTTTATGTCAATTTCCCATAAAAGATGCATTAGGCTATTTTAAGAGGATTCACGTTCGCACAATTGATTTATGAATTGCAACAATTAAAATAACTTAATTAATTAGTTTTATGTTATGTTCTTTATATACTTAAATGTTTAAAGGTCTTACAACGAGATCGGTAGCGCAGCGGTTAAGGCGCCTGACTGGTAAACCGCTGCATGCTCTTTTTGGCGCAGGTTCGATCCCGCTTGAACTTATATATTTTTTTTTCTTTTTTTTTTTTCTTTCAATTATTAATTTTTTTCATTCTAATTATATAGCAATGAATACTACTTATTTAAAAACATTTTTAATACATTTTAAGTATATTTCAAGGTTTGTTTTTTTTTAACTTGAAAAACTATGACAACTTTAAATTCATATAAAAATAAAAAACGGAACATTTTGACCACATATCTTAATTACGCTACGATTTTATATTTTTTCAGTTAAGTACATTTATTAGTCCAATTTTCAAATATTTAATTTCTGGTAACTAAGTAGTAGAGGTCTGTCGACTACTTATTGTTATAGGTATTTTGTTAATCTTGATTAGTTGAAGATTGGCTTTTCCCTAACCAGGTATTCGACTTGATGTTTGAAAAATGGATAATTCAGTTCATCCTTGAAATAATTGCGATGTACAATATTAAGCAAGTGATATCTGTTACAAATGAAGACAACAATGACGATTGATACACTCAACATAGTATTTCTTCAACAATGGAAAGTGATACGTTATGAAAAATAAAATGTTTAAAAATAAAAATATATAAAATCGTAACACAATTAAGACACGTAATTAACAATTATAATTACTTAAGTTTACTCAAAATTATTTTTATTTCAACAGGCAATGGGGGTTTTAGTGGGTAGTTTGCGATTAACGTAGGAGTCCCATACTAGTCTAAGAACATAAAGACTGTGTGGAAATGCCTTTCCCAAACTGAAAAAAAAACAAACCTTGAAATATCCCTAAAAAGTATTAAAAATGTTTTTAAATAAGTAGTATTCATTGCTATATAATTAGAATGAAAAAAATTAATAATTGTAAGAAAAAAAAAATATATAAGTTCAGGCGGGATCGAACCTGCGCCAAAAAGAGCATGCAGCGGTTTACCAGTCAGGCGCCTTAACCGCTGCGCTACCGATCTCGTTGGAAGACCGTTAAACATTTAAGTATATAAAGAACATTGCATAAAACTAATTAATTATGTTAATTTCATTATTGTAATTCATAACTCAATTGTGCGAACGTGAATCCTCTTAAAATAGCCTAATGCATCTTTTATGGGAAATTGACATAAAAATTCGAAGCAGAAGTTGGTTTTTCGCGCGAAAAAATTAGTTTTTGATTTTTTTAACTACGGCGCACCTCACCGAAAAATCTGAAAAAATTAGAGAATAATAGTTATACTAGTACCTAACTACCATATTAATATAAAAGTAGTGCTCCGACATCTTCACTAAAAAATCGCATTTTTTCGGATTTTTTTTCGGTTTTTGATTTTTCACGACTACAATTTGCGATCAAAAAATCTGAAAAAATTCTATAATATGCGCTATGTGGACCTCAATGTTTTAGAATTTTTTCAGAATTTTTGTACGAAATTAAATAGGCAAAAAGGGCCAAAAACCGGAATTTGGTTTTTTCCCTTTTACTACCCCCACGAATGAGATAGGGAGTTGAAACTTGGTGTGAGATGTTTTTTTTGGATATGCTATCGACTGACGTATTGGGTTTCTAATTCGACTCAAGGGCACATTTGACTACCTTATCCGGCTATACCCTTTATTTGATTCTACAGAATTTTATAGAATTACAGAATTTACAGAAATTTTGATGTTTGTGCAAATTTATGCTTGAAGTGTGTGTTTTAAGCACTTTGTAATGTGGAGCTTCTCAAGAAACATTTCTGACGTTATATTTTACAGCTGCTTCCCAATTTTTTAATATTCATGTACATACATGAGAATATTGTAGAATATTACACATATGGAACATATGCATGTATGGAATATTATCTGTTCTAAACACTTTGCTAGTCAAACTTGTCAAGCTTTGGGCTTTTCAACAAATATTTTTGATGCTATATTTTATTGATATTCTAGAATTTGTTAACATTTGTGCAAATCAACATATTTGAACGTCAATATGTTGTACATACACGTATGTCCATATTAACACATTTCTGGTATAAAATTAAATAAACAGATATTGATGTGAATACATTACAAATAAACATAATTAATATCAGTTGCAAATAAATATGTTCCTATCCACATGTTGCAATGAACATATATGAACATATGTGTGTACACATGTCAATATCAATGTACTTATATCTTCTACTTATAAAATGTAGTTGTATATCTATTTTCTGTAATTTATAAACAAACTTAAAAATATTAGGTACCATGAAATTTTACGTTCAGAAATAATTTAAATGTAAACGAAATTTGTGAAGTGCAACTTTAACCGTTTTCGTGACATTCGTATCACAGTATAAAATCGAGCTATTTCCTATGCGTTTGCTGCGTCTGGCACCGGTTGAAAAGAGGCTCACCCCCAGGAAAACTTACACGCAGAGGATAAAAGGTTTCACCACAGCCTCCTAGTATTAGAAAACTTTCGGTGAAATGCGAGCAAGCGACAGAATGGAACAACACCTCGAAAGAGCTTATAATGATTTTCCATGTTGCACTCTTCAGAAATCTTACGTTTCTATAACTCACAGACTACAAGGTTAATTAATCCTTTAAGGATTACGTTAACTCTTTAAGGGCTATTCTAAAAGTTACGTTCTTTCATTTTTATTTTCGTCTGAAAAGATAAAAAAATATGGAGTTTAACTCTTTGTACTCGAGAACCTTTTTGAGAAATCATTTTGACTACCAAAATAAATTTTTAAGCACAAAAGTTTCTATATCTACAGTTTTCTATAGAATTCTACAGTTTCCATAAAAATTCTGCAGCTTCGATAGAATTTTTGTTCGGTTAAGCACGGTGTATCGATGTCAACGATACCCCGCAGCGTTTTATAATTTCGGTATCGATTAATTCACACGGTGTTGTTAGTAAAACCAGATGTCAGTGAACCGACCCTAAAGAGCATCCTGATTCATAGCTTGCGAACGAATGGAGGGATTCGACCCCAATGGGAGAACCGATCAAGGTCATTGACCTTCGAAGGGGATATCCTTTCGTTGCCATCGACCTGATGAAAACGTTGCGGGTTAAACGTGGCCTCGCAAATTTTACTCTTTTGTTGGAACACTACTCCCCTGATTAACCATATCCCACCATTTACTGTGCACTACCCTCATCAATCATATCCATTCATTTCAATTTACATTAATTCAAATATTTGTGTGTTTACAAGTTTTTAAAAATATTTTTTTAATTTCTAAAGTGTGTACTTTATTTAATTTGTAAATATTTGTATTTTATTTAATTTTTAAATATGTGTACTTTATTTAATTTCTAAGTGTGTGCACTTTATTTAATTTCGAAGTATATGTACTTTATTTAATTTCTAAGTGTGTGCATTTTATTTAATTTCGAAGTATATGTACTTTATTTAATTTCTAAATATGTGTACTTTATTTAATTTCTAAGTGTGTGTACTTCATTTTTAAGTTTAAAGAATAAATATTTTATTGGTAAATTTAAAATATGCATATGTGTGAACTTAACATATGTGTTCATTTTATATTTGATATACGATTATACACGTTTCATTTTTGCTCGAAATACGATCAGATACGTATTTCATTTTTAGACTCGAAATTTGACCATATTTCATATTTTAACTTGAAACGCGAATACGAGCACTTTTTATTCTGCAAGATTATATATCTCCTCCCATCGAGCACAATGGAATACTATCCTTGATACAATTTGTTAATCCGAATCAGTTTGGTGTGCAGCAGAATCATGTCTTCCAACTTGACTTCAAAAATTAATTTAACTTCTTAAAATATAAAATGTACTCTAGTCATATGAATATATAATTAATTACATATAATGCAAAATAATTCTGAACATTAATAAACGTATGAAAATAAATAAATGGAAATAAATGTGGATAGATGTGAACGTACATTGATGTGTATAAATAAATGCAGATAAATAGATGTAGATAAATAAACGTAGATAAATACACGTGTAAAAATAAATACGAATACATGAAAACAAATACAAATACCAATAACTACACACACAAGTAAAAACATGTTCAACCTATGATAAATTCTGAAGATGCTTCCGTCATATATCTTCAGCATATCAAATGCGATAGTTAATTCCAGTTGACAGTTAAAGCGTTATCTAATGTTCAATGAATCATCCCTATCGATCGTACAAGAATAAAACCCCTCACGAAATGAAAAATCCGTTATTTTAAAACGAATTATTTAATTGTCGGGGGTTGCGTGAACGTTCGTTTTAATGATTCGATTAAGTATCGGAGATTCGCAATTAGGCCACGCCTAGCCTACTTTCGTAGAGTGCGTTCACCTCGTCGGGAGGGGGTGACTCGCCCCCACGAAGTCTTTTCCTGGGTTTGCACTTGCGCGGTGTGTTAAAGCCATCCACGTGGCCGCCACGTGGTCGCCGAAGAAAAGCAACGGACGTTGCCAGAGGGTGGCGTTCACGCCGGAAAAAAAATACTCGAGGGGATGAGTATCGACCAAGGGCAAGGACGAGGGCATGCGTACACCACGCACACTTTCCCGAAACTTCGAGTCTCAAGATTGTCAAATACGATTATTCGAAAGGGTTCATTTAGCTTTTAGAACTGGGTAAAGATGCGGTACGTTTTGACTTTAGGTCATAGTTTGATAACTGATTACTTCATATTATTGTCTGATGACTATCTCATTGTACGACTCTTTACAAGTTTGCAAATGTAGTCTGAATAGAATATTTTCTTATAGAGTTCAAATTTAGAGAAACTATGTAACAGGATAGGGGGTGAATGTTCAAATCATGAGAATGTTAATTTCATTGCTTCTCGTTCAATTCGTAAGAAGATTAAATATAATGTGATCATATGTGATCATACGATAACATATGTGATCACATGTTCTTCTTGTAAGTACTGTATTTATTAGCAGATAGAAACCACTTCAGTATGTACACTTTATATATATATCTTGCATATATCTGCATATCTTGGTATTACAAAATAATAGGACTTCAAAGTAACCTACAAAATGTCTGCCATCACCAAACTGAATTGACAAGATATAAAAAACCTCGTATTAAAGAGACACCCTCATATAAATCTTTAAAAGAAGAATCTAATATTCACCTACATATAAATCTTCAATCTATATCACCCAAAAAATCTCGCATGAGAAACGAATGGTTTTTAAATGGAAAAGTGTGAAGAAATCCCAGATTGAAATTTAATGTCCAAAATCGAAAATAGGGAACCTTGAACGAAAGTAGAAGGAACGTATGATCGATGACCGTATCTTTTCTGCCCGGTTGAAAGACAGAAAAGTGTGACGTGGTCGGTCGCGGAAACGACAATCGTGCCGCTTGGTAGAGAAACGGAAATTGATGTCCTCTTTCCAGCTCATTTCCGGCAGGCATTCGTGCGCGAGGCTTACGCGCACGTTAAATTGCCTCGGCACCGTTTTGGACAGCCCTGACTATTCGTATCGAGCGGCAATGCCAAGGGCAAGGGCGCCCTTCTCCCACCCTTCCAACGGCCCTCCAAACCCCCATTTCTCTTCCTCGTTCTCTTCCTCTTCCGTCGACACACACGCACAACAGGAGGCCAGGGCCACGCACTTCGTGTTCCTTCCTTTCCGACATCCGCAGACGCTGAATTAACCAATCAGCGAAACCGCTTGCTTGAGACGGTGGAGAAATGGGGGGCAACGTATACATTTTTTGGGAACATTTTCGTACAATTTATTATTTTTTGATATTAGGGATAATATTAATGATGATGTTAATACTAATGATGTTAGGGATTGCGATGATTAAGGAGGTTTAATACAGTTGAGTACAATGGAGGTCTTCGAACACGTTGACTACCACATAAATGCAGTTGAAAATTAGATAGTATCTTAGATAGTATTTTTATTTCCAACAAATCTTACCAAATACCCTCACAATATCTAATTATATTTATTATTCATAGCCTCGAATAGATAATACGAACATTTCGAATTAGGGAAGCAGGCACTTTCTTAATAATATAGATGATACATTCGTATGGAAGATTAGGCCTCATCCACATGTGGATGTTACGGATGTTATGGAAATATAAAAACTTGTTGAATTCTTCAATTGTTTAATTTTGAAGTGGATTTATTATTGGGGCAGAGTTAAATTAAAGATTTTTAATTGGAACGTTCTTAATCCATTTATTTAATTAACTAATAATCGTTACGTAAATATCTGTGGAATTCTACCATCATTGACGGTAATAAATACTTTTGACCCTTCTTTGTATTCTGTTGCAAATATGGAACATCCCTCTATGAAATTCTTGCACGTAAATAAATGACAAATTTCATGATTACCCAAATTATTAAACATATTTCTTGCCTTTCATAATTAATTTCTTTGAATTATATTATCCTGACGCACCCTAGACGCACTTGTGACGAGACCATTCAAAATAAAATTCAAACTTGACTGACAAATCATATTTGTACCACCATTCAGTTTGAAGTTTAATCACTAATAATTTGCATGAAAAAATCCAGAATATACCTAACACTTCAACTTTCTTTATTAATCTCAAAGTTACAGAAAATCCTCTATGAGTAACTACTAAAAGAATCATAGGTTATGCAGTTAAATACGGTTCATATATCAAAGCAACACTGCAAATGCACCCGGTACAAGATGTACAAATAACAATGTACACAACACAAGATAAATAACAATGTAGTCTATACAAAACATATACCCAATAGTATAAATCCGTTTCGAATTTCAATTCCCAGTTCCATCATAGTACTAATACAAAATGGTCGATACGTAACGGATCACCGTCGTTTCGGCTCACAATTTCCGTCTCAAACTTTCCTGCGTCGATCGAGTGTCTTATAAATCCCGGCTGGAACTTCTCTCAGCGTTCGATACCGCCACCACCCCATAAATCTGTGCCTCTCGCTTCCGCGTACACGGAAATAACCTGATCGTTCAGGTGACAGCGGGAACGTTCGAATTAAAAACTCGCGGGTATAAATAGAGGCAGGGAGAAGGAAAAATTGGAGAACCATGACAACGAAAGTGGGGTTCCGTTACGGACGAGGTAGGGGACAAGGAGAAGGTGAATTTAATCGAGCTGCGAGAGGAAAGGGGAAAGTGTAGGAAGGCGAAGCAGGGAAGGCAACATTCGCCAACGGAGAAAGCGTTCGGCTTCAACGGGGTTAACGCACTTGACGTTATACTGTCTCTTGCGACTAACGATGATGTTTCTACCATTACGTAAAAGCAATGGCGAACCGGCTCCCGGACTCTCTTCTTTGCACGCGCAGACGGGATCGGAATAGCTGTTTCCTAGTATCGAGGAGAGAGCTGAGAAAGAGGGAACGGCCGACACCGCCGTGTTTTGTCGCGATTTCGCGTACGTACCTTCTCCAAACAAAAAGCTACGTCGCGATCGCTATGTGAAAGCACCTTTTGTATAGGTTCTTTGGTAGTCGCGTGTCGCTTTAGGGGTCGTTTTGGATGTTGAGGTAGGGTGGTTCTGATTGGAGGATTTTTGGAAATTTTAGAATTTTGGGGAGTGGGGTTTGGGAATTTTGGGATGTGGAAAATTGAAATTTAGGAATTTGGGGATTTAGGAGAGATTTACTAGGGAATCGAAAATCTGGAAATTTGAGAATATTTTAATTTGGAAACTAGGGAATTTTAGAATTAATAATGAAGAATCTAGGGAATTTGTGAATTTTATAATTTAGGAAATAAGGAATTTTTGAATTTTAGAATTAAGAATCTAAGGAATTTTAGAATTTTACAATTAAGAATCTAGAGAACATGTGAATTTTTTTATGTAGCAACTAGGGAATTTGTACATTTTGTAATTAGGAGCTAGGTTATATTGGAATTTTAGAATTAAGAACCTAGGGAATTTTGCAATTAAGAACCTAGGGAATTTTAGAATTTTATAATTAAGTATCCAGGGAATTTGTGAATTTTTTAATTTAGGAACTAGCAAATTTTAGAATTTAGAATTAAGTACCTAGGGAATTTTAGAATTTTACAATTAAGAATCTAGAGAATATGTGAATTTTTTATGTAGGAACTAGGGAATTTGTAAATTTTACAATTAGGAACTAGGCAAAGTTGGAATTTAAGAATTAAGCACCTAGGGAATTTTACAATTAAGAACCTAGGGAATTTTAGAATTTTATAATTAAGTATCTAGGGAATTTGTGAATTTTTAATTTAGGAACTAGCAAATTTTAGAATTAAGGACCTAGGGAATTTTAGAACTTTGTAATTTAGGAATTAGGGAATTTGTAAACTTTGTAATTCAGAAACTAGGGAATTTAAGAATTCTGTAATTTAGGAACTAGGGAATTTTATAACTTTATAATTGACAATCTAGAGAATTTGAGAATATTGCAATTTGGAAACTAGGGAATTTTAGAATGTTATAATTTTGGGAACTAGGGAATTTTAGAATTTTGAAATTGAAGAACTAGGGAATTTCAGAATTTTGTAATTTAAACACTAGGGAATTTTAGAATATCATAATTGAATACATAGGGAATTTGAACCTTAATAGTTAGAGATTTTTAAATTCATGGAAATTCTGAAATCTAGAATTTTTGAATTTTAGAAATGAAACCAAGAGAATCAGAGATTTGAATTTAATTGAACCTAAAAATTTTAAAAATAAAATTTGAAAATTAAAAAATTTGTTTTGTTTCTCTTATACAGTATCCGATGTCCTAGATATGTCACCCTAAATGTAAACCAGTCCCTATTTCGAGATTTCAGACTCTCACTGATCCCTATCTAATACGATAGCAATTAACTTGATTTCTTCGATTTCGTGTTCAAAGAAGGAACACTTGTACCAAGCATCCATTAGTAGAGTAATATTGGTACGATGTTAGCAAGTAGTAGATTATGTACTTCTAAGTAGTTATGTCTTGTTGCTTCATGGAAAGCTTGTAGGAAGTGGATCAAGACTCTTGGAAAACGTCAGTGTCGTAATCAGACTTGGCATTAAATTAATCCTCTATAATCCAAATATTTTTCCGTGACTAAAAGAAAACGTACGTTACGTGAAACCAGGTAACGAGTTTCTAATGTGAACTCGTTACGAATTTACAATTTGAAAAATTAATTATTAAAAGGAAGGTATAAGGTTCGTATTTCATATACATCTATTTGTATAGTATTCTACAACTTATATTAAAAATTATAATTTCTGTTGTGAATTACACTGAAAATTTATATACTATTCTATAGTCATTTACTTTAAAAAATATTATATGTAACTTCTTCATTAAGCAATCTTCTGAATTAGAAAATGAGGGAGTAAAATTTATAAAATTCTTCAAATATTCTTGTAAAAAATAGACTTGTAAAAATTAGACTTAATTTAATTAGATATCAAATTGATTGAATTTTTTAAAAAACCCTGTACGAAATACTGAAATTTATTATTAGCACATCTCAAGTAAAAGATTTGTTAAATTCGGTAGTGAATTGAGTTAAGGTATCGCAGGTGATGAAGTGGCTTTTTCGTAAATTGACCTCGAGTTTCTAGGGAATTTATGTCTGTTTCCCACCGAATCGAAGATGTATATCAAACCGAATTTTTCCACAGGAAAAAAGAATTCTACGTCGAAAGTAAAAAGAGGTAGACTGTCAGGTTACGAAAGTGGAACCTCCTATCTACGGTGTACCTAGCAGCCTGGCAGACTCCCAATATGATAAACTATAAAACGGAATTCTAATTTCCATTCGAAAACACAAATTGTAAAAAAATTTTTCCAATTTCCTAAATTTCTAAAAATTTCTAAATTTCTTCAACTTCATAAATTTCCAAATTTTTACAAATATCCCAAACTTCTTAATTCTCCGAAATTTAAAAAATCTCCTTAATTTCTTACCTAAATGTATATTAATAAATTGTTTTAATAAATAGATAAAAAATGTGTAATTTCTTGTCATTCATCTGTGGTACGAAAATGCAACGATGTTAAATTTCCCTGGTATTCTACACGTTAGTAAATATTGCAGTCATAGGAAGTTAGAAAGTAGCAAGTGACCTTACGGAGATTAATTATTAAACCCGTTTCCAAATACACTAAGAGTTATGTCTAACCATAACTTCGAGTTCCTGAACTATTTGAAACGGTTAATAGATAGCAACAAGTTTGCCACAGATTACTGAAGATATCACGTTCAACTCATTCATCAGAAATATTCTGATGAAGATGTATGAAGCTGGGGACGTGAGAATTCGGGGATGGAGAAATTCGGGGATTAAGATGTTTGGAAATGTGGGAATTTGGGGATTGAGACATTTGGGAAATGGAGAATTAGAGAAATTTAGGAAATTTGGGAAATTTGGGAAATTTACGAAATTTGGCAAAATTAGGAAATTTGGGAAAATTAGGGAATTTTGGGAAACTTAGGAAATCAAAGAAATTAGGGAAATTTGAAAAATTTGAGAAATTTGAGAAATTTGAGAAATTTGAGAAATTTGAGAAATTTGAGAAATTTGAGAAATTTGAGAAATTTGAGAAATTTGAGAAATTTGAGAAGTTTGAAAAATTTGAGAAATTTGAGAAATTTAGGGACTTTTGGAAAATTAGGAAAATTAGAAAATTTGGGAAATTTGGGAAATTTGGGAAACTTGGAAATTTTTGAAATTTGAGACATTTGGGAAATTTAAGAAATCAAAGAAATTTAGGAAATTTGGGAGATTTAGAAAGTTTGGGAAATATGTGAAAATTAGGAAATTTCTAAATTTCAATCTGCAAATTTGCAAACTTGCAAACTAAATAATTTGTAAATTCATAAATGTGTAAATACAGTACTTGAGTACAGCAAAAGTTTATATTTCCAAGTAATTACAACTTCAGAAATCTTCAAACTTAAGAAGTTCAATCACTCCAAAATCCCCAAGTTCACCAAATCCAAAATCAATTAAACCATAAACTTCCCAAACTTCACAAAAACCTACAAAAAACAGGTAAAACCACAAATTCTAAAAATAGTCAAGTTCACATTCCTCATCGAAAGTACGCCATAGCATCCGTCCACATTCATACCGCACATAATTTCGCAACAAATCCGTCAAAACCGAACAGCGCGTGCACTCGAAAGTTTGTAAATAACTGTACACTTTGTATATAGCCGTTTCTCTAGGCGAAACGTTCGCAAAAGCAGGAAGCATGTCTGAGAACCGCTGAGCAAAGAGAAAGTTGCGACCGACATATTTTGCGTTCGCGCAACCGTGCGATGTGTACGTTAGTTGGCCCGTTAACATGGAAGACACCCGACAGAGAGATGAAACGAACGAACGAACGGTCTGGACGTACACCAGGAGAAAAAAGGAGCGAGCCGGCGGCGCTAATAGCTTCATTCGTTGCCGTGGAAAGCAGCCCTGCTAAAGCATCAATTAAGGTGTTACGAGCGAGCCGCGTTCGCGCCATTTGCGGCGATCGAGTGGAATTCCTTTTTGCGTGACCGCAGCGGACGCTTCCTTCTGACTTCTCCGTTGTGACGACAAACCTCGTTTGCTCCCTTAAATGTACACGTACATGGTGTTAAGTCTTAATCGGCTAATAAGGGCAATCTGGTAGAACATGAATCTGGTAGTACACTTTTACTCGAATGTCACTGAATGTTTGTTTTTGGTTCTTTAATGAGGTCGGATGGGCATTTGGGGGTGGAGGAATTTTGGGATACGTGGATTTGGGGAGGTGGGAATTTGGGATATGTGGATTTGGGAATGGAGAAAGTTTGGGATATGTGGATTTTGAAATGTGAGATTTGGGGATGTAGAGATTTGGCATATAGGGGTTTGGGGATGTAGAGATTTGAGGACATGTGAAATTGGGATATGTGGGAATTTGGGGATGTGAGAATTTGGGGACGGAGAAATTTGGCACATAGGAGTTTGAGGATGTAGAGATTTGGGGATATGTGAATTTGGGACATGTGGAATTTAGGATATGTGGAATTTGGTGACATGTGAATTTGGGGCGCGTGGAATTTGGAGATGTGGGAATTTGGGACGTGTGGAATTTGGAGATGTGGGAATTTGAGTATGTGAGAATTTGGGGGTGTGGGAATTCGGCATATGTGGATTTGGGGATGTGGGAATTCGGCATGTGTGGATTTGGGAATGTAGGAGTTTGCATATGTAGGACTCCTCACATGTAGAAATTTAAACACACATGGATTAGGGACCGTATGAATTTGGGAATATATGAATTCCCAAGGAATTCAGGGAATTCAGGGAATATATCAGGAATTTTGATATAGGAACTTAAGAATGTATGAATTCACGAATATTTATATAGGAATACAGAAATGTATGAACTTCGAAATTTTTATATAAATTTGATAAATGAATTTCAAAACATTGATACAGAAATTGAGATATGCATATGGAAATGCATATAAGGAGTTGATATACAAAGACTTAGAATAAAATCAATTGAATTTGTTCGTATAAACTTTCTTGCTTACACAGAAATAAATGTATAAAACTATTAATGAGTTGAATCGTTCATTGATAACAGTTGCGGAAGCCAGTGTTTCGTTTCAATAGAACTTTCACGTGTGCAAACACATGCAAAGATAACTCACGTTTCAGAATGATTTACAATCGAGCAGGTAGGGGATAATGTATTATAAAGGGGAGAGATAGGGAGAAATGTCGTAAATTAGAAAAGTTAGAGAATGGTGTGTGCAATATTGCAAGTAACAGAATGAAACGTTTCATGTGCATAGGGGGCACAGAAGAACTGATATGCACATTATCGAATAGATGCGGACCTAGAGAAAATGGCGATATAGGTAAAGGACTCTATATCTTTACCTACAAGAAAAATTTATTTTTTTTAATATATTTTAGTTGTACATTAAACTGTATAATATTTAATAATTTTATATTTAATACATTTTTTACGATTATTATATAAATTGTAGGACGATTTAATTTAATAATATTAAAAGACATTATACATTGTTAGTACAATATTTAATACCTGATAATTAATAACGTAATAAATATTATTATATGCAAAAGAGTAATTCTGCAACTGTTAAGGGAAGAAATTACATGGTGCAACGTGAAATTTTAACGGGGAGTTAAAATAACGAATCAGTTTAGAAATGATTACAATTGCAAAGTGAGTAAATGGCCCGAAAGAAGATTCAAATTTGCATTTTTGTAATTTAAACGATTGTAATGGTAATTGTGAACTGTTAACAGAGTATTTTATTTAAATTAGGGACAGATACGCACACTTTAGTTTAGAAATGAAGAAATTTCATGATAAGTGACATGAAACACGTGTGGTTAGATTTTGGTATGCTCATATGTGTACTTCTATTATATACAGGGTGTCTCACAACTCGTGTAACTCCCGGAAAGGGGTGGTAGAGGACGTAATTCTAAATAACATTTTCCTTTGCAAAAATGGGGTGTGAAGCTTCGTTTTTGAATTATTAAGCAAAAGTACGGACCAATCAGAGCGCGAGGATACGTCTAGTCGGCCATTATGCGCGAAGGCGTCGCTCTCGCGACTGCGCGCCGCGATTGGCGCCGAATCCTCTGATTGGTCCGCGTTTTTCTTTAATAACTCAAAAACGAAGCTTCACACCCCATTTTTGCAAAGGGAAATCTTGCTTAGAATCGCGTCCTCTACCACCCCTTTTCAGGAGTTACACGAATTGTGAGACACCCTGTATGTGTAAATTCCAAAACTTCTAAAATCCCAACATTGTTCAAATTCTAGAATTCCAAAACTTCAAAAATTCCAAAACTCCAATATTCCAAATTTCCAAATTTCCAAATTTTCAAAATTCCAAATTTCCAAAAATCCAGAGAACCCAAAATTCCAAAATTTCAAAACATTTCAAAATTCCAAATTTTCCAACATTTCAAATTCCCAAAATCCCAAAATTCCAACATTCCAATATTTCAAATTTCCAAAATCCCAAAATTCCAACATTCCAATATTTCAAATTTCCAAAATTCCAAATTTATAAAATCCCAAAATTCTAAAATTCTACCCAACCAAAACTATGTCGATCCACACCCAAATCCAGCAACCCAGTTTTTAAATCACTGTTCCGATCGACCAGACCCGAAGAAATCAAGTAAATGAACGAATAGGAAATAGGAATAGGAAATTGGCTATTTCTATAAGCTGAAACGCAAGTGTTGGTGAGGTAGAACGGTACTCTAATAAGTCTTGCAAGTCTGCCCTCACTTTCGCTGCGCTTCAGCCCGCCGCGCGCGTACCTACATGCTGAAGCGCGTGACGAGCATACGGGGTCGTCATTAAACGTTCCGAAGAAATAATTTGCTTCGGACGTATATGGAGCAGCCACATGTGTTCCGCGCTTAACCACGTGCCACACAGATATGAGATCTTCGTTTGAAATTAAAAGACCCGCTAAACTCTTGTCATTCCGCTCCCTTTTACATCCTAACTACATCCTATTTTCAGTTTTATTGGAATTTTCTAATTTAAAAATTTATGCATCTTCAATTTTTATATGAAGAAATTTTTAAATAAGAAAATTAAAGACTTGAGGAATTTTAAAGTTAAAAAATGATTAACTTGTTAGAAATTGAAAAATGATTTACTTATTGAAAATTAAAGAATAATAAACTCATTGAAAATTAAAAAATGATTAACTCAATAGAAATTAAAAAATGATTGTTTCATTAGAAATTAAAAAATGATTACTTCATTAGAAATTAAAAAATGGTACACTCAATAAAAATGAAAAAATGATTACTTCATTAGGAATTAAAAAATGATAAACTCAATAGAAATTGAAAAACGATTAATTCATTAGAAATTAGAAAATGTTTAACTCAGTAAAAAATAAAAAATGAATAACTCACAAAAAATTAAAAAATCGTTTATTCATTAGAAATTTAAAAATGATTAACTCATTGGAAATCAAAAAACGTAAAAATTAAAAAATACAAATATTTAAAAACGACCAACCCTCAAAAATGTAAAAGTCTAAACTCCGTAAGCTACAAAATATTATCGAAATAATGTGAAGTTGTCTAAAATTCCTCTATTCGATACGAGAAAATTACGAACGATGCAGTTAGTTGCACGCCTATCTTTCCGAAAGGAAGCGATGGTTGCATCCGAGCGAGCACCGTTTAGTCCGGGAATAAAATGGCGTCGAAGATGCTTCGATGTCATTATCAATCGGTGGCGTTAACGAGTGCTGGCCCTGACTTGTCCGGCGCGAATCACCGAGTCATGAACTCGGCTGCACGGTGCATATCTCGGCGTGCACTCTTATTCGTGCGTTGCATAGCCTACTAGCGAATGCAAGTGCAAGGTAGTGCGACGGCTGGTAACCGATAGAGGTGAGCGAAAGTTTCTTACGTCACCCGTACGCGGCTACGAGCAAAGCGCATGGTCGTCGGTTGCGAACTCAACTTCGGTTTCAACGACGTACATACGCGTCGCATTTCTGTGTGCATTCACAGTCGCGCGGTCTATAACTACTTTTCACTTTGACGTCTAGAGAACGGTTTTTCTTTCCGATACCTTCGAAAAACTCTGTAATCCTGTTACTCAATCTTCGTACTATAAAATCTATAATCCATCTTTGAAAGCAATTTCAAGCGTTTAGATTTGATTCATTTTTGAAAGGGTTAGGACTTGTTCAAACCTTGCTGTCGTTTATATACGTCATGATCAAATATATTTGCTTGGCCTGTCGTATATGTACGTCATGATTAAATATATTTGCTTGACCTCTCGTATATATACGTCATAATGAAATATGCTTGTTTTGTCCTGTCGTATATATACGTCATAATCAAATATGTTTGACACTGTCATGATAAAAAGTTTGCTTAGTCTGTCGTATATATACGTCATGATTAAATATGCTTGTTTGGTCCTGCCGTATATATGCGTCATAATTAAATATGTTTGTCTGACACTGTCATGATAAAAAGTTTGCTTAGTCTGTCGTATATATATGTCATATTAAAATATATTTGTTTGGCCCTGTTGTATGTATACGTCATGATAAAACATATTTGCTCTGTCTGTCGTACATATAAGTTGTAATCAAATACATTTACTTGACCCTATATAATACTAAACCCTTGACGTATATATACGTTATGACGTCAAAGCTAATTTATATGTATGTACATATGAATATTTTCATCGATATAATTAAACTGTAATATCAAATCATAGTTATCAAATAAACTTCATTTCCTGAATACAAAAAATTGTAGCACACAATATGGCTATCTAACAGTTATGCAAAAAATCTCTCCACTAATTTAGAAACTTAACAAACCTCTTACGAGTTGCAATTCCAATAATAATTAGAACTACAATGTTGAACCGACAGAACAAGATACAAGTTGTTCAGTAACGTACCTTTTGACAGGTTCCTAGAAAGCGAAGCAGGTTAGAGATTTTTCGTTAATTCTGACCGGTAATTCGAGTCCG
This sequence comes from Megachile leachella, assembly GCA_963576845.1. Classification (NCBI taxonomy): domain Eukaryota; kingdom Metazoa; phylum Arthropoda; class Insecta; order Hymenoptera; family Megachilidae; genus Megachile; species Megachile leachella. The sequence continues at coordinate 9,789,184 of OY756251.1, forward strand.
ACACGTTTTGATTAACGAGAGACACGTTACAGAGGCTCGATAAGAATGAAAATTGTCGATCGCGACGGAGCGTGGCGGAAGCGTTGTGAATCGCGCTTAAAATGACCCGTCACGAAGCAACGACCCGGAAGCGATAACCGCGCGCGAGGTCGAAACCACGGTCGATAAGGAGGTCGGTCGCACACCAGCTCGTCACTTTTCCAGGGTGGGATCAGTCCGTGTGGACACGGCTAATCGAAAGCAATCTGAGACAACACCGATGCGTTTCTGACATATTGCGATCGTGCCGACAACGCGCCACCGGATTTGATATATTGTTATTTTTCACGCGACCCGTGGAGGACTGTCGTGCTATTTGATCGAATATTTCATCGGTACGGTCGATACTCGTTTGAGAGTGGTTCTTGGCTTTTCTAGGAAAAATCGCGGCTTGGGACTTTTAAAATAGAAAGTAGCGAGTTTGGAGAGGTGGTGGTTTTAGGGAATGTGTTGAGTTAGGAAATTGTTGAATTAGGGAAATTTAGGGAGGGAAATTTGGAAGTCTGGGGATTTTGGGGAATTTGGGAATTGGTGGTTGTGAGATGGGGAGGATAGAGATTTGGAAATTTTGGAGTTTGGGGAATTTGGAAATTTGGGGTTTGAGATTTGGAAATTTTGGAATTTGGGAAATTTGGAAATTCGGGGATTTGGATTTGGAAATTTTGGAATTGGGGAATTTGGAAATGAGGGGTTCGGAATTTGGTAATTTAGGAATTCTGGAACTTTGGGATTTGGGAATTTTAGATAGGGGATTTAGGAATTTGGAAAATTTAGAAATTGGCAATTGTAAGATGTGGAGGTTTGAGATTTGGAAATTTTGGAATTTGGGAAATTTGGAAATGGGGGGTTTGGAATTTGGTAATTTAGGGATTTGGGGATTTTAGAAGGGGAAGATTTAGAGATTTGGGGGTTTAGGAATTTGAGGAATTTAGAAATTGGCTATTGTGAAATATGGAGGTTTGAGATTTGGAAATTTTGGAATTTGGGAAATTTGGAAATGGGGGGTTTGGAATTTGGTAGTTTAGGAATTCTGGAATTTTGGGACTTGGGAATTTTAGATAGGGGATTTAGGAATTTAGGGGGTTAGAAATTTGGAAAATTTATAAATTGGTAATTGTGAGATGTGGAGGTTTCATATTTGGAAATTTTGGAACTTGGGAAATTTAGAAATTCAGGGGTTGGAATTTGGTAATTTAGAAATTTTAGAATTTAGGGGCTTGGGGATTTAAAAATCTTAGAAACCTTGAAATTTTCAAGTTTCCAAATAAAATCCTACCAAAGTACAGCACCCATAGTTCCATCCCCATAGTTCCCTTTGAACATTTCGACCCCTATAATTATACCCCTTGCACAAGTAATACAAGTGAAGTTTCGTTCCACTACCGAATGAAGTAACTCACCAAAAAATTCTCTCGCTACCACATAATTCAAATAAAATTCCAAATATTAAGCAGAATTATGTACAACGTAATATTCGAATAAAATGCCTATATCACCGGAAACCGATTCTGTTTCTCTAGCTCTGCGAATTTATCCAGTCTTAGTTTCCTTCCTTTTGCGTTCTTCCGCCCCCGTTGGTAGACAATCGTGGCCGAATGAAAATTCGCGTGCGACGCGAACCGAGAACATTGCGACACAGGCATGTCGCAGCGTGAATATCACTTAACAGGTACCCGCGATATGTTGCAATGGCCTAGAAGCGGTAACTAGGCGGAGGGTGAGAAACATCGAACAATGTAATGTATACGACCCTACATCCTTGGAAATTGCTCAACGAGTCCATTAAAACGAAGGAAACGAAGGAATTCGCGCTTCGCTCGGATTCAACGTGCCTCGGCGTCCTTTCTTCCTCTTCTTCTTCGCTCTTTTTGTGCCAACGAACATTTAGAAGATAACTCGGTCGTTTGTAATTTACTACCGGGGCAAAAATAACCCTGGAACGAGAAAGGACAGTATCGGGAGTGTGGAATTCACCTTCTTTCGTCGTGATTGCTCGCTGAGGGATGGAACTTCCCCTCGCATGCCACGCTTTTTCTTACTAGGGTACGTTTAACTGTTCATTCGCAACTTCATTGAAGTTCATTCAGAAAGAAAGAAGTTGGGAAAATATGGAAGATGTTCTGATAGCAAATGGTAGACCAAAGTAGACTTTGGTAGACTGAATTAATTATTGGACGTGGACTAGACTTTATCTTTTATTAACTCGCTTGAATTATTGAGATTTGGATATTTAAATTTAGTACGAGGGAATTAAGGGGTGGATATTTTCAGAAGTCTTTTTTATCTATTATACTATTTATTAACGATTAATTATATTTAAAATTAAATCTTGTCTTAGATAAATAAGTAAGAACTGTAAGAATGAATGTCGTAGGTTTTTGTCTTCTTCAGATGATTAAATAAAAATTGTACCTAACAGAGAGTATTTTAAATTTTCATCTTCTTTAGATGATTAAAAAAATTGTACTCTAACAGAGAGTATTTTACATTTTCATCTTCTTTAGATGATTAAATAAAAATTGTGTCTAACAGAGAATATTTTAAATTGTCATCTTTAGATGATTAAATAAAAATTGTACCTAACAGGGAATATTTTAAATTTTCATCTTTTTAAAATGATTAAATAAGAATTGTATCTAAAAGATGACGTCTTAAATTTTCATCTTCGTAAGATGATTAAATAAAAATTTTATCTGACAGAGAATATTTTAAATTTTCTTCTTGAGTTGATTAAATAAAAATTGTATCTAACAGAGGACATCTTAAATTTTCATCTTAATAATCTTAAGATTATTATCTTAAGATAATAAGAATTCTACCTAAGAAATATCCTCCGTTGTCATTAAGATAAGTAAATAAAAATTGCATCTGCAAGAGGGTGTACTTTCTTCTTCCTAATAATTAAATCCTAAGAATTGCATCTAAAAATCATATGTTCCATCTTCCTAAGATAAATATAACATTCTGAACCTCTTAAATTTATCTTAAATTTATCTCTTAAAAAATGAATGTTCTCAAGATAAAAAGTACCTTCCCAAGAATAAAAAGGTTTCGAGTATCAAAAACTGCATCGAGGGTGAATAGCATCTCCATGGTTCCCAACCCCATTGGGAGCAGAGGTCCTCAGGTTTGTTCGAAGTGTCCATACGAAAGCTAGTTGTGGACGCGGCTTAACGAGCATGAGCGTCGTGTTGCAATGGCCCAGAAGCGGTAGCTAGGCGAAGGGTCAAAAACACCGAGCGGCACGGTTTCTAGGCCATGCGCTGCTATCTATAAACCCCTGCGAGCTTCACTCTTGCCCTCCCTCTCGTCTCTTCCTCCTCCCCCTGTAACAGCTCGATCCTCTACCTACACCACCTACGGAGCTGCACCTACACTTCCATACCTAGGTCACCTTCTCTCTCGCGCTCTCTCCCTTTCTCTGCTTCTAGTTCTTTCTCTCTCTCTGTCACTCTCTCTCTCGTCGCGTAGATCTCGCTTTCGCTTCGTTCGTTTGTTCGTAGGCCGAGCCATCCGAGGCGATACCGCGTTCAGGAGTTCGAGATACACGCAGAGAGAGAAAGAGAAACTATAAGACGAACTCGAAATAGAGGGAGCTGGGAAATTTTATGGTTCCACGAAACCGCAGTCGAAAGGTCAATCAAATTTTATACATTATTGATTTGAATTTGCGTAATTTGTGGAAATCGAATTTTTCTTGTGGACATTTATCGGACTTTCAAGTATTGAACCTTTCTGGTATATGGCTTTCAAATATCAAACCTTTCGAATATACAAGATTTAAAGGTCATATAACCTGCAAACCTGTTCAGTTTTTTATGAAAATGTTTTAAACAATTTGTAATTTATTATGGCAAATTGTAAAATAGTAGTGTGATAGTATGGTGAAATAGTGTAATAGTAGCATAGTATAGTAAAACTAATAGAAGAGCAAAGTTGAAGAATAAGATAGTACAATTGTATGATGTAACTGTAAAATAGTTGTATAGTAGAACTGGTTAAGGAATAGAATACTTGAAGAGCAATATAGTAATACAACTGCAGAATGTAATAGCAAAATGATAGTATAATATAGTAGTATAGTGAAATAGTGGAATAATAAAATCAAAATAATAAGAAGCATAGGATGATGATATAGAAGAAACAATACATTAGTGATATAGTGATATGATGGTATAATAATATAGTAGAATAGTATAGTAGTACTATGGTACAGTAGTATAGTAATTTAGTAGAACATTATAGTAGCATATTAATATAGTCGAGCAATAAGTATAGTAGCATAACAGTATAGTAGTATAGTAATATAATAGAATAGTATAGTAGTATAGTTGTTTAGTAATGTAGGATAATTGTATAATAGTACAATAATATAATTCAATAGTATAGTGATGTAATAGTATACTTGAACAGTATACCAGTACAGTAATATAGATGAGTATTATAGTGGTATAATAGTGTAGTAGTACAGCAATATAGTAGAAAAGAATAATAATATAGTAGTGTAGTAATATAGTAGAATAGTATAATAGTATAATATAGACCAATACTGTACTGATGTAATACTATAGTACTATAGCAATACAGTAGAACACTATAGTAATACAATAGTATAGTAATATGGTAAGATAGTAGAATAGTAGAATAATATAGTGCAATAGTATAGTGGAACGGTTTGCTAGTATAATAGTAGTATAGTTGACTACTATAATAGAATAGTAGTATAGTAGTATAGTAGTATAGTAGTATAGTAGCATAGTAGTATAGTAGTATAGTAGTATAGTAGTATAGTAATATAGTGGTATTGTAGTATAGTAATATAGTAATATAGTGGTATTGTAGTATAGTAATATAGTAATATAGTGGTATTGTGGTATAGTAGAATAGTACCATAGCAGTATAGTAGTAGAGTAGTATAGTAATATAGTAGTATCGTAGTATAGTAATATAGTAATATAGTAATATAGTAATATAGTAATATAGTAACATAGTAATATAGTAATATAGTAATATAGTAATATAGTAATATAGTAATATAGTAATATAGTAATATAGTAATATAGTAATATAGTGGTATTGTAGTATAGTAGAATAGTACCATAGTAGTATAGTAGCATAGTACACCAGTATAATAATAAAATAGAATAATAACCTACAGTGAAAACCTAAAATGACAGTACAGTAGTACAGCAGAATAATAAAATAGTAGCACAGCATATCAATAAATCACCACAACGAAATGACAGAATGTCTAAATCCGTCCTCCAAGAGAGAAATCATGAGACGTCACATCCCGAAGTAAACAAAACTAAAATGTGGGTTCAAGCGAATAATTTGAAGCAGTAAACCCTCTTATGTCAGGGAATACCTTCTCGATATCGAACCTGTAGATCGGCCTCGAGTAATTCGGTGCTTAAACTTGACAATGGACAGACGAATGGTTGGACTTGAACGGGGGAAATAATGCGATACGCGTGCACGCACATTATACGAGCTTCTTATGCGGTTATACAACCGATCACGTATGTATATCTGCGAACCCGGTTCGCACGAAAGTGCCACGCGGACCCGATCGCTCTCTCTTCCGCCAGTGGTGCTCATCTATTTTACAATTTTCTATCAAATCAGTTGGAACTCATTTGAAATTCATTTTCAACTGTTTTGATATTCATTTGGAACTGTTTTTTAGTTGTTAGTGTGGAACTATTGGTTTGGTAGAGGTGGCGTGTCGGACATTTTTTGGAGAGAATAAATTTTTTAGGGGACTAAGAGTTTAGGGGTGGTTTGTGGATTCTTTAGGTGTGGTTTGTGGATTGATTCAGGATTTTTTGGAGGGTTGTTAGGGAGTGATTAGGTAGAGTGTTTTTGCTTGGTTTTTTGGAATTTGGTTATGGGATTGGGGGATAATTTGGGAATTTAGGGATTTGGATGTTGGAGAGTTTGGGGTTTTGACAATTTGGGGGTAGAGGGATTTGGAAGTTTGAGAATTTGGGAAGGTGGAGAGTTGGAAGTTTGAGAATTTGGGGAGGTGGAGAGTTGGAAGTTTGAGAATTTGGGGAGGTGGAGAGTTGGAAGTTTGAAAATTTGGGGAATTTAGAAATTTGGAAATTTGAGAATTGGAGAATTTAGAAATTTGGAAATTTGAGAATTGGAGAATTTAGAGATTTGGAAATTTGAGAATTTGGGGAATTTAGAAATCTGGAAATTTGAGAATTGGGGAATTTAGGAATTTGGAAAATTGAGAATTGGGAAATCTAGAAATTTGGAAGTTTAAGAATTTGGGAATTTAGGAATTTTGGGAACGTGAGAATTTGGGTGTGAATTTGAGAAGATAGAGAATTTAAAGTTTGAAAATTTGGGAAGACAGACGGATTGTAAATTTAAGAATTTGAGGAATTAGAAAGTTAGAAAGAGATTTTAAAAATATACAAATTTGAACACTTTAAGACTCCAAAGTTCTAAAATGAAAAAATCTTAAAATTCAGTTAAGAAATATACAGTTCTAAAATTCGAAAATTTGAGATTGCTTGCAGTTTCATGCCATTCCCATCCGATTACCAGCTCCCTCGAAATTTCTCAGGAAACCTTAATGGCTTAATTCCAAGTAGCGTCTCGTGCAAAGACAATCGATTCTATTACGGTACCAATAATCCATCCGCGATCCAGCAGAAACATAAGCCCGTTGCGCGATACTCGGCAAACAGGACGTTGTCGGCCCACGTAGTCGTATCGATTTCCGTGGCGAACTCTACTCGTTAACCGATTAACAACCAGTATTATAATTCATGCATCCGTCTCAACGGATGATGCAACGATTACGAAACGTTGACAGCCGCGTCAAGAAGGGGGACTCTAAAGAGAAGAAAAAAAAGAAATGAACGTAATCGAACGACAGGGGAAAGTTGCGAGTGAAATTCAACGATTTTTCTCCTTCTTCTTCTTCGTCTTCTTTTTCATCAGAATCCGGTCTCATGATTCGGGATGCAGTCTGCAAACGTTCTCCCTTCTCCACCGTTCGCGCTCTTTTGTAGCCACGGTTAACGTGGTTCAACTAACTTTCACTTAAACGAACACTCGCTTCCTGATCGTGCGACGAACCAGTCGCATGATCGAACTAGGAAAACGTGATTATGTAAACGCTCGAATCGCTCAGGTTAACCAGCTGGGGATTTTTTTCGGTCGGCCAATTGCGCAGCTTGAACCTTTGCTTTGTTCAAGGACGACCGTGGGCCGCAACCGTTTTCAACGTACTAATCGCGAAAGTGAAACCTAGTTTGTCGGAGCCTCGTAGTGGAAGAGCAACGACCGTGTTATATACTTAAAATCGGGACAATCGAGCTCTCGATGGCTTCGCTTACTTTATGCGAGTTCTTCCTTCTAGTGTTTTGACGTATTGGCAATTTTTATTTACGTTCAAGTTCAGTATGAAACTTGGGATACTTCTAGGTTTTTTCATGTTCAAGTTCAGTATAATAATCTGCTGATTTGGGAATTTAGAGATTTGGAAATTTGAGAATTGGGGAATTTAGAAATTGGGAAGTTTGAGAATTTGGGGAGTTGGAGAATTGGAAGTTTGAGAATTTGGAGAGTTGGAGAATTAGAAGTTTGAGAATTTGGAGAGTTGAAGAGTTGGAAGTTTGAGAATTTGGAGAGTTGGAGAATTGGAAGTTTGAGAATTTGGGGAGTTGGAGAAGTGGAAGTTTGAGAATTTGGGGAGTTGGAGAGTTGGAAGTTTGAGAATTTGGAGAGTTGGAGAATTGGAAGTTTGAGAATTTGGGGAGTTGGAGAGTTGGAGGTTTGAGAATTTGTGGAGTTGGAGAATTGGAAGTTTGAGAATTTGGAAAGTTGGAGAATTGGAAGTTTGAGAATTTGGGGAGTTGGAGAGTTGGAAGTTTACGAATTTGGGGAGTTGGAGAGTTGGAAGTTTGAGAATTTGGAAAGTTGGAGAGTTGGAAGTTTGAGAATTTGGAGAGTTGGAGAATTGGAAGTTGGAGAATTGGAAGTTTGAGAATTTGGAGAGTTGGAGAATTGGAAGTTTGAGAATTTGGGGAGTTGGAGAGTTGGAAGTTTGAGAATTTGGAAAGTTGGAGAGTTGGAAGTTTGAGAATTTGGAGAGTTGGAGAATTGGAAGTTGGAGAATTGGAAGTTTGAGAATTTGGAGAGTTGGAGAGTTGGAAGTTTGAGAATTTGGAGAGTTGAAGAGTTGGAAGTTTGAGAATTTGGGGAGTTGAATAGTTGGAAGTTTGAGAATTTGGAGAGTTGGAGAATTGGAAGTTTGAGAATTTGGGGAGTTGGAGAGTTTGATAGAGTCACAAGGTAGATCACTTGTGGGTGTGATGCTCTTCTTCATTTGAACATATCTGATTCATATGGGGTTCAGAATATTGCTACATTTAGTTACATTCAAGATTAGCAAAATAATATAATAATATATTAACTAAGTCACTTGTGGATGTAATACTCTTCTTCATTTGAACATATCTGATTCATATGGGGTTCAGAATATTGCTACATTCAGTTACATTCAAGATTAGCAAAATAATATAATAATATATTAACTAAGTCACTTGTGGATGTAATACTCTTCTTCATTTGAACATATCTGATTCATATGGGGTTCAGCATATTGCTACATTCAGTTACATTCAAGATTAGCAAAATAATATAATAATATATTAACTAAGTCACTTGGTGGTGTGATACTCTTCTTCACTTGAACATATCTGATTCATATGGGGTTCAGAATATTGCTACATTTAATTACATTCGAGTTTAGCAAAATAATATGATAACCTTCTAGCTAAGTAACTCGTGAGATGTAATACTCATCTTCATTTGAAAATGTCTGACTCCTGAAATTCTCAGAATACTTGTACTTTTATTTACATTTGAGTTCAGCAAATAATATGAAAGTCTATTACTTAAATCACTCCTCAGGTGTGATATTTTACTTCCTTCAAAAATATGTGATTTGAGTGAGATTAAGAATACTCCTACTTTTATTGAACTTAAAATATAAGAAAGCAGAATATTAACTTGTTGACCAGATCGATTGACCAGAAGTCCAACTTCTTTTCACCTGGAAAAATGTTATTCATATTCAATTCAGAATATTGATACTCATTTTTAAATTAAAGTTTGCAAAATAGTACATCATTTTCTCATTTAGGAAACTTTTTACATGTGATATTTTGTTTGATCAGAAAAAGTCTGATACGTTCTTACATTAGATAATTGCTAATTTCATTTAAATCATTGTTTGAATGATTAATTGGACAAAATGATGTATTAATTTGTTACTGAAGTCACTTCGTATAAAAATTTGAAAATGTTTCGTCAATATAGGATTCGAATTATGAGAAGTCTCAGGATAATCAATGAAAGGTGATGCACGTATCATAGTCCTCATTTGGTATTGTGGCTAGAACCTTTGTTTCGCGTTTTCTAGGTGCGATGATTCAAACGGAACAGAGTAGGCGTAACCGTAGGAGTCGCAAGCAAGTTTATCACTTCGAAATCGAGGGTGAAAACTTTGAAAAAAAAAAATTATAGAAACTTAACGATTTCCTTTAATTTTACGATCCGATTTGGAAGTAGAGAGAAAACAGCGCAGCTACACTGCAGCGATCATGTCACTTCGCTTCCTGTTGCGTAACCTAATTAACCACTTATTTAATACCGACCCATCGACCGCAAACCATAGAGTAATAGAAATGCGGCATGGAAGAATCGAGAAAAAATGTGATGGAAAGCTGCGGAGGATCACGTTATCAAACTATCGATATCTTAATTTGTTGTCATTTTTAAGTGTCGATAGAATTAAAGAATAAAATTTTTTTTAATCACACATAATTCTAAAGAAACCTATTCAGAATTATAATGAATCCTATTCAGAATTATAATGAATTCTGAATCCTAATGAAGTCTATTTATCATTGTGTTTAGTTAAAATAAAACACTCTATTAGCTAATTTCAATTTAGGAAAAAGGAAGTAATCACACGGAGATAAATCACAATTTGGAGGATGTCAGAACAGACTTGTTTCTTCGCCAAAAATTCAAGAACAGACAGTTCACATGGTGCGTTACCATAAAATAGAAACCAACTTCCAACCCTCGATATTCGCGCCTCACACGAACGATCCTCTTCCACAAATGTTCCATAACACCCAGATAATATTCGCCATTAACATTTTGTCCCTGTGGAACGAATTCGCGAATTATAATTCCTTTAAAATCGTAAAAGCAAATTAACATTGTCTTCTCGAGAGACTTTTGGAATCGCAATTTTTGATTTTGGAGAGCCTGGAGATTTCCACGTAGCACTGGCGCTTTGTTCGAGGTTCATACTTGAAGCACCGCGTCCCATTACTAGTTACAATTGATTCCAGGAATGTACAGTTTCGTCTGGCTGTTTTGATAAGATCCTCGCACTATTCAACGCGAGCAATTTGTTGCTTGCCCGTGATTTTGTGACATGGTGACGAAAGGTTCTGTCGCATTAAACGCTATAAGTTTACAATTCGTTGCACGATTCCAATAATGATTGTTGTGTTTTATAGGGGAGGTATACCGTTTTCAGATATTTTAAAAGATGGCGTTAGTTTTCCTTAAAGTTAAAAAGTTACATACTGTGTATTTGATCTGAATGTGAAATGTAAGCGATGTTGTATCCGGGCTGAAAAATTTGTAAGCGTGGAATCATTAACGATATCGAATGGCTGAATCGGTTTGTCCGATGGATTGGTTGTTGGAAGCGCGCTCTCGTGGTCGAAGCTTTGAAAGCCCCCCACGGCTCTAGAGCGTAAGTTTATTGCCAAAGTTTTTGGACACAACGACCGCGGGTAACCCTGGGCACGGGGAATAGGCCATTGCGCACTCGCGTTGCGAACCTTTCGACGTGCATGCACGAAACGACGTAATCTCGCCCAGGGTTACCCCTCGTCCCCCTTTACCCGTCTCTTACGTGTCCTTCCCCACCCTCTAGCCCCCTTCCTGCTCCATCGTTTCGATCGACACCTCGACTTTTCTCTCGCGGGATAGAACTTGATTTATTAGCTTTGTCGCGCTAAGCCACGCGACCGATTGCGTAACTCGCGAACCTAATATCCGAATCGCCATTTTTCGCGTCATCGATCTTTTCCAGGGCGATCGTTAACCCTTTCATGCCACGCAGTTACTCTTCGTTACATTCTGTTGTAAGACGAAAATAGGATTGGTTCAAAATAGTCATTGGATAATGGGATCGTTTGTAAATAGTTATCGGATATAGGATCGTTCGAAAATAGTTATCGAATCAGAGGATCGTTTGAAAATAGTTATCGCATAATCGGATCGTTTAAAAATAGTTTAGTGGATTATAGGATCATTCGAAAATAGTCGTCAGATAGTAGGAATGTTGGAAAATGATTATCCTTTCGATTTCCAAATTTCCTAATTTCCACATTTCTCGATTTTTAAATTTCTCAATTTCCACATTTCCCAATTTTCAGATTTCTCAATTTCCACATTTCCTAATTTGTACATTTTCCAGTTTCCACATTTCTCAATGCCCAAATTTCTAAATTTTCTAATTTCCAACTTTCCCAATTTCTAAATTTCTCAATTCCCAATTTTTGCAATTTTCCCAAATTTCTAAATTTCCCAATTCCCATCTTTCATATTTTGCAATATAACAGAAAAGCAATATATCTAATTTTGCTACATTTTCTAATTTTATCCCCCATGTTCATTCATCGATCAACGTTCATTATACTCATTGATCAAATACGTGATTTTGAACAGTCTCGATCAAGATCGACTCGTAATTCCGTCCATTTATCCAACCGTCATGAAAAGCCAGCGCGAAAATAGGTGAGAAGGTGATCACGACGAAAGAGAGAGTGAGGAAAGTGGGAGGGGAGCAGCAGGTACTACGAGAGCGTTAAATAATCGTTTTAATTAGGTTATGCACGAGGAAGTGACCTATGCGAGAGGCTGAACCTCGAGACTCGAGACCTTCTGCTGCCTTGTCTTCTCTCCACTGCCAAAACTGCTGAATAACACCATCCCCTCCCGTCCTCTTTGATTCTTCGATCTACTGTAATGACGTGGACGGGAATTTGTCTGCTTCGCACAGTGATTCTCAATTATGCATTCAGTGAAATGCAATAACGTTTACATTTTGGTAGCGTAAATTTACTTTGCAAATTGAACGTGTTTTCTTTCGTTTCTAGTAATTAGAGAGGCGTTGCTAACGATTTTGTAAGGATTGTGTAATGGAAATTGTTGGGAAAGTATTTCAGGTGTTTAGAAAAGTAGTTAGTGGGTTTTATAATTGGGGAGAAGTAAGGGGGAATGCAGTTGTGAAGGCTCTACTTTAGGTGGTTGTGGTATTTAGGTATTTTTGTATTACGTTGGATTACTATGCGTTGGTTAACTACGCGTTAGATTACCACGCGTTGGATTACTAAGCGTTGGTTAACTACGCGTTAGATTACCACGTGTTAGATTTCTACACGTTGATTAATTACGCATTAGATTACCACGCGTTAGATTACTATGCGTTGGTCAACTACGCGTTATATTACCATGTGTTGGATTACTAAGCGTTGGTTAACTACGCGTTAGATTACCACGTGTTAGATTTCTACACGTTGATTAATTACGCATTAGATTACCACGCGTTAAATTACTACGCGTTGGTTAACTACGCGTTAGATTACCACGCGTTGGATTACTAAGCGTTGGTTAACTACGCGTTAGATTACCACGTGTTAGATTTCTACACGTTGATTAATTACGCATTAGATTACCACGCGTTAGATTACTATGCGTTGGTTAACTACGCGGTATATTACCACGCGTTAGATTACTACGCGTTGGTTAACTACGCGTTAAATTACCACGCGTTGGATTACCACGTGTTAGATTCCTACGCTTAGAATTACCACGCGTTGCATTACTACGCGTTGGACTAATACGCATTGAATATCCACGCGCTGGATTACTACGCGTTAGATATCCACTCGCTGGATTACTACGCGTTAGATTACCACGCGTTGGATAACTACGCGTTGGTTAACTACGCGTTAGATTACCACGTGTTAGATTTCTACACGTTGATTAATTACGCATTAGATTACCACGCGTTAGATTGCTATGCGTTGGTTAACTATGCGTTAGATTACCACGCGTTGGATTACTAAGCGTTGGTTAACTACGCGTTAGATTACCACGTGTTAGATTTCTACACGTTGATTAATTACGCATTAGATTACCACGCGTTAGATTACTATGCGTTGGTCAACTACGCGTTATATTACCATGTGTTGGATTACTAAGCGTTGGTTAACTACGCGTTAGATTACCACGTGTTAGATTTCTACACGTTGATTAATTACGCATTAGATTACCACGCGTTAAATTACTACGCGTTGGTTAACTACGCGTTAGATTACCACGCGTTGGATTACTAAGCGTTGGTTAACTACGCGTTAGATTACCACGTGTTAGATTTCTACACGTTGATTAATTACGCATTAGATTACCACGCGTTAGATTACTATGCGTTGGTTAACTACGCGGTATATTACCACGCGTTAGATTACTACGCGTTGGTTAACTACGCGTTAAATTACCACGCGTTGGATTACCACGTGTTAGATTCCTACGCTTAGAATTACCACGCGTTGCATTACTACGCGTTGGACTAATACGCATTGAATATCCACGCGCTGGATTACTACGCGTTAGATATCCACTCGCTGGATTACTACGCGTTAGATTACCACGCGTTGGATAACTACGCGTTGGTTAACTACGCGTTAGATTACCACGTGTTAGATTTCTACACGTTGATTAATTACGCATTAGATTACCACGCGTTAGATTGCTATGCGTTGGTTAACTATGCGTTAGATTACCACGCGTTGGATTACTAAGCGTTGGTTAACTACGCGTTAGATTACCACGTGTTAGATTTCTACACGTTGATTAATTACGCATTAGATTACCACGCGTTAGATTACTATGCGTTGGTTAACTACGCGTTATATTACCACGCGTTAGATTACTACGCGTTGGTTAACTACGCGTTATCCGAAGCTGTCGCTCTCGCGACTACGCGTAATCCTCGCGCTCTTGGTCCGTGTTTTTTCTTAATAATTCAAAAACGAAGCTTCAAACCCCATTTCTACAAAGGGAAATCTTTTTCAGAATCACCTTAGCTGCCTCCCATTTCAGGGACACACTAATTACGCGATACCCTGTGTCTTGTACAAGAACGTTCTTGTATAAGAACGCATAAATACTTGCACAGTAAAACTGTCAATAACGCAACTTGGATCACGTCGAATCGAGTCCGATTATGAAATTGTCCCTAGATCCAAGTAAACGTGTCGAGTATCGTTTGACACGAACAATTTCTCTTTCTCGCGTGTATTTGAGCGTTACGAAACGCGTCGAAGGCACCGATTGTCGATTTCCTAGAGAACATCGATTACGGGAGTTACGGCGGTATACACCGTGACCGAGGTCGACGGCCGATAACCAGTTACATAAAAAAAAGACGGCGAAAGAAAGAAAAAAGAAAGGAAAAGAAAAAAGGGAAAGACCGAAGGAAAAGAAGCGTATCCGTGGACCGAGTTCGCTTTTCTTTTCGAGGCAGGATCTACGGCCGGTTGCAACTTTCTCGAATTAACTGGCAACGATCTCGACCGTCTCGATTGCAAGTCGGTCGCGGCGACAGTAGCGGTGCTAGTTAGTAGACAGCCTATCGCGATTACGCAACTAGTGAAACTACCTGGCGGCGAACGTTCACGAAAAATAAATCTTCCTAGGTCGATTTACGCTTTCCGGACGAACAAGTTAACTGGGGAGACTCGTGGTCGTTAACCCTTCGGGGACGCGCGGTTCTGAATGATTATTTCGAACGTATTCACAAAGTTTTTATAGAACACAAAGTTCTATTATAATTCTAGAATTTTTTGTATTTGGAAATTCATAATTTTGGAAATTTGCCCAGAACTAAATAATTGTATCGTTATTGCAGAAATATATAGCGTTCCTTTTGTTTAAATTATTCTAAGAATCAGCTGACTCCTTAATTACATTTCTTATATGATGCATGCGGTTTAATTCTACTAATCAATCATTCTTCTAGGAACAGATGGCTATCGATATTACTGCATAACTCGCTAATTACCACTTTGACAAGTTTATTACGTGTAGATAATTAATTTCTTGCAGATTGAACCGTTCTGAATTAATTACGTACGTGATGTTCACATATTAATATGTAACATATTTAATTATTTAAAATACATTATATGTATTTCTACTTTGTAATATATATTATAGTATATGTACATTTAACATGTAATGAATTTTAGCTAGTGATGTATATTTTTGCCTGGATTATAATAGAATTTATCGTACGTATTCGTATATGATTTTCACACATGTATAATAGATTTATCACCTTCATAGCATGTGACTATAAATCAAAATAATTCTCATTTTGTATTGCTCTGACTCATTATACTTAATTCTTAATTTTTTAATATCATGTTCGATCTCCATTTTCGTATACATTGTGTACACATATGATTATTTGAAATAATTATTAGTTCCATGAAAATAAATTGAGATCTTTAAAACATCTCGTTCAACCAAAATAGTAAAGATGAATATTAAACGAATTGAAAGACGAAGCAGAAATCCCATGAATAATTTGTGGTATGTCTGACCATATACATCGATCGATGGTCAATGTTTTGAAATAAGTATGAATATGTTTTTAAGAGGAAACAGAAGAATCGCAAAACAAACGCAGCGAGTCGGTCACGGTGACAGTAGTAGCAGCCAGCAGTGAGCAGCCTAGTAGAATTACGCAACTAGTGAAACTATCCCGGCAGCAGCAGTGCCGGTCAGCCAACTAGACGCTGTTCGTCCCGTTACGATATATCTATTATTCTATTAATAAACATATTTATTATATAAATAACGTTCTATAATTATACACATTAGAATGCACAAATAACTTTCATATATCAATTTTACAACCATCAGATACAAATATTTAAAAACTGATTGCATGCCTTAGATTTTCATTTGTAGAACTGAATGTAAAACGCACTTTCATTCATAAAAATATTTCACCCCAAAATGTTGATGGTTTCTCTTAAAAATCACTGAAAGGGTTAAAAACCTCATAATTTATTTATCTTCATGAAATTTGCAATTTTTGGAATAATTTTGTTTTTACAGACAATGTATACGCTTGTAACGGTAATTGAACATGAATCTTGCAAATGAGAAATTGAATATTAAATTTGCAAAAGAGTAGTCATTGAATGCGAACAAAGAAGGACCTTCAATAACATTGCACAGCTTCCTGGATATTGCAATTTTATTACCGATTTGTGTATACGCTGTGGAAACTACATAAACGATTCATACAATTGATTCAACCTCGAATGTACGCATCTGAATTCGTGGAACGATTATTTTGACAGAAACAAATTTTTATTTCGTGCATACACTCTGAATTATAACTACCCTTTGTTATTTATTAGTTTTGTTATAACATACGTGTTTTGTAAACGTGCAATTTGCGACCGTGTTTGTTTTATCCTGTGGACATTTTCGATATTTTTATATTATGTTATATTTTAGTTTTTATATTTTTATTATGTATACTCTTTTAGTATTTCTTATATATTTTAGAAAATTATTTTTTGAATTATTTTCTTCATATTTTCTTTCATTATACTTTTTAAATTATTTTCTTCATATTTTTTTTCCTTATACTATTTAATATTATTTATATATTTTTTCTATATTTTGTATGTATTTATATATTATTTCCTATATTATTAATATAAAATTATTAATATATTTCCTATATTATTAATATAAAAAATAATCAGTTTACGAAATTGTATGGAGCTTCATTAACAGTATCAAAATATGTCATACATACATTGATCAGTTTACAACCTCGCACTGTTTATTTTACAGTTATACCTCGTTGTCAATATTCCATTAAATCCTCACTTAATAATAATTACCAACAGCATCCACAAATATCATTAAACCATAAATAACTTATTTAAACTACATCCCACATAATTTCATTTTTATATTATGATATATAGTCCTCTTCTCCAACGTCACATATGCAAATCTTTTCAACATTCACATTAATCACTCCAAAAAGTTCATAAATTTTCTATCACGTAACATCGTTCATTATAAAATATCGTTACAGAGTTACGCCATTCGCTAACGACGTAATACGTCACGTTATTAATACGAATCGATCGAATAAGAATATGTTGTTGAATTTTGCCTTCGACGGAAAGAGAGAAAAAATTAGAGCAACGATGCGAGACGAGGGTATCGACCGATCGATTTTCTCGAGTGTTCCTCGTGCATCCACGATCGACAGGTAACCGATAGTTTCACTAGTTGCATAACGAACAGCCGTGCTACACGGTGTCAAACGGCCGGAGCGTGTTGTAATACAACAAGAAGCGAACTTCCCACACCATCGCAAGGTATAAGCCTTTAAACGAACCGAAGCATTTCATTTCGAGCTGGGAATTGAATCGAGCACCTACCTAAGTCCAGCAAACGAGCATTTCTTTTTATACTTTTCCGTTCTCACTCTCTTTTACTTTTCTTCGTAGGCGAGAAATTTTAGGAGATAGGCTTGGAGATCGAGCAAGGATAAAATGGTAATTTAATAGGAATTTGGAAATTTGGGAAATTTTAGTTTTTAGGAATTTGGAGATTTTTAATTTTTAGGAATTTGAGAATTTTTAATATTTGTAAATTTGAAAATTTTTTTATATTTAGGAATTTGGCAATTTTTTACATTTAGAAATTTGGCAATTTTTAAGATTTAGTTTAGCAATTTTTGCTTATTAGAAATTTGGTTAGTTTTCAATATTTAGGAATTTGAGGATTTTTAATATTTAGAAATGTAGTAATTTTCAGCACTTAAGAATTTGGAATAATATTATTATAGTATTAATTATAGTACAGTTATTATTATAGTATATCCACTGAAAGCATACATCACTTTTATATACAACAAACTCTAAAATCCTATTTAACACATGTCCCACATGACATATGACAAACACCCAAAAACACATAGAACACACAACCAATCTAAACTCAAAAACTAACTAAAAAGTGAGTTTAACACCACAAAGTACCTAAAGAGTACCATTACTATAATATCAAGAGTACAACAGTATCATAAAAGAAAGTTGAAAGAAAATTGAGAACCACGGAGTATAAGACGGCAACGTACTCGCGTTATCTCGCCGATGAACGCAGTAGAAGTGCATCGCAAGCGGTGCAACAGTTGCAGGCTTAGTTTGCGCTCGGCTGATAGGGTTGCGCAAACGTCATCGAAAAGTTCATGATACAAAGTCACGTTACGAAAACGGCGAATGACGCGAGCGCCTCGTTATACATCGACAGCGAGAGCGAGAACGAGAGGAACGAACGAGGGAGTGCATCGGTGAATGTTAATGCCAATTCGAACACGGCTGTAATAATAATACCGGCGCCATGGCGATCGAGCACACGCTCGCTTGCACGCGCCCACTGCGGCTGCCTCTCGATTTCAATCAGAACCAGAAGACTTGCTGTCTCTTTATGAGGTCCCGAAACTCGTTTCATTTTGATACTTTATTACTTTCGCTTTTTAAGTTTTGCGTGCTACTGCGCATGTACTACTGCGCAGGTATCTCTGCGCACATCACACTGCGCATGAAGGTACTTTTGTAGGTTATGACTGTAGGACTTATTAGTTGAAATGTTTATTAAATTCTTTACAAATTATTATTTTTCTGTTATACATTGTTACTATTGTCTTTTACTATGTTTATCATATTTATTACATTACAGACCTATTTCTGCAGATTGCAACTCTAGGACTTATTAGTTGAAATGTTTATTGAATTCTTTACAAATTATTATTATTTTGTTATTCATTGTAACTGATGTCTTTTAGTATGTTTATCATATTTATTACATTACAGATCTATTTCTGCAGATTGCAATTCTAGGACTTATTAATTAAAAAGTTTATTGGATTCTTTGCAAATTATTATTTCTCTGTTATTCATTGTAACTGATGTCTTTTAGTACGTTTATCATATTTATTACATTACAGACCTATTTCTGCAGATTGCAATTCTAGGACTTATTAATTGAAAAGTTTATTGGATTCTTTGCAAATTATTATTTCTCTGTTATTCATTGTAACTGATGTCTTCTAGTACGTTTATCATATTTATTACATTACAGACCTATTTCTGCAGATTGCAATTCTAGGACTTATTAATTGAAAAGTTTATTGGATTCTTTGCAAATTATTATTTCTCTGTTATTCATTGTAACTGATGTTTTTTACTATGTTTATCATATTTATTACATTACAGATCTATTTCTACAGATTGCAACTCTAGGACTTATTAATTGAAAAGTTTATTGGATTCTCTGCAAATTATTATCTTTTTATTATTCATTGTAATTATTGTCTTTTACTATGTTCATCATATTTATGACATTACAGATCTATTTCTACAGATTGCAATTCTTAAAGTTATATAATAAATGACATTAAATATTATAAGATAACTACTACATATAATTAAACATAGCCAGAGTAACTGATCAGGTCTCTTGAGAATCACATTACTATTAATTAACGTTTTTAACAAATTTAACGTGAGCGTTCAAAGTGCTGATTGTCACCACTATATGCTTCACTGACCTTGTCACAAGTGTAACATTATAGATTTAAAACATACTGGTTGGAAAGTTCAACGAATTCATTTGATATTATTATTTCGCTATTAATAATTGTCATTGTCCTGGTTAAAAATACTTATTTCAAAAGAAGATAGGTGCTACATTTCGCGAAGAAGAAATCCACTTAAAATCGCGAAATTTCCATGAAATTGATTGAACTCGTGCCAGCTCGGGCGTGTTCCCGATTTTATATGCCACTTTTGGCAAAACTTCCGTTTTGCAGCACCGAATGCTTCCAATTTAAGGAGATACCTTTCGGGAAATTAATGGGTGAATGATTGACTTTAGTCCTGGATCTAGGAGTCAAGGTGTAAAAAATATAGGATCTGATTTGTAGATTTAAAAATCTAGAAATGTCACCTACAGATTAAAGTGACTAATGATGTAAAAATCTAAAAATTTAGAAGTCTAAGAATTCGAAAACTCAGAATTCTAAAGAGTTAAAAATTTAAAATTCCTAATTCTAGAAATTTAGAAACCCCCTTAGAAGGTTTCTCCCTAAAGAAGAAATCTATAAATATAAAAATAAGTATCCCCAAAATCCCATAAACAGCTAAAATGAAGTATAAACACTTGGTTCCAAAAGTTACAGAGATTAATAAAGATATTCTTCCCTAATCCAAACGTCAATAACAATAAAAGTAACAACGGTTAACAGCATTGTTTCCCTTTTACCCGAAACGGTGAAACGCAACCGATGAACATTTACCGTTTCTAGGTTAAACCGGTTCGCGATTTCTGAAAACTAGGCGAACTTTTCACGTGCAACCCCTAACCTACATTCCGTTTTATCTGTTACATTTCGTGAATGTAGCGTGGTTGAAACAAGAAAAAAATCTCCATCGCCGATAAGAGATATTAGTTGCTCACTAAAATTTCACGAAAGTTTAACCGTGATTACCGAAACGCAACCCTCTTTGGGGAACGTAACGTTATCGAAACGAGCTGCATTTTCCTCCTCTTTTTTTATCCGATGCAGCTTGAAATTGTGAACAACCATAATAACAAGATAATACCGAAAGTGGGACGAAAGTGACGTTCATATTTAATGCGGTATTTGTTTTTAGGAATCGATACGTGTTGCTATTTAAATACATAATTCAGTATAAATGTTAAATGCATTCGTAATTCTAGATACACGTTGAATAAATTTATAATTCGACATAAACGTTAAGTTTCATAATTCAACGAAAATGTTAAATTTTATAATTAAACATAAACATTAAATTTTATAATTTAAACTAAACATCTGGGATAAAAATATGTGTACGTGTACATAAATTTAGGTATTTAATTATACTTCGTATAAGTAGAATTGCAATGTTTTGTCACGAAATTAATAAAACAAAAGTTGCAACAAAATATAATTTTTTAAATATTAATATATTTATTGAAAATTGATATATTTCTTAGTAATCGTTAAGTATTCAGTTACCTCGAAATATTCTGTTATAAATCATTCAATTTATCTACAGAGAAAATCTCAAAATACAGAAAGCTATCTACAATGTATTATTTATTTAAATAGCTTTAAAAATAGTATACTCGGCAGATATATTCCTGAAAAATACCTAACCTCGCCATAATCACCGAGTGGAATAACTGATAATTTATCACGAAGCATTTAGTTTACTTTACGGTTAGTTTACCGAGTATTTCCCGAAATATTCGCGTATTTACGAAAGCAATTGAGGAAATCGTCTCCTTGGAGGCGATAAAACAGCCGTTAAATGCAAACGAATTGCGCGAAGAGGAAGCGCGAGCTCAAAGAGGGTGGCATAAACCGAAAAATAGAGCAACGAGGTTTGCAAGGAAGTTGCTTCGTTTTTTCGCCGTACACTCGAGAAGAAAAACTCCCCGGATCTTTTGATGTTCGGCCCGACTAAATGACGATAATGCAACGGCCGCGATCCATTATCGTTTTAGAGGGGTCGCGTTTTTCGCGGCTCGACATTTCGCCGCGTACATTTCCGCTCAGACATCGAGCAGCGAACGATTCACCTCGCCTGGCCTAAATAAACAACCGAGAATACACCGACTCGCTAGCTAGCCGCTGTTCTCGGTACATGCTGCCGACATCGTGCTGTTTATACAACTAGACTCGATGGATCGCTTTTGAGACACCGGAAACGACGCGGTACAACAGTCCGAAACCGATTATCTCTATGGGTATTTTAACGTTTGCCGTTTTAGGGGATCTGCTTTAGATTTTCTTGCTATTCAACTTTACTATTTTAATTGTCTTAACTCGCAAATTTAAATTAACAAAAATTGCACAGATTTTTAAGTTACTAAATTCCTAAATTTCTGAATTCTTCAAAATTAAATATAATGCATTAAATTCTTCAAATTTAAATATTTTTAAACTTGCATATATTTAAGACCTTTCTACTTCAAATAACTTCATTGGCTAACCTATACTTAACCTAAAATTAACTTATACTTATGACTTTTAAAAAATTAAAAAATCATGAATTTGAAAGTGAAGAATAAATACTCAGATACCGAAAAATTAGTAACATATCTAACCCTGAAATATGTGTAGCAAATACCGATGATCCGAGGTCTCGACAATCGAAACGCGAGCACAGCGTGAGATTAGAAAACAGGAAGTGCGTGATAGCAGTTGGAACAAAGAAACTTAAAATTGCAAGGGTCACGATACTCTGCGAACACGATACGTCAAAGCGTTAACAGTAGATCCACGTCTAGCCGCGATAATCCCGAAATAGAGCATGGAACTCGTCTCGAGCAATTGTCGTGGCAAGATCCAACTCCTACGATCGTTAGATCGCGAGTACAGCACGATCTAGCCGACCGTGGATCGTGTCTTCTCGGTGGAAGGTCGAGACACAGTCAAGCGATGGAAATATCCATCGGGCAATTAAGGCGAGGAAGAAACAACACCAGCTTTCAGACGTTACATAAGCGTTGGCCCTTACGTTTACTAGTGTCCGCCGCTATCGCAACGACATTTTTCCACCTACTTACCGAGGTATCGGCGAATTTTTCACCGACCTACTTCTCCTTATCGTCTCGCAGCCTTAACGCAACACGTTCCACGAATTCGCGAAGAGGCTTGTCATTGAAAACGTTCAAGATCTAGTGCAGAACAAACGTCTGATAGGACTATTTTTCTGATTAGGGAAATCTATGCTCGACATTGGCTCGATTAAAGTGAAGACTCGTTTAAACGAAGTGATAAACCTTGCAGGTGAATCAAACCTCAAGTTCTTTCTGCAGAACGTAGTAGCAATGAATGTTTGCAGAAGTATTCGAAGTTAAAAGTAGTAATGATCATTTTTGAAGTAACATTGAATGAATTATTAGAATGAACATGTAGATAAATAACGAATCATGTAGACACATTATCCCTTTGCTATATGACTCACCAGGTGCGTCAGTCAAAACTAGACATTCACAGCTACAATATTAACACTAAAACTACCAAACCGGTCAAATGACCACTCCACAAGTTTCTTATTATACGATGAATATTTTGTTAAAGTACATTCTTTGAAATCAGCATTGATTTTTATCAAGGTAAAGAATAAATGTATATACTAATTTATGTTTCGTCGTTTGTTTATTTGTTTTTTAACTTCATTTTTAATTTCAAATTAAGAACACGTTACATGCCGGTAGGTTTAGTGTTAAACATATATAGAAGTGAAAACATCATACTTATTTTATATTCAACAACTCTCGACAATGCAAATTATAATGGAGCTTAAACTTGTAGTTGAAGAATGTTAAAAGTTCAGATAAAATTCAGCATATTTGAACTATGTCATTACTCAGTAAATTTGAACGTAAAGCATCGGTTAAAAAATTGATCATCACAGTAAAGTTTCATTGAAGTATTCTCAAAACTTACAGCGTGTCGCAATCAATGGCGACCCCGGTTTTTCTTCGCAAGGCGATAGGAAAAGAGTAAAGTGCATCTTGACTGTGACCTAGCCCAAGAGTAGCAAGTACGCGAGGAATTCTTATTCTGTGCGTTCCTCGGTTGGAAGAAACAGAGCAACATCGGTGGCTGTAAGCTTCGTAACCGACCTCAGACAACGCGAGCCGCCGAGGTCAACGCGACTTGGTCTCTCCTATGAGCTAGGTGAACGTTTTTTTTTTCTTTCCCTCTCGTTCCGCGAGATTCAAGGATTCCAAACATCACTTGACCCAGATCTTCGTTAAACTTCGACCGCGCAAAGACGTAAACAGACCGGTAGCTAAGACAAGGGAATGCGAGACGAGAATCGGCGGAATGCTGGGAACTCGTTGGATTATTGCATGTACACGCATACAGGCGCACATGTACAGAGACAGTAATATATTCATGGATCAGATAGATAACGACTTACACGGTGTATTAATTATCTTTATGAACTGGTGTAAATTGCGTAGGGGACATATTCCACAATGGAACGTAAGTGTAGTTCAATTTGGAGTACATGCATTTGTGATAATTCAGGTTGAATAGGGTAATGTGTGAAAGTCGAACTATTTTTTATTATCAAGTATTGAGGAATGTAGAGATGTTCAGATATGAGGGTTTTGGAAGGTAGGGACATTGGAATGTAGGGATTAGTACAGTACATTATAGATCTAGGAACATTTACAGATTTTAGAATTTTTTAAGATTAGATATAGTCCAAGGATTTCATAATTTAAGAATACCATAAATCGTACCTAATCAAAAAATTATTAAAAAAATATAAAAACAATTTCCAACAAACTAATCCTTAAAAAGTCATTAATTTTATAATAAAAATAATTTTAATATAAAAGTAACTAAAGTAACTTGCCTATTCAATGTTACAAAAGATTGTGTTCGATACAGTATGCAGCGAAGTAGTTTTTACATCCGCATTGGACAAAATGTTAATTAATTCTACATAACGAGTCAACCTATTCGCAATAAAATTTTTATTTATCATCAAGTTTTTAATAAAGCACAGAAGTATTTATCGCAGTCACGTGAATAATAGCCAGGACGGCGAGCGTTATAGCAGGTTTATTGTCACGCAAGCCAAGCGCGATCCGCAGTAGATTAAGCCTCGGCGGCGTACGTCGTCAGACGTACTCGGTTCGAGATACCGCGAACGCTTTACAGTAAATAATAAATTAATGAGCACCAAGTCCCCGTTCAACGGGCAAACTATATCCTCGACTGAAGCATTCTCCGTACGTATCAAACGAGTTGGTTTGCTGCGAATAATAACTGTTTTTAATCATTTTTAATGAGTTTTAAGTAGAATGCGCGTTACAGAGAGAGCAGTAGAGTTTGGTGTAAGGTTTTAGTAATGCAAGTTTTTAGGATTATTACGCGTTAGATTCCTACGCTTAGAATTACCACGCGTTGCACTATTACGCGTTGGATTACTACGCGTTGAATATGCACGCGCTAGATTACTACGCGTTGGATATCCACAAGCTGGATTACTACGCGTTAGATTACCACGCATTAGATTCCTACGCTTAGAATTACCACGCGTTGCATTACTACGCGATGGACTAATACGCGTCGAATATCCACGCGCTGGATTACTACACGTTGGATATCCACACGCTGGATTACTACGCGTTAGATTACCACGCATTAGATTCCTACGCTTAGAATTACCACGCGTTGTATTACTACGCGTAGGATTACCACGCGTTGCATTACCACGCATTGAATTACTACGCGTTGGACTATCACGCGTTGGTAAACTACGCGTTAGATCACCACGCGTTAGATTCCTATGCTTAGAATTACCACGCGTTGCATTACTACGCGATGGACTAATACGCGCTGGATTACCACGCGTTAGATATCCACTCGCTGGATTACTACGCGTGAGAGTACCACGCATTATATTCCTATGCTTAGAATTACCACGCGTTGCACTATTACGCGTTGGATTATTACGCGTTGGATATCCACGCGCTGTATTACTACGCGTTGGATATCCACGCGCTGTATTACTACGCGTTGTATTACTACGCGTTGGATTACTACGCGTAGGATTATCACGCGTTGCATTACCACGCGTTGCATTACCACGCATTTGATTACCACGCGTTGGATAACTACGCGTTATCCGAAGCTGCCGCTCTCGCGTCTACGCATGTGTAATCCTCGCGCTCTGATGGATCCGTGTTTTTCCTTAATAGTTGCAAAAGGTAGCTTCAAACCCCTTTTTTGCAAAGAGAAATCTTATTCAGAATCACGTCAGCTACCCCTGATTTCAGGGACCTACACTAATTGTAAGACTTCCTGTATAATAGTAGCAATACGACCTAAGGAGTCTAGTGAATATTTTTGGATTTGTCGTTACATCTGCTTGTCAGAACCCTTAAACAGTAGAGTCTTTTGTTTGCAGTTTACTATTCAAATCAAGGTGTTGTGTTTTATTGCTTGCTTAGATCACTTTGAGGAAACAAACCCACTTCGTACGTCATTTGTATTTCCATCTCTACTCAAATATTAGTTAAATTAATTCAAAACTATATTCCCTCAGCAATATCGCAAACTTACACATCCACTCTAAACTTTGTAAGATGTTAGACATCGAAGAGACAAACAGACAAGTACATAGCAAAATACTAGTTCGAAGTCAAATTCATTTAGATGCCCACTTATATTCAGTTAGTTGAAATCTAATGACACCGTTTAATGACTTAATATCGCTGACGCACATATAACACCGAATTCTTACTTGTTACCATCGCACGATCACGGAGTAACATTTTATCACTAAAATATCGATCCAAGAGCAAAAAACAGGAAGTTTTTAATTTAACCGGTAAGTAGACGGAGTAGAAAAAAATAGGTGCCGATCGTATTAGCATATTACAAATCGTTCAAAGTACAGATCATAATTATTTGCACGGATACAGTAATTTATTCATTTATCCGATCAGAAAGGAATTTATAGTTCAGCGTTAAAATTAACCGCAGGCTGCTGACACGTCGTACGATTGTCAAGTTCATAAGGATCTCGATAAGAAGAGAAATAAAAATAACCATGCATGGATTCCATTGTTCTCCTAATTTTTCGCATTATCCTGTGGTCGAGGCTGCGCTTTTTACACGGCTGAATGAACCGCGAGCCGAAGACTGGCTCTCTACCTTGCACGAGCAATGATTTTTTTTTTCCTTGCATGCGATTATGAATCACTGCATAATATCCTCTCGACGGCCTTAACCGACAGAAGGAAAACGAAAGGACGCGAACACTTCGAGTTTATCTATTTGTTCCATGGGTTTATTTTATCGCGAAGCATGCGCGTTTCTATTCGCGAAGAAGCAGGATATCAGGACTCGTGGAAGTTAGATTTATGAAGTTATTTTCTTAATATTTTATTTCTGGTAGATTTATGGGTCTTTTATTTTTAAAAATTTTCAAGTTTAAAGACTTTTTTATTTTGTTAAATTTCAATATTTCCATATTTTCAAGGAGTGCAAGTTTTAGGTTTCATGATTTTTAAATTTTCCAAATTTCCCAAATTGTCAAGTTTTTCAAATTTTTCAAATTCTCAAGTTTCACAAATTCTCCAAATTTTCTAAATTCCCCAGATTTCCCAAATTCTCAAGCTCTCAAATTCATCAAGGTTTTCAAGTTCTCCAAATTCTCCAAATTCCCAAAATTTAGCAAATTTCTTACATTCTTCGAATTCCCCAAATTCCTTAAATTTTCAGATTTCTCAAATTTTCTAAATTCCCAAAAATCCTCAAATTTTCCAAATCTCCCAAATTCTCTAAATTTTCCAAATCTCCTAAAACCCTCAAATTTCCCAAATTTCCTAAATTCTCAGATTTCTCAAATTCTCTAAATTCCTAAAAATTCCACAAATCCCCGAAACTCCCCTTTCTCAAATTCTCCAAATTCCCCAAATTCCTCAAACTCTCTAAATTCTCTAAATTCTCCAAATTCTCCAAATTCCTTAAATCCCCTAAATTCCCCAAATCCATATTATATACAATAAAGTCTTGCACCAGTGTCGGCACCATAAACCGTTCTCAATGAAGGGGTCAAAAGAGTCGCTCGTTAACACTTACGAAACAGATCTTGGCGAAGAAATTTCTTGCAGAAGGATGACGAAGAGAGGAGAAACATCGACAGAGTTGCTGTCATCCGCATCATCGAGTTTCTCCATCGGGCCACGAAGAGGAGAGCCCTCCGTCAATCGGATCGCAAGTAGAGCGTGCACATCGTGTGTACACGAGCAGACCCTTTAGCGGTGAACTCGTGTTCGGAAAGCTCATTCGCGTGAACTTTATGCCCTGAACGTTGGAGCTTCGTGCTCGCGAAGGAAAATGCCCTGCGACTTGGCTTTTTGATTTTCTTTGGCAAATTGATGATCGAAGAAAATGTTTTCTTCCACCCTTAATACATTATGTAAACCATTAACTTATATCAGTTAGAAGATAGATCATCAATTATATTAAATTAAATTGGTTTTGTTATTAAAAAGAGGAAAGGATTGTGAGTATTGGTAGAATTAGATTGACTGACTTTTCATTGAAATTTCTACTGTCAGATATTTTTTCGAATTTCTCTTGAAATTTATATTATTTTTTAAATTTTTTATACAATGTTTGCTATGTGATTCTTGTCTACAATGTGTACTGAAATTCTAAATTTTGAAATCTTGAGTAAAAATGCCGATAACCTTTTAAGTAATATTCGAAGTAATGGAAAGTGATGGGTGTCGTCATTCAAGAATTAAACGAAGCGACTAAGAAAAAGAGAAGACGCGTCGCTTGAAAAATGAATACCGATATGAATAGAGAATGAACTGGCGCGTGATCTCGAACGAACGGCGCTCCTGAAGGCGAAGGAAAGTGCATTGCATAACATAATAAAAACTTCAATAACTTCGTCCTATATTCCAAAGTAATTGGCCTTCCTCTAATATGCACGACACCTTCTTGCCGCGGTGGTAATTCATGCTGTGCGCGAGTTGTTACATATTCTAAAAAATCGCGTCCCCTCTCGACGATGGAACGCCGCGTTGCGTACAGCCTTGCGCAAAATACGCGATCTACGTTCTTCTCGTCACGTCGCATCGTGGAAACCGTGTATTTATCATGGATACATGTCACTTTTTGCTAATTTATTATTTTTAAGAATGCAAGTATAGACTTAAAAAATACTGAATTCAACGAAGAGGATTACGTCTTCTTTATCTTTGGGATTTGTATAATCCTTCATAGGAATTGGGACGAAATATTTTGAGATAGCGGTGTGTACCTTTTGTGGTAATCTAAAATTCTTGGCATCTTGACCTCATTTCATTTTCTACTTTTAGGTAGTGTTAGCTCATCTAAGTAGTTTCGTCATTTGAGTACATAGATAAGTAACTATTCGTTTCTTTGTTTTATATTTTAATATTCAAGGGTGCAAGGTATTAAACCACGCGCAAGATCTCCATTGTAAAAATTTCCGAACATAACCTACAAAAATCTTATATCCCCTACTTATTTTGTTCATTACATTTATTCTAATGAAATTTTTTGGTACAAAAGACAGTATTTTTATTAGAAAATAATTACGAAAATTTCCTCTAAAACTCTCTTAAAAACAAAATATGCGCCCTGCATGTAATATTAAAAATAATACCAAGTGTTTACTGTTCAAAGTATGTTTCTAAAACGCATTATCTCCTCCAATATCAAAGTGACATAAATCATACATGCTTTTTAAAATATGTATTTGGAATTGTTTGTAATTACGAATCTTATCTATCACTGTAAAATATTTATGAGTAACTCGTATGAAATTGCTGGTGTTTAATATTAAGTGTAAGCTTCGTATAACATGTTAATTTATAGTATTATTCTGGTACACAGAAATTAATAGTAAAAAGTCAGGATTATTTGGCAGGAAATTTGAATTTATCTTTTTATTAAAATGAAGACGAAACTTGTAGTTGTAATACATTATAATATAATTATGGTTTATGATAAAGTTGATGTTATGATCTTGACATTTTTGAACCAACACCTCATTTTTATTACCATTACATCACTCCTTGTTACCGTCATATTTTTATTACCATGTTTTCATACCAGCACACCATTCATGTCATTTTTGATACCATTACATCATACCATCATGTAATTTTTTGTACTATCACATTCATGTCATTTTTAATATCATATTTACCATATCAGTAAGTGGTAATACTATATTATTTTATATCACGATGCCAGTGTCAATTCATTCATTTTCACTATTCAGCAACGTTCTATACCATGTTGATACACGAGCTTCTATTACATCAGCAATAATTATTGCTATTCAGATATTAAATAAAACAGTTCGTTAGCTGCATTCATACTTTTCGAAATACCGTAGCATTAATGTAGTGACCTAACAGCAAGTTA
This sequence comes from Megachile leachella, assembly GCA_963576845.1. Classification (NCBI taxonomy): domain Eukaryota; kingdom Metazoa; phylum Arthropoda; class Insecta; order Hymenoptera; family Megachilidae; genus Megachile; species Megachile leachella. Next base: position 9,819,410 of record OY756251.1, read on the forward strand.
GCGCCTACGAGTGCATCTGTATCCCAGATTCCTCGAACGAGCGTACATTTGAACTTCATCCCAAGTTCAAGCTCCCCGTACACAACCCCATGATCGAGCGACCTAGATCGAGCTTGGCCACCCCCTCGAAAGCCACCCACTGCGCTAGAAAGCATGCGTCGAACGAATTTCGACCTCCAATTTCCAATTCTGACAAAACATCCCTAAACGCTTCCTCCCCTAACGGTGAAAATTCCGAGTAATCGACGGCCCAACAATTAGCGATCGGTCATCGCGGAGGGGGTTCGAGGTAAAATCAGGGCGCTTAGATGAACGAATCCATCCCTGAAGGTGTCGTGTGTGTGTTGCATGCGGCAGCCACGCAGACACGCACACAATGTGGCTCGATGCACCGAGGAGAACGAGCGAGTATATACGTGTAGTTGCAAGAGGAGAGGGGTTGGAGCTCGACGGGGCGGAAGGGAGGAGGGTTAGGTGTAGTATCGGTCATTACCTCCGGCGAGTAACTGGGTCAGTCGTCACAGCGCCTCGGTTCGCTCACTGGCTGCTCGTTTTGCATCGTTCTCCCACCCTCTCTCTCTCTCTCTTTCTCCTTTCTGTTTCTCTCGTACCGTCCCTTCCATCAGCCTCTCTCTTTCCGTCTCCCGGTTCCTCTTCGTCGCTCTGTTCGACCGTATCCCCGCTTCGAAACCTTCCACACGATTCTCGAAGCGGCCACAGGAGGTTAGACCTTGGATCTGAACCGCGGCTGTACAGAAAACATCCGCCTTTTTTTCTCTCTTTCTTTCTGCTCCCCGTTTTCGCAGCGGGAGAGACGTTTCACGGCTGCGAGATCCAGCCTCGCTTTTCAGGGAACAACGACCACCTCTGTTCCCCGGAACAGGGTGGCTGCTTCGACGGACTTGTTTTCTAGCGGCTGAATAACGTTCCTTGATGATTATTAACTCTCCAGGATACTCTGCTGGGAACCGCGTGAAGAGAAATTTTAATTTTGGTCCGTGTCGAAAGCTCTTACTTTTTTTACAGATTATGGTTCACCGTTTCAAAGTTCAAAGGTGATGTTGATGGTGAATACGCTCTCTGGTAACTCAATTCAGTCACTTTGAATGCCAACAATTTTTCACTAAAACTAGGGATTATGTTAATGTAATTAAAATTTTACATCGTCGATAGTTTGCATATAATCGGTCTTCCCTTTTCAAAAAAAGTGACAAACTTTTTACCAGTTGTGTAAATATTGTTTACGTTTGATTAGAGCAGCTGGGATTACATGATTTAAATAGGTGATTTGCAAACCTGTTTTAATTACAGAATATTAATGGTATTCGAAATTTTCATTTGATTAGAGTACAAGGGCATTCGACGTGCTAGCACGTATTGTACACAGTGCATAGACGTCATTCATGACCTACGACGTATCACTGGGAAACTTCATTTACAAGATAAACATGTGTTTTCGCTTAATCGCTACGTAAAAGTAGGATGAAACTGTAATGAAGTCAATACAGAATTTTACGTAATTGCATGCTATTAGACGTGTAAAATAATGATCATTTCAAAGACTTCTAATAACTGTTGCAACAATTTTTGTTACATTTTTTTTTTATGTTATCTTCCATTTAACTTTTTTTCTGATATGCAAAAAAAAATGTAATAATAATGTGTTTTTAGAAGTTGTTTACTTAGCAAAATGATGTTAATCATTTTGAGATAATTTCGTTAAAAAAAATGTTTTAAAAGAGTCTCGTCAGGAATGTAATATGAAAGAAATAATGTGTGTATATAAATCTACAAATAAACATTATCTAAGGCTCCATTAAACGAGATGAATATCATTAACATAATTATATCTGAAACTCGATAGTACAAATTCAAATTATCCCAGTCATCATACTGCAATTATTTCTATTATTTAAATTCGCAATAAAAATCAGATATCCCGCAAATAACACGTGAGCGCATCGATTTTCTAAAAATAGAAAATTGATAGCTCCCGACCGAACATAAAATAATAAAAAAATAGATTCCATCGATAATCTAAAAATATAAGCAACGACTTATTAAACTATTTTTATCATCTTTCTAACCCCTTTCATCCCCTTTTCTTTCGCGTCGGTTTAACTTTCAATCGACACGAAAAGAAGGCGCTACCTGTTGGGAATAAAACCTGTCCACGTGAAACCCAGTGTTCCACGTGACGCGTTCATTGTGGCGGCGAAAGAAAGAACGCTTGATGTGTTTCGTTATGCAACCGAAGGACAGGTCGTTGTGCGACAGCAATTACCGCTGCAAGCGGAAGAAGCGGGATCAAGAGGGTGACAAAATCTACGAAGGGCTGTGAACTAATTCACATTAGTTCCCTCATTCCATTTTTGCTAATAGAGTCATTTCACATTGTTTCACGTGTCATTTCACATGTTCATAATTATCGATGAAAATGAAAATTTCTTAGATCTTAAGTATCTATCGTAATACAAGATAAATCTCATTATTTTTATGCCATGTGTTAATATACCATATGTACCATATGTTACCATGTGTTTCATTTGAAAACCTATGTTCTAATCAACCATGAAACTAAAATAATAAATTAGACTTCATCCCAAATTTAAATGAGCGATATGAGGAAAAACTGAAGGTAAAATTTGAATGTATGAATGTTCCCCGTTAATAAAAAGAAGAAAGCAAACGGAGCCTATTCGAAGAATCCCATCAAAGTAGGCCAACTTCCTAAAACCCGAATCTTGTTCAAAGCCATCGGCAGCGTCTTCAAAGGGCTGTTTTCTCCTCGCTCCGGAATTTCAGTTGAAAAGGGAGCAAGAAGAAACGGCAAAAGAAAGAAAGGGTTCGAAGTGAGCAAAGTGTATCCCGGAACAGTTTACACGCACAGAGGGAGTAGACGGCGACGAACGTCAGCGAAGAAGAAAGAAAGCGAGGCGGAAGGAGAGACTCATCGGATACATCCGTGAGCAGAAGAGAAAGGGAGGGAAAACGAGTCGATGGGACGGGTCGGCCCGTACGGGCAGAGGGGCACCCTTGGCACAACGAGAGAGCGAGAGAAAGAGAGAGAACCAGGCGGAAGAGTGAAAAGGGGCAGACAAGGTAGGAGGGAGGAAGAGAGAGAGAAAGCAAAAGGGATATTGGGGTAGGTCGGACGAAAGCACGAACAGAGTATTGCCTGAGTGACGCCAAGGTGGGGAGGATCACAGAGGAGGTGGAACACGACTGAAACGGGGATACAGAGAGAGAGACGAAAGGAAAGAGGGAGTCGAAGGGGGAAAAGGAAAGAGGGTAGGGTACCTCGGCGGAGGGTTGGAGCTCGAGGGGAGCCAGCGTTCCTCAACCTTTGCCCTAGAATGCCCCTCATAATACTGATATGCAACGCTTCGAACCCGTTAATCGCACCGCTCGCAATTTCGACGTGACCGTGCCCGACGACGCTTCGACTGGCCACGCTGCCATTGCAATTTACCTCGTTCCTCGAATATTTATGCCCACAAGCTGAGAATTTCTTGCTACGCGCTTCCGGTTAGAGTAACGATGCTTCTACTCTTTTTACAGACATGTTTGCCAACCACCTCGTTTACAAAATTTACGAGACTTATGTAATTGTTCCCCTAATGCTTATATTTCTTCAACTCTTCAAATTAAGCGACTTTTGAATACTTCTCAAAGTACATTTACTATGTGTATACATACTTCTAGCATTAACTGCAGATCATGTATAAAAATCATATTAATGTACTTTGACTATTACTGTAATTTTAATAGTACAATTTTTTATTTCTGTTCTACCATTCTACATGTATATCAAAGCTGTTCCAAAGTCAGACAGATCTTCAGTAAATCTGAAATTTAAGTTTGTTTAACGCAGCTGTAATTATAACAATTATGAAATAATATAGAAATGAGATGGAATTATTAGATATTATTTTCATGTACCTCATATGTACAAAACTGAGTAATACGGTTCAAAGTGAATATTTGGTGATATTATATCATAGTGAATTTTGGTTATATTAGGGAGTAAAATGACAACATGTACAACGAATTTCGCATAGTTGGCCGTTAAAATATGAATGAATAAATTATTAGAGAACGTTATCACCCCCACGAGATTAAATTTCGTAGAGTTCAAAGGATTCGCAAAGCGTAATCTTCGCGTTGATGATAAGCTGTTTATCAACGATGACGTACGGCTCGCTGGTATTTCGAATCGATAAAACTCGAGCACAGTGAACACACGTAAAAATAGATGCCGACCTACCCTAACCGGCTCTAGACGCACCCCCTCCTCTTCTTCCTTCTGACGGTCTTTTATCGAAGATCTCACGGAGCTTTTTCTTTTGCGCTTTCCTTGTCCTTTGCAACCCCTTGCTATACCGCTCCTCGAATACTTTATACCCTCTCAACCCCTTCTGTTAGTATCTTCTCTCGAATACCAGGACTTAACTTCTTCCACGAAGAATTTTCTCGAGAATTGAATATGGGTCGTGGGTCAGTAAAATCGACCACAAAGATATATAGTCCTTTTAAGCATTGTTGGCATGGGGGGAAAAAGCGTCGTTAATAATTCATGAGCGCTTTTCCCTAATTAAGGCTGAACTAATTAAACTCCAGGTTCCGAGGACATTTTGTTTCGATAGTTGAATTCACTGTTTACTGCGAATGGTTCTTTTACAACGTTCTCTAAATGCTGCTTCTTTGCAAATTTGTGCTACCAATTTTTACGAAAAATCTATTTCCTAAATTTTACGTTAAAAAATAAAAATAGAGTACAAAAATACGTTACAGTTTTTTCCAGACTTGTAGTACCAATTTTTACAAAAAATCTGTTTCTATAAATTTTACATTGAAAAATAAAAATACAGTACAAAAATGCATTGCAGTTTTTTCCAGACTTGTAGCACCAATTTTTACAAAAAATTTATTTCTATAAATTTTACATTGAAAAATAAAAATAGGGTATAAAAATGCGTCACAGTTTTTTCCAGACTTGTAGTACCAATTTTTACGAAAAATCTATTTCTATAAATTTTACATTAAAAAATAAAAATAGAGTACAATAATACGTCGCAATTTTTTTCAGACTTGTAGTATCAATTTTTACGAAAAATCTATTTCTATAAATTTTAAATTAAAAAATAAAAATACAGTAAGAAAACAAAATGGCAGTATAATGTTCAAAAGCAACAGACGATAACAGAATATCGAATGTCATCTGATTAAAATCTTTGTAACGAGTGTTAAAAACATTTCTTTCGCATCAAAAGGTATTAAATTCTCGTATTCAGCGTCCGTTTTATTATTATACATTTATAGCTCCGATTGAAATATTTTGTGTGTATTATCATGAAGCTCGTTTCATATTCTTTGAATTGAATGCCGCATACAAACAGTTTAATCGAAACAAAGTTTAAACGGTAAGCATTAATTAAACTCGATAATCAATACAGAATTAAACCACGTTGAAGTAGGTCGTGCACTATTACCGTCGATTATTTTCATACTAATTGTTCGATCGCATAAGAAATTCATTGGAAATAATTTTTGATCAATCATCGTAGTAATAGAATATTTTGCGACCTAGTTCGATCGAGCACACACTTTCTCGTACGTCTCGTCTTTTCATTCCTTTGCCGCGTTGATCCTCTTTCATTTCACTTCTTTTTTTTCTCTGCTACGCGTTTCACGGTGTGTCGCTGCTTTTAAAGAGTCTTTAATACGAGAGAATGCATGCGATTTGCTGCGTCGACGAGCAGCTTCCGGGTCAAAAGAACGTGGGGACGAATGACTCTCTGCAAAGAATCCTCTGTGTTCGCGACTGCCTTAATTTTTTGTTTCGACGTATTGTTTAACGAAACACTTATAGTTCTTTCAAAGGGGAACAGAAGCACTGAATTTTTTTAATCAATTCATCGATTGGTGGATACAAAAGAAATTAATACAATGGAACGTAAATGTAACTGAACCTCCTTTCTCTGTTTTATTACGCATTTTGTATGCGGTGCATAAAATTTAAATTTATTATTTATTATATACGTGTGCTGAGAGTGATGTGATACGGTTTTGAAACGAAACTGGATATTTACTTTTGATGGTGAATAAGTGAATTGGTAGAACTGTATTTTGATGTAGAAAGAAATTGTTATGTTAAAATATATTGTACTGCATTGTTATCAGTTTGTAAGTAGTATAATCAGAATGTAGCACATGTTAGAATGTATAGGGTGATTCAGAAGTAGTGGCCTTTGAAATGGAGGGTACCTGAGGTGATGCTGAATAAGATTTCCCTTTGCAAAAAGGGGATTTGAAGCTTCGTTTTTGAGTTATTAAGGAAAAATACGGAACAATCAGAGCGCGAGAATTACTACGCGTTAGTTAATTACGCGTTAGATTACTACGCTCAGAATTACCACGCGTTGAATTACTACGCATTGCTTAACTACGCGTTAGACTACTATGCGTTAGATTCGTACGCTTAGAATTACCGCGATTGGATTACTACGCGTTGGTTAATTACGCGCTAGATTACCACGCGTTAGATTCCTACGCTTAGAATTACCACGCGTTAGATTCCTACGCTTAGAATTACCACGCGTTAGATTCCTACGCTTAGAATTACCACGCGTTGGTTAATTACGCGCTAGATTACCACGCGTTGGTTAATTACGCGCTAGATTACCACGCGTTAGATTCCTACGCTTAGAATTCCCACGCGTTAGATTCCTACGCTTAGAATTACCACGCGTTGCATTACTACGCGTTGGACTAATACGCGTTGAATATCCACGCGCTGGATTACTACGCGTTGGACTAATAGGCGTTGAATATCCACGCATTAGATTCCTATGCTTAGAATTACCACGCGTTGCATTATTACGCGTTGGATTACTACGCGTGGAATATGCACGCGCTAGATTACTACGCGTTGGATATCCACACGCTGTATTACTACGCGTTATATTACTACGCGTTGGATTACCACGCGTTGGATTACCACACGTTGGATAACTACGCGTTATCCGGAGCTGTCGCACTCGCGTCTGCGCATGCGTAGTCCTCGCGCTCTGATTGGTCCGTGTTTTTCCTTAATAATTCAACAACGAAACTTCAAATTCCATTTTTGCAAAGGGAAATCTTATTCAGAATCATGTCAGCTACCTCTCATTTCAAGGACTTATATTAATTGTGAGATACTCTGTATATATTGTAGTATATTGTAGATGTTACTATTGTAATTTTGGTGGATTGCAGTAAGTATAAAGTATTATAATAGTATACTATGTTAAGTAGCATCAGTTTCATAGTACTTCTATGCTATTAATCTTGATATCACAAAATTAATAATGTGATAATATACTCTAATAATAAAGTAATAAGAAGTTATCGTTCTAATAAAATATATACTATACTGTATAGTACAATATTATAGTACATTATACTATAATATAATTTAGTATATGATGTACTATATTATGTAGTATTATATTGTATAGTAAATGCAGTATATTATGTAGTAAATGCAGTATATTATGCAGTAAATGCAGTATACAATGTAGCATAATAAACTACAATATCATACTAAAATATTATGCTACACTATGCTTCAGTACCATAACATTGTAATATATGTTACATAAGAACACATGTTATATATTATAATACAATATCTATATTATAATTTTATCGAATTACAACATACAATACTACAACACTAACAAATGCACCTAACATAAATTCAACATAATTCTACATAAACCATAAATCATAATTCTAGCCATAATAATCTAACGCTAAACAGGATTGCAAAGCAAAATCGTTACAATCGATAAAGTTCGTAAAGAAGAACCATTAACAAAGATAGGAGTATAAATGCTAGGTATCACGATTAGAAAATGAGAAATTAGACGTTGATGAGAAGGCTTGATTCGAGGCGATCGTCGCGATGCGCTGAGCCGCCTAGAGCGAGTCTGATAAAGCGTCTATTTTTGCGAGCGTAAAAGCCGGCTGTGCGCGGTGCAGCGGCGCTCTGCGTGAAGAGGGTCGTGCCACAATGCATGCTGACCCATATTCGGGTCGTTGCTATTTCAGATCCATCCTTTCCATAGAGGAAGGTCGTCGGACTACGCGGCGAGCGCTGTTATGTAACCAGCGCGGCTTGTTTTTAACGCCCGCCTCGAAAACACGCGATCCTACTAGTCGATAACGAAAAAAATAACGATCAGATTTTTTAGTTTGTCTTTTCGCTTCGAGGAAGATTCACGCATCGACTGACATTTTTCACACCTTGTAATTGAAATAGTAGAGAAATCTGTTACACGAAAACTGTGAGTAATTGACTTTGTACTCGTCGAAGCATTTTTCTTTTGGATTGAAATTGTATAGAAGTACTTGTGTATACAATTGTATAGATATATAGAAATTTTAGTATGCAAATATAAATTCTTGTATTTAATGTCTTTAGAATAAGGTAAGTTGTAGCTTTGGAATATATGACTTTATTAAAGCATAAGTGACACTCTTATAAAACTCATAACTATCACTGAAATAATACTGTAAAATATTGTATTGAAAGTGATATCGATTATACAAGATCTCACAGTTCAACTTGTATACGAATTCACATTGCAGATATTTTCCCACTGGTTCTTCCATTTGATTTATTCTACACATGTATAGCGAGCGATAAGTCTAGAGGCTACAGTGGCCATGTCGTCAATAGCAGACACACCTCTTCTTTTTCAGTTGAAAACTTCTTGCACAATAGTGAGGTGTGCTTAGGGTCATTGTCTCGTGAAATGAAAGTCTCTGTGGTTTCTATTCTAGAAACAATTTCGTTGTGCGACCTGCTTATTTATATATCTGTTCATAAAACTTGGTGGTCTTCAAATTCGTCAAACGCAAATCTAAAAGCTAAATCAAAACTAAAAGAACACAAGTATAGACACTATTAATAATTGACATTTGTCAAAACAAGTGGACAGCCCTTGATAAAAATTATTATTGTTTATTTCGATTTATTTTGTAGCTATTGGATTAATCAATTAATATACAATGAACTGTATAACACTTTTCATGTTCACTTGATTATCATCAGTGAATTTATTTAATTTGGTTATAAAATGCGTATAAAATTTAACGAAACACATCGAACGAACGCAGTACTTAATTTCTCGTAGATGCAAAATTGATTCGAGCACAATTGAAACCGTTTATTATTATTTATTGTCTCCATCCACTTGCCATAGACGTTACGTAACAGGCTCATTGAAAACCATCGCATTTATTATAGCGTGATTCTACACGCTAGTCATGAGAACGTGTCCTTATCTTCGGATAGTATGCTTTTAGGTTCGTGGGTGAATTAATAAAGGTAATTGTTTAACTTTAACAAAAAGAAATAACAATTTATTGAACGTAGTTTTCGTCGCTTCCGCGCGTGTGTCCAGTCGCGAGCTTGATACAATAATGCCACGAGGCCCGCGCTCGTGGCCACGCGTACCTCTCCTAAAACAAAATCCCATCGCCCCCTTGTAACCGTCTTTTGGTAAAATTCCATTCCGTCGTATAACGGTTCTGGAAAATTCCAAGAGCATTGGTACGCTACATGCTTATCGAATAGAATCAGATAATTCCGCCAGGTATTCGACTATCATCGATCGAGAAATTTAATCCGCTATCGGCTCCGCGTCTGACCAATGACTGACCTACACTACTGCCGGTGTTTTTTTTCCGTCCTTCGAACGCGAAAAGCACGGTCTTTTGTTCCTGTCGGAAATTAAATTAACGGAGATTGATTATTTAATAAATTATCGGATTCCCTCGCTGGAATTTTGGAAATAAAATATTCTTTGATACTGTTCGGACGAAATTTTGAATAATATTTTAATCGAAGAACGGAATTTATTACTTTTTTGGGATTCGGTAGTTACTCGAATAACGTTCATTTATTTTAATATTATTTTATATTCATTTGGTTATACACTGAAAACTTGAGAATTTCATAAATAAAATGAAGAGGCAACTATTAAAAATTTCATGTGAATTTTTGTATTTCTTCAAAATAAAAATAAACGACATCGAATATTAATCTGTCTCGAAGAAAAAATAAATTAGTACTATTTTTTCTTTTCGAAACGAACCTATTTTTATAATAATATTCGTAGTCCTGTTATTTCGGTAAGAACAGAAATACCTTGTTTATTCCAAACATTTTTCCCCAAGAAATTCATATAAGTCGGCGTATCAAAATAGAGCCGAACCGATAAGATAAAAGTACTACTCATCACGATTATATATAGCATGACACAGCGTGTCGAAACCCTACTGCAATCGACTTTGCGCGTCTCTTAAAATCCAAGGAAATGATAAGTCTCGTTAAAGTCATCAGAACGTATTTACTCGTTTAGCGCGGAAAGATTTCCAAGTAGTGGTCACTTCGCTGGACGATGAAGTCACTCCAATGATATCCCCTAATCGTCCTAAATAGCGCTGTTTTAACCGCAATCGTGTCTTATGTTCTGATTTCGATGAAATTTATGGGCGATGGAGAAGATGGGTGAATTGAGTTGAAGGCTGGGGAAAGAAATAGGGACGTTTCTAGGTTGAAATATTTTCAAATTGAGAATTTGAAAATAATGGGGAACAATGGGGAAATTAGAAATAATTCAAATTGGGGAGAGAAATTTGGAAATTTGGGCATTTGGGGAATTTATGGAATTTGCACAATTTGAAGAATTTGAAGAATTTAAAGAATTTGAGGAATTTGGGAAATTTGGGGAATTTGAGAAACATTAGGAATTTTAGGAATTTTAGAATTTTAGAATTTTTAGGAATTTTAGGAATTTTAGAATTTTTAGGAATTTTAGGAATTTTAGGAATTTTAGGAATTTTAGGAATTTTAGGAATTTTAGGAATTTTAGGAATTTTAGGAATTTTGATAATTTGGGGAATTTGGAGAATTTGGGAAAATTTCAAACGTTCAAAATTTGAAAATTTGACAATAGGGAAATTAGAAATATTTCAAATTGAGAAATCTGGAAATTAGGTAATTTGGCGATTGGGAGATTGGAGGATTAGGGAATTGGGGAATGTGGGAGTTGGGACATGTGGGAATTGGGGAATGTGGAAATTAAAGAATGCGGGATCCTTCAGAATTGGGGAATGTTGGAATTGAGGAATGTGGGAATTAGAGAATTTTGGAATTGGGAAATGTTGGAATTGGGGAATGTGGGAATTGGAGAATCTGGGAATTGGAGAATGTGGGAATTGGGGAATGTTGGAATTGAGGAATGTGGGAATTGGAGAATTTTGGAATTGGGAAATGTTGGAATTGGAAAATTTCGAAATTGGGGAATATGGAAATTAAGAAATTTAGGAATTGGAAAATTTCGGAATTGGGAAATTTAGAAATTTGGAAATTGGAAAATTGCGGAATTGGGAAATTTGGAAATTGGAAAATTGAAAAATAGGGGAATTTGAAACATTTGGAAATTAGAAAATTGGAAAATTGAGAAATTGGGGAAAGTGGGAATTAGGAAATTTGGAAAATTGTCAAACTGAAAAATTAGCAAATTGCTATATTGTGAAATCAACAAATTGAAAAGTTAGTAAATTTTGTTATATCAGAAAATCAATACACTGAAAAATTGATAAATTATAAAATTGGTACATTGACAAATTAATAGTACATTGTAAAGTTCAAACTAGTTAAAAATTCCCAAAATTTGCACCTGCATGAATTCCAACACAGACAATGGAACACTATAACATTTCTCCCAATTATTATAAAATTAATTAATACCGCTTAACATTTACTGCAATCGAATAAACTTCGTCTAAAAAGAGCATTAAATTCTGAAGGATCGTGCACAGGTAGCGAATTTCCTGGAATGTTAGGTCGTTTTCCCTCGCATCCAGCCTCCCCTCGATTCACTTTCGCTCTCGTTCCCGTTCCCTCTCGCCTTATCCCTTTATTTAGCCGGGTTAACGCGAGCGAGGCTAGATCGCCGCGGACACTCGTGCTTTCGTCGACAATTTCACGCCTGGCCGAACAGGCGTGTACCATGCATTATGCCGATGCACGGGAACGATAAGATACGCCCAGGTTGCTCTCACCTTGAACGCGGAACCTTAAAGACCATAATCGAGGAAAACCCGTTCCCGAGCACTCGATACCGCTCCTAACGGAGATCCATGGACGAGCGTGGACTAACCTCGACAACAGTCCTCGAGACTTTTAACCCGGCATATGAAATGCTGTTTGCTTTTTGCTCGCTGACGTAACCGCTGGAACTGGAGCAAAAAACGAATTGTGTTTTAATTGCGTAATTAGCATGCGACCGTTGGGACTGTCGTGCGAACTTTGTGCTGCCTATAGAAATGTATTTTGTATTGGGTTAGGTTAGGCATTAGTTCCTTTGTTTTCCTACAAAAAATTGACATACATGTAGTTTGAACGTTCGTGATTCTGATGAGGTTTTGTTCAAGTTTGAGGTTGCTGTTTTGAAAGGGTGCTGAAGTACTTTGGAGCAAGTGTTTTTTAGAAAAAAATGTTTACGATGGTGTACATTCATTTGATTTTGTAATTTTGAAGCAGTGTTTGTTAGGATGTTGACAGATGTTCTTATTAAATATATGAAAGGGTGATTTGTTTAAAGTTAGGAGAAGAAATAATTTTCTTCAGATTTTCCTCTTTCTGTTTACGTTAATAAATTTTTTGAGTTATTAAGTTTCATTTGTTTGAAAAAGATAATTATCGTATGAAATAGTTTTAGAGGTATAGTTCTCTTATGATATTTAAATTTTATAGTTTATGATATATCAAACGTTGAATACGCACACCTACATATAACAGCTTTGATGAACCTAACCTATTACCTTTACTAGTTATATTAAATATACTAAACATAGACATGCTAAATCTTAGATATACTAGACATACTAACTCCCCTAAATATACCAGACTAGCTCATCAAATATCCCTAAAAACCCCTCATGTTTCCTACATACAAAATCCCTAAAATGATTTATGATCGAGTGACCAAAACCAATTCAAAGATGAACGGAATTAAACACGTAGATCTCCCGCCCTGAAATCTCATCACCGTTCTCATCCCCTATAAATCAAAATATCCAGTCACCGGTCAGTTCCCCGAAGTGCCATCATCGCGTTCGTCATCACTCGTATCTTCAAAACTCCCAGATCGTGAAAAAAAGCCATTGAACAAATCCCCGCGGGTTATCCAAAACCGTAGGGCGAAGAGAGCTGAGAAAAAAGGAGACGGAAAAACGGATAGGTGTAGGAGGGGGTTAAGCGATCGAGGAGGGGTACAGCGATCATTAATCGTTGGACCGTCGCGGGGGTCCAGTGTCGTCGCATCCGCTGCACTTTCTCTCCCGCCGCTGCCGCTGCAGCGGTGCACTAGCAGGGTGTAGGTTACGCGGCGTGAAACGTCGCTGGAGAATCCCCACCTGGAATGCACCTCGTTGTCGAATGCCCCACCACGTGCCTGTTCTCACTCTCCGTGTATCCCCACCGACGCGGTGGTTGCACCTCTGTGTCCCACCACTATGGTGTTTCCCCTCGTGTCCCTACTTAAACGGCTCGCCGCATCCCTGCCACTGCACCGACAACCACCACCATATGACTCGTCCCCACTTGCCTCGAATGTACAGTCGGGTGCAACGGAGACTTCTCGAAATTTACTGGTTGATTTGGGAATTTTCAAATTTTACAATCGATGCAAATTCATAAATATTTAGGGAAACGAGAGGAGCCTTCGTGGGTTAATTTTGAGACACTGTCAGATTAAAAGGAAATGGAAGATTGAGTATCAGGAGTATCAATAGAAGATTGAGTAGTAATCGTATTGATGGTCAATATAGGGTAGATGGTCTCAGTATGATACTGATGATCAATTCAGGATTTGCAAGGCTAATACTAGGATGACTTGAATGCTACTTTAATATGCTGTTGGGGATGTAATTTGAAGTATTTTCTTTCTTATGCACAATAGACAGGAAAATTCAATTTAAGAAATATTTGTGAAGCATTTCGCATTTCTGACCTAATGTAAGCGCATGAAGATTTGAGAATTTATAAGTGTGGGTATTAGTAAGTTATCAAATTTATAATTGGTCTAACTCTTTCAGATAATCCAAGAACCTAAAAGCAATGTAACTACGCACTTTTCATATTAATGCAAACCTATAAAATTTTGAAAATGACTATTACTAAATTACTGAACTTGGATTTGTCTTATCTCCAAGAAGCAACTTGATAAAAAAAGTCAACGTAATTTCGACTCCTCCTTCTTACCTACAAACTAACATAAACAAGAAAATTTGAAAATTTCAAAAAGTGAACACTTGTAAATTTGACCCAGCTGCTAGGGACAACCTGGTGCAACATTCATCGTAACCTAGACACTCCTCCCGAGGCAATGCAAGCGTATGTTGCACTCGAGTGTACGTCGCGCAGTGATGAATCAGGGGGCAAGGAGGGGTGACGGCATGTCGCGCATGCGCGAAAATAGTAAACACTCCCCGACTGCGCAATGCGACTCGCGTTGAGGCAGGCCCGGGACGAACAGACAGCATCAGCAACAGCGGTGCACCAACAACCTCGACCACCAGCGGATAGGTGCACGAGTAGGAGAACGAGGACAGGTATACGCGAAGGAAAGGGGTGGTCTGGGTGGGTGGGCAGCTCGATACCGGTCTGGGTTCAATGCACACCGTTCACCCACCCCACGCGACAGCTCACCCCTTCCTTTCTACCTGCTTCTCTCGTTCAACCCCTTCTCGGCCATCCCGCGGATCATGCACTACTCCCACCCCTCTCGGTCTCTACCCCTTCGGTTGCCAACACACTTCGAGGGCTTTCTCGTTTTACTCGATCCGTCCTTGCCTGCCGTTCGACTTAACCGCTTCCATCTCGTTCTCACGAAAGACGAAAGAGGTGGGAACGGGTAGATGTTTTCTATCGGGGAGAAAAGAGGACAGCTTGAGGATGGTCAGGGTACGAGCCTCCTCTCCGGATGCAGAAACGAGAGACGAGCTTTTTACGAGTTACGGATCTCCAGCTAAAGACAATTGTTTGCGATATGGGGTATCAGATGGGCTTTCTCGTTTTAACGGATTTGGGGATCGCTGATGGGGCGCTACCAGGTGCTTTTTATTAATATACCATTTTCGTTTAGTATTTTGCTTATAATTTGACTGCTGAAATTATTTATCGGTTGATTCTTAGCATTTTTTAAGTCGACATGACAAATTTAGTAGTTCATGATTTCTCTCGATGCAAGGTGCGTAAGCGATATAAAACGTGGCGATGTAATGCGAGGACAACATGCACAGCAATGCAACCCATGGCAATTTAGCAGCTAGCGATTCAACATATGCCCACAGAACACGTAACTGTAATACATGGTTGTACAACATTGTGGCAATACCATGCGTGACACTATAGCATGATAAATAATCAGATACACCCTTCTCGGTACTGACAAACATCATTCGCTCAAACAGGGCAATAAAGCAGGTTCCGAGAATACTACGGAATTACAAATCTATTTACAGACACATCAATTAGCAAATTTACTAT
Organism: Megachile leachella; assembly: GCA_963576845.1. NCBI lineage: Eukaryota > Metazoa > Arthropoda > Insecta > Hymenoptera > Megachilidae > Megachile > Megachile leachella. The sequence continues at coordinate 9,835,020 of OY756251.1, forward strand.
CAAGATGTAGTAGAGTATCAAATTAGTTCACTCAATTTTTCATTATTCAAAAAGTGGCACTATATCATTCTACCAAATGAATGATACATATAAACTATACATACATACACACATACATACATACGTACGTACATACGTACATACATACACACATAAATACATACATACTATACATACATATTTTATATTACAAACTATAAACGTAATATTTATTACAAATTAATAACATCATAAATTAAATAATTGTAACATCCAACAGTTCCTTCAAAAATGTTTTTATAACAAACTGTCGAGTGTCAACATAATTCAACAAGATTGAAGCTTGTAAGAAAAGTACCGATTTCCCGGACAACAAAACGCATTACAAACTTTACGAGAATGTCAGGCGTTCTCCAACGTTTCGACGTGCTTCCTTCAAGTTCGAGAATGACAGTCGACGATGCATTTCTCCTGACCACCAGGAAAACCGTCTATCGGTTCTTGACTGCGTGAAATCTTGTTTCACGGTAGATGACGTAATGGGGCTCTCATAGAAAGGGAACGAGTTCGAGTGTTTCATGCAGCGTCGTTGTTGAATCGGAAGCAAATAAGGATGAAGTTTCTGGAAGCGGAAACCCTGCTGGTCGCCGATGCTTGTCACAATTTCAGAATGAGGAGCTACGGGACTCGTACATCGCCGCAAAAACCGTGAGTTGCTTGACGCTAAACAGCATTTTACGAGGAGTTTCTGTTTTATAAATAGAGATATGACTTTCAAGCATATTTTCGGTGAAAATTTACTGGGCGTGGAATTGTGAGAAGGTGTGATTAAAGTAGGTTGCAAAATTTGAATTCATTCGAAGGTTTTCTTTAGAGGATTCATATGTTACATATGATGCATGTGTGATAGTGTAATGTGGAGTCTGAAGATGTCAGAACAATGTGATGGTGAAGAATAGTGATGTAGACTGTGAAGAACATGATGTTAGAATAATGTGATGGTGATGAATAGTGTGATGTAGACTCTGAAGAAAATGATGTTAGAACAATGTCGTAGCAGAGAATAGTCACATGTGGGGCTTGAAGAATACGTCACATATGATGATCGAGATAGTATGTAGACCTTAAAGAATAATATGAAGTCATAATATGATGATCAAGAATAGTATAATGTAGACTCCGAAGTAGATGATGTTAGAACAATATGGTAGCAGAGACTAGTGTCATGTGAAATTTGAAGAATATGTCACATATGATGATCGAGGTAGTATATAGACTTCAAAGAATAATACGAAGTCATAATATAATGATCAAGAATAGTATGAAGTAGACTTTGAAGATTAATATGACATCATAACATGATTATCAAGAATAGCATGAAGTAGACTTTGAAGACTCATATGACATATAACGATCAAGAATAGTGCGACGTAGACTTCAAAGACTATGACGTCTTTACTGAGAATACTACAGAATAGTACACAAATTTCAAAGAACATAACACTCTAAAAATATTGAGATTTCTCAAAGAGATTTACCAAAATAAAATCTTAAAAAATGAACTAAAGCAGTAACAGTATTTCAATTTTGCGTTATAGGTAGTAAAATGATGTAGTAAAGGAAGTTGAGCATTTATTCTTTCAGCAAGTTCGTGTTCCGGTCACATATCTCCGCGTTCATATTAAATTACACGCAATGTTAGAATCCTGTGAGCGTAGCCACTCTGTTTCGTTATCACTAGCTGGTTGGCAAGCGATCCAACGGCTCTTTGCCTTATCGGTTGACAAAGGCAAGCTGGCATCGTCACCTAGTCGCGACCATTGCCAAAGATATCAAGGGTTAAAGACCTGTCCGCACGTTACAAAGTATCGTAATGTACAGTTAACTGGAAGATGTAAGGAAAATCATTATCTTCTGATATTTTGCTTTGTACTTGGAGAGTTTCTTGGCGAGTTTATTGAACTTGTTCGAATATAATTATTAATATGTTCTATTATTGTTCCTGTATTCCACTATTATCTCATTACTGTTCTACTATTCCAACGCGAGGACGCAACATGTGGTAACAATGTGCGAGGAAGTGTGTGGAGATGTTAATACAAGGAAGGTGCATGTAATCTAACACGTGACAATATGTTGCGAGAGCGTGGAACATGTGGCAATATAACGCGTGACAATATAGCGCACAGAGCCTGTCACAATAACAGAACGCTTTATGTTTCATCTCTAATTAATTTTGCAGTCATAAATCAGAAAAAAACTTCCGCTATCATGACAGCTTATGCTGAAAAAACCTTATAAAAGTGTCAATAGAGAGACCACATAAAGAATAAAAGCAGAAAGTTTAAGAAGAGAAATGCAATCGTCCCATCCCTCCTAATTTTAATTACCGTCCGCTTCCGTTGCTTTGATCGCGATACGTGCACAGCCGAATGCGGAAATAATTCATTCGAGAGGTCGAAGCACACCGTTCCGCTGTCGCGTTTCGATCGCGGTCTAGCAAACGACCAGCCGAAAGAAAGAGAGAAGGAGGCCGGGGGCGAAGGAGAGGGCTCAGGCCAAGGGAAGACATCGAAATTGACATGTCCTCCGGGAATACCTCTGCTGGCATCAATCGAGCTTTCCCAGCGTAGTCGACGCCCTCAGCTACTATTTCGATGTTCAGGAACGAAAGGAAAAAAGGAGACACAAAGAGCCACGCGAACGAGAATAGTCCGTCACCAGGGCTGTTTTGACGAACCGCCATATTTACGATACACTCTTTTTCTAGAAGCGCGAGTCCGCGACGCAACAAACGGTTCCACACCGTTTTATCGCCGTCTCCGCTCGCTCGTTCCGGAAACAAATGAACACTTTTAAGAAATTGACGGCGGTCTACAGGCTCGAGTTTTTCCTTCGACTCGAGACCGGTAACCCCGCGGACGTTTCACTTTTATCCCCTTTTAATGTCTCCAACGTTGTCTCTTTCTTTATCTCTCTCTCTTTAAACTTTTCTTTCTTTGTGTTGTCGCGTTAAACGTCTGCGCGATGGACAGAGTATTTCCTTTGTTCTGCTGGACCGTGATGGGTCGTTTGCTGGGGAAGACGCGAGGAATTTAATTTTTGGTAATCGAGATTCTCAACAATTTACGAATGCACTTTTTCATCTGAGAAATATCTTTGTTGCGAGTTCAACGATTTTACTTCTTCAAACTGGAAGACCTCGGAGACCTCGAGCTTTTTAATATTATTTTATTAATTACAAATAGAAAATGGTGTACATTTTATAAACTATTTTTTCTGTGGCACATTTTGAAAAATCCTTCACAATGCAAAAAACTAAATGTCAAAGTGCTATATGTAGTCTCTTTTCAGTTCGATGAACTTCAAATTGCTTTATGCCTTCAACGTAATAAAAATGTTTTTATTTTTCTCTCAACATGCTACATCAAATTCTAATTATAACCATTTATGAGATAATTAAACACGACCAATCCATAAATCTTCTGTTGCATTTTATGTAAGCAACAATAAGAAAATAACGTTAAACAAGTATCTCCAATTTTAACGCATGTTCATTTTATTTAGCAAAAGGAGCAGAGAAATCTTGCATAAAAATGATTAAACAGAAAAAAGCAAGAAAATCGACTTGTCTCTTGGATAAAAAATTTCATCAAGTTCATCGAAGTTAAAAACACAGGATATAAGATTTAACAATAGAATATAAGATTCCGAATTTGGTGTAGAATATTTGCAAAGGGGAAGGGTTAAAAGGAGAGTCGTAAAGTTCGAATTCGTCTAAAGGAGTTTGGAAGCTGAGTTCGCGAAATGACGTTAATCTCCGATACCGCATGCAGACAATCATCCCCCGATCTAAAGTTCCGGGGCAAACGATACGAGAAAATCGATCAATCCCTGAAATCGCAATAACTTCTCTCCATACCTCGGAGCGCAAGGATGCGGTACCCGACCGAAGGAGAGCGTCTCGGCGAACTAGAACTTCGAGAAGGGACGCATTGACCCTGGCAGCCGGAAGATCCCGGCTCGTCCGGTCGTCTGGTCCCGGCGTGGCGTCTCCCTAGGGTCGCCGTCCGGAAGACGGAAATCGAGGTGACATCGATAATTGGCCGATCCAGGCCGAGCAACCATTCGTGGCGGTCGTCGTACGCGAATTCCAGTGACGATGGCGCGAATCGATCGCGATTAAAAGTCCAGCAGCGATGTAAACAAACTGCGGAGCTCCGAGAGCAGTAGCGAAGAGGGCAGAGGGAGGATGCTGGCAGGTGGCGGGAGAGAGACGAATCGAGAAAGAGAGCAACAGAGAATGGGAGTCATTGGTGCGTTACCTCGCGGAGGTCATTGACCGAGGGTGGCAGAGAGAGAATGGAGGGGTAGCAAGAGGGGTGCGCAGTTGGAAGGGGTTTCGACTCGGAGCGAGAGGGATATATATCGAGAGAGGTGGATCGACAGAGAAAGAGAGTTTGCACGGGATGTTGGAGGGGTTCGCGTGCAGTTGCATCGACCGACGGCTCAGCTGTGCATCTCGATCCCCCTCGTGCTCGCACCCCGCACCAACAAACCCTTGCTTTTGCAGTTCGTTCTCCTCTGCCCGCCCCCGGCGTCCCCCTCGGCCCCTGGCCTAACCTAGCGCCAACAAGTTCGCGATGCGAGTTCCTCTCACACCCCTTGCGGCCCGGACCTCGCGCAACCACCGAATCGACGACGCCGTCACGGGGGATGCTGCGCTGTGAACGTGACCCTCAAAACGGCACAGCGTGTACACACCCCGCCCACGGGGCCGCGGTACTGCTCCGCTCCGATCCGCTCCGAGACACGTATGAACGGTGCTGGCTGCCGCTAATGAATCGGGACTATGCTCTCGCCCGGCTCCGTGAACTTCGGTCCTCCCTTAAGACACGGGGTTCAACGAACCCTGCCCACCTTCCCAACGACTTCAGCCCTCCTACCGAGTATCGATGGGGTACTTCCTCTTCTTCTTCTTCTTCTTCTTCTTCTTATTTTATGGTGTTTCTTGTTCGAACGGATTTCGGTTCCGAACTATCGATTTGGGATATTGCATTCGTGCCACGCTTTTATGGGATTCGTTAACTTCCTCGGGGATGCGTGTTAATTTCTTTGGGGATATATTTTTGCGGATGTATATTTGGTGCATGGAAATATACAGGGTCTCTTTGATGGAACAGAGAAATCGTTTTACTTTTTTGGTTATTTTAACCTATGATTTTTTCGACAGTTTAGTCAGAAAGACTGTACTTTGTAATATCATTTTGAAATCACTGTTGTAATATTAAAATAAATAACAAAACTTCTGTTGGACATATTTTAAATTCAGTAATCTTTAATTGTACAAATTGTAACTATTAAACTCAAAGCTGAGTTTTAAGGAAAATACAATTTATTTTTGTTATATTTGAACATTTGGTGTGCCTCACGTGTGTCACTTAATGTCAAAAGCCAAGGGGTTAAAAGTATTTTTCTATTTTAAATTTTGTTCACTTATGTATCTACATTTCACTGTTTCATCTGTAACTATTTTTTGGGTAGTTTTATTGCTCCATCTTTGCAGAATTTCGATGGGCAAATGCTCTTCCGTATTCCTTTCCGAACAAATACTCTTTCATATGCTTTTCACAGCAGTTCAGAGAACGAAACGCATTTTCTGTCCAATATCAGAAAATGATGTTTTACATATTTCATACTGTATATTGATTGTGATGGAAGAAAATTTCAAATCTGCTTTTATTGAATACGTTTCTATTTTACCATGTAGAATAATATATTCACGATTATTTTTAAGTATTGTGTAAATTTGATTATTTACTTTCAACTGTATGAATAATAATTTTTATATATGATGTTGTGGTTATTGTAAAGTTATGAAAATAAAATTTGTTATAAAGAAACCTTCAAACGATTTTTATATGGAGCTCATACATTTATGCGAAAAAATTTTAATTTCAAGTTTAATATTCTGGTCAAAATGCAGTTTGTTTAAATGAAATCATTGAAGTACAAAATTTTAAGAAATTTCAAACAGAAATAAAGAGGGGTAGCAAATAAAAATTTAACCATAGTCATGAAATTTTATAAAAAAATTGCAGTCAGTAGCTGCAGATTACATATGTGTAAGTCCTACTTACACATATGTACATACATGTTCCTATTAAAAATTGCAATAATTATAAAAATAATTACAACAGGCAAATATATAATACAGAGAACCTGTATATCTAAATAATATCTTGCACTGTCTCTAAAAAAAATGACAGTACCAAAAATGTTTACCTGTGCCAGCTTTTATCGAACATAGCTAAAACTCGTTTTTGAAAAAGGACAAACGCTGAAGTGTAATAACAGCGAACGGTTTCGATGGATAAAAATAATTAAGAGCAGATCGAATATGAAGCCGAACGAACGGTTTACTGAAACGAACAAAGAAAACAGTATCTGTAATCAAAGTCTGTCCCTCGGTGATTGTAAACGTTCTCCACAGACAGGAATCAGCATATGTGATACGCAACAAGTCGGTACACCGTGAAAACATGGGGGTGATGTTATTGTTCCATTCAATTTGATCGTGCTGCGTTATTAAAAGCACAGACTAAAGGTATTTGAAGCACCCGTTTAAAAACTCAACATTTAACCTCTGAGAATAATTTTCCTTTATACGCTTTCCGTCTGAAGAAATTTTCTTCAGTAATTATTGTATCGCTTCTTTTTCCTATTCGCTGTAAGCAATTTTCTTGCCAACGGTATTGAATAACCGGTGAGTGACATTTACAAAAAAATTTTTCTTCTAACTTATTCGCTCCTTGCAAGCGTTTCAATTACGTATGAAAATTTCCGGGTGATAGACCCGAGTCCATTCAGGCCCTTTTCTATTTAATGAAGTTTTGCATGGGAAAGTGAGAGCACTTGTGCTTTTTAAAAAATAAGGTTCTTTCTGATCTCGGGTATGAAATGTTCAGAACGTGAGTTTCGACTGAAAAGTTATACTATAATGAAGATAACCAAGATGTTCTGTAGGGTAATAAGAAATAGTAACAGTAGTAAATAATAGTAGTAATAATACATTATAATATCATATAACATACATACATTATAATAATCTTCACAATAAATTTTCTAATTAATTTCTATGAGGATACAATTTTATATACACTTGAAAACCTAACCTAACTTCTTATTCTCACCTGAGTTCGAACGGTGTTTTCCTCGGTGTTTATGAGCTTCCCTCATAAAAGAACCGTAACACTTCAAAGGACGATTTACCAAAATTAACCCTCAGCGAAAGAATAATCTCGCATTGTAAATCAAGAATCAACAAAACGTCGAAACGACGTACCCTCCTCTCGCATTTTGCACCACCCTCTACGCTGGTGGCATAACCAACACTGCCGGCACTCAGAGTGCCGTTGCACTCGTTTTATGACCGGCAGACCGGTAGTCTGCTGCATTATAGGATATACGACCGGAGGCTATATCCACGTGTCTGGCCTGTCGGGGAGGGGGTTTCCACCGTGGCGAAGGGCGGTTCAGGTGGGGAGTCGAAAAGACTTTGAAAAGTCGGGCCACGAACGACTTCTAGACGAGGTTATTGGCCAAGGGAAATGTTACGTCTGCCAGGGAATGTCACTGCGCGTCCACATACGTGTAATTGTGCAAAATGTATCGAATCGCGGTTGAGACGTCGAATTCCCGTAGAAATATTCTTATCTAAAGGGTTGCGGAGCTGAGGAGTAGGAAGTATTTATTTAAATTTTGTTGGGTTTTTGAGAAGTGATAGAACTTTTGGGTAATGCAGGGAAAATTTCTACTTTCCCATTTCCCCAAATTTTCAAAATTCTCAAAATTCACAAATTTCCCAAATTCCCTAATTTTTCAAATTCTCCAAATTTCTCAAATTTCCCAAATTCCCAAAATTTTCAAAATTTCGCCAATTTCCCAAATTCCTCAAATTCCCCCAAATCTCCAAATTCACCAAATTCTCCAAATTTCTCAAATTCCTCAAATTTACCAACTATACCAAATCCTTCAAATTTCTTAAACTTCCCAAATTCCCAAAATTTTCAAAAATTCCCAAATTTCCCAAATTCCCCAAATTCCCCAAATTCCCCAAATTTCTCACATTTCTCACATTTCTCAAATTTCTCAAATTCCCCAAGTTTCCAATTCCCCAAATTCCCCAAATTCCTCAAATTTCCCAAATTTCTCAAATTTCCCAAATTTCTCAAATTCTCCAAATTTCTCAAATTTCTCAAATTTCTCAAATTTCTCAAATTTCTCAAATTTCTCAAATTTCTCAAATTTTTCAAATTCTCCAAATTTCTCAAATTCCTCAAATCATCAAATTTCCCAAATTACCAAATCCTCAACCCTCGCCCCATTATTCCATAAAACAATAAAACTTGCATAAAGAACATAACAAAGATCGAAAGATTTCTTGACCCTTCCGGAAGAATCTCCGCCTCACAAGGGGATGATTCTATCAAGTGGCCATTCTTGCTCAGCCCTTACCCGAGAATTTAAAATCACTCGAACGGGACTCCATATCGAAGAAGATGATTTCCAGTTATGGGGATACGAAGTATCCATGACAACGTTTGCCACACGCTGATGTACACGTTACACTCGGCCAGAATGATGGGGTAGGTCAACGTACGGTTTGTCGCTTGGCAACCTAACAACCTACCCTGCAACCAACTGCATCCAAGGACTAAACCCTCCTTTTTCTTTTTTCTTTTTCTTCTTTTTTTTTTTAATCAGCGCCTTTGTTCCGCGGTTCGATTGTCTCCGCGTTCGAAGAGCTCGAGAACGCGACGGTGAAAAAATGGAAGGGGCGGATCCGTGGAAGTTTGATCGACGACGAGGGTAGCCTTTGCTTTTTCTACAAATTCAAGGATGAATGACTGCCGTTGCTTGTTTCGAAAACGACCCCCTAGCGTAACCCACATTTCAGGTGCCTGACCGGGGGTCAACGTACAATTTTCTTCCATATTGACTTTTGTTTCTATATATTTGCTAGTCGACATTTGTTAGGTCGACGCGTGTTGTTTGCGTCGAACGTTTCGGTTGACGTTCGTTATTTTCGTTTGCTAGTCTCGGATTGTAGAGGGAGTTTGGACGCGTTTGAATTTGTTTTTGGGGTGGGAAGTTGGGAAAGGTTTGCAACTTTGTGACTTAGGAATGATTTTTTAGAACAATTTTGAAATTTTACAATTGTGAGATATTTTGTGATATTGGAAGTTTGAGACTTTGGTTCTTGGATGTTTGAGAATTTAGAAATTTATCGGTTATGTCTGTGTTGATAATTAAAGGTCTCAGTGAAGGGACATAACTTCTTCTTTGACTGTTAATTATAATAGGAAGTTGTGTCTGTAACAGTCTAACGAATGACAACTTTAATTTGTACATATCATTCTTTATATACATTCTTAGTATACCTGACATTTTAATATACTTAACATTATTCATTTTTATACATTTCATTTTCATTTTCATTTAGATAAAAGTAAAAATAAATTAAAATATAAACGAGTTAATATTTTGTATAAAAATAGATAGCACATGAAAGTGAGCTAGCACCTTCATCCCTTAATACAAGTTCCTTTAAAATTTGATGCATTTTAATATGCTTAACATTTTTCATTTTCATTTAGATAAAAGTAAAAATAAATTAAAATATAAACGAGTTAATATTTTGTATAAAAATAGATAGCATATGAAAGTGAGCTAACACCTTCATCCCTTAATACAAATTCCTTTAAAATTTGATGCATTTTAATATGCTTAACATTTCTCATTTTCATTTAGATAAAAGTAAAAATAAATTAAAATATAAACGAGTTAATATTTTATATTAAAATAGGTAGCATGTGAAAGTGAACTTCCCCCAAGTTCCTTTAAAATTTGATTTATTGCATTGTTTGCATCTGCACATAATGCATCAAAGATAAGAATCACAATTGCAACCTTCAGTCGTTAAAGGAGTTATCACAGCAATTGAATTACGATAGAATTTTTTCAAAGCGTCCTGTTCATGAACGCGATAGCATGAGCTATCGAGAAATACGTGTCAAAGGCCGTCCCTGACCGGTAGAACAGTGGCGTGCGGACAACCGTTGGCGTGTGCACACAGCAGAAATTGATGGTTAAGAAAGTCAGGCTAAATCATATCCTGTCATAATTGCTGGTAGTTTAACCTAATTCCTACTAGACGACTTACGCGGCCACCTACCGAGCAGTCGATTTCTCAACCGACCAGGAATCCTTTCTTTAACCCTTAATCATCGGATGCTGGGTCAATTTAGACTTTGAAGTCATTCTTATCATCTTGAGATTTAGACTTAGAATTAATTCTCAGTATTCTCTCTCAGTATTCTCAGATTATCTGTTATGGTAATTTTATTATAATAATTCGATATTGTTAGTGTAACGTGGTGACTGCTATAGGGGAGTTGGAAACTCTATTAGATGGTATTTTTATTTCTAACAAGTCTGACGGAATATTTTCATAATATGTTGTTATATTTATTTTTCACGGGTCTAAGAAATTAGTGTAAGCATTTTTAGTTAGATAGTGAAGAAACTTCTGGTAGATTTATATAGAAATTGTAACTCAAATATGACAGACATGACAAGTGTTAATAAGTCAGAGAGTTAAATCTGACGCGTCTAAACATTTTTGAGGTTAGAAATTCTGAAGTTTCAAGATAGTGAAGTTTCTAGTTTTGAGTACGGAGAAGTTTCGAAAATACTTCTCATTAAAATCTTAGAAAATTTAGAGAATTTCATAAATGTACGTCAAGAGCGTATTTTCGTCTCAAAAGTCGAATGATAGCTTTCGTACTCCATTAAATTATTAATTACAAATATTAGTAGTATTAGTACAAGCTTAAATTAGTACAAAGATCTCCAAAACATCTTAAAAACAGTGGTGAATTACGTAAATAATTTGTAATACACCAGAAATAATTTACAGTAAATCGGAAAAGAAAATTGAAACAACAGTTCACTTACACAGCATAAACTTCTCGTTTTCTCAGAGTTTGTTTTATATGCTTCCACGCAATTTCCGTTCTCGTATTTCAGAGTTTGTAAATTTGTTTGAGCAATGTTTGCACGTGAATTGCGGGCAACGTAAATCTCTTTCACGTTCAGCCTATTCTTTAAGCGTATAGTTAAAACCGGAAGAACTAGAAGAATTGAGAGAGTTTTAATCTTGTAATAGAATTGTAATTACGTTTAGAAATTTGATGAAGTTTTAAAGTTTGTAGAAAGTTTTTAGAACGAAATTCCTTGCGTTATGAATCGAAGAGGACGGTTTATCGTTGGTACGATGGAAGATAACGATTTCAAGGTATATTCCCCTTTGTACAATGCAACACCGATTATCTGAAGCAATAAGGGGATAAATCGCTTCCGATAGCTGGGTTTTTTCGTATCGAACTGGGATAACAATGCTTTGAAATATTTGATATAGGAAAGACGGAAAACTGTTTGCGAAGATAATGTTTTATTGCTTGATATCTGAATTAACGGAGTTTGGGCACCAAATCTGAGGATTAATCAAAATTAAGATACACTAAACAGAATCTTTCAATTTCAAATCTTAACCTGAATTTTTACTAAATTATATATTTTATAAATTAATGAAGATTTCATAAATTATTGAACTCTTCAAAACTTCATTTATCATGATTTCATTTCACTGTCACCTTAAGCGAATTTTTAAACTGAATTTTTATTAAACCATATATTTTGTAAATTAAAATTAATTTAACAAATTATTGAATTATGTTAAAAATTCCATTTATGACTTTATTTTATTTTTTATCCAAAAGTAAAATTTTGTAAATTTAAGAAATTTTACCTTGTAAACAAAAAAATTTTCTTTCAATATTTTTATCGAACAAAAATAAGTATTTTTGTTAATTTGTTATTTTGTTACTTTTTTTTAATAAATTTCTATAATTTGTAATTCATTAAGCAGTCGATTATTGAGTATAGATATTTAAGGAAATATGCAAACAATAATCGCACGGAGGTGTTGAAATTTGATGTACCATACTATTGATTAAACGATATGTTGATTTCTGGTTAAATTCGACAATTAGTAAGCGGAAGTTGGTTGGAGATATTGGAAATAGATTAGGACAGCTACGAATATGGGAAATGGTCAATTCGATATCGAACAGAACCACACAATACACTTCCAACTTACCTACACAATTTCTCTCGTTTTTCTCCGATACTGTTCCACCCGTTATTTACTCGTGTTTATTTAAAATTAATAGCAATACAATACAGAAATTACTTACACATTTATTTGTAATTTGTTAAATATTCTTGAATTTTATTCTTTTATTAAAATGAAATATCTTTCGATTACTTTTTATTTTGTTAACATGTTCTTTTAATTTCATTTTTTCATTAAGGTGATATATTCTTTAATTTCATTTTTTCATTTAAGTGAAACATCCTTTAATTTCATTTTTCCATTTAAACGGAACATCCTTTAATTTCATTTTTTCATTTAAACGAAATATATTTAATTTCATTTCCTCGCTAAAATAAAATATCTTTTCATTTTAGTGAAATAAAATATCTTTCAATTTTGCCTTTTCATTTAAATTAACCATCCTTTAATTTTTTCATTTAAAAGTAATATCCTTCAATTTTATTTTTTTTCAAGTTTTTTGAAATGTGGAGAATGTTATGTATATCCATACAATTGATAAATAAGAAAAGTTTATTACGCATGATTTTTTTATCAGAGAAAATTGGCTATTGGAACAAAATACCTTTGGCACACGTTCAACTTCCTGTTTACCGATTATTAACTGCTGATATTAGAAACTAATACACCTTACGGTTGTATCGTTCGATCGTATTTTACACTGCAAATATCGTTACAGGAACAACCTGGTCTGTGATATTTACGAGTTCGATAAACGTTTATTAAAATTACCATGCATGTACGCCTACTTCAAACAACTGTTTATGATAACTCATCGTTTAAGATTAGACAAATATTCTTCAAACTTTGCTCAAGGATAGTTTTTTTAAAATTATAAGTGTAACATTTCGAATGTCATGTGAGATTCATCTTAAACGTCGTACAGACATACAATCTTTTTTCAGTGACACATAAAATTGCAAATGTCGAATTGTATGATGCAACTATCACTTACAATAGAAATTTGAGACACAAAACTCTTTTAATGAAAAATGAAAAACCTCATGAAAGTGAACTTTTGAAAATGTGGAAACTTGAGATCTTAGATACATTTGCAATTTTAGATATATTCAATTTAGAAATGTAGAAATTGTGAAACTTATATTTTTTTCACAATGAAAGACAAATGTTATGAGACTACTACCTGAGCTCTTAATCAAGGAAATTCTACTTTGTACCCAACTGTACATGATCATCGATGCAATACTATTATTTGCAAGTACATTCAATCAAGATAATGTATCGAAGTCGATTCAATTCCGCTCAGGTGTCGTTATTAAATGTGCAACCCTAACACCACCCTTGGGTCTACGTTCTCAGGCATCACCTTTCAAAACTATTTCTATAAAATCTCCATAAAATTTTTGTAAAAATATCAACTTTCGTCAAGCTCTTGTTCACATATCCCGAAATTACTTATAGTTCAAATTTAAGTATAAAAAACCTAAGATTAAATGTGAACCGTAAGGTCGAATGTAAACCTAGGGTTAACAGTCCACTCCCAAAACCACCCTTAACGTTCTATTCAGACGATACCCGGAATTTTAAGGGTCGTAAGTGAACAGCATCACATGCAATCCTCAATCTATTCCGATCGGAAGTGTATTGAGAACTAGTTGGTCATCGCGAACCAAAGTCGCATCCGAACCCAAAGCATCCCGCAATATCTTACCGGTTGCTTTTGTAACCGATCGATCGTCTCTCTCTGGGGCCTCGCGTCTTAAATCTCTTTTTTTCTCTCTCTCGCCCTTTAGACACCGCTAGACAAGCGTGTTTCGCCGTCGCGATTGCGCATGCACACCGCACCAGCGTCAGATTAAATTCGAAACGGCCTGTAAAGCGTTACCGAGACACGTTGTGTTTTGTGTAGTTTGGAATACGTGTAGCGCAGAGTGCGCCGTGGGGTCAACGACCCGTCTACGCTGTGGAACGCACACACACCGACCTCCATCGGCGTGTACACACGGCACACACGCGTGCCACGTACGTCCGTGTAACCGTGTACACGCACACACGAGGAATATCGCCATGCACCTCCACCAGATGGAGCTGAATCTCCCTCCTCTCTCGTGAAGCTAGCGGTGCGCTTCTCTCGTTTTGCTCCGCGCAAGAATCTAGCCTAGACGCTATAGAGGGCATAGAACAACGGATAGCCATGCAATATTCCTAACGAATTTTAGAGGGTGTAACACGTGCACGCAGATACACGCGGCGCCACGCTCTCTACGCCACATGTTTTCACGGCGATACGGACTTTTTTCAGACCCGTGTTCGATTCCGAACACGACGACAACGGTGGTGGGATATATTTTTAGGGGAAGGTACACCGGATACGTGACGTTCGCTTCAACGTTCGACTCTACTTTTGGTCGATGCCGGCTATTTTAGAGCAGGATCTTGCTTCTTACTTCCGACTCTAGGCTACACCGTCACGATTCTTTTTCACGGAGAAAATGGAATTGGAAGATAGGAGGATGAAAGAGGGTATTGTCGAGGTAGATTTACGGGAGGCGACAATGAAAGGTTCTTTGGGAGGGATATTGGAGATTTCGTAATTGTGGTAATGACATTTTACTTTGAGGGAGCTTTGGAAATTTGGGGATTTCAGTTTCGGATATTGATAATAGGGATTTAAGTAGTTGGAGGTTTGCTGGTTAGGAATTTGAGAATTTGGAAATTTGAGAAGTTGGGGTGAAAATTTGGGAAGGGGAGAAATGGAAAAAATTAGAGATTTGGGAGATTGGGTATTGGAGACTCGGAGATTTGGATATTTATTAACTTAGGGATTTACAAGTTTAGTTATTAGATGGTTAAAAATTTGGAAATTGGAGAAATTGAGGGATGAAAATTTGAGGAGGTGAAACTTCAAAATTTAGGGAATAGAGAGACTAAGAATTAGAAAATTGGAAATTTAGTAATTTAGTAATTTAGGGATTTACAAGTTTAGTTATTAGATGGTTAGGAATTTGGGAATTTAAGAAGTAAGAAATTTGGGAATTTAAACATTTGAAAATTTGAGAAATTAGGGAATGACAAGTTAGAGAGGTGAAACTTAAAAATTTAGGGAAATGAGAGATTAAGAATTAGAAAATTGGAAATTTAGTAATTTAGTAATTTAAGGATTTACAAGTTTAGATATTAGATGATTAAGAATTTGGAAATTTGAACTTCTGAAAATCTAGAAAGTCAAATGAAAATTTAGGAAAGTGAAAAGTTGAAAATTTAAAAACTTGAACGATTGACAATTGAAGAGGTACAAAACTCAGAATTTGGTAATAGGTTGCTAAAAAATTTGAAGGTGAATATTAAATAATTACGAAATAGAGATCTGAAAAGAGTAAATTGAGAAATTGAGAATTTGGGAAATTAAATATTTGAAAATTACAAACCTGAAAACAGGATGGTTTGAAAATAGATTTGTAGATTTAGAGATTAGAATAATTAGAAATTTGAAAATTTCAAAGTTAAAAGTTTGGAAACAAAAACTTATAAATTGAAACTCAAAAGTTTGAAAATTTAATAATTTCTAAATTGAAAGTTTGATATCTTATAAATTAAAAATTAAAAAATTTGAGAATTTAAAAAGTGAAGTAAAGTATAACTTCCAAAAATTTCTAAATTTCTACTTTTCTAATGTCGTATAACTTACATTCTATATTACGACAGAACTCCCCAGAGAAATCGCGAATCTATAAAAATCCCTAAATTGGGGTATCGCTGCCCAAGTTCCCCACCTATCTACGCCAATGCATCGCGGATGCAGCCGGACAGTAATTATTCGTGGCTGCATATGAGCACTTATGTCAGGCCGATAGAAAGTAACCGTGTATCGTGGTCCCTCGTGCAAACTCCCCTTTTAGCGTTGCGAAGAATTATCGGGGTCGAGTGGCTGCACAATCGAGCAATTATAAACATTATTCGCATTGTGCTGCCTGACCCATCGCGGAAGCTCAGAAAGCGGAAAGGAAACAAACACGTAAAAAACAGAACATCTAAACGCGGAGCTAATTACATCTAAACCATCGCGTTTAGAAGTTTCACTATCGCGTCTTCAAAGAAACAGACATAGAATATACTCCAGGAGCAAGGATCATAGGATACATTTTTATTAACATCGGTAAAAATTTACAGAAGAATATATACAGAAAAGTATACAACGTTTAATTTCGCAGAGGAGGTCCCTAGACGTCTGCACAAGCAGGGACTCGACGTCGCTATTACGGATTCCCGGAAAAACAACCCTTTCGAGCAAACGTCAATTACACAACGGTCGTTCCCGACGACTCATTAGAGCGTAAGATTTGCTCTCGTATCGTTGGAGTCCAGGTCCTTGACCTGTCCCAGTCCACCTCTGGTTGTCTACCGTGTCCCGTCAACACACTGTCCGCACTGTCTCCCCCTCGCACTCTGCCGTCGTCGATAATTCGTCGAAATAAGAAAACACCTTGGCAGAGGGTGAAATTTCGTTTGACACTCGCGGAAGCCACGCTGCACCCACGACGTCACACCTCATGCACCGGGGGCGAAAAGCGACGAGGAAGGTCGGAGATGGCCGAGCGGGCGTGGAACACGGCGCACGTGCGAGCGAAATAACGAGAGACGAAACCGAGAAGGGCGAACGATGAAGAGAGAGGAGAGAAGAGAGCCGCGTGCGAGAGGGAACGAGGAAGGGCGGTGTAGAAAGAGGGGGTCCTGAAAATCGACTGGACGTCGTCGTGCACATTCGTCGCGTTTTCACGGTCAGGCTTTATCGATCGTGGAAGGAGAGGGCGAAGGAGCGGAAGGAAAGGAGTTTCGGAGTGCATCGAAAGGGCGTTGAACCCGGCCTTTCGGCAGTCGCGGCGCCCATAATGCAACGATTGTCGTCCTGCCCGACCGTCCCGACAGCTGCCGATCTCCTAACGTTCTTTCTACGCTAACGACCTTTGTGCGCAGCCAAATTTTTTAAAACGAAACAGTTAATGAACCTTTCTTACCGTTTATACAGCCGACGCACCGGAGTACCTTGTTGCCGTAGGTCCGAAACGCTCTCAGCCACACGATTCTTTTGTAAACCAACTGAACCGAGTAGAGGTGCGACTATTATTTTTAGGCGGAAGTGTTATCGATAATTTTCTTGTTAAGTGGAATTTTGAGGTAATTACAGTGTCATATGTAATTTTAGTTTTACTAAATTTTATTTTGAA
This sequence comes from Megachile leachella, assembly GCA_963576845.1. NCBI lineage: Eukaryota > Metazoa > Arthropoda > Insecta > Hymenoptera > Megachilidae > Megachile > Megachile leachella. The sequence goes on from OY756251.1 coordinate 9,852,423, forward strand.
TACATTGCACATTTTTGAGTTTTTTTGATTTGCTTTTTTTTAGAAAGAAAAATGTTTTTGTTGTTTTAGGAATCTATTGATATTTTGTAATTATTGGATTTTTTAATTTTTTAAATTAGGTTCTCTAGTTTGGAGGTTTTCTTATTTTTCTAGTTAGTTTTCTAATTTCCTGATTTTTTAGGGAATTTGTAGTTTCGAGATTTTCCAATTTCTAAGTTTTCTGATTACTGAATTTTTTAATTTCTTATAATTCTAGTTAGCTAATTTTCTAGTTCCTCAGTTAAAAGATTTCATAGTTATCAATTTTTTTAATATTCCAATTTCTAAATTTCCCAATTCTTCAATCTTTCAATTCTCTAATCACTTAATTTCTACATTTCTCAAATTTTAACTTTCTAATTTCCCAATTCTCCAATTTTGTAATTTATGATTTAAAAGATGTTTTAATTTTCAAATTCATTAAACTTTTAAATCCTGAGACTCTACTCTTCAATTTCTAGATTTATAAATTTCCAATTTTTTTATTTTCTTATTGTCAATCCTCACATTTCCCAATTCTTCAATATTCAAATTTTCTGATTTTTTGCTTCTATATATTCTATATATAACTTTATATATAATTCTTCTATATATAATTCTATTATAATAATAATTATTTATCAGCATAACACAGACATAAAACAAACATTCCTTTTCTACATAAATAAAAATATAAATACTAATACATATTAATTACAATTAGAAACTATAAAATACCAAGTACAATCCTACTGATAAAATTCTAAATAAAATATTAATTACATCGAAAGACACAGCACGTCTCCACGCACGTCGTATTCGTTCACATAATTTGCAACATATGAATGTATAATGACAAATTTATCACGCGTTGCATTCTATTTCAATCAGTTTCAATGACTTCACTGTTCACCTTAACAATGAGCGTCTTTCAAAAAGTTTACCACTCATGAGCACTCATTGTTACCCTTCAAAACCCAATCAAAGTTATTTCAACACCTAATCATTGATCATAAATCGCATTTACCCACGAACGTTCGTGATTAATGATCAGAGTTTAATCTTCAAGTTCCGTGATGAGGTCAGATCTGACTGTTCAAGATAAATCTACGTTTTCTGTATTTGGAAGGTAACTGCTTAAAGATTACTAGTAAAGTCAATTAATTAATTAATTTTAGTTTGAAAGAAAATTCAGGTTATATTTTGCAAAATGGATTAGTCAAGAGAATGCTGGTTATAGATAGATTAAAAATGATGAAGTATATTATTTATATTGTAAGTAATGTTATTAAGTGTATCAAGGGTTAAAACTTAAGATACCTCTAAGAAATATGGACTAGTTATTATGTTATGACATAAGTTACAATAAGATGAAATTAAATGTTAAAACCTTAATATGAAAGAATGCTACTTGCAGATTAAAAATGATGAAGTATATTATTTATATTGTAACTGAAGTTATTAAGCATATAAAGTATATCAATATGTTATTAAGTATATCTAGAATTAAAACCTAACATACCTCTAAGCGATATGCACTAGTTATTAAGTCATACCTAAAGTTACAATAACATAAAATAATCAGTTAAAAGATACAAGAAGTTTCAATAAGTCTTGAAAGATAAACCAGAGTTCAGATTTTGAGTAATCAAATTTGAAAGACCTTAACCATCGACAATTACCAATAATCCGCTAGTCGCACCTCCACCATAACGCATCACCAAATACCACCATCACATTTTCGCGCGAAACACACCCCCGTTATATGGCCTTGCGCGAATCATCCCGTTTCGAAGATAAGAAAAAAAAAGGTGAGCGCAGCTCCGCTTCCGAAGCACCCGAACCCGCCACTATTATTATTAGTAGTAGTCCCTTTTCGGCATGTTCACGCCCTTCGTGGTTTTTCCATGCATCCACGGGTAGCGGGGGGGACAGGAACACAGGGTGGTCGAAAGAACGAACGATGCTGTGTGTGCGTGGCTGTGTTAAAGGGAGAAAGAGAGCGAGAGAGAGAGGGAAAGGGTGAGATAGAGAGAGAAGCAGAGAGGGGAGACGCATGTGCGAGCAACAACGATGTATTTCGGTGCAGCGCTCCATACACCGCGTGGAGGTCAATGCCCGTCCTTACTCCGGCCCAAGGAACGGGCGGGAGGGCATTCAGGGAGGGAATCAGCGGCGTAGAGGTCGGGGCAGGGAGACAGAGGGCAAGCACTGAGCGGAAAAAATGAACAAACATTCAGAAAGACCAGAAAAGGGACGCTTCGAGTGTGCTCGTACGCCGCTACAACCCCCCACCCTTTCACGTATTACGTTTCGCGTTAACTTTCCTGTTAATTGACGGGCTAAGATTTCTCCGCGATTCGAACCGATTTACTCATACCCTTTCGCTTCGGAAATCAAAGTAGAGGAAAATCTAGGCGGGCTTTTAGGGTAGCTTCTGATACGGTAGGAGCAAAATTAGGTACTTAGAGTTTCAGATCGTTCTATTTGGGAGGTGATTTTTAGGGAACGTTATGTGCTGGTACTATTTGAAATTAGATGGTTAGGGAAGGTTATTTGGGTGGTTCGAAAATTGGGAATTTGGGTTTTGGGTGATTGACAAATTGGGAATTTTGGGATTTGGGTGATTGACAAATTGGGGATTTAGAAATTTGGGGGGTTGGAAAATTGGGAATTTGAGGATTTGGGGATTTGGAAATTTGGGTGATTGGAAAAATGAGAATTTTAGGATTCGGGTGAGTGGGAAATTGGGAATTTTTGGATTTGGGTGAGTGGAAAATTAGGAACTTGAGGATTTGGGGATTTAGAAATTTGGGTGATTGGAAAATTGAGAATTTTAGGATTTGGGTGAGTGGGAAATTGGGAAATTTTGGATTTGGGTGAGTGGAAAATTGAGGGGTTGGAAAATTAGGAACTTGAGGATTTGGGGATTTAGAAATCTGGGTGATTGGAAAATTGAGAATTTTAGAATTTGGGTGAGTGGGAAATTGGGAACTTGAGGATTTGGGTGAGTGGAAAATTGAGGGGTTGGAAAATTAGGAACTTGAGGATTTGGGGATTTAGAAATCTGGGTGATTGGAAAATTGAGAATTTTAGGATTTGGGTGAGTGGGAAATTGGGAAATTTTGGATTTGGGTGAGTGGAAAATTTAGGGGTTCGAAAATTAGGAACTTGAGGATTTGGGGATTTAGAAATTTGGGTGATTGGAAAATTGAGAATTTTAGGATTTGGGTGAGTGGGAAATTGGGAAATTTTGGATTTGGGTGAGTGGAAAATTGAGGGGTTGGAAAATTAGGAACTTGAGGATTTGGGGATTTAGAAATTTGGGTGATTGGAAAATTGAGAGTTTCAAGATTTGGGTGAGTGGAAAATTGGGAATTATTGAATTTGGGTGAGTGGAAAATTGCAAATATGGTAATTTAAGGATTTAGAAATTTGAGGGGTTGAAAGATTGAGAATTTCAGGACTTAAAGCTTCAAAAATTTGGGTGAATAGAAAATTGGGAATTTGGGAATACGACATCACAATTTTTAGAGAAGGTTACATGTTAGTATAATCCAAAATTAAATTATTAGAGAAAATTAGGTGTTTCTTAGATTCGAAATTAGATTCTTAGAGAAGGTTACATGGTGGTACAATCCAAAATTAAATTTTTAGAGAAAGTTAATGTCACTCAAATTTGAACTTAGAATCCTATGAAAGGTTACGTGGCGATAAAAGATAAATGCAGTATAAAATTAAATTTTAAAAGTAGATTATACGTTGACTTAATTTAAAATTTAACATTTAGGCAAACTTACTTGTTCGTTCAACTCGAATTTAATTTTTTGAAAAAGGTTACTTAGGTAGATTTGAAATCAAATTTTTAGGGTAGTTAATATGTATGTAGGTACAATTGAAAATTAAATTCTTGGAGAAGATATGTGGAATTTTATTATGATATGTGAAATGATATGTGGAACTCATTTTTATGAAACTCTAAATTAAATATTAATTGGAAGTAAGAAGTGAATAAATATTGAGTGAAAATAGAAAAGGAACAGTTCGAGTGGTGTTCGCCGCTACAACCCTCACCCCACACTTTTACGTACTACTTTTCGCGTTAACTTTGAACTACCGGAATTTAATCACACCTTTTTCCTTGATTGGATAGCAAAATTAGGGGAGTTCTAAAACGTCTTCTAAATTAACTAATAATGTCTACACCCCATTGCGCGGCTAAGTGACTTGTAAATGTGAGAATTTAGGAACTATAAACTTCAAATTTTAATAATCAGAAAGAATTAGAAAGTTGGAAATATACAAAATTATGAAATTTACAATTAAAAAAATTCAGAAACTATAAAAGGAAGACTGCAGAAGTCGGAGGGTTGAAAAATTTAGAAATGTTGGAATTGTAATGTAAAATGTAAAAATGTAAAAATGTATAATGTAAATGTAAAAATTGAACATTAAAAAATTTGAAAACTTTAGACATGAAAGCTTAAAAACTTGGAAAATAAAGAATGCAAAGAATTCAAAATTTTCAAACTTGAAATCTTGAGAATTTGCAAATTTGAAATGTCGAAAACTTTAAAGCCTCGAGAGTTTAAAAACTTGAAAACTAAAAAGTTTGACAAAATTTTAAGCTTGAGAATTTAGAATTTACAAACTTGCCTGGTGAAAAATTGCTAAATTTGCAGATTTTCTTTTAAAAACAAAATACACACACAGCAACATTACCACAACATCTCCTACCACATCTCAACCTAACTACAAAACCCTCTCACCACAAAATGAACGAAACATACAATAATATCTACATCCATAAAAGGAAATTAATTACCAAAAACAAAAACACGCCAACACTTCAATAATCTCCTGAACATTCAAAATAATTCAGTAATTACAATTACTCGTGAGTTTTCTGTACACTCTTCCTGTCAGAACTCCCTTCAACAACAAAATTTATTTAAAACTTCAAACAGCCACATTTACCTCACGGTATTAATTTCTCGTAAACGAGTTTCCGCATCCCGCTACTTGTCTACTACTTCGTTTATTATTGGTGTTGATTATGCAAACATTTTGACGCATTGCCAATAGGCCGCGATGATTCACCGAGGCTCAGAAATTATTCTAGTTGCCCGGAAATCTGTTCGATGCACGTGTTGCTCGCGAATTAACGAGAATCCCACAAATGTTTGTCCCGTTTACGCGGTTTTCGTTGTGAACTCGAGCTCAGATCCGATTACGATCCCTCGAGTTTCTTCGACGACGATTTTTGCTGCCATTTTATGGCTCGGGGTCGTTGTAACTTCTTGCAAGAGCCAGTGTCAAAGGAGATGCACCAAAACGTCGTGGTCCTCCGGGTAAAAGGAAACACGTAGCAGACAGGGTTGCTCTTGCAACATTGATCAGACATTACGACCAATGTCAGATACTGGATATAGCAGGGTATGTGGTAGTTTTTTATGGTATTAGAGGTAATCACGCACTGGGTTTGTGTAGTAATGAATGTTGGAGGTTTTTGGAGAAAAAAAGGGTGTTTTAGGGATGATATTATTAGGGTTAGATGCAGAGTTCTATATTTCGGTGATTTGTGGAATTTGGATGGTGGGGAAATTGGGGATTCGGGATTTGGGTGATGGGCAAATTGAGAGTTTGAGAATTTGGGAATTTGGGTGATTGGAAAATTGGGAATTTGGGGATTTGAGTGATTGGAAAATTAGAAATTTGGGAATTTGGGTGATTGGAAAATTAGGAGTTTGGGAATTTGAGTGATTGGAAAACTGGGAGGTTGGGGATTTGGGTGAGTGGAAAATTGAGTGTTTGGAAATTTGAGTGATTGGAAATTTGGGAATTTGGGGGTTTGAGTGATTGGAAAATTAGAAATTTGGGAATTTGGGTGATTGGAAAATAGGGAGTTTGGGAATTTGGGTGAATGGAAAATTGAGAGTTTGGAAATTTGAGTGATTGGAAATTTGGGAATTTGGGGGTTTGAGTGATTGGAAAATTAGAAATTTGGGAATTTGGGTGATTGGAAAATAGGGAGTTTGGGAATTTGGATGAATGGAAAATTGAGACTTTGGGGATTCGAGTGAGTGGAAAATTGAGAGTTTGGAAATTTGAGTGATTGGAAATTTGGGAATTTGGGGATTTGAGTGATTGGAAAATTAGAAATTTGGGAATTTAGGTGATTGGAAAATTAGAAATTTGGGAATTTGGGTGATTGGAAAATAGGGAGTTTGGGAATTTGGGTGAATGGAAAATTGAGACTTTGGGGATTTGAGTGAGTGGAAAATTGAGAGTTTGGGAATTTGGGTGATTGGAAATTTGGGAATTTGGGGATTTGAGTGATTGGAAAATTAGAAATTTGGGAATTTGGGTGATTGGAAAATTAGGAGTTTGGGAATTTGAGTGATTGGAAAACTGGGAGTTTGGGGATTTGGGTGATTGGAAAATTGTAAATATGGGAATTTGGGAAAATTTGAAGTTTGTGGATTTCGAAATTTGGGTGATGGAACGGTTGAAAATTTGCTAATATAGAAATTTCGATCCTTGGTAATTTGAATGATTAAAAATTCAAAAATCTTCAAAATTGGCTATTTGAAAATTTTCAAATACACAAACTTAATCACTTGAAAATTACCAAATTTGAAAACCTAAAAATATAACACTTCAACAATAAAAAAAATTAAAAGTCTGACAAATGTAGCACATCAAACCTTGCAAAACGTAAATACCAACAAAATAAATAAAACTGAAAACCATAATCGAAAAACGTGAGGATCTGACGCAGAATAAATCAGCTCGCACCGAAAGAACAAAGAAATAAATGGTTTTAAAGGAAGGATTACTTCCAATTGTTTGAAATCGGTTTGACGTAACGCAAGCGAATGTATGGAATAACTCGGAATTAATTGGAACAAATATGTAAAGGGAGATTGTTTTCGGGGATTATCAAAATCGCTTGAAAGCTGTTTTTAGTTACTGCATGGTGCGCGGACTCTCCAAAGCATGAAATTGTTATTGCAGTGAAGAGCTTTCAAGCAGTTCGAGAATTGTTCCTCTTTGTCCTGGTTTTACGCTCATTTGGAGCAATGGTATTTGAACACGGACACAGAATACGTCCGGAGGATTGTAGCAGTCTAACGGATGCTAAAACCGGTGTTAAACTGCATTTTATTATTCTGGAGGAATTGTAATTTAGTTTCATTCATTTACTGCTGTTTTTATTACTAAACACATTATTAACTCGCAATTTTACATAAATTCTATTTTATAACCTCAAACTAAATTTGTGTCAATTTTTGACTGAACCAATAATTATTTCATACTAGTTTCATACTATACAGTATTTTTAAATTTAAAGAAAACTACTAGAACCATCTATTAACACAATATCTTATCTGAAAACAGTATACCTCCCCTACGAAACACAACAATCATTATTGCAATCGAGCAACGAATTGTAAACTTATAGCGTTTAATGCGACCTTTCGTCACCGTGTTACAAAATCACGGGCAAGCAACAAATTGCTGGCGTTGAATATTGCGAGGATCTTATCAAAACAGCCAGACGAAACTGTACGTTCCTGGAATCAATTGTAACTAGTGATGGGACGCGGTGCTTCAAGTATGCACCTCAAACAAAGCGCCAGTGAAACGTGGAAATCTCCAGGCTCTCCAAAATCAAAAATTGCGATTCCAGAAGTCTCTCGAGAAGACAATGTTAATTTGCTTTTACGATTCTAAAGAAATTATACTTCGGGAATTCGTGCCACAGGGACAAAATGTTAATGGCGAATATTATCTGGGAGTTATGGAACATTTGTGGGAGAGGATCGTTCGTGTGAGGCTCGAATATCGAGAGCTGGGAAGGTGGTTTCTGTTGCACGATAACGCACCATGTGAACTGTCTGTTCGTAAATTTTTGGTGAAGAAGCAAGTCTGTTCCAACATCCTCCAAATTCTGATAACAATCTGACACTGTTATACAAGTTCAAGCAACTGTGACAAGGGTGTTTGATTCTGCAAAACGAAATAAAATAATCTATGTTAACCACACAATACAGTATTGTATAGTTACAATGCTAGTTTCAGTGCTTTCAAAATAGAAAATAATGAAAGCTAAATAGGATCATAGAGAAGATCGGTGCGTAAACCAAGACGAAGATATTCCATCAGCCACGTTAAACACAGCACCATAGATTTCCCATAATAGCGCGGAGATCCTACAGAAATGGAGCGAAGACAATTGTAATTATTGTAGAGACAACGATAACCGGTGCATCGTGAAAATGAAATCGGAACTGGGTACGGGACTGTTTGCACTGGTGGATTCAATTCGCTTCAGATAGAGAGAGAAGGGTAGAAAAGGGGTTGGAAAGGAAAACAGAGAGCGTTGGGTTTGATATTGCTACACACGGTGGATTATAAAGAAAGCGGAAACGTCAGGGTAGCAGGGTGCGCAAATGGAAATAGAAACGGGCATATTTAAGCGGTTACATACCGTGTGACACCGGTCATATACACGGATATCGGATACGCTCTCATTTATCATCGCCATTAACCCGGTGACACGGTGAACCTTGCTAACCTCACCAGTTCAAATATAAATTCCGCTTTGACCTTCCATTTTACTACTTTCCGTCGTTAACAATACTCTTTTCATTCTTTCATTTCCTACCCTCTGATGTACGCGTTTCAACCCCTTCGTTCTCTACATTATCATGTACTTTTCTTTTGTTTCATATTCGAACCTTCATTTTACCTGTTTATTTTATTTCCTTTTTTTTAATTTTTGTAACAGTTTAATAGTAGTATTCTTATTTTTTTTAATATTACAACATTTTTTTTGCATATTTATTTTATATGTACCATTTTACATATTCATACATTGTCATATTCATACATATTCATACATTGTCATATTCATATTCATTGTCAAATGTAGTAAGATACTACAATACTAGTAAGATACCATAATAATACAGAAATACAGTAACATAATTGTATAGTGACGTAGAAGCACAGTGTCCTAGTAGCATATGAATATAGCAGCAAAGTAGTATAGTAAAGTAACAAAACATTAAAATAATAAAATAATAGGTTATTAGAACAGTATATTTATATATTAAAATTTCTAATATACCTTGATCACAGCTAAGGTGCGTCATTAGTGCGTCACGAGTGTGTCATGAATATTTTGCGAGTGCGGCATTAGTGCGTCATGAGTGTCACGAATGTTTTGCGAGTGCGTCATGAATGCGTCACGAGTGCGTCATGAGTGTATCAATAATACCTCATGAGTGCCTCGTGCGTGCGTCAAGAATGCTTGAAAAATGCTTCATGAATGCGTCAAGAACGCCTCACTAGTGCGTCATGAATGCGTCACAAGTGTGACAACCCGTCAAAATAGCGTAAAAGCTTAATAAGAAGTAAGATGAGTAAATAAAGGTAATAATAACAGTCAATTAATTAAGAAAGAAAAAAGTAATGGAAAAAGATTAGTGGAAAGTCGATCGTTCGATTGGCCGAACCGTTCAACGACCCGTTCCCGAGGTGGACGGGATCGGAAGGAACGTTTAGAAACCAATTTCCCGGACAAAGAAACGGTGATTATCCGAGAGTAATCGCGGCATGCCGGTAGCTAGTCGACACCAGGAAGCGAGCCGCTAAACTCCCCCGGTTGCGGTGCAATTGCAATCATCTCGCTGCCTAGCCACTTTCACTGGTGACCTACTGTTACGACGTCCTGGCTTGCCAGTGACGCGGCACCTTCCACACTCTATGTGGCTATGTGCCTATGCATGTTTGTATCTGCACACACACACCTATGCGTTTGCGTGCGCGTTCGTTTCACCCTACGCGTGCAGCCTATTCACGATTCGTACGCAGAACCGTTAGCTGAAGAGAACACCACGAAGATCGAGACAGAGAGAAACGACCAGGTGTTTGCTTACTTTCATTTATTCTCAGGTGCTTTGTGGCGAATATGAAATTTGTTGAAAATGGCCCGTTTAGTCGAGGATTATGGACGTCTGGATACGGATTGGTCTTTTTTTGGGATGATAATTGCGTGATTTTGTACGTGGGTGCTGAAGGGATAGAAACCATTTGTGGGATTTGGAAGAGTTTGGAGCTGTGGGTTTGAACTACGTAGGTTTTAAACTTTCATGTGTGACGATAATCAGATATTCAGTTTTGGGGTTGAGAAAAAATTTTCAAAACTAATGAAATTTTACTGTATCTTGGAACTAGATACTTGAGGTATCATATTCGAGTGCTCTGTATGTTGTGAGAGGTCTAACTCAATAAAAAGTCAACTAACAGATCTTATATAATATTTATTCTGATCTGATTAATATGTCATAGCTACCACAAAAGCCTGAGACTTAATCTAAAACGAAGTCAGCCATTTTCTATTTACAGTAGCTATAAGTAATAACATTTCTGTAGAATATAATTATCTGCAAATAGTTACTTGTATAATAAAGACACAAAATTATATATTGTACTTCATACACTAGATTACACTTCATAATGTACTCCATTGATCGAAGATTGAACACGAACATAACCTCAAAAGAATGCAACTTCTTGCTGCATGAAGTTCACAAGAAACAGCAACAGATAGCTGCAAAAACGTAATTGCTCGAAGATGAACACATATTAGAATTACATGGTACAGTATACTCCATCTACGAAGATTAAAACGAACGGAAGAAGTGCAAACGCTGGAAGCATCCACCGTTTGTCTTCTCTTGTGCTTCAACTTCCGCGTCACGAGTGTCATGATCCGCACGGTGGCTGCTGGATCACGAAACATTCCAACGAAAAAGATCAATCCTTACTCCGCGATATTCTCAACACGAAGCAAAATAAAACATTGCAAAAATTTATTTTAATTTATTTAAGGTTGTAAAATTTGAGGTTATTGTTTCTCAAGATGGCGGTCGGTTAATGTACAAAATATAGAAATATAGAAATGTTACAATAAAGACTTTATACAAAAATAGTATAGATGACTTACATTTATAGTTTATAGTTTATAAAAAATATAATTTATAGTTTATAAAAAAATGTATAGTTTTATAGTAAAAACTATAAAATTTATAGTTTTATAGATTTATAGTAAAAGAATTTATAGTTTATAAAAAAATAGGCAAGCAATAAAATTTGTTAGTTTAAATAAATTTTGTGAATATAAATAATAGGGTTTATCAACACAATAACCAACGATAACTTAATAAATGAAAGGAATGTAATAACCCAATTATTATTTATTAAAATAAATAATAAATAATAAGCGAATGTCAGTGAGTGCAAATTTTAGAGAGTGAAGCGAATTTGCTTCCTCCTTGTATACCGTATCTTTTAACTCTGCACGAAGATTTGGAATCTAGATATCCATCCGGCAATTCATCATCTCCCTCCATTTTTTTAATGTGCCCCAAGACACGTTGAGCATGGTCATGGATTCAGAAACCAGTTCTCGCGATCAAAGTTGTGCACCATAGTCACTTGAACAGCTAACCTATCTCGTCTTCTACAGCCTCGCCAATTATCCTGGCAGTGCTCAGGACTTCGTCGAACTGCAAACTATCGGATTAGAGAGATCCACGAAGCCCGACCACTCGATTCGATAGGTTAAGTTCGAGCTTTCCATGTAAATAATTGTTATAATTATGGGAGGAAATTAATTTTCTAGCGGGGAACGTGAACTGGTCGTGATGACGTGAAATTAACGCCATCTACGATCTAAATGAGTTGGTCGTTTAATTCATTGAACTCCTGATTTTTAACTTCGCTTTAAAATTTAGTTAACGACTCGTAATTTATATTAAGCGAGACATGAATAAAAGCGTATGACATTAATCAAAATGTTAAATAAACATTAATATAAAGAACTATTAAAAGCTCATCATAATTCATTATAACATATCAACTTAAAAAATGAGGTTCGATAAAAATTGTTACATAAGTACATAAATATTGTGACAATTATTTGTTCAATTTTGAAGAGTTCATTATTATCATTTTTAAATTACTTTCACCAGGTGAGTAATAGACATCACTTTAATTATTAACTGAATTTTAAGCTTATTTAATGTACATTTACTTTTAATTATTTCATTAATGAGTACTATAAAAACGACTGCTAAATGCTGTTTTAATAAGAAGTATATCAACTTTTTTTCATTTAAATTTATTTTTAATTATTTGAGTAATGAATATTATAAAAATGGCTGGTAAATGCTGTTTTAATAAGAAATTGAATATCAAATTCATTTCAATCAAATTTATCTTTGATTCTATAATTAATGAGTACTATAAACATGGCTGGAAATTGCTGTTTTAATAAGAAGCTGAAAATCAAATTCATTTCATACAAATTTATTTTTAATTATTTAAGTAATGAATATTATAAAGATGGCTGGTAAATGCTGTTTTAATAAGAAGTTGAATATCAAATTCATTTCATACAAATTTATTTTTAATTTTTTAATTAACGATCGCCTTAAAGATGGCTGCCAAATGCTGTATTATTAAGTAATTGAATATCAAATTCATTTTATTCAAATTTATTTTTAATTATTTAATTAATGATCACTATTAACATGGCTGATAAATGCAATCTTAATAAGTAGCTAAACATCAAATTTGTTTCATTTAAATTTGTGTTGAATTACTTAATTAATGAGTACTATAAAAATGACTGACAAAAGCAATCTCAATATTGTACTAAATATCAAAATTATTTAATTTAAATTTCTTTTTAATAATTCCATTAATGAACACCATAAAACTAACTAACAACAAATTACTATAAAAATTATATAACTAATGAATATATTTAAAAAATGAAATATAACGAACAATATAAAATAACAGTGTTTGAATAAATCTTAGAGCTTCCGTGACTCAACCATGAAATCGTGACAAGAAACGAAAGAAACATCGACAACGCTAATCGTATAATGGTTGTCGGTAGCAACCCCGTCTGAAAATCATTCATAGAATCAATGATCGTTCGTGCTGGCAGAACGTCCTCGACAGCATTCTCCGTTTGTTCCTGGTTGCTCGTCGAGCGGGAAAACGCGGAAGAGAAACGCAACGGACAGGCCGTTGCCTCGAGAGGGCAAGGTGCATGAACCGTGGGTGGTTGCGCAAACCGTAACCTCCTCCTCGTCGTTGTCGTCGTGTACCTGACCATGCAGGCGGGTCTCGGTTCTACTGAGACCATGATCGCACGCAATATGCATAAATTACACGCGTGTATGGGCATGGGGGCAACCTGGTGGCCCCGCGGCGGTGAAAGTTGCCCGAGGTCAACAATTACCGGTAATTCTTTTGCGTGGACGATGGGCTACTACCCATTGGTCACTTTGTGTATTTACTATATTGTCGCACAATATTTTACTATTTATTTGTTTAGACATTCTCTGAGGATTTAGAAGCTCTAAAATTTTCAAAATTTTGAAATTGTAAAATTGGGAGACAAAATTTGAAGATTTCTACGCGTTAGAGAAAATATGAATAAATGCATAAATAGAAACTTGCGAATACAATATATGTCTAATATATGTATCTGACCTAAGAAATGAAAAATTGAAAAATTGAGAAATTGAAAAATTGAAAAATTGAGAAATTGAAAAATTGAAAAAATGAAAAAATGAAAAAATGAAAAATTGAAACATTGAAAAATTGAAAAATTGAAAAATTGAAAAATTGAAAAATTAAAAAATTGGAAAATTGAGATATTGAAAAATTGAAAAATTGAAAAATTGAAAAATTGAAAAATTGAAAAATTGAAAAATTGAAAAATTGAAAAATTGAAAAATTGAGAAATTGAAAAATTGAGAAATTGAAAAATTGAAAAATTGAAAAATTCATAAATTTTTAAGTTTGTAAATCCGTCATTTCGAACACTAAAATAGCATAGAAACGTAACTAGAATGGAAATCACGTATCTCAGCTTTGAAGCAAAGTTATTTTCTTCGAACGATAAATGCAAAGTAGATCTATATTTTTCTTCCAGGATAATCGCCCGTCCTCGAGTACTGTTACGTAAGAAATTTCTAGCCAGACAGATCGAGAAGGCGTACGCCTTGAAAATTCGAAAAGTACAATGAAAACAGCGGCTGTCCATCGGTGCTTTACGAGCTTGAAAGCTCTTGCGTGGCTTCCGAAGTGCAATGACACTACGTTTCCAACCACCGCGACCTCTTTTTCTCTTTTATACGTCACGAAACTTCTTTCGATGACTCTTATACCGGGGACAATCGTTATTTAATACGAAGCATTGCCATGTCGAAACGTCGAGCGTGAGATAATCGATACTTTATTTTTGTGAATTACTGGAGAAAAATAGAATTACGGAATTGTAGTAAATTTAATATCAGAGACTCTGTAAACTTTATCGATACAGAAAGTGTGGCAATTTTTAGTTTTATTTTTAGAAAGTGGAACAAAATTCTTTACTAAAAATAATTTCTCTATGTGGCAAATTGTCAAATAAAAATTTAGAATCTCTCTAAGTTATTTTACTGACAGAATATAATGAAAGAGATGTATTGCAGTATGATAAAAAATATCCTTTTACAAAAATCTATTTGATATCACAAATATGAATAAGTGAAAGCGAATTGTGCGGAAGTAAAACGTACACTTAAATTGACGAGCGAATAAACATTGAAAACGAAGCCACAATCTTCGCTCGGAGGTTCAGAGTTCAACAAGATGTATGCAAATTGCAAGGAAACGAAAGGTACGTTCCTTTTAGTACGCGACACTCTTAAGAAATTCAAATGTTACGTTCGACTTTTCGAATACTAAGCGTACCGTGCTGAATGCGACAATGACACTTAGACAAACAAAATAGTAATGAGAAGCTGGCTATAAATAGACGTTACCGTTAACACTTTCTTTAGTATGAGTCAATTCCTTTTGCTTAACTGCTAAATTGCAGAATCTGTCGACTGTGATCTTACTAAGATCAGAGCTATTTGCTCCTGTGTTCATGAATGATTATTTTTTGCAAATATATTATTTCGATATTTATGCTAGTATTATTTATTATTTACATTATTTTGGTATTTTTATGTTTCACTATAGAGTACGTACTTTATTATTGTAGCACTATTTTATGAATTATAGTATATTTTTAGTGCTGAGTACTCAACTTGAATATTTAAGGGATGATTTTTTTGAGGTTAGGAAAAGACATGATTTATACTTCTCAAGTAGTTATATTTGACCAATATTAAGTTTATAACAATTATATGATTCCCTAATGGTTTTAGAATATACATCATATGTGATAAGACATATGTGACATATGTGATATTCCAGAATGTCCACATATGTGTACGTATCATTAAAAAGGTTATGTTCGGTTGTAGTAAAAATGTTCTATTACTACATATCCACTGGTTTAGTTACTATTGCAATTGCTTTTGATTCTAATAATAAATGAACGTCAATTCATAATATACATCATATGTGGTAAAGTCATATGTGAGCTTCTGGAAGCACAGTAAATGTCCACATATGCACACGTATCTTTGAAAAGTTTATATTCGATTGTAGTTAAAATGTTCCAATACTACATATCCAACGATTTAGTAACTATTACAATTGATTTTAAATCCAAAAATAACTGAACATCAATTTATATTATACATCGACATTTGTAATAAATAAAATTTATTTAAGTAACATCTACTCTGCTACTCTTTGCTCTAAGGTATTAGTGCTGGCAATTTTAAAACTCGCTTGAAAAATTTGCTAAAACCTGCTATTATTACTTTCCCGCAAATAATTGTTACTACTGTCTATTTTAATGTGTGTACCACACATGTTCATATAAAAAGTACCTATTATTAAACAGAACGTTTCGAGAGAGGATTAACGAAGAGACGTAATAGTCAAGGGTTGCTGATGGTTACAGGAGGCAAGAAATGCGAGTAATCTCCCTTCCTCGTCGGGGTTGTCCCGATCGCCACGGAACGTTACATATCACTCGGCCCGGATAAAAATACACCGTGGGAGCGATGACTCGGGCATAAAAATACATCGAAATGCAACTGCGGGAGGAGACTTGCATTCGCGCGTATCTCGAGACGGGCCTCGGCTCGAAAACACGCGCGTACCAGCGAGGAGGATTCGTGAACGCGCGCGCCGACTGAATGGGACGTAACAGAATTTACGAGCTGGGGGAGACTGCAGGGAAACTGCATTGACCGATACGAGGGAAATTTCCATGGGGTCGTTCACGGTGCAGGAGACATCTTACACGTTACAGTGATTTCTAAACATGTTTGAGAATCGATTTTGTTTCGAGGATCTATATAGGTTATAACTATTTCAACTAATCAAAACAGAAGAACGAACAGACAGTTCAGAAGAAGAATAATTATATTCTTCGTTGTTTAATTATGTTTAACTATGTATATACTTCGTTGCTTAGCTATGTTGTTTATCAATTTTCAAATGAGATGTTCAAACTTTATTAACATCCGAATGAGACTTGTTAACTAAATAAATAAGTATGTCAAATTTTATGCAAACATTGAAAGATATGATGCTCCACATACATATGTGGATACGTTGCTTAAGAATGTTCAAATGTAATGTTCAAACTTTATTTACATTAGGATGAGACTTGTTAGCCAAACAAATAAGTATATCAAGTTTCATACAAACATTAAAGGATATGTTGCTCCAGATACATATGTGGATACGTTGCTTCAGAATGTTCAAACTTTATTGACACCAGAATGAAATAAATTAATAGAAGGAATAAACACAAATGAACACATCATGTTCATACAAACAGTGAACTAATAAATATATACATATTTATTTTTATTTAAATGTATACATACATACACATACGAATGATATGTGTACACATATGAACACATATGCAACTACATATAAGAACACGAATATTGCATATGAATACATGTACAAAATAATCAAGCTAGAAGAGCAAAAAGATAAAATAAAATTAAAGTACAATTATTCATTAATATTCATACAAATATACCAGAATAAAATGAAACCTACAAGTTATTCATGAACCAAAATTATAAAGTATGACCTTGATACACCTGTTCATCCCCGAAACCCCAAACTCAAATTAATTTCCCGGCCGTATCCGCTGGAAGCGACAGATAAGGCGTAGTTAATCATCACGGCAGTTAGTGGAAGTAAACGACAGCTTCCCCGAAACAACGTTCCAATTATTCCAGTCGAATTCGAGGAAGGAAACACCCCTGGCAGTTCGTCGCCAGAATACAGGTTCTTCGAGGGCCCTGTAAAAGGCAGCTTTAGACATCGAATCCCCGCGACACCCGCCAGAAAAGATGGCCAACGTTTCGGCTCCTTTTTTAAGCCTGTCGCTTTTTCTCGCCGGTTCGTTCGGCTTTTAATAACTCCCACGCGTAAAAGCGGGTCCCTCATCCGCGGTCGTGTGCGTGCCTGGATGCTGTATTAACCACCGCACCAGTCAATGACCCTGCCATGCCGCTTCAACGCCACACGCCCATTTGCTCTTTGCAACGCGACGAAAGTCAGCCTGTTACGCATTGCCCATCCTCCGCCTTTTCCGTGAATTTTCGGCTGGGTTCAATGAAAGGATCGAATGTGACCCGGGAGATCACGTTTCCGTTGGGACAATGTGATCGGATGGGGACCTTGCACCTTACTTCTTGGGGATCGGATGGGGACATTGTTGGTTTACGGGTGCTTTGGCGGAGTTGAGAGGGTGGACAGTTTGGGATTTGAGAAATTGGGAGAAGGTAGGAGAATTTGGGGAGTTGAGGATTTGGGGATATAGGGATTTTGGAATGTGAGAGTTTGGGGAGATGGAGATTTGGGGGTGTGGGATTATGCAGATGTTGGAAATTGGGGACATGGGAATTAGAGGGCGTAGCAAATTTGGGGACGTAGGAATTTGGGAGAGTAGAGATTCGGCGAGGTAGAAATTTGGGGACATAGGAATTTGGGAACGTAGCAAATTTGGGGACGTAGAAATTTCAGGGCGTAGGAATTTAGGAGTGTAGAAATTTGGGAATGTGGAAATTCGGGAAGATAGAAATTTGGGAACATGGGAATTTGGGGGCGTAGGAATTTGGGAATGTGGAAATTCGGGAAGATAGAAATTTGGGAACGTAGCAAATTTTTGGACATAGGAATTCGGGAGAGTAGAAATTTGGGAACGTGGAAATTCGAGAAGGTAGAAATTTGGGAACGTAGCAAATTTGGACACGTAGGAATTTGAGGACATAGAAATTTGAAGGCGTAGAAATTTGAAAATATAGAAATTTGGAAAGGTGGAAAATCTTCCCCCAAAAGTTACCATACCCCTTCCACTCCTAATATACCACACTTCATTTGTGGTTCTAGGTCACATCTAACCTACAACTAACCTACTCGGATGTCTTCATCCTCCACATGTCTCCATATTTCAAACCCCAAAAAGAATAAAACTCTCCTGAAATTAGCAACATAAGAATTCATAGGCGGTCACAAAACGTTCATTTGATCCAGTAAAGTAGCCAGTAACCGGTTGTCAACAATTCTGCTCGTGAAATTGGGCAAACCTTAACCTTCGGACGGAGCTGCTGCGAATGCGGAGAATGTGGCGCAACAACCTAAACCTTGCCAATGGAGGGAATTTAATCTCGACCACGCTTTCCTTCCTGTCGGATAACAAACACGAGAGAAACAGAGATAGGGACAGAGAGGAAGAGCAAGAGAGAAACTTGACAATAGGTCTCGCTGTTGCGGTCAGCTGACTGTTTGATAAAAAAAAGAGGCAAGATAATCCCGTAACGACGTTGATAACCGAATCAGCCTCGACGACTGTTTGCACGCGATGAATTTTATTTCGACTGGCCTCGATTGAATATTATTAACGCTTTAATTGCACGTTTCGAGGTTGTTAATTACTCTGACAATTTTATTTTGATGTGACGTATATGTTGTGTTACATTTTTTGATGGTATGTAATTATTTTGTTGTGGACTTGGTAATTAAAATATTTGTATATTTTCATTGTTGTTGTTTGTTTTTTATGGGGAAGAGTGTAATGAATGAATAGTAATGGAATTATGAAATAGTATAGCTGATAGGCAATGTAACAAGAAATAATGTAGTAACATATTAGATTATTAATTTATACCAATAAATTAGGTTATCTCATTTAGGTATCAAGAATTACAGAGGTTAGAAATTTTAGAAATTTTAGACATTTTAGTCATTTTAGACATTTTAGACGTTTTAGACAATTTAGACAATTTAAACAATTTAGAAATTTTAAACATTTCAGAAATTTTAGACAATTTAAACAATTTAGACATTTTAGAAAATTTAGGGCTGTAAAACGTTAGAAATTTAAAAATAAAAATATTATAAAAAATATAGCATATTACTGCACTAAAATAATAAACAATAAAACACTGCTATATACAACACTAAAATAATATTACAATAATAAAATCATAAAGTACCGAATAAAATAGTAAATCTATAAAATGAAATAGTAAAGCACTGAATCATAAAGTAATAAATCTCAAAATATTTTTACAAACTTTCTATTAGCCTACGGCATCAAATGTCCGCCTCTTAAAATTACATCGTAATGTTTATTTACACATGCTGACGTAGTCGTGTGCCGATTTATATTTCATTAATAATAAAGATACGATGAATGAGAGAGTAACTGGAGGACCTTATGTAATGGCGCGGTCACTGACTCCGATACACTTTCTCCAACGAGTTATCCGCCGTAGATACAGATAAATGTCCGGTATCGTTTGACGAACGTAAGATAGACTACGAATTTTTTTCTGCAATGGAATTATACTCATTGAAGTCAAGAAAGGACCGGGCATTCTTGCTTTCATAATGGAATTTACGTTCACTGTTTCTTACAATCACTCGTTCAATCGAATCACCTCGAACAGTAGAATTTTAATTGACAAATTATTTTACTTTGTATGAAAGTGTTAATAATTCTGAAATCAACAGGCAATATTGTAAAATAACTCTGACTGTCTATTAAGTCAAATTTTATTCATACTTGATTCTCAAAATAAAAATTATCAAAATGAGGTCTACAAAAGTTACAGCTTATATTAATGAATTAATGTCTCCCTAAAATTTGCATGTTAATCCAATATCTTCAGAGAAGATCAACTTACATCAACAAGTAACCGAAGCAATTAAAGAAATGAAATTAAGCAATAACGACCCTATGCACTTTGCCAATGGCGTTTAAAGAATCGCAGGTGGCAGACCTCGCCGCGTTTTCGCACGTTTGTGCGTTTTCATCCGTCCACCTCGAGCGCGGTTTCGCTCCTCTTTTTTCCCGTCTCCTACGCTGCCGTGAAACTAATTTAGCTACCGAGACGATGACTCGGGAAAAAAGACTCTGCCAATCAGTTTCCCCCGGGACGAAATTGCGACGGCAAAGCCGGAGTTTTAACGCGACGAAATCCGCGTCGAAAAATTTTTCAACCACTCGTAAACGACCTCCACGTGGCTAAAAATGACGTCAATGAAACGGAGAATAGCTTTTCTTCGTTATACTCTTCCTTCGAAACTTTCGTTCCTAACGTTACTATTTAACGGTCTTGCAAGATCAATGGACTATTAAATTGGAAACAATGGAACCGGAATTTAGTGGAGCATTGTTAAGACTCTGGGTAAAATCGAGGAATATCGATACATTAGAAAGCTTCTTAGATTAGACTTTAATTGCTGGTCTGATGGGTTTGACAATTTAGATAAAATCTGATGAGTTATGGTATTAATGAATTGTGGTGTAATTGATTATTAGTGGTTAGATTAGGTAATTTTGAATTATTGGGCTGACAAAAATTAGTTTAGTAAATTTATCTGTTACTGTCATTAATCACAAAATAATTGATATATATTTAACTACCCAAATAATAATATTAAATGTTTCACATTGATCATTTCAACATGGCGGTCCCTCAGACTCCACATGTGTTCCTTCAAGATTCCTGAGAAATATTTATTTAAAATTTTTAATAACGATAGACAAATTCTTCCCAATTAACTATCAGTATATCCACAAGATTTGAAGCTGCTTCCAGACAACTATAAAATCGATAAAGAGCACCCTAAGAACCGAAAGAAAAAAGCAGACATATTTTGAGGGGAATGTCAAGATTAAGAATTTAAAAGTTGCAGCAGAAAAGTTAAGTAAAAATTCGAAACTCTTTGCACTTCGTTAAACGCGTCGAAGTTCGCCACGTTCCAGAGCATGGTAGACTTCATGCCGGAATCGTTTCAGACTTCATAGAAAGCTATTTCGGTGCCAACGATAGAACTATTCAGACCTGGACGCTTCCGCGTCAAAGCTACTTAACGCGACTGGTTGACTTCATTAATCGTTACATTAAAGCGAGCGACGAGAATAGAAGACAACGACTAAAGTTTTGTCTTTGAGATTCTATCTACCGAACTGCACAACCTGAATACCGTTCGTCGATTCGTCGCGATCCGCTCTTAGATATTCCATCAAATTGACAGCTGCGAGCGGTTCGAGCATTTCCCAATGAAACTATTAAACTGCACCGTATCAAATGGCGAATTTCGAAACATCGAAAGTCTGCCGATGAGATGATTAGATGACGAGAAAGTTGACGCGAGGCAATTATGTTGTATCAATTCGTAACATTTGATAGAGCATTGTGCAAACCTTTCGTCATTACATACCTTTTATTTGAGGTCGGTTTTCATGGAGAAAATTTGATGATAATGAATGTTCAGTGAAAGATGAGGTTAAGTATGCTGCAGCAAATAAGAATTTACGATAGCTATATATATTAGGATCATTTTAAAACTTTTATTCATATATGTACAATTATCATGTTTGATCAAATTGAATCAAGGACTAAAGAGTACATTTACCTAAAAATTCACATGTACCTCGAATTGAAGATACAACGTTGAATCTGTAATGTTCATTCATTTAATGTACATGCACTGTTAAAAATCTAAAAGAATTGTTAAAAGAATTTTTGTATTATTATGTATAACTGATATGTACAATTATCATGTTTGATCAAATTGAGTCAAGAATGTACATCAAGGACTAAAGAGTACATTTACCTAAAACTTTACATGTACCTCGAATTGAAGATATAAAGTTGAATCTGTAATGTTCACTCATTTAATATACAAGTACTGTTAAAAATTTAAAAGAATTGTTAAAAGAATTTTTGTTCTATTATGTACAACTGATATGTACAATTATCATGTTTGATCAAATTGAATCAAGGACTAAAGAGTGCATTTACCTGAAACTTCACATGTACCTCGAATGGAAGATATAAAGTTGAATCTGTAATGTTCATTCATTTAATGTACATGCACTGTTAAAAATTTAAAAGAATTGTTAAAAGAATTTTTGTATTATTATGTACAACTGATATGTACAATTATCATGTTTGATCAAATTGAGTCAAGAATGTTCATCAAGGACTAAAGAGTACATTTACCTGAAACTTCACATGTACCTCGAATGGAAGATATAAAGTTGAATCTGTAATGTTCATTCATTTAATGTACATGCACTGTTAAAAATTTAAAAGAATTGTTAAAAGAATTTTTGTATTATTATGTACAACTGATATGTACAATTATCATGTTTGATCAAATTGAGTCAAGAATGTTCATCAAGGACTAAAGAGTACATTTACCTAAAACTTCACATGTACCTCGAATGGAAGATACAACGTTGAATCTGTAATGTTCATTCATTTAATGTACATGCACTGTTAAAAATCTAAAAGAATTGTTAAAAGAATGTTTGTATTATTATGTACAACTGATATGTAAATTATCATGTTTGATCAAATTGAGTCAAGAATGTACATCAAGGACTAAAGAGTACATTTAGCTAAGACTTCACATGTACCTCGAATTGAAGATACAACATCAAATCTATAATGTCCATCTAATTAATGAACAAGAATTAATGAACAGTAAAAAATTAGAAAAATGAACTCCAGTGAATATTTATAAAAAATGTGGAACTTGAGTGAATTATTTGCAGATCACGGAATATCGATGTATATGAATGTGGTTTCGCTTTTCGTGTCTCGGAAGAGTTCGCTCGAGATGGTTGCAACCAGGTTGCACAACCGTTCCTCATAGGCGGTCGAGCGTATCTCGAAGCAAGATCCAATCCTAGCCAATCTTATCCTAGGCCTAGGCTACCACTAGATCGTCTGTCTGTCGGGTTAGGTTGGGATAGATCGCGTATTACGCCGCTGCAGCAAACTTTCTCCCTGAGGACGATGCACCTGGCCCCACCAGACACCACGGTGGATCAACCACGCGATATAAAGCGTCGACTTGACCGACGAGACTCTCTCGATGCCGTGGAATCGATAGCGTTAGAATTTAGACGGGGATTGCGGTTGTTCTTGCTCTTACGTTATGAGGGATTTCGAGCCTACAACGATTTATTCTGTGGTTGGAAAGATTGCAGGATTGTTGTTTATTCTTTGCTTCTTCTGTTGTATATTCTTTACTCCTTCTGTTGTTTGTTCTTTACTTCTTTTGCTGTTTATTCTTTTCGGAAGTTTGCTACTGCAAATTTTATAGAAATCATAAATTGCACTGATATCTGCAATCAATTGATAACGAACCTTTTTCGACAAAAGTTTAACGATGTCGATTTTTGTATTTCATGAAAATATGCTTTTGGTAAATTTTTGTAGCATGAAATTCCGAATAAAAGATAACACTTGTAACGCTACATGAAAGTTACGATATAATGCGAAAATCGATATCGTTCACAAATTTTTGTCTGCAGCGGCAAATAAAATTGCGCCTCGCTTTAAAAATGTAGTTTATCGAATAGTTTACACAATGCGTTTGCTGACAGCTACTGGCACGGATTAAAAATGAAGGACAGAATATCGATGAAATTATTTAGTAACGACAAACTTTTAATTTTTTTAAATTTGTTAGGAGAGAATGTCATGAAAATGGAAGTTAAGCTTGTATAAAAAAAATGAATATTTTGATATGTTTACGGAGAATAATATTAATCTTTCGAAAGTAATAAATGGCATAATAGGTAACAGTATAAGTCGAAATAAATTGTATCAAGTGAACGGACTCAACAGAATTAATCTCCGAGAGAAAATGAGTGAAATCGAAATTTTTGAAACAATCATTCGACAAAAAGGGGAGGAAAGAAATGTATCGATAATTAATCGATATTGGTGTAATTATAAAAAGCGTTTAATACGGAACGCTTGCGAATATGTTTTTCAACGTTAATACCCGAAATAATCTGTCGAAGTGTGTACTAATAGCCGTCAATAATAAATTAAAAGCGGTAGTGCATGACGTTGAACGTGATTTCGGCGATAATTAGCAATGGAAATGATGCCCAGTCAAGTGGTGTCAATAGTACCGATGGAAATATTTATACCTTGGACAAATATCCACTCTATTCATATTGAACATCAATTGAATTAAGATATTTACATGATTGAATTACATTCTGTCGCTTCAAGTTTTATAATTTTTCATTTTTATATTTTTAGGTTTTTGGGTTTGGGGATTTGGAGATTTGGAGAGATGGGGATTTGGGGATTTAGGGATTTGGAGATTTTGGGGTTTTGGAGATTTGGGAATTTGAAGATTTGGGGATTTGAGTGATTGGAAAATTGGGAGTTTGGGAATTTGGGTGAGTGGAAAATTGAGGGTTTGGAAATTTGAGTGATTGGAAATTTGGGAATTTGGGATTTGAGTGACTGGAAAATTAAGAATTTGGGAATTTGGGTGATTGGAAAATTGGGAATTTGGGAATTTGGGTGAGTGGAAAATTGAGAGTTTGGAAATTTGGGAATTTGGGGATTTGAGTGATTGGAAAATTGGGAATTTAGCCAACAACCAACTAGAAATCTCAAAATCCTAATTTGTCCCACTTTCCAATTTTCCAATCCACAAATCTCCCACCTCACAAATAATCCAAATACACCACCCTGAAAATAAAAAATTTAAAAGAATGAATGAACCTTCAAAAAAGATTAGTTCCCAAAATTGAATACTTCCTCCAAAACTAGCGAGATATTCTACTCCCTGACAAAGGAGTTCCTCAAGAATATCCTTCCTCAAGAAAACGTGACTTTTAGGGAATCTGAAAAACGATTACGTGGATGGAACGCGGTAAACGAACGTCTAGCAGTCACAGAAAAATCCTGATCGATAGAACGAAGCTTCGGTGACAGGTGTAAGACAAGCGAGTGATTTATGACTCGCTTTTAGATCGCGAAGATTTCCCTGGAGATGCATCTAAATTGGACTTTAGAAAGTGAGATGAGCTCATAGACTCTGATTTTTACCGATTCGACAGATTATAATGAGGCTGACGTGCTATTTAAAAATAATCCCATATTGGAAACCCTCTTCGATCTCATAAACAATTTCTATGAAGATACATTTCTGCATTCAATTTTAGATCGTTCAAATCATTAGATAGAATGCAAAATCGCTTGTAAATATTTCATTAACCTATGAATAATCAAAATTTCGTGCGCTTTAAAGCTGGTTAAACTTTCATCAGCTTAATTTTTCATTGTCTTTCTTGTCACTGGATATACAAATTTAAACGTTATTATAAAATATTACTGTTATGAATAATTTTATTATTTAAAGATCCTTTTAAGAAGAAATTAAGAATTTTTAAAAACCGAAGGTGATATACAAATTTAAACGTTATTATAAAATATTACTGCTATAAATAATTTTATTATTTAAAGATCCTTTTAAGAAGAAATTAAGAATTTTTAAAAACCGAAGGTGATATACAAATTTAAACGTTATTATAAAATATTACTGTTATGAATAATTTTATTATTTAAAGATCCTTTTAAGAAGAAATTAAGAATTTTTAAAAACGGAAGGTGATATACAAATTTAAACGTTATTATAAAATATTACTGTTATGAATAATTTTATTATTTAAAGATCCTTTTAAGAAGAAATTAAGAATTTTTAAAAACGGAAGGTGATATACAAATTTAAACGTTATTATAAAATATTACTGTTATGAATAATTTTATTATTTGAAGATCTCTTTAAGAAGAAATTAAGAATATTTAAAAACCGGGGGTTGAAAATGGAGTACAATAAACCTACTCACCAACAACTTGGAAGTATCAGACTCTCAAGTATTGGAGAAAGATAAATTATGTTTCTATCAAAAATGAAAAATGAAGTATCAATAATCACACCGAAGTAATTTGCAGTTCTAAAAAATTGTTCATCCTCCGTTATGTACGACGCTTACGGGTAGACAGGCAAAAGCGAAATGGAAGGTGAGAGTAACCAGTTGTTCGAAAGAGGTGAAAGTCCATAGGCACACCATAAACGAGTTGCACCGCCATTCAGCCCGTGGGCACCGTCGTTCACGGAGCGGAGTCCAATCGCGAGCGGACTCGCTCCACTGACTCGCGAAGCGTAGACGAGGATTCCGCTAACTTTACTCACGGTACCGCTAGTCCACGGTATCTGTTCACGGACCACCATAATGCCTTCACCGTGGCTTCCGGGTTTTCCCTTTCCGCTCGTGACTCACGCTGAGTCTTATCCTTGTATTTATTGTTGCAAAAAATCGAACGAATCTTTCTGAATTATTTACGGTGGGAAAAGAACGAGGAGTTCAGAAATTGTTTGGTTAGTAGGGGAATGGGACATGTCCTATAGGGCTGGAGATTTCAATGCGTGGATATGAAGTTTTCTGACATTGCACATGTTTTAGATTTCTTTTATTTACATTTACATTGTTACAGATACTTATTTTTCATTGGATATATACATTATTCATTTTCATTAAATAGATATAAACATTACTTATTTTCGTTAAAGAGATATATAAACGTTATTTAATTTTAGTTCTCTGTCTTGCATGAATTTTGATGGAATAATTTTGTATTTTTGTTTTAGTGAAGTTTTAACTAAATTATCCTTATCAAGTTTTATTCTGTATTTTCACATATCAACACTTCTACATATTTTCTTTTAAATTTATATTCCTTAGGAAATTTGCAATGTGAATCATAATGAAAATAATAATTAAGAGAGACAACAGATATTTGCTCTTGATTGGTTATACATAATAACATGTTATGTATAATACTGTTTATAAGAGACTTATTCAATTACAAATTTAATAGATTTATTTAATTATGATTTTTATGATGAGTTAATTTAATTATGAAGTTTATAATAGATTGATTTATTTATGATTTTTATGATGAGTTAATTTAATTATGATTTTTATGATGATCGTATTTAATTACAACTTTTATGATGGTTCAATTAAATTAACTGTATAATAGCCTCAATTATTAATGACTTCTTTTTATGAAACTAGTTATGATTTTGATTAAGATCGTATTTAATTACAATTTTTATGATGGTTCAATTAAATTAACTGTATAACAGCTTCATTTATTAATGACTTCTTTTTAACAAACTAGTTATGATTTTTATGATGAGTTGATTTAATTATGAAGTTTATAACAGGATTTAATTATGATGTTTATAATAGGTTGATTTAATTATGATGTTTATAATAGGTTGATTTAAGTATAACTTTTATAATGGTTGAATTAAATTAATTTTATAAAAGCTTCATCTATAAGTTCTTTTTAATTTAACCAAGTCTAAAAATGTCTAAAGAAATTAAAAGTGAGAGTAGCGAGAGATAAAATCATAAAACTAGCTATGGTTATTAATGATGTGGCTAGTCCAAGGTTATTCGCATCCCCTATGACGCATGCGGGATGGTCATGGTGCCCCATGTTCCACGGGAACCCTGTTTTCCCTTTTATCGTCCCCTTCGTGGGATCCCACGAGGGTGAAAGTGGTATCACGTTATTGAAACTAGGAAAGTGACACGCTATTTTCTTCATCCCTTTTCTCTTGGCCAACCGTTTTTTTTTCCTTCGTTTTCCTTTTTTCTTCCTTTTTTTTTTGTTACGAACTTACGTGTGTCGAGTTTAATGGTTCGTGGGGCGAAAGGGTGACACTGTTCGATCAACAAGGGGTGAAAATCGATTCCTGCCTTTCTAAACGATGGAAGTTAAGGGATAATTTATATTATTTGTAATTGCATAAAAATATAAGGTCTCATTAGATATTTTTTGTCGAAGTTTAACTTGAAGTTCTATTAAAATATTTAGAACGTGAAGACATATGAAGAGATATTATAAATGTAAATTTTTATGTATGTATAATATGAATTATCACATGTGTTAATATAATGTATATAATGAACATATATAATTGAAATTTTTCTATGTTTCAGGTTTTAATTTTATGCAACTAATTTTTAATGTTGCATATTTGTTTTAATCATTTTTATCTGTTTCAGGTTTTAATTTGATATAAGCAATTTTTTTATTTATATGTGTCTTAATTGTATTTGTATGTTTCAGGTTTTCATTTTAATTAAGTAATTGAATATTTCTCAAGTATATTGTATATTTTACAGGTGTCTTTCTACTGAGTCGACTCTTTAGGGCTTTTTGTATTGTAGTAATTTTCAATGTTTCAGGTTTGTCTTATTTATTGTACATCTTTATTTATGCACATCGTAATACATGTAAATATATATTTTTATAACAACTTTCTAACATTAACGTGACTCTAATAGGCAATTTAAATTTTAAAGAGTGTAGGAACAGTTCTTTTTTAATTCTCGAGCACCGTTCAAGTTAAATTGATCCAAGACAGAACTCCAATATCCAATCTCTTCTTAATGACACACTATTTATAAGAAATTCGCTGTCCTTCATTAAAGATACTAAAACATTAATTACTTTCACTTTTTATACCATCAAAGTAAAATAGAAATTAAATACTATACCAAGAACATAAGTAAGATAGAAAAATAAAAATAAAAACAATTATCGATGCAGGTAAAAATGATATAAGAAGTATTATGAATGTTCCAAGTTCAAAAGAAAAGCAATAAAACAAAAGATTCAATAAAACAATCCAAAAGATTACAAGGAGAAGCGAAACAGAAACTCGATAATAAACTATAATTCCGGCAACCAGCCCGGTCGAGAAAAGAAGATAAAGTTCTCTGGTCACGACTCCTCATCCTCAGTTTTCGAGTTCGTAATTACAAAAGACACTCTCGTCGAGTGCAGAGAGTGCGGGAAGGAGAGACGTGTGGAACGTATAAATCGTCTGCACGCGGTGGATGAACCATAGAGGAAGACAATGGCGAGGCACCGATAGAGCGCTGATGACACGACGTAATCAGAAGTCACGAATTATAGAGCATGCATAATGCAGGATCACAGCTACTGCAACATTCATGTAAAGCCACACGAGCCGAATTTTCGCGATTCTGAATTTCAATACGGGCCTAACAGTACTCCGGCTGAGCACGAACCTGTGAACGCGTTCTGTCCTCGAGATTTTGAGGGGTTTGGGATTAAACGCGTCGTCGAAATGCATAGCACGTGATCCACTTTTGCTCGCGCTGGCAGACACATTCGAATCTACATTTTATCAGATGCACGTTAATTTTCATAAATTAAGGCCTTGCACCTTTAATCTCCTGGATGAAATATTATTTTACCTTTAAATATGTGCAATCATTTTTTTAGATTTAAGCCTCCGATTTAACCCTGATAGATTCGTTGTATAAGTCTGATAATAGATTATTCAGTGACGTCATCGATATCTTCAGCGACGATTTTTTGAAGAATAAAATAACTTATTGTATGCAATCATATTTCACTTTTGAACTCACAATAATTACACTTTATTACAATTTGAATTATTAACAATTGAAAAAAAAATACAGAGCATGTTATTCACACACATGACAATTATTACATATCAAAAATAAAACTAAACTATGTTCAAACTTCCCAAAGCATTATACTACTCAGATTCCTCGCAATTGTAAGTGAAGATAAACCCCATCTCAATTTTTCAATTTCGGAATGCAAATATGAAAACTTCGAAAATCCGAACTTCCTGCACACCATTTTCTCCAGCAAACTTCAACCTGCCCCTTGATATAAAACTTCGACAAATTGCAATCCCTACAACTGTCAAATAGCGACAATTCGACCTTCGTCAGAACTTCACGTCAACGCGAAGAAAAATCCGCGTTTCAATCTTTTCGTCGGAGCTGACCAATCGACACCTCGTCGATTCGTGCATTTCCATGAAATTCGTATGTGTCCACGAGGAAAGGACTTTAAGTGCGGTATATTGACGCCCTGTTACCAGATTGAAGTTCTTGAAGGGTTCTCGAAGACGGACAGGAACGATTTCGTGCATTCCAGCGGCTGGAGGGGGTGAACACCATGGGGTAGAAAGGCAGACGAAAGTGTTTTTACACGCGGGAGGTCCTGAGAGCTTAAAAAAGAGCGAGGTACGAGAGAAAGGCGAATGTCTTACGAATTTCCATCCGGAGAGCTGGGATCAATCGTGAGATTCGCTGACTTGGGTTTTAGAACATTCTGAAATACTAGTTTGGTGGTTGAATAGATTACTGAATACTACAGTGTATTTACTGTATAAATAATTTGAAGAATTTAAGAAAATAATGGGTGAGTTTTGAAGTTTCTTTTGTAGGTGGGAATGAAAGGTTTCAAGGACAATTTTGAACAAAATGACGGAGATCTCGATTTTTCTAAGTGAAACGACATTTGTATTTTTTGTACATAGATTCTTAAAACATTTGTCATAAAAATTATTGAAGCATGCTACAAATTATTGAAGTACAATAAAAATTATCTGTGATGTTCAAAACTTTCGTAGAAAATACCTTGCATCTGAATTTCAAATATTTTATGAACTATTCACTTATTTAATGTTACACTTCAGTACATTTATATGCAGAATGCTTAGAAAAGTCAATCTACAGAAAAATATCATTTTATTTAAATAAACGAACTTGATCTTCAAAACCTCTGAAAATAATTACTACAATAAACATCAGATCTAGAACTCCATATCAAATTACTCATGAACAAACTTCATCCATATTTTAACAAATAATAAAAATATTTGAGTGTGTGTATGACTGCACAACTAATCATTTGTTCCCCCATTTGTGATGTGAACGGTTTGATCTATTGTCAAGCACCTAGTTTTAGAACGATTTCGTTCATCAACGTTTCAAACTCTTCCCGATGTCGTAAACTTCATCTACATTTCATCTTACACGACCTATTGGCCAACCGATGCTCAAACCCTGCTTTTGATATTTAGTCTGCACGAGTTTCGCAACGCGGAATTGTGAAGTATCGTCTTGCTGTTGCGATGTATCGAATCGAATTAATTGCCGGCTAATCGATTCTTTTCGGACACGGGTCCACTCTTTCGACTGTATTGCTTAATCAGAGATTCGCTTAGCAGATAAAACCTGTTTAATTTGCGCCATTCGAGATAACGAATAACTCGTTAATTAACCTTTTCGCGAGAAAACTCATACTGGAAACTTTTCTGTGCAAACATTTAACAATTCGTAAAATGTGAGCATATTAACTTGCGATCGCAATTTCCGCTGTTAGAAATCAAAGAAATTAATCAACTTGGTGTGCACATTTCACTCCAATAAAATTTGCATAACGGTGCTGTTAAATCAAGGTTTCTCTATTAATTTTATCAATTAACTGTTTATATTAATTTTACAACTCCACCTTTAGGTTCAATTATACACTCAGTTCTAAGTTAAGATATACTTCAATTCAGTATTAATTGTCAAATCAGTAATAATTGTTAGTAGGTGAGTTAATGTTAAAGAATGCAAAGCTTCAATACACATATGATCATAAATGTGGTTTCTTTGATTACCAGAGTCATGAATGATACATTTTGTCATAGAAAATAAATAGTGTTCTTACTGATTACTCATACGTGGTTTTCTCTCATAAGATTTGTCAATGACAATGCTATTTTCACTAGAAGATTCGTGTGTGTCACATCTCGTCACCCGATGACCTCACATATTGATATAACACGTGCGTTAAAACGCGCAGCGTGCCGATCCTAAGGGGACCAATTCTGAATACGAGGTCGACAACCGCGATGTGTCTCGTTGAACATGTCACTCGGTGATCCTAAGTCAACGAAAGTATTATCAGCCACGTAATAAGGTGTGATATCCCCATAAAATGTAACATGTCACAACTTTGCGTATTCAAACGATCATTTTCGTAACATTTCATTAAACTAGATGGGAGAAGAAATTTCTCTTCTCTGAAAATATTGAATGAAATCTTCACGCTGTTTGACTTTCCACTCTCGAACACAGAATACTTCCTGATCAAACGCTAGGAAATTAATTCTACTTTTGTTTGATATCGTTTACTTTAGCAATGGAGAAATGGCTTAATTCTTCTTGGAGGGCTATGAATTATTGTGATGGGTTTGTACAGAGTAGAATAGAGTGAAGTACTTTTAGTAGTTGGAAATTTTGAAAGACTCAAGTTTTGCAATTTTCGAATTTTACAATTGTTGAAAATTAGTGAGTTAGTAAAGTATTAAGGTTTAGATTGAAGCATTAGGTTTAGGTTAAAATATCAAGTTTTAGGTTAAAGTATCAAGGTTTATGTTAAAGTACTAAGATTTAGATTAAAGTATCAAGTTTTGGGTTAAAGTATCAAGGTTTATGTTAAAGTATTAAAGTTTAGGTTAAAATATCAAGATTTAACTTAAAGTATCAAGGTTCTTAAATTTCCACGTTTCAAACCTCTTAAATTCCTGAATTCTGAAACCGTGAAATCTTGAAATTTATAATTTAAATTTCCAAACCCACTATCTCCAAATCCATAAATTTTCAAACTTCTAAACCACGAATGTTCATACTCCCAATTCTCATATTTTCAAAGTTCCAACTCCCCAATGCATAAAGCAATATATTCAAAACTGTAACACATCGTAGTCATCGTAGTTCGAGTTATCGATGTTCGATTATACTCCTTGGCTTCGTAGCAAATATTTCCAGTCAAGTTCATTTCAACTTATAAAGATTTTCACATCAGAATCAAAATTTAATTTTACAGAGATTCGTTTATACAAGTTTAATTTGAAGTTCGACTGCAAAATTTGACCACATATAAAATCTAGTCAAATTCTGATTTTTTTAGTGAAATTAAAAAGAATGAAAAAATTGTGATTTCATAAAAATGTTCCAGTGTTAGAAAGTCAAAGTTCGACTGCAACTTTGACCACATGTAAAATCTAGTCAAATCCTGATTTTTTTAGTGAAATTAAAAAGATTAAAAAAATTGTGATTTCATAAAAATGTTCAAGTTTTAGAAAGTCAAAGTTCGACTGCAACTTTGACCATATGTAAAATCTAGTCAAATTCTGATTTTTTAAGTGAAATTAAAAAGAATGAAAAAATTGTGATTTCATAAAAATGTTCAAGTGTTAGAAAGTCAAAGTTCGACTGCAAGTTTGACCACATGTAAAATCTAGTCAAATCCTGATTTTTTTAGTGAAATTAAAAAGATTAAAAAAATTGTGATTTCATAAAAATGTTCAAGTTTTAGAAAGTCAAAGTTCGACTGCAACTTTGACCATATGTAAAATCTAGTCAAATTCTGATTTTTTAAGTGAAATTAAAAAGAATGAAAAAATTGTGATTTCATAAAAATGTTCAAGTGTTAGAAAGTCAAAGTTCGACTGCAACTTTGACCACATGTAAAATCTAGTCAAATTCTGATTTTTTTAGTGAAATTAAAAAGAATGAAAAAATTGTGATTTCATAAAAATGTTCAAGTGCTAAAAAGTCAAAGTTCGACTGCAACTTTGACCACATGTAAAATCTAGTCAAATTCTGATTTTTTTAGTGAAATTAAAAAGAATGAAAAAATTGTGATTTCATAAAAATGTTCAAGTGTTAGAAAGTCAAAGTTCGACTGCAAGTTTGACCACCCATTAATTCAAAGTAAACGAAGTTTAAGATTAATAATTTTCAAAGCAAAGAAGAAGAGAATTTTATCTTGAAAATTTTGAAGTTTCCGAGTTATCGAGGTTGTAGTATATGGTTTCGACGAGGACGCGAGGGAGCTCATCGCTCGCGAATGCGGGGGCGCTGTTAGCTGATCGAGCGTCGGTTGGTGGGGGTTAGTAGTTAAGGAGGGGCGGAAGGGGTGGCAAGTAAGTGGTGGGGGAAGGTTGTTGTAAGAGTGGGGATCGTTCGGTGGCAGCAGCGGCGTGCTCGGTGTCATTGCCTCGACGCTCGGGGCGGCCAGTGACTCCATCACTGACCTAGTGCCGAGGCTCGCCGAGCGGCGGCGTAAACGGCCGAGCCGGAGGCCGTCGACCTCGGCCGGCCTCCAGCGCGACACACACCGACATTACGAGTAGCGCCCCGCTGCCGTACACATCGCGCCTTGTCCTTCTCTTTCTTCTCCTGCCCCTCCCTTTCCACGCCTCTCTCTCTCCATCTCCGTCGCGTCTCCTTCGAGCTTCTCTGCCGTGGGCTTTCGAACCGACCAGCTGGCCCGGTTGGTCCTGAAAATCGCGGAAATGCGCGAGTTACGCTTATGCGTCAACTTCGCGGCCGTAGAAAACGGAACGCCGCCTCCGATTTCTATTTTTTCCTCGGCAGATCATTCGGGAAAACGATCACCCGTCGACGTGGAAACGGAACACGTCCAGACCGTCGGTCTCCAGCTCGACTCGATGCTTGACGAGTCTGGACGTACGTACATATCGGTTTTATGACGGGGATCTGGCGATTCTGCTGTGCCGAGAGCGGCTTGTTGTTCTCGATGACGGAATTTTTAACGGGGCGTAGATTCGTTGAATCGATCCTTCGCCGAGAATCGTTATTACTTATTTTGATAAACGGCGGTGTGGATGTTTTATTCTGGAAAGTCATCGTTCGCTGCATGCTTAGTTTCATCGATCGTGACTCGCACGGATTCAATTTCTGGACGAATCATCGTGGCTGAGTAGCTTCTTCGGATCTTGTGTTAATGCACCGATGGGGAAATGGAGATTTAGCGGGACGTTTATTGATTTATGTACTTAAAGACCTAGCTGATCTCATTGTAGAATGTATTATTTTTTAAATAATTATTACTTCCAAATTACGTAATAATATATATGTACGCATGTATGTTATGACATGTATAACAATTTATGGCAAGCATAAAGATAAGACATGTTTTTCGTTGGATAGTAATTTTGGTTCAGAATAGAAACAACGTTTCTGTCACAAAGTACTGCAGCATGACTAATCTCCTATTAATCCCAAAATTCTAGCAATTGAAATTACTCATCCTAGCCTAGCATTACTCATCGTTGTGCCAACCTTGTGACAACTAAAGGCTAAGGTCAATCTGAGGCGTACAAGGCTCCCCACGCCTATTTTAAATTCTTTAACTCCTCCAAATCTGACATAATCTTATTTCTTGATTGAACGTCCAATTTTAATTATGGGACATTTTTAACCCTCTTGGAGATCTTACGTTTCATTAGAGTACAAATTAATTTTTAATTTTTTTCACTTGTGTGTTAATTTTATTTTGGGATAACTTTTTGTGGTATAAAATATCATTATGAGGAAAAATGTGAGAATTGATTGTATAAGGAAAAGTTGTGTTTGAAAAGTGTATCAAAGTGATTCGTAAGTAGGAACCACAATCTTTCAGTTATGAAATCTCTCCCTATTTCTCGTCGCAAACACGCGAACTAAAGACGCCCGACGAACCAACTTCCGGAACACCTTGCACACACTGGCGGCCCGAACATCCGCGACAAACACAATGAGATTGTAAATCAAGTCGACCAGGGCAGCTATTGAACGTAGGAAGTATCGTTGACGCGCGTATGAATCATTACGAAAGCGGGCGAGTACGTTTCTACGGGTTTGAAGAAGAGAAATGGTGGAAAAATTGAAAAGTGTCACTCATAGAAGAGCCCGATTAGAACAGTAACGAATGGGAGAAACCGCGTTCATTCATGAAATGACAGAAAACTATAATCAAAATAAAGAAAATTTGCAAGTAAAATAAAAAACACTCAGTGAACATTCGTACAAATTCTATTTAAAATTTATTTTATTAGTATTATTCTTTGGTTATTTATTAAATTTAGCGATACTTAATGATTAAAAAGTAGATGAACATTGCAGAAATTGTTCTTACAAGACTGTTAGCCAAATTTTGGGCTTGTGTTTGAATTTGTCAAAGTTAAAGGAAGATAAAATAAAATGTTTAGTCATATTTAGATAACAAGTGTTTCACCTTAAGTCTTGTTCAAACAATTAATTAATATTTTTTATTTTAGTTGTTAGTTTTGTATTTATTTTATAAATGAAAGTGATGTTTGTACATTAAAAATACAGACAAAATAATATTAAGTTACATTTATAATAGTATGATCAAAGTTATATTCAAAGTTATATTCAGGGTCTAATACAATAAAAATTAGGATTTTTAGAATTATCTTCATTTCAGTACATAATAACAAAACAAGTATAAATGCACAACGACTATAAATATTACAAGAGTCCAATTTTCCTTTGAGAACCATAACCAACGTTGAAATTAATTATCCTCGAAGAATAAGAAACAGTAACCAGCTAAAACTGCAAAAACTTGATACTTTCTATCTACAACGTAACAAATCGTATCGGTAAATAGTCTTACAATTAGAAAGGATACATTTACTGTTCCATAATAGGCGTGACCAAAGCTTCCGGATCGATAGAGGAAGAGGAAGTTGTATCGTTTAGATTCTGACAAATTGGGAATGTCGAAGAGGGTAGCGATCTTCGATAATTGTAGACACTATTATAAATGTATTAATTTGATTAAGCCTCGTTTGTAGTAGTTTATTAACACAAAATATGTCGAATAATACTGTTTAAATCCTCAGAACTTTGGTTACATTTAAGTACAATATGAAATACAAGATCAACCCTTCAAACTTTTTTCATTTCAGCTATAAGTACTTCTGATTATTTTTATATTGTTTTTTTTAAGTATTCCATTTTTGTTAGGCATTCAATTGCCTAAATCTCTGGATTCCAAGGTAGAATTAAATATTTTACATGATCATAGAACCAACCCTCTCAAACTTCAATTTTTCACTACATCTACAAATATTTTTGATTATTTCTATATTAAACTTTTCTAAATACTCAAACTTAATTACTTAAATCTCCAAGTCTCAAGTTATGATTAAACACTCCATATGACCATAAAACCACCCCCTTAACCTTCAGTCTTTCACTTCAAACTTCATCTTCAATCATTGTTATACTCTCCTTTTATAAATACTAGCATTCAATTACCTAAATCTCCAAATTCACAAATTACAATCAAATACTCAACATAATCATAAAACCAACCCCTTCCAACTTCAATTTTTCATCATAAACTTCATTTTCAATCATTATTACACTTTTAGACTCCTTTTCTAAATACTCTCATTGAATTACCTAAATCTCCAAATTCACAAATTACAATCAAATACTCAACATAATCATAAAACCAACCCCTTCCAACTTCAATCTTTCATCATAAACTTCATTTTCAATCATTATTACACTTTTAGACTCCTTTTCTAAATACTCTCATTGAATTACCTAAATCTCCAAATTCACAAATTACTCTTCAAACCTCAAAAACCCTTTCCATCAATCAACCCCTAAACAATCTTCCTTCACCTACAAATATTTATCATTTTTCCATTCTCCTTCTCTAAGAACACTCCTTCAATTCACCCACAAACCTTAACTTCCATCCACCACTTCCTCTACTCTCCCCCATATTCATCCATCTTCGAATACTAAAATCTAGCATAAACAATTGTAAATCTTTCGTTCTCAAATACGAGAGCAATTCAAACTGTCCAGTTGTTTCTTTCGACAGCCTCGAAGTTACTGTTATTAGAACGATATCGTTGCGTGGAAGTAACGGTCTTGAAGGGAAAATTATGGTAAGATATACGGGATGCGTTCGCGGCGCGTTTTGTGTGTTCGGATACGCGGTGTGAGACCGGAAGCGAGATAAATGGGCCGCTCTGTTACGCTCGCGAGCGAACGTTTCAACGTGGCGCGAACACTTTCCAATGTTAACCGATAGCAAGAAATGGAATGGCTTGTTTGAATCATCCGTTGTAACTGTGTATCGTTCTTGTTCAAACGCGGAATACTAATGGCCTGTAAACATTACGGCACGCGATAGCGGTAACGAACATTTTGGAATACCTCGGACTGGCTTTTTGCAAGTTTCTTGGTACTGAGCAAACGGACTGATCGAATTTCTTCGACTTTATATTTGGCTTCGTGAGGATGTAAATTCGGATTGAATTCGAGTTCTGTGCAATTTAGCATTCTTGTGAGTAGTCGAAGGTAAAGGAAAGTGAGGAAAGTTTTTAGAATTTCAATTTAAAATTTTTGTATTTTCATATTTTTGTGTTTTGGAGTTCTTGAGTCTTCAATTCTTGAATTTTAGAGTTTCTAAATTAGTGAACCTTCAAACTGTGGAATTTAGAAATTCCTCAAATTTCAGTATTCTTAATTTTTCTAAATTACAAATTTCTCATATTCCAAGCTTGTCAAATTACAAATTTCCTAAATTCCAAGTTTCACAAATTATAAATTCTCCAAATTCCAAGTTTCACAAATTATAAATTCTCCAAATTCCAAGTTTCACAAATTATAAATTCTCCAAATTCCAAGTTTCACAAATTATAAATTCTCCAAATTTCAAGTTCCCCAGATTCCAAACTCCCCAAATTCCAAATTTTCTAAATTACAATCTCTTCAAATTCCAAATTTCCCAAATTTCAAGTTTCTCAAATTACAAACTCCTCAAATTCTAATTTTTCTAAATTACAAATTCCTCATATTCCAAGCTTCTCAAATTACAAATTTCCCAAATTCCAAGTTTCACAAATTATAAATTCTCCAACTTCCAAGTTCCCCATATTCCAAACTCCCCAAATTCCAAATATCCCAAATTACAAACTCCCCAAATTCCAAATGTTCCAAATTAGAAGCTCCCCAAATTCCAGATCTCCCAAATTATAAATTTCCCAAATTAAACATTCCCCAAATTCTTAAATTCCTAAACCTCTAGAATCCCAAATATCTAAATTCTAAATCTCCAAATTTTCAAATCCGTAGATCCGCAAATTCCTAGTTCCCTAAATCCCTAGATCCATACATCTCCATTTCCCCAAATCCATAAATTTCTAAATCTCGAAACCCCAAAATTCTCAAATTCCCAAATTCCCAAAGTCTCAAAGTTCCAACTCCTCAAATTCCCAAATCCGAAACTCCCCAAGTGTCTTCACACTCAAAAACCTGCAACTTCTCAACCCCCCAAATATCTAAAAATCCCCAGATCCCTAAATTCCTAATATTCCAAATACCAATAATCCCCAGATTACCAAATTTCCACCATTTAAAGAATTAAACTGAACCCATTATATATAAAGCTATTAACTATATCGTGGTCAATTAGTCGAGAGCTGACCTATCCACTTCTCCTATATTCGTCATGGCATAATCGCAACACCTATTTCCAACCCCTTCGCGTGTCGGCCGTTAAAAAGAGTAGCCGCGAGGACGAAACGCGAACGAAAGAGAAGGAAAGAAAGGAAGAGAGAAAGACAGCAGGTACTGGAGCCACGTGCGCCGAGATTGGCACGATCCTAACCTACCCCATTCGTTAACCTGACCCGTGTCGCGATTCCTCCGCAGGTCGATTCCCATCGAGCGCGGATTAACCTACATACGCGGGGGCATTTCTGCGGGGTCGACACACCACCACGGGTAGCTGCTCGTCGATACAAAATTAACCAACCCTCACCCTTCGATCGGTAACGAGCATATCAGTCGATACGCAGCCTTCTCCCTTCTTTTTTGTTCCTCTTCTTCTCACCCTCCAAAGTGATCCTCTCGCACGGATAATCGAACAGTGCGATGAACATTTTTAACGACAGGGACATTTTCAATGGACTTTGAATCCCCGTGTCGCAATTGGAACACGGGGGTGAAGCCTTTCTGATCGCTGGAACGTGAGAATTTTGTATCGTTTTGTCGATGGAAATTTTCCACAGAAATTTATGATAAAGTGGGTTAGTAATTTATTTCGAGTTCGAACGATAAATACGGTACTTGTAGAATCGAAATTTCAGTTTGAATATTTTGTCGAATCTAAACGTATGTAAATAAATGTTTGTGAAAATTAATTAACAGCAGGTGATTGCTAGCAGCAATTTTAATAGAAACGAATTGTTCTTTGCAGTAATTAATTATCGACATAAATTTGTAATTAAATAATGCATCGTACGGTTTCTGCTGCAAATTTCGCGCTTACCAATTATCATCTAAAAACTTTTGCTATTAAAGAAATTCTCTGAGTAAAACCTGAGATATGAATACTATGTCGTACACAGTACTTTATTAAATTACATACAAATTACTTGTTCATTAAATTATCACTTGATTGCTAAATTATGCACAATATTCGATCATTGCCGAGTCAGCAACTAAGGCAATTTACACCTAGCAGAAAGTGATTGCAAAGTGGTCAAAAGATCCTTCACGAAGGTACATATTTCAAATATATCACGCCATCGTTGTCCCGGGGTTAATAGAAATTCTTGCACCTCAACAGCTCGAGAAATTCTCTCGAAAATGAATAACGCTGACGAGCGTTCCAATTCTTCAAACCCGACGCGTTTTCGAGACGAAACGAGTCGCATTGAAATGTAACCAGATGAACGTCGGCGACGTTTTATTCAAGAATCTCGGCCAAGCACATATTTTACCTTCCAATCCGGTCAAGTCCACTCGCTTTTGTACTCCGCGCATCGGATTTCGACGAAATCGGTTGAATTCGAAACGGAATTACGTTTTGCCCTTTGGTGCCCGACGTTTCGTCCTACATTCTTCAATTTCAACCACACCTATCTACACTGATATTACAATTACCCATCTACCTGAATGTATTGTCGCAAATATAATAAGAATGTGTATATGTGTATATGATGGCTTCAAGGGGTTGAAAGATGTACATACGTGTATGCATATGTGGAGTGCACATATGAAGTTCATATATGTGTATTCAAGAGTAGCTTCTAATAGAAATATATTACTTTATTGGAAATTATTCTAGGAAATATTATGAGAAGAAATACATATGTATATGATATATACATGGCTATAAGGGGTTCATAAATATGTGCATATGTGGAGTACACATATGAAGTTCATATATGTGTATTCAAGAGTAGCTTCTAATAGAAATATATTACTTTATTGGAGATTATTCTAGGAAATATTATAAGAAGAAATACATATGTATATGATACATACGTAACTACACGGGGTTCATAAATATATATGCATACATGGAGTACACATATGAAGTTCACTTATGTGTATTCAAGAGTAGCATGTAATAGGAATATATTACTTTCTTATAGATTATTCTAGGAGATTTTATAAGAAGAAATACATATGTGTATGGTTCATACATGGCTACAAAGGGTTGAAAGATATGTGCATATGTGGAGTACACATATGAAATCCATATATGTGTTCTCAACAGCAACTTGTAATAGAACTGTATTACCTTATCATAGATTATTATAGCAAATATTATAAGAGGAAATACATATGTACATGATAAATACATGACTACAAGAGGATTCATAAATATATTCATACATGAAGTACACACATGAAGTCCACATATGTGTACTCAAGAGCAGCTTGTAATAGAACTGTATTACCTTATCATAGATTATTGTAGTATATATTATAAGAAGAAATACGTGTGTATATGATTCATAGATGTATATAAGGTTTTGAAAAATATATGGACATGTAGTGTACACATATGAACTATATGTACTCAACAGCAGGAACAGACGCATAGTCTATCATGTTTCATCTAAATAAATTAATCCTTACAAATGTACATTTGCAAATTACAATAGAGATTTTTTAAGTACACCAGCACGGTATAATGAAAGAATGAGTTTATAAAACAGTCCTACCATAAATTTAACCCGTTAAGGGATACGTAAATCGACGTAATTGTAACGAAGGAAGTTTTCATTTAACGAAGAGTAGAAAAAGTTTCTCTTAATTTTTCAGGACAGGTTGTTAATTACGAAAAATGTTAGGCAAGAGCAAGGAAACGAGCGGCTTCGAGGAGTTTACTGAGCCGCGGACAATGATTTCGCGGCGCGAATTCCCTCTTTAACGGGAAGGGAAACGCTTCCTCCTCGAGCACGCGAAAACGAGTCGCGGAAAGAGACAGTGAAGAAGTGAAACTCGATCCAGCGTCACAAACCTAGAGCTCGTTTCTATCCGCTTCCTTTCCTTTCTACCGCGAGAGTAGAAGTTCCATTCTTGCGTTCTTTTCTTGCGACTCGCAACGGTATAGCAGAATCACTCTTTCCCTCGAAAGGGAAACGAAATCCTTTCAGATCGTGATCTTAATTGCTCCTCACGGGGATTATCGAACGGATCTCCAAATTGCCGTGGAAATTAATTCACGCTGTACATGATTATATAAGCAACTGTCTACGAATTCATATTCTGTGCATTACTTCCGAGTAAAAATGCGATCGAAGATATCGCAAGTGGAAAGTAATAAAAATTAGGGCCACTTTTTAGACTTTGCGAAATTTATGCAATAACCAGTACGGACAAAAATTTGTGCACTACTTTTAGATTTTATGACCAACTTTGCATACTTGGTAACTTTGAACATCTACAATTAACGAGAATTTAATGAGGGAGTTACGTGTGTAAACTCCTAAGACATATTGCATTATATTTCACATTACACTCAGACAAGTATGTTATAAACAATGGTCCCATTTGATGTAGACATAAATAAACTAAAACTCCAAGATTGGTAGTTTTCCAACCTTCTCTACTGCGCTATAGAGACATTGTATTATTAAAAAAGTCATTTCTTTCAAGGTTCAATTACAAATTACCCTCAACACCAGTACTGTGCCCTCGGGAAAAGTCCCGGAAGAACTACCAGTGCTAAGTTATCCTACGTCTTGTAACGCAATCAACCCCTCAAATCTTGCAGCGCCATATTTTCTTGCGCTGGACTCAAGGGGCGGGGCAAGAAAATTAACCAATGTCACACTCGCTTACTCTATTTTCTTCCTCTCGAAGGTCATCGTACGACACTAAGCGTGAGCAAGAGTTCGCAGGAATTTGCCTACGTATCAAAAGTAGCGGGTTCAGAGATAACAAATTGGCGAGCAGAAACGCTGCACAAGTAACAATTTCAAATTGTTACGATGTAAATGTAAGGTTACATTTCTAAAATCCCGTTGTTATATTCGATTGTATACTGAGTACACATTTTGCCAGGCAAGGAGTGATATAAGTGTAATCGCAAGAGAATCGTATCTGGATCGAAGGGTGAAGATACTGTTGCGGGTAGTTTGACTTACATTTTTGGTTCGTCGATGATCGGCCATCAACGTGAGCGCCAGCTGTCAGCGTAGCCTCAGCTCCCCACCGCGTGTTCCGGAAGTGCGAGCCTGTAACGCGACCGGGCAGGGGCCGGTTTCAGCTGCTTCTCGGCTCGCACCTGCGTGCCATTCTCGCGGATGATCCTCCGGTACCTGTTGTCGAGCGAGCCGAAGGGGATCGCTAGTCGGGAAAATCGTAATGTCGATCACTTTCACTGGCCGTTGCTTCCCTTCCGTGTGACGGACGAGGAGAGGGCGGGAAGGAGGCCGAGGAAACGGGACAAAGACGGGAACGAGACGGAGAGGGAGAGAAAGAGAGAGACGAAGAAAAGAGAGCAAAAGAAAGAGAAAGGGAGAGAAGACGATGACGTCGAGGCGGTAGAACGGTAGCAAATAGGAGAAGGGGGAAACGCGTGGAGTGCCGGTGGATCGTCACAGTTTCACTTTTAAATTCCTCGAGGCGGTCGCTCGCTAGCCGACTCTCCACTTGCTCCGCTCCGCGCCGCTCCGCACCGCTCCGCACCGCTGCGCCGACTAGGTCGCGTGCGTGTTGTGTACGAGGGTTACCGTTACCGTTAACGTGACGTAGACAGCCACGGTAACGTCATAGACCGCTCTCTTGGCTGCGGCTCTTCCTGCCCGTCCTCTAGCTCGACTTCTACCAACCTCCAACTTGATCCTCGTTGTTTTCACCGAAAACCCAGTTTCGTTAACCTCTGAGGACTCTTCGATGTTTCGAACCACGCCTAAACATCGCGTACGACGGTCGACGACCGACCTGGAGACTTCATGGTTCTCCGGGTGAACGGTCCGGTCGTGACAATGGAAACAACGGGGTCTCAGTTGCGCGTCAATCTGGTCTGTGCACCGGTACACGAGCAAGCGGAATCACGCCGATTTCGACCACTTTCCGCCGCTGACTCGCCGCGGTCATCACAGTTCAACATCGAGCCGCTCGCCCACCCGACTGTCCTCGTGCGTACGTCCGGCTGGCTGGTTGGCCGACCGGCTCTATCTTCCGGGAAGGGACAGAAGTGTCCGTTGTGGAGCCGCTGGAAGACGCAGTCCGCGAGGATCCCTCTCTAAATTCGCTGTATGGAAGGGAAATCGTGGCACGCGTCCATCTTCGGCTACTCCGACGACCAGCGACGCGAGCGTGAGCCTTCGTTCTTTTTCGGATTTCGACGGGTCAACAGTTCGTGGAAAGTTCAGTTTATAATTCGAATTGAACTTCATCAAACTGATAATTTGCTGAAGAGGTTTTGTTCGTCTTATTGGCTGGTCGATTTT
This sequence comes from Megachile leachella, assembly GCA_963576845.1. Lineage (NCBI taxonomy): Eukaryota > Metazoa > Arthropoda > Insecta > Hymenoptera > Megachilidae > Megachile > Megachile leachella. Next base: position 9,897,246 of record OY756251.1, read on the forward strand.
CCTCGTCGCCAGGTTCTCTCTTTAATTTTGAAGTCTGATTCACGCGTGGCTCACGCGCGTACACCGGCTCGTCACGAGGCCCATTTTCGAAGCGGGCACGAGACGAGGACGCCTCACGGTGGCGACGAACCAGCAACGTCGAAGATTTCCGTCGCTCTATCGCGACGATCGATCGATGGATTTGCGTTCGCTGCTGTATAGGAAATGAGACTCTAGCGAGATCTATCGAACCGTTCGAGGATCAAACGATTGTTTTGCCGGATAATTCTGTTTCTTTTTAGGGACTTGCTCGAGCGTCCGGGAGCACTGGTTACGATAAGGTTCAATCGATAATTGACTCGTTATCGAGCACAGCCGGTCTACGGCACAGGACCGCCAACCGTGCACGACAGCCTCGAATTATTGCTGGATAACGAGATCAATTCGGTTAATCGCCGTTAGGTGAGCGAGTTTAGAGCCGATTTCAAAGGTCGAGTCGATCGAGCTTCCGACAAATCTCTTGTCACGAAAGATTATTTTCTAGGAAACGATATCGTTCACTCGACACTAAAACCTAACTGTAACCTAATCTAAACTCGAAACTTCGAATTAATAAACTATATTAATCCAAACTATTCTGCAATTTCAATTAAGATTTCGAGTTTGGATGAAGAAAATTATTTTTAAGAAATAAATTACGAATAATTATCCATTAGAATAAACGATCTATTATGACTTGTTAATTATTGTAATTGCACATCGATGGAAAATGCAGCGATTTTCGTGAAAGCTTAAAACAAGTGAACGAACTAATTAACAACACGATGTGTAGTTAGCATTCACACGCTGCGAAATTCTGTTAATTAAAGCGTTTGCCGTGTCGCGAACAATGCGATTATCATCGATCTGATTAGCGCAATTACGGATCGATTAGACTACGCATACTTTACGGGTCAATATGGAAAGTATCAATGACTGTTTTATCGATGACCTTTCATCAATTACAATGATTTATTGCCATACGCTGCGTCATGGAGCGTAAATCCACGGATTAGCTTTAAACTGCGAGAATATCTTACAAGATGACCGTGCAATACAAATGACAATATACAGATTGCGAAACTTTCTTTTAATAATCTGATAATTTTATAGCTAAGAGAAATGTTTTTTAAGTATTGAATTCTTTAGTTGGACAGAAATTGAAGGTTAGGTGAACTTGAATGAACTACTGATTACTTCTAATCGGTGAAGTAGTCGTTATATGTGGTGAAACACTAATAAATCTTTCAGGAAAAACAAGCTTGAGAAATTTGTGAAATTCCACGCCAAGTAAAGTCATACAATATCCAAATTGAACTACTGATTTCTTCTAATCAGTGAAGTAGTCATATGTGGTGAAACACTAATAAAACCTTACTGCAAACAAATTTGAGAAATTTGTGAAATTCCACCCCAAGCAAATCATACAATATCCAAATTGAACTACTGATTTCTTCTAATCAGTGAAGTAGTCATATGTGGTGAAACACTAATAAAACCTTACAGCAAACATTACTTGAGAAATTTGTGAAATTCCACCCCAAGCAAATCATACAATATCCAAATTGAACTACTGATTTCTTCTAATCAGTGAAGTAGTCATATGTGATGAAACACTAATAAAACCTTACAGCAAACACTACTTGAGAAATTTGTGAAATTCCACCCCAAGTAAAGTCATACAAATTGCTCCAAATAAACAAAAAATCTATTTCCTGCCTATTAGTCCAGAAGTGGACCTAGTATCTCAAAGAATAGAAGCTGTGTTTGATGACTCTTTAACCCGTCCATGCAAGATTCCTCAAGTTCGAAACTGAAACATTGGTATTTTCCTTGGACGCGGTAAAAACGTCGCTGGGGAATGATCAACAAGCCGAAGAGTCACGGCATCGAGTTAAGTTTCGGGTAGTAGACAGGCCGTCTCTATTTTCATTGACACGTTGTTACACCGGCACGAAAGAGGCTCGAGCGTAATGCGGTGCCGCGGTGCCACGACGCGGGTTTTATTTATAAACCGCGTCGGTCAGAAACGGGCTGCGGTGCGTCGTGACGCGCGTGTCGAATATTACGCACGCGTACTGCGGACGCCCGCGTGCACACACGCGGCCGGAAAGGTGGTTACGGGATCGAAAAAGATCCAGCAGAATGATCCCAGCGGCAACGGCCAATCGGAACGTGAAGCGCTGTTATTATATCGCCGGCTATTCTAATCCGGAGCGAAGTCGCTTCGAAACGGGAAGAGAATTGCTCGATACCCGATGATACTTCTTAAAATAACGCGCTAAAACGCCGTGGATTATATTTAGAGACCGTTTGGAAGCTTTTCGAGGATTTTCAAGATCGTCGGACACGCTTGTTTCCCTCTTCCAGATTCTAACTCGCTTGACAACCGATGGGTCAAGTACTAACAAGGCTATCGACTGACAAGAACTGTTGACGGTCAGGAAATATTAAAGCTTACCGATAACTCTGAGAATCTTTCTTCTTTCGAAGTCTGTTAGGTTTCAGTAGAATTATGAACTTTAAAAAAAAGTTAATAGATGTTTAGAAAAATGAGTATATCAGAAGTGGAAGAATATGCGTGCATAACATTCCTATAGAGGGTTAGAAGAGGTTAGAGAACTGAAGGAAAGATGTTGATCAGAAGTGATCGGGATGATCAGTTGCCAGGCGTGTAATCTGTTCACGCGCGAGGTGATAAGATGCGTTATCAGTGACGGTTCGATAGATCGACGCAGTCGAATCGCAAAGATGTTTCGCACGGGCAGGTAGTTGTAACGAGTCATGTGCAGCAGATAAATTGTGTTCGAGCAAGGAAGACGATCGGCGTATCGATCATCGCGACAGATCCTGTAGGCGAGAATTTGTCAAAGTAGAAACAGTCCTTTCCTGATGGGGAAAGAAGGAATTTGACGGGTCGAAATTGTTCGAGCACGAGGAAGCTGACGGCACCGTCGACGTCACTGGCTCGAGAATCACGGGAAGGGAAAGAGTGCGCGAAACCGGTGGCGCGAACGCGTCGAAAGAAACGGTCGAACAGGCCGCGTGGACGATGGAACACGTGTACTAGGTTGATGAAGGAACAAAGATCGGCTTGGAAAGAAGCTTGGATGAGCGAAGCGTGCGTTGTTGGCCGACGAGAGAGAGAGTGACGCGTGGAACGCGAACGAAAGAGAGAGTGGTTCGAGGGTGAAGGCGAGACGATCGCGATCGGTCTGGGACAACGAAAAACACGAAAGCACGGGGTTCGCAAGGAAACGCAAACACGCGAAAGATCGAAACTGAATTACACGCGTGGACGGGCGACGATATCGCGACGAACGTCATGCGTGTTATATATTATGCATCTATTTATATATGTAATGTGCATGTATGCGTGTGTAATGCATGATGAGTATATCCGGGGAGTCTCTCTCGCTCTCCGGCTGATCGCAACGTGACAGATTTCCCTTCCTGTTCCTTTATCTTTCCTTTCGCTTATTTATTTCGTCCGTTCCCCGTTCTCTATCGGTTATTATCCCGCCTCTCGTGTTTCTCCCCCTTTTTCTCGTTTTACTGCATCACCGCAGGTGATCCACCGGGGCTAAGGTTCCTCTTCGCTGTGCCTCTCGGTCCGGGCCCACTGCCCGCGACGACGGACAACGAACAGGACCACGTATTTTCGTTTAGAAACCGGCCGCGATAACGCGACGTGACGTGTATATTACATCGGCAGAGTACGAAACTATCCAGCAGTAAACGGCACACACTCGATTACGTTAACACTCGCGGTAACTCTACTAGATTACTCCTCCTACGCCTCCGTTTCTTGTTCCCGTTTCAACGTTCGCGCTCTTCCGCTTCGGTCGCGCGGACCGAAAACCGGCCAACGAAACAACAAACGGCGCACACTATTGTGGCCCGGTCGTCGCACTCGCGGCTCTCTTCTTCCTTCTCCGCCACCACCTCCGCCACTTCTGTGTTCTTTTCCGTTCTTCTTCCACCACCACCACCACCACCACCTCTCTCTCGTTTCTTCTTCTCGTACGTCGGCCGTTCGGTAACGAGTAATCCTCGCGGGCCGGCTGTCACCGACGAAACGTCACGAGGTGGTAGCCGCGACGTAACCGGCGATGTTTACGCGAGCGACGACCAGATCGAAAACAACCGACACCGTCACCGACACCTCGATTGTCCCGCGAACAACGTGGACACCACACTCGTGGCCGATCAGCACTCTGCTCGAGCACGTAGGAGGATGCAGAGGAGACTCCGTAGAAAGCGTTCGGCACGCTCGTCCGCGATAAGCCGACTCTCCGCGCGTGCACGCGTGGAGCCTCGAAGCGCGACAGACGTCTCTCCTCCCTCGTGGAGAAGGGAACGGACGCGCGCGGTCAGAAAAGCCGGGGAAAAAGACACGCGGGGAGTGAGAGAGAGAAAGAGAGAGGACAGAGAGAGCAGAGAGCGAGTGACAGAGACGGAAACAGGGACAGAGAGAATAAGAAAGACGTTCGTGGAGAAAAGAAGATGGACAAAGATCCGAATAGAGAGAGAGAGGGAGAGAGAGAGATCGTCGCGGCGACGGGGACGATACGGCACTAACGAGGGAGAGAGAATTCTCTCCGCGCCGAAAATGCTCGATACGATTTTCCGCGCGACCAAAAATCCACGGAGCGTGTTCGGCCACGCGGGGGTTCCCACACGCGCGAAAGAAGAAAACAGAGAACACGCGACGATGTGCAACGCGGAAAACACGCGCTCTCCGCGGCAGTCGGCGCGATCTCTCGCTCGTAACGCAACGTCGTAGGGAAACGCGCGCGCACTCTCTCTCTGTTTCTCGTTGCTTGCGCCCTGCCGGAATCGCGGCGACGAACAGAGGCGAGAGAAGGTATAGGGACACGGAGGAACGGAGCGGCCGAGAGAGAAACAGAAAACGCGGGGCGTAGAGGAACGACGGAGCGAGAGAAACCGGGAGACTCCACGGTTCAGACAAAGACGACGTTACGAGAAAGAGAGAGAGAGAGAGAAACGAGAGAGTGTACGGGCCTCTTTCTCTCTCTGTCGCGCGCGCACAGCACACACGAGGTTACGAACAAACGCGGAACAGACGAGGAGAGGCCAGGGCAGCGCGCGAGCGACGTAGCTCTCTAGCAGCCGGCAGCCTGCCGCTCGGGTCAATGACCTCTCCGAGCCGTCGTCGAGCTCTCCTCCGCTCGCGTTTTCTCCCTACCAGTCGACCTTCTCCCCACCCGAGTGTCAGCGATCCCCTCCATTTATCGCCGCCCCCCACCAAACGCTCGGTACCCCACCGTCGCGCACCCTCGAGTCACCGCGTCGACGACGTCGCTCGAAAGCGTAACGACGGAGGGGTGACTTTTCGGAAGGGGTGCGTGCACCATGGTGGGGTCACCCCTCCATCGGTAGAGGACACAGGTGGGGCGAGTCGCGAGTGGGGCGAAGGGGTAGCAGATCCGAGTTCTTTCTCCTTCTCGACAACCCCTTCTTTCTCTGTTCGGGGGTGGGGATCGGCAACCTCCACTCGCGGCAACCGCACACCGGGTTCACTGGTACAGTGTACCCTCTCGAACGGTGCAATGCTCTCTCTTCCTGATTCCGCTTCTAACCCTCCCTCCGACGCTTCGCCTCGAGGAGATCGACGCGGATCGCGGCCGACGAAGAAGGGAGAGAGAACACGCCCGAACAAGGAGGAGGGTCAGTGATGACCGATTCTGGCGGTAATGGGATACGAGCCAGGGTCAGATTCGGTGTGCGTGGGTAACAGAGGGTGGGATTCGAGTCGCCCTCACGCTCGCGGAATGGGTGTCACGATCGTCGATGCTTTCGAGTATGCTTTTTCCTGATATAAGCTTCCGTGGCAGACGTTCGTTCGTGTTTATGAATTAACCTCGACGTTTTGTCGGGAATTAATGGTCTATCGATTAGGCCTCTTTTTATTTTTACTTCAAAATTATGACGGTCTTTATTTTATGGCAAATTTTTTTTTCTCATTCTATCATATTGATTATTATAGATATATCTTTTTATTATATTTATTTTCACTGGAGATGAATGTTTAAAACAGACTATTTTCAACTTTACTGAAAATAAAGAAATAAGTGGAAGAAATTTTTATTATTTATAGCGATGGAAATAATTTGGTGTCCAACTCGAGACCCTGTAAGAAAATAGACTATATTATTAATAAGAAAAAGGTAGACAAGTTTCTGTTAAATATATAAAATTAGATTCGAGAACCAACTATCCGTATCCTTAATAAGTAATCTTAATCTTGATTGTGAGAGCAAACAGATAGGCGGGGATATTGATTAAAACGGTTTTAGTAATGTTCTTTGAAACGGTATTAACACTATCGTTTTCTGTTCGACAATTACCTTGTTCTTCGGAATATCTTATCATAGCAAAGTGACATAATCAATTTTTTTACGAAGTCTTGACCATCGATTAGAGTAATGGCCCTGAAACCCTTGAATGTTATCCACGAAAAATTTGGAGCAAGATTTATCATTTCAGTGAATTTGAGAATTTGAAATTGTAGATTTTGTAGTTTAAAAAGTTTAGATTAAAGTTGCAAGTTAGATGTAGAAATTTGAAGATTTTAATCCTTTGCTTTTGAAAGATGACTCTCGGTTTTGATTTGATTTGATGCAATAATTTGATATAAGCATTTTTTAACAAATTCTATAATGTTACATATGTGATGTGTGAATACAGTGAAACAGACAGTCAGAAAAATTATTTTAGAGAGATAATAATTTCAAATATGTTCGAGTGCAAAGGCTTGAAATTATATTGAACTTCAGAATTTGAGAACTTAAAAGACTTGAAAATTCAGAATTTGTAAATGTAGAAATATGGGAATACAGAAATTCGAAAATATAGATGCGTAGAAATATGTAAAATGGAAATATATTGATTTAGTAATTTGGAAATATATAGATTTGGAAATGACGAAATTTGGAAATGTAGAAATTATAAAATGGAGCAATTTAGAAATATAGAAATTGAAAGATGCAGTAATTTGAAAATATAGAAATTTGAAAATTTGTAAATTAGAAAATGTAAAAATTAAAAAATTTAAAAATGCAAAAATTTGAAAATGAAGAAACCTGATATTACACAAATTTGAAAATATAAAAATATATAAATTTAAAACGTAAGAAGTTTAAAAAATGTCGTCAAACTAATCAAACACAATTACATTGATTTCACACAACTTGCAACACCTGTAATTCCCAACCTCTATATCTCACGCACGCGTTGTTCAAACATCCCGCTACTTCACTACATCGCGAGTTATCGAAGGTCAAATTTTCACTGTCGGACCTCCATTAATAGATTAGTCCTCGTTATTTCCTGTTATCGATGTTTCGAACTCTCTCGATAATCTTCGACTCGTGGCACCATAAATGGTCCGTAAGTTTCCTAAGTGTTCTGTATCATTGGATCATAGATCCGAGATTAGATCCACAGAATATGACCGGCAACAAGTGAATACCCATGTTGTTTATTCCATCATCGTAGCATAGTACAGACCTCAGGAAAATTTCCGCTAAACAATTTATCATTAACATCAATTACTATAATTTTAAAAAAATGTTTTCTGAAAATCAAGGACTTCAAACAAATTCAAACAAATTACTTAAATTTAAAGGAAATGTTTTATGCAGTTCGAAGACTTCAAATTAATTCAAAGACATTATTATAATTTAAACAAAAATGTTCTTTAAAGTTCAAAGACTTCAAACAAATTCAAACAAATTACTTAAATTTATAGAAAATGTTTTGTGCAGTTCGAAGACTTCAAACAAATTCAAAGTAATTACTTTAATTGTAAAAAAAATGTTCTTTAAAGCTCAAAGACTTCAAACAAATTCAAAGTAATTACTTTAATTGTAAAAAAAATGTTCTTTAAAGCTCAAAGACTTCAAACAAATTCAAAGTAATTATTTTAATTGTAAAAAAAATGTTCTTTAAAGCTCAAAGACTTCAAACAAATTCAAAGTAATTACTTTAATTGTAAAAAAAATGTTCTTTAAAGCTCAAAGACTTCAAACAAATTCAAAGAAATTACTAAAACTTGAAGAAAATGTCCTCTGCAGTTCAAAGGCTTTAAACAAGTTCTAAGAAATTACTAAAATAAAAAGAAAATGTTCTCTGCAGTTAAAAGACTTCAAACAACTTCAAAATCGTTTATTTAAATTCAAATCACGTTTATTAACATGTATTATATTCAGGGATCACCTGTGTTCTACAAGGTCAATCAAAATGAATATTTAAAATGTACAAATGTACAAATGTACACAGACGTTACTATTAGAACTCTCAATGAAATCGTATCATGTCAGTACTAAATTTTGCATAGTCAAATAATTTATTAAAAAAGAAGACATAATTTATTCAGAAAGAAGAGGTTAAATAATAGTTTCAATTTCTGAATAATTTCATTGTCAACAAGGTTAGTCAAACAAGCTTATTCAAACTTACATTCATTTGCAAACTAAAAGTTCTATATCTAAATTCCTAAAAGTTTTACTATCCCCTTTGAAGGGAGAGCCTTAATATCAATGACGCTAAAGAAAAATTTACGTAGACACTTTTATGGCACTCCAAACATAAAAGCTTTATTTCACTAACCAAATCTTAGACATTCATTTCGAAATCCGCCATTGGAAGTTAACAATTTTATCATACAGCTTGCATATTCATCAATTCGTGTAGTCATATGGTCGATGTTGTAACGAAACTTGTAGAATATTTTTATTACGCAAACGTGTCTCCGAACAGACTCTAACGGCGTGCTTACATTAACAGAAAACCGGAGGCGATGATAAAACACCGTATCTAAGAGCCGCGATAAGAACATGGAAATCCGACTCTGACCTTAAACTTCAAACGCATGAATCTTGAGAAAGAACGCCACTTGTCCTATCTCCGTCTGACCATTAGACGATCGACTTAACTAATTAAGCCGAAATAACGAGCCTGTCCGGTTTTTACACTCACGCACAACACGATGAATAAATGAATGTATATGAGATTTTAATTGCCGGCGAGTTTTAATTCTCAGCATTTTTGCGAGCTACGTCTGGTCTCAGATATTTCGTTTCTTTCTACTTGCTGATCTTCACGCACGGAATCGTTGGAGATAAAAATTTCGAGCGTTGTTTGCTACTGGAATGATGGATAGTGTTTTGGAGTAACTTTTCGGGGTGGGGTTTTTGGAGTTGGAGTGAAGTTAGGGAAGTCATTTTTGTGCTAAGATAGGTGTTTATGGGGAATTTTATGTGTGTTGGAAGAAAATTTTATTGTTCTGGAAATTCGCAAATTTGGGGGTTGAGGTGATGGAATTTGGAAAAATGTAATTTGAAGCTTGGGAGTTTGAGAGTTTGAAATTTAGGATATTTAGAAAATATGGGGAATTTAGGAAATTTAGGGAATTTAGGGAATTTAGGAAATTTAGGAAATTTAGGAAATTTAGGAAGTTTAGGAAATTTAGGGAATTGCAGATGTGGAAATTTAGAAGTTTAGAAAATTGGAGATTTGGAAATTTAGAAATTTAGGAAATTAAAAAATTCAAACTTGGAAAATTAGGAATTTGGAAAATTGGAAAATTGGGAAATTGAGAAATTGGGAATTTGGAAATTTGGAAATTGGGAAGTTTTGGTATTCTGAAATTTTGGAATTTGGAAATTTGGAAATTTGGAAGTTGGAAAATTGGAAATTTGGAAAATTGGAAAATTGGAAAATTGGAAAATTGGAAAAGTGGAAATTTGAAAAATTGGGAAATTGGAAAAGTGGAAAAGTGGAAATTTGAAAAATTGGGAAATTGGAAAAGTAGAAATTTGGAAAATTGGGAATTTGAAAATTTGGAAAATGAGGAATTTGGAAATTTGGAAAATGAGGAATTTGGAAATTTGGAAATTGGGGAATTTTGGTATTCTGAAATTTTAGAATTTGAAAAATTGGAAGTCGGAAAATTGGGAAATTGGAAAAGTGGGAACTTGAAAAATTGAGAACTTAGAAAATTGGAAAATATTTAATTTTCTTAAACTCTAATTTCCAATTTTTATTTCCACACTCTCACACAATTCCTCCAGCGCCTCCATTTACCACATTTTTATTTTTCCCCAGAATTCACCAAATTATCAAATCTTATCTGAATTCCTATTTTGCCAGCCAGAGTACTATTATCGACCAACGAACAAACACACAATCTTGCTCTACAAAGCAACGTACTTCTTTTCCATAGCGTAACCTTTGTCAAACGTTTTGACAGATTAATAACCATCACTCTTTATGGCACCACGTCGACAAGAGTTTGCAGTAGTTAGAACAAACACGAGCACGAAATATCACGAATATGATTACGAAGATAAAAAGACTCGCGCTAAAAATATGTACACATTTAGATTAGGTAACGCTTGCTCTTTTGAATTCGAATATACGAAATTCTATGTAAGATAACTACGAACAAAGATAGCAGGAATTATGGATATGGTTTTATATTGCTTGAAATTTGGGTGAATCAAGCTTTGACATTTTTGTGATTTAGTTTCATTTTTCTGTAACAATCTTTTATTCAATTTGTGTATTTATAAATGGAGGAACGTGATTTATAGATGTGGGCTAATTGCAATGAAGTGAAGTGTCACTTTAGGGAAGATGTATTTCGGTGCTAAAAATTGAAGTCATATATACACTATTCTGTAATATCAAAAACACCATATTTTTATTTAAGAATTTCAACGGAACACTAATGTAGCAATTTTCTATAAACTTCAAGCTTTAAATTGATGTACCATGAGCGCCATTTTGTGCAACTTTTATGTTATAAAATTCTGTTAAACATTATTGATATCAGTTATAGAGGTTTCGAATTTAGTCGTATTTTGTCTGTAATTCACAATCGGCCATTTTATACGAAAAATCTTAGCAAATAATTTATATAATTATTTTGTACAAGGTTTAACCTTCAAATTGATATATTATATGTGCTCTTTTGTGATACTTTTGTCATCAAATTACATTAAACTTTCTGACTATCAGTATTCACTGTAATTGATGGTCAACCATTTTATGCTATGAATATCGACAAAACCTTCACGTGGCCATTTTGTACAATCCTTAAACTTTACATCGATGTATTATACTTGTCATTTTGTGTTACTTTTATGTCATCAAATTGTGTCAGACTTTTTAACAATCGAAGTTGATCATTATTCACTGTAATTGGTAGTCAATCATTTTATATTACGAATATCGACAAAACCTTCACGTGGCCATTTTGTACAATCCTTAAACTTTACATCGATGTATTATACTTGTCATTTTGTGTTACTTTTATGTCATTAAATTGTGTCAGACTTTTTAACAATCGAAGGTGATCATTATTCACTGTAATTGGTAGTCAATCATTTTATATTACGAATATCGACAAAACCTTCACGTGGCCATTTTGTACAATCCTTAAACTTTACATCGATGTATTATACTTGTCATTTTGTGTTACTTTTATGTCATTAAATTGTGTCAGACTTTTTAACAATCGAAGGTGATCATTATTCACTGTAATTGGTAGTCAATCATTTTATATTACGAATATCGACAAAACCTTCACGTGGCCATTTTGTGCAAACCTTAAGCTTTAGATTGCTGTATTATACTTGTCACTTTGTGATACTTTTATGTCATCAATTTTGTTGGACATTTTAACAATCGAAATTCGTCATGTTCATATACACTTCACATTATGAAGTTTAATAGAACATTCATTAGTTATTTACATCAAGCTTCAAGCTTCAAATGGATGTCTTATATCTACCACTTTGTGTTAATTTTGTTAGAAAAATATACCAGACGTCAACCACAAAAATTAGCCATTTATTCTAACCAACAACTTCATGCTTTAAATATTAACAAAACATGAATATATGAGTACATATATTCATCGAGCCTTAATCTTCAAATCGATGTCTTATATCCACCATTTTGTGTTACTTTTGTCATCAAATTATACCAGACTTCAACCACCAAAATTACTCATTTATTCGAACCAACACCTTCACACTAAAAATATTAAAAAAACATACATATGAATATACATATTCATCAAGTTTTAATCTTCAAATCAATATTCCACTCGATACTCCCCTATCATCAAACACCAGAGCTCCACATTTAAAAATCGTCAAACGTAATCGCCAATACTAGTAAATCTATTCAATCAACGATAAACAAAGCTACTCCAATTTAATACACTTTACCGATCAATCAATCTTTCAAGCATAATCGAAGGATTAAACGTCTGTCAGTAAAGGGGCGAAAGGGGTGAAAGTTGGCGGAGACTCGCATCGAAGTCTCCCGATCTTCGACACGTGGCATCGTGAGAGCAACGAGAATGCAGCCAGTGTGTGGCTGTAATCAGAAAACCGTGCGTACGGTGGTTCGAGTGTTAACAGCAGTCCTTCATAGGACATTGACTTGAGATATCGTCGACTCGCTGCGACGACGCTATCTCGTTTTGGCCTATCGCACTTGCTTCGCTGTACCTTATCTGTCCGCCTCCGTCTTAAGACACTTTCTCGCAGCCAGCCGCGTGAAATCGTCATCGTCGCGAAAAGTCGCGCGAAAAAATCATGCGGTGACGAAACCCGCAGACCGAGGAAACCGATGGATGGTTTGCTCTGGATAATTTCACCTGGAAACGGTAACGTTCCATTACTGGAATATTTGAGGCATTTATTTTCTTCTTGGATTGGTTTGGGACGGAAGACGATTTTTGGGGTTTTGGAGTTTTTCAGGTGAAATTTGGGGGTTTTGGTTTGGAGATGAAATTTAGAGGTTTGGGAGATTTTGAGGTGAACTTTGGCAATTTTGGGATTTTTAGTTTAGAGGTGAAATTTGGGGGTTTTGGAGTTTTAGAGGTGAAATTTAGCAATTTTGTGATTTTTGGTTTAGAGGTGAAATTTGAGGATTTAGGATTTAGGAATTTTAGACGTGAACTTTGGCAATTTTGGGATTTTTGGTTTGGAAGTGAAATTTGGGGGTTTTGGAATTTTAGAGGTGAATTTTGGCAATTTTGGGATTTTTGGTTTGGAAGTGAAATTTGGGGGTTTTGGAATTTTAGAGGTGAAATTTGGCAATTTTGGGATTTTTCGTTTGGAGGTGAAATTAGGGGGTTTGGAAGTTTTAGAGGTGAAATTTAGCAATTTTGGGATTTTTGGTTTAGAGGTGAAATTTGAAGATTTAGGATTTAGGAATTTTAGACGTGAACTTTGGCAATTTTGGGATTTTTGGTTTGGAAGTGAAATTTGGGGGTTTTGGAATTTTAGAGGTGAACTTTGACAATTTTTGGATTTTTTGTTTGGAGGTAAAATTTGAGGATTTAGGATTTAGGAATTTTAGACGTGAACTTTGGCAATTTTGGGATTTTTGGTTTGGAAGTGAAATTTGGGGGTTTTGGAATTTTAGAGGTGAACTTTGACAATTTTTGGATTTTTGGTTTGGAGGTAAAATTTGGAAGTTTTAGAGCTTTAGAGGTGAACTTTGGCAATTTCGGGACTTTTTTGGTTTGGAGATGAAATTTGAGGATTTGGAACTTTCGGTTTGAGATTGGAATTTGGGGGGTTTGGTTTGACATTGTGGAAATTTGGGAGTTTTGGTATAAAATGGTGGAAATATGAGAGCTTTGGTTTGGACTTGTGGAAATTTAGGATTTTTAGTTTGGAGCTGTGGATATTTGAGGATTTCAGTATGGGATGTTGGAAATTTGGGGGTTTTGGTATGGAATGGTGGAAATTTGAGGGTTTTGGTTTAGAATGTTGGAAATTTAGGGGTTTTAGTATGGGATGATGGAAATTTGGGGCTTTGGTTTGGAATGGTAGAAATTTAGTGGTTTTGATTTGTAGTTGTGAAAATTTGTGGGCTTTGAATTAGTATTGTGGAAATTTATGACTTTGGAACCTTGAAATTTTGTGGACTCTAATTTAAAGACTTTGAAACTTTCAAGCTGTAGAATTTGTTAATTTTTGAATGTTGGAATTTTGGGACATTTAGGTTCAATTTGTGAAAGATTAAATTTTTAGAATGTTGGGACTTTTATAAGGAACCCTTAAAAATTTGATGGGCTCTAAAATTTTAGAGATTTGGAACTTTGAAACTTACTATATTTGAATTTTAAGATTCTGAAAATTTGAACTCTGGTAATTTCAATCTACTTGATTATGCAATTTTGAAACCTTGAAATATTCTGCAAGTGGCAACCTAGTAACCCTTGTAATTTGTCCCAAAAGAGGTTTATGAAAATTTTTCTTTTTTTAGACTTTATAGTCGTATCAGCATAAAAAATTATCAGCAACTATCTACTAGTTTAAATACTTATTGTTGTTGTTTTGAAAACTGTCGTTCTGTAATTTTAGAATTATACAAAATGTATATTTAAAACCTTGTACAAAATTCTGAAACCATAAGTCGTTAATTTGCAATTCCTCCTCCCTAAAATTTCAGAATTTCAAAATGAATTTAAAAAATTTCCAAAATGAATACATAAATTTTCCAAAAATAATGCATTTACACCAACTTTTACAATCACTATTTTCCTCAAATCGCCACTAAAGTAAACATCTCTTTATCGATAAGTGAAGTGCTCCTCATAAAATGTCCATACTAATTAAATAGATAAAAATTAGTAAATTCCGTGTTATCTTTCACACCATCATTTGTAAAATACCAGGTGACGTACACAAAATATAATTTATGTAATCAATATATTTGAAACTTCGAAAAGTGTCTGCAATATTCAGAAGTTTAATGGACGTTTGAATGGCTAATTATTTTAATTGAGTATATCGATTGCTGTTCGCAGATTTGTTCATTCATTCTGTTTATTTAATTCTGATTTCTTTGAACGACGATGATACATGTTTTTTCTGCTGTAAGAAAATTAGCGTTCCATTTATAAGACCGTGGTGGGAAGTGTTTATCGAAAGGTCGTTGACACGTGACGTATACTGGAATTATTTAATTTTTATCGGAGTCTGTTTCGAAAATAGTATCGTAAACGAGTGTTACAGTACGAGAAACGTTTTACTGCCGTTTTGTGTATCGTCGTTTACCACCGTGTTATTTAACCTTTTTACTATTTTTATTTTTAACGATGCAGTTGCACTGTGACAAGCTGTGTGACAAGTTTTTTAACGATCACTTTTAGAGAATCATTTATGGTAATTGATCTAATGTGACTTACTAACATTTGATGCAAGCAGTTACTAAGACATGGAATGCAATAATTAATAGCAATTATAAAAATAATATTGATAGAGTATAGTATAAATTTGCAAAATAAATGATACTGTCAAAAATAATTTGTCAATTAGTAAATTATAGTTTTAAAATAAACAAGAGAATTCAGAAACAATGTATGTCATATTTCTGACATTTAAATATTATTAAATATGTACATATGTAGTGCACACATTCTATGGATACATTTCAATGAAATACACACTTGAGGATATATTTTATAGTACACAAAATATATTTTATAAATACAACCTCCAAAAATAAATTTGTCATAACATAAAAATATTAATGAAACCTATTAACAAAAATGTTGGGCTATGATTATACTAAAATGCATTTTGAACATTTCAATATATGTAAATAAATTCCAAAATACACCCTCTTATAGTACATACACCCTTCGTATATTAATTCATCATAATATTAAAAATATTAATAATATCTGTTACTAATAAAAATGTTAAGCTATGACTATACCGAAACACATTTTGAACATTTCAATATATGGAAGTAAACCCTCAAAAGCATTCTCCTATAGTACATACACATTTCAAATATTAATTTGCCATAAAACAAAAATATTATAATAATAAAATCTATCACTAAAAATCTTAACTTATGATTATACTACGTGATTAAAGTACATTTTGAACACCTGAACGTATAAACATCTCAACGCAAATAAACTCTCAAATACACCCTACCATCACAAACGCACCCCTCAAAGTAAAAATAATAATAAAATCTGTCACCAAAAATCTCTTAAGTTATAATCGCATCAATAATCATGTTAAACATCTCACCAAACACAAACATTAATATAAACATCACCTGCGCTCGTTTTATCTCTCGAATAATACGATAACGAAGCATGTATACAGTAATTGGGAGAAAAATGTAAATTCAATTGATTTGGTCCGTGAAATGATCGTGTAATCCGTAAGCGTGTCGAACGAGCGAAACAACGCAGTGACAACGCTTCTAATTATAAAGCGAACTTCATGAGGCTTATCACACCGAGGCAGGTGGCCCTTGCGATGTGTTATTAATAAACATGCTCTGAACGATCGGTGAACCGCGAAGCTGTACTCGTTGCTTGGCAAAAGATCGGTTAAAAACCTTGACACCGATCGACGATGCTGAGGATAAGACGTTTTTGGGGAAAGAAGAAATTTTGTGGGTGGTTAATGTTAGAAGGGCTAGAAATGATAAATTTATGGTTATTAGTGAACTTGAGGATTTAGCAATTTATAGTTTTGGGGGTTTGGGGATTTGGGGGCTGTGGAGATTTGGGGACTTTGGGGAATTCGGAAAATTGGAGAATTTGGGGAACTTGGAGGATTTGGAGAATTTGGGGAATTTGAGGACTTTGGAGATTTGGGATCTTTGGAGAATTTGAGGACTTTGGAGAATTTGGAGTCTTTGGAGATTTGGGGACTTTGGAGATTTGGCGAATTTGGGAAATTTGGGGTCTCTGGAAATTTGACGACTTTGGAGATTTGGCGAATTTGGGGAATTTGGAGTCTTTGAAAATTTGAGGACTTTGGAGATTTGGGGTCTTCGGAGATTTGGGAAATTTGGGGTCTTTGGAGCTTCGAGGACTTTGAAGATTTGGGGAATTTGGTGTCTTTGGAGATTTGAAAATTTTAGAGATTTGGGGACTTTGAGGATTCCGAAAAATAAGAGAATTTAAGAATTTTTAATTTTTGAGAATTTGAACTTTGGATATTTGGAAATTTTAAGCTTCGTGATCTTTGAAGTCAATAATTTGGGAATTTGGATATTTTAAAACTTGAGGAATGTGAAATTTGGAGTTATTAATAAGCTTTGAGATTTGGAAATTCACGTGATTTTGAGAATTTAGAAACTTTGAAGCTTTGCAGACTTTAAGGATCTGAAGATATGGAAACTTATGTATCTCAAGAATTTAAAAAATTGCAAACAGACATACCAAAGCACACATACCAAATTCAATTGTACTACTCCTTATCATACAACGTTCCCAATACTCTATAAATCAGTATTGATTTTCACCAACAATTTTCCGAAATCGTTAATTACAACGTCCTTCAAAAAGAATGTCATTGCTCTCCGAAGCGACTCGATACGATTCAAGGATCGTTAATCTCGTTCTTCTCGGTTTACAGCTTCGCGGAAGAAACGGATCTGAAGAAGATATTTCGTTATCGGGGCCACGGTGTCATTATCACGCGATACACCGTCACTACGAATGATTAATCGCGAGGCAAGGTCACGCCAACGACCTGTCCTCCATTTTTCGACTATTTGCCGAATTCTGTGATACGCTTAAAAGAATATATATTCCAACCCCTAAAAATGATTATTAAAATCATTTTTTCAAAATAAATAATTACAATCAAGTATAATAAAATAGTAAGTATGATCATGTATACAGTTGATTAATATAATAATTTTCGTTTACAGCTAATAGAAATAATTTGTCTAATTTGATTATATACAAATAATTAATCTAATTGAAATTGTAATAACATCTGCTAAGGGTGTAAGTAGTACAAGTTTTTTAAACATATAACAATGTTCTTGATTGTTATTTGTATTTTCTGTAAAATGAATATAAAATGAAGAATATATAAACCTGAGTTTGTAAAATATGTTTACTATAATGTACTATCACCTCCCTTGATATAAGGGTTCCTTTCTGTATTTCTATCGGTGTCAAACCACGTTTCAACTTTTCAAGAACTTTCATCCGATCATCCCTTAATTTGAGATCACAGATCCAGATCTAAAACTTGTTATCACGTAAGAAATATGTGTCAAGATTCAAGTAAAAGTACAAAGGGGTGAAACGTGTCGAAGTAGCCCCATCCGAAGAGGATGAAGTCGTACAAAAAGAGAAAGGAGAAAGGAAGAGTGAGTGACCGACAGGAATAATTCGAAGAGATGAGACAGGGACCGGGAGAGCGTGGAATCACGTGGTCGTAAATCTGTCAGAACTCTTTAAGCGTTTATGATAGCTCGAATGCTTTTTTCTCTCTCGCATCTTGCGTTTCCTCGACGATCGGCACTCCCTGTCTCTCTTCGCCCCCGAGAACGGCCGATACTCTTTCTCTTGCCGTTTTTACCACGCTTGTCTCTTTCCGTTCGTCCTCGTTCAGACACGCTCTAGCTCTCCTTTCTTTCTTTCTTCTTCCTTCTTTCTTTTTATTTTTTTCTCCTCGACGGCCGCGATTGCACTTTCTCCGCCGTTTGAACCTCGGCGACCCTCGCCCGGGAATATTATCGACACTGCCAAGTTCACTTCTGTTTACATTCGCCATGCTCGACGACCCCGCGACACGGCGAGCATACGCCTCGCGGTTTCTTCTCACGAGATGAGGATACTGAGTGATTGGAAACTACTGGTCCACGGAATTTTGGAAGAAGATGATGTATTAGAATGGTTATGGGAATGATTCTGCTAAGAGGGTGAACATGTGGTAGTGCTAGACTAAGAAGAGCTCTTGGACATACGGGGTTGTTGCGTTTAGGTGGCATTTCTAATGTTTTAGTTTTTTAATTGAGAGACATAGGAAGTTGAATATATTCAACTTGAATTTTCAACTTCAATTTTTAATTTCAATTTATTTAAAAATTTAGAAATTTGCAAATGAGAAAATTAGAAATTTAAAAATTTGCAAATAAGATTTGAGAAATGTAGTGTGAGATTTTTCGAATTTTTGAATGTTTGAGTATGTGGAAATTTGAGGATCCAGGGACTTGGAAATTTGAGAATCTAAGAACTTGTGTAATTTAAAAATGTAGAATTATGGGACTGTGAGAATTTAAAGACATGAAAGTTTGGAAGGTCAAGAATTTGGAAATTTAAAAATTTTCAAGTGCTAAATATTAGAAATTTGCTAATGAAATTTGGTAAATATGAAAAGTGAAATTTTTGGGATTTTTGAAATTTGTGAACTTGAAAATCTAAGTATTTGTAAATTTGAGAATTTTATCGCTTGTAAATTTGAGAATCTAAGAACTTTAGTCATTTAGAAATCTAAAATTATAAAACTGAGAAATCAGAGATTTGAAAGTTTGTGAACTGTCAAGTTTAGAAATATAAAAATTTACAAACATTAAAAATTAGAAATTGACAACTAAAATTTGTTAATAAAGAAGAACGAAAGGAATTTGAAAACCAAACACTGTTTGCACTGTTCATATGCAGCATTCAGATGTGCTCTATGCTCCAAAGCTCTCAATGCAACAAAAGGAGGCATCAGAATACATCTATTATCTTAATGGTTCATGGTGAAACATACTACCAGTGTCATCTACTCACTACTTCATAAACTGTAGTATGAACATTGCTACATCAATAAAATATCAGTGGAGTTAAATTATCTACTGTGGGATAGTGGCAGAAAAATAGTACCATTCTTATTCTTATGTCATTTTCTATATAATCGAGATATAGTATAATGTTTCAATTGTAGAGATGGTGCTACTAGTTCCATTTTTGAGAAAATTCAATTAACATTAATTTTATTGTTTTAATTTACTATAATATGCATTGAATTTCATTGGAGTGCAAATCTAATTAATTTTGGAATGTTTTGACTTTACCAAGCTATTATCAATTTTTTACCATTCTTAAGGTAATCCTAATTATCCTAAAAGGGTCGGTTTTAGTATCGCCATCTAGCGGTACAAGATAGGAACTAATTAGCCTTCAGTTTCAGAAGTGTGTAATTCACCCTGTTCGCCGGAGAGATGGCGCTACGTGTTCATAAAAATTTTCAGATTGTAATTGTTTATAATATTCGCTGAATTGTTTAAAAAATCCATACTAATTTACTGCAGAATGTTTCAGACATGTCCATAAGTCGATACAGTCAATAACTACAAAAATTGTTTTCAAAATTTAGTTTAATCAATTCCCGCCTTCCTCTGTTGGCTAAGCTCTTTGTGACCCACAGAATAAAAAATATTTGTTCAACTTTCAACTATTTCAATTAACAAATTTGCAATAAACTATCGTCTTCTGTGTCTCTGCTCTAAACTAAACCATCTCTGTACTTCCACTATGAGTGCAAATTTAAATGCAAACTTGAATAATAAAAGAAAGTTACCTTACCTTCTGATGTCCTCAGCATCCTTCTTGAAACCCAAAATGCATAATAAAAAATTTGCATGTAATAAATAAGCTTGCATTTACAAAAGTATTATTATCTATCAATAAAATAACAAAACTAAATAAAATAGTTGGAAATGAATTATTATTAAACACATAATATGTCTAATCATATTTATTTGCTCATGTACTGTTACTAATAGATGCTATACGCTTAAATACAGATGATGTATTGCAGAAACGAATATACCAAAACACTTAGCAATGTACACGCTATTCGAGTCACTTTTAAATAGATTATTTATCATCGATTACATCGTCCAACAAGGGGGGAGGTGATGGTGTACCATTAAATATATATATATATATTAATTTCATGATGTCAACGCTTGACAATTGAAAATAGTTTCGCAACAGATCGATGCCTCTACAAAAGATTGCGTTACAGAAAGTACAAAAAGGGGGTTACAAGAATGGGAAATACTTTAAGGGTGCGAATCACGGGGAGACAAAAGAAACGGTGACGGTAGATATTTCTATACAAAATTAATCGACGAAAGGCGAGAAAATAAAACGCTCTCACGTTCGATAATGATCTATGATACAAGTCGACGAGATAATACTTTTTTTTGTTTCCTTAATAAGATTAGACTGAATTGTGATCTCTTCTCGCTGACGCATTCACGCACGCATTCTCTCCCTCTCTTTCACTCACGATTTTACACGCGTGCATCTCACTACACAATGGCTACGATAATATATCATATTGTTTTCTCTGTGATGTAAAACATAATACACGCAAACGTTTGCGAACAAACAAGAATTTCCGTTAGCGGCTAATTACCATGCATCGCGTGCACAACTAACGTTTAAAATACAGAACGAATAATAAAGGAAGGGTAATTCCTTCGACCGCATGATTTTCAATGAAAATCTTTGTGTGTGTTTTGTTGCGCAACCGGCTATTCATCGACGAAACGAAAACGAAACTATCTTACACAGAAATTCCTCTCTTTTTACAATGAAAACCTCTTCATCTTTGGTAGAAACTACGAAATAAATATTGTCGCTTACAATAAGAATCGGTGCTCGAATCGAAGCTTCCCTAAATGAGACACACTGACTTCCTCGAACTTACTGATCGAAAAACGAGTCGAAGTTTATTATGCAACGATGGAAGCTTTGAGACTTTTGCGAATCCATTCTCGAATACAACGCTTTAACACGTGAACTAGAAAAATATACACGCATGTACAGGGTTCTAAAGTACGACTCGGTGCTCGAGGATGTTGGTTCCCGCCTATGTTCGACGAACGATGTTAAAAATACCATTCACACAGCGAATGAGATTCTGTCACAACTTTTAATTAACAACTGAATAAACCAAAAGGACTTTGAGGATGGATATTTTTAAATTTATACCCATTGCATATTATTTCATTTACAGCAACTTAAGAAATTTTTTTTACACTTATATAAATTTATAAGCTACAATGATTTACTTCTTTTTTACAGCAATATTTAACTGTACTTTCAATTTACATTTACAAGTTACCATGTTTTTTAATTTTTTCAATTTATTTAACTTTTCAAACTTCCATACTAAGTCTTAAGAGCCCCAAGTGAATCCCCAAATTCATACAACCCTAAACATTAAAATTCTTCAGTTGAACTATGATGCAAATTTTCAAACTGCATAAATTCGAGATCATAAAATAAATATGCCTTGAGATTCAAAGATGTCTGATAAAATCTTACTAACCTATAAAACAGATCCCAAAATCTGTGACAGAATCTCAAACATTGTCTGCAAAGTACACTACCAGTCAAAATTTAAGAACACTTCTTATACATTGAATCATATCCTTATCACAATTAATTAATAACGTCGCTGTAGACTTCATTTTCCTTCACTTTTGAAGAGAGTGGACATCAAGTATATTAAACATAGAACTTTAGAAATCGAATACTAGAACAAATCTGTCAAAATGACAGTTCAAATAATTATTCTTTAGTAAAATAGAACAATTGCAAAAAGTGTCCACAATACTTTCACTGTATATTTATTTCTATAGAGATGAAGAAAGATAAATCCTCGATTATTCTACCATTGAACAATTTCTCAACTTTCAAAAAGATTCTGAGTATATCAGATACTTGGTACGATTTCATCATAAAATGATTAATACTCTTGGTAGCCACAGTGCGAACCGTGTCTAATATAATACATTTCAATGTACAAACAATTCGATATCGTCGATCTCAATATGAACACAAATTAAATAACTTAGAATTCATATAACATAACAATTATCTCTCGAACGTTGTAGTCGAGTTTTTACTTCCCTTACTTTTAGAATTTCCTAAATATCCTTCTGAGGATAGTGGTTCAAAAATTCGAACTCTCAACGAACGTGTAATTCCACGATTAACCCAGATTCGCCATTCGAGAATCAAGTGGTCTCAAACTTTTGACCGATAGCGTTATTTCTCAACACTTTGCTAAAAGTCATGGTGCAAATCGTGCGTCTAGGTACATGTATGACGCTGAAGAACGGAATAAACGACAATTATTGGAAATAGGTTCATTTCTAATGATCTTAACATATCTTCTCAAGGGTAACATTTGGAGAAACATTTTCCTATACATTTGATTTCATTTTACGCAAATATATTTTGACTTTGTGCTAATTTAACGTTGATTTAATTTAGGTTAAGTCTGTCATTTGCAAGATGGCCGGTAAGTTTTAGGTGGTGTTAAGTAAAAGTATTTAATACTATAAGGAAATATATTTGGTATGTTATGTTAAATAATAAAGAAAATAATGTAATTGTTGGACAGAAATACATATGTAAAATGTATGTACAAATTGTTAATATAACCCAGTCTTAAAAATCATTGAACAGGTATCTGACAGAAATTACAGCCTTAAAAATGAACACCTTAAGATTGTATGGAAATGTTTTACTGTTTTATAATTAAATAAAATATAGAAGTAAAGTTTCTTCAAAAACTGAATTTTAATGTACTCATAAATGTATCAGCATGTAAAATAAATTTGTATATGACCTGTTATGGCTAATGTAGTTATTTTTGCGTATATGAATGGTATAGGTAAAAGTTATCAAGGTTAACCTTGACAAGGTATTCTAAGGTCATCCGAATGGAACCGTATTTCCAACAATCAAACGAAATAACAGACGTTCACCGATCTCATTTCGCCGTTCAACTGGATTCGAGATCCACAAGAAGGGAAGCATCGATCCCTTCTTCAGCTTCTCTAGGACCTCGACTTTCCGTCTCGTTCGCGTTCGAACGAAGGAAAGCTGCCTAGAGAAACGTCGGTATCATCATCACGATCAAATCTAACGTGTCACACTCGAACGAGAGGTTATTTCGATCGTGAACGACTATTAACGGTACAAATAATCCTAACGCTACGTGTCACATTAAATCATCTACTTAAACCGTTTTGCCTATTCACTAAGTAGCCTCTATTTTCGCACGCCTTTCACTCGTTCTCTCTTTCGCTCGGTTTCTCTTTTTCGTATTCAACCTGGCTCGATCGAGATACAGATTGTGCTTACTGTAG
Organism: Megachile leachella; assembly: GCA_963576845.1. Classification (NCBI taxonomy): domain Eukaryota; kingdom Metazoa; phylum Arthropoda; class Insecta; order Hymenoptera; family Megachilidae; genus Megachile; species Megachile leachella. The sequence goes on from OY756251.1 coordinate 9,921,255, forward strand.
AAACGGTCTACAGTCCTTGGGGCGAGGAAAGGAAGATCTAGGTTGTCGTATCTCGTCGAGGGTTCTTCGTTCGGAACGAGATCCAGATCCCTCTCGAGAGCATCTTCTCCTGGATGCACGAGACACGTTCCAGTTTCCTCGGTTGTCCACTTCTTAACAGGACGAGCTTTTCAGCTCTCCTATGTCCACGATGTTCTGCAGCAACGCGGCGGCCTCACTGCTCGACTGGCTCTTCGCGTTGTAGCGTTGCTTCAGGGTGCTCAATGCGGACAACAGTCTTGTGTTGGACGTCATCAGACGAGAGTTCGCGGCGTCCAACGCGGCTATTTGCTGTTCCTGCGCGTCGATCACGCGCTGCTTGTACGACAACGCAGCGGACATCTTGAGTTGTTCTCGCCGTAGCTCCTCCTCCACAGAGATTAACCTAGAATAGACCAGACACGATGTGATTCAGTCAGATTTCGCGCTGTTTCAAACCGACTTTCGAAACAATCTCTGTTCCCAATTTCAAATCAAACCTTTCAGAGGAACACAAAGACTGCTTCGACGCTTTTCAGCACACGTGGAATTCATCTCCAACCGCGAATTCTCTTCGAACTTTTATTTATAAATCTTTTGTAGACGAAGAGATTTCACGGGGAGACTCCGAGAGGATCCAAGCGCACCACGATGCATAATACCGAAGAAAAGAACACCAATCGAAATGTTTGAAAACGAAAGTCAAAAAGGAAGCAGCAGTGTCTGGTGCAAAGTATCATACGCTTTGGATGAACGAAACAAAACGAGAAATAAAGAACGATCAAATGCAATGGGCTGGGGTGGCGTTCGTTTTCGATCAATGAAGCCAGGGAGTTGCTTCTGCTGTGTCGTGTAAATGATTTTAATAATGTAAGAAACGTTCAGGATTAAAGACATTCATTTAGTATCTCTTCAAGAGGACATACTGTTATATGTTTACTGAAAACTTTAGTTGTTAGCAACAGTTGTGATGACAATTTATGGAGGTAAATTTTGTGGGCCTCTGTACACAGTATCATATGTATATGAATATCGTATGTAGTATTATACATAGTATCATATGTATATGAGTATCATATATAGTATTATACATAGTGTCATATACATATATATGAGTATCATATATAATATCATACATAGTATCATATGTAAAGTGTATCATGTACATATATCATACAATAAAATTTATAAGCATTTTATGACTTTAAGTTTCGTTTCAATTTAACACTTTACAATTCACAATTTTAAGTTTGAAGTGTTGCAATCTTAAAAACCTTGAAATCTCGAGCGTTCCAAACTTGCTGAGGCTAATATGAAACACGAGGAGCTTGAAACAATCTGTGTTTGAAGAGTGAATTTGAAGAGTTGTGAGATTAAAGCATTTTGAGTTTGGAGTTTGAAACTCCCAAGCGATCCAAATTTAAAATATTGCAAGTTTGAAGTGTCTCGAGCTTTGAGTGACATTTGAAGCGTCCTAAACTTGAAGTGACCCAAACTTGAAGTGTTCCAAACTTAAAGTATCCTAAACTTGAAGTGTCCTAAAGTGTCCCAAATTGAAATCTCCTAAACTTGAAGTATCCTAAACTCGAAGTGTCCCAAAGTGTCCCAACCTGAAGAATCTCAAACTCGAAAGCTTAAACCACTCCAAGTCGTTTCAAACTCGAAAATACAATTTGAAATCTGGCTCCACAAATGTTACCCCAAAATTGTCTCGAATGAGGGTGAAATCCTGAACGTTTCTTTGAGCACCGCTGCAACACGCTACACAGACCTGACACACAAAAAAAAAACGAAATCAGTGGTTTGCAGAGTAACCCGTGCACACGTGAACAGAATGAACGTGTAATGTGAAAACTGTCGGGGGTGTTAATTATTGTCGGTGGAGTACTGATATGTGGCCGACCGAGAGAATGTTTCTTTTTTGGACGGTGATGTAAGTATACACACGCAGGGTGAATAATGCTGGTTAGTCGAGCACTGGTTCAGAATAGAGATACACAACTCGTGAGTGAAACAACAGACTCTAGTAATCGACACGCGAACGCGAATGAACGTTTTGGCGCGTGTTTATTGTCGCGCAAATCGAGAGACAGGGTGAGTCAGTCGAGGCTTTGATATATCTTCGAAATTGTCGATTATGCGGGTGGATATTTTAGACAGATGTTAAACGATGTCGAAGAAAAAAGGCAATTAGATTTTTAGGTCGATTTTTTGCAAATTTTTATCAAATTCGTTCTTCAAATGGAATGATACATTTTTAGTACAGTGTTATATTTGCAATTTATGAAAAATGTATTTAACAGCGATTACAACTAATATTTTAATATTAGTATTAAAATTGCTTTATTTCGATTTTGAATATAGTAAAAATGGAAGAATGTGCTCGTAAATATTTGTGACATGTAACATTTGCATCTACGTCTTTTTCTACAAGTGGTAATGTGTCTTAAACTATACTATTTTGTGTATTAATATGTAGATCTTTAGATGATTTTCAAATGTGCGTGCTTACTAGGGAGTATATTGAAATTAAAATATCCCCTAAACTTATGGTTTCTATGTAGAAAAATATTTTTTTATGAAAAATGGAAACTATCGAATGTTTTAAAAAATGTATGATTCTATTCAAGATGACAAATCTTCTTTCAATTTTAATCAGTTGTTATGTAAAAGATTCACACTTGATTATCCTTCGATATCATCTGACTTTCGTTTAAAATATCTTTTAATATAATTGACAGTTTGGAAGATATTTCAGGTTAAAATCTGAAATGACTTACCCTGTATAGTTGTATACAGGGTGTCCTGCAATTTATAGTATAAGCAGAAATGTGGTAATTTTACATTGGACAATAAATCAAAAATATAAAACAATTTTTTTTATAAAAGGTTCATTATCAAGGAAAGTTTAAAAATTCAATGAGTTAAACAAATTTTTATATCTCCATTAATTCAATATTTAATAGATAGTATAAATCTAAAATAAATTTGAAAAATTTCTAAATCCAATTTTTCTAACGACAATTATTTTATATTTTTGACTGATTCTGCTATGCAAAATCCCAGACCTGCACCCCTCTGAAGTGATTAAAAATAACAGCCACTGAAAAAATCAATTTTGAAAATAATTTCCTCTTACACAAATTAATAAAATAAAATATCTACTCATGCAATAAATTGTCAAGATTAAACATTATCTCTTTTGCCAAATTAGAAATAAAAAAATAGAATCACTCGTTATTCGAAATAAAATATTTATTACTCTAAATGTATATTTTACATATTTTTAAACAATTTCTGGAATAATTTTCAAACAAAATCCGCCCAGGTCTGCGTGTTACTACCTGTACTACGTACTGCAGGACACCTTGTATGTATGTAAAAAGAGAAATATACATATGAGATTAAAAAACGCTAAGATACGTGATGTAAAAATGTAAAGAAGCTTAGAAATATAATTGACTCTTACACCAAGGTCCAGATCAAGCCAGAGTATACCAAATGCAGCGGATAGAATGCACAGGAACACACAATCAATTAAACATACATTATTTCGAGAAACAGTAACCGTGTTTCGAATTACGGGGTCAGTGGGTCACTTTTTATCTTACTTCTTATTTCTCGCTAATCTGTTACTTAGTTTATAGCTGTACAACCGAGGAGAACTACTCGCTTTCGTTCTAGTTCGCTTTTCTTTTTCTTCTTTCACTTTCCTTATTTACAGGTTATTTATTATTACTCTTCGGTAGACAGAGCTGCATTATAAATTATATTAAATGCTTCAGACATTCAGAAATTTTACCTGGAGTCTGTTTTCCATGAAATTATTTTAAAAATTATTTGGGTTAAAAATTAACATTTATGTTACAGAGAAATGTAGAAGAAAATGAGTTACTTTTGTTTATGATAAAAAAAATGTTAACCTAAAATTTTAACAAGAGTATAATTTTAATTTTTACAAAGTCAAGTATTAAAATAGTTAAAGTAACTAACCTCGAGTAATAAAAATTAAGATTGTACGTATATAAATTACTCAAAATCTTCTACATTAATCTCGTTAGTCAAACATCCCTTAAAAAGCATCTAACACTGTTAATAAAGAGTTCGCAGCTCTGTCTTCCATGTTAAGACCTTGCAGACCCATGATGTCTAAACGCAATCACGGTCGATCAACTGTCGTGTTCGAGGGTTGTCGAAGTCGATAACCCCTCCACGGACACCTTCTTCTCTTCCCGACGAACAAAAGAAGACATTTTCACCAAGAATCACGACGTAGTAAGAGGCGAGGAGAGGACGGAACAGAAGAAGAAAGTATCGAGGTGATTGATTCATGAACACGGAAGGGGTTTCGAGTGAAACGCAAGAGAAAAGTGGTAGTCGTCATGGCGGGGTGATCACACTCAGGCAAAGAGAATCAATCGATGTGTGGGTTAGTCGTCGCGTGAATGAGGATTAAGTACCTGGAAATGATGCTCTTCATCTTGGTATCCGGTGCAACGCCGTCTATATCGGTATCCTCGGTTGCGCCTAACCGGGCCCTCAGTCGATCTACGCTACTCTGCAGCCTCTCGATTTCCACTTCGTACTGGAAACGAAGAGACGTGGCGTTGTTAGTTACAAGACACATACAGACAGAGGCAGACGAACAGCCGTTCCGTTAGGCGATAGATCAGAAAGGACATAGGAGACGGCTTCGTAGAAAGAGGAACTTGTTATTCACAACGATAATGTTATCACGGATTTATATACAGTCGGAGTTAGGGTAAAATTAAAAGAGTTCCTCTTTGGTTCGAGGACGTCTGGCTGGAGGAATCTTCTGATCGCTGCTGAAAGTTTAGAATCGATGATCTTAGTTCGCTTGGTTTCGTTAATAACAAATTTCAAGATGAATAGTAAGTCTTCTTTAACAAGGTCAAATCGTAAACGTAAATCCGCAGCTTCATTCGTCATCGAGGAAACCAAGTAATCCATAGAACGACGCTATAGATATCGGATGCGCTACCTGATCGATGCTTCGATGACTTCGAGATTTGCTCCTCCTGGTCGTGCAGCTCTCTTCTTCGCTGGTGTCAGACAGGTCCCGTGTGGAGTCTAACGACAACCTCCTCCTCAGCTTCGTACAGCATACGTTCTGATTCTGTTCCGAGTTATTTCTGTGCGTCTGATTGTTCTGCCTCCACTGATTATGATTGTTCCTCTGCAGGTTCCTCACGTTGTTCTGTGGCGGAGGTGACGGACTCAAATCGACGCCTCTGACACCCTCGACGCCACCGCCGCTTCCCTCTCTCTCCTCCGAACTACTGCTGCCCCTCCTCCCGTTCCTCCCGTGGTTCGATTCCATGTGATAAACGGGATTCGCGAACGCGAGGGGCGCAGCGTTCAGTATGTGCGCGTTCGCGTTGTTGCTGCTGAGATCCACCGGGCTGGAGCTCTGGCTATAAGCGGCGAAACTTTGATAACCGGATGAGGCTACGTTACTTAGCTGAGAGATCGATATCTGCGATCCCTTTTGCGATTTAGACTCGGACACTTCGTCATCGGCGTACCTCAACAGGTCGGATAGCTCGTCCAGGTTACCGTTGGCCGTCGTGTTATTCGTCTTGCTGTTGTTGTAATTGTTGTTCGGCTGGTGATTGATCGACAGTGTCAGATTCGGCGACGGGTTCACCACCACGTTCGCGTTCACCGTGGTTTTCGAGACGTTGTTGTAGTTCTGATGCTGGGTCTGATTCGCGTTCTCCTCCTTGTTGCAGTGATTCCTGCTAGCCGATCTAGAGACGTTGTAGTTGTTGTGGTTGTAATTGTCCTCCCTGTCGTGGATGTCCAGGTTCTGTAGCCGGGCAATGTTGTGTCTGTGGTTCTGTTGCTGTTGCTGCTGCTGACTCATTACGGGGCAGTTGTTCGACTGGTTGTTTTGAGGAACGGTGATGTTGTAGTTCGAGTCCTTTAAGTTATTGTGACTTTCCGATCTGGTTGGGCTGGTGGGATGTGTCTGGCAGTGATTCACGTTCGCCAGACTAGCGCTGGCGGTTAGTCTGTACCCCGCGCCTGTCCTGTTGGATCCGATCGCCCTGTGCTGTCGCACTATCGGCGTGGGTGAACGTGACACGAAAGCTGGGGGCTCCAGAGGATAGTCGTCGGTGGTAATTTGCAGTTGGAGCTTCCCGTTAGTCGGCAAATAAGCGTTTCGAGGAAGAGTGGCAGCTCTGGCGACGTTGGGACTCCGGGAACTGTTGTGGCCCAGGGTATTCGATTGCAGTACCTCGTTACTGTCTCTGATGGTACCGTTCAGTGTGCTGTGATTGCTCAGAGTAGATGTTGCCGATACGGAGAGATTCGTGTTGCTGTTTGCGATCGTCGGATCGTTATAACGAAAAATGTTGTTCTGAAGGTTTGGATAGCGATGCGAAGCTGACACTGGACTTGGACCCGATTGATCAAGGGCTATGGAGATCCTCTCCAGGATCTCCGGTAGTCGGGATGGAGGCAGTGATGGCGATGATGAAGAGATTGTGACTAAACTTTCGCGCAGAAGAGCGTGAAGAAGAGACAATTGCTTTCCCAGGTCTATGTAGCCGTCGAATTCCAGGGAATTGTTGGCTGGAGCATCCTTTGGCAGAGGGCTCTGTTGAAAATAAATTTGATTTTACATATAAGTTCTCCACATAAATTATAATAGAATAACAGGAGTACGTACACTGATCATCTGAAGGAAATTCTTCATGGACGGAGCTTCTCGCTCTAGGAAATCGTTCATAAATTCCATGAAGTTCTCTTTTCCTTGGAATCTCGTGAAGTTCGCGAGAGTTTGGAGCGTTTTCGCTACGAGAGTGAGATTCCTCGCTGCCTTTTCATTCGGATATTCTGCAAAATTCCAGTAAAAAATTTGTCAATTAATCGGTACACGTAAACTTCATTTCGAAGCAACGACGAAATGTTACAGCTGATAAAAGTCTGCCATTTCCGCAGCACTCATCAAAACAGAGCTTATCTTATCTCCCGTGAAACATGCATAATACGGAGTTTATGTCAGTTTCTATAAATATTTGTTTACAAGTTTAATCATATTTGAATTGCATAAAAGTTTAATCTGTATAGATTTTTTATTATCTAAGATTCTAACTAATGGCAAAGGTTACTCATCTCCAAGTGCTATTTACGGTATCTTGATCTCGTGAACGAAATAACGAGACGAAGACATCGAGCGTTTGACTTACCGTGTGTAATGTTGAAGAGAGACGGGCTGAGTATGGCGGGACACAGGAATCTCAGGAATATAGACGCAGAGATCAGATTGTCAGCAATGTCCTCCCGGCCCATGTCAGCCAGTCGCTCGCGGAATATACGGAAGCACTCCCGTAATTCGAGAGGAAAGTGAGCGTGGCTAGATAGTATCCTGCTCCAGGCGAGCTCCACGGCGTTCCGTAGATTCTGCTGTTGTTTGTGAAGGGCCGCCACCGAGGCGACCTTCAGTGGGTCCACCTCGCAATCACCACCTTCCACCGCACCCCTCACAACCGCCCCCAAGGTCTCCTGCAGGTACCTGTCTCCCGTCAACTTCAGGTAGGCCTCCATCGCCTTCGTGGCTAAGGAATTTCCTCGAAAGGTGAGCCTCTCGTCGTCTGAAATTCGATATCTTTCGTTAATATTCGACAGATCGGTTTCTTCAGTTTCAACTTTTTCGACTACCGTGGATGGTTGAGCCAATTTTATTTCTTTTGGGAATGATACCCGATATGACTGGGAATGCTTATGGAAATTTCTTATAATTTAACTTTCAGAGTCTAATAAATCTGGACTTAATTATTGGCACTTAGGGAATTATTAATTCTAACTATAGGACATGTAATCAAAGTGTTTATGTTAGTAGGTATAATGTAACATTTGTTCAGACAAGAAGGTTATATCAGCTAGACCAATTAAATAACTTAGAGAAAAATCACTTGCTTACTCAAACGATGAATTCATCTTATAGCATTCTTTATAGTACATTTCTGAACACATCCACTTTTGTATTTCACCTCATGTTTTTTATTTTAAGTCTTCGAATAATTTCCTTAATGTTTATGTCAGGGAACAAGATGAAGAATAGTATATTGTCTCTTCGAGGTGAAGGTACTAATACTTACCTATTCTATGGATGTCCATCATCACCAAGTCAGCAAGAAACTGTGGTGCCTTCTTCTCGCGTTGCATGACTGCCACCAAGGCCGTGGCGATGTCCTCCTTCGCTTTAACGCCGATCACCGGCTCCAATTTCTCGCAAAGAGACGCATAATCCGTCTTCAGGTACTCCAGAAACTCCTGGTACACCTGGACCGGAAGTATGTCTACGGATTGGAAGCGACATTTCACCCTGAGGGCCGGAGGTTCCTTCAGCGGACCTTTGTCGCCCACCACAGGGTACCATTTCTCGGTCAGGTAACGAGATGTGACGTTGTGCACGGGTATACTGACGGAACCTAATAAAAAATTTCAAACATTAATTCAAGTCTCACAGTAAAATGTATAATATTTATTATTGAAGTATAGAAGTAGACTCTACTTGAAATAAACTATTTGAAATTTCAATTTGATTTGCACTTTCAACTCACCGATCAAAACATTCTTATCCCTCTTCTTCTTCCGATCAGCCTCTCTGTACAGGTTCACTTGAATAGTGTTGACAGAGGGCAGATGATGGAAGTCGAAGTGTTCACCCCAGAAGCAAAGGTCGGCCTTCAGCTTCGCGGTGGTTCGCGCGTACAACGTGCTGTCCAGACAAACCTCGCAGAAATATCGCTTCTTTGCCGGTACGCCTTTAGCCTCGAGCAGCCAAATCTGCAGAGAGTTGTCCGTTCGTCTTGTCTGCTCCGCGTCCGGTTGTACTGATTTCCTCAAGCTACGAATTTTAACAACATATTACTGCGGCTCTTCACACCATTGCGTGTCATGTTTTTCTTTAGGACACTTTAATGGACATTTTGTTTTCTTTTGTACTTGATAGACAATTCCGATAGCAGATGGGGTTTTAAGGAGACCTGTTATTATAAGCTTGATATATCAGTATTCAAATTCATACTTGTACTAATATCTGCATATTTAGTTACATATACAAATACTCATAACATATGTATATCCACATATGTATCTAAATATATGTAGATCCATATATGTATCTAAGTACATGTACATCTACATATGTATCTAAGTACATGTACATCCACATATGTCTTCAAGTACTTGCACATCCTCATTCATATACAAATACTTGAACATCCACATACATGTCCAAGTATATGTACATCCACATTCATATACATATATTTGAACATCCACATATGTATTCAAGTACCTGTATATCCACATTCACATCCAAATACATGTACGTCCACATACATATGCAAAAACTTGTGCTTTCACATTCTCATCCACATACATGTATGTCCACATATATCTACATATCCAAATACTTGTTCATCCACATTCTCATCTACATACATGTACGTCCACATACATATACAAAAACTTGTGCATTCACATTTTCATCCACATATGTGTACATTCACATAAATATCCAAATACCCATACATTCCCATTCGCAACCAAATATCAGTATAAATATCCACATCCACAGTCCTCATTACGAAAAAAGATCCACAGTAACAATTTGAAACAGAAGATGATATACGTTGGTAAGCACATTCCAAAAGATCATCACCAAAAACAGTACCGTTCAGCAGGTAGCCGTCGTAAGGATGACTCGACACGTGGATCATTGAGCACGTTCGGATTCGTGAGTGGCACGACGCGGCGTAAGAAAAAGAGGCGAAAGAAGCAAGAGAGAAACGGTACCAACCTGTGTAACCACTGGTCCCGTTCGTGAGCGGTCCTGCAACTGAAATACTTGGGTCCACCGGTGCTGGGTGTCACCTGGAAGCAGTGAGGTCTACCGAGCAGGCTCGGATGCAGCGGTGTCACGGCTGCGAGGTCCATCGAGGTCACTGCCTGTCCACAGAGCAGGGACTCGTGTGAACGACAACCACGAAGTCCGGCACCGCGTTGTTTCTGTCGCTCGAGTTTCGTCACGCTTTTCGTCCTCTTCAGCGGATTCGAGCGGAAGGACCTCTTCGAGAAGAAGTTCTGGCAACAGAAAAGGATGGTGTGATTAACTGCATGTGATTAACATGTAATTAACTGCAAAAACTGGTTGTAACTGTTTCTACCTAAATGGTTGTCTAGATAAAAATGATCTTTTAGATGATATGAAGTAATTTTTTTCAGAATTGAGGTTAGACTTGTGTCTCTCTAAATTTTTTTAGTAAAAATAGAAACATATGTGAATACCACGTATGCAATTATTTTTAATTTTTCTATAGAAATACTATAGATGTGTAAATAATTATATTTGGATAAACAGACTGTTTCTAATGAGTATATATGTGAAGTACAATTTCAACACTGTAATATTAAATAAAATCTAAATGGTCCATTACTTAGCAAGAAGTATACTGCATTTCAATTCTTATGTGATTTAACCATAAATGAAGTGGCATCTTCTTACAAAAGAATGAAATTTCAATGAACTGTAAATTTCTTTGTTATCAAATACACTTTGTGAACGCAGTCTTTTCAAGGTTCCACAACGAATTCTCCGATACGCCGCGATCGATAATAAATCAAAGTTGTGCGATTCCCTTGGAGCGCAAATACTAGTCTCATCAAATTAATTACGAGAAGATTAATCGACCAGCAATGATGCAATGAGACGTGTGACGTGACTGTAACTTGATGTACGATATAACTGTACGATCTGTTCTCTTCGATGATTAAACGTGTTTTGCTCGTAAAGTTAAGCGAGTCTCGACAATCGGTCTCGCGTGTTGTTGAAAGACAGGAAAGCACTTACCGATCAGAAGAACCGTTTTGTCGTCCTTCTGATCAACTTCTGTATATAGCAGTGAAAAACATTTAAAGAGTAATGGGTGAATTTATGGTGTGGTCAGACGGTGTTCGTTTGAACGGGTTGAAATTGTAATTATATGGTATGCGGAGCTCATTAAGGGGGTTTCTAGAGAAAACAGTGGTGTTGGGGTGGGTTAGGTTGGGTTTATGGTGAATTTGAAAGCTTGGGAATTTTAGAAGTGTGGAGGTTTGGGATTTTGGGGATTTGGGGGTTTAGGGATTGGTAGAGTTGGTGATTTAGAAGTTTCAAGATTTAGAAATTTGGGTAATTAGAGATTAGGGGATTTGGGGACTTGGGGATTTAGGGATTTGGGAATTTGGAGATTTGGGGGTTTAGGAATTTTGGGATTGGAAGAGTTGGAGATTTAGAGGTTTGAAAATTTAGAGATTTGGGTATTTGGAGATTTGGAAATTTGGGAATTTGGGAATTTGGGAAGTTGGAAATTTGAGAATTTGGTAATTTAGAAATTTGGGAATTCGGAGATTTGGAGATTTGGGAATTTGGGAATTTGGGAATTTGGGAATTTAGAAATTTGGGAACTCGGAGATTTGGACATTTGGGAATTTGGGAATTTAGAAATTTGGGAATTCGGAAATTTGGGGATCTGAAGTTTTGGCAATTGAGAGGCTTGGGGATTTGTAGATTTAGAGATTCTTAGAATTTATGGATTTGGCAATTTAGGGAATTGGAATTTGTGGGATTTGGAGATTTGGGATTGCAAAATTTGAAAGTCTGCAAATTCAGAAATTTGGGAACTTGAAATTCAAAAAGCTAGAAATTTAGAAATTGAAGAAGTTGTGAATGAAGGAAGGAATTTGTGAATTTGAGAATTTAGTAATTTTGAGGATTTTAGAATTTGGAAATTGAGGAACTCACCGATCTCTTTTGAAGTTTCAAGAATTTGAACGTTTTTGAATTGCATAGTTTGGTTATAAAATCCATAGAAATGGAAAAATTAATAATTTACATATCTTCACATATCACATATGAGTAGTAGCCTACATATAAGTCTAAATATCCATCACCCATGAAAATTTCCCAGTTAGACAAAAAATTTCAAAAATTATAAAAAAGTATGTACCTATTCCAGCTTCATGTTCCATTCACTAAATTCCTCAAACCTTCACATCTACCCAAAATTACCCATAACTTCATCACCTCACATCACATATAACACTCCACTCACATTCCCCTCATAACTATCATAACATAAATTCCACGAAACAACCGAATCACCAATTCTCCGACAGCATCACCAATTCCTGTCAACACTTCGAACATTCGCAAACGAATTCTCAAACGACAGCTCCCTATTAGACACGAAATAAACGAGCAATTCGTGAAACGGCAGATTGTTTCAGTAGCTAAAGCTGTCTACACCACGAGTGAAAATCATCGACTGACTCGACGAGCGATATCGAGAATCTTTCGTGACATTGCCCAGGTGAAAGGTATTCCTGTGTTTGATACCAGCAGGATTTAGCCCGTGTATCCGGTACAACGATGTACCAATCGATCCTTGGGCCCGAAAACTATTCCTAAATTAACTTGGAAAAAGATTAGTTACCTCCTTCGTGCATTTTCAATTAGAAACTCGAACTAATCGAACTGTGTCAATGTTGGGTGAGGTGTTACGTAAAGGTTAATCTAGCGTGACGAGAAAGTTGGAACACTGGGAAATTTTTTGTTTTAATGAAGCGTGAAGTTATTGTACTTGAAACTAGAGACTGAATGGTAAAATTAAAATTAATTTTTTTATTGTTATAGTGGGTTTGAAATTTTTATTTAATTACGTTTTTTTGGTTAAGATTGGATACATTTGTGTTTGGTGAAGATTGGGTACTTTTGGAAGAATTTTATACTTGTTCAATTTAATTGCAAATTTATTTTCAAGGAATTTTATATAGTTTGGAGGTACAGGGATTTTTGGAAGAATTAATTTTTGTATTAGTTCAATATTTATTTAGTAACAAATTTGTCTTTCATGGAATATTATCTGTTTTGGGGTTTTGAGAGTTTTGGAAGAATTAATTTTTGTATTAGTTGAATATTTATTTAGTAACAAATTTGTCTTTCATGGAATATTATCTGTTTTGGGGTTTTGAGAATTTTGGAAGAATTAATTTTTGTATTAGTTCAATATTTATTTAGCTGCAAATTTGTCTTCTGCAGAACATTATCTGAGTTGCAATTTTTGAGATTTTTAGAAAAATTGATTTTATATTCGCTTACTATTTATTTACTTATAAATTTGTCCCTCGTAGAACATTATTTATTTTCAAATAAGAGAACATGAAATAATGTATCAAGTCTTCAGAGTACAATTTTAATGTTCATATTTATACAATTTTTTAGATCGTGCATATAATGTCACGTTGTAATGTCACATATGATGTAAAAACATTAAATATCTAAATTATTTAGTACATAATTTTTATTCATTTAAGAATTTATTTTAACTTTAGTTCAAATCCTTAATTCTTTACTTTCATGAAGCTATACAACTTTGTAACTGTAGCATACATATCGATAAGTGACCTGTATGGAAAGTGTATCAACACTTTCATTTCCCCTAAAAAACCACAAACTTTCCCTCGAAAAGAATTTCGAAAGATTATGTGGGAGTGCATAACGATTATGGTAATACTCTAAAGATTTCACTTTGCGCGATCAATAAATCTGTAAAAATAGTTTGATTCCTACAGAAATCGCTTGTTCATCAAAGGAACAATGATACTTTCACGTCCCTGAACGAGATGGAACAGCCTCTCCTTTTGTTCACCGCAGATTTTTCAACGAGATCGCTGAAACGACGGCTCCACGAACGTTAAATCCTTCGTTCCACTTTCCTCGACTTTTGAACGAGGTTCATGCCTGTTTCGGGTCATCGGATAAAGACAAGTTGGACGAATGCCAGTGAAACTCGGAAGGATTCCAAATGTTTTGCGGGAAATACGCTCGGCAATGCGACGGATCATCAAATTATCGAATTTGCCAAGAATTTTTAAAAAGATAGAAGTTTGATAAAGTTTAATGGCTTTATCTGAAGCTTTAATTGCGGAGGGTGCTTACGGTGGCGCGAGGTGGCACTGATGGCGCTAAATTTTTAAGATGGCAATTAGGTTTCAAATTTTTGTAGTTATGACTTTTGTCAATTTTTATAAGTTTAGGTTTTTTAATTTTTATAATTCTGAAATTGTAAAATTGTAAAATTGTAAAATTGTAAAATTGTAAAATTGCAACATTGTAACATTATAAAATTGTAACTTTCTAAAACTGTAACATTGTAACATTGTAACATTGTAAAATTGTAAAATTGTAAAATTGTAAAATTCTAAAAGTCTAAAAATCTAAATTGCAAAATTTTTAACCTTCTAAATATTTAAATTCTCAAATCATTAAATTTCTACATTTCTGAAATTTGTCAAATTACAAGATTTCTAAATTTTGTAGTTTAAGTTTTCCTGATCCCAAATGCTTGAATTCTGAATTTGTCCACGTTCAACATTACTTTCTACGTGAAACAAGTTCTTCGATATTAATTTTTTGTTCAGAAAATCATTCGGAGAACAGTATTTAACAACAATTTATCCTATTAGTACAATAGTTCATTTTACCCATAAATTTCTTTAATTTAATATTTCAATGGCAGTAGATCTTGACAACCCTCATTATTTATACAAAAGAAGAATAGCCTCCCTACACACAATAATTTCACTCCCATCAATTGTTACAGTTTCTGCTACCACAAACTACCACCCTTATAATTTATACAAAAGAAATCGAACAGTTCCCTTACACTGTCTCTATTACTAACTTGACCAACTTCTATCGATTTTCCGGACATCAGACATATATATAAACACCCTCATAATTTATGCAAAAGAAGAGCAGCCTCCCCTATACGTATATTTACCCTCGCGGTGAAGTAGTTGATGATCATGCTGACAACCCTGTCCTCCTCGTTCTCCTCCATCGGTTTCACGCACATTTTTCTTCTGGTCATGCGAACATGCGTGAGAAACAACAGCAGATGTTCCCAGGTCCACAAATTCCAACAAGGAAAAAGAATACACCACTTTGTCACTTTGTGTTCTTTCATCTGCTCGGGGACAGATTCAAACACATTTTGGGCGAATTCATTGCTTCATCAACTTTTCTCTCAATTTTGGATTACACTTCTTGCTTACAGTTCACTTTTTAATTCACTTTTGAAGTTGGTTCGAGTTTTTGAGATTACTTTGGTTTAAGGTGGTCTTTGAATGCAAAATTCGAAGGGTAAATTATTGGTGATTTTGTGTATTGTAAATATTTAGTAGAGTTCGAGATGGTGGTAGGTAGATTTGATCGTTTAATAGAGAGCAAGAATGTAAAAAATGTAGTAATTTAAAGTGTAAACACCTCCAAAGATGTCATTGAAAATTATTGTCATAAGTTAATACGAAGTAGTAGTACTCTACCTCTCCAGATATCATTCATAAGACAAGTATACCTCAACTTCTTATCTCCTTACACATAACTGCATACAAGTCGAATTACCACAAACTGACGACCACAGCTAAGTCACCGATAACACTCGGTATTTCCACGGAAATACAATACAATGATCAATACACTCAGTCACGATTTCTTCACGCGAGTTATTGCAACGATTTCTCTCAGATCTTCGACAAGGTTGCATCAAGCAATGTTTTTCGCTGGTAATCCACACGTTTTCACCATGACTCGAGACTTCTGGTCACTGTTTCACTTACCACTTGCTTTTATATACCGAGAACTACTTGTGCGTGAGTTTTCTGACTTTTCTTGCTGCGCTTAAAGTTGCTTCGGAAACAAGGTTACTGAACGGTGGAACTCAAATTGTGGGTCAATGTTGATGCTTCACTTGACTGGTTTAGTTTGATCCACTTTAATCACTGTATCGTTTGGATTATTGATTTTCTATTCAAATTAGATCCTGGTTCTGGGAAAAAATTAGAGTTCTTGAGATTACTTTGTTCTTTAAATTAGTTCAGTCTTTTGCTTTGTTAAATTTACTTTATTCTTCTACTTTAGTCTTCATTTTATTCTTTTGCTTTATCCTTTATATTATTCTGTTTCACTTTGTAATTTAGTTCATTCTTTTGATTTAGTCTTTAATTTACTTTATTCTTCTGCTTTGTTCTTTAATTCAGTTCACTCTTTTCTTTTATTTTGTACTTTATTTCATTCCTCTCCTTTCTTCAGTTAACTTCACTCTTCTGTTTTATTATTTAATTGACTTCTGCTTTATTCTTTGGTTTACTTCACTCTTCTGTTTTATTCTTCAATTTATTTCGCTCTTCTGCTTTACTTTCGGTTTATTTCACTCTTTAATTTTATTTTTTAATTTACTTCACTCTTCAGGTTTGTGCTTCAGTTTATTTCACTCTTTAGCTTTCTTCTTCAGTTTGTTTCACTCTTTATTTTTCTTCTTCGGTTTATTTTACTTTTCTGTTTTATTCTTTAATTTACTTCACTCTTTAGTTCTATTCTTCAGTTCATTTCACTCTTCTGTTTCACTCTTCGGTTTACCTCACTCTTTCAATTTACTTCACTCTTCTATTTTATTTTTCAGTTTACTTCACTCTTCTAATTCACTTTTCAGTTTACTTCACTCTTCTACTATAGTCTTTCTTAATAAAATTGTTCGAGTTGGTCCTTCTGTTTACAGCTGAATTTCTTTGCATTTCAATCAAATAATTCTCAATTAACAATTATAGACTTGCTCTTCTAAATTAGATATATATTTAAGCTTCAACCCATTTTCTTCGCTGCTGTTACAAACCTTTGCAATATACACTTTCTCAGTTCTTAATATTTCTTCCACTACAAGACTTCAAATCAACAGTTCACTTATTGTCCACAAGTGTCATCACCACTTCAAGTTTTAAAATTGTACAGACTTCTATGCTAAACAACCATTTGCTGTTACTTCACTTAACAATATTCTTGCAACAAGATAACTTGGAACAATTAACATATGAAAACCACTTTCTTCTTAGTTCACCAGAAACTTACTGTCTGCAGTCACTTCAAACTCTCAAATTTAACAAACTCTTCTTTTGTGTTAAACTAAAATCTGTTTATTACAATTTAATTTAACTGTGTCCTTAAAAAATAGATCAGTCTTATCAGTTAACACTTAAAAACCTCTTTCTTTCTATCCACTATATAACTTCTTCCAACAGCAAAATTTGACAAACTCTTTTCTGTTAAACCAAAGACTTCCCCAAACCAAACCTCTCAAACAATTTAATTTCTCTTCAATCACTGTCCAAAATCAACAATACCTCAACAACTATTAAAAATCAACAGATCTCAAACTTTTCCTCTTCTAAACTTAAAGAAAAACAAAGTTCCAATTAACATATTTCAACAGTACACTTCTTAGTAAAACTTCACCACCAATTCTCTCATAAACTTTAGAGTATAGTTCTCATGGAAAGCGTCTCTTGTCACTGAACGTACTCCACCAACGCGTACAAACGTTATCGTGCACGTGTGAGTATGATAAGCTCGCCCAATGTCAGGATGCAGTGTAATCATGGACTGCGTCACACGTTTTGTCGTTCGAGCTTTAGGTAAGAACTCCCTATAGCGGGAATTTCACTTCCCCACTCTCTTCCTCTATCCGGATCGATCGCAAAATGTTGACAGTGCGATTAACTCGATTCCTTCCGATGTTGGGCAATCGGGACTTTTTTCAATCGTGTTAAATTTGTGGAACGTGGCGATTATCTTCACATTCTTTTTATTTGCTGTGGATATTCATGGATATCAGTGTTAACCACTTGCACTCGAATGTTAAACATATTTTATTATTACATGTAACGTTAACCACATGTGATGTTACATGTTATATTAACCACATATGATGTTACATGTAATATTAACCATATTTTATTATTACATGTGATATTATATGTGAGATTAACCACATGTGATATTACATATGATGTTAACCATATTTTATTATTACATGTAATATTAACCACATGTGATGTTACATATGATATTAACCATATTTTATTATTACATGTGACATTAACCACATGTGATATTATATGTGATGTTAACCATATTTAATTATTACATGTGATGTTAACCATACTATATTATTACATGTGACATTAATCACATATGATATTACATGTGATGTTAACCATATGTTATTATCACGTGTGATATTAACTACATGTACTATCTCTACGATAATGAAATAAATAATAAAATAAATGAAGACATTAATAAAACAATAGAATTGTCTTCAACATGTAGTAATGGACATGTCGAGTGCAAAGGGTTAACTATGCATGATTTTTCAAATTATTATGATTTCAACCAGTGCTGGATGTAAGTTCTAAGCTTCAATCTAGTTCGATTATTAATATTTTGATCAAGTTTTATTTTATAATATAGTAACATTTATTTTATAGTATAATACCATATATTATAGTGATGCAAGCATAATATTGAACAGATCATGATTAACTTAGTGGATGTTGAAATATATACGTTTCTACCACATTCGGTTTACATACTTTCACATTAGGTTCACATACGGTTCTACTATCTCCTCATATATATTCTACATTCTTAATTTAGGGATCAGTTTATGTTATCATTAAAAATTTTATATTAAATAATTAATGCAGTCATTTGATGTAAATTCTCGACCTTAATCTCACATCTCATAAGTGCTATTTTATAACACTTTTATGTCATCAAACCATCTCATTTACACCAAATAATAAATATACAAATTTGTATTACAACCTCCATTTATAATTTATTGATTTACTGTAATATACTATACTGACGTGTTCTAATCAATCATTTTATATTAAGTACATAACGAATCTCTCCTACAATAATTTTTTTTAAAGGTTAAGCTTTAAATTGATGCATCACAAGTGCTTTTATGTTACAAATTATGTCATTGACACACCTAACAAGCAGAAAAATTTGTAAATTATTTGCAATTATACTTTGTTGATTTACTGTAATATACTATACTGACGTATTCTAATCAATCATTTTATATTAAGTACATAACGAATCTCTCCTACAATAATTTTCCTTAAACTTAATCTTAAATAAGTCACATCACAATGATACAACATAAGTGCTACTTCACAACATTTTCATCTTATCAAATCATACTATTAACACATATAACATCATAACAATTTATAATTACATGTCATTAATTCACTATAATCACGTCTTTCAACAGAATCGATAAACCATATCTCTCCATTACTCACTTCTAAACCGAACGATTACATCAGCGTAGAATAAAAGAATGATTGACAGCAACGCATAACCGAACCGTTCTCACACGAATCTCACTTCCAATTTCTATCGAACAACCATCGAAGCGAATCGTTGGTTTCTTATTCGAGACAATGTTCCTCGAGCAGTTTCTATTCGCACGCGGAAGCACAAGCTGAGAATTCCAGCTGGCCTCTCTCAGGTATCCCTAAAAACGGGATCAGCGTTTCTAGATACGACCAGGTAGCCCAACTACTCCCTTGTGTTTGCCCTAGAGGGATTTAAATCGTCAGAGACAGGGGCACTTTAAACGGTCCCTGCCTTGGTTCGTTGAAATTCACGCGTCTGTACATTTTCGTAATACCTTGGCTGCAAGTTGGGGTCATCCGCTGACGTAATTGGGTGACCTGGGTAGAATTTGCGTTCTACGTGTGGAATTGTAGATTTTTTATGTGGTGTAGGAAATGGAGGGAATTTGGAAATGGAAATTGAGATATTTGCTGTTGTAAATTAGTACATTTATAAATTTGTAGATTTGAAATTTTAATAAATACAAGTTGTCCCAAATTCATAAATTTCAAGTTTCAACTTTTGGAATTTTTACCTTCTCGAATTCTCAAATTTCTAAATTTCTAATTTTGCGAATTCTCAAATCCCTAAATTCTCAGGCTTCTAAATTCTTAAACTCCCAAGTTCCTAAAATCCCGAATTCTCCACATTCCAAGTTCCAACGCTCCAAATTCTCAAACTTCCAAATTCTCCACTTCCCAAATTCCAACGCTCCAAATTCTCAAGTTTCCAAACTCTCCCCGTCCCAAGTTCCATCGCTCCAAATTCTCAACTTCTCAAGTTCCAACGCTCCCAATTCCTACACCCCCAAGATCCTAAAGTCCCAAATTCTCCACGTCCCAAGTTCCAACGCTCCAAATTCTCAAGCTTCCAAATTCTCCACGTTCCAAGTTCCATCGCTCCAAATTCTCAACTTCTCAAGTTCCAACGCTCCCAATTCCTAAACCCCCAAGATCCTAAAGTCCCAAATTCTCCACGTCCCAAGTTCCAACGCTCCAAATTCTCAAATTTCCAAATTCTCCACGTCCCAAGTTCCAACGCTCCGAATTCTCAAGTTTCCAAATTCTCAACTTCCCAAATTCCAACGCTCCAAATTCTCAACTTCTCAAGTTCCAACGCCCCAAATTCTTAAACCCCCAAATTCCTAATTCCCAACATCTCACCTTCGCAAATTCTCAAATATCCAACTTCACATGACTCGAAATACCATCTGATACCTCACAAATTCCTCTATTCCCAAATTTCCAATTTCCCAAATTTTCAAACTCCCAAATTTAATTTCTTAAATCTTCCCAATCCCCCAAATCCCGTACAATCCATCACCCTCTCGAAATTTCCAAACCTCCAATTCCTATTCTCCTCAGTTCCCTACCTTACAAGTTTCTCAAATAACCGCAAATTCCTATACATTTACATCTCCAAATATTCAAATTCGCAAATCCTCGAATCATCGAACCATAAAACAAGGGATGCCGGAAAAGCAGTAGGGAGTTTGAGCCAACAATCGTTTCGGTGTTGATTCTCGTCAGCGATTATAGAGCAGACGAGAAAACGCAGCTACGATATTTTCAGCAACAGCCATTGCTCGTCGCTTTTCGTCGATCGCGAGGTTGTCGACCCTCGAGGTAGTTCCGAGCTGTCTCGTCTTTGATCTTGCTTTATTTGGCCACGAGTCTCTTATTTACTAGCTACTGTCCGTCGATAAATTATTGTTCGACTGCAGTTCTCATCGGCCACTCGCTTTGACGCTTTGATCATTCTACAACTTGCTGCCTTTTTATTTATCTCGATACAATGAATGTTACTGATACTTGATTAAGTTCGGTGTTGCATACTATAAAGTGTAATATGAACAGTTGTAATATTTCCCTTTGGGTTCTTTAATATTTCGTGTTTACTTTTTTAAGATTTCGTGCAGAATTTTTTACGATTTTTTAATATTTTTAACTTTTTTAATAGTTTAATGTCTTTTGAAGTTACTTTTACAATTATACGAACTATAAAATTCGTTAACTTACATAAATATATCAAATATTGAGATTTTTTATGTAAGGAAACATTTTTTTAAATTATTTCGAGGGATGACTTTTTTAAGATTTCGTGCAAAGTTTTTTACGATTTTTTAATATTTTTAACTTTTTTAACTTTTTTAACTTTTTTAATATTTCAATGCTTTCTTGAAATGACTTTTACAATTATACAAACTGTAACAAATTTTTTAACGTACCTAAATATATCAAATATTCAAATTTTTTATGTAAGGAAATATTTTTTTGAAATTATTTCGAGGGACGACTTCTTTAAGATTTCGTGCAAAGTTTTTTACGATTTTTTAATATTTTTAACTTTTTTAACTTTTTTAATATTTTGCAAGAACCTTCTGCTTCCATCCTATTTATTGCAATATAACGAGTCTGTTATTCAACTTACTCTAATAAAATAAAATTTTGTCCACTCTCCTATAAACAAACATGTCCTTAAAAAATACTTGATGTGTTTAAAACTTTCATCAAATTAAATATTTCAACATCCAATCCCAAAGCAAAATACCCTGTCCTAATTTGCTACCTTGCATCATTCACTTTCGCTGTATCTAATCAATTAATGACTTCACGTTCTTTGTATCAATTCCAGACATCCAGCATTGGTTAAAAAATCACGTAACCATAATTTCACCTTTCCGATTTAGTTTCTTGCTCCAACTCTAATTACCGTATCACTTGAGTGTTCAACATCCGGCAAAACACCTTCAAACTCCCTCTGGTTGCAAAACACGAAACCTTTTTAAATCTACGCACTTGGAGCACTTCAAACGTCGATTCTACCCACTTCAAACATCAGTTTTGTTTCGAACCTCTTCAAAATCTCGACAGGAGTTTTAATTGAAGCCTGTTCAAAATCTCGACTATCACTTTTGATTCAGTGAACCTGTTCAGGACCTCAACAATATTTAGCAATTCTACTTCAGGGTACTTGTTGAAATCCTCAACAATATTTAGCCATTTCACTTCAGAATACCTGTTCAAAACCTCAACAATACTTAGCAATTTCACTTCAAAGAACCTCTTCAAAATCTCAACAATATTTGCTAATTTTACTTCAAACCTGTTAACAATCTCAACACTTATCAGTTCTACTTCAGAGAACTTTAAAATCCCAGTATTCACTTTTACTTGAAAGAACTTGTTAAAAATCTCAGCAATTAGCAATTTGATTCCAAAGAACCTGTTAAAAATCTCAACATCTCTAAAGAACCTGAGAGTCTCAACACCTATCATCTTATCAATCTGACAAGTCGACGGAATCACGAAGAGTCACTCGAACGATTCAAACGTCCGCTGTTTCATCGAGTACCCGATAGAATCAGCGAGATTTCGCGGGAGCAGATGATTTCGCGGCAAAATCTCGTCGTCGACTGGCGCAGATGTTGCTCATCCGGGTAGGCGAAGTCAAGGGATCCTTGGGGCGCACCTTTGTGCCTCGACCAAAAACCCTGCCCCTGCATTCAGGTGAGGCAAAACGGGTCACCCCTTGGCCTCTCAGCCCCTCTGGTCCGTCGTTGCCACCGGTAAGAAGGACAAAAACGTCTTCGAGGGGTTCTCAATCTTCTCCATTACGCAGCTGGGGATCCACTACCCAGATGCAACAAATCACTCGATTCTCTGTCTCGACTTTCTAATTCTTTGTTTACTCGGAGATTTTCCTACTTTTCCTAATTTTATGGTGGAAGAACGTTAGTTCTTTTAATCTTTTTAATCATAGTAGTTAATCTTTTTTGGGATTTTTCTGGTATTGTAGTTGCGTATAAATGTTATGTTCGTGAGTTGATTCGGTACTGTGATGATACCTGCTCTTCAGTACTTGTGGTGCTATCTGTTGGATCGTGTAAATCTGTGACTTGGGTATTTTGGTCGTGGTGCAGGCTACAGGGTGGTTCATATTTGAGTTCAAGTTCATTTCGATTGTGGAGATACTTAGGGAGCTTCATCTGATTTGGTATTTTATAGTTTGGACATGGATCTATAAACTTGCAGATCTACATCTTTCAGTTAATATTTAATATTTTAGACAGAGTCCTATTGAATTCTGACTCCAGACGATTGGGTTGATATTTAATAAAGATACTTATAGGGTGGTTCATCTAAATACCTAACTTGATATTTTATATTTTAGACATGGATCTATAAACTTGCTGATCTGCATGTTTGAGTTAGTACTTAATATTTTAGACAGACACCTATTGAATTGTGACTCCACATCTTTGGGTTGATATCTAATTGAGATACTTATAGGGTGGTTCATCTAAATACCTAACTTGATATCTTATATTTTAGACATGGATCTATAAACTTGCTGATCTGCATCTTTGAGTTAGTACTTAATATTTTAGACAGACACCTATTGAATTGTGACTCCACATCTTTGGGTTGACATCTAATTGAGATACTCGTAGGGTGGTTCATCTAAATATCTGATTTGATATTTTACATTTTGGGTATGAATCTATAAGCTTGCTGATCTACATCTTTGAGCTGGTACTTAATATTCTGAACATGAACCTACTAAATTGTAACACCAGATCTTTAGGTTGGTATTTAACTAAACATGAAAATAACTATAGAATTTTTGATCTAGGTCTTTGAGTTGACATTTAATATCTTTAATATCAAGCCACCTATATATGCAGTTGTTTATCTAAATACCTCTTTGAGGTAATATCCAATATTCTGTATGCTATCTTTCAGAAAATGCATCTAAACACCTGATACAATATTTCGAACTATCGAAGCTGCTACACATCTCTTGAAATTGCTATTTAACATTTTAAACATAAACTACATGTGGATATTGCTCTAGATGTCTCTTCAAGTTGATGTTTAATAATTTAGACTGCGATGCTACCTACATGGTTCATATAAACATCTCTTTGAGCTGACATTTAATATTTAGATCATGAAGCTACCTCAGGTTCATAAATATCTCTTTGACACGATATTTGATATTTTTATTATTAATCTACCTTTGAGTTTATTTAAGTTTCACGTATATGTTAACAAGCTTGCCATTTTCCTTCATATTGCATTTAACAAATTACATTCAGAAATGTAGTATGATATTAAAACCATCTGTTTATTAAAGTTAAATCTAAATATGAAGCTCGTTATGTACTGCAAAGAACTGTGCAAACCAGTATCAATGCAGAAAACGAAACTTGAAAATTCAGAAATCATCTTGGTACAAAAATATTATTTGCAAAAATTTATCATGAAGGACAAATGTCTACTTCTACATGAACCATCCTGTATATTAAAGTATTACCTATTTAATTAACAAAATATCTAACTACCCATCTAAATAAGTACAACCCCTTAAAAGTATACCTACTCCATTAAGTACCTCATATACTACTTAATAACTTAACCCAATCTCCATATCAGCTATAAAACTGCATCCACAAATAATTAAGAAATTTATGAAATTCACTACAAATAAAATTCAAAACATTTACCTGGCGTATCATATCGAGATTGATTCAATTAACTGTTAATTACATGAAATTCCTCTTTCGTTCCATAGTAGATACACAATGAAAACGATTCTCCTCAGTTTTTCTATGGAAATCTATTATAGCATACCTACGTCAAGAAATTACAAGAGTCACGGTATTTTTTGTCGACTTTCTCATTCATCGGCAACAGGAATTTCGTAAACGATTCGTGATAGTACGGCGTATTTTAACCGGATCCTTCCGTGAAGTTGTCAGTGTACCCGGTTCGAAAACCAGTCCGTTCTTTTTCTTTGTTCCCTCAAAGGGTGTCGACTAACTTATACTCGACAAAGAGCAAAGGTATCCTTGTACCTCGAGCACCCTATTCACGGAGACATTTTCAAATTTTACAAACGTGATTGTAAAGAGACAAAGGGAACAAAGTTCCAAAAGTTTGGTACTTATACACAAATGGAGATGATCCGTACTTTGTAGGGAGTGGTAAAAAAATGGTTGGTGAAATGTATGAAGTGTTAGAGAAGTTCGTGTAGGGATATTAGGGAGAAGTTTTGAGTGTTTGGATTTGGGGAAAATTTGGGAAGAATTTACGAATTTTGGGATTTTTTATTGGTACTTTTGGAATTGGAGAATTTTCAATTTGGAGATTTTTGGGAATTGCGGAATTATGGAGTTGGAAAATTTTGGAATTGGGAATTTTGGAATTGGAAATTTTGAAATTGGAAATTTTGGAATTGGGGAATTGGGAAATTTTGGAGTTGGGAAATTTTGGAATTGGGGAATTTTGGAATTGGGGAATTTTGGAATTGGAGAATTATGGAATTGGGAAATTTTGGAATTGGGGAATTTTGGGAATTGCAGAATTATGAAAATGGAGAATTTTGAAATTGGGAATTTTGGAATTGGGAATTTTGAAATTGGAAATTTTGGAATTGGGGAATTGGGAAATTTTGGAGTTGGGAAATTTTGGAATTGGGGAATTTTGGAATTGGGGAATTTTGGAATTGGAGAATTATGGAATTGGGAAATTTTGGAATTGGGGAATTTTGGGAATTGCAGAATTATGAAAATGGAGAATTTTGAAATTGGGAATTTTGGAATTGGGAATTTTGAAATTGGAAATTTTGGAATTGGGGAATTTTGGAATTGGGGAATTTTGGAATTGGGAAATTTTGGAATTGGGGAATTTTGGAATTGGGGAATTTTGGAATTGGGGAATTATGGAATTGGGAAATTTTGGAATTGGGAAATTTTGGAGTTGGGAAATTTTGGAATTGGGAAATTTTGGAATTGGGAAATTTTGGAGTTGGGAAATTTTGGAATTGGGGAATTTTGGAATTGGGGAATTTTGGAATTGGAGAATTATGGAATTGGGAAATTTTGGAATTGGGGAATTTTGGGAATTGCAGAATTATGAAAATGGAGAATTTTGAAATTGGGAATTTTGGAATTGGGAATTTTGAAATTGGAAATTTTGAAATTGGAAATTTTGGAATTGGGGAATTTTGGAATTGGGAAATTTTGGAATTGGGGAATTTTGGAATTGGGGAATTTTGGAATTGGGGAATTATGGAATTGGGAAATTTTGGAATTGGGGAATTTTGGAATTGCAAAAATTTGGAATTGAGGAATTTTGGAATTGGGGAATTTTGAAATTGGGGAATTTTGGAATTGGGGAATTTTGGAATTGGGAAATTTTGGAATTGGGAAATTTTGGAATTGGGAAATTTTGGAATTGTAGAATTTTGGAATTGGGAAATTTTGGAATTGGGAAATTTTGGAATTGGAGAATTTTGGTAATTTAGTTAGGTTAACTTTAATTTTAATTTTTTTAAATTTTAACTGTAATTTTAATATTTTTAATTCTATCATTAATTTCCATTTTTTTAATTTTAATTTTTGGAATTTTAACTTTAGCCTTAATTTTTTAAAATTTACCTTGAAAATCTTTTGTAACTTCATAATTTTGTAATAACCTTATTATAACTTTGAAAGCTTGTAAAATTCTTGTAACCTCATCTTCTTTACATATTTTAAAAACCTCGAACCTTGGTATTCTAAAATGTCAACCAAACGAAATTAATCAATAACACGAGCAAACAAAATTATTCCTAGACACCTGCCGTGAATCTTATCAAAATTTAATTAACCAAAATTTCTCGTCCAACTCTAATTCGCGTTGTAAATCGTTATCTCGCGTTGTGATTAAATATGTCCTGCAGTCATACTCCCCGGAATAACGATATTCCCTTATCTTATCCTCGCTAGACTCCAACTAGAAGCCGATAATAGCAAGCCAAACTTTCCCTGGGTTAAAAAATTACCATGCAAAATTCTCTTAAATTGCATTCTACAATTTCTAATCATTCAAGAATTTTTAATTTTTAATTTTCAGTTTTAATTTTTAATTTAATTTTAATTTTAACAGGTTTAATTACAATAAGACCAACAACTAATTTTTTAAAAAAGGTTAACAAGTTTAGTAGCAGGGAACAAGATAACGAGGAAGTATCCCAGTTTCGAAAAGCACCAGTCAAGTAACATCCACGAGCTGGTAACTTTATCCACCTCTCCCACGTCGTTTCCACGTTAATCGAGAGTCCCGAGTAAATCGACACACGTCCCAGAAAGCAATCCACCGCGTGAGATTTGAGAACACCTGCAGCCACGACACCGGATCGATATTTTCCATACTGCGTCGTCCGCTTTTGCATCCACCCTTGGAAAGGAACGTGTCGGTTTACGCAACGAAATTGAAGCTAAGGGCAAAGGTGACGTCCATCGTTAGAACAGAAGAGGATCGTCTACCTGAGGAGAAACTGTGGACAACGTCGTTCAAATGTTAACGCGACCTCTGCTTGATGGAAACTTGGATAGATTGAATGGTTAGCCACATTCCGATCTGAATGGGTAATTTCGAGTGATTCGCACTTGAAGAAAGGTGATATACGGATCATATGCGAACACTGCAAAGTGGTACTTGTGACGTATCATTTTGAAGCTTACGAGGTGGTGAAAATGACAGAAGACGTATTTTATGTTATTTGTGATATGAAGGATATCCCTAGGATATTTTGATGTACTCCTGTATTCATGGTTCGCAGTTGACCTTAGGCAGTACTGAAACTCTAATATTTTTATATTCACGAGGTCATAGATAGCACAAGATCTCTTAGATACTAGCTACTTTAATGTTCCTAAAAAGTTCGTACATATGTGAAGATACTCATATGAGATTCCACATATCTCTGTATCTTTAGACCTCTGTACTCATACACCCCACTATTGCAGGCCTCTGCTTCAAAAGATGTCCACATATTCATATCTCTACCTACATCGCTTGGTTCATACAGGGTGTCTCATAACTGGTGTAACTCCCGGAAAGGGGTGGTAGAGAACGTAATTCTGAATCAGATTTTCCTTTACGAAAATGGAGTGTGAAGCTTCGTTTTTGAGTTATTAAGCAAAAACACGGACCAATCAGAGCGCGAGGACTACGCCCACTCGGCTATTATGCTCGAAGGCGTCGCTCTCGCGACTGCGCGCCGGGATTGGCGCCGAATCCTCGCGCTCTGATTGGTCCGTGTTTTTCTTTAATAACTCAAAAACGAAGCTTCAAACCCCATTTTTGCAAAGGGAAATATTGCTTAGAATTGTGTCCTCTACCACCCCTTTCCAGGAGCTACACGAGTTATAAAACACCCTGTATACCTACCCTATTTAGCTACCTACATGGGTACCTACACATGTGTACACATATCTAAACATATGTATTCATTTGGTGCTATTTAATGGAACTAACTTAACTTTAAAAACTGACATATCTCAACTTAAAAATTTCTTAAATACCTCCCCAGATCCTGGCATAACTGCAAGTTTGCATCGTACCGAAAATGTATAAAGCGATAGTTAGAAGTTGTTCGGGAAAAAACGCCGGTAACCGCAGTAGTTTGATAAAAGTTTCCAACGTCGTACAAGCAAGTCGCAAGTTCGAGGAAGGAAAGAAAAACACAATAAACGTGACACGTTCGAAGGTACGTAGCAGTGGCTGTTTGCTGGAAATAAAAGGAAAGGCAACTCCCGACTTAACGACTCAATGCACCGAAAGATTCGAAAGATCGAAGCTACGTGATCGGCAAGCCGGAGTTTTCGTTTCTCGTGCCTCGAAAACGAAATACCACTCGACGCGTCGTACATAGCAGCTCGGTGTTTTAAACCGGAAGCGTGGGATGTAAGCCGCAACAATGAACTCAACTACGACGATTTATCTTGCGAGCTTCCAGAGATCTTTCGGTGTACGTGAGGCGAGTAAACAACGTCGTTACTCCATTGATTCTTTTCGAAGCGATTTTATTTCGATAGTGGTTACGATCAATTGCATCGTGATTTTCGTCGTTTATGTGTTATTGGATACATTTTGAGGGAAGTAGAATGATAGAACAGGGGTTAAAAAGAAATGTTGTTAATGAAACTGTATGTTGAGTTTAATAAATGAGATTAATAGGTGCTGTGTATGAACATATGTGAACACGTATGAGAGTGTGTATATTTGTTCATGTATGGGTTGTGAATAAATAACATGTATAATATATATACATATGTACAATGTAACATACACATGTGTAACATGCATAACATGTACATGGTAACATACACATGTGTAACATACATACATATGTACAATGTGAAATACACATGTGTAACATACATACACAGTACACGTCCTACATATCCTACATTCACAAAAACCTCTAATATACATAAACAGATTCAAAAAATGAAAATGTACAGAATACCGCATTAGAAAGTTTCAAATTTTCATGTTGAACAGAAGATAATGAAAAGAATATATTAAAGACCCAGTAATTTGCTTTCGACGAAATGTAACAAAATGCTATCGTGTCTGGATGCATATTGCAACGTAGCGGAAACGATGAATTCCGAAGAAAGTCAGTCCCCTATCGTCAGCTCGAGGCTCGAGTCAGATCTAATCTGCAAGTCTAATGCAGTTTCGCGTAGCGCTGACAGATTCGTTGAAAGTATTTCCCGTGATAAGGATCTGCCTGCAGATTGCATGCCTGAGATCTCTTCTTCGCCGCGCGAACAACAGAGGCTTAACGTTAATTGCGAGCCAGACACGCGATAAAATAATTACTCAGCCAAGATTGTTCATCAATTAACGCCTATTTTGCCGAGCCGCTCGAAAATTCCTTACGATCGATCGTAAACGGATGGAATTGTTTAAGCGGAACACTTTATGCAATTTGCTAGTCAATTATCAATCTTGTTATATGCAAAACTTCTGTTTGTATGCAAATACTGGGAAATTTATGGAAATTATATGTAGAGTATTGATTAATATTATAGAGTGTATCATTAAGAGTTTAACATACATTTTATGTTTGCTGTTTTATATATAAAATATTCTGTAAGCAATAATGTTTACAATATTTCCTTTCTGGCAAAATTAAGTTAATTTTTTATATATACTTCATGACATTTATTTCAGTATTTACTAATGAGAGTTTTGTTAAATTGCAACGTTAAACAAATTAAAAAAAAATATACATATGTGAATAAGAATTACTGCATCCACATATGTGGACAAAATATGCACACTTACATAAATAAGAATATAAGTAGATAGAATAAATTATACGTAAATTTAACGGCAAATCAACTAACCCCAATCGAAACTTTTGCAAAAAAAAGAATAAAAAGACCATTGTTGAACAGCCCCTTAAAACGGTTTCGTTTCCGAACAATAGTCACCGGCTGCATTAGGAGAGATCGCAAATTACAGTCGAATGAAAATTACAGGGAGCCATAGGGTTACAAATGAAATCTACTTACGACGATTCTGTTGGGGGTGACGTCCAAGGGTCGTGCTCCGAGGACAGGGGTGGCCGGTGCGCTACCCCTTCGACAGGCCTTCTCGTAGGACGTGTCTGAAACATACATTTGGAACATTTGCAATTTAGCACACGGTAATTCGATGAGTGGGCGTTTCCGGCCCGTCACTGGGGCGGAGGGGAACAAATGGTTGCGATAATTATTGTATCTCGTTTCGGGTTCGGATGGTAATTGGCAACGGGCCAGGTAAACTGAAACCTTGCTGCTGAAATGATCGTCTGCTTATACCTCTCTCTGCATATTACCTTTCGTTAATTTACGATTTTGGGTACGTTTATACGATTTATCATTTTAATTAAATTGTTATAATTTGTGCTTGGTTTTAATTAAGCTGAAATTGTTTGGTTATGATTTTAATTAAGTTCTCATGATTTTATTCACTTTTATTAAGTTGAAATTATTTGAATGCGATTTTTATTAACATGACATAATTTGATTATGATTTTTATTAACATAACATGATTTAATTATAATTTTGATTAAATTGAAATAATTTAATTATGATTTTTATTAACATGACATAATTTGATTATGATTTTGATTAAGCTCAAATAATTTGTATATGATTTTTATTAACATCAAATGATTTGATTATGATTTTGATTAAGTTCAAATAATTTGTATATGATTTTTATTAACTTCAAATAATTTGATCATAATTTTAATTGAACAAAAATAATTCATACATAATTATAATAATATTTAAATGACTCAAAATTGAGAAACTACAAATTGAATGTACAGCACCTAAAATTTGAATTATATACATGCTTATAATTTAAAAAAATTGCATCTTCATTTTCCCTGCAAACGAACCCTAAACTCAAAACATTTAAATAAAACTTGTACATTGAAATAAAAATAATTAATAACTAATTTAACAAAAGTTGCTTCAACAACATAACAGAATAAAAAATTAAATAAAAATCTGTCAAGCTATCCAAAAAAAGTATCCATTCATTTAAAAAGCACCTGTAAGTAGCTTAACAGGAAACCAGAGTCCACAACCCTTATCGATACTCAAGAAAGAAAAGAGCTCCAAGATTCTTATGCGAGATTAAAAAAGGGATTTCCGTTTTGCCTGTTCGCATGATTCAAACTCGGTCACGGCATAGTTGACGGAACCTTGTAATTTCAGGAACGACAACGGGTCATTGTGTGGTCCTATAGGCTATTCAGCGTACCATAATGACGATGTTCTAACGAAAACGCGATGGAGATGTTCACAATGTGCAGGTAGCGAGACGGTCAGCTTTATTCCGCTTTGGAATCCATGAACAGAGGAACTGATTGCTATAGTATAATTGTTATAGTGCCGGTATTATGGTACCAGTATTATAATGCGGTACAAGTTACACCTGTTACTTTCATGTTCAATTTAGGGGTTGACCAGTTAGTATAATTTGGGAAAATTTTTGGAACTGGATTATTATAATAAATTCAGTTGTATTATCATTTATATTTACAAATACAGTTACCTATATTATATAATTAAATTGGGTTGTTCACATAATTTTTTAACACAATTAAATGGCTTGACTGACTTCAAGAAGATTTCATTTAATTAAAATCAGGACCTCAAAAATCAGCTACTACTTCATTGCACTTTTATGATTGTAGATGCTGTAACAATTTTGCGATCAATTTTTATTATGACTGACTTTGTACTCTTATTTCTTCAGCATCTGAGACAGTACATTTTCCTTCAAAACTTGACATGTTAATGTTAAATTGCTTAAATGTAATTTCTATGCAATGAATATTTCATAGGAAAAATTCTGCCGAACTTCAAAAACCATCAATGTCTTCGCCTCTGAATGTAATGTATTCATAGAGTTTTCGGTTCCACCCTCCAACATGAAAACACTATTAATATTTTAATTCTACTGTCTGGGTGTCTGATATTTTCTATGAGATTGATTTGTTATTTATTACATGTATAATTGATCAAAATGAGTATATTTCATCTTAAAAGTCTTTGAACACTTTCTTGTCTACATCCACATCCACAAAACTTGTCTACAGATCCACAAGTTAAAACGAAATACATCAAAACAAAATGCAATACTCTTTAAATCTTAGGAACCGAAAATCGTTAATTTTAGATATAAAGAATGAGTCATTGTAAAGCTCGTGCAAACATTACCAAAAAATCATTTCATCCTCCCAACAATGAGTTCTCGAACCACAGTATCGCACAGGGAACACACACCGAGCCTCTCAAATGGAAACAACAATCGTAAACGTTTCGAGTTCCATAACTGATTAATTGAAAAAGTCATTCACGAAGTACCTTTAACGTAGTTCTTTCCATTTAACTCGGGCTAACCACTCGACACGAGCAGCGTTTCAAGCTCTCTCTCCCGCCACGGACGTTTCCGGCAACGGAAATCAACCGAGGGGGAGAAGAAACGAAAGCAGCCCTGTAATTAACGCCCTTGCAAAGCCAACGGGATCCCCAAGACCTTTACTCCCGACCTCTCCTGTTTATGGTCAGCGATTTAAACGCTTCTCTCGGCACAACACAGTCTCGAGTTACTTTGGACCTTCCTTCGTTGTTACATGCTTTCTGACCGGGACAACGGAGATTCCTACCTTTCTTCCTTGCTAACGATCTCTAGCAGAGTCTTTTCTGCACGAGATTCATTTGAGCTTGCTTTACTTTTCTGTTAGAGGTGTATTTAATTCTACGATTAATTTCAAGCTGGGAGAGCAGCGGGAGAACGTTTACTGGGATAGGGCTTGCAATTTCTCTTGCTTTGATACGGGGAGACAAATTGGATTTCTTTGTGAAGTTTGAGGTAGGCGTTTTTTTGCGATTGCGGTTTTGAATGATGGTGGATGGCGGTGATTGGTGTGATGGTTGGTTTTGAGGGGATGTTGAGTAGGCAGTTTGAGTTGCAAATTTTATATAAGTAAATATTTGTGATTTTGAACACAGGAATTTATGTGTTTTTCAAATTAGGAGTTTCTAACTTCTTAACTTCCTAATTGCCTAACCTCTTCATTTCACAAACTACTAATTTTCCAACTTTCCAATTTTCTAATTCCCAAATCCCTAAATTCACAAATTTCCAAATACCAAATCCCCAAATTTTCAATCTTTCCAAATCCCCAACTCTCCAAATTCCCAAATTCCCCATCTTCTCAAATCTCCAACTCTCCAGATCTCCAAATCCCCAAATCCCCATCTTCTAAAATCTCCAACTCTCCAAATCCCCGAATTCCCATCTTCTCAAATTTCCAGCTCTCCAAATCCCCAAATCCCCAAATCCTCAACTCTTCAAATCCCCATCTTCCCAAATCTCCAACTCTCCAAATCCCCAAATCCCCAAATCCCCAAATCCCCATCTTCTCAAATCTCCAACTCTCCAAATCCCCAAATCCCCAAATCTCCAAATTCCCATCTTCTCAAATCTCCACCTCCTCACCTCCCAAAATCCCAACCTCTCCACCCCCCCAAATCCTCAAATACTATCCCCAAATATCAAACCCCCCCAAAAAAAGCCAATATACAACAAAATTTCGCAAAGTTTGCAACGATCACGTTAATTAAGTGCGACCAACCAGCTGACAGTCCGCTCCAGCGGAAATCACGAGTATAATACCGTTAAACGAAAAAACGTTGCCGGTCACAACCGGCCGATCCAAATGCATGGAAACTAGTCGCTGAACATGTCTCGTACCACGAAACACGAGCGGAAAAAGAAAGACGCACGTGTCGCGACTGAATAGACGCATTCTTCGACGACGACCTGTGACACAAATTCAATGGAGTTCGAGGAAAAATAGCGAACAAAAGGGGCACGACTTCTTGAAACTGTTAACAAGAAGGGAGACGAACAGGAAGTCTTACTGTTTTTTCTTTCGTTTCTGAATTGAGGACGTTCTTGGGTCACGTGTTACATTCAATTCCGATTTTTTTTCGAAATTTTTTTATTTAAGTTCAAATATGATCCATGTAATTTGTGCTTTAGACAGGTAGTTATATTAGGCACATAGTTACATTAGGTTGTTTTAGCTGTAAGGGTATTATGTGGATGCTGTTTCTATTGGAATGACAGTATTAATTTCGATTTAATATTTAAATCAATTTTATTCGAATTAAGAATGAAATCGATCGTATTTAGCTTTCAGTCACTTTAGCGATAATAGATGTATTAATACATGATCGAACAAACTTTCACAAGTGAATTTAATCGTCTTCCTGATTCCGTGTATCTCTAATACTTCTATTGATAGTCCGAATAAATTTTAATGAGTGTACCATCAGATTCCTCAGGTTTGATTTACTGTATCGATAATACTCCGATTAATTCCTGTATCGATGGTACAGGCACAAGTAAATAACAAGTTTAACCATACTCTTCACCGCATCAATAATACTCTTTCAATCAACTCTAATACTACAGTCGAATAAATTTTAACAAATGAAGATTTCTCAGGTTCACTCTACCAATACTTCTATCAAACTTATCAATTATAACTGCTACAGCAAACTCTTACCAAAACTTTGAAATCCCAGAGCTACAAATTGTCTATCTATTAAGACAGCTTTCAATATTCAGCTGCAAGATGTTTACAACCCCACAGTCACTTACTGCTGTCCAATCACTTACAATGTTTGCCCAGGGGTTTGCAAACTCCAGGAACAATTCTGACCCCGATTGAGCAGTATCATTAATAAACAGCGAGGTTACGTGGTCGCATCGTTAGCGAGAAACGAGCTCCGTCTCGTTTCAATTTCAATTCATTCCGCCGCGAGGTAGTCCGAGCGGAGAGCTCTTTGTAAGCCGCCTTCGTGCTACACTCTCCAAGACCCAGGACAAAAGATGCGTTTTCTCGCTGCACGGGGTCCCGGTGCAGCTGCAACCCGGCGCGTGTATCCGTCACGATGGAAAAGGGTCCACGACCCGCGAACCGGTGCCCTTTCTGCCCGGTCAATTAGCTATTCATGCCCGATTCGCGACGATGTGTTTTCGAGCTGCGAGGGCGTGGCGTGTGCGCCACTCTTTCAGACTTCTTGCTCTTTACGACCGGCTATCTGCTCTTTTGCCACATGAACCTCTAAATCAACGCTTTTTAACGCTTAATGGGTTGTTTTTTCACGGAGGTATGAGTGTCAGATGGAAAATACAATCGCAAGTGCAGGGGTGAAGTTAAGGAGATCTTGATATTTGAGATCTATTGTCTACTTATGATATTGTTACTATCACACTATCTTCTCTTCATCTTAATCCATAGAATACTTTATCGAAACCCTGCACTCGAGTGCAAAATTTATTGTTAGTTTTAAGAGGTGTGTTTATCAGGTTACTCATCACCTAGCAACTCTGAGATTTTCTAGCTAAACATTCTGATGAATGTGTATTCCTCTATTGTCAATTGCTAATATTGTGTTTTACTATTATATTATAATGTATGTATTATGACAAATATATTATGTATATATGTCATGTATATTATGATGCAGTTAAGTATAAACATTATGCGTATAATTTATATGTAGAAACGTTATGTGTATAGATGTAGAATAAATATGCATGTGGGGATATCTGAAGCTGACTGATGATCAAGTTAAACATACATGTCCATTTGATATTTTTGGACAACTCTAAATTTTAAAAGTATTGCTATTTAATATAATATACAAAAGAATAAAATTACTAAGGAATGAACTAAATATAACAGATATATAAATCAAAAATGTGAAAATAGAAGGGTAAAGGCAGGAGCAACTCCGTTTGTGCAACGCTGGGCGGTGATCGATGAACGTCAATGATCGCAGCCCCCAGATTCGATCGATTTCTTTCTTTCCACGTTACATTTCCGTTTCCGTTGTTGGAGGTACAATAGGAAAGGGTTCGATTGTCGGCGTTCTACTGTGACCCATTAGCGGGGCGGGTAATAGGAATGGTGGAGAACCTTTTAAAAGAAAATGAAACGGTTGGTGGTCGGGAATTGATACGTCTTGATTGTTCATTGAGCGATTTTTTGTAGCTAGTTAGATCGACGGGTTGTCGGTGGCTGAATAGATTGATGGCTGTTACGATTATGATACTCGATGTTATAGGCTGACTTACAACCGGCAATTTGGGCTTGATTTGTTTTGTTAGAGGATTTTGTAACTTTTATTTTGAAACAGATTTTAATCGTAAAAACTTAGATATATTTCATGGGTAACTAGTGAAACTTGTTTAAAGATTTATGAAAATAAAAGGAAAACTGTATAAATTAGTAGTTACTTTTGATTTATTAATCTGTTCTACGTGTCACTAGTAAAACTTGTTTAAGGATTAATAAAGGTAAAAGGAATAAAGGTTATATAAATTAGTGATGAGTTCAAATTTATACATCTATTCAGTGTACAGAACGAATCAAACTTCATGAACTGCCTCAAAATATTCAATTTTAATAAAGTTTGACTTTCTGATCATGAATGAAAGATGTAAATATTGCACCGTGTAGATCAACCCTATATTAGATCACGATTATCGATGAATTTAATATTAAATCTTCATACAACAAGATTAAATTCAAGTGCAATTTTATGTTTGATGTTGACTGATGAATGTAGATGTTATGGACTGAAGATGACTGATGATCAATTTAAACTTATTTGTTCATTTGATAGAGAGAGTATGTCAGTCTTTGTGATTTAATTTAAACTGCAAGTTTAGCTCTTCTGTCCTATGATACCTGTCGGATGATTGATAACGTTACGTTATGTGGACTAAAGATCACTTCAGACTTATTAGTTCAGTTGACGCTGAGAATAGGTCAGTCTTTGTGATTTAATTCGGAATGCAAGTTGAATTCTTGTATTCTGTTGAGTGATTGATTACGTTGTAAGCAGATGTATTATCAGTGATTGAATTGTTCAAATTTTTCAGTCGATCTAAAATGTGATACATCAATAAATATACATTATTGAATTCATGCAATAAATCACAGAGCACATTTTTAAATCCTACCGCGACTAAAAGTACACACTGTATTTTGAAAGTGTTTTATGTGACATGTGGAGTGTTTTATGACACGTGAAGTATAAATATAGATGAAAATAGACAGTGGATTAATTCGCTGAGTGTGGAATCGAAGTAGAGGCGAGACTCGTGGAATCGTGAACCATTCAGAGTCCACAATGCGCGATTGTGCGGTTTGCAAGGTCGACCTCTTGCATTCCGTCGCATGACGTAACGATACGTTTAGACGCTACCGTCGATTCGATTTTCGTTTGGAACTAGCTCCTCTTAGGTTGTTCATACACGATTGAATGGGATCACCCAACGCGAAACACACTTTTGACAAACCAGCTATTCAAGCGTCACAAGTACCATAAGTCCTTGATGTGTCTACATGGTAAATTGGGACCATGTAATATGATACGTTATTAAAATACTTTGAAAATTTATGAATTAATTTAAAGCTTAAATGCGTTGGACGGTGATCGAAAAAATGTGAATGAAAGTGTCCAGAAAAAAAGGGATGGAGGTAACTGGTCCAGAAACTGAAAGCAATAGAACTGTAGTGAAATACAGATTTATATAAAAGGATGTATTAATGTATGAAGTCTTTTAATTCAATTAAAGTTCCTAAATAATTGTGGAATAGTTTAACACAATAAAAATGCAGTTACATTCACCTATAATTATCACTAAATTAGCTTCTGTAAATGAAATGCTTTGTTGAATAAAATGCCATATATTTAAAAAGAATAATCATTGATACAACAGAAATTGTAATTCGCTAAATGAATCAAATTACCGTCACTTCCTTAAACCTCCCATTTAAGATTCAATGTCATAATTAAACTGATACAGGAGCAAATGAAACACCGATTTACAAGGCATCGAATGTACCTGAGATATAAAAAAGATTTACAATTTCTTATCTGACTGTTACGCTCGAGAGGCGTGAATAAACCTGCTACTCGTTAACTTCGCACATTTACCATCGCATTCTTCGACTTTCCCATAATCCATTCTGTTATCTTTTACCGACAAAGATGATTCTTAAGACTTATTTTTTATGTTGAACATAATACGCTAAATTTGTGGCGATACAAGGCGTGATGATATAACGTGTGGTGATATAACGCGAGTTGATATAACGCATGATAAGGTAACACATAGAAGTATTTGATGCGTGGAAATGTAATACGTAGAGATATTCGATGCGTGGCAATGCAATGCGTGGCGATATAACACGAGATGGTATTCCACGCATGGCGATGTAACGCATGGAAATATTCAACGCGTGGTGATATATCGCGTAGAAATATTCAACGCGTGGCAATGTAACGAATGGAAATATTCATCTACTGGCAATACAACGCATAGAAATATTGAACGCCTGACATCATATAACAATTTTAACTAATAATAAATAAACTTCATAATAACACATCCACTGTTTAATTTAATTTTGATTAAATTCAGTTTAATCAATCTTCTACTCTAATTTCCAAAATCAGAAGATAGCAAAGTATCAAAACTTCTGAAACTAGAATCTCGTTCTACCTCAACGTAATTTTGCAGCAAAAAAATCATAAAGGACTGAGACGATGGCGTCCAAAAATTTAGTGGCAGAATTTTCCTTCCACATTCCGCGAATGTTTGGCGAACAACCAAGAATTTCTTTTCTCCATTAAAGAGACACTAATGTTCCTCGAGACCCGAGGGACAATGCACCAACCAAGGAACAACTCCAGTCGCTCGTAGAATTTCTTTTAATAGATCATCCGGACCAGTCTCTCGACGAGACTCGAGAAAATTTTCTTCTTCCACGGGAAACTCGGAAGGGAAGATTAATGGAACGACGGAAATTCGATAAGAGAACCTCTTCGAAGAAACTTCGGGGAAAACTTTGATCATCCGTCGCTATAAGGCGCAACTTTGAAATACTGTTATTTGATAAGTTGTTTCACGGTGTTTTACAGTCGGGTTATTTGATTTGTGAAATATGCTCGAGTTCGCTTTAAACTACGACTTTATCAGGTTACTGGTATAATTTCAGAACCCTTATTTTAACTCTAGGAGATATTTCATTTTGAAGAGGGAAGTCATTGATGTTTTCTCAGATTTTTTAATCTTTATATTTTTCAAGGTTTTTAACCCTTTCTAATTTTTTAAATATATATCCAAATTCTTAAATTTTTAAGAATTCTTAGATCTTCAATTATTAAAGAAACAGTAAGTGTAAATATTTATGAATTAATTTACTTTAACTTAGTTTATTATTTCTTTCATTTTAGCATAAACTTGAATTTTTTAATTAGACAAAATTTGTGTTTCTTAAAATTTTTTTTAAGTAAAAAATTGAAAATTGAAGGAAACCTATTTACCTATTTATTAACCCACTCTCCCAAATTCCACTTTTCCAAATTTCCAATCACCGAAATTTCCACTCTTCTAAATTCCCAAATTTCCTAATTTTCAATCGCTGAAATTTCCATTCTCCCAAATTCCCAAATTTCTTAATTTTCAATCACTGAAATTTCCACTCTCTTAAATTTCTAAATTTCCAAATTCCCAATTGCCAAAATTTCCACTCTTCCAAATTCCCAAATTTCCTAATTTTCAGTCGCTGAAATTTCCACTCTCCCAAATTTCTAAATTTGCAAATTTTCAATCGCTGAAATTTCCACTCCCTCAAATTCTTAAATTTCCAAATTCCCAATCGCCGAAAATTCCACTCTCCCAAATTCCAAAATTAGCAAATTTCCAATCGCCGTAATTTCCACTCTCCCTGTTGAAAATCGCAAAAAATAAATATACAAGTATGTCGGTAATTTACCAATAAGTCGGTAATCAAGTATGTATATTTATCTACTATTTATATGATACCACTCGTTTCAATTAGATCCTCAAATGTTAATCCTTTGCACTCGAAGATAATTTTATGGTTTGCAAACAGCAACTGTATAATATTAATTAAATTGTTAAATGAGTTTTTTTGAGGTTATTATTTCTCTAATAATAATTTCCGGTATTGCCTATTTCACTATGTTGGTACATCAAATGAACACCATTATAGAATTAATAAAATAACTAGATAAGCCTGTCGAAACATTCGACATATTAACGATAGATTAATAAAATTTAATCATAAAGACTTAAAAAAGTACATATTAATATTTAGCGCATATTTACATGGTTTGAAATTAGTAAAATTTACAAAAGTTCACTAAATACAATGTTTTTGTCACTTAAAAAAAAATTTTGTACAGGTTGACAAAAATTTGATTTTAGACTAATTCGATCACGCTGATTCCAAATCTGTGATCCGTTTTTTTTTACGACTTGTGGTTCTCGAGAAATAAACTGTTGACACGATAAGGCGTTTAATAAAGAAGATACTTATTTCAAATTATTGTATTAAATCGAATGGCGTCTGAGCGACGTCCCTCGAGCGCAAAGGGTTAAAATAAAATAATATCTATATAATTATTCTTCACTGTTCTCTCTGCAATTACGATATTGTACACGTATATTAAAAGATCTTGTGTTTCATTTAAAGTTCCTTCCTAGTTATTGTTTCATGTTTTTAAAATAAATTCATTCAGTGTGTAAACTGTGTTAGTTGTGTGGATTTA
Source organism: Megachile leachella (assembly GCA_963576845.1). NCBI lineage: Eukaryota > Metazoa > Arthropoda > Insecta > Hymenoptera > Megachilidae > Megachile > Megachile leachella. The sequence continues at coordinate 9,962,598 of OY756251.1, forward strand.
TATTAAATAGTTATCAATATTATATAATAAATCTATACACCCATTTCCATCACTCCCAAATAAGTAATTTTCCAAACTTTTCTAAATACCTGTCCACTATTTTCTAGTCCACAATTTTTCATTCGTGACTCATCAGAGAACAAAGAACGGAATCGAGGTAATGTCGCAAGTTGTACGAGTTCTAATTAAGAGTGTACGAGTTCTAAGCTCTCCGGATTTATCGTCATCCAGACGCTCGTTATTTAGAAACACGGTGTTTGTGATTGGAGAACCCGCTTCCTGGACAAAATAACACGAAAACCGCAACTTGCTTTTTGTTTCTAGATACTCTTTTACCCGCTATCGTTATTTTCGCGGGTCACACTGCGGGTCTTGCTTTCAGCAGCAAAGGATTAATTACGCTTTTGATGCCAGCTTGGGGTCAAAGGTGAGCCCCGCTTTTTGTGGTATTTCGCGAAAAAGCTCAACGCGAACAAACAACTGACGTTGACGTTGATACTAAAAAAAAAAACGGAAGCGATTTTTAATTAGAAATTTATTTGATAGTTATTCTTGTTAAGCTCGAATTTATTTGGTATTTTGATATTCTCATTTATATCGTTTTCACTTTGTTGAGTCATTTTTTTCTTTTAATTATTTTGATACTCTTCGTGTAAAATTATACTGCGTGTTTGGTCCTCACACGTCGATCAACTTACAGGACAGTAACCTAAAACTGGACTCGAATGTCCCTTCAGACGAAGGATTTCCGTTCGTTATATAACTGTTCGTTGTTTTTCTGCTCTGGGAACCAGAAGGGATGGAAGGGTTACGTTGCTCCTTCAGGTTATTCGAGAAGCGTTTAACTTTTTACCTTCTTTGCTCTCGTGTAAACACATATGCATACGTATATATGGATCCCTTAGGGAGACTCCAAATTTCCAAATTTAGGAATTTAGGAACTCGATACTTCAGGAATTTAGTGACCAAAAAATCTGGAACCTTAGTGAACCACTTATTAATTCCGTAACTTACTTTGACAAATTTACTAATTAATTCGGTAATTTACTTTGATAATTTAAAAATGTGAGTGTAAGAAAATTCAACAAATTCAAACACATAAAAATTATAATTTATTCTAATAAAAAATTGCTTACTCATTGCACTTTCAAAAAATACTTCGACAAGAAATAAAATTAATCAATCACTATAATAACACACTGATCTACTACAAGCAAACAGTTCAAAAGTACATTTGTCAATAGATCCACAATGAAAGGGTTTAAAGAAGTGCTCCGATTATAAGAAACAGTATTATTTGCTAATCAAGTTAACACGCCTTAAAATGGAACATCAATATCAGCATGGTATTTGTTCACCCCCCATGTAGAAAGTTCTCTCGCGCGACAGCTCGATGAAACACGAGCGAGTAAAAGCGGACGTTTACGTCGCTCGTGGACAATGCGTGCAGCCGACATAAATTGCGTTTGGTCATCCTTTGCCTATAAATAATTCCACGCCGTGGACAATGGAACGGACAGCTGAGAACAGGCTAAAAAGCGAGGCTGCCAGCTTGCGCGAGTGTTGTCGCGACAACGATAGCTTTTCGATGAATTCGGACATCGCTGACGTGATGGAAAAAAGTGAAATTAATATTGCGTGGAGAGATTCAAGGAGCGGTGATATAACTAGTGGAGGAATTTCAGGAGCGGCGATATAACACATGGAAATATTACGACATGGTAATATATGAGATATTCAATGTAGAAATATTCAAGGTGTGGAGTGATATAACTAGTGGAGGAATTCAAGGAGCGGCGATATAACATGTGGAGATATTACGACGTGGCAATATATGAGATATTCAGTGTAGAGATATTTAAGGTGTACGATGATATAACTAGTGGAGGAATTCAAAGAGCGGCGATATAACACGTGTAGATATTATGACATGGAGTGAATATTATGATATGAGATATTCAATGTAGAGATATTCAAGGTCTGGTGATATAATATGCAGAGATATCCATGCAAGGTGATATATCGCATGGGGATATTTGACGCATGGTAATAAGAACGTACGGCGATATAACGCTTGGCAATACAACATGTAGAGATTTAGAGAGTGGTAACACGACGTGAGACTATGCAACGTATGGAAATATTCAGCGCGTGGCGATATAGCGCGAGGAAGTATCAGTTCGTGGCGATATAGCGCAAGGAAATATCAACGCATGGCAATATAATGCGTGGAGATATTCGATGCGTAGAAATACCAACGCTTAGCAATATAGCGCGTGGCGATATAGCGCGTGTTAATACAATTCAAGAAAATATTTGACATGTGGTAATGTAACGCGTGACAATGCAACGTATGGAGATATTCAACGCGTGGCGATATAGCGCGAGGAAATATCAACGCTTGGCAATATAGCGCGTGGCGGTATAGCGCGAAGAAATATCAACGCGTGGCGATATAGCGCGTGGAGGTATTCCATGCGTAGAAATATAAACGTGTGGCAATATAGCGCGTTTCTATACAACGCGTGGCGATATAACACGTGGTAATGCAATGCGAATAAATATTCGATGTGTGGCAATATAATGCGTGGAGATATTTAACGCGTGGTAATATAACGCGTGGCAATACAATGTGTGGTAGTACAATGCGTGGTAATATAATGCGTGGAGATATTCAACGCGTGGTAGTATAACGCGTGGCAATACAATGCGTGGTAATATAACGCGTGGAGATATTCAAGGCGTAGAAATATTTAATTCAATACAATATAACGCGTGTTAAACATTAACCTATGACAGTATTAATTCCTAGAGATTCTACCATAACGATATAACGTATATTAACATTCAGCACAAAAACTGGCTAAAAAGCAAAGTTTCCATTTTATAAATCCATCGTTACAATACAGATAACTTTTTGACAGACCGATGCATCTCTGACACGTACCGAGAAAATAAAGTTAACAGAGTGCGAAGAAATAAAATTGAGAGGCTACGGAAACAACAAAAATGATGAGGGTATCGGAAAAATAAAATCAGAAGGGTGCACTCATCGGTGAAAAGTCGAGAGCTTCGATTCGACGTGGAAAAAGAGAGAGTGATCATGTCCCGGTGGGATATCAAAGGCTACCATTCCTAACGCGTTCGATTGATCGATTCACCTTGATTCAAATGTTGTTTTAATTGAAAAATTTAATTGCATCGACGCGGTTGATCGAACTATTTTGTTCTCTCCTTATAGGATTTTTGTGGATAGAGAAAAGAAACGAAATTGGGGATAGGAAAGTTTGCTGGTGGATTTAGTTCGTGGATCAGTGATGGAAATATTCAAGTTAAATTGCTTTTCTCGATCGAGATGGAGTTCAATTTGCAAATTCAAATTAGTTACGTGATTTTGTAGGTGACTTCATAATTTCGAAGTAGTCAGGACTTATTCAGTATCCATTTGCAAGTAATTCAAAATTCCTATTTTTCTTAATAAGTACTGACAAAATTATGTTTATTTTTTCATAGAATTCATTGGTAGGTAATTATCATTTACAACTACGATTCATATAAATTGTGAATTACTAAACTGATGATATTATTACTATTTTATTAGGATTTATCATATCTCCACATATGCACATCACATTTAATCGGAAAGTGTTAAAAAACAATTTTGTTAAATATCTGAAAATTTGCTCCACGAAGAGATTACATGTCACAGAAAAAAGTAATACATTCACTTAAAGGTGTTTGTAGAACTCAATTCATACTATAACCAAATAATTAAACTGTCAATAACACGTTAAATTGAACCCAGAACAAAAATAATTAACATTGCACAAAGACCATGAAAAACCAACCTAAAATTGGATTTTCGAAATGACGTTCACATATGGTCATTTGAACAGCGGCAGTCAAAGTGTTAACGATGTTTCATGGTGGACGGACCCCATGAAAGAAAAAAGACCGAGTGTGCATTTTGTTCGTCGTTGCTAATGACCATGCCATTGTGAGCAACCCCGTGGCACTATATAATAAAGCAATAAATTAAACGTACCAACCCCACGCGTCTCCTCGCGTTCTTTTGCGAACGTGTTAACAGTCATCATGGGGTTAATGGCGTGTAAATCCCATGAATCGTGGCGGTTTAGCGGTCGACTTCAATAAAAACCAGTCCATCTAGTTGTTCTTGATTCTCCACCTTTTTCAGCACTTGTACTTAGATATTCGATTGACTCGTAAACTTTCATCGACGTATTTGTATTACGTTTTTGGTCAGAGGTTAAGTTTTGGTCAGAGGTCGATATCGAAAAAGAATTTTGTCTTCGATAACTTTTACATATTATATGTATTAAAATAAAAATTTAACACTAGGTTTAGGTAGAGATAGGTATATAAGAAATGTCCATAAACCTAGTATTAAAAAAGAAACGAAAGAAATGTGCCATTGCAAATAATTTAACTTAATGCAGTAAATAATCGAAAAAATTCAGCAAAATTTATTTGGGATCCAGAACAGCGTTTTTATGAGTCAACAGTAAAAATATGTATGAATCTACTAGAAAAAAGTGGTGTTGTGCACACATTAATGCAAACAACTTTTGCGTGACAATCGCAGGGACAAGATTCATTGTGTTCGAATGGCGAGTATCGATTCGTCTCAGTCAGATTTCCCTCATTTCCTCGGCCAACTGGACATCTTTGATCGAGGCGTGAACCGACTCTCTCATTGTGCAAAGAACTATAAATTCACGGGCTTTATTTGCAGCGGATCGATCGCCATTAGAAATCACTTTTTCCGTACACGCGTGAGAGTGCGATTCTATGCAGAACGAGGGGACGATCATTTGTCAAACGAACGTCAAACAACGTGCACGAAATTCGGCCGAGTTTTACGAAACGAGCGAGCCTCGTGAATAGTAAGCGTGGAGTCACGGCTAGGTGATTAATTATTTAAGAATACATTTATTACGTCGGACGTTTCTGCGATGTTAAAGCAGATGGAGATTCTGCTGGAGATTGAATGCTCCACATTTGGTTTGATTAGGGAACTCGAGTGGAGGGTAATAATAGAAAGTTTTTGCATTTCATGAATTGAAATTTATTGGTTTTTATGTATCTACGAATTTTTGCATTTATCAAATTTTTGAACTTCTGAATTTTTAGATTTTTAGATTTCTAGGTTTTAAATTTATCAAATTAGAAATCTCCTGAATTTTACAAATTTATATACTCATACAACACGTGGCAATACGAGGCGTGGCGATATAACGCGAGGGGATATTCAATGCGTGGCGATATAACGCGTGAGGATGTTTAATATATGGCGACATAAAGCGTGGTGATTTAACGCATAGAAATATTCAACGCGTGGTGATTTAACGCGTAGAAATATTCAACGCGTGGCGATATAACGCGTGGTGATTCAACGCGTAGAGATATTCAATGCGTGGCGATATAACGCGTGGTAATTTAACGCGTAGAAATATTCAAAGCGTGGCGATATAACGCGTGGTAATTTAACGCGTAGAAATGTTCAACGCGTGGCGATATAACGCGTGGCAATTTAACGCGTAGAAATATTCAAAGCGTGGCGATATAACGCGTGGTAATTTAACGCGTAGAAATATTCAACGCGTGGCGTTGTAACGCGTGGCAATTTAACGCGTAGAAATATTCAACGCGTGGCGATATAACGCGTGGTGATTCAACGCGTAGAGATATTCAATGCGTGGCGATATAACGCGTGGTAATTTAACGCGTAGAAATATTCAAAGCGTGGCGATATAACGCGTGGTAATTTAACGCGTAGAAATGTTCAACGCGTGGCGATATAACGCGTGGCAATTTAACGCGTAGAAATATTCAAAGCGTGGCGATATAACGCGTGGTAATTTAACGCGTAGAAATATTCAACGCGTGGCGTTGTAACGCGTGGCAATTTAACGCGTAGAAATATTCAACGCGTGGCGATATAATGCGTGGTAATTTAACGCGTAGAAATATTCAACGCGTGGCGATATAACGCATAGAAATTTAACGCGTGGTAATTCAACGCGTAAAAAAATTCCACGCGTGGTGATATACCACGTGCCGAAATAACGCATCGAAATATTCAATGCACGATGACATAACCCCAAAAAAATATTCAACGTATGGCCATAGAACAAGTGGTGATATAACGCACCGTAATACACAACGTGGAAATGTACAACGCATGCTGATATGACACGTGAAGATATCGACCACATGGTAATATTTAATTTAATTTCCGGTACATATGCGTGCACATTAACACTACGCATTAGCGCGTTATGCACTTTCGAATTCAAATCGAGCGAGAACGGGAAAAACTCGTTCGCAGAAACTCGAACGCGTTCCCGGAACTTTCTTCGTGTAAATCAAGACGGACCATAAATAACATCGAGCTGATTTATGGGGTGTAGGTGCTGTTGCACCATAGCTGAACACTTTGCAAAGAATATATATTTATGTGAGTAATTTTAAATTTTAGGAGTGTTTATCAAGTGTTTATTATTACAGGTGTTTCCTGTTCAGGAATTTCTGAATTGAGTCTCTAACGATTCGAACATATCCAAAGATACATGAATTTAAATATCAGAATTTCTAATTGAAAAACATAAATATAGTAAAAGTACAGAGGTTTCTAAAGCCTTCAATTGCTGTATTCCTAGATTCCTTAGCATGCAAATTCTCATATTCGCAGATTCCTAAATATCCAAAATTTTAAATACTCAGAGTGTGGCAATATAACGCGAGGAAATGTCAACGTATGGCAATGTAACGCGTGGAGATGTTCGACGTGTAGAAGTATAAACGCATAGCAATATAGCGCGTGGAGATGTCCGACGTGTAGAAATATAAACGCGTGGCAATAAAGTGTGTGGCAATGAAATGCGTGACGATATAGCGCATGGTAATACAACGCGTGGAAATACTGCGTGTGCCAATACAACGCGTGGCAGTACAACGCGTGAAGATACAACGCGTGGAAATACAACGCGTGGCGATGCAACACGTGGAAATACTACGCGTGGCGGTACAACGCGTGGTAATACAACGCGTAGCAATACAACGCGTGGCGACACAACGCGTGGAAATACTACGCGTGGCAATACAACGCGTGGAGATACAACGCGTGGGGATACTACGCGTGGAAATACTACGCGTGGAGATACTACGCGTGGGGATACTACGCGTGGAAATACTACGCGTGGAGATACAACGCGTGGAGATACTACGCGTGGGGATACTACGCGTGGAGATACTACGCGTGGAGATACTACGCGTGGAAATACTACGCGTGGAAATACAACGCGTGGTAATACTACGCGTAGAAATACTACGCGTGGAAATACTACGCGTGGAAATACTACGCGTGGCAATACAACGCGTGGAGATACAACGCGTGGAGATACTACGCGTGGCAATACAACGCGTGGCGACACAACGCGTGGAAATACAACGCGTGGAGATACAACGCGTGGAGATACTACGCGTGGCAATACAACGCGTGGCGACACAACGCGTGGAAATACAACGCGTGGAGATACAACGCGTGGAGATACTACGCGTGGCAATACAACGCGTGGAGATACTACGCGTGGAGATACTACGCGTGGCAATACAACGCGTGGCGACACAACGCGTGGAAATACAACGCGTGGAGATACAACGCGTGGAGATACTACACGTGGCAATACAACGCGTGGAGATACTACGCGTGGAAATACTACGCGTGGCAATACAACGCATGGAAATACTACGCGTTGCAATACAATGCGTAGCGATATACCGAGTAGCAATACAACGCGTGGCAATACGTGGCGTGTTCCCAAATCCCCAAATCTTCCTCCACTCCTCAAAATTCCAAATATATATAAAAATTCCCCAAATTTCCCAAATTCCTAAATCTCCAGTTACACGAATTTCTCTCACAACTCCTCCATAAATTTAATAATTTATCAGCAGAAAATGTTCCCCAGAGAGTCATACAGAGTTCTCGAAGGACTAAACGAGCAAAAGACGGGTCTTCAAAGAGACGACAAGACAGACAAGAACCGTGTCGAGGGAGCAGATGTTACTCCCTTTCGTTTCTGCGTGAATCTTTGCCGCCTCTGTCGCGCTTCCCGTCAGATCATTTCTATTTTAATAAAGCCATCTTCTTCATGATGCGCCAGTCAGTCACTGATTTCCGTTTCGATGACACAGGAGCGAGGGACAGGAACATCACTCCGTTACTCTTTCTTTCCCTCTTGATTCGCGATCGAAACTCTTTGAAATGCACTGCAATTTTCGAGCGGAGGGATGACTTTTGCTGGGAAATAAAAATGAACTGTTCTCTGATCTTTGGTATGGAAATTTGAAAAGTGGAATTTTAATGTGGTTGAAGTTTAGAGTTTGGAAATGTGAATATGCGGATTACGAATAATTATGTAATGAGAGTTGTAGAAAAAAAATGTAGAACTTTAATAACTTCACCAATTTGAAAATTTAAACAACTGCTAATTTTATGGATAATTTCAAATGTGGAAAATTTATAAAATTAATAATATTCATAGGAAAGAGGAACATCTGAAATCAGCATCATGCAATCAACATAGTAATTCACAAATTAAAGAACTTTGACAAACTGAGAATTGCAAGAGTGGAAATTAGAAAACTTGTAAATATAGAACGTTCCATAAGAAATGTGAAGATTTGTAGAATTCCAAATCACACAACCCAAAAAGTATAAAAATTTGAAAATTTTCAACCTTCGTCCACAATTTCCTAAAGCAAGGTTTACATCCACAAGTCTTGCACATAACACATGGTCCCATATCCAAAACCTAAATACAAAAATTACTAAAATGCCAACAGCGATCACCATGCAAACGGGTTTCCATCGTAAAGGGCAAAAATGTCCCTGTAAAACGGAGCTTCCTGTTCGACAACTTTGTCGTTGGTTATCTTTCGGTTTCTTCTGTTCTATTGCCATTGGAGGATATATACCGCGGCGAAGGTGTCCCTTAAGGTTATGCAAAGCGGCTTTCGGTGGTCCGTGCTTATCGAAAGCATGCATCTTCATCGATAATTCCACGATTTTCGCGGCAATGCGATGTTCAATGCCGTATTACGAACGGTAGAATCTTGGAATCGATGAAAAGCCGAACGTTTATCGGACGTATCGTCGTGGGGGTCAAACGGCGAGGGTTTTTCAGCTCTTTTTCGCGGAATGCACGCGAATTTTCTGCGACCCTGTTCACGTGCAACAGGCTGCTATTGACGATACGGTAGGTCAGTCACGTTATGCAAAGAGCGTGGGATCGACTATATGCGTCCTGGCTGCTAGAATGACCAACTTGCCTCGAGAGTGCACGCTAAACAGGAATTTAGTGTTATGAAAAAATTTGTTACGATCGTTCAACCTTACTCTTATTTTTTACAAATTTTTTTTTGACGTATTCTTTGTTGCCTCGTCAACTATCACTGACGCTATATGCATGCGAAATAGTTTTTTTATATCTGAATTTGCACATGTACTTGACGTTTTTTATATTTTAATATGTATATGCATGTGTTTCTTTTATTTTCATGTGTGCACATATGTAAATTTTTTTTTATTTTGATATGTGCACATATGTAACATGTTTTTTTCTTTGATATGTGCATGTGACGTCTTTTTTTATTTTAATATACATGCATATACTGACATATATTGTATGTTACATTCATATGTTATATGCATATGATATATCATTTATTTTACACATACACGTATGTGACATGTGTTTCATTCTAATACTTACATGACAATGAAATTTATTCAATTATACAAACGTATGATGTTTCTTTTATTTTAATAAGTACACATATGTGACATTTCCTTCATTTTTATATGTGAATATATGTGACATACATATTAGTTAAAAATTTATATGAACGTGACATATATGTTGCTTTCATATGCACATACATGTGCCACATATGTTACTTTCATATGTACATGCATAGTACGTGTTAGTTTAACAGATACATATATGTAACATACATGATAGTCTTACATGTACATGCATGTGACATACATGTTAGTTTAACATGTACAAACATATGGCCTACATGATACTTCAACATGTACATGCACGTGACATTCAACTTATTTTAATACGTGCATGTACGTGACATTTCATATTTTCATATGCATCCGCATTACGTAACATTTTACATCATGTATCTGTACGTGACAATTCTCACATTATTACCTGACGTATGACATCCCACATGTTACAATATACACATGTATATTTCTGTAAATTTTAATATGACTCTTATTTAATGCAAAGACAAATTAAAAATATACTACAGTTATATCAATAAAGTGCTTTTTCAAATTGATTAAATTTAAAGAGCTAAAGGAAAGATACTAATGATTGAAACATATGCACACTTTCAGTAACCCGTTAGTAAAATATTATATCAATTAAAGAATTCGTATAAAAGATTAAAAGATTGATGTTACATAGGTTATATTAAATACAGTATGTCGGTAACTGAATGTCTGGATACAAATAAGGTAACAACATATATTAACGTCGTAAACGAGTGTCTTAATTATACTTACAAGAAATGTGTTGGGAGAACAGAGGATTTTAACGGATTATTGCTCGATGAATACATGGCACACATATTTGCGAGTACTCAATTATCGTGTCGAAGCAGTCGATTAATAAGGAGAGATTTTACTGACCTCGTTCCCTTCCGGATCGCTAATGAATATTAATTAGTCGATTAAAATTCAAATACGCAGCCATCGATTGTACACTCGTTGCTTTGCTTAATTGCTATTGAGAATGATCCCCTTTTACATAATCGCTTTCTATACTGAACTGCCTTTCTAAATTAAATACAAGTCAAACATTGAACGTGCAATAAGCTAATCGAATTAATCCGATCAATGCGTTACCCGATATAGATACCTTTCCATTTCTTCCTGCTTGCTTTTGTTCGCTGTTCGTATACCGTATTTCCTCATATTTTATTTCATTTTTGCTGTTCTTTAGCAGTAATATTCAAATTTTTATTTTGATCATTTTTTCAAATTTTCTTAAGTTTTCAAGTTTTCAAATTTTCAAATTTCCAAGTGCCGAAATTTCTACTCTCCCGAATTCTTAAATTTCCAAATTTTGAAGCGCCGAAATTTCCACTCTCCCGAATTCCTACATTTCCGAATTTTCAAGCGCCGAAATTTCTACTCTTCCAAATTCCTAAATTTTCGAATTTTGAAGCGCCGAAATTTCCACTCTCCTAAATTCCTAAATTTCCGAATTTGCAAGCCCCGAAATTTCCACTCTCCCGAATTCTTAAATTTCCAAATTTTGAAGCGCTGAAATTTCCACTCTCTCGAATTCCTAAATTTTCGAATTTTGAAGCGCCGAAATTTCCACTCTCCCAAATTCCTACATTTCCGAATTTTCAAGCGCCGAAATTTTCACTCTCCTAAATTCCTACATTTCCGAATTTTTAAGCACCGAAATTTCCACTCTCCCGAATTCTTAAATTTCCAAATTTTCCAGCGCCGAAATTTCCACTCTCCCGAATTTCTAAATTTTCGAATTTTGAAGCGCCGAAATTTCCACTCTCCCGAATTTCTAAATTTCCGAATTTTCAAGCGCCGAAATTTCCACTCTCCCGAATTCTTAAATTTCCAAATTTTCCAGCGCCGAAATTTCCACTCTCCCGAATTTCGAAATTTCCGAATTTAGAAGCGCCGAAATTTCCACTCTCCCGAATTCCTAAATTTCCGAATTTGCAAGCCCCGAAATTTCCACTCTCCCGAATTCCTAAATTTCCGAATTTTCAAGCGCCGAAATTTCCACTCTCCCGAATTTCTAAATTTTCGAATTTTGAAGCGCCGAAATTTCCACTCTCCTAAATTCCTAAATTTTCAAATTTCCACGCCTCCAAATTCTCTATAATTCCCCAGTAATTCCTATAATTCCCCACAGTCTACATCTCCAAATTTTCCAAATCCCAAAATTCTCTAATCTGCAAATTCTCGAAATTATCCATCATCCCAACAAACTGCATCACCTACAATCACCTACATCCACCTTATCTTGTATTTATTAAATACTCAATCTACATATGATATCATTATTCGATACCCAGGTACAAAAACAACATAAAAGCGTGCAAAGTATAAAAGAGAATAAGCGAGGAGTCATCTCGTGGTATACGAGGCACAGCTCTAATTGAATCGAAAGGCGGCCTTGTACCCAGAAACGAAGAACCATGCACCCCGTGTCCCCGGGGAACACGATCCAACGATATTTCACGGCGACTTCTCTCTGCAGAGGATGCAACCGTGCTCGAGGAACTGGTTCCCTTCGAATAATTATTCCCTTCCAGGTAAACAGGCTTTATCTCTCGATGTGGGTCCCGCGAGCGACTTCGAGCGTGTCAGCCCATCTCGAGATCGTCTTCACCATCGACACGCTTCCTCGTGTCGATTACTTTTTTCGTTCTACTTCCAGGTAACGTTGGTCACGATTAACGTTAGTCACATTTTTCGGTATTAATATTGTGCTAACTGTTTTGAGATTGAAGGTTCATGGAGATTCTAGGTTCATGGAGAATTCATATGTGTGATATGTTAGATAGGTATGTGTGATATGTCATATATGTTGATATGTTAGATAGGTAATTTTAAATAGGTTGAAAGATAAAGTAAAAGTGTTTTTGTATTGAGTCTACTTTTATATTAGGCCTCCTTTGTATTAAGGTTAATGTATTACACATATTGTATAACATCTCATATGTTCTACATTGTTGTGTAACATATGACAAATTGTTACACATATGTAATATCTTCTATGTGGATATGTCTGGTAGCTAATTTTGAATATGCTAAAAGAACAGACATATGTGTTTTAGTAGTGTCTATTGATATGTTTTGTTACATACATTTGAAAATAAATTGTTACACATATGAGACATTGTCATATAACATATGACAAACTGTTATACATATGTAACATCTTTTATGTAGATGTTTGGTAGCTAATTTTGAATATGTTAAAGAAACAGACATGTGTTTTAATAGTGTCTACTGATATGTTTTATTAGGTACATTTGACAATAAATTCTTACACATATGGAACATTGTTATGTAACATATGTTAAATTGTTGCACATATGAAACATTGTCATATAACATATAAGAAATTATTACACATATGTAACACCTTTCACATTCATACCTTAAGTAGCTAATTTTCAATATGTGGAAAGATTCATGTGTGGATATGTTAATGTGTACATATTGGGTCTACTGACATATGAGTGACATTATTTTTAATTATGAATGAAGTGTAAGTTTAAATTGGAAATGTAACTTGAAGTAAGAATTTTAAAAGTACAATAAAATGAATAAATACATTAACGAGAATGTAATTTTATTCAACATATGTGAATCTATCTAATGTATCACATTGTAATGCATCTAACTGCATAAATTTATTAAAAGAAATCAACCGAGTGTAATTTAATAGGAATATTATTAAGATTTAAATGCAACATTACCTCTTTCTCTTATCAGTTCAGGTTGCTTTAATTTTCCAATTAATGCACCTTTTCCTTGGGAATCTATGCAGCCTGCTCGTAATCAAAGGAAGACAAGTTTTCATCTTTCTTTAAACGTGTCAGCCAGTCTACCTTGAAGAGCCAAGTCTTTCTTCGAGATCCAACCTCGATTTTTTTGAAAAAACGAATATCCGCGACGAGATCACTCGCTAATAAAGGTAATAAAGTTGATCGTAATTCAACCGGTGATCTTGTAACAACTTGTAGCGAAGGATAATTGCGTTCGATTAAGAATTATGTCGTTAATTGCTACCGAGAGGACGTACGGTAGTTGTGTGAGTTTCCTTTAATCGGTACAATAGAAAGAACAGAAAGAAAAGGTACACTTTAAAGCGATCAGTACTTAAGGCTATTATTTTCGAGGAAATATGTGCAATGAAAATAGCGACGAAACTCTATAATTAACGTTATAGTTACATCTCTTATTTATGCTACACCGTTTCTGATATGTGTTTTTCAATCAAAAAACTGTAAATTAAATTTTTACGGAGGTAAATTAAAATTTTATAGGATTAAGGGTAATTTTTGTAGGAACTAATTTAATTTTTATGAGGACAAATTTAACTTTCACCAGTCAAATTTAATTTTTATAGAAACACATTAAATTCTTGTAAGGTCAAATTTAATTTTTCCATGGCGACTTTAATTTTTGCAGGAACAAATTCCTTTTTTGCAAAGATAAATTTAATTCATATATAAATTAAATTTTGATTGAATCAAATGTAATTTCTCTCGGTAATTTCTTTACACGAACTTTAATTTTCATGAAACGAAAATTGATTTCGCCTCAACATGACTAGATAATTACAAATTAATTACAGCGGAATAGCGTTTGATTGGTACCCATTTCCGACCAGAAGAAGTATAAATAATTTGAGAATTAGCAGTCCACGGAGGAGGCAAGAAGCACAGGTCGGAAATATACGATTAGCCTTCGATACTTCCTTTTCCCTTTTCTTTTAAATCACGTTCGTTGGTCTTCCTAGCATTTCAGACGCGCGATTCTTCCGCGCTGAGGCATCCGGTGAATTTTTAAATTCTCCACGATACTAGACAGCAACATCCAGTAACTAACGAAGAATATTAAAAGCAGCATCGTTGCACTTTAATAATTACTTGCCGTGCTCCAAGAATGATTGCGCTCCATCGATCGGTATTACAAATAACTTCCTGCTATTACGTCGATCTTCCCGGTCGGTACACAACACTCGATGACCACTTTCATCGTTTTGAAGAATGATACAGTGTTGTCGTCTTTATTACATAATCGTAAAATACATAATTCGAGACACTGCTCTTTTTTTAGAAAGTGATACACTTTTTTGTTTTAGCAAACTGTTGACTTCTTTACTTTTGTCTCAATGTCTTAATTATGAGGTTACAATACTTTTTAGCAGTTGAGGTTAATTTACATTCATGGAAAAATTATTATGTCAGATAATTTAATAGACAGAAGTACAAGAATAGTGTTAGGTAAAGACTGTAATGGAAGATGATATTTGAACAATGAATTCAAAATAAATAAATTTATGGGACGTTCTGTATCACCTGATCATTCTATTTCACATACAAAAGCTTCTCCCTTAAAATTACATAATTAAATTTGCATTATATGTGCTGTACACAGCTGAAGCATAAATTACAACTCCCTGTATAAATAGAAACACACTACATAATTTAAAATTCACTGTATAAGCTGATATTTAACAAACTCATATATCTGTCCATTTACATACTCTCACAAAGTATGTCAAGCACCGTATTACAAAATAAGTGGTCGTTCGTTGTAATTCGAAACCAGTCATTTTGTATTAAGAATGACAACGATACCTTTAACTAGTTCATTTGAGAAAATTTCAATCTACAAATTGATGCATCATATGTGCCATTTTATGATACTTTTCAGTCATTAAATCAAGTCAGGCTCCACATGTTCAAAATTAATAATCTTTTTATTATGTCCGTTAACCAGCCATTTTATACTAAAAATAATGACGATATATTGATGTAGATAATTTCAAAAAACTTCAATCTACAAATTGGTGTAACATAAGTGCCATTTTATGATACTTTTCAATCATTAAATCAAGTCAGGCTCCACACGTTCAAAATTAATGATCTTTTTATTGTGTCCGTTAACCAGCCATTTTATACTAAACATAATGACGATATATTGATGTAGATAATTTCAAGAAACTTCAATCTACAAATTGGTGTAACATAAGTGTCATTTTATAATATTTTTCAGTCATCAAACCATGCAAGACTCCACATGTTCAAAAAGAACTATCTCTTTGCTGTGTTCCATAACCAGTCATTTTGTATCAATAATAACGACAATATATTAACGTAGTTAGTTTCAAACAACTTCAATCTACAAATTGACGTATCATAAGCGCCATTTTATGATACGTTTCAGTCATTAAATCACATCAGACTTCTCATGTTGAAAAAGGACGATCTTTTTACGGTGTCCAGCAACCACTTTGTATCTAGAATAATGACGACGCATTAATGTAATTAATTTCAGAAAACCTTAATCTACAAATTGATGTATCATACTATTCATTTATCAAGTCACTTCCCATGTTCGAAATCGGTTTTGCTATGTCGGGTAACCACTTTATATTAAGAATAGTGACGATGCGTTAATATAGCTAATTATATAATACTTTAAGCTTTAAACTGGTATAGAATATCATTTCTAAGTACTTTTCTTTTTGAAGAAACTTCACGACCATATGCAACTTTTCAACAATTTCCCCGGGGAAAAAAATAACTAGTCAAACAACCGCGACAAGCTTCCTGATTCGTGTACATATGTCGATCTTGAAAGGTTGTCCATAAATTGTCCGGTCGGTATCATGAATTTTCTTTCCTCCGCGTTATCTTATCGGTCACGGCTGCCAAGAAGAAACAAGAGCAACGATAAAGGGGGAAAACGTGTACGGAACCCGTCGCCGTATTATCGCGTCGCTGGATCGACATTCCGCTCCGGTAATAATGATTACGGCGATAATAATTAAGGATAATTGGAGCAGAGTCGGGCACGCGACCCTGAGACCGGGCAGATGCGAGCTGCTTTCTCGAAACGCGTCGCGCTACAGCTGCGCGTGCACATGCAGATGTCGGTAATGTTTATAAAGTCTCTTGATACTTTTCGTTCTTTCGACGATCGTGCACCGTGTAATCGTCCTCTCTGGCTTCGTACGTTCGTAATTGCGATCCAGAATCGCGCGACTTTCATGAACGTTTAACATCGCCACGTTCGTGCTCTTGCTCTACAATTATAAATCGTAACACGTGTCTCGCGAGCTGAAACGTTGTTACGAGTTAATTGCGAATCGGAGGCTCTGCCTTTTGCCTCATTAAACTCTTTCGCAAACTATTAGAGAAATGTACCACTGTAGATGTGGAGTTGTAAATTGTTAGACATAAATGTGAGACATAATCGAGTGTCATCTGGGCTTTTAGGTTAAACTGACTGTGGTTCATTAATATCTGATCAAATGGACAAACAAGGTTCTTGAAATGTTGCTATCATAAGTATACCTAAACTTGCTAATAGTATGTAACCTGACAGTGGTTCATTAATTTTTGATTAAATAAGTAAACGAGGTTTTTGAGATGTTGCTATCATAAGTATACCTAAACTTGCTAATAGTAAGTAACCTACCAGTGGTTCATTAATTTTTGATCAAATAAGTAAATGAAGTTCTAGAGATGTTACTATCATAAGTATATCTAAACTTGCTAATAGTAAATAACCTACCAGTGGTTCATTAATTTTGGATTAAATAAGTAAATGAAGTTCTTGAGATGTTACTATCATAAGTATACCCAAACTTGCTAATACTACTAAATAACCTGACGATGGTCCATCAATTCCTGATCAAACAAACGAACAAGATCCTTCAGGTCCTACTATCATAACCATACCTAAACTTGCTAATATTAACTAACCTGACGATAGATTAATTCCTAATCAAACGAATAAACAAGGTCCCCAAAGTATCACTATCATAACTACACCTAAATTTGATAAAATAAGTATAACTAAATTGTAGCCTAGATAAGGCAGATAAGTTAGGTAACAGCGAGGTTAAATTCCGAGGGAGGCTGGTGTTAAATGGGTCAAAGATTATTCTTCGTCTCGACACAAAGCATGATCGAGCACAGCATAAGGTTGTTCTCCATTCGTTCATCGAACAAGTACATACGTAGTACATACAGGGTGTCTCACAACTCGTGTAGGACCCGGAAATGGGGGGTAGCTGACGCAATTCTAAGCAAGATTTCCCTTTGCAAAAATTGGATTTGAAGCGTCGTTTTTGAGTTATTAACGAAAAACACGGACCAATCAGAGCGCCGGGATTTGGCGCGCCGAGGAGCGAGAGCGAAAGCTTCGAGCCGTTCACCGGGGCTCGAGCGCGATCAACTGAGTTCTCCTCGGAACTCTCTTAACGTCTACTAAGAAGTCTTTACATCGAAACTCGGTTAAATAACGAACAGAATAATTAAAATTAATGTTCATTTATTCATTCCTCATGAAGGAGGATCGAAATTAGTTATGTGTAATTGACATAAAGTACGCAAATGGAATTTATTGAATACTGCAATTCGTTATCGACAAGGAATGTGACATTAAATATTGAAATTTTTTTGTTTTATTTTTGACAACAATAATGGCCAACGAATTTACATATTTTATTAAGAAATACTTATTCTGTTTGTAAAAAAATGAGTTTCAATGTGAGACCTAACAAATGTAATAACGTCTCTACTATTTTATAGGAAATTTATTAAAATAAGACTCACCCATTCTTTGAAAATAATCCTGTTTGTTAATAATCCGACAGTGAAAGTGATGGGGTAATTGCCACTGGGTCAACCTGCCGATGTTGACCTGTCGCAGACATTGGAACCGTATAACACAGCTGGTGGCACTCACAGGTCACTGCACTGTCTGCATTTCAAAACACTTTTGTTTTCACTTTCACTTTCTGAAAATTCTCAGGTAAAAGGTATTGTCCCTTCCGATGCCTCCGAGGGTGCCCGAAAGGGGTCGATTATTTTAACGTTATCCTGATCTGCTCCTATGATTAATAATAATCCTCCAAGATCCGTGTTGGAAATTGCAGGCGCTATGAAAAGTCCTCAGAATTTAAATTATGCGCTCGTATAAACTTATACGAGAGTATCTGGTTCTCTTGAAGAATTCGATGTATCGCGGAGCGATGCATACTGAAATAAAATACAGAAATGTATTAATAAATGAAGAAGGATACTTTAATATTAACGTTTGAATATTATTAACATTACTTACCCTAAGCGGCGGGCGACGTCTCGTATGCTTAACGTTCCATCTTCATGAAACTGTTCGAGTGCCTCGCGTTCCTTTTGTACTCCACATAAATATACAAAATATTATAAAATTATGTGTTAGACATTTGCAGAGACATTTCGATGGTTACTGTCCGACGGCTCTCACGAAACTGCTCACGGGTCAAACATAGCTTTCTTTCCAAAAAACATTCTGCCTTTCCCTACCCCATGGCTAAATATTTTAACAAAAGTATGAATATTGTTTGAACGATTTCCCCGAGTCTAATTGCCCTTTTTGAATGTCGCCAGGGTTTTTTTCTAAACAATCAATCCTACAACAGCCGATACCTGCGAGACTCGAATTCACCTAGATTGTCCATTGTCCCGTTTGGTCTTGACCGTGCAATGAATTGTGCGAAGGCAAACTAACGAAAAGCTAATTACCCTAGGTGATCCTTTTTAACAGACATTTAACATTCTGGTATAGCACATACCAGCAGCCGTTTTACAAAACAAAGTTCGGAGCCGTAAAACAGTCCATTTCTCGTACGGTCTGCTTTGTATTTTCGTGCTATCTGGCCAGGTATTGACGAACGGTATGTAATCAGTGGACAGAAAACCGTGTGCTATATCAAGATGTTAAACGTCTGTTAAAAAGGATCACCTAGGGTAATTAGCTTTTCGTTAGTTTGCCTTCGCACAATTTATTGCACGGTCAAGTCTAAACGGGACAATGGACAATCTAGGTGAATTCGAGTCTCGCAGGTATCGGCTGTTGTAGGATTGATTGTTTAGAAAAAAACCCTGGCGACATTCAAAAAGGGCAATTAGACTCGGGGAAATCGTTCAAACAATATTCATACTTTTGTTAAAATATTTAGCCATGGGGTAGGGAAAGGCAGAATGTTTTTTGGAAAGAAAGCTATGTTTGACCCGTGAGCAGTTTCGTGAGAGCCGTCGGACAGTAACCATCGAAATGTCTCTGCAAATGTCTAACACATAATTTTATAATATTTTGTATATTTATGTGGAGTACAAAAGGAACGCGAGGCACTCGAACAGTTTCATGAAGATGGAACGTTAAGCATACGAGACGTCGCCCGCCGCTTAGGGTAAGTAATGTTAATAATATTCAAACGTTAATATTAAAGTATCCTTCTTCATTTATTAATACATTTCTGTATTTTATTTCAGTATGCATCGCTCCGCGATACATCGAATTCTTCAAGAGAACCAGATACTCTCGTATAAGTTTATACGAGCGCATAATTTAAATTCTGAGGACTTTTCATAGCGCCTGCAATTTCCAACACGGATCTTGGAGGATTATTATTAATCATAGGAGCAGATCAGGATAACGTTAAAATAATCGACCCCTTTCGGGCACCCTCGGAGGCATCGGAAGGGACAATACCTTTTACCTGAGAATTTTCAGAAAGTGAAAGTGAAAACAAAAGTGTTTTGAAATGCAGACAGTGCAGTGACCTGTGAGTGCCACCAGCTGTGTTATACGGTTCCAATGTCTGCGACAGGTCAACATCGGCAGGTTGACCCAGTGGCAATTACCCCATCACTTTCACTGTCGGATTATTAACAAACAGGATTATTTTCAAAGAATGGGTGAGTCTTATTTTAATAAATTTCCTATAAAATAGTAGAGACGTTATTACATTTGTTAGGTCTCACATTGAAACTCATTTTTTTACAAACAGAATAAGTATTTCTTAATAAAATATGTAAATTCGTTGGCCATTATTGTTGTCAAAAATAAAACAAAAAAATTTCAATATTTAATGTCACATTCCTTGTCGATAACGAATTGCAGTATTCAATAAATTCCATTTGCGTACTTTATGTCAATTACACATAACTAATTTCGATCCTCCTTCATGAGGAATGAATAAATGAACATTAATTTTAATTATTCTGTTCGTTATTTAACCGAGTTTCGATGTAAAGACTTCTTAGTAGACGTTAAGAGAGTTCCGAGGAGAACTCAGTTGATCGCGCTCGAGCCCCGGTGAACGGCTCGAAGCTTTCGCTCTCGCTCCTCGGCGCGCCAAATCCCGGCGCTCTGATTGGTCCGTGTTTTTCGTTAATAACTCGAAAACGACGCTTCAAATCCAATTTTTGCAAAGGGAAATCTTGCTTAGAATTGCGTCAGCTACCCCCCATTTCCGGGTCCTACACGAGTTGTGAGACACCCTGTATTTCCGATTGCCAGGCTCGATTGAAGAGACTCTCGTGGCCCTTCGAACCTTTTCTCCTGGGAGACCCTTTGTAAGGGCCCACTTAGGCCCGGTATCCATGGACGAGATGAAAGAAACAAGAGTCCTCCAGCGACGCGATTGCACATTTTCTGGTCCGCGCCTATTCGGACCATTAGGCTTCAATCGACCGCTTTCAAATTAAATTCACCTAACGTTCTTTTCGTATTTTACCGAACTAACAGCTATTTTCGTTATTGAATATTTTGAAGATTCTTGGATGAGGATTTTTTTGATTTCATGACAGAAAAGTATCTAGAAATGTAACTGCTGATGTGTGGATTGAAGCCTGAAGCTCTTGGAAGTTCAATACTTAAATTTGGAACTGATATTTTTTTGTAGAAAGTGACTGATTATTAGTTGGAGTGAAAGATTGACTTTCAAACACCATGTGTGACCTCACATATGAAGCATCACATATGAAGTCTGATATGACTTCATAAAATGCAAATGATACAGAATGTTTATGACACATCAATTTGAAAGGTAATGTTCTTAGAAAATAACTACTTAAGTATACTATCAATGTTCTTAATACAAAATGGCTAATTATTCTCCATATGCACTATAAGCTCGTCGATTTCAAACCTGTAAAGTCTGACGTCATTTGATGAATGAAAAGTGTCATAAACTGGCACATATGATACATCAATTTCAAGGTTGAATTAGTATGAAAATGACTGCATAAGCACATCATTGATATTCCTAATACAAAATGGCTGATTATTAAATATAACGAAAGTCCGTCAATTTTGAATATGTGAAGTTTGACCATAATTTGATGAATGAAAAGTATCACAAAATGACACTTATGATAGATGAATTTCAAGGTTAAAGTAGTACGAAAATGACTACATAAGTACATCACCGATATTCTTAATACAAAATGGCTGACTACTAAATACAGCGAAAGATCACCGATTTTGGAATTTATGAAGTTTGACCATAATTTGATGAATGAAAAGTATCACAAAATAAGACTCATGAAACATGAATTTCAAGGTTAAAGTAGTACAAAAATGACTACGTAAGTACATCACCGATATTTTTTATACAAAATGGCTGACTACCAAATGCAACGAAAGATCACCGATTTTGAACTTATGAAGTTGGACCATAATTTGATGAATGAAAAGTATCACAAAGTGGCACTCATGATACATCAATTTCAAGGTAAAACCTCCACAAAAATGACTACATAAGCGCATCATCAGAATTCTTAATAAAAAATAACTGACAGCTACATCAAACAGTCATTGATTTAAGAACATGGGAATTATGACATCATTCGATAAAATTGAAATATGACTTCCAAGTATTGCAACAAAATGAAGCTGCTTTATGGGTAGTTTCCAACGAAACCGTGAATTGTTTAAATGCGAGGTACACAAGGCGGATGTTCATTGTTCGATTGGAAATGAAAAATGCCTATGGCTGAGTCAGCAAGGAACACGTCGCGATGTTCATTTTCCCTTTATTATGTAAACGGACGCGCGTGTAATTGAGAAGAAAGGTATTTGTCTGTTTGTATTATACTTGGTTATGCTGAATTATAATGCAACGCTAATTAAAATTTCATTTCCGTAACGCGGTCGATAATTTGATATTTTGCTCGTTCTGTTCGTTTTTAATTTTTCAATTCAGGGATTTAATAATTGGTGTATTTTAGAATGTTATAGGTGTGTAGAATAAGGAAGTTTTTGGAGTTCGAAAATTTGTTAGGGTGCGGATTTGAAGATTGGGAGTTTTCGAAGGTACTGCATTTTGAGATTAAAAATTCTCCAAATTCCAAATTCTCCAAATTCCAAATTCTCCAAATTCCACATTTTCCAAATTCCAAATTCTCCAAATTCCAAATTCTCAAAATCCCAAATTCTCAAAGTCTCAAAGTTCCAAATGTTCACGCTTACAAAATTTCAGAAGTCTGAAATTCCAAATTCTCGAGGTTTCCAAACTCTAAAATTCCAAATTCTCAAAGTCCCAAAATTCCCAAATTTCAAGCTCAAATTCTCAAACTTCTCAAAATTCTCAAAATTCCCTAAATTCCCGAAATTTCCAAAATTCCTCAAAATTTCACAAAATTCCCAAATTCCCAAAATTCTCAAATTTCCAAAATTTCTAAATTCCCAAATTTCAAAAATTTCAAAAATTCCCAAAATTCTAAATTTCCTAGTTTCAAACCCTCCCAGCACAGAACCTAAAATCCCCCACCCATCTTCTACCAAACCCTCTCTCACCAAAAATAAAACACACAGAACTAAAAGCCGATTCCTGGATCACATTAGTAGTCGCCTTCGTGAATAATTACCCCGTCGTCCGTTAATTCGCAGGTGTTGCAGGTGCACATGCACCATTTACCAAGAATTCGCGTCACCGGTGTCAACTCAATCGAAGCAGCTTATTACAAATTGACATTTCGAATGTGTTCTGTCGAATGCTACTCGACGGAATC
This sequence comes from Megachile leachella, assembly GCA_963576845.1. Taxonomy (NCBI): domain Eukaryota; kingdom Metazoa; phylum Arthropoda; class Insecta; order Hymenoptera; family Megachilidae; genus Megachile; species Megachile leachella. Next base: position 9,986,274 of record OY756251.1, read on the forward strand.
GATGGACTGGAATTTCTTCAACGCTTTCTCTTTCGATTAAAACCATTAAATTACGAGCTAGCAAGGCTACTTTTCAACGGGTACATAGGTTAATAATCTCACTTTCGACGAAATCGATGTATCGCCATCGAATCGGCGCTTTTTAATTATTTACTCGTTCAAGGATTTATTCGATGAGATAATGCTATCTTTAACTGCTAATTTAATTATTTTCTTGGTGTTTCATTGACATTTTTTAGTTAACTGATTTCTTTAAGATTTAATAAGGTGAACTCGAGTTTAAGATTCAAGTTAAAGATTCAAGTTTAATATTTTTTGGTTAACTGATTTCTTTAAGATTTAATAAGGTGAACTCGAGTTTAAGATTCAAGTTAAAGATTTAAGTTTAATATTTTTATTCAGTTCATTTCTGAATTTGTACATGTGTGATGTACATATGTTATACATGTATGACGTATGAATTTATACGTACATGACTTGAAGATTAGGATTTTATTCAAATAACATAACTTGAACTCAATTTTGTATAACTGTATATAACACTAATAATATAGCTTCAAATTATACATACATGTACATACATATACAAGGTGTCCATACCATAAGACTTATAGTATAATTATTAGATGTTACAGGATGTTTATAAGTGTTAGATAGTATGTTTGCAAAAATTTCTTAATATTTGACGTATTTAAAAATGTCTCATTACTATAGTACTTTATTACAATACATCAGAGTACTTCGTTATAACAAATATTACAGTACATCACGCATAAAATTTCAAAATCTGAATAGGTGAAATATATTTCATAAATGAAGAGACTAACAAGGTGAAATTAACAATATTTCATAAATTTCATTGACATTTGATTTTCATTAACAACCTTGAACTACCACCTTGCATTTATATTAAATACAAAGTTTCATAACAGTGTCGTCATATTTCTATACATACAAGCTGATCACTAAACACTAAGTCTCTCTATAATTGTATCTCAGTATTAACACAAGTGTGCTCCGCCATTTTATATCGAAAGAAACATAAATCTTCCATAGACATGTTTAAAGTCTCCTTGAAACGTGACTGTACAAAGAAACTTGTTGAGCTTCACAAGAAATTAAATAACACATTCTGACACGTTTCCTACAGTTTCCGTAAACTTTTTTCTCAACGATTAACCGTGAGATTGCGTTAATCGAGAGATTTTATTTCTCGCACGATCTTGATTATCTTTTATTACTTTCGAAGGTGGAGAGTTGAGAATTATGAAATTTAGATTTGTGGAAAATTTGGGAAATTGGGGTGATTTGAAGGTGGATTTGGAAATTTAGAAATTTTGGAGTTTGGGAAGTGGGGAATTTAGGGGTTGGGAAATTAAAAAATTTGGAAATTTAGAAATTTGGTAATTGAGGAGTTGGGAATTTTAGAAATTTGGGAATTGAGGAGTTGGGGATTTTAGAAATTTGGGAATTTAGAAATTTGGGATTTTAGAGATTTGGAAACTTAGAAATTTGGTAATTTAGAAATTTGGAAACTTAGAAATTTGGGAATTTAAGAATTTGGAAACTTAGAAATTTGGAAATGTAGCAATTGGAAATTTCGAAATTCAGAAACATAGCAATTTTAATTTGAGAAATTTGGAATTTTGTAAATTGGAAAACTAAGTAATTCCGTAATTCAGAAATCCAAAACTTCATTTTTATAATTTCAAAAACCCTAAAATTTCTAATAATAAAAAAGCTCAAAATTCTTTCCATAACAACACCATTCTAATAACTCCACACATCCAACTGACTCCAGCATATAAAGTAACACATAAAGCCACGTGTTCCACGTGTGGCCATATCAAGCTCCAAACAATTAAACACGATTCCCTGCTGAAACACAAAACCCTTTATTCAGTTCCGTATCGAAGTCGATGTTTGAAAGGCACAACAATAACAGTTCTGCGACAAGATCAAGTTATCAAGAAGAGAACGGTGGTCACGTTGATAATAATTAATTCAATGTCCGCGACACGAGCTCGTTCACCTTCGAGTCAGCTAGTAATTAAGCAACGTCTGCTGCAGTTTTCCCTTCTCTATCCTCTCTGGTTCTTGCTTTTCTACACGGCAATTTCTTCTGCAAATGCCTGAGCAATAAGTCACCGCGACACCATGTTGAACGTGGGAGGTTGAGATCATCGAGGCTACGATGCTTTCCCTCGTCTCGATTCTCATCTCGGTTGCTCTTGTCTCCGCTTATATACAGGGTGTTTCACAACTAACTCTGTCATCTAACACAAGTATCTCTTCTAACAGAACTGTAGTTTACGTAATTCTGAACAACTTTTTCCTTTGCAAAAATTGAATTTGAAGCTTCGTTTATGAATTATTAAAGAAAAATACCGGGCAATCAGAGTCGCGTTCGTATCTGCGCGCGCATTTCTTGAATCTGCGCGCGCAGAAGTATTAAATTATTTTTTCTTAATAATTCAGAAACGAAGCTTCGAATTAAATTTTTGTAAAGGAAAGAGTTGTTCAGAATAATGTCAGCTATAATTTTTTAGAGGGGGTGACAACAGTTGTGCGACACCTTGTATGTCCTTTACTCTTCTTTCTTTTTCAATCGCGAGCAGAATTGTTTTTCTGCAGCCGCGAGCGAAATTTATACCGCTCGCAAACTCTTTGCAACGTACATGTGATTCACGCGACAATTCAATCTTACTCTACTTGGAAGATCTGCAGTCTTTATTTTGGATGAAAGCAATTTTGGGAATACTGAATTGTTTTTACTTAATATTTTTATTAGTTTATTATATAAACATATAATATTCAATCAGAAAAAGAAAAGAGTAATTTTGTGCCTCACATAAATTAAAACGTAAATTTTCCAGCACAGTGATCCTATTCAGTATCACCCTGTCACTACACACCATTGATTCTACATCGAACAACGCAATAATGTCACCAATCAGTCCTCGAATAAAAAGGTCACTTTATCTCCTTCTTGTTTTACAGCCACTAGAAAAAGTGTTTGGTACAAAGAACACCGTATCGCTCTCGTAAAATACAAAAATCCCTAAGAACAACTAAAAAACAAGTTTCACCTAACACCACCAAAAAAAGTAGAAAGTTAATTTCTCCGTAAAGCACCGATAAAAAGGCGCTTCTAATCATCAAAGTCATCGTCGGTTAAATTACTCTACCCACTTGTTTCGCGCAATCAAACCTGGACAACGGTTTCTACAGCGCGCGATGCAAATAAAAATATGTCGACGTGCGGTAATAATTGAAGGCTCGCGTGATACACCGGTACTGCATATGCACAGGCGTTTATTACTTATCGAGCAATCAGCGATCATTAGAATATTCGTGAAATTGCGATCTTGGAAGCGTGGCAAACAGTCGTCGAATTATCCGAGTGAAATTTTTTGCGCGGTTAATACCCGCTCGGTTCACCCCTTTTTCCCTGGGCTCGAGTTAAGTATGGTAATTAGACTCGCAGATGTGAAAGTTGACGTGCGAAATTGTGCTGATTCGATGATTCTAAGAAGGATCTTAAGGTTACAATCGGTAATTAATGCTGTGAAGGATAATTGAGTGTGGATGTTACATATGTGTGTATGTTCAATGATGATACTTTTTTACTGTTGCATTATAACATGTTGCATATGTTACTCATGTATGTTTACTCATATATGGACATTGTATATGATCAATGTACATGAACAAACACAACGCAGTTTAAAAAAAAATGGCAGACATTGAACTTGTAAGAATTGATTTGATATATAGATTGTGGGTTGACATCATATGTGAACAATCTTTAATATAACATATTACACATATGTACATCCACATATCACTGTAATCTTTTGAACACGTCTTTTGTCAAACATAGTGATGAATTTTATTTAAAATTTTATTAAAAATGAAGGACAACAATAAAATATATAAATACATAAGAAAACACGAAATAATGATAGAGTATGAAAAATAAAGATATTCAAACAATTAATCTCAACAAAAGATAACCTATCAACCAAAGCATTGTATCAAAGTATCCACAGCTCAAAATAAGGAGCCTCTGATTTGTTATGAAATTTACCATGGCAGACTGATAAAATTCTTTATCACGAAAGTTTTCAAAAATGATTTATCATGAAAGTTTTAGAAAATTCCTTATCATGAAAATTTAAAGAAGTGACTTATCATGAAAGTTTCCAAAAATGAACGAAGTGTAATGAAATGAATAAAATGATTATTAGTCCAAGTATAACCAAAGTCAATCTCTGACACGTTGAGCAACTCTGACTAGCTGATTAATATAATAGTATCAGATCATTGTAGCAGTCAATGTAGCACTGGTCAGTGTAATCGATGAAGCAGTGGTCAGTACAGTGGTCAATGTAGCAGCGGTTAACGTAGCATGTCCAATACCGTGGTCAGGCAACTTGTTCTGGTCAACATAATTATCTGTAATTATGTTAATCTAACATGTTGAATTACTATAACCTGATACACTCATTCACCTAACCTGATATATTCGTTCAAGCATATAGGAACAAAATCTTATCAACGTCTCAATGTAGCAAAACGATGCACTTTGAAAAGCTAATGCAAATACATGGGAAGCTACATATAAGGTTTAATAAGACGGTAATTGAAAAGAGATTAAGAGATGAGGAAATGGAAAGATGGATTTAGTTTAAGAATAAATAGAGCGTGAGGATAAGAGTCGAGGACGATAGAGAGTTGAGAAGAGTCTCGGTGCGTACAGTTGCTCCTTGGGGGGCACAAAAATACCGTGGTGAAATAAAACTCCGTCGACGGCATATTTAGAGTTCCGTTTCAACGAGAAGCGGTACAGGTCCACTCTTGGAATGGGATCTTTGAACTCATTCCGAGCGGAAAGACCGTTCGTCAGCGGCGAACGCTGCGTACAGTCGAGAGCAAATCTGGTGGATGGAGAGATGATGAGGGAGGAGCTTCAAAGTCTTTTTTTGGGGCAATTTTGCAGATTTATGTGGTTTCAAGTTTGGAAAATTTGGGGCTTCAAAATTGGGGATTTGAATATTTGGAGATTTAGGTATTTGGGGGTTTGAAAATTGGGAGATGTAGAAAATTAGAGATTTGGGAATTTGGATGAGTTGGAATTAGAAAATTTGAGAATTTGGAGATTTGGAAATTTGGATGAGTTGAAATTAGAAAATTTGAGAATTTGGAGATTTGGGAATTTGGATGAGTTGAAATTAGAAAATTTGAGAATTTGGATGAGTTGAAATTAGAAAATTTGAGAATTTGGAGATTTGGAAATTTGGATGAGTTGAAATTAGAAAATTTGAGAATTTGGAGATTTGGAAATTTGGATGAGTTGAAATTAGAAAATTTGAGATTTTGGAGATTTGGAAATTTGGATGAGTTGAAATTAGAAAATTTGAGATTTTGGAGATTTGGAAATTTGGATGAGTTGAAATTAGAAAATTTGAGAATTTGGAAATTATGGAGATTGGGGGATCACGAAATTTGGAAATGTGAGAAATTGGATTTGCAGAAATTTGGAAACCTGTAAATTTGGAAAAATGGAAATTTCGATGAGTAGAAGTTAGGAAATAGATAAATCTGAATTTTAGAGAATTTAGAACCCCCAAAATTTGAAAATTTGAGAATTTGCAACTTCTCAAATTTAAAAGTTTTAGAATTGAAAAATTAAAAAATTTAAAAACCATAGCCTTGAAAATCATAAAAATGTAAAAATTTGTTCGAATAATTTTCAGCAAAAATTTTGTCAGTAAAAACTCGTAACTCTCACAAAAAATGAAATTATAAAAACCTTTAACTTACAGTTTCATTTTTGCGCTATCTCCTCAAAATACAGTAAGCTTTAAAAAGCTTACAAACTTTCACAGAGTGTTTGCTTAAATTGAAACGCTAAACACACCGCTCACGAGCGACAATTAAATTTCCAACCTGTTGTGTGTCTAATTGTCAATTAAGAGCGTCCGCATTAGCGGCACGATATCGAAATAATGAGGGAAAAATGCGAATGAAACGAGTACACTCACCGGCAGACTACGTAGAAATCGTAGGACAGGCAACATAAATATACAATTTGTGTTTTTGTTTCACTCACCTGAAACAGAAAAAACAAAGGGAATGTTTAGTGCTACAGTTATGATATTGATAACAGAAGGTCGTTGCTCTGTTGCGAGGTTAAGAACCTCTGCTAATGAACTAATTTATGAACTCAGAGAGAACGGACACAAGAAATGATAGAATTGTACAGTCGAGTGCAATGTGGGCTGCTTTTGGATGTGGTTGAATGGAGATTTAGAGATGGTTGTTGGTTTTTGGGGTTTAGGTGTGATGGAGTAGTTTTGAATTAGTGAATTTTTACATTTTTGAATGTTGGATTAGCAAGGTTTTTTGGGGGGGATTTTTTACTCTTTTCTGAATTGTGCAAATTAGTCAATTTTACTATTTTAAGCGAAGTCTTGAATTTTTAAAATTTGATATCTTCAAGTTTTCAAGTTCTATAATTTAAAAATATATAGTTTGAAAATTCTAAAAATTCCAAGTTCTCAAATTATCAAATTCTTAGGTCATCCAAGTTTTTAAATCTTCAAATCCATACTTCACTAATCTGCAAATCCTTAAATATTTAGCAAATCTCCAAGTATGCAATTCAGCAAATCCTCAGGTCCACATTTCCCAAATCTCTAATCCTCCAAATCCACATTTCTCAAATCTCCAAATCCCCAATTCCATATTTTCTAAATTTCCAAATCTCCAAATCCACAATTTCCAAATCTCCAATCCCCCTAATCTCCACATCCCCAATTCCACGTTTCCCAAATCTCCAATCCTCCAAATCCACATTTGCCGAATCTCCAATCCTCCAAATCCACATTTCCCAAATCTCTAATCCTCCAAATCCACATTTCTCAAATCTCCAAATCTCCAATTCCATATTTTCGAAATTTCCAAATCTCCAAATCCACAATTTACAAATCTCCAATCCCCCTAATCTCCACATCCCCAATTCCACGTTTCCCAAATCTCCAATCCCCCTAATCTCCACATCCCCATTTCCACGTTTCCCAAATCTCCAATCCTCCAAATCCACATTTGCCAAATCTCCAAATCCCAAATTCCACATTTTCCAAATCTCCAAGTCCTCAATTCCATATTTCCCAAATCTGCAATCCCCCAAATCTCCAAATCCCCAATTCCACATTTCCCAAATCTCCAATCCTCCAAATCCACATTTCCCAAATCTCCCAATCCCCAAATCCACATTTGCCAAATCTCCAATCCTCCAAATCCACATTTCCCAAATCTCTAATCCTCCTAATCTCCACATCCCCAATTCCACGTTTCCCAAATCTCCAATCCTCCAAATCCACATTTCTCAAATCTCCAATCCTCCAAATCCACATTTCCCAAATCTCCCAATCCCCAAATCCACATTTCCTAAACTTTCAAACCCTCTAATCCACATTTCCCAAATTTCGAACCCTTCTAATCCACATTTTCCAAATCTCCAACTCTCTCAAATTTCACCACATGTAAACAACTTCCAAACACTGCCATCAAAACTTACTCCGAATAAGCATATCCTCTGTCACAATCTTCTCGACCAATCTTCAAAACCCTTCACTTTTCCATTAATTAACTTCCACTACCAACACCAATCAAAAACGACAAGCACACTTTCAGCTCACTAATGATACTGCAACGAAATACTAACCGATACGAAAGCAATTACGGATAAGTTGAAATTAAGTATAAGTCTGATAAGTGAAAGGTTGATTTCGGGAACCCATATCCCGCCACTGTTTCGACGACACTAACGGATATTCACTAATTTCCTGAAAATCTATCGCGTTTACGTTTCTTAGTAGAGGGGATGAACAACGGACTTCAAACATGATCCTTCGTCACGATTGGCCGATTTTCATTTCGAAATAGAAACCTTATGGGGCGTAAAATTTCACGGTTCAACGTGTTTTCGAATATGGTCACAGGTTCTCGATTAATTCAGTGGCTATGCAACGGTTATTTTTGGATAAAGATCTGGTAACCCTGGGAGTGACAAAATTATTTTTTAAAAATAAAAGTTCCCTTTTTTTATTATTAACCTTTGAGGGATTAGGGTGGGAGGCACTTTTAAACGGTGGAAAATGGGAAGCTGAAATTATGGGGACGTGTGAAATATTTATTTTATATTTAGATTTGTCAGAGCTCTTGTAATAATATTTTTTTTATAAATAGTAACGAGAATAATTTTATGGAGAATACAAAATGTCTGTATTATGAGAATATTAGTATTGATATTAGTTTCGATGTAGCATCATAATAAAAATAAAAATAGAAATAGAAATGGAAATAAAAATAAAAATACAAATAAAAATGAAAAATTAAATAAATTAATCTGTAAAGGTTATTCATTATTGATTTGTGATATTATATTGCAAATATTTTGTAAAATATTCATTAATATAGTGGCAGTAAAATTTATTAAGAATATGAGCATCGTTGTAACATTAATTACACTCAGAACGTGTCCTCCTTTTTACATCTTTTATCAGATCGAATTATATGTGAGGATCCGTTCAGCACCCACACAGCAGTTAACATCTTAATTACAGCATAATTAACCCACTTTAACTTGTCTCCGTTTAGAAACTCTGAATTTGTAATTTTGAACGTTACATTAATTTAATGCAAACTTTTCTTCGTTGATATTTTGTGACAGTGGAGAGGCGTGTTATTTACATTTCTAATTTAGATTCTATGAATACTATGAATAAGGTGATGAACAAAATGGTGAAGAAAATAGTGAGAAATATGGTATGTGATGTGATGGATAAGATGAGGGAGAAGGTGGTCATGGAGGAGTAAACAAAATGGCGGACAAAGTAGTGAGCAAGATGGTGGACAAGGTGGTGGAGAAGATTACAAATAAGATGATAAACAAACATCAACAAAATGGACAAGATGGTAAACAAAACTGTGGATAAAGTGTTAAACTATATGATGGACAAAATGGTGAACAAAATGGTGAACAAGATGATAAATAAAATGGTAAATAAAATAGGGAATAAGATGATGCACAAGGTAGGGAACAGGAAGCTGAATAAGATGATGACCAAAACAGTGAACAAAACACTAAACACGATAGACAAAATGACTATTTAGAAGACCAAATAGTAAACAAAATGGCGACCAAGACGTTGAGCAAAACGATGAACCAACCCTTAATTACTCAAGCAATCAGAAAGATCGCAACAAAATAATCACTTGACAAAGTAACACAAGTTTAAGATTTTTATATAATATTTTTGATCTACAACCACTGTTTTAATTAGTACTACCCGTTGTAAGAATCCGGCACTTAAGCAAGAAAGGAAACTATTCAGGGGTAATGGAGAACAAGCAGGGTCGGGTGTTAAGGTACGAGACGGTGATTAATGCTCGACAGCTTCGAACAGTGCAAAAGAAACGAGAAGAAGCTGCACGAAAAACTGTAAGCATACCGAAGAAATCTTGAACATGCTCGACATGTTTAGTCTGTAGATTCTTTAGCGGTATAATAAAGATCTCTCGATTCTTTTTCTCTTTTGCAAAATGCAAGCACGCACACTTTCACTTTCATGTTAGTTCTTTGAACGGTAAATGATCATTTTTTAGATGTTAATCTTTCGTGTGGTTTCGTTATAGTTTATCGAGTATACTTCATTTGGTTTGAGGTTATGTAATGCAAGTTTGGACGTAATTAGGTAAGAATTATGGATTCAAAATAATTTTACAAGAATTACAGTAAAAAGAATTGTAAGAGCACAAGATAAAAAAAAATTAAACAAAACTTAACAGACTAAAAATAATTTCTGATGAGAATTACAAGATTAAAAATAATTTATGACAAGATTTATAAGATCGAAATTAATCTCTGACAAGAATTGCAAGGCTAAAAAAAATTTCTGACAAGAATTACAAGATTAAAAATAATTTATGACAAGAATTGCAAGACCGAAAATAATCTCTGACAAGAATTGCAAGACCAAAAATAAATTCTCATAAGAATAGCAAAATCAAAACTAATTTCTGACAAGTATTACAAGAGCAAAAATAATCTCTGACAAGAATTACAGCACCAAAAATAATTTCTGACAAAATTATGAGATTAAAAATAATTACTCAAAAATCACTATTCGACTGAACAATGAAAAAATTCCTCGTCTACAATTATTTAGTACTATACAAATCACTACACTCACAGTGTCAACTTCTTATAACAAAATCAGTTTCTACTACTTTAAGAATTGCTAAAAATATAAATAAAAATATTCAAACTTCTGTCTCTATTAATTCTAAAAAATTGATTTCAAAGTTCCATACATTACAGCCAAATAAATAATCCTAATTTTAAGCATTTATTAATTATACACTATTTAATACCAGTTCAAAGAAACTTTTTGCTATTTCACTCTTGTGACTCATCCTTTATGGAAGTTCAAAGGGCTTCAGTATCACTTTTTGTGTACCAAGGAACAAATTTTCCCTTGTGAATGTCTGTTAACACCCACACAGGGTTCCAAATTCGTAATAAAGCAATGACTAACACGAAGAGGCAAGATCCAGGCCCTTATTCACCAGCTGATTCAGAGGACAGCTCCCTTCTAAATACACTCGGCTTTAATTATGTATTTCGTAGAGAAGGGGCGCCTTTCCACTCATTTTACCGTCAATGACTCATTTTAGCCTGTGGGCTAACGCACACGCAGCTATTTTCTTCGTTTCAAAAGATCTAAGTGCTGCTTCTATCTCTTATCTTGAGGATATTACTGTTTGGACAATTGTAGGTATCTTTGTACAATATTTTCTCAGGTAGAGTCTTGTATCGACGCTCAATCGTTTGGGTTGCAAACAATGTAGTCATTTTATATTGTAGTGTAAAATGATCGATGACGGTTGTATTCTTGTTTTTCGAGAACATCTTTAATCAATCTTCGAAAATAAAGTTTCAAGAGAATCATGGATATATTTGAGACGTCATGTAATACAATGTATTTGAATATTTTAATGTCAAATTCAATAATCTGAAGAAATTAAAATAAATTGCAAACAGTATTAATTTTGTGAAGTCATAATTCTAAGTGAAAGATAAAACAGAATCAGAAATTTTTACAAACAAACGTAAACAGTGTCAATAATACTTGAAGTCTATAAGAAATTTTTTAAATATACTTCAAACTTTTATATATGTACATAAATTTGTAAAAATGTTTTAAACAAAAATAGCAGTTTAAATAAGACTTGAACTTGTTCATTAAAAATACATAACAATGACAGGTGCAAATAACACATGTTAATTTTAAAAGAGTTAGTAAAGTTGCAGGACATATTTCATGTTATCTCATTGTAAATTTTTTCCGCATCATTGTCAGTAAAAACGAGGAAATTTTTCTTCTATAAAAGGCAAAGCAAGACCCAGTCGTTTTATCGTCGTTGGTTTTGTTGTCGATAATGGACAGGAGACGGTCGTTTCCAGATAACTGTTTCGCAAGGTGTTCCGATAACGCGGTTCGGACACAACCGCTTGGAAATTGCTGGGAAACTTTCCCAAACCACTAACAAGGGCCTAGAAGAACCAACCGGAAAATGGAAGGCTGCGGTATTTGAGAAAAAAATATCTAAAAAGATAGCGATGGTGTGGCAAGAAAGCTATGCTGTTTGAACGATAGATGTTTCTTGAGAAATTCCTAAATTTCCAATTTTGCAGTTTTTAAATTTCTTTGTTTGGCTAAGTTCCAATTTTTTAATCGCTTAGTTTTCAATTTTTCAATTTTTCAATTCTTCAAGTTTTCAAATGTTCAAGTTTTCAATTTTTCAATTTTTCAATTCTTCAATTTTTCAATTCTTCAATTTTTCAATTCTTCAATTTTTCATTTTTTCAATTATTCAAGTTTTCAAGTTTTTAAATTTTTAAGTTTTCAATTTTTTAATTATTCAATGTTCAAGTTTCCAATTTTACAATTGTTAAATTTCCAAGTTTGTCAGTTTTCCAATTATTAAATTTTCAAGTTTGGCAATTTTTCAAGTGTTGAAATTGAAAATTGAAAATTACCAAACCACTAAACAACATCTTTCAAATAATATTATTACGAATTTTCAAAATCACCATTCCTTCCTCCTGACTCTATCAAAATCCAACCAAAGCAAATCAGCTACTTTTCTGAAAATTCACTACACAATTTAATACTAGCTTTTGACCGACTTTCACCGGAAACAACTGTTTTTTAAAGCGACTTGTTTCCGTTCAATGACAGTACTACCTCCGATCAAACGGATCCGCCTTTCCTCTCGCGATTATTTTAATTACCAGCTGCCTACTCCACGAACGCAATCGTTGTTCGTGTTAATTTCCGCGATTAGCATAGATACAACTGTTCTACACCTTTCGAGGTGATTATAATTTTCTGGGCCATAACGTTTACCACGCGCCGATCCACTTTCCCGGGCCACGTTCTCTCTGTGTTTCACCGCGGCTCTACGGGGAAAAAAGATAATCTAACTCCGACAATATTTTGCATTATTCATTCGAGGCGTTCACGCGTTGCTTTTACTACTCTCAGGACAATGTTCCAGTTATGCTGCTTCAAGGATTCCGTCTGAGAAATTATTTCTACGTGATATTCTAATGAGGGGAGTCGAGAGATTTTTCTTTTCATATTTGTTCATGCAAGGAAATAAAAGACGGAGTGTGTTGATGATGTTAATATAACATTTCTGAAAGTATATTTATTGATTGTGCATTTTGGGACAATGATATGAACACAAGGTTATTATATGAAGAAGTGAAATAAATTTCCTAAATTGAACTTGAGAGAAAATCATCTTGAGAAATAATTGTAAATGATTTTGGGTGATGATACAAAAATAATGTTGTCAATAAAGTCAAGTGTAGTTACAACTCAATGTAGTAGTGTACAATTAATGTCTTAAAAATATATACGTGTGTACATGTATGTATGAACATGTATGTATGTATGTATGTATGTATGTAAGTATGAAGATGCATGTATGAAGATGTATGTAAGTATGAGGATGTATGTATGTATGATGTATGTATATGAACGTACGTATGCATGTGTGCATGAACGTGTATGTATGTACATATATGTATGTCTACACACACACATACATACACATATGTATACTTGAATTCACAATATGCATGACTTCGATTTACAACATTCAACAAGATTCAATATAATTTAACATAATTTAATATCGTCTAACATAACCTAATATCATTTACTATTATTTAATATAATCTTAAATCATTTTTCTTCGCAAAATATTCAAACGTTAGAACACATATGCAAAGCACATCACAATTTCTCGCTTCGAAACCGCAAATCGAAAATGATTGTACCTGCGTAATTAAGAAAATAGTAAAAATAATAACCAGCGGATAATTGCATCGTATTTAAAAATATGATTTATTGAAATATTGTATAATCGCGATGAGTCACGAGCGAAATAAGCAGGCTCTGCTAAAAAAAAAGTACCACATAACTTTCGATCGTGTGCAATATTTGCAAACGTGTTTTACTCGCTTTCAGAAATCAGCTGACTCACTATAAAACATTAACTTCAAATCAGACCGAGAAGTCGGTTAAATAATAACGCGTGTTTACTGTTACACGATTAAAGAGAATTTAATGGAACATGTCGCGATATCGGTAGCATTGAAATACATATAAAATGAGTAATCAATTGGTGGGAGGGTTTATTGAAAATAAACTTGTGCCATTGAGTTAATAAATGTTGTGCTAATTATACTTTATTTGTGCGAGAAAGAATCTTTGATTGAGTACAAAGAACCTTGAATTGTTTTAGGTGAATTATTTATTGGAACTCAACGAAATGAATTCTCTGCAAAATGAGAGTAGTGTTTGAATCAAATATTTGCGAAAGAAAATTCATATTTAAGGAAGATGTATATAATACAAAATTCATATGCAAGAAAAATATTTTTGAAACAGAACAAATTTTTAAAGAAAATATTTATGAAACAAGTATTAGAATATTTGCAAAAGAGCAAGTATTCAAACTCTGAATTTAGCTGTAAATTACTAAAAGTTCTTTTTATTTGTCACAAAAGATTCTTTTGTCCATTTATCACAAGAAAATTTATCAGAAAAAAATCAGAATGAAAAGAAAACAGATTTAAAAAAAATTCCAACATCGACAATTCTTAAGCCTTCAATATTAAAATGTCATTAAAACATTAAAAAACGATGACGATATCCATCAAAAAACTAAACTATGATGCTAATGATGGCTACATAACAGTCCAAAGTAAACCACTTTTTATCTTACATAATCATAACCTGATTTCTAATATTTTTAAACACGCGTTACTATACTTCAATTTTATTGATACTTTTCAGAAATAAATTACATTAAAATGTCATGTAACAGTCACGTCAAAATAGCGTAGTACTGTACCGTGTTCTACATCCAGCATCTGTCTATCTGGACGTTCGTTCATAAATAAATAAATTTATTCAAAGAAGCTGCGGTTCAAGCACAGTCAAAGGTAAACATCGTGTTCATACCAAAATGTCAAATGTTAAGCAGCTAATCTACTTGCAAATTGCTTCGCAATAACTGCAAGTACAAAAATAGTCTCAAGTTATATCGCATGTCCTTGCGATAAAAAGATGGAATTTTTATGCGGTGGACTGTTCTCCAATCTGGTTGATATAGTTTAAATGAATGTTGCGTTCCAATATTGCAATACACTACATTGAAATGTTTCTCAATTTCTAAATCATCAAATTCTGAAATTTCACAAATTCCTAAATTTAGGAATTCCTAAATACCCAAACTCAATAATTTCCAAATCTAGAAATCCATAAATTTCTAAATTTCCAAGTTCTTAAATTCAGGAATTCTTAAATCCCCAAACTCAATCATTTCCAAATCTAGAAATCCATAAATTTCTAAATTTCCAACTTCCTAAATTACTATATTTCTAAAATCCCAAATCATAAAATAAAAAATAAACCGATTTCTGATTTTCATGAATTTCAAAGAATAAATAATTGTCCTGTAAAATATTCAATGTTATTAATTTCTCGAGCAATTAAAGCACACTTTCTTTCATTCAGAAACAAGGTTAAATTTTTCACTTAATGAAGAAGAAATTCTTCGTTTGAAATGAAGTTCGATGCAGGATATAGTGCACATCGTCACAGATTTTTCTTTTTAACAAACTTCAAAAAAAGAAAACCTAGAAACAAGGTTAAATTCTTCACTCTACAAAAAAGAAATTTTCCTTTTAAAGTCAAGTACAAAAGCAAGATGCAGCTCAGATTGTCAGAAACTTTTCTCTTCGAATAGGGTCACAAAGAGGAAGAGAACCTGAAAGAAACAAGGTTAAATCCTTTATTCCATAAATAAAAAATTCTCCTTTTAAAATCAAGTTTGAAGGCAGGATGAAGACTTCTCTTTGACAAAATCCTGAAAGAAGAAGAAACCTGAAAATTTTGCATAAAGAAATTTATTCATGAAACAGAAATTTTGCGTTTCAGTTTCGAAGCAGACCGTAGTGAGATGATCTGAGTCTGTCTCCCCAAGGCCAGAAACAAGAATAAAACCTTACAGAAACACGAAAACTTTTCACAAAGACATTTTTCTATAAAGAAGCAATTTTCTATTTAAATTCGAAAACAAGATGTAGTTCAGATGGTCTGAGATTTACCTCCCCAAGGCCAGAAACAAGAAGAAAACCTTATAGAGACACAAAACTTGTTCACAAAGAAATATTTCCATAAAGAAGAAATCGTATAAGTTCGAAAGCAAGATGTAGTTCAGATGGTCTGAGATTTACCTCCCCAAGGCCAGAAACAAGAAGAAAACCTTATAGAGACACAAAACTTGTTCACAAAGAAATTTTTCCATAAAGAAGATACCGTATAAGTTCGAAAGCAAGATGTAGTTCAGATGGTCTGAGATTTATCTCCCAAGGGCACACATAAGATGAAAACTTGCAATACGAAAATTTTTCATGAAGAAATTTTCTATTTAAATTAGAAAGAAAGATACAGCACAGATTTGTCTCTCCAAGGCCAAAAAGAAAAAAACTTGCAAGGAACACGAAAATTTTTCCATAAAGAAGATATTTTTCGTGTAACTTCGAAAGCAAGATGTAGCTCAGATGGTCTAAATTTAATTTCCCCAAGGGCACATATCAGATGAAAACTTGCAATACGAAAATTTTTCATGAAGAAATTTTCTATTTAAATTAGAAAGCAAGATACACCCAAGATTTATCTCTCCAAAGACAAAATGAAGAAAACTTACAAGAAACACGAAAATTATTGTAGGTAGAAATTTTTCGTGTAACTTTGAAAGCAAGATATAGCTCAGTTGGTCTAAGATTTATCTCTCGAAGGACAAAAAGAAGAAAACTTGCAAGAAGAAGAAACTTATCGCGTAACTTTGAAAGTAAGATGTAGCTCAGATTATCTGAAAGTCTCCCCAAAGCCAAAAAGAAGAAAACTTGCAAGGAACACGAAAATTTTTAGCAGGTAAAAATTTTTTCATAAAGAAGTTTTCCATGTAAGTTCGAAAGCCAGATGTACCTCAGATAATCTAAGATTTGTCTCCCAAAGGCCAAAACGAAGAAAACTCGCAAGGAACAAAAATTTTTCCATAAAGAAGATATCATGTAAGTTCGAATGAAGATATAAAAGATTTGTTCCCCGAAGTAAAGAACAAGAAAAGTTATAAGAAACACGAAAATCGCATTCGACCCGTTGACCCTAACTACGATCCCATCAAACTTTGCCCCGTGAAAGCCAGGCTGTAACCTGTATCACAGTTATCCCCGACCAGTAGCGTGTCTCTTTCCGGCGACGGGACAACGGGAGATCGGTTTCCGGTTTGACGGCAGAAAAACGAACGAACAGGGTCGTTAATCCCCTGCGGGATGACGAGGCAGGAGGAGGAGGATATAGTATAGTAATCGTGACTCATGCTCGTTCAGAGAAGAAACGCGAAGACGACAACGATGGTATAGAAGGGAGGACACGATGGGAAGTGGGAAAAGAGCCGAAGCCCGCCATAACACCAAGCAAAATAGACTTGTGAACGTAAACTTGCTAAACGTGCCTTCGAGTCTTCCGCTCGCTGTCCTCTTTGCCGCGAGGCGAGAACGTGACGCTCGAAAGAACTCAATCGAAGATTATGCGTATACACCTTCAACGACCGACCATTGTGTAATGTATGTGGTTAGTGCGATCGGTTGGTAAACAGAGTGCTTTGATGGTAATGCTCGAATACTCGAATGCGATCAATCGTGAGCTACTTTACTCTTTGTGCGAGGTGACTTTTGTGATTTTTGAATGGTATTTAAGGTGTTAAGGTTTAATTCCCAAACTTCCAAATCTACAAATTCCAAGTTGTAATTTTTGGAATTTGTACTTTTTCGAATTCTTAAATTTTCAAATTTCCAATTTTCTGAATTCTCAAATCTCCAAATTCTCAGGGTTCCAAATTCTAAAAGTCTCAAGTTCCTAAATCCTCAAATTCTCAACTTCCCAAATTCCAGCGCTTCAACTTCTTAACTTTGCGAGTTCCAAAGCCCTGAATTCTCAAATCTCCAAATTCTCAACTTCCCAAATTTCAACGCTCCAAATTCTCAACTTCGCGAGTTCCAGCGCTTCAAGTTCCAACGCTCCAAATTCTCAACCTCTCGAGTTTCAGCGCTTCAAGTTCCAACGCTCCAAATTCTCAACTTCGCGAGTTCCAGCGCTTCAAGTTCCAACGCTCCAAATTCTCAACCTCTCGAGTTCCAGCGTCACAAGTTCCAACGCTCCAAATTCTCAACTTCTCGAGTTCCAGCGTCACAAGTTCCAACGCTCCAAATTCTCAACTTCTCGAGTTCCAACGCTCCAAATTCTCAACTTCTCGAGTTCCAGCGTCACAAGTTCCAACGCTCCAAATTCTCAACTTCTCGAGTTCCAACGCTCCAAATTCTCAACCTCTCGAGTTTCAGCGCTTCAAGTTCCAATGCTCCAAATTCTCAACTTCTCGAGTTCCAGCCTCACAAGTTCCAACGCTCCAAATTCTCAACTTCCCAAATTTCAACGCTCCAAATTCTCAACCTCTCGAGTTCCAGCGCTTCAAGTTCCAATGCTCCAAATTCTCAACTTCTCGAGTTCCAGCGCCCCAAGTTCCAACGCTCCAAATTCTTAACTTTTCAAGTTCCAACTTTCCAAATTCCCACATCCCCAAATTCCTAAATAACCAAATTCTTAACTTTCCAAATCCCTAAATAACCAAATTCCGAACTTCCAAAATCCTTAAATCCTCAAATACTAAATTCCTCAATCCCATAAATCCCCAAATCCTCAAATTCTAATTTCCTCAATCCCATAAATCCCCAAATCCTCAAATCTATAAGTTCCAAAATTCCTCTCGCCAAAAAAGAGCTCTCAACACCTCAAATTGCTCTTCTCATTTCTCTCACATCACACTTTAAGCCACTCCCTAAATCTCCCATTAACCGCATTTCATAATGCACCTAATTTCCTCAAAGCAACCTAACAAAAAAATATAATAAAGAACGTTATTATTTTCGTCATAAAGAAATCCGAAAGGGGTATCGGATTAACTTGCGCGAGGGTGTCCACTAAATTCGATAAATTGGGGGGATACGGTGTAACGAAGGGGTTTAACTCCGAAAGCACCATAGTCGATGGCCATAATTTTTTCCCTTTTTTTCCCTCATTATAGTCCACGATAAGGATCATCCTACATTGTAGAGGGTTCCTTTGCCAGTAGAGATCCTTCATCGCGAAGCTGTATATAACCAGCAGCCGATATTTAAATCTGCTTTGGTAACAATGAACGGCACAAACGGCCCCTTAATCCGCAAAAATGTGTCCTTTGTGCCCGCTGTCGGACACACCCCACCTCCGTCATCCCTTTAAAAGCTAGTTTATGGAAGCTATTGGCTATCCTGTGACACCCCTTCACACAAGTTCCTGTGGCTAGTATTCAAGTTGCCCTTTTTCCAGGACCCTTTGTTGCGACCATGTTTACGTACGTGCGAATGCTATCGACTCCCTGGATATTGCTCCCTTTTCCTTAATGTTACTTGTCTGTACGGGAACTTGATGTTACGAGATTGTGTAATTTTATTACAGAGTTGAAATAGTAGTTGAAGAAATTTTATGTAGAATTCAGATGTTAGATTTATATTGAATGACGTAATGGAAGAGTTAATGAATTTGGGGAGAAATTGGTTAGCTGAAGTAACTACTGAATAAAACGTTTTATGAGAATCGTAATATTGTGTAGTCAGTCATTGTTATTTTATGCAGCTCACGATGTTACAATATTGTATAATTTTATGAGCCACAAAGTTAAGATGTCAAGTTTGATAAATTTGTGAGTTGAAGAGTCAAAGCTGAATTTGTTAGGTTCACAGTTCAAACTAGCGAATGAAGTAAGAAAACAGCTAATGAATTTTGAACGAAATTGGTCAGCTGAAGAAACTACTGAATGAAACGTTTTATAAAAATCATAATATGTGGTAGTCAGTCATTGTTATTTTATGCAACTCACGATGTTACAATATTGTATAATTTTATGAGCCACAAAGTTAAGATGTCAAGTTTGAGAAATTTGTGAGTCGAAGAGTCAAAGATGAATTTGTTAGATTCACAGTTAAAACTAGTGAATAAAGTAAGGAAACAACTAATGAATTTTGAACGAAATTGGTCAGCTGAAGAAACTACTGAATGAAACGTTTTATAAAAATCATAATATGTGGTAGTCAGTCATTGTTATTTTATGCAACTCACGATGTTACAATATTGTATAATTTTATGAGCCACAAAGTTAAGATGTCAAGTTTGAGAAATTTGTGAGTCGAAGAGTCAAAGATGAATTTGTTAGATTCACAGTTAAAACTAGTGAATAAAGTAAGGAAACAACTAATGAATTTTGAACGAAATTCGTCAGCTGGAGTAACTACTGAACGGTACTCGTTATGAGGATCATAATATGTTCACTCATTGTTATCTTGAAATGTGCTTTTAGAGACCATTTAAATTCCATACGATCTTCATGAAGTGTACCGTTTAACAGTTATACGAGATGAGTAGGTCAACCGAGACATTGTGAGACATGTATAATATTTTAATATGTAGGACTAGTAGGAAGAAGAGGCAGATAAACTTGAAGTATGAATTTAAATTTGCAAACTTGGGGAGATCTGAATTTATAAGTCTGAGAATTTCAAATGTTAGGAAGATCTAAATTTCTAGATCCAGATATCTTTAAATTCCCAGATCTGAAAATCTAAGAATATCTAAGTTTCCAAACCTGAAACTTTCAGAACTACCAAACCTCCACATCCTAGAATGTGAAGTAATCTGGAAATTTAAAAACTTGAGAGTATCTAAATTTCTAGATCCAACAATCTCTAAATTCCCAAACTTGAAGATCTAAAAATGTCCAAATTTCCAAACCTCAAACTTTCAGAACGTCCAAACCTCCACATCCTAGAATGTAAAGTAATCTGGAAATTTGAAAACTTGAGAGTATCTAAATTTCTAGATCCAACAATCTCTAAATTCCCAAACTTGAAGATCTAAAAATGTCCAAATTTCCAAACCTGAAACTTTCAGAACGTCCAAACCTCCACATCCTCTAATATCCCCAAATCTCATCTGCAATGACTAACAAAACCTCGTAAACGGAAACTCATCATCCTGCCAACTAAATTTACCCATGACGCAATAAAAAAGTGGGAATAAAAGAAGAGAAACGAGAGCACCCGATATTGGCAGCGTATCTGCGGAAAAGACGAACTTGAGCGTACGCACTCTAATCAGCGTCGATGAACGCAGAAGCGAAGAATTCGAAACTGCCACGGTATCTCGATCGCGTTACGCCCATGAAAAGAGAAACTTGTTTACTACGATAAAACGTAACCTTAGAGAAGGAAAGTGTCGTAAGTACAGCAGGCATTCAGAGGCGAACGGGTCCATCGCGTCGACCAAGTGCAACGAACTCGCGATTAATTATTCGCGTCCATCACAGACACCCAGTCTGCCGCATAACGCGATAACGTAATAACGTAGTTAATTTCGCGATCATGATTGATCGACACCGTCACACTTTCTACTTCTACGCCGACTGTGTCCCATAGGATCGCCCGAACTGCTTTTGTCCTCTGACTCATTGCAACGGTACCAACGAAACGACCGCTGAATAATGATACCGAGAAATGTTCAACTTTAATCGCTCCTCGGAATATATTCGTACGGTATGAATAACTGCTGGTTCTATGTTTGCGGTGTCATTGTACGAACTTGTTGCAAATTGCTACAAGGTTCTTGCTGCAAAGTTCTAGCAAAGTTCTTGTTAGGACGTAAAATGGACGTCAGAGTTCTTGTGAAGGATACAGAACTCTTGCAGAAGCTACAAATTTCTGACATAGTTATTGGAGAATCTGTCGATAGATGAAATGTCAGTTGTACTATTATCTTATAAACATCAAAAGTTTGTTCTATATTGGTAGTCATATGCTATTAAGAGGGTGAAAGTATCGTGGCTGAGGGTGTATCACATAGGGTTCTATAACACAGAACCTCAATCTTCCATTTTGTAATGATATTGCAAATCAAATGTTTATTACATGAAATTGTTAATAATAGTATGTTACGTGATCTGTATATTCTGTACATATGAACATGTTCAATTATAATCAATCATAATAAAAATTATAGTTCAATTATAATAAATCATAATCAGAGTTATGGTTCAATTATAATAAATCATAATCAAAATTATAGGCACGATGAAAATTATAGGTCAATAATAATCAATCACAATGAAAATTATAGTTCAATTATACAATCATCATGAAAGTTATAGTCAATAATAATCAATCACAATGAAAATTAAAGGTCAATAATAATCAATCATAACGAAGATTATAGTTCATTAATAATCAGTCAGAATGAAAATTATAGTTCATTAACAATCAATCAGAGTAAAAATTATAGTTCATTAATGAGCAATCATAATCAAAGCGATAGTTCAATTACAATATAACTAAAATTCAACAATCACGACCAAAACTGTAATCAGTAAATAAACAACTGAATGATATCCTCTTATGATTATCCTTATGAAGTCCTCAATGGTTGTATTAAACTTGCAACTCACAACCCTTGTTTACAAAATCGATAATAATCGGTGATCAATAAAATCTCTAACCTTGACGGCAAAAGAGGAAACGTGTCAATTTACAATCGAGCCGGAGAGAAATATCACACGAGTATGTAGTTTGATCGTTAAGCAACGTTGCCCGCGAGCAATCAGGTTCGCGATTAGGCGGATATGTAAATTTTCCCGCGGATCCAGGCCCCGCGCGCGAGTCAACGCTCAATTCCACTAGCCTCGCGGCAAATTGCAGTCTCAATTGATCTCGTCCTCGGCGGTCGTCGAGCTTAATGATTTCTGACTGCAGGAGGCCACGTGCATCGTCATTTTTCCGACTGCCATGCCCGCGGTTCGACAACTAATGTCACTTCCGGCAGTCCTATTCGGCTCGATAACGTCGACCAATAACACGCAAGCTTCTACGTGGGTGTAATCGAAATCGACCTCTGTCATGCTCTTTAAAACTTCGGACAAATGATTATGCAAGGTGTTACTGGTGTTATTTCAGGATAGGGTTGTAGTTGACGTGGTTTTGAACAACTTTTTTCTTTGCGGAAATTGAGATGGAAGCTTCGTTTTTGAGTTATTAAGAAAAGGGCAGAGGTACTTCGTATCTGCGCGCGCAACTCTCGCGCTCAGATAATGCGGTACTTTTAATAATAATTCAGAAACGAAGTTTTAAATCTCATTTTTGTAAAAGAAAAAGTTGTTCAGAATTACATTAACTAGAAACTCTATTAGGGACATTAGTTGTGAGACACACTGTATACTTTAATACACAAGACTATGTATTTTCAACTTGAACAAATTTACTCTTTGATACTATGAATATACATTCTTTATATGAACGAATTATTATAGATACCTGCGTCGATTTTATACTCTGATATAGACAAACGGTTATGTACTTTTAACACAAATTAATGTCTAGTTTGATATGAACAAACGATTGTATACTGTTAATATGAACGAACGATTATATTCTTCCGATATGAACAAACTGTTGTATATTTTAATATGAAGAAACGATTACGTTCTTTTGATATGAACTGCTGTATATTTTAATACGAACGAACGATCATACAGTTTCAATACGAACAAATTTACAACATCCACTAAATTTTATTCACAAAATTTATTCACTCAAATTTTATTTACAGTAAAAGATATCTTTCTAAAGCCAAATCAATTTCTGTCGACAGATAAAAAATTCCACAAGTACAAACCTACAGTGAGAAGATAGGAAATGAAATTTTTCAGCTCGCTGAATAACGAAGCTCTATCAGTTTAGCAAAGAATATCGACACATGGCGTTTACACTCGTCGAAGTCACCTCCCCGAAGAGGAACGCGAGAGGAAATTTCGAAGCTATTCGAGCGAGCTGTTCCGTTCGTTGATCGTGTCTGTGCATTCAACATCACGGTCCTCTGCAAAGCTTATGCATGACTCGTTCCGCGACAATAACACGTACAGACACGTAAATTCGGTTTCGTTCGTGGACGACATTCCGTCTGTGTATTTAGGACCGCAACGTGTCCGACCCTTCCCTCCGAGTCGATTCGTCTTCGAGCGCGAAAAAAAGACCGTGGAGACCGTGTTCAAACACCGCAGATAAAACCATTTTTCTTTTACCGTGACGTACAACCACGACTAAATTGCGACGAGGGGCGCCACGTTTTGTGCGCTGGAAACCGGAGCGTGATAATTGTGGGGTTGATTTTGAAAAATGCTGGATTTACGCGGGGAAGGTCACTGTTGGACGTTTTCGGAGTAATGGGTTATTCGTTCAAACATCTGGAGCACAATTTGGAAAGTGTTTTGGATGAATTCGGAGCATTTGGTGGGACAGTTCTGTGAAAATCTAAATTCTTAACTTTTTAAAATTTTAAAGTTCTGAGTTTCTAAAATTCTAAATTCTCAAAGTTCCATGTCCTTCAACTTTCAATGCTTGAAATCCTAAAATCCTCAAAGTCTCAGCAATCTCAAATTTCTAAAATCACTCAAAATTTCAAAGTTTCAAATACCAAAATCTCCAAAGTATCAAAGCTTCAAATACCTAAAATTTCACCTCCCTAAAATTCCAAAATATCCAAATCTAAAATTTCCGATATTCTAAACCCCTAACTCCTCAACTTCCCAAACTCTAAAAATTCTAAACTCGCAATATCTTGAAGATCATAAAAAGCAGTACTTTAACTAAAAAATAGAGTAAGATCGTGAAAGAAAAAAGAGTGATACCGGAAAGTTTATGCGGACGATAAAAGAGGAGCATTCAGAACGGGGTTGCCATTACGAGCCATAAAAAGAGGCAATAAAATTTCGAACTGCGAGATTTCCTTGAACAAGCCACCTGTTTCGGACAAAATTTACTGCCACGATTTTCACCCCCTTTTCTTCCTTCGCTTACAGCGTCCGGAGGAACGAAATGAAAAGGTGAACGAAAGTTTCGCGGTGACCTAGTAAATACTTGACTAGAATGATCGATAAGATCTCGCTGCAACGCGGAGAGACGCATTTTAGCAGTGAAAGTCGAAGAAAAAAGAAAAACTGTGCGATGAAAAATGCGAAATAAAAGACTGTGGAGGCTGTTTTAAATACATTCTGTCTGCTAAACGTTGTTACTGTTCGTTCTCACGCACAAACTCTTGCCGCGGGGCAAAAAGAAAGAAATCCGTTCACTTCATAATTGCAGTCGCGCCTGTTTCAATGCAGCTGCTGAACAAATGATTTTACGCGGGAATACTGGTCGCGTTTTCTCACGAAAATTTTTTGTTGTTTGTTTTAGTGTCGTGGTGTAAAATGTAGAGAATAATCTTGTAATTATGTAATTGGTGGGTAATTGTATTTGAGTGGCAATTGAGTAGAACAAATGCTAATTCTTTCAATTTTAGTTGTTAGAGAAATTCAAATTTGAAAATTTGGGGATTTAGACATTTTTGGATGGGCAAGATAGAAATTTGAATTGTTCTGAAATTTCTAAATTTCTGAGTTTCTAAATTTCTAAATTTCTAAATATCAAGATTTCTACATTTCAAGAATTCTAAATTTCTAAATTTCTACATTTCTAAATTTCCAAACTTGTAAACTTCTGAATTTTTAAATTTCAAAATTTCCAAACTTTCAATTTTGTAAATGTAGTAATTCTCAAATTGCAAATTTCTAAAATTTCCAATTTCGACATTTCCAATTTCCTCTTTCGCTAATTCCCTGTATCCTTAGTTCTCTGCATCCCAAATTCCCTATATTCTTAATTTTCAAAACAAAGACTAAAAATTCTAAAATTCCCAAAAACCCAAAGTCGCAAATTCTCAAAGACCCAAATTCTCAAAATTCTAAAATTCTAAAAAGATCCAAATTCTCAAAATTTCCAAAACTCCCAAAATCCCTAAAATCCCAAATTCCCAAAATTCCCAAAATTCCCAAAATTCCCAAAATCCCTAAAATCCCAAATTCCCAAAATTCCCAAAATTCCCAAAATTCCCAAAATCCCTAAAATTGCAAATTCTTCAAATTCCTAAAATCCCAAATTCCCAAAATTCCCAAAATCCCTAAAATCCCAAATTCCCAAAATTCCAAAATCCCTAAAATCCCAAATTCCCAAAATTCATAAAATCAAAAATTCCCAAAATTCCCAAAATCCCTAAAATCCCTAAAATCCCAAATTCCCAAAATTCCAAAATCCCTAAAATCCCAAATTCCCAAAATTCATAAAATCCAAAATTCCCAAAATCCTTAAAATCTCTAAAATTCCAAATTCCCAAAATCCCTAAAATCCCTAATTCCAAAACTTCCCAAAATCCCTAAAATTCCAAATTCCCCAAATTCCCAAAATACTTAAAATCCCAAATACCCAAAATTCCCAAAATTCCCAAAATCCCCAAAATCCTAAATTCCCAAAATTTCCCAAGACCCAAAATTCCTAATCTCCCCATAAAATCCCCAGATCCACATTCAATAATGAAATCACGATCACCAACCTCTAGAAATATCGCTCGTGAGAAAGTGTTTCGCGATCGAAGTCGCAGTCCTCTTTCTCCTCCTGGACAGAAATATCGAAGCTCACCGTGAAATCCGGTGGGAATACATTTCCGGCGTATTCTCACGTTCGAGTGTTCGCGGAAGGACGCGATTTCCTGTTGCCGCGGATTCGATTCGCCCCGCGTAACTCACCCCAAGAGAAATTTTCGGTTAATGCACCCGGTTCGGTGTTGTTCGCGGAATCATTGTGGAAATCATAAAGAAAAGTCCGTCACGCAAACGCCATTAGCTTGGAAATATTGCGAACTTCGTAGATCGACTCGTTTCGAGAAACCGTTCTCTTCGAGACGACCGATTAACCCATTAACCCTTTCGCTACGAATGGAGTGTTTGTGTGTCTCGCAACGACTGTCATTTGCGACGGGTTAAGGATAAATACACATTCTCGAGGGTTAAGGACTCATTCTTTATTTGTAGGAGGTTCTTTTTTTTGCAAGCTTTTACTGAATTTGTTTTTAAATTATTTTATGGAATTTATGGTATTGAATTTGTATTATTGAATTTATGGTACTGAATTTATTTTACTGAATTTTATTTTCTGAGGCTGTTTTATTTTTTAACATAAATTAAGGTTAAATATTTGATTCATCATTTTGTAGCTATTTCTTCATTCAAGTTAAGAACTGTACTATTCAAGAATAATTTAATGTGGATTTTCTATTTCTTCGTCTATGAAAAATTGTATTTCTATCAATGACATTGAAATATTTGAGTGAATGAAAGTTAAATATTTGAGTCATCATATTGTAGCTATTTCTTCATTCAAGTTAAGAACTGTACTTTTCAAGGAAAACTTATTGGGAATTTTCTATTTCTTCATCTATGAAAAATTGTATTTCTTTCAACGTTATTTTGCTTGTTTTAAATTGAAATAATTTTATGTGTAATAGTGAATGAATTATTTTTACCGAGAACTTTTTTATTATTTTCATTAAAGAATTTCTATATTGCTATATGTTTATTTTTTCTGTATTTTAATTCTTGTTTTTGCTGTCCGTATTTCTGTATTTTCATTTGGCAATTAATAAACAAACAAGGTCCTCCATATTCATTTTGCAGCTTCTCTCTAAGTTCCTCTATCTCTTACTACATCTCCATATAAACAATCAGTCCCACACATTTAAAAGACGTACACATAACAGTACAAAAACAGCAATAACAAGTTCTAAATTTGTCCATAACGATGTAGTCTGTTAACACAAAAGTTCAAAGGGTTAAACGCGTCGAATCTGGAAACTATAAAACTATATTGCGTTATTTGATTGCTCGTGTTATTTCAGGGCTGCCTGAAAGGAAAGCGTGAAAATATTTGTTCAGTGAATGGAGAACGTTGCGAGCGAAAGTGTTTGCAATTTTGTATCAAGTTAACACGCGAATAATTTTTTGCACTGATTCCATATGATTATTTCAGTGCTTTCCAATTTTAATCATACGGTTCGTAGAAATATTTAGTATTACAGTTATAATAATAACGGGTTATTAGAAGTAAAAATAAAGTAACCTTGCAGGAATCGAGCACGTATACTTATAGACTGCGACTAATCTAGGTCCTTCTATTATTAATAAAATATAGAATACTGTCTAGAGTGTACAAATTTTTACACTTGAATACGTACTTTGTATGTAAAGATTTTTTTAGACTTGTCAATTTTATTTGTAGGGGTTCTTTATTTATGTAAGTAAAAATAAAGGACTCTTTTTATACATTTTTGGTTATTAATAAGAATGGAGTTCTATTAGCAATGCTTAGGTATCTTTATATTTTTATTTTTCAACCTCATTTTTAATTTTAAAGCAAGTTTATATTATGTGCTGGTAGGTATGTTAATTTATTAAATATGAGCATTTTTGGACATTTAGGAAATATAACTAAATTTTGAACAAGTTACAATATGAGTACTTATACTGTAATGCATAGAATATTATATCAAACGTAATGAAAAAGAAATATTATACAAAATTAAAACTCGAATGTATTCACTAAATATTTTAATAATAATCTCCCAAATAAAATTCCAAAAATGTCCAAAATTATTCCAAAATTCCTAAGAAATTCCATATTGAATTAAATATACAAAAAATATAACAAACATCAAAAAATAAAATATAATAAATAAAATATGGATCAGTAACAGAATTGTAACGAATACCAAGATCTTAATTTCCCACATCTCCCTAATTAAGTTACGTAATTGGCAGATAAACCCTAAACGATTGAATATCCACCACGAAAGATCGATCATGAAAGAACCGTTTAAACTTGCTCGCGTTATTCTCAAACACCACGTCACAACGCATCGACCGTCAAGCACGATCGACCACAATTAAGTAACAGTCCCGAGCTCGTTTCGAAATCATTTCATAACGAGACCTAGATTCAACCGCTCGGCCTGAAATTTATTTCGCTCTCGATGTGTACGTTTCATCCGCCTTGTGTTCACCGTTCGCGATTAGAGCGTAATTACCGGCAAAGAAGCGAGACTCTGATGTCATTTCGCGTTATTACCGACACGGTGTCGCATAATTTATAATTCCGTACAGTGGGTGGCCCGAAACGAGGCCACGGCGATACTGCATTCAAATAGCATGAGTTGAAAAAGCTTTTCAACTCGGAACTTGACACTGATTGCAACTGTATTTAAAACACGACGTTCATTTTCGATTCACTCGTTCTTTCGATACAGATTTTACATTCATCACTTTTTTACTTCTTCTTTAATATTTTCCGGGGTAGGTTCTTTTGGAACCTTATTGCTTCTACTGGGTAGAATACATTATATTCTTGGGATGCAATTTTATGTACCAAGGAGTACAATAATAATATTTGAAATATTTTATAATTTTCAGATAAAATTACAGACAGAAATATTTCTGCATATTTTATCTTTAAAATGCATCTCATTCTGAAATATTTAAAAGTACACAATTTTTTGACTGGTAGCAACAAGAATATTTTAGATGAATGTCTGCTGGATTTTTTGAAAGCAACTTCATGCAACAAAGACATCAATCAATTACATTTGAAAAATTCTTATAAAATAGTGTATCAAAGTATCTTCATATGTTTCACCCTTAAAATGCATCTCATTCTGAAATATTTAAAATTATGCAATTTTTAGGCTGGTAGCAACAAGAATATTTTAGATGAATGTCTGCTGGATTTTTTGAAAGCAACTTCATACAGCAAAGACATCAATCAATTACATTTGAAAAATTCTTATAAAATAGTGTATCAAAGTATCTTTATATGTTTCACCCTTAAAATGCATCTCATTCTGAAATATTTAAAATTATGCAATTTTTTGACTGGTAGCAACAAAAATATTTAAGATGAATGTCTGCTGGATTTTTTGAAAACAACTTCATACAGCAAAGACATCAATCAATTTCATTTAAAAAATTCTTATAAAATAGTGTATCAAAGTATCTTTATATGGTTCACCCTTAAAATGCATCTCATTCTGAAATATTTAAAATTATGCAATTTTTAGGCTGGTAGCAACAAGAATATTTTAGATGAATGTCTGCTGGATTTTTTGAAAGCAACTTCATACAGCAAAGACATCAATCAATTACATTTAAAAAATTCTTATAAAATAGTGTATCAAAGTATCTTCATATGGTTCACCCTTAAAATGCATCTCATTCTGAAATATTTTCTTATATAATTTTTTAACTGCAGCTCAACAGAAAATATTTTAAACAAAAGATATCTTAGATGCAATATTATGCATCAGGGATCAATTATATTATTCTGATACATAAAAAAAATGTACCAAAGTATCTTAATATGTTTCACCCTTAAAATGCATCTCTTTAATGCATTTAATGGATTTAGTTAATTTTAGTAATCCAACAAAATATTTTAAAAAAGTTTCCTAATATGAATACTGCAGACACAAGTTAAAATCTCCAAAAATATCTTCCTTGAAAATTGAAATAAATTCCCGTAAAAAATGGCAGACCATTTGAGAGGAAGTTCCGAAAATAACAAAAACAGTTTTCAACCGGCAACAGAGAATAATTTCGAACAAAACGAGACCGTGGAAGAATTTCACGTTTTGTATTCGAGAAGCAATTCGCAGACTGAAATCGTGAAAGAAAGGTCTCGACATAACGCGAGGTCTCTAAAATATTCATACGAGCGACGCTTATATCCTCTTCACTTTCCGACCACATGTGCACACTTATACACGGATCATTAGAACGAACGTGCAACCATTCGCATTCTTCATCATCCCCGATATCATCATTGTCCGAGCGATCCGTTAGGGCGAAATGAAAGGAACAAAAAAAAAACAGATCGAAAGAAAAACCTGGGGGGAAATGGAGGGAAAAAAAGCGAGGATTTTTCGATGAAGCTGTGATGTCATCGCGATTTTTTCACAATAAAAGGGGAAACATCGAGGTCGATCCATTAAACGCTCGTTTGCGGCCACGGTTTCCGGGTTGTAGATCGCTATTCCGTGGAAACGCTAAATTGGAAGCGTGAAAAATCGAATTCGCGTTGGTACCGGACAGCTACGAAAAATAAGACAGATAAACGATCGGAGCGTAACTTATCTGTGATGATACCGCTGCAATATGGCTCGAAAAAGCTTAATATCGACGCGATATCGAATCGCTGCCTTATGTCGCTTTTATAGAAAAAACGTGCCAGTATATTTTATAAAACTGATCGACTAGGCCTGCATTTAGAATAAAAATTTCATCGAATTTATTATTTATTTATTTTTTAAAATATTATTTCTTTAATATGTGTTTTGTTTCAATAATTTTGCTTGTAATAAAATTCGCTAGTATTAAGTCATTTATGAAATGTAGAACCATTTCTTAAGGTAAGGTAAGACCCTCACTAATTTAGATAAACTTGAAATATTTTTTTGAAACAGTCTTTAAACACATTTACTCACTAATGAAAAATTATATATTTTCTAAATTAGAAGCTACAATATATTTTAATATAATTAGAAGCTTCATGTACTTCAATATAATTCGAAACTTCATATACTTCAATACAATTAGAAACTTCATATACTTCAATGAATTTAGAAACTTCATATTCTTCAATATAATTAGAAACTTCATATACTTCAATATAATTAGGAACTTCATACATTTCAATATAATTAGAAACTTTCTATGCTTCAATATATTTAGAGACTTCATATGCAGCTAAAAACAGCTGAGTGTATGAACCACTGTGAACTACTACTACTGTTGATGTATAATCTTAGACATCCATTTTAAACAGTCACACATTTCTATAATAAAATATACTTCAATTGCATAATCATTTTCATTCATTTCGAAAGAATTTCAAGGAACAGTGACATATCTAATCAGTTATCCGATATCAGTTTGATATAAACGAAATCGTAAATAGCGACACAGTGTCATCCATGTTTATAAAAGTGTCTGATTTTCAAGCACGATTTCCTCGATGACTAAACTACAATATTTGTGAACCATTAGTACATGAATTGTCGTTAATATTCCATTAGACTACCATTAGTACTCCATTAGTGGTGAATTATTTATTAGAACTCCGAAATCAGAAAAATAGTACATTTACTCTTAACATTCAATAATTCAAGTACGGGTTGAAGTGTCAGATGGCACGAATATGCTCTCAGTGCTAAAAAAACTAAAGGGTTCGCCCTAGAAGGTCCCAAAAGAGCCCTGACAAAAGGAAGCACAATCGCACCAGCCTTTTTCTCTCGACCTAGCTCGAAAGGCAGGTGGCTGGTGCAGACTGCCTAAGTAGGTCCTCCGCATTCTTAACCCGTTCGTACGTTCTTCGTCGAAAATCGAATATTTGCTGATCCAACCGAAACCATGCACAGTTTCTATTCTAAACTTAACAAATTTTCTTTTGAATAGAAATCTCTTTAGAAATCTTCCGTCACATTTTTCAGAAAATACCGGACTCGAATTTTAACCCTCTAACCCAAATTACAAAATTTCCTCCCGCTATTGTAGTTAATTTTATACTAGAGAGTGTAAGATAAATTTATGCAAAATTTTCAACGATAAAATTCTGAAAATTTCGCAACAAGGCTACCGTTCTAGCGTTAAATGTTCCCTGAAAAATTCGCAAAATCTGCGTGTGTTCACGCGTTATCGAACGACGAGGATTTTCGCTCGAGTTGTCGATTAACAAAGCAAAACTTACTTGCACAAGCTCATCCGACAGACACTACGGTTGGCTTACTTGCATTTCACGCAGAATTAAGTTAATTGATTGCTGTGCAACCTCTAATAATGCTTCCGCGTGCAATGTTAAATATTTATAAAGTGGCTGACGTAACGGGACTAGGGTGGCAGGGTTAGCCATAGAATACCGTTTAAACTTTGGGCCTTTGGGACTCCTTTTAATTATCTACTTTTATCCCTGCTTTTAGGGTTACGTAAATAGCACTCATTACAACTTTCTGTAATTTCGATTATTTATTCAGTATTTTATTTCTTTGAATTTATTTATTTTAGGCATACGCTACATTTTTGAATCAATTATGATGTAGATAATAATCATTGTGCTCATCAATTATCAGTGCAATTTGTATAAAATATAAATTATTTCAAAAAATTGCAGAACTTATTTTTTAGTACAGAGTTTACTTTATAGTGAAAAATTTTAATTGAGAATAATTTATTTAATCCTTTAATCAATACCTTGCTATGTAATATTGTCAAATAAAGCTTATATTACATAGTATATTATGGCACTTTATCACTGAATTATAATAAACTATTTCCAAACTGGCCATTAAGTTACTTTATCATAATATTCCACAAACACCTACATTATCTTTGAAATATTAATCCAATGTTTTCCATAGGTCTGACATTATTAATTTTCGAGACACACCTGCACTTTACATATTTCACCTCTGTTAACTCCAGATCATAATACCAGCTTTGTCCACATTTTATACTGACAGAACATTACCACATTATACTTCATTATCATCAACCTGCATTGGCAACCTGAACCATATTAATAACATACCACGACATTCGATACGTTCAACACTTTCAAGGCCTCCAACCTCGTGAAAATCGAAAGATTTCAAACTCATTGGCATACAAATTATACGAAATCGAAACGTGTCATTTATTTAGCTAAAAATACATGATCACACGAATCAGTGTAGAATCACATACCGAAGTTATTGGAGAATTAAAAGTGATTGAACGTGTGGATAATGAGAGAAATCGCTCAATTAGCGATGAAGTTCTCGAATAAATAACTTAAGTACGAGTGTAAGACAATTTCTGTTGAAGGGACTTAGGGCCTCGTACCTGTCCCGGTGATCGCTCGTCCTTAATTAAGGTGGATCCAGAGCCGGCGAGCAAAAAATAAAAAGCTTGTGTTCACTCGCCAAGCAATTTCTGCCGGACTAACGGGACCCACGAATTCGTCGAAGGAATCGCGAATTTCGATCGCTTCCTCAACCTGATTTACGACAGCACCCTTGCATCTTCCAGCTTGGTTAGCGGAAATAGATCGATTCTATCTAATTGTGTTCAAAAGTAGATTAAAGAAGACTTAAAATAGAATTCAGTATCACGTAGAAAATAAATTATATTAAATTTTTTAAAAATTTGCTGTAGCAGTTACTACTTGAAAAAGTATTTAATTATAAATACTTCCACATGCTCACACTAGCATGTATATTTATATTTTGAAATAACCACTATCATTTATGTTATCGTCTGATAACAAAAGATAAATAAAAAAATCAGATATCACTGTGCCCTACATTTAAAAATTTTCAAAAACCATCACAAAATCTACCGATCCACTCGAGTCGAAAACACTTGAGATATCTCAGAAAGTCACGGTTATCCGAAAGCTTTAACGAGCATCCTGAAGGAACCTCAGAAGGCACTAAACACACAAGGTTCCTACCTGAATGTATCCCAGCGTCCGCATCAGCATCCTCGAACACGGACGACTCGGTTCCTTCGTCGTTATCGACGACAGAATCCTCCGGGGTCTCTTCCTCTCTCGATTTCTCGTTGGTCGAGCGATGGTCGTTCCTGGCGGGCGTCGCGACGCCACTCGGGCTGTCGACCGAGGCGTGTCTTCCAGTCGGCTTCACCAGAGTGCTGGTACTCCTCGCTAATTTGGTGCTATGAGTTCTCCGTATCAACAAGTTCGTGAACGTGGTGCTACCATTTTGTTTGCTCCTGGTTTCCGTCGAGCTAATTCTGGCGTTAGAGGTCGATTTGGAGTCCAAATTCTTGGTTGTGCGTTTGTTGTCGGTTTTCTTCCTCGAGTCCTCGTCTTCTACTTCGAAGCACGCTATGGTGTTGTTCAAACGACTGTCCTTTCGATTAGCGTCCTTCTTGCCGGTGAATCGGCTCTGGAACCTCTCGATGGTCTTGAACGACCTGGTCCTCTCGACCTTCTTCCTCTGGTCGGGCCCGTTCGACTGCTCGCTCTTCGGGGTCTCGAAGATCTTCGTCAGGGACTGTACCTTGCCTCTCGGCTCGGGGAACGTCTCGTCCATCCTCTTCGGACTCGACAGTGCTTCATTGTTGCTGAGCGTGCGAGTCAGCACCACGTTCGGCGTCTTGGTGCTGATGGGGAAGGTGTTGCTGACGAACTTGTCCGACTCGATCGTCTTCGGGATTTTCGACGGTTGACGCGACTCGCCGTCCAGAGACACGTAGAACGTCGACCTGCGTTTAGGCGACTCCTCGAGATGCTCCGCGTTCAACATGTCTCGGGCTGTGACACGCTCGCATCGCACGATTTCACGCTCTCATCCCTTTCGCCCGTCGATCCATCCGTTACCTAACTTAGTGGAATGTCGCGGATAGAATGTATCAGGTCGAGTTTCCCCGAACGCACTGTACGTTCCTCGGCATCGGAGTTCCCTGAAATTCACCTTAACCGAGCGGGCGAGATTTCGAGGGACCTGGGTGCAACGCCTGGCGAAATTCTCGCTCAGTTCCTCTAAATATAGCCCCGTATCGTGCGGTTACCAGAAGCACGTGTATCGACAGAAGCGAGTGCGGCGATCATCGGTGTACAACCGACACTGTAGATAGTGGGAGGCGTTGAACCGTGAACCCCGTTGCTTCTGATGTTTTCGTCCGGCTATCGGTGACCTCTATAAAACGCTTTCGCGGAATCCACCCACGAATCACAATACGGTGCACCTGTTAATGCACCGACCTCATGTATGACAACGGACACAATCGATCGCACAAGGGTGCCCACGAAGCAACGTCGCTGAGAATGCGACTATCTCAGGTATGCAGGACTCACTGATCAGCACTCGAAGCAGCTGCGTTTCGTCGCCAGCGTTGACGAGGACCCCGACTGGTCGAGCAAACACGAGGAAAAGTAAAAGGGTCTGAGTCACAAAGATGGGATCGGGTTCTCGCGACCTGAGACGTAGATGTTCTCACGTTCTTTCGAGTACGCGGACGTAACTATTGCACCGGATACTAACATCTCGAGGGACTAGTACGATCTGGAGTGATTTTATGCTTCGTTTCGCGAGCGACACGCGCGGACACAGATGGCACACGAGTTGGAGCCGTTCCACGATCGTCCGCACCGCACACGGCTTCACGACTATCTGCCTCCAGACTCTACCGAACCTGACCTACAGCGCCCCTGGTGGCTGCTTCGAGAAATATTCCAGACTACTTGTCGCCGTACACTGTACGGCAATCGGAGATCGAATGGTAGGCATCGTAGATGCATCTGCTTCTGCGACATTACTTTCTCTACTTATAATAACACTTGAAGGGTTCACATTCAACGCAAGTTTGAATATTTATTAAATAAACCTGAATACAGCAAAATTAATGGTGGGAAGAATTTATCAAACTTGAAAGTTTTTGGGTTTAGAATTTGCACTTAATTTTTGCTGTTGGCAGATGGAAACTTTAAAATGTTCCAGCTGAAAAATTTCTTAAATTCTTTCTTCTTCCTCACTAACCAGTATTTTATTATGTTTATGCATCATATGTGGAACATACATTTCATTCAAAAACATTTACTCCAAATCAATGATGAGAGCAAAATGTAAAGAATGAAATATAAAATTCATAATTTTAGATCATCTTTGTGATTACAAGGCTGCACCTGTTTAAATACACAAATATTTGCATCGAATTAAATATTGATTATAAAAACGTAGCCTACTTCTAGTATCGTGCAGGTATTTATTGTCGTATCTTATCGGATACCTTTAAAATTCTTCGAAACTTTAATTAGTGCCTGAGAGGATTTCACTATTCGCATACTCCAAAGATTCCTCTCGTGTTTTATTATTATATTAACCCTTGGATAACCCGAGCGGTTGCTGACTCATGATTTAGAATTCGAACTTAGAAGAATTCTTAAACATAGTTTATCTGAAGATATTAAAACTGATCAAAGATATGAAAAATGAAAAAAATGCAATGAATTTCCGTTTAGTAATAATTTCAAGAGAAAGCCTGTACAAAGAAAGAATACATAACGGAAGTCCTAAATCAATGAAGTGTGCTTTGTACCATAAATTCATAGAAAATCGTTGCGCTCCCGATTACGTTAACCAGGACATTAAAAAAGATAAATGACAGAATAATTGGCTGTTTACAAGCATCTCCGTTGATTCGGACTTAAGATCACAATCGATAATCATTTCCTGCAACGGAGAAATGCACACGAAAGCAGAGCAAACCAATCATTTTGTTGCTGCCATGATTTTCGTCCCGTTGGTTTCATCTCATGAAACTGTAACGCTTTTACCAAATCGTACATACAACGAGGTCAATCATTTTCGTGAACCAGTTCCACCAACAATCGTAAGAATTGTGATAGACTTTCTCCTGCAATCGTTTCTCGTATTTCGAGTTAGAAATATCTTGCTTATATCTTGTAATATTTTACTTGTATATTTTATGAGACAGGGGAGGAACTTTTATGGCCGTTCAATTTGTCTGTAGAAATTTATATAACGTTTCCTCGATATTTGAACTTTTTAGATTTAGTATATAATATTAGTTTGAGTACAATGTATATTGATTTGGAGATTTTTTGGAGAATTTTGGAGGGTTGTTAAAATTGTCTAAATTTTGTTACAATATAAAAGATATTTTGTTAAGAGAAATAATGTCTTAATTTAATATTGTGTTATTAATTCAGCAATGTCTTACTTAATTCAGTATTTATATATTTTCTCACCTAATCTTCAGATCAGAAACAAACTCATATCCAACGACATATCAAATCCAGCTCGATGATTAAAACTCCACATCCGATTTCTTACACACGAAAGTTTCTATTTTCTCAGTAACAGTTCCAATCCTATTACGTGTTCCGCTAACACGGTAGCCAAGTAACAGCGAAAAAAAAGATCCGGAGAAAAATGGTCTGGCAAATCGTGCATGACTCAGCGTGGCTGGAAGAAAGGAATCAGTTTCTGAAATTCTTTCCCGTTGCAACATCGACATGCGTACGCGTTAATCGCGTATCCGGTGCTGCGTAAAGCACGATAAATTATGCAAGCTAAAACTGAGAATTGCAATGGCGCGTGTACCGTTGGAATTTCAGCGATGACAGTGGGTGCTGTTCAGGTAGCGAGCCTTGAAATATTATTCAAATTTCATTAACGACACTGGCTGCCTGTTTACTTCTGGATTTCAATTCGATCGACGAGTTTTTACCTTTTATTCTAAGCATTTTATGATTTTCTTGCTGGGATGATGAAGACAAGGTATATTGGAAAGTTAGGTTTGGTATTCGAGGATTGTTAAGATTATTAGAATTGAAAAGTTGTAAGATTTGACTGTCATGAATATAAGAGTTAGGTCACATATGAACTGTAGTGTCATAAGTGATATGATGTAGAAGATGGAATTAGCATCGTTTCAATTTGAATATTTCTCTTGAATAATTATATTATATACAGTAAGTAAGGTTTAGAGTGAAATGTTAATTTCAAAAATTCACTATTTGCCTTAATGACAGATTTACCTTCACAAAAATATATTTCAACCACAAAAATCTTACACATTTCCATATGACACCTCCAATTTTTCATGAAATAATGAGTGGTTTAAAAATTTCTTATAATGCTTTGATTTAGGAAAATTTACTGTGAGAGTCAAAGAACGATAACCAGACAGTTATCTGACTTTAACTTACTATTTCTGGAGTTACCCTAAATAACTTGTCTGACTCTAAACCCTCCGAGTTTTGTTTTATAACATTTCTGTCTGAACCCTAAATTTTTCATTAGAAGTCACGATCAATTCAATGTCGTACGATCACTATGTCCACGCATGTCGTTACAATTGGATGGAATCGATATTAATGTTCAATTGGATGCTTGATTATCCTTGATGGCGTTGGCTATATTGAAAGATGCCATTGAAACTTTTTAATCATCGTTGATGGTGTTGCTGCATATCAAGCTTGGGAGAGTATTATGACATAATTTTGAGACTTGTGCTATTATTTACTGTACTATTATTTATTGTATATATTCTAAGTTATTTGCTGTTGACCTTCGATAGGCTTTAATATTAAAACCGATGTGAAATGCGAATTTAATTTTAGACTGAAAATGAAGAGGAAAAAATAAATAAATATTCTGTATACTGTATAAGCTTGCAGAAGTATATACTAAATCTTCAACTATTACATACAATCATTCTTGGTCTCAAAAAAAAAAAAAAATGTCTGAAATTCGGACCAAAAGATGACAACAAATTTTGTAACATATAATATGAACCCTTATAAAATATGAATGAGTCATATGATTGGAACCTCGACTGTTACATAACTCAATTCATTAAAGCAATTTAATTTTTTACTACTAAAAAATATTAGAAATATTTTTCTGCAAACAAATGACGAAAGATCAACCAAAGACTGCATTGCTTAAATACTGCAAATCCTCCTTCATAATAATACATTTTTGTAACATATTTCACCTGTCTTTCATCGTCAAAGTAATACATCATCGTACCGTAATAAAGTAATATATCACCAACATAAAAATTTAATAATCAAACATAATTTCAGTACATTGCGACAGTCTTTGAATTCCATCGCCCACAATAAGTGTCATCCGTTCCGCGAATCTCCATGGACGTACCATTTAAATTTCAATTTCACCGAGACATTACTCAAGTTACAAGCTCAGATTATCCCGCAAACTTCAATTAGGTTACTAGAACGGGCATTCCATTACTACGTAACATCGTCGATTGACCATCGATCCATGATCACCGCAACATTTGAATTTCATCGCGAACAGGAGTCATCCGAGGGTGCTATTTAAATTTCAATTTTGCCCGGTGGGCGATGTTCGATCCTACATCTGGTCGATGGGTGTCGTTTAAATAACAATTTCGTTGGTGGGTGGCCCCTCGTCATCCCATAATCATCCGACTTAATTTCTGCGTGGAGCGCCAAGTAATTTACTGCGTTTTTATCCAATTTGCACTTCGCTGGCACGAAAAAATTACAATTCGCTTTTTGGTCAATTTTTTAGTATTTCGTTTTTCAGTTCTGAATATTTGCTTATTAATAAATTTGTTCATTTTTCAATTTTGAGTATTGGTTCATTAGGGAATTTGGAAATTTAGAAATTTATTTTTTGGTGTTTGAGAGATACATTTGGTACTTTAGATATATAGACTGTTGGAAAATATAACAATTTTAACAAATTTGCAATTTTCTATATTTTCAAACATTCAAGTTGATAAATTCAGAAATTTATTTTAAGGGTATTTTAGGAATTTACAAATTTATTTTTTGGGAAATTTGTTTGATAATTTGACAATTTTTTATAATCTTGATAATTTTATAATTTTTTATAATCTTGATAATTTGATCATTTTTAATAATCTTGATAATTTGATCATTTTTAATAATCTTGATAATTTGATCATTTTTAATAATCTTGATAATTTTATAATTTTTTATAATCTTAATAATTTGATCATTTTTAACAATCTTGATAATTTTATAATTTTTTATAATCTTAATAATTTGATCATTTTTAACAATCTTGATAATTTGATCATTTTTAATAATCTTGATAATTTTATAATTTTTTATAATCTTGATAATTTAATAATTTTTAATAATCTTGATAATTTTATAATTTTTTATAATTTTGATAATTTGATCATTTTTAACAATCTTGATAATATGATCATTTTTAACAATCTTAATAATTTTATAATTTTTTATAATCTTGATAATTTTATAATTTTTAATAATCTTGATAATTTAATCATTTCTAATAATCTTGATAATTTTATAATTTTTTAATGATGATAATCTAAAAATATTTAATCAAATTTATAAATGCAAAACATCGACAAATTCATAATCTAATAATACAAAAATCAGTAAACTTCAAAATCTAAACATTTAGTACTTCAATTTATAAATTTCAAATTCCTAAATGTTCATGTCAAAAACCTGAAGTACAAACCTTTTTTATAAACGTATATTTTGTTTATATATCAGTTAGTCTTGTTATAAATTATAAATCAGTTAGTTTTATTATAAATCAACAATAAAAATGAATACCAAAAACAAACATATATAATCAAAAATAAATTTTAATATAACAAATAAAATTTCTATAACATAAAATACAAAACCTTAAAAAGTATAATATGAAAATTATATCGTCCCGTATAAGTGAAGCGATAACGAGTGAGACGAATTGGAATGAATTAATTTAAGCAGCAAATGAATTGCAACGATCATTGAAATCGACTCGATCGACATCTCCCATTCAAATTTTCTGTGGATTTCACGAATCGATCTATCGGACAGGGACTTTTCAAGACGCGTCGCGATCGATTCCTCGAAGATCGAGATAGGCATCGTCCTCGACGCCGGTTGCTTGCAAACGACGCGTTTAAATGCACGCGTGATGGATCGTGCGTGCAATAAGAAAAGCCATCGGGCCCTGGATCCTGTTTCTTTGAAAGGAAAACGTGCGTCACGCCTTTCTTTCTCATTTGTGCGTTATAACCACCCTCTTTTGCTTCTCCGACACCCTTTTATCGTTCTTTCAATATCGACTCTACAATTCTCTTCTTTTATATACACTCTGGTTCTTATTTTTACATGCAACAGAAATTTGAGGAATATGTGTGAAATTATTGAAGTTTGCTAATATGAACATCTTTTAATTTGTACATTTAAAGTGTGTGCATTTGAAGATTTGTTAAATTGTACATTCAAGATGTGTTCATTTGAAGATTTGTTAAATTGTGTATTTAGAATGTGTGCATTTAAAAAATTTATTAAATTGTACATTCAAAATGTGTGCATTTTAAAAATTTATTAAATTGTACATTTAGAATGTGTGCATTTAAAAAATTTATTAAATTGTACATTCAAAATGTGTGCATTTTAAAAATTTATTAAATTGTACATTTAGAATGTGAGCATTTTAAAAATTTATTAAATTGTACATTTAGAATGTGTGCATTTAAAAAATTTATTAAAGTGCATACTTAGAATATGTGCATTTAAAAATTTGTTCATTTGTATTCTTTAGATTTTCACAATTTCCTCTAAATATATTCTTTGCTTTCCCAACACCGATAACCATATTTTATAAATCCATAAACCGAACCGCCCCGTTCCGAAGATGGAAATAAATGACAATGATCGAAAGGTGTGTACAGTCGGAGTGACTGCAAGTTGAATAAATTAGAGCACAAATCGAGCGGAAAAAAGGGGACAGGAAGCACGAGACCGACACAAAAGGCTGACAGTAACGCTGTCAGATGTTCGTCAGGTTGCAACCATTTCTGTCGGGTAGAATAATGGCCGAAATTCAATTAGCATTTTACGAAGAGCCGGTCGACCGGTCATCTATAGCTGGAAATTGCGTTTGCACATGGATTTTTGTCGATCAGACTTTCAAGCTTTGGCTTTTTGCTAAACGGAGGCGCGCAGCTGTGTAACACGTTTTAGAACTTTATTTGGAGAATGAGAGAGAGTGGATTGTTGATAGATTCTTTTTATTATTATTGTATTAGGAATTGCGAACGATTATAATTCAAATTCCGCAATTTGAAGTTTTTCAATTCCAAATTTGGCAATTTCAATTTTCTCAATTTCTAATTTCGCAATTCTAACTTTCTCAATTCCAAATTTCCCAATTTCAAACTGGGCAATTTCAATTTTCTCAATTTCTAATTTCGCAATTCCAAATTTCCCAATTTCAAATTAGGCAATTTCAATTTTCTCAATTTGTAATTTAGCAATTCCAAATTTAGCAATTCCAAATTTCCCTATTTCAAATTAGGCAATTTCAATTTTCTCAATTTCTAATTTTGCAATTCCAAATTTCCCAATTTCAAATTAGGCAATTTCAATTTTCTCAATTTCTAATTTCGCAATTCCAAATTTAGCAATTCCAAATTTGGCAATTTCTAGTTAGGCAATTCCAAACGTCCCAACTTCCAATTTCGTAATTCCACGCATCCCAAGTCCGAATGCCGCAATTCCAAATTTGGCAATTCCCTATTTAGCAATTCCAAATTTTCCGGTTTTCAATTTCACAATTCCGCGTACCCCAAGTCCGAATATCGCAATTCCAAATTTGGCAATTCCAAATGTCCCCATTTCAAATTTGGCAATTCCAGATTTGGCAATTTCAAAGTTGCCAATTCCAAATGTCTCAATGTCAAATTGAGCAATTCCAAATTTGCTAATTCCAAATGTCCCAATGTTAAATCGAGCAATTCCAAATTTGCCAATTCCAAATGTTCCAATGTCAAATTGAGCAATTCCAAATTCGTGCAATTTCAAATGTACCATTTCTGAGTTCCGCAATTCCACATGTCCTAATTTCAATTTTTAATATTCCAACATTTCGAATAACCTACTAACCGCCTCATTTTCTAACTCCAAACCCTATACACTCATTCCCTCACAATCAAAAGTACTTATAACGCCAGCAATACGTCGTTGAACA
Organism: Megachile leachella; assembly: GCA_963576845.1. NCBI lineage: Eukaryota > Metazoa > Arthropoda > Insecta > Hymenoptera > Megachilidae > Megachile > Megachile leachella. The sequence continues at coordinate 10,029,530 of OY756251.1, forward strand.
GCAATAATCGTCCTTGATATCATAATAAGAGTAGCGCAATAACACTTAAAAATCGAACGATTGCATCTAACGATGATGAATGAATACTCGAACGATTTAAGTCGTATTGCAGGCGGCAGAAGCGATAAAGTGGTCGCAAAGCTGAAAGGATTAAAGGATGAAGCCGCCACACGTTAAGGGACAACGGATGCGGACCGGGGCGAGGAATCTTGCGTGGGAAGAAAAACGACGTCGGCTCGAGGCTCTTCTTTCGTCGATGCTTTCTCTTCCCTTTTTGCCCTCGTCCACGATGTTGCCTTTACGACCATCGACAACACGTTGCCGAGAAACGGTAGTTGATGACGGGATGGACCCACCGACCGAGAGACGATACTAACACCAGAGAGATATGGAACTAATTTATCGGTGTATTTGTACTAGGATTTTTCTAACCCGGTGATAAGCACTGATTTTTTGACTGAGACTCAATTAATGGGATGCGAAGGTGTTATTCACAATTTCCCATTTTTCCCGAATTTCTCAAAGTCAATAGGTTTCTAAATTCATTGAGTTCCTGACAATGAGTTCCTAAAGTCTTGGAGTTTTCACAACCCCTGTCTGTAAATATCAAACTTCTCAAATTGTCAATCTTCTAAATAATTAAATTTCTACATGTCCAAATTTGAAGTCCTAAATTTCTAACTGTCTTAAATATTAAAATTCCCTGACAGTAATGTCAAGACATCTATAAACGCATGTACCATATCCTACGTGCCATACACACCCGACTATACCGTATATCAGTTATCGCACCCTCTTTAAGATTCCCAAAGACAGCGTCTATCCTAACAAGAACCGATCGCCGCACAATTTATCAAACAATATGTGTCGCAGCTACAAATCTGCGGTGCACAAGGTGCGTCCGATCTCCCGCAGCGAAGGATTTAACGAACGGATTAATCTTGTCCTGGCGAGCAAGCGGGCCTCGATATCGATTTTCCAATTACATCTGGACGTCGATTAACAGTGTTCTCGATCGACACGCGGATCCTTGTGAAACCACTAGTCGCTGCACGAGATATTGCACAACATTGCCCCGTTGAGTCAGGTTCAGAGCCGCAACAACAGCAACGTACCTCGGCCACGGAGCGAAAGGTTCGCCGATTTTTGCCAGCGGTTCGTGCACGCGCGAACCGACGCTTTATACGCTCGTTCTACCATAACGAACATCGAGCATAAGCTGGTGTTTGCCGCGCTGTTTGAACAGGTAAACGGTCGTCGACTCGACGATATTTCATCTGGTGTTTACACACCGACCGGGGAATTTATCTTTTCGCGACCGTTTCGGCCTGTTTCCAACGCGAAACACACTCGATAAGGATTTATAGAAGCTGCTTTTGAGGCGACGTGAATCTTTTATCGAGACGTTTCGCGTGGCTTTGGTGTAATGACACTTCGATGAATGGGGGATGTGTAATGGCAAATGGAGTGGTTGTGGATATAGTATGGCTTAGGATTGCTGCAATCCTAATTGCCAAGTTTTCAATTGCAAATTTTGGCAATTCCAAATTCCTCAATTCCAAATTTTTCAATTGCAAATTTCCCAATTCCATATATTCCAATTCCAAATTTTTCAATTGCAAATTTCTCAATTCCAAATTTTGGCAATTCGCAATTCCTCAATTCCAAATTTTTCAATTGCAAATTCCCCAATTAAATATATTCCAATTCCAAATTTTTCAATTGCAAATTTCCCAATTCCAAATTTTGGCAATTCGCAATTCCTCAATTCCAAATTTTTCAATTGCAAATTCCCCAATTAAATATATTCCAATTCCAAATTTTTCAATTGCAAATTTCCCAATTCCAAATTTTGGCAATTCGCAATTCCTCAATTCCAAATTTTTGCAACTTTAAATTCCCCAATTCCACATATCCCAATTCCAAATTTAGGCAATTACAAATTCCCTAATTCCACATATCCCAATTCCAAATTTTCAAATTCCAAATTCTCCAATTCCAAATTCCCCAATTCCACATATTCCAATTCCAAATTTTTCAATTGCAAATTTCCCAATTCCAAATTTTGGCAATTTGCAATTCCTCAATTCCAAATTTTTGCAATTCCAAATTCCCCAATTTCACATATCCCAATTCCAAATTTTTCAATTGCAAATTTCCCAATTCCAAATTTTCCAATTCCAAATTTAGGCAATTACAAATTCCCTAATTCCACATATCCCAATTCCAAATTTTCAAATTCCAAATTTTCCAATTCCAAATTCTCCAATTCCAAATTCTCCAATTCCAAATTCTCCAATTCCAAATTCCCCAATTCCATATATTCCAATTCAAAAGTTTTCATTTGCCAATTCCAAATTTTGGCACTTACAAATTCCTTAGTTTTTTGTTGTTTGGGAGATGGGTGGAATAGTGGGTTGAGTTTGAATAGGGATGATTTGTTGGTGCTGATGTGATTGGAATTAGAATTGTTTAAATTTCCAAATTCCCTAATTCCACATATCCCAATTCCAGATTCCTCAATTCCATATTCCCCATTTCCAAATTTTCCGATTCCAAGTTTCCCAATTCCAAATTCTCCCATTCCAAATTCCTCCATTCTACGTCCTTTGATTTTTATTACTCTTCTCATTCTGCTTCTTGTTATTACTGTTGTCATTGTTCTTCTTATAAATCAAATTTTTCTTGCTACTTTTGTTGCTTTATTATCACTGTTACCATTGTTGTTCTCGCTGTTGTTTTCGCTGTTACTGTACTGTCGTCCTTTAATACTGTTCTTATGTTTGTTGCGGTTCTTCTGGTTTTATGAGTATTATTCTAATAGATGTTGCTCTCCTTAATGTCGTTGACTTACTATTGACGATTAGTTGACTTAATATTATTATTGTTAAGGTTGTCCTTAATTTCATTGGTACTAATGTTTCTATAGACTTCTTATTGTTACTGTCATCATTATTAATATTGCTCTTGTTTCTGTTGTGACTGTTCTTGGTATCAATTTTTTATTATTACTATTGACATGACTGTTGTTCTTAGTTTTGTTTTCTTCTTGTTATTATTATTGTTGAGGTTGAAGATGTTGTTCTTGAATTCATCATTACTGACCTTTTTATTATTTTGTTATTATCACTGTCATCATTGTTACTGTTATTACTGTTCTTGTTATTTGTTTGTTATTATTGTTACTGTCACGGTAGTAGCTGTTCTTGACTTTGTTGTCCTGCTATTATTATTCTTATGATTTCTGTTGTCCTTCTCGTTTTCATTAATGTTGATCTTTTTATTGTCTTGTTATTATTATAGTCATCATTATTGTTGTTGCTGTTTTTGTTTTTATTCTGGCTGCCATTTTTGTTATTGTTGCTTTATTCTTACTATTATTATCATGATTTCTGTTATTCTTGTTTTTATTCTTGTTGCTCTACTTGTTACTTTTATTCTGATGCCTAATTCTGTTCCTATTTCTTCTCTTCAACTCTATTGTTCATTTATGACAATTTACAACAATGTAACATCAAACAACATGCCTACATAAATCATCTTCCTAAGTCAATTATTCAACCACTTTAAAAAACGCACGTCAAAAAGTAGGTGAATCCTAAACCACACTAAAAATGATAGAGAATCCTCTCAAGTAATAAATCGCAAAATAATTCCTAATAAAGTACCCCGTCTTGCAACATGTTCAACCACAGAGTTTCAACAGCGATACGGTTTAATTCTAGCGCGGTTGAAATTTATTGTAACAACGAGATGCTCCAGAACATTTCCACGACTGGCGACAGTCTCGATAAGGAATTGCGCTCGATAAAGCGACATATACTTTCAATTAGATTAAACTCCGAAGCGCAGCCTGCGAGCACGACACGCGTGTTGCACGCGCGTTTTACAACCCTCGTTTCCGTCGACTTCGAAACGGTACAGTGCTACCAACCGGGCCCCGATGAATTATCTTATTTGCATAAACACCATGAGACCCATAATCGAACACTTTACTGTTCGTATCCGCAGTAAATTTCTTATTCGCTCCGGAGACTCGCTGGAAAATTATACTAGCTTGTTGCTACTTTATCTGGAGTATGTTTCTCAATTTATCAACCTCGTCGTGAACGATTTAACGACGTTTGATTAGCAACTCTTTTATTTAGAGCAACTCTCTTCGGTTCTGAGTGTTCTTCAATGTTATTCGGTTTTTAGTGTGAAATGTTGCAATGAAAATTCATCAAGAAAATTAATTATGGATCAAGTACATTAGTTAGGTTTTTTTAATTTATTTCAAAGTGCAAGATCAAATATAAAATTGATCTTGAAGCTATATTAACATTTTTTAATAGTCACAAAATTTGAAATTCTCCTATAACTTAATAAAATTACAAACAAAAAAATTAATTATTTAACAACAAAAAATTTGTATTTCTAAATGTCCTGAAGAATGATTTTTGCAATACAAACGAGATGTACAATGAAATTAACAGAGGAAGAAAATTATTTTGTACCAAACTTCAAGTAATCGAACAATGTCGTATATTTGAAATTGCACGTTGAAATTTTAGCACGTTGAGTTCCCAAAAATTGATCAAAATTATGAGTGAATGAGGGATGCGTTTGAGGCCTACGATCAGCAAGCTGCAGCAGAATTGAATAATTTACAGAAACATGGCTACACTCACTGAAAATTGTCATTCTGAAAAGGTTAACATTCTTAAGCTGTAAGTGCTAATTTTAATTACATCTTGTTTAACGTGGTGAATGTTGGAGGTCACCGGTGAATGGCACTGCAAAAGCGCAACTGAAAAATTGCAGAAAATTGCAAGCGACATTTACAACTGACAGAGTTAAAATTTATAGAGAGTTCACATAACGTTGAATTTTTATGTAATAAAAATCTACTATTACTGTCAACTACTCTTTCGAGATTATTACATTCACAAGATGCAAAACTCAAAGTTTATTAAATTAAATAACCACAGTTCTTGTTGTCAATGTTGCCACGTGTAGATGGAAAATTCAAAGTTTATTAAATTAAATAACCACAATTCTTGTTATCAATGTTACCAAATGTAGGCAATGTGTTACTAAAAAATCAAGTTACAAAACAATGTAATTTTCTCTGAAACAAGTGTATACTGTTTAACCATGTAAACAATTGCATTAAAGATCTTAATCGACGGCCCGAGTTACAGAAAAGTAGAAAAAGAAAATTCATAACGATCCAGATAGATATAGGTGACCGGTCAAGTGTGACGCAGGTGAAAGAACGATTATGAATCATTCCCGGACTTCACCGATTGAAAGTTAACTACACGGATTTTCAGTAGTTTTCAGATCCAGCGTTATTAGGCAATCGCAAAAGGAAATTGTACTTTCAGGTTTCGATTATGAAAGAGAGAGGGGGAGACCTCGATAACGGAAAGGGCAGCTGTAACGTCGTTCCTTCTTTTTTACAGGGGAGTGGTCCAGCAATTTGCATACGTTGGACATTGGCCAGCATGCTTACTTCGAATTGGAATCAATGAACAGTATTGCTGACCGGTTCAACGGGCAATCAGAAATTCTCGGGCAAATTACCACTGGGTCTTAGGCACAAATCTGTATTGTCAATTCATTCATTTATTATATTATAGTCATTTTGTATTATTTTTGTATCACCTTATATTTCATTTGTCGCTTTTCGTTCTGATCGATTTCTTCGAGGTTATTAAGAAGACCTTCAATGTTAAGTTTAAGTACTTTAGGGATGATTTAAGTAACTTTAAAATTATTTACACTATAGGATATAGAACATGAGAATCATATTTTCAAATCATCGAGTCGAACATGAGTTTGATCATAATTTATGCAGTGAATATTTAAGTTCATTTGCTGTGTTAATTTATTAAGTTGTATCACTGGTTGCAGGAAGAAGATAGACTCAGGTCGCTTGCTAGGAGTCTGCACCGAAGTCAAACATGAAAAGCCTGCTTCTGATGCGGTAAGAAATTCTTGCAATTAAAATACTGTTGCATTTTGTAAATCATTACGTAATATTTACGTAGCACACACCATTTTGTAAATAGCGTGTACCACTATGTAAACGACATAGCATCATTTTGTAAATAGCAAAGCACACACCATTTTGTAAATAGCTAAACACCATTTTGTAAACAGCCAACCGTACACTATTTTGTAAATATCACGTCATTTTGTAAGCACAGCATATAGCATCTAGCAAAAGCACGAAGTTCAATAAAATGTTTGAACATAAAAAATGTGCATTCAATGCTAAACTTCTGTTCGAAAAAACAAAAAGCCTTGGTTAAAAAATATCATTCAAGATCTACGGAAAGTAGAGTGTAAAGGAACTTTCGTACAAAAAAGTGTAACAGTTTTCCCGCAGTATTTTACCAAGGAATCGTTCCGTAAAAGAGTTGTTCGTTTAACCGAAGAAGTTTTGAGAAAGAAAAAAAAAAAAGGTTAACGCGAATTTCCCTCGAGAATGAGATTTCACGCGAGCCGTTTAGAAAGCGTAACTCAGCTTGAGCGGTGAAAGAACACGTGGAAGACATTTCGCGAAAGATAGTCCCTTGCCTGGAGGGGGACAAACCGAAGAAAAAGGGACAACGAGGACTGGCCGATACGAGCTGTATGTAATTCGATTCCAACAGCCCCGTGGCCTTGAACGTCCAGCAACCACGCAACCCACCTGCTGTCCGCGGTATCCACCGGGATCTACGCTCCTGGAGTGTCGTCTCGAAGGTGATCAACCTGTGGCACACGTTGTTCAGGTACCCGAGGATGGGAATACAGCCACCCAGAAGATGAGCCTTCTTGTCGAGGCTAGGCAGTCTCCTTCGGGACCGTACTCGAGGTATGATGTAGTGAATGGTTCACATATGTAGCTTTTATGGGAGGGTAATTCCCCAATTACAAATTTGACAATTTCATATTTTCAAATTCCATGTATCCTAATACCAAATTTTGCAATTCCAAGTTTCTTATTTCCAAATTTTCCAATTCTACATTTCGTAATTCCGAACTTGACAATTTCAAATTTCCCAATTCCACATATACTAATTCCAAATTTCTCAATTCCAAGTTTATTACTTCTAAATTTTCCAACTCCACATTTCGCAATTCCAAATTTCTAAATTCCATATATCCCAATACCAAATTTCGCAATTCCAAGATCCCCAATTCCAAATTCTCCGATTCCAAATTCCCCAATTCCACATATTCCAATTCCAAATTTTTCAATTGCAAATTTCCCAATTCCAAATTTTCCAATTCCAAATTTCGCAATTCCAAGATCCCCAATTCCAAATTCCCCAATTCTAAGTTCCCTAATTCCAAGATCCCCAGTTCCAAAATCCCCAATTCCAGAATCTCCAATTCCAAAATCCCCAATTCCAAGATCGCCAGTTCCAAAATCCCCAATTCCACATATCCCAATACCAAAATGCCCCAATTCCAAAATAGCCAATTGCAAATTTCCCAATTCCACATATCCCAATACCAAATTTCGCAATTCCAAGATCTCCAATTCCAAATTCCTCAATTCTAAGTTCCCCAATTCCAAGATCCCCAGTTCCAAAATTTCCAATTCCAAAATCCCCAATTCCAGAATCCCCAATTCCAAGATCCTCAATTCCAAGATTTCCAATTCCAAGATCCCCAGTTCCAAGATCCCCAATTCCAAGATCCCCAGTTCCAAAATCCCCAATTCCACATATCCCAATACCAAAATACCCCAATTCAAAAATACCCAATTGCAAATTTCCCAATTCCACATATCCCAATACCAAATTTCGCAATTCCAAGATTCCCAATTCTAGGTTCCCCAATTCCAAGATCTCCAGTTCCAAAATTTCCAATTCCAAAATCCCCAATTCCAAGAACCTCAATTCCAAGATTTCCAATTCCAAGATCCCCAGTTCCAAAATCCCCAATTCCAAAATCCCCAATTCCAGAATCTCCAATTCCATGATCCCCAGTTCCATGATCCCCAATTCCAAGATCCCCAGTTCCAAAATCCCCAATTTCACATATCTCAATACAAAAATGCCCCAATTCCAAACTCTCCAATTCCAAAGTACCCAATTGCAAATTTCCCAATTCCACATATTCCAATACCAAAATGTCCCAATTCCAAACTCCCCAATTTCAAAATACCCAATTGCATATTTTGCTATTCCAAATTTCGAGGATGGGAATATAGCCATCGAGAGGATGAATCTTCTTGTCGAGAGTAGACATCCTCCTTCAGGACCATGTTCGAAATATGACATACTCAATGGTTCACATATGGATTTTACAGTAGAATACCTTCACTTACGCTGATGTAGTTTTACAAAAATTTAGTCTTATGTTTGTTGTGGTTCTTGAAGTGATTTTCGAAGTAGATCTATGTGAGATTATTTAGAAATCAAGGTTTACAGGGTCACATCTCTTGTCATACAATTATTTTGTCATATGTGACAGTCACACCTATCCACATCTACGATAGAAATATCTTGACTATATAAATTATAATTGGATCTAAACTTTCATGAGTAAAAATATAAAGGGTTAGTCCTTTACTGTATTAGTTATGTCGAAAACTGTATTCAAAGGTAGCTAAATTTCTAATAACCAGTAACACTAGATATAAAATGAAGAATCATAATTTTGATATAAATGTATGTCTTAACACCAGACGTTAAAGTGATAAAATGTATAAAAGATTTCCTTCCCATAAAGATCACATAATTGAGACTGTAAATTGCAAGTATCTTCTTGATAGTATCTTTGAACCACCTTTCGGATCATTATCCCATCATCATCTTTTTCAAAGCATGGATAATTGAAATTGTACAATTCAGGCAATTTGAAAGCACTCTTCACAATAATGCCCAGACTTCACTGAAAGACTTCTTCAAGTGACGTGTGTAAAATGGAAAATTGCTTGCATTTTATATTTATCTTGATTGATGAATGAAAGCGAAGTTATAACATAATCTTCTGATGACACCCTATAATGTTATATCTAGAAATTTACTTACACTTTGATACCTAAAAATATTAGTCGAAGTTGAAGTATCTGTGATTTCAGTAAAACAAATCTCTCACCATAAATCAACTCTTACTCACAAATTAAAAAAACAAATTACTGACAAGATTCAGTAAAGAGATTCAATGACTCTCATAAGAAATTCATTAACATTTGATGTTTCAAATATAAGCCCTTCACAAGGTTCACCTTCACAAGTTTCATCTTCACAAGGTTTACCTTTACAAAGCCCCCCTTTAATGTCACATATTTTAGGATGTAACATATTTTAATTAATCAGATTGAAGCTATAAAGCTGTACTATCAAGAGCAATAGCAATTAGATATCAATTAGACATCAATTTGTTAGCATTACTCCAGTAATAATTCTGTATTGTCCAGGGTGCTATCTCGGCCCGTAGAGTACCAGCAACCCAACCGAATTGTTTCGCCCGAGTCACCCAAGCTCCAAATGGCGTATCGGCTAGAATCTCGCGAGTGCGACGGTGGGCCAGTAGCGATGATCACGAAAGTGCCCGTGGATGAATGTTGCAACGCAGTCATGACCTTGGAGGCCACCAAAGGCGACGGACAACCTGATGGGCCCTCCTCGAAGATCCACTACGGGCCAGCGATCGGAGACGTCCTGGATGCGTCCAGCTGCGCTGAAAAATCTCGCAATTTGCCGGCAACCATGATCGAGTGTAGAGCGTCAGCCAAAGGCACTTCAGCGAAGATCACTCGGTGCCTGAGGAACGACAGTCTGGCAAAAAGCGGTTTAGAGACTAACGTCCCGACATCCTGTACGGATCATAAGGTCGCCGAAACTCGAGTCGACGAAAAAGGACCAAAAACCTACGTGGCCAATTTGCCGCAGGCTATCGAAAAATCTCGCGATAGCAAGAAGACTAAATCAACTTGCGAAAGCACGGAGCCCAAAAGAAGAAGATCCGAAACGAACAATTGTTCACCGGCGAAGTGTCTAACGATTTGTCCGGGTTCGAACAAAGGCATTCGTCCGCAGGCACGCAGAAACGGCTTGGACCCGGAAGATAATATGCCCATAAGTCTTTTCAGGCGGATACCCAGAAAACAAGTCTGTCCGTGCAGCCCATCGAAAGCCGAATCGGGGTCAAGCGAACATGGTCAGCAGAAACCCTCGGCCAAAATCTTCGAGTGCGTCCTCCTACCGTGCAGCCTCACCAAGAAACTTCACGAAGGATCCAAGGATTGCACGGAGTCCAAAACGTCCCCGAAGACCGATGTTGAAATAAAAAAGGAGAAAGAGGATATTTGTAGAGATAGAACTAAGGCAAAGGAGGATTGCCCCAAGGAGGTCATACCGGAAATTCGATCACGGGAACTACTCACTCGGTTCAGAGATTACTTCGCTCCTCATCAGCTGCAGAGGTACGAGGTGTGTCGAGCGAGGAGGAACGGTCTTCAGGACCAGTGTCAACTATCAATTCCACGGGCGGTGATCGAATTGAAGAAGAAAGAAATGAAGCAAGATTTGAAGAAGGAGGGATCCAAGCCGACAATTTTCATTTGTACCGATCGTAAACACGAGGAGAAGGAACAAGCGAAGTGTGCTTGATATGAAATCGACTCAAGTTTGAACGTCATTGAGATGAGATTCTGGATTTTATGTAAATACTGCTTCAAGACTGATTCTGAATAATTTAATTTGTTTTATTGAATGTATTATCGGGGCTGATGTATTACAAATGTTACCATAGTTGAACTGTACAAATATTATGGCCAAACGAGTGCAATAAAATTTATGAAACTAAATAGAATTTATTTTATTTTTATATCGTTGAGAGGAACACTGAATTTAGCATTGAATGACTATATTATTTCCATATGATGTCCACATTGATTTGCTTCCTTAAAAAAAATTTTTTATTCATTTTTATTCATTCATGTGCTCTACTCATATATGTTCATAGACATTACCAAATATTAACAAATCAATCTCAACTAATTATTCTTTGATCTAAAATTATCTGAGACCTCTCTTACTCTAACATATTCTTAAATGATTTATCCAAAATTTTCAGAGGAAACACTCAGCACAGAATTCAAATAAACACACAAAGGCAAAACCTGCGAAGGCCCAGAAGCCTAAACCACCCTCAAAATTGCAAAAAAAAGGGAAGCCTGTGAAAGTAATAAGATCAAGGGAGTTGTTTGGAGGAACAGTTTACATTGACTGCGATTGCTATCATCGAAACGGATTGCAGCACGACTGTCCACGTTCAACCTGCGGCGGTAAATAATTTATAAAAAGTAAGATTACTGTTTATTAAAACGAAATTATTTGAAAAGGTCGATCCTGCAAAGTGAAACCTTGGCCCGAATGCGACTTGGGAACCTACTTCATGAAGAAATGGGAGAAATATTATGAACATTTAGATCGAATACCACCTACATCGTTCTGTGGGCCGACCAGAGCGTGGTTGGAGTTTCTTGAGCAGCAGGAGAAGAAATTGAAGGAACAGGGTCAAGAACGGAAAAAGGAGTCGGTCAAGAAAGTCGATAAAAAGCAGAATACATCTCGGTGTACCGATATAAGTGAATTAGCTGGGGAGTACGTGATGATACCTGTAATTGAGGGTACTTACTGCGACTGAAATCCATAAGCTCTTATGATCGTTACTGAGTGCATCAGATGATCCTAGAACTTCTCAGCCAACTTATCATTAAATACGTTATTTACGATTAGAAAGCATAGCTTCAGCAAATAGATTAATGATTTGTTCCAAAATACTTGTATAACGAAAGATTACGCGTTCAGAGATCGATTCAGGACATCACCTCGATTTCAGAATTTTCCGAAAGAAAAACCACAAGAACGAAAAAGTAACTGGACTTTATCGAATAAACATTTATAATAGGATTTCGACTAATTTGTATGAGACGTACGTCCAATCATTTGCGGCTATTTACGTTCTGTGATTCTAGCCACGTTGGGAGCTCGTTACTAAAAGAAACAAATGAAGCGAACGCGTGTACCGGAAGCCATGCTACATAGCCGTTTCACCGCTAAGAATACTGCTTTATTTCCGGCACGGAAAATGGGATACGAAAATATCGTGCATCTCCGCCTCGAAGTTCAACCAGAAATTCAATTTACATTCTTTATGAACCCAGTGAAAAGATCCTACGGAAAACGCCTTTGAATGCGGTGAATTTATTTTATTAGCCACAGAAATACGTCAAAGGAACGTTATACATCTACGTCGTTTTAATGTACATTTTTTAGTAATGTAGATCTTTAATCTGCGTTTTTAAATTCTATTCGTTGATTATGTAAAAGAAATTTAGTGCTATGTAAAATTTGTTGTTGTATGAAAAAGTTTGTGAGTTGACAGAAAGTTTGTTGAAGCTTGAAATGTGCTATTGCAAATTGGAAATATATAATTTCTATCAAGATGTGCTCATATAAGGACGTACTAAATATTGTGACTGTCCTTCATAGTCGCAATTCGAGCTTAAAATGTGCAAATGCAAATTTGCAATATTATATAATTTGTATTATGATGTCCTCATATGAAGACATACTAAATATTATGACTGTCCTTCATAGTCGCAATATGAGCTTCAAATGTGCAAATACAAATTTGTAATACTGTATATATGTAATTTCTATCTTGATGTCTTCATAAGGACATACTAAATAAATGCCTGTTATATTTGAATTCAATCAATTTTATTTATAAACGTCCCCATATGATCATACCATAGATCCTATTTTTATCCAACATCTCACATATATTTTACACAACAGGAAAATCATAAGTTAATTTTAAAAAATTGTTTAACAAACTTATTTAGCAAAGTTATGATTTTCAAGAGTAAAATAATTGTAACTATTAAAGAACTTGTTTGACAGAAATTACTTGTGGCAGTTTAAAAATTTATTTATTGTTACAACTGAAGGTTCAATTGAAGCTTCACAATTGAAGGTTCATAGAATAAAAGTTCATATATAAGAGTAACGAATAAACTAAGATGTGATATTGAAGCTTGAATTAGAGATATTGAGCGTATCGAACACCTCTAATAAATAAAAGAGGTGCGTGAACTAATCAGCGATCGACGGTTAAAGAACGCACGTGCGGAGGGTCCGGAACGACCCGTGCCAGCCAGGAAATAACGGAGCGATCCGTAGCCGCGAGCGAACGACTTCCGTTGCCTGCGGCCCTACCCATTTGCATCCAACATTTGCATCCCGACGACGACGATACCTGAATAAAAACGGGAAGCACTTTGTTCCATCCGAGACTCTTCGACGCGTTTCGCACAGAAAAATCAACCGAGTCGGATGCTGAACCTGGAATTTCGATAAAATGGGGAGCTGGTTACAGTGACAAAATTCTCTCACTGTAGGTAAATTGAAAGAGGAAGAAAATGTAAGAGATATATAGAAAATACGTGTATATTTATATTTGGATATAGGAACCGGTCACACATGTGAATATGTGGAAAATAAATAAATACAATTTATACATTATATGAGTATATTATACAGTCTATTAGACTTTGATAGAATTTATGTACTTGACTATAGTAGAATGATAAAATTTAATAGCTGAAAGCATGTAAGAATTCAACCTTGAATGGAGGAAGTTCATCTAATTTCATTTTTTTATGTGCAATGTCTAAATGTCTAATAATTAAACTAGTCTTTAAATTATGTTAGAGAATGAACATAAGTTACATTACTCTACAGTTATATACTATAGTACAAATTGTAATTCGTTATAATTTCATATCTCTTTACTTATGAGCTTTATATGTGTACAAACTTCACTGCCACATTTTGTCACAATTTTCGACAAGACAAAATAGCCATCATATGAATGAAACAAAAGGTACATACATTTCTTGTTACTCCTTTTTCGAGATTCTATACTAATTCAGTAGTATTCTTAAAGATGGTAGTGCTAAAGTAATGCACTCTCATAAATTTGCCAGCACCCAAAGAAGCCATGTGGAGAAATTGTCTGTAAACGAAGGCTTCCGAAATTCGTCACGGTTCTCCCCACGATCCAATATTTCCAATGTGTACCTAAAATATCCAGCGAAGGATTTCCCGTCTCGAGGAAAAACGAGATCCTATCTGTGCCATGGTTCGTGCCTAGACCGTACAAACAACCGAGGGAACGAATTTAAAACGTAGGAACCAAGGGAACAAAGAGAGAAACAGAGAGGGAGGATGAAATAAAGGCTAGAACGTAGGACAAGAAAGCTCGAAGAATTCGAGAGGGAAGGAGACAAAAGGCTGGCACATGTGAGAGGACAAGCTAGCTCCAGGAACATTCCAAGTGATAGGGAATCTAGGAGCGACGAAGAAACCATGTGGGAGTAACACGTCCGTGAAAGAGAGACGATATATCGGAGGAAGAATGTTGGTCGTGGGATCGAAGAGGAGGATAAAGTGGATGGAAGGCGGAAGATCTAATTTTTGTATCGAACCAGACACGAGATATCCGTAAGTTCATGGCGCAAGATCTCGATGTCGTGAGCACAGTGCAATTTAGTAGAATCCTTTGTCACGGGATAATGATGCTTTTCAATGATCCTTACGGACGATACAATGGGACTTGTTTGCAGATTGAGTCCGCATAATTTTCTAATTCCGATATTTATGAACTGCATTCTCCGGTTTCTGCAGATTCTGCGGTTTGAACTTTGGAATGAACAAATTAGCATAGATCTGCATTCTGTAGATTTAGGTATTCGTAAATTCTCAAGTTTTTTGATTTAAGAATTAAGTTGGAAGATTTCTGAATTCTCAAGTTTCTAAGTTCTTAAATTATTAAATATTCAAATATTTAAATTAATAAATCTCTTAATTCATAATTTCTTAAATTCACAAATTTTTGAAATCTCAAGTTCTTGTATTTACAAGTCCTTTAACTTCCAATTCCCTAAATTCCCATATTTCTAAAATTTGAGAACGTTTTTTCTGTATTCTTAAGTCCCTTAATTCCCTACTCTTTAAATTTCTGATTCCTTCAATTTTCAACTCCTTTAGTTTCCAACTTTCTGAATTCCCAAATCTCTTAATAATTCCCAATTCTCTAAATTTACAATTCCCTTAAATTCCCAACTCTCTAAATTCCCAACCCTTTAAATTCCCAATTCCCTTAAATTCCAAGTCTCTAAATTCCCAAATCCCTTAATTTCCAACTCTCTAAATTTCCAAATCCCTTAATTTCCAACTCTCTAAATTCCCAAATCCCTTAATTTCCACAACACTCTAAATTCCCAAATCTCTTAATTTCCAACTTTCTAAATTCCCATATCCCTTAATTTCCAACACTCTAAATTTCCAAATCCCATAATTTCCACAACACTCTAAATTCCCAAATCTCTTAATTTCCAACTTTCTAAATTCCCATATCCCTTAATTTCCAACACTCTAAATTTCCAAATCCCATAATTTCCACAACTCTCTAAATTTCCAATTCTCTTAATTTCCAACACTCTAAATTCCCAAATCTCTTAATTTCCAACTTTCTAAATTCCCATATCCCTTAATTTCCAACTCTCTAAATTTCCAAATCCCTTAATTCCCAATTTTATAAATTCTAAAATTTCTAAATTTCTAAATTTCTAAATTCCTCAGTTCTAAATTCCCAAATCTCTAAATTCCTTAAATTCCCTAAATTTCCAAAGTCTCATAATTTTCCAAATTCCCTAAATTCCCCGAATTCCTAAAATTTCTCAAATCCTCAAAATTCCCTAAAATCCCTAAATCCCCTAAATTCTCCTAATTGCCCAAATTCCCAAACTTCTAAATTCCCAAACTCCCCAATTTCTCCACCCACAAACAACAACCCCACCAAATTTCCTAAACTCTCAACTCCACAAACACCAAATTCCTATTTCCCAACTTCTCCATGTTAACATCATACACCATCACATCAGTAAACCGCGATAAAACACAGAACACTCAAATTATCGTGAAAGATGTATAGCTTTCCTAATCAAGCATGCAGAGGTCCCTTGATAATGTCATTATATTTTAGGGCAGTCTCGTGTTTCTAAATTCGACACATGCAAACGAGCCAGAGAATTTTAGAGGTTGTTACTGGAGGCTGTTCCACAGTGCCACGTCGTCTCTCCCTTTCAAATCTCACTTCTTTCCCACGTCTGTTCACCACACGTTGGCCAACCATCTTCCGAGTTTCAGTGCCTTGCTTGAAACTGAACCAGCTTGTTCCACGTGAATGGTGTATTTATCAAAATTTTTTGCTCCGGTTAGGAAGCAAATTTATGAGAAACCGTCGGAGTACGTTTATTGAAATCTCGTGATAACGATGATGTAATGAAGTGTCTGAGCTATTGTATAATTTGGAGAGTTGGAGATTTTTTAATTTGAGCTTTTATGATTTAGGTTTTTGGGGATTTGATGGGTGGGTGGTTTAGAAATTTGGAATTTTAGGTGCAGGTGATTTGGGAATAGTGGAGTGAAAGAATTTGAGGATTTGAGCAAATTGAGATTTGGTAATTTTAAATTTGACGAGGTACAAATTTAAGGAAGTTTGAGGAGTGAGAGAATTTTAGGTTTTTGAGAGTTTGACAATTTGACGATCGAGTGATTTAGAAATTTAGAAATTTTCTATTAAGATGATCTTAGAATATGACAATGGGAGAATTCAAAGATTTCATCTGGTTTTGGTAATTTGAAGACTAGGGAATTTGCAAATTTAAGCATTTGGAGTTTCAAGTATTAGAAGGTTTCATAATTTGATAATCGAGCGATTTGGAAATTGTTAACCTTTATATTTAGGTGGTCTTAGAAAGACAATGGAAGAATCCAAGGATTTCATCTGGATTTGGTAATTTAAAGACCTGATGTTCAAATTGCAAATTTAAGCACATGGAGTTTCAAGTTTTGCAAGGTTTCACAATTTAATAATTTGATGATTTACAAATATAGTAATTTAGAAATCTGATAACATAGAAATTAAAAAATTTAGAAGTTCATTTACCTTACGACTCGGAAAGCAAATTTTCCAATCTAAAAAAATGATGAATCACAAACGACTACAAGCTTAGTTCAGCTTCAGCCTAATTATCTGTTCTCGCATAAGCAGGAAAAGTTCCTAACAAAAGCCGTAGCAATTCAAACTTCCCAGTCATTACTAGAATCCGCTAGAAAGTACTCAAATGTTAACGATACAAATACGGTCAACGAACTGTATCATGAAAAGAAATTTAACAGTAAAGCCCACATTTTCAATGCATATTTCCTCTAATGAGCGAGTCCATTTCGCAGAAATTAGTTTTCTTGTATCGTCAGAATATTATTCGGGGAAAAACGACGACTTTGGTGAAATGTAGGAAGAGCGATGATGTACGGATAAAACGTGTAAGATAAAAGAGGTTAAGTGGATCCCGAGTGGAAATTGATTTGCTTGCGTAAGAAGAGAAGACCGAGATGAAGAATACGGTATCACCTTGCACGGTCAACGATCCGACGAATGGAACGCCTTATACGATCGACCGTGATCTTCTCCTCCACCTTGTAGGGGGTGTACGGCCATTAATGGCTGTTCATACGTTGCCTGCGTTGAACATAGGCGTAGAGGTTGATACACCTCTTTGGCAGAACATTGATTTCTTACAATTTGAAGCTGAGACATGAGGTCTTTGTGTTGGGAGAATAGATAAGAGATGATTTGACAGGAATTTTATTGTAGGTAGAAAAGTATTGTTTGGGTAAAATTGGTGAAACGAGACAAGTTGAGTGCAATTGGCAAAATGAGACAAGTTAAGTAAAATTTATAAAACGAGGCAAGTTAAGTGAAATTGATAAAATGAAGCAAGTTAAGTAAAATTTGTAAAATGAGGCAAGTTAAATAAAATTTGTAAAACGAGGCAAGTTAAGTAAAATTGATAAAATGAGGCAAGCTAAGTAAAATTGGTAACATGAGACAAGTAAAGTAAAATTGATAAAATGAGGCAAGTTAAGTGAAATTGATAAAATGAAGCAAGTTAAGTAAAATTTGTAAAATGAGGCAAGTTAAATAAAATTTGTAAAACGAGGCAAGTTAAGTAAAATTGATAAAATGAGGCAAGCTAAGTAAAATTGGTAACATGAGACAAGTAAAGTAAAATTGATAAAATGAGGCAAGTTAAGTAAAATTGACAAAATGAGATAAGTTAAATAAAATTGATGAAATGAGATCCGATAAGTAAAATTGGTAAAATGAAATGAAATTGATGAAAGCAGCAAAATGAAACAAAATTGGTAAAATTAAGAAATGAAGTAAAATTGATGAAATGAGAAAAATCAAGCAAAACTGATAAAATCAGGAAATGAAGTAAAATTGATGAAAGCAAGAAATTAATACTATTAGAAGAAAAAACTAAAATTAATAAAATTAGGAAGTGAAGTAAAATTGGTAAAATTGAATAGATGAAATAAAATTACTGCAATTAAACAATTGCGGTAAAATTGAAAAATTGATAAAATTGAGTAAAAGTAAAATTGTTAAAATTGATAAAATGAAATAAAATTAGTAAAATGGAGCAAATGGAGCAAATGAAGTAAAATTGACAAAATGGTGCAAATGAAGTGAAATGGGTAAAATGGGACAATTGAAGTAAAATTGATAAAGGCAGACAAATGATATCAAATTAGTAAAATTGTTCCAATGAAGTAAAATTGAATATTGCAATTAAAAGTGAATAAGTTCATAAATGTTTCAATGTTAAATTTTTGCAGGGATAGATACACTAGTTGATACTAATCGAAATTGCATTGATGTATCAGAAAAAGAATTCTGTCTCTTAAAAAACGTTTTATAAAAACTGAGTAAGTTGCAGATATATCAACAAGAAATTTCTGAGAGAGTGAAACACTACTGTGAAATAATCAGTAAGATACCACAATACTGTGAAACAGTCACTGGAAATACCACAATACTGTGAAATATCATAATACTGTGAAATAATTGTACAGATTCCTGGAAAGTGTTGTAATAAATGTAACAATGAATTTTCACTGTGGAGTACTAGAACATCTAACGCAATTGTTAATTAGTTGAAGAATCGACATTAAAATTACGCCACTGCAATCACATGTAACACATAACAAATACTATACATTACTGATTATTTTTTATAATTTATGACAGAGACGATACTGATGTTTTAATCACATAAAAGAATTTAGGTATTTGTGAAAGAATTAAAATTGCATTCAAATGCGAAAAAATTTTGAAGTTCGAATCTTTAGGCGGTAAAAGAGTTTGAAGTTGGAATTGTACGTGGCGCCACTTGTAAGAGAGTTCTTTTTATCGACCGAAAGTCGGTAAAAGCGGAAAAATGCATTTCGGTGTACCTAGGAATGATAACTATCGGTAAAATCACTTTCTGTACGGAGTCACGAATTTAAATTACCATCTGAGTTTGAAGTAAATTCAAATTTTTTAAATTATTCCTACTTCTCACTACGGTATTTTTCTTTTGTTATCTTTTACTATTTTTGAAGAGATATCTGTGACAATAGCATAATAAATGCATTACGTTCAAATTGATTGATTCACTGATTTTCTGTGGCTTTGATTGCTATGATCATTGACCCTTTAAATTGTTTAAATTATTATAAAGATATAAATTTAGAACTCTTGTCACAAATGTTAGTAGATCTAATTTTTTATTTTTTATTTTCTTAAGTTCTAGTGTACGACTGTGAGCTGTGTCATTTGTTATTTATAATTTAATCGGCAATCTTGTGATGTACATTATATAATTCCACAATCAATCTTCTGTTAATCACAAATAAATACATGAAGTCATCAAATATTTTATGAAACGTACGATTATTAAAATGTTAATATACTCAGTCAAAGATGAATTTCTTAAGACAGATCCCTAATTTAAACACTATAATTATAATTTACAGACTGCATATGCTACACATCTGTATATTTACTTTCTGATAATTTACAACATATGTAAGATATTTTCACTGAGATCCACAATATACTTTTTTTCATAGACTTAGCACATCACAATGAATAACGTTATCACGCTATAAAATTAACATACAAACCTCACAAAAAATAAAACAAATTACCCACAGTATAATTAGTACCACACTTCCTTGAATCGTCAAAATTATTCTTGCACCATATTCCACTTTAAACAAAAGGCAATATCGCTTTCTAGTATGTCAAAACTACCATCTGCGCAATTTAACAGATCCTTTTAAGTATCGTATTGTTTCCTAAAAGAACCACTTTATGCATTTGATTTCTCATTCAACAATAAGCACTTTCGAATGGTTAACGTCCGAATCATCGTCCCACGAACTTCCGTTCATCCGGTGCTTCGTCGACGAATACCGCGTAAACATCCGTAATTTAATGAATGAACGCGAGCCAGTTAAGAGCGAGGACAAAAACGACCCACGGCGAATTTCGCTGTGAAAATCCACGGCTACGCGGTGTGGCCGGGATAAAAAATCTAATTTAACGTCGTCGGGAATAATTAAAGTTTTACAACGAGCCACCGGGGACAGAGATGAAAGTAAAAACGTGTCCTCGCGTTCCGCGTGAATTCCAACAAATTTTTCTATTTCCACATCGGCAATTTCGTGGCCCCACTCGCCCGTGGAATGTAAAAATATACCGGAGAAAAAATAACCTTTTTTATTAGCTAATTCCATAAATTTCCACCGTTCTTTTCGATGTTCTCTGCTTTTCCGAAATTAAGGTATGCTGTTGTTTTTGGTTTTATTCGAAATTCGAGGTACTTGTTTATTTTAAGTTGTTTACATTTTGAAGCTTGAATGGAGACATTCTTAGAGTGTAAAAAATATATTAAGAATGTTATTTTTAAATTAAAGAATTGTTCATAGTAAATGATTAACTTGTTCAAAGGCAATTTTGAATTAATTTCATTGATTTTATAAATTGTTTTAAGATAATTAATTTTTGTATGAGAGAATACAAAGTTTGGTAAATATTGATCCAATTATATGTCAGATTAAATGTCACTATCAGAATAGTAGTAAATGATTAATTTTCTCAAAGGCAATTTTAAATTGATTTTATTATTAATTTGAAATAATTCGTTGTGATCAAAGCATATCAAATTTTGTAAATATCAATGCAACTAAACTTCAGACAATACTACTCCACATTAATAAAAAAGACAAAGTGTAATTTAGAAAATATTATAATTACATATATTCATGGAACATGTATGTATACACGTATGCATGTTTGTACACATACGTATGGAACATGCATACACAGAGCTCTAGAATCTCAATATAACTAAATGTTAGACAATGTCAGTGTACACTAATAAAGCACACAAAGTTTAATTTAAAAAATATTATAATTACATATACTTATGGAACATGTGTGTATACATATACGTATATATGTACACATACGTATGGAATATGCACACAGAGTTTTAAAATTCTGTAAATATCAATATAAATAAATGTTAGACAATATCAGTCCACACTAATAAAGCACACAAAGTGTAATTTAAAAGATATTATAATATACTTATGGAACATGTATGCATGTATGTACACATACGTATAACATATGCACACAAAGAGCTCTAAAATTCTCTAAATATCAATATAACTAAATGTTAGACAACATCAGTCTGCACTAATAAAGCAGACAAAGAGTAATTTAAAAAATGTTATAATCACACATACTTATGGAACACGTATGTATACACATATGTATGTATATACACATATGCATGCAACATGCATACAAAGAGCTCTAAAATAGATCAAAGTACACTCGAGTAAATTAATCTACACCCTACATAACAAACTTGATTTAATATTTTATTTAAAGTAGTTCAGGTAAATATTTCTCATAAATATAATAAAGTCTCACGCTCCTTTAAGCCGCATATCGTTTTTTTTATTTTTAGAAAATCTACTCTGAAGAACATAAACAACGATGGGATGACCTGATTTCTTCTTTCGCTTGGAAAAAGAAAAAATCGTGAAGTCGACTAGAAAAAACCTGAAGAAACGTGAGAAGATCGAACGGAGGCGTGCATGTATCAGCATCTTCGCCGTAATTAACATAACTGTGCACGTAATTAGTTAATTCCGTTGTTAAGTTCACGCCTACGGCATTCTAGTGTTCGTAACCTTGCGGCTAATTTTTTCATTTTTGCCAAGGTAACGAGCACCTAACAATGTCTATTAATAAGAGGATCGTCGGGTCGAATTGCAAATTGGGTGATTGTTTCGTTTTTGCATGCGATTTCACTGGGTACAATGTATAGGGGACCGTTAAAATATCAAGCTGCAATTTGTGAAATGTGCAGTAAGCAATTTGCATTGACCACAATGGAATTCGTATGCATGGATCGATGAATTAGAAATTACTTTTTTACGGTTTCTAGGAACCGTTGAAAGTTCAAAGGTCTAAGAAGAAGAAACAAATTTGTACGATTTCAGAATTTTTATGGATCAAAGTGGCAATGTTCTGAAACTGTAGAATTGGTTAGAGAGTTTCGAACTTAAAGATTATAAACCATAGTTTGATATTTTAAAGTTATAAGCTTTAAATAAGCTTTTTGTAAGCTTCTAAAAATTCTCCAAATTCCCAAGTTCTCAAAATATTCTTCAAAATGGACCAAAATCCCCAAGTTCTAAATATTCTAAACATTCATCAATTTCCTTAAATTTCTCAAACTACCTAAATTCCCAAAATTCTCAAAATTTTCAAAGTTGCCCAAACTCTCTAAATTTACTAAATTTCCCAATTACCAAAATTGCTCAAACTCTTAAAATTCCCCAAATTCCCTAAATTTCTCAAATTCTAAAAATTCCTTAAATTCCATAAATTCTCAAAATTCCCCAAATTCCCAAATGCCAAAAATTCCCTAGAAACCCTTAATTTCCTAAATTCTCAAAATTCCCAAATTCCCCAAATTTTCAAATTCTCAAAATCCCCCAGAAACCCTTAATTTCCTAAATTCCTAAAATTCCCTAGAAATCCATAATTTCCCAAATTCCTTAAATTCCCTAAATTCCCAAATTCTCAAAATTCCCCATAAACCTTTAATTTCCCAAATTCCCTAAATTCCCTAAATTCCAAAATTCTCAAAATCCCCCAGAAACCCTTAATTTCCCAAATTCCCCAAATTCCCCAAATTCCCTAAATTCTCTAAATTCCCAAATTCTGAAAATTCCCCAGAAACCCTTAATTTCCTAAATTCTGAAAATTCCTCAAAAACCCTTAATTTCCTAAATTCTAAAAATTTCCCAAATTCTCAAAATTCTGAAAATTCCCCAAATTCTTAAATTCTCAAAATTTTCTAAATCCCATAAATTGCCTAAATTTTCTAAATTTTCTAAATTTCCTAAATTTCCTAAATACTCAAAATTTCCTAAATTCCCAAGTTCTCATGTTTCCGAATTCCCATATTACGAAACCTATTTCCTGAGAAATATAATATTCGCGTCGAACCCGTAACGCACGCAACAAAGGAAGAGAATCTCGAATAAAAGATACCCGGCTAATTAAATTGTCAACGGAATAAATCCTAATTTCTTTGAAGGCGTGCAGTAAAGGTGGCCCGTCGACAGGCTCCTGAATGATTAATTACGACTGGAAAGTTAAGGGGTGCGAAGCTCGCTTCGCAACTCTATCAATCGCGAACAAAGAGCAATTTCTTCCGAGCCAGTTTGTATACGCTATTGTGCACGCTAAATTACCGTCACCTTGCTCAACAAGCCGCATTGTTCTTCGACTGAATTGTCGTGCTTCTATCTGCTGCGCGTAGGTTTCCATCACGGAGGCTGCTTTTCGAACACCAATGACGAAACAACAACAACCGCTAACAACCGCGGAAACAGGATTCGCATTCGCTGTCGATCTTACGCTCGTGGATTATTACGTGCGAGGAAACGTGCGAGATCGGCAGATCGATAATAATCGCAGCTGGCTGACAACGCGTTAAAGCCAGGGTCACGCGATCCTTTGCTTCTGGTCAATGAACCTTTGAACCCTATGTGTACTTTCTTGTTACTTCGATTTGTGTTGTGATGCTGAATTGAAATAATAAAAATTGCATTTTTAATTCCTTGATAATTATATGTTCTGCGAATGATTTTAGTAGACGATAAAGATTTGGATGCTCTTTTTTGTTTTTGAAAATGAGGGTTGTTTGAAATGAGTCTCTTAATAGTAGTAATGTCTTAATGACGGTATAAAAATATATGATGCTGAGTAAATTAATATTCGGTGTGACACTGCAGATAAATGGACTACATATGTATTGTAGATACGTACAATACATATCTACAATACATATGTAACACGATACATATGATACATATGTGGTAATTAAAATATGACGAAGTTCTATGACGTTGCATGAACTGATTCGATGACACAAAAATATCACATAATAGCACTTATGACATTTCAATATCTAGCTCAAAATATGACACCAAGGACTGCATAGGCTACTCATTAATGATTGTAAAATAAACTGACTCTTAGACAATTATATCAAGCAATGATTTGTTATAACATTTTAAATTATAACTCTAATGATTCTATTGTAACTTCACTGATTTTATAACATGTGAGGTCTGACAGAATATGTTGACAAAAAAATACCACATACACACACCACTTTTGGTATATCAATTTCAAGCTTGAAGCATAAAAAAGTGATTACATAAACCCTTCATTAATGTGTTTAATATAAAATGACTTGTAGGAAGTAATAAATGAAATATGAGTAAGAGTATATACGGTATTTTCATATCAGGAAATCATGTTAGACCATGTTTCGAAATCTACCGGTGAACATACAGCAGCCTAATATTGACGAAGGAGGTTTAGTAACGTGGTTGTTTGATCAGTGATAACTGTATATGTACACCTACTGTTGAGCAATCGATAATTAGATGTTTGGTTCATTAATCATTAATCGAAACTCCTATGCGTCAATGAGTGCTAATTCAAGACTCACCTCGGTTTCGTCGGGACTCATGCCTGCTAGATTTACTGTAAGATTTTCCTTTTGACTCACCTGGAACAAAATGAAAAATATGTTAGATTAATTGAACATTTCCGATGAATACAATTTTAGTAATTAGTGTAGGTAGCTTTCAGATGCTTAAATTTAGATATCTTGTAAATTTTCAATGTTCAAATTGACAAAATATATGCTTGAAATATAATTTTCAAATTGACAAAATATAAGCTTGAAATACAGTCTTCAAATTGACTAAATACAATCTTGAACTATATTCTTCAAATTGACTAAATACAACCTTCAAATACTATCTTCAAATTGAACAACTTTGGACAAAATTTAAAAAACAATTTTTATATTCCCTAACCCCTGAGTTCACAAGTTTACACATTCTCAAACTTATAATTTCTCAAAACCTTCAATTGGTATGTCACCAAGCTTCTACAGCTCCAAATTATCACACATCAAACTTCAGAATCAGCAATTTCTTCACTTGTCTAAGTGTTTGACTTCTAAAACGTGCAAACCCTTAAATTTGACAAGTTTGCAAATTCTCAAATCCTTGAAATCCCATATCCTCAAATTCTGAAGCTTCAAACTTGGCAAAACTCCAAATTGCTATATCTCCAAACTTCTCAGCTTCAAATTACCACCGAAGCTACTTCTCAAGCTTCTCAAGTGTCTAAGCTCTAAAACTTGCAAACCTCTAAATTCCTCAAGTTTTCAAGTTCTCAAATTCTTGAAATCTCAACTCCCCAAATTCTGAAACTTCTAACTTCCCAAAACCCCAAATCTCTACATCTCTAAAGTATCACCCACCAAAGAACCACCCATCAATCTCTCAAGCTTCCCAATTCAACTCAAATGTTCCACTATTCAACCTCAGAGACCTCATCTTCAAATTCCCAAATGTCCCACCATTCAAACTCCCAAATTTCCTCACCCTCGAACACTGGTTCTCCCAAAACCTCCAAAACCTCTAAAACCCCTAAAAATGATTATTAACAAAGAATATTAAAATGCAAAGCGCAGCACCTTTCTCCAAATCGAATCACAAGCTCCTAGCCCCCGTTACGTTGAACAACGCGATTATTACGCAAGATCGGCACCGCGGTTAAATCGTAAGCAGCGAATCGAGAGAACTATCTCGGCTGACAAGTCCAGAAACCGAGGACAGTCGGGTCGGTTCAGTTACATGGTCCCGTTTGGTGGTGGGCGCGTTTCTTCGCGGCGACAGCTTTTTCACGGTGCGACGCGCGGCATTAATGGACATCCCGAGCGTATCCGACGATCCACGCTCCAATTCTTGCGGCGTTTCGCGACGCAAACACGAGGACGCTCGACGTCGACACTTTTGTCTAACTGTACTTGACGTGGAAGCAGCCGCGGATTAATTGCGGCCTGATTAAGTGCGTCGCCTCAAACATTCGCTATGATGACGTCTTCGTCTAGAATCGTGACTTTTGCCCAAAGCGGGACAAGTTTAGGTTTGATGGTTGCTAATCAAAATATAGTGGAGTAATACGAAACAACTAGGTCCAATAGGAAACGCAATCCAATCGGATCACGATCATGCTATTTGAAGCTAGATTTCCGATTTTCAGTTTCTGTACTAAGAATAGTGAAAGGGAGGTTTTTGGTTTCTTTAAGGAATCTTTTGGGGTGTTTTTAGTAAAAAATGTTAGATGAAAGTGATTCGTCATATATTCTTTTAAATTTTATAGTGTATTGGTACTGTTGTGAAAATTGTATGATACAGTTTTAGTTTAAGAGTGTAAATATCAAGCGGAGTTAGAGTGAACTAGAAATTTGGGAGACTTTATTATATACTTTCTGTAAGCTGTATATTTGATACAAAGTTAATACGTACACAAATGATATTCATGTACAGATGTCAACCCACTAGTTGGCGCGTGACCCATGTATGTATGTACTGTGACACACTCGCAGTTCAAGTATTGTAAATTTTTCACATACTTTTGGTACGCGTGAAATTTCAATTTAGGTCTAATAATTTACGTATAGGTGTCAATGCATGTGACGCATGAGGTTCCAAAGTAAAGAAGCTCTATCCACCGTGAACACTTCGTTACATACAGGCAAATAGGAATAACGACTGCTGAACGCGAGTGGCACTATCTCACTCACTAGAGAAACATTTGCCTACTGTCATTGTTTTTAGTCTAATTAGTGTGTGCGACTGTGAGAGTTAATTGTACCAAAAATTTGAAATCTGAATTAGCTATCTTTCGTGCGTCGTAAAGTCCAAGTTCACGAATGAGGCTGAAGAGAATACTCGGTAAATGTATTCAAAGAAAAAACTTGAAGTCGCAGTGACTGCACATGGAGATCAAACGCGAGCGTAGAGGAATGCATGTGTACAAGAGTTACGAATGCAAGTAAACAGAACGGGGAAGCTCGCAATGAAGGCAATTGCGAAAGTCTAGGGTTATGAGTGCAAGTGAACCAAATGCTCATACGCGTACTTGTACAAGTCTGAAGTTTTAAATATAGGATAAATGCATTTCTACAAGTCTAATGTTTGAAGTGCAAGATAAACGCGTTTCTACAAGCTTAATGTTGGAAGAACAGGATGAATGCAGATGTAGAAGTATGATGTTAGAAGAACAGGATAAATGAAGTTGTACAAGTATAACGTTAGAAGAACAGGATAAATGTGGTTGTGTAAGTATAATGTTAAAAGAACAGGATAAATGTGGTTGTGTAAGTATAATGTTAAAAGAACAGGATAAATGCACTTCTACAAGTCTGATATTGGAAGAACAGGATAAATGCAGTTGTTCAAGTTTGATGTTCGAAGAACAGGATAAATGTGGTTGTACAAGTATAATGTTAAAAGATCAGGATAAATGCAGATGTACAAATATAATGTTAAAAGAACAGGACAAATGCACTTCTACAAGTCTAATGTTGGAAGAACAGGATAAATACAGTTGCACAAGTATAATGTTAGAAGAACACGATAAATGCAGTTGTACAAGATTGATGTTAGAAGAACAGGATAAATGCACTTCTACAAGTCTAATGTAGGAAGAACAGGATAAATACAGTTGCACAAGTATAATGTTAAAAGAACAAGATAAATGCAGCTGTACAAGTTTGATGTTAGAAGAACAGAATAAATGCAGTTATACAACTCTAAACTTATAAACACAAAACAAATATACCTATGCTTAGAATAAATTGAGATGAAGAAAGAGGTCAATCCAACAAGTTCCAACAGAGAAAATAAAAACCTACAATGAATTAAAATAAAAATCTGTATCTACCAAATATATGAATAGATCCTTTTCAAGGACCACCCTTAACCACCCTTTTGATGACCAATAACAGTCACTCCTTAATGACTAATATGTAATGAAAAATATATGTATGTATGTAACATAAGTAACGAAGAATCTTGAAATCCTAATATGCACACCCAGGAGAGTGGAAAACCAGTGGAAGCTAAAACCGAAGCTGCATAAAATAAATAAATGACCAAGTAATAAATAAGCATCTGAGATTAATAAATAACAGTGAATAGGTCAGTGAACGTAAATAACAGTAAACATATAAACTAAATAAATGAAGGTGTAATATCCAGTAATAAGTAAACAGTAAAAAGTGACGAAGAAAATAAAAGTCTTAGCTGAGAACTAAGTACATAATATTAATGATAATGTGTATCCACCAACTTTTCGATCATAACTCATCGATAGTGTTGACTTTACGAAACTTTCGATAGTTAGTTATGATTGATTAGACGTCCAATTAAATTCCTTGTCGGTGATAAAAGAAATTGTACACGTGAAAGCGGCTTTCGCGAACGTCCAGGAAGACTCTTTTATCAGTTGGCCCGTAGGGCAAAATTCCAATTAACGGTCTCGAATCAACGAGCTGGCCATTTCGGTGAAAATTTAATTAACCTCTTGCACGTTCGAATTGAGAGAGAGAAAAAAGAAGTTTCAAACGTTCGGGAAAATGTACGGCTCGAACGTGATGAGTTTGGTCGTTCGCCGGTAACGGGCGTCAGCTGCAAATCCTCTCGGTGAAATTGACATAAATAATATAAAATTGTGTAATTTCGATTGTACATGTAGCAAAGAGAGACACATGCATTTTTTCTTCGTTTGTGTAACTATGTTGAAAATATGAAATACCTGTCGAAAATGAATGCGTCTCTTTTCGTAAATTGATTATTTTGGTGGTGGACTGAATCTTGTATTTCAGGTCAAAAATATACATTTCTTAAGTAAATTAATTACATTTTACAATACACTTTACACACTTACAATAGACTTTTACAAGAAATTACATTTTAAGAAATACAAATAGATGAATGCATAATACCTGCATCCTCAAGAAATGGCAGCTTATTAATTGGTAAATTATACAGTAGAAATTGTGTAAATCTTTCAACGAGGTTCTTCAACTTAACAGATTATGTACATATTATTTTGAAACAGAATCAAACATCCACACGTTTTAATGGAATAACTTTCTAATTAAACTCTTTGAATATTCTACTCGGTAAACGCTCTATTTCGAACGCGATTAGCATAGAAACTTGCACTCCATTTATGTCTGCGAGATAAAATTTCGTGTTGGGAACTGAAAGACAATCTCGTTTACTCTTTCATTAACTCACGTCAAAATTCTTCAAATTTTATTATTACGCATTAATAAATTCTATTGTAGTTGTAAAAATATGAACATCTACGAAAGTGATAAGTGATTTAGAAGTTATCAGAACGGATCATTTCTGAGTGCAATACTTTTTATAGTTCTATGATCTTTTTTAAGCTTTCGCTTTGTTGATTGCTGTCTTAAGTTACGAAAGGAAATATTGATATCGGAAACTTTAAAGTGTCTGCATAGGTGACTCAATGCAAACTCAAATATTTATTCAAAAATTATGAGATATTCTTGTATTCAATATGGGGAGATAAAGTTATTTCTACATATAAGTGAAATTATTTCTGTACACAAAGGAGTCATGCACAAAAAAAATTCATTTACAAAATAAAATAACATATCACAGTTATATATGTAGTACACTGCGTACAGCATTTATGACTACAGCTGTGATATATTTTTTAACTCTCTGCACTCGGAGATTTATTTTGCCATTTAAAATGTCCCAACAGAGCGGATAACTCAGTGTAACGAGTTAAATAGCACATTTTGGAAGGATAACAATTTTTTTCGTTACTATTCAAAGGAGCACTAAATCTTCAAAATGTGACAATTATGAAGATGTACGAGAAAATAAAAAATTAATAGTTCTGTCATCATCGAAGGTTTAATTTATAATTTTATGGCTAACGTGAAACTTTCTTATGTGGTCTTAAGATGATCAGACTCAAACTTAAATTTGTAACTTCTAATTTTTAACTTTTAACTTCTAACTTCTAACTCCAAATTTTACAATTTTTATATTTCAAGATTTAGTGATTACTTAGCACTAAGTTTACGGACATTTCTTGTATGTCTCTATAAACACACCACAATTTGACGCATGAACGAATACATTTGAAGAAAAACTACCCCTCAGAAAGCAACATAATTAAACACTACAAGTAAGAAATGAAAATATGAGATAATTTATAGAAAGTTTTTAGTAACCAATAATATTTTAGTACATTACTTCAATATTCTACATTCATATTTTTACTTCCCTCTGCGATCTGCGATTTGTACTACGACGCTGGGTCCGAACCCGGCATACCAGCTGAGCCGCGTGCGACTTCCAATTCGCAATCTCTCAAATTTGCAATTTTCCCAATTTTTAATCTTCCGAATTTAAAATCTCCCAAATTTGAAATTTTTCGAATTTGAACTTTTCCGAATTCGCAATCTCCCAAAGCAATTTTTCCAATTTGTAATCTTCCGAATTTGCAATTTTTCAAATTCGAAATCTCCCAAATTTGAAATTTTCCGAATTTACAATCTTCCAAAATTGCAATTTTTCGATGCATTCATATTTATTATTGTTGTAATTTTTGCGTGGGTAAAACTAATTTACTCAAAATTAAATTTACATTACGATCGCGTCAAATTGACGCACACAGAGATAGGTATACCACATAGCAAATTTCAATATTTCAAAGCTTTTGAAGAAAATAGACTTCAATATTTACCTCGTTCAATGGATAAGTCAGTACAAGATAAAATAAAAATGCGAACGGTTTTTGTAATTTTTCTAAAAAAATTCGTCAACCGCGTCCTGCAAACCTAGTGTTAAGAGTAATATAAGATCGAGCGAAATTTATGCAAGCAGAAATAAATTGCAAGAGAATTTACGCAATCTTCGCTGGAATTTTGAAGCTAACACAGTCTCGACTTTTCGCTCCGATTTGACCGACGCGATCGTGTTATTATTGAGCGATTGCACGAACGTGCCTTGCATAGGATATCTGGTACAACAGGAAGCGAAGCACGTGCCTCGAATCGTTCGTGAAAGCCGGAGATTCGCCTCGAAATGTCAAGGAACTGCATCGGCCAACTGATGGACGCCAGTGAAAATCCGCGCACGCTCGCTTTCGCGTCTTCTTTTTAGCGCGATGAAACCGGGCTAACTCTCGTAACGTTTCTTTTATTCAAACTTATTATATTTTCGTTCAAGGATTATTTACTTCCAGTTTTACTGTAGTTAATTATTTATTATGACGTTGAGAAGTAATTATTTCATCGCTAATTGGAGACTTGTTTTTGTAATAGGGAAGCTGTTATCGAAAGTTAGAGTATGATTAACAGGTAACTGGTTGAATTAGTTAATTAGGAGGAATTCGCTTAATTTTATTAGTAGATTATTAGCAAATTAATTATGTAAGTTATTACGTTACTCGGAAGTTAATTATAGAAGCATTGGGGAAAGGCTAGGGTGCATCTGGAATTCTTTAGCGTAGATCTATATCTGAGTGGATATAGATCTATATATGCTAGTTGTACTAATTAATCAAATGCAGCTTTTCCTAAAACTCAATTAAACTGGTACTGCACTTTCCAAAAAGTACTTCTTTCCACAGTGGTCGCATAATAAACCGTTTCTCCAACCTTGTATTTCCTTCCCAGAACCAAATAAACAGAATTAAATGAGTCAGCAAGGGATCGATCCAATTAACGCGATTACAGTGTGAAACACAGTCAACCCGATAAAAAGTCAGAGCAGTAATTCGACGACGGTGTTTACCGCGTCTTAATTCCCCTCGAGAATGAAAATGAATTTCTATGGCTTTCTACAATCGTCTATTTTATTTCCATCATCCTTACCAGGTCCCCTGAAACGCCGCTACAAGAAAAACACACCGATCCTCCGCATTAACGGAGAAACAGTGACAAAAACAGGATAAAAGGTAGAGAAAGAGTCTCTCGATATAACTTAATTGCCAAGTGACAGCTATTAAGGCGGCTGTATAATTAACGGAGAAAAAGTGTGCCTGAAAAACAACGAGACAGGCAATGAATCGATGAAATTGGTTTGCTTTCTTGATGATTCTATTGCTCGATGTCACGATGCTTGTACTCTGTTGCTGACGAAGCGGTTCTATTCTTCGCGTTTTTGTTCGGAATCTGAAAAACTGTTCGACAAAAGATGTTTGCGGCGAATACGGTCACTCGGTGCATTCCATCTTTTTGTGCCAATTTAATACTGTTCACTTTTAATACAAATTTGAAACAGTTCAATTAATTATTAATTTATGTAAGCTGAGGTGCTATTAAGTTTTATGGACTGGCGAATTATTTGTATAATTTAATGAACTATTAATTTGTTGGTTAATTTGGATTATTACGCGTTGGTTAACTACGCGTTAGATTACTACGCGTTGGTTAACTACGCGTTAGATTACTACGCGTTGGTTAACTACGCGTTAGATTACTACGCGTTGGTTAACTACGCGTTAGATTACCACGCGCTAGATTTCTACGCTTCGAATTACCACGCGTTAGATTTCTACGTTTAGAATTACCACGCGTTGCATTACTACACATTAGACTAATACGCGTTGGATATCCACACGCTGTATTACTATGCGTTGTATTACTACGTGTTGGATTATTACGCGTAGGATTACCACGCGTTAGATAATTACGCGTTACCTGAAGCTGCCGCTCTTTGGTCCGTGTTTTTCCTTAATACGTTGACTGCCACGTTACCCTTATATGGGTGACACTTAAGTATCTACACTGATTTAACATGTATGTTGTTAAAAATGTATTCATTTTCCTAACCACAAATTCTCACATTAATTACATGAATTTATGGAAAATAAATGTAACGAGATATTGTGCAAATATTTAGAAAAATTGGTTGAGAATTAAAGCACTACTGAATGCAATTGAAAATTACTTTAGTGTGGCAATCAACGTGTTAATAATTCAAAAACGGAGCTTCAAACCCCATTTCTACAAGGGGAAATCTCATTCAAAATGACGTCAGCTACAATTTCAGACACCTACACTACTACTAAGCCATCATACATAATATGTATTAACCACTACAACAATATTTCATTGAAAACAACACGTTCAATCATATTTCCAGCTTTCTAATCAAAGAAGTAAAATCATGTTACGCTTTCACAATGAAATCGTACACATTAATATCACTTAAATTTGTCAATGAAAGACGAATAAAAGTATTAAAATCATGATCTATTTATCATCGACACGCAGTTCTGAATTTAACAACTCGTCCATTAGAAATCGAAATTTAAATCCGTGTTATACGACTTGTTCAGTGCACGCGAATTGCGTTGTGCACTCGTAAACAACATTATAAAAGCGCACATGGTTTTAATAAAATTCGCAGTAAATGTCAACGTTGGTCTTCGAAATTGCATCGAGCTCGAACATCGTTTTCCGGTGTATTGGAAATTGCACTGGGGGACTTACGCAGCTGTGAAAATTACGTTGAATGCGAAAAATTTGATTCCCTGCAAATTAGTCGGACGAAATTAAAATAAAATTCAATGACGCTAATTGTATAGCGCCAGTAAATAGCGGGTAAAAATATGCGATAAAATAACAAAATATTTCGACGCAATAAGCTTCGATTTGTAATATTCATTGCATCTGGTACATTTCCTGATAAATTAATACTGCTTCCATTTCCATTTATTTTTATAGAAAAAAGTTTCCTCTTTCTGGGTGCGCGAATGCATACGAAAAATGTGCGATATTGTTTCCGCAGCAAACATGCCGTGTGCGTGTACATTCATTTAAAAATCATAGTCTTGTAACGAAACATTCGGAATATCTGGTATTGTGAAAATATTTGAATACAAGCAGTGTTTGTATTGAATTTTAAGCAATCCGCAATTTGTACGACAAATATTCCAAATTTGTTATGCAATTGTTTTAAACATTGTTATATAAATTAATAGTGGTATTTGAAATTTTGTCTCTTTGATAAATATGCAGAACCAAAATGCAATTTAATTGGTCAGATATGTATACGAATTCAGAAGTGAAATATTTACAAATCAATCACCCTTGTTTGACAAAATAAATATATTAATTGAAAGTGTAATAGTATAATGCAATCATAAATATAAATTCTATTTAGCGAAACTAAAATGCAATTTAAAGGGTCAGACACATGCACAAATTCAGAAGTGAAATGTTTACAAATCAATCACCCTTGTCTGACAAGGTGAATATATCAATCAAAAGTGTAATAATATAATCAAATACTAAACGTGAACTCTACTTATTCAAACTGCAATTCAAAGACATAGACAAAAGTAAAAATTCAAAAGTGAAATATCACGAAATCAATCACCTTCATCTGACAAGACGAATACATTAACAGAAAGTGTAATACATTAGATAATCTTAATTGAAGATCACCATAACCGTCGCCCAGTAACGGGAACGCGTGTAGCAAGTTTTTCAATCAACGACTAAAAAAAATTCGAACCAGATAAAGTTATAATAGAGAGAAAAAAACAACGTACGCTTGTAACAATTTCCAATATCCTGTGGCACGTATCGGATTCTCATGTTGCTGACGCACTCTAATTACAGGTTATCCAGTAACCGTGCAAGCGGATCGTCCTTCAGCAATTATTAGATCATCCACGAATAAATCTGGCGGATCGAAGAAGCCTCAAATCCGCTATTCCATTGCATCGTTTACTCGTTGCTCTGCGCTCTTTCCTCCATCGTTTAATCATGGAAACGATGAAATCACCCACCTCATTGTTTTATATACGCATCGCAGGAAACATCCTCGTACCATGTTTTATTAATAATCCTTGAGCAATCGTGCAGCTATTCCACTGTTCTTTTATATAACCGTATCCTTGGAATAACTAATGGCACTTTATTTATTTTCAAATAACACTTTTGTGAATCACATATTTACGTTAAATTTTGTTACACGTTTTCAGTAATTTGGAGATTAATTGGATGTCGGTTTACATGCACTTTAATTATAGCCTCATTTGCAAGTCAAAGTAGTTCTTTAGGTTCTGATTGATTTGGGAAATTAACCTAGTCGATATCTGATGGTTAACACTGATAAAAACACTTTGCTAGTTATCACCTCATTTGCAAGTCCAAAGTTATTTTTGTAGAAATCTGACTTTGTAAATTAACTGGTTTCGATCTTAGATGTTGATGAAGACACCCAGCTTCTGATAGTGGGTTGACACTGATGAAAACCCTTAGCTAGCTATAATTTGCACGTATAGTTATTTTTGAGTCATATAACAGGTTCTGACTTTGTCAATCAACTCATCTTGATCTTCAGACAAATATTAATGAAAACATTTTCATAAACATCATTAGTATAACTAATATTTCTATGAAGTAAACTAGCTCTTGTCAATTCTAAGTCACGACTCTTACTATCACTTAACACTGCTTATTATCATCCTTAACAAATTTTAGAAAAATTAAAGAACTTCAGAAGTGAATTTGCAAGTTGAATCTTGAAGTCGAATTCTTCAAATTTTCATAAAACTAGCGTTTACAGTCGTTCGGATCAAACCGGTAACAGATTCCATGGATCTCCAGTGAACTGGCAAAAATG
Organism: Megachile leachella; assembly: GCA_963576845.1. Taxonomy (NCBI): domain Eukaryota; kingdom Metazoa; phylum Arthropoda; class Insecta; order Hymenoptera; family Megachilidae; genus Megachile; species Megachile leachella. The sequence goes on from OY756251.1 coordinate 10,065,589, forward strand.
AAACCCTCTGTTCCCATACAAAGCTCGATTCACATCCCAGCATTATATGTGTCCCCCGGGACGAAGAATGGCCTGTTCAATTTCATGGACAGTAATCGCAGACCTGGTGAACGTTGTCGTTAAAAGCTGAACACTCGTTAACACTGACTCCATTCACTGACCAGTTACCCATGAATCAACCTGGCTCACAATATAACCCCGACGGAAACCCCTAAAACTTCAAGTTCAACGATCTCGTCAAACGTCCCTTTGCTTCCAATAATCGTTAAACATACTGTTTGACAAGTATATTACTGTTTCAATTTGAAGTTGGAACAATTTCAGAGAGTAAGTCAAGAAAATTTCAGAGAGTAAGTTACAGCAATTTCAGAGAATAAGTCAGAGTAATTTCAGAGAATAAGTCAGAGTAATTTCAGAGAATAAGTCAGAGCAATTTCAGAGAACAAGTCACAGCTTCATAGGAACGTTCGCAGCACAAGATGAAGTCGTGTCCACTTGTGGACAATTATTATCTAGTTGTAGGATAAATAACGACGATCTGCGCACTGGAAACGGAATCGATTCACAAAGGGTGCTCAAGCTCGTTAGATAGCGAACACGATACAGTCGGCAACGAACTGGCGCGAGCGGAGGCCGTGTATGAAAGTAAATATTAACGCGACCTCCCTCGGTTACGCTTGCGGTGCCATACACCTCGTAAATACGCCTCGTATGCCTGCTGACAATGTACAGGATGGCAATAACTTAACACGTTTCAATTTTTGTTATTACTTTGGTGTGCAAATCTGGTAACCTTTAATCCATCGAGTATTTGGAGTAGGTTTTTAAGTAAATCCATGATGTGGACATGTGTAGCAAAAATACTTTCGAGTCAAGGGTCAATCATTTGATGGTTAACGTTCCACGTATCTTATGTTTTTTAATTTTTAATTTTTATGACATCACAATTTTATTTTTGGAAAGGTTGGAATATAGTGGAAGTACTTAATACTCATTAAGGTGAAACTTTGTTATCAGTTTGAGAATTTATGGAATTTCAAAGGTGGAAATTTGGAGAACTGGAATTCTTAGGGTCAGACTTGCACTTTGGGAATTTGGACAGACACAGATTTGGAGAATTGAGAATTTGGGGATTTAGAAAATTGGGGGTTTGCAAATTTGGGGATTTAGGAAATTGGGAAATTGGGAATTTGGGGATTTAGAAAACTGGGAAATTGAGAATTTAGGGATTTAGAAAATTGGGAATTTGAAAATTTGGGGATTTAGAAAATTGGGAAATTGTCGATTCGGCTAATTTAAAAATTAGAAAACTTGAAAATTTGACAAATTTGGAATTTGAAGACTTGAGAATTTGGTGTCAAACAAATTCAATAATTTGCAAATTTGAGAGTGTAATAATTTGAAGCCCTGTAAAATCACAGCATAGCTACCTAGAAAATTAAAAATTGTACATAATTAAGATTTGAAAATTCCCATCCTTGTACCAACACAACTAAAAATTCCGAAATATAGAAATTTAAAAATTGATCCAAAAATAAAGTGCAACTTCATCCTGCATTCCCAAGATTCCTTTCCAAGAAAGATCATCTTTCTGAGATTGTAGCTGGCCATTTCGAAACGCATCAGACTTAATCGTTTCCTGCTGAATTTCTGGATGCCTTTGCGTCAACGGGATCGGCAAAGTGGCAAACACAAAGTGTATTTTGGGAGCTAGAAACCTTTCAAGCTCGTCGTCTTTTCGACGATTTGTGGTCGTCGGACGTTCCGGGTCAACGGTGCCGTAAATTCGCGTGAATTATTCGAACGCAGTAAATATCCTGTACGTTTTTCTCTGAGGGTTGCTTTATCTATTACGGAGGAAATACCGGGGAATTTATTTTGTTTGACGCAAGATCTAGGAATGTGATCTATTTTAAAAAATAATATTCCGTTATCTTGATGAACGGATTACACGTGTTATCCGCTTCTGAATGAGCAATTCCGTGACAGCGAAAAAAGAAATATTCGAACTTCTTGCGCAAGGGACAAACGTTTCACTTCAATGACGACGTCTTGTAGTTTATTTTATCTTAGTATAGCATTTATTTTTATTGCGTAACATGTGTTTTTATTGAGCTTCTTTTTTATTCAAAATGTTGTGTACTTAAACGCAATTTTATATTATATTATTGTGTACTTATGATCAATGATTCTGCAGTTCCAAATTCTAAATTTAATATTTTGTAAACAGACATTTTACAAAAATAAACAAGATTTAGTTATAGAAATATTTTCCTATAAATAAGCCAGACATCAAGAATTCATCAAGTGTACACAAATAAAAGATTGATGATGTGTTTACACAAATAAACAGTTCATTAAACCTCTCAAAAGGGGACAGTGAAGAGTTATAGCTCTTCGATCTTTATTTTACACGACCATACGTTCATGCACCATAAAAAGTTACTAGACCGAGAAAGATTAATCGCGTATGTTATTTATAAGTGACAGGGAATCTACCGAAAGTGTCATTCTATTTTTCATTCAAAATTATGATCTCGCACCAACTGGCTAGATAAGCTTCATTAGCCAACATTGTCATTGTGTTCAAACTTTTTTATCAAGAAAATATATTGCAGATATTATACGTGGTTGCAGAATTTAATATGAAATTATTCATTTTTAGATCATTTTGTGAATGAAGTTATAGTCTGATCAATAAAAGTTGAGAAATAATTTGAAAATTTTATATAGCATAAGTTGTATTGTATATGCTAACTGAAGTGATCATAAAATTATTCATTTTTAGATGATTTGATAAATGAAGTTACAACTTGATAAATAAACATTGCACTCAAATTTGTGTGGGTTCATTTTAGACATATGTTCAAAGTGCCTATTTATATATTTTCTTGAAAAATTTATTGCACGAAGAATCAAATGAGAAAGGTAATGTTTTTTTTTGTATAAAATGTATAAAATGTATAAAATGTATAAAATGTATAAAATGTATAAAATGTATAAAATGTATAAAATGTATAAAATGTATAAAATGTATAAAATGTATAAAATGTATAAAATGAAACATATACTTGAAGTTTATGAAATCTAAAGACCTAAAACTGTTAAGATAGATTTTTGGCGAAGTTACGAGATTAATAATTCTATACTGAATTATGAGAAGAGAATCAAAAAACACAGTCTAGAAACGCATCTGTGGCAATCGTATCAACTTGTTCCCGTTTTTCCCACGAGCGGTTTTCTTTTATGGGAAAGTAGAGGCGCAGTTTTAACGAGCGTAGGCTCGCAGCATTGCATACGTGTCACCTACGTACCTGTAAATCTTGCGTGTCGTTATCCTACGCACTCCGAATTGAATAACTGCCGCGTTTCCCTAATTCTCCCAGGATTTTCAGTACAAAAAGCGCATTCAACTACGAGAACCGTTATATTGCTTTTATAGAATGTTAAACACTAGCATCTGCGAATACGTGATTGAACAATTTTTTACTTTCGACTAATTCCAATTACATATTAAATTATCCCAGTATTTTACGAATCGTATGAAACGATTGATATCGCAATAAATGCATTAAAGAGGAAAGTGTATTGCACCGTGTGTTTTATGAGGGTATTAAAAAATATACCTGGTATATGTAGTACGTAACGTTTGATAATATAAAACTATCGTAAAGCAAGACATTCCATCAATTTCAAAGAACAGTTGAGAATTTATGTAGCTATTTTCATTACACTTTATACTTCATACGAATATGCAATAATAGTTATTTTGCGGTACTTTTATGTCATCTAATTATATCAAATTGCGTTTGAAATCTAGCAGTTGATTTGATCGTACATTTTTTATTCCATTATTGTTATAGTGCGTAAATTGTTCATTGATGAAAGCAAAGGAAATTTGATGTTTTTCTTTATCAAAGATTTTTAATTAGGGACCTTAAAGTTCATATTGATTAACCTATGTCCAGCTAGGATTTAATTTAATAAAAACCGAAAACTAGTGTATGAGAAAAGAAGTTACCCATGTGCATATGTGTAAATAATTAATTTCTACATATACGTATATGTGTAAGTAAACTTCATACGTGTATAAAGAAATAAATTACTTACACATATGCATATGTGTAAATAATTAATTTCTACATACACATATGTGTGTAAGTAATTTATTTCTCTATACACATATGTAGTACACATATGAGTAGTATCTCAAAATCCTAAAACCTGTCATATGTGTACTACATACGAACAGAGAAATAAATTACTTACACATATGCATATAAAGAAATATTTACACATATGTGTACAAGAATTTAATTATTCCTACAAAATATCTTTAAATCTGCATCGGTATCTAAAATGTATTAACAAGTGATGTACCATCGAATGAAAAAATTGCATAGAAATCGAATATCTTATCGACTGTATCGACAGCCGAATGTCTACCTGATTCGAGGTCATCGTGGTCAGCTCCCCGAAGACAGGAGTGAAAACTCCTGGACAACCGTCGGCCACCGGGCGACGCGCCCTCCGTTGAGACGTTGTGCATCTTCCTCGTCGATCTTTCTCTCAAACTGGAACCACCCTTAACGAGGCTCCCTTCTTTCCACCCTTTATTTCTCTCCCTCGTCAAATAGGACCGAGGTGGAGCGAGTGTCGCGTCATTTTCTCGCGACCTGGCCACGCGATGCCGACGAGTACCGGGTTAATTAAAGGGTTAATTAACGGGTAACTACGAGAGATGGTTAGGCACAGGTGCGTGGACGTGGGTGTAGGTCGCGGGCAAATCTCTGCTCGCTCCTTCTCGCTCTAGTTCGCACCTGGAAAGAAAATCAAAGCTGTCCAGCGACGCTGATCGACGAGCACGATGCGTTCTCCAAAATGGCGACACGACTCCCGATTACCGCTTAGTCTTCGCTAGCCTCTTACGACACTTTCTAATTACTATTATCATTTTCATGTTATATCTTGGAACAATTTTATTTAGATTATTTTTATATACACAATTTTATTTAGGGTATGTACATACACTTTTGTAATTCGCATACACTCCTATACACAAGTATTAAGGTACACTATCATCCATAAGTATTAAAGTACATTCCTATCCGTAAGTATTACGGTACATTGGGACATTTACTCTCGTTCATAAATATTAGGACATTTACTACTTCCAATGTTATGCTTATTCAATTATACCAAACACCCCCAAAATTCGATTCGTCAATAATTATTATGTACTTCTTCCGAATGCAATTTTTAAGTACTCAAATATATTACAAATTGAAGTATATGGTTTTACATTCCTTTATACACAGTTAAAGTAATATAACTTTGCCTATAATAAAATTTTATAATTTTATTCGTATGACTAAAGCATCAGTATTTAATTTTTAAAAAGTTGTTCTATAATATATGAAGGTTTAAAACATACAAGAGTATGTATTCATAAACAGTAATAATTTTTTATAAAATTCTAATGTGTCTCGTATATATGGACATTAGTGTATACACTTTCGTATGTAGACATCGTGCATATACTCACATACTCATATGTACACATATGTTGTGTATACATATGCAATTTCATAATATACATGTACATTATGCATGTACACATACTTTATGTGTATACATCATATACATATGTGCTCTACATATGTACATTATGTTTGTACTCTACATGTGTACATCATGTATGTACACTACATGTGTACATCATGTATGTACACTACATGTGTTCGTCATGTATGTGTGTACATTACATGTGTACATCATGTACGTATACTACATGTATACATCGTGTGTGTTCTCTACATGTGTACATTGTACTACATGTGTACTACATATGTACATTATGTATGTACAAAAATTTGTATGCAATTTTAGAGTCTGAATGAAATGATTCCAAATAGCAATCAATTTTGTAACTGTATTTATATTCAGATAGCGTAATCCTCATAAGTTAAAATGTAAAATGTTGGTCGGTTTTTGTACACAGATTTTCGGGATTGTGTGTTGTATATTGATCGTATACCGCGTGTTATAAAGCCGTAACAAGTTGAAACATCGCACTGACCGGAACCAGAGTTTTACATTTCAAACACGAAACAATTTTCTCGGCTTTGTCCAGCAGACTAAAATCAAAATTTCAACGTTAAACCCGAAACTATCTTCCAAACAAAAAAAAAAAAAAATGGAAATCAACCAGCAGAGCAAATTCAATTTGCTTCTCAATTTTTGCGCTTCCTAAAAATTCTGGATTTTCACTGCCGAGGAAAAATCTCTTTTGCTTGCTAGAAAACGCGACAATTTTCCATCGGACTGAAAAGCAAAGAAAAAACGGATCCAATCAAACAGCGGAGTTGAAATCATCGTCAGGAGTAATCGAAACAATCGATTTCTCGTGGGAGTATTCAAATGTTCAAATATTAATGCATTAGGCGACCTACATTGCAAATATACGTATAGTGTGGAATAGTGTCTAGTATAATCTGATGTGTCGAATGATGTAGACATTGTAGACGAAAATAAAAATACGGAACAATAGAAAGAAAAGTTTGAGTAAATAGTTTGATCAAGTATGGTACAGATTACTTTATGAAATATCCACTAGTATTGTATAATAGAAACATCTAAAATTGTTCATATATAAAATATTCATATATAAATGTTCATATATAAATGTTCATATATAAATGTTCATATATAAATGTTCATATATAAATGTTCATATATAAATGTTCATATATAAATGTTCATATATAAATGTTCATATATAAATGTTCATATATAAATGTTCATATATATGTTCATATATACGTTCATATACATGTTCATATATAAAATGTCCATATATAAAACATTTAATAAAACGTTCAAGAATATCAAATTTCTAAGAAACTTGCAAAATTACAAAGTGCCAAGGTTTCAAAATACCAAAGTTGTATAATAAAATCACTATCTAGCAAAACTTGCAGAATCACAAATTTCCAAAATCTCAAAACAGTAAACTTCTTAAATTACAAAATATCAAAACTCGTAAAGCAACAAACGTATAAAAATCCTAAGATAACAAAACTTGTAAAATCCTTAAGTCCCAAGGTCTCAAAACACTAAAGTTCTTGAACGTCAAAATATAAAAACTTGTAAAGTAACTAAGTTTCAAAGTCTCAATATATCAAACTTGTAAAGATCTCAAGATAACGAAACTTGCAAAATTCCACTCTTCCAAAATCTCAAAATTCCAAACTTCTAAAATCTCCAAGATCTCAAACCTTGCAAACTTCCAAGCTTCCAAAGTCTAAAAACCTTAAACTTCTAAAATCTCCAAATACCAAAACTTGCAAACTTCCAAACTTCCAAAGTCCCAAAACCTTAAACTTCTAAAATCTCCAAATACCAAAACTTGCAAATTTCCAAGCTTCCAAAGTCTAAAAACCTTAAACTTCTAAAATCTCCAAATACCAAAACTTGCAAATTTCCAAGCTTCCAAAGTCTAAAAACCTTAAACTTCTAAAATCTCCAAATACCAAAACTTGTAAACTTACAAAGCTTCCAAAGTCTTAAAACCCCAAACCTCTAAAATCTCTAAAATTCCAAACCTTGCAAACTCCCAAACTTCCAAAGTCCCAAAACCCTAATTTTCCAAAACCTCCAAGATTCCGAACCTTGCAAACTTCCAACCTCCAAAGTCCCAAAGTCGCAAACCTCCAAACTCCCCAAGATCCCAAACCTCTCAAATTTCCAAAACCTCCAAGCAAATCACCAACTTCCAAAACTCCAAAATGTCATTAAAAAATCTCCTCACTAAAAAACTGTCAAACCAAAGTACGAAAGTGAAAAGTGAAGAACGCGAGGAAAGCAGAAGCCCAATCCAGCGTTCAATCTTCCGTACACAATACAAACATCGCGATTATATAATCTCGATGTCTGTTGGTCGAATTAGACCGAGCCATTAATAAACGATCCATCACTCGTTGTTACGTAACCCTTTCACATTGTGCACACACTTACCCGTTCATTCACTCCATTTCAGCATTATGTATTCCAGCACGTTTTCGTCGGGCATCAATCAACGTTCAAGAACGCCTCTACATTTTCATTAGCGATTATTACCGTACCACACTTTATACCGTTTATGGTATAATCGAAAGCGCGATATAACGAAAAAAGGAGCTCTTATGGGGTTACGTTACATGGGGTAATGGACATTAGGAGAGGATTCGACGAGCGCGGATCAAATGGGAAATAAATCTCTCGGACTGGTTTGGATACCTCCGTTCATGAAACGCTTGTGCAATCAGTCGATAAAAGGCGATTCGCGTGCTTTGATAGCGGAGGAAATTGTTGTTTCTAATGTGGACGCTGGTCATTAATATTTGAACACCAGCGGGTTTGAGTAAGAGTAGTTTTTTGTGGTGGATTTATAACATGGATTTTATAGATTGCAAGTTTTTATGATTTTGAAGTTGTGAGTGTTAGAATTTGCGGGTTTACAGATTTTTAAATGAACGAATCCAATTTTCCAAATTTCCGATTTTTCAATTTTTCAATTTTTCAATTTTTCAATTTTTCAATTTTTCAATTTTTCAATTTTTCAATTTTTCAATTTTTCAATTTTTCAATTTCTCTATTTTCCAAATTTCTAAATCCCCAAATTCCTAAGCCCCCAAATTTTCAAATGCCCTAAATTCTCAATTTCCCAATTTTCTAAATCCCCAAATTTGCAAACCCCCAAATTCTCAATTTTCCAATTTTCTGAGTCCCCAAATTCCGAATTTCCCAACCTTCTAAATTCCCAATTTCCCAATTTCCCAACTTTCTAAGTCCCCAAATTTGCAATTTCCCAATTTTTTAAATCCCCAAATTCTCAATTTCCCAGCTTCCTAAATTCCCAAATTCCCAATTTCCCAACTTGCAAATTTGCAAACCTTCAAATTCTCAATTTCCCAATTTTCTAAATCCCCAAAATTCTCAATTTCCCAACTTCCTAAATCCCCAAATTTCTAATTTCCCAATTTTGTAAATTCCCAAATTTTCGAACCCCATTTCCCCAAATTCCTAAAGCCCCTAATTTCCGATTTCCTAAAATTCTGCCTCCCTAGAACCTTCCAAACCTTCCAAACCTTATAAACCTTCAAGCTACCAATTTCCCAACTTCCCAAATTCCTCCCTCATTTTGACTCATCCCCATCTCTCATATTTCAACAAAATTTAACTTCTGAAGCTTGCACAACCTTCGACAGTTTTAACATATTTCACCATCAGAAAAATATATTAATACTTCCAAAATGTATCTCCACGCATGACCGCCAGAGTGAAAACATCAAAAGATATTAATAGAAATGATGCTTTACAGATTGCCGCTTCTAAACGGAAATAACTCGTGTTATGGCCACTCTGAATCGATAAAATATCAATAGTGACCTAATTCTATAACATCATAGTAATCTGAGTCGAATTACATTGTTGAAGGAAACATTAATCAATGTCTGGTTATTCATTTGACTTTGTCCTAATTTCTTATCCAATCTAACTTCGCACGGTAATAAATGATCCTCTTATTCAAATATCTGCTGCTACGAGAAGTTTGCCAAGTTTTTTAAACTTGTAGAAGAACAGAACAAGTTTAAGTAAAGTAGTTTTTAATGATATTAGTAAAGCACTTTTTAAAGATATTTTAATCTTTGCTTGGGAGCTTGTATAATCATTTGGTTGAAATATTTTGGTTTGATTAAGTGAAGGTTAGATGTTTAATTTAGTTTTGGCGTAATTTATTGATTAGTATAGTTCGATGAATATTAGGTAATATTTTCAAGGTTTTATAATTTCACATTTGACCACATGATTTACGAAATTTACGAACACAAAAGATTCTCCATATTGATTGAATATGAATCCTATTCAATGTTGAACAAATAGTCATTTTTGTAGAATAAATTCTGGTTAATAGTGAATATTAAATTTTGTCAAAATTAACTCTTTGCAACTTGAAACTTTTCAGCTAATAAATTTGCTGAGTTCTTTTAAAATTTTTACTTCATTATTAATTGCCAATATTGTCATTTCTATTATATGTACATATACATATTATGTATACCATAGTTTCAGTTAAAAAATATTTATTTCAAATTAAATACATGAAAATACATAGTGAATATCGTCTTTGAAGTACAAAAAGTTAATTTTCTAACATAATTTAATTTATTGTCATTTCTCTTTATGTACATATTTTAAGTGTTTCTTCTGCACATACATAAATAACTACAATTACAAAATAAATATTATAAGTGAAGTTTGAAAGCGATTCAACACGAATTTGAATTATACCGAAGGAACCACAGAGTACATTAAGAATCTGTCTAAACAACGAATTATTCGACCGTTCATGGAAATCGCAATCAGAGGTTGTCCAGCAATTATGTTGCAAGTGTTAATCGAGCAGGCGTGCATTGGGCGCAAACACGATTTGTTAAACATATAATTTATTCCCGTGTTGTTCGCTAGCGTGTGGGCTCACTTATGCACACGCTACAGCCCGTAGGTGTGCGTGGGCGTGGTGCACTTTTTAAACAGGTCGGCTGGTTGAATCGTAATTAAAGACCGAAAGGAAGAAAGATAAGTTTCGATTTCAACTCCCGAGGCATCGATTCAACCGGCAAAATAACATTTTAGTTAGAAATCTGGCCTTTCATAACTAGTTACGTTCTTCATAGTAATTTGAGTTGTATTAATTAGCTGTGTAGTTATATTAATTGTCTGTGTAGTTATATTAATTGCACCGAAATTTTCTTTGAAGCTACAGCAATTTTATTGCAGAGAGAAACGTTGATTATTGGTTCGAATGTTATTTCGATGGAAAATTGCTACTTATTGAATTTCAGTAATCCTGTTCTGTAATTTTCTTGCAAATTACGCGGATTTTATTGCAGAAGCATTAATTATCGGCTCGAACGTTATTTTGATGGAAAATTGCTGTGAATTTCAGTAATACTATAATTCTAAAAGAAATGATAAGCAATTCTGTAATGTTAAAATTAATTTTAATGCATATAACTTTGTTGATTACCAGCAACAAAATAAATTTAATTTCACTTCCCACGTATTTTTATCACATACACAATATTTCTATTTTAATTGTCACATTTCCCAATAAATGTTGCAAGAACATACAAAAAATTCGCTAGAATATAATCGTTCATCTGAAATATATTTAAACAGCTCATAAATGATAATGGGTGAAACTTTATCGAGTGAAATCGTTCAGAAACAATAGCGTTTAAAGAATGTTCCTGCAATTAACTCGAATGCGCTTCAATTACATTACGCGGTATTAAATGCTCTTTCTCTTCCTTATAATCATCTTAGATCATTTCAGATAAACAGCATTACTTAACTGCAATTAATATGAAAAGCTTCTTACAGTTTACTGCGATCTAAATTACATCCATGTGTAATTAATATATCATGAATGATTGTATACTTAATACAATTATCGCAACTTCTTGTATTAATTACTACTTCCAGACTGTCGAAATAAATGTACATTTTTATGATTGTATGAGGAAAGCGGATTGCATTAATCAAAATATTACTGTCTTCATAACGTTTTTATAATGTGTTCGTGTTCATATAAAAATAATATTTCTTGCACGTGTTATGCACATATTCAAATTTGCATATATGTTTGATAGACTATTTCTGAATAATTCGAACACATGTAAATTTCATCGAGTACAAATATTCAAATTAATCCCTTGACGAGTATGGCTCGTGACGCACTCGTACTTCGTGATCAATTTTACTCGAATTAATACGATTCAATTTGGAGTACAATTATACAAGTCCATTAGCATAGTCAACGATTGCATAACACCAAATTCACATAACATTTCAACTCTGTCTGTTTTAATATTGTAGCTGGGATTAGTTCTGACGCACCTGACAAGTCATAGTGCAAGGGGTTGAGAAATTTAATTAATCCCAGACCAAGTACAGGATGACTATCCCCTATCTTTGCATAACCTTACTAAATCTGTAAAATAGAAATTTGGAAATTTCAACATCTACCGATACTCTGTATGGAGCTTCAATTTCAAATTAAAATTAGTGCAGTATTTCGTGAATATAGAAGCAGCTAAACTGAAGATTCAAAATTTGAAAAGTCAAAGGAAGTTTGACTACGAAAACGTCATGGTTTATCTGAGAATAAATTTAGAACTAATAAATGTTTGCTTACGTTAAATTTCTCTATTGCAGCAAAGGAACACTGTTTGGACACGGTTTATCAGTTACAGTTACAGTTTGTTTATAAACAAATGTGGCTTGAATAGAAAAGGACCCGTTATAAATCATAGCCCCAATCATAGATAGATTAAGAAATTGAGATACTTAAAAAGTGCATCGCAAACGAGTTACGAATAAATTTTAATTACCGTAAGAAAATAAAATAGCGAATTGAGAGAGAGAAGAATTTGATAACGAAGAAGCAGAGTAAGTTATAACTTCCAACTAGAAATCATTAACATCCTCAAGGACTAACACCCCTCAAGGATGCTGCATAAATCGATCGCAAAGTAATTACTCAAGCAAACAAGTTTTACTCTCTTTTATCGCTTCATCGACAAGGCTGACAAGCTTTCCAACGACGATACATTTCGTGGCCTGATCGAGCATGCAGCCTCTGCTTTAATAAATTCGACCGTGAAGCGTGAAAGATCCCGATTATGGAGCGAGTCCGATAAAATGCTACGGAAATGATATTCGTTTGAACCACCTGTTGCTCATAAACTTCGGTTTCCATGAAGCGAACGGGCTGCACAGCGGGGAGGCGCGAGAAACACGGATTCACCTTCCAGAGAATCGGCGTTCGTTAATTTCCTACGGATAATTAACGAGCTGAATAACTCAATGCGAATGAAATATTAATTAGCCCCTCGAAATGTCACATCGCGGAGGAGACACCACGATAAATATCTCTGCTAATGTTAAATCCTAGTTAATTACGTTTATTTTTGGATAGTCGCAAATTTCGATTTGCTTGTTGCATGTTGTGACTTAAATTAGAAAATATCAAGGTTTACAAATTTTTAAGACAGAGTTTTGGGAGCTTTAATAGTTCTATGCTTCACAACTTAAAAACCTCTTACGATTGAAAGGTAACTCACCATTCGGTTTAATACAACAATTTGAAATAAATATTCTTTACTAAATTTACAGTAAATTCTAAAATCCTCTAATTCTAAAAATTCTAAAAATCCTCTAATTCTAAAAATTCTAAAAATCCTCTAATTCTAAAAATTCTAAAAATCCTCTAATTCTAAAAATTCTAAAAATTCTAAAAATTCTAAAATCTCCAAAAATTCAATTTAACCCAAAACTCCTAAAATCTTCTCAAACTTCAACTAACAGCTCCACAACAAAGATCATTAAAAGTGTGTACCATGAACAGAAATATACAAAAGAATTTTTTATTTGGAATGTTTAAATCCTTTCCTTCTATACAGTTTCGCACACTCTAAATATACTGTAGTAAGTTTCTGCAATGAGCACATACGTTTTCAAGAATTGCTGGCGAATTTTAAGAAAATGAAATCTTAATTACTTCCGTAGCTTCAGACGAGTTTAACGTGCGAACATGCTCTCGTAACAAAACGTTACGAACTGAATAAAACGCTTGCGTAACAGTATTCAACAATACTGAATTACAAACTCTGACAGATTTTCCCACAGGCCGTGATTCAACATTAACCTATTAAGGATCAATCTTTGCGTTATTTCTTACGTCCTCCATTTTTTGTTCAAATAATTTATATTACAAAATTAATGATTATAAAAAGAAATTTTAGAAAATTGTTTTATAATTTGTTAGGATTTTTCTACGAGGTATAATTGTGTCACAGTCTTGTACAATTCTTATAAATTAACTGTTCATTTAATTCTGTTTAATGTAAATTAAATTATTTAAATTAAATTAATATACACATATGTATTCATATAACAGATGTACAATATGAGTAAAAAAGCACTGCTATAAAATAAAATGTATTAATTTAGTATAAATGAATATTTAATACATTAACATTTTATAAAACAAAACATAGAAATAATTCACAAAATTTTAAACTTAAAAAATATTTTATAAAAATCAAAAAATAAAATTGAAATAAAGTATTCAAATATTAAATATTAATTTACAAAAATATTTTATATTATCCTTTATTTTAATTTACAGTAAATTATTTTCATTTATCTACTTCCTTTCCCTAACTCTCTGAAGAATACTAAAGTATAAACACCGCATTATTTCGCAGCTTGTAACTTATTAAAACATAAAAGATCAGTTAAGAAAATTACTAATTAGTAGCTAAATTTCAATGAAAAGAAAAAGGGAACAATGACGTTTGAAATCGTATCGTATTTTGTTATTGTGGTCGACGAATCATTAGCGGAGGAAGAGCTGAGACAAAGGGAACAAACGGCTACGATAAATTTCGTGGAACTAATTAACGCTGCGAGGCGTTCGTTAGTCGCGGCAATTCAGAGCGGATCGACGCGTGCTAATTACTATAATCGCGACCACGGTCATCTCGCCCTGATCTTCGTCGTTTCTTTAAGATCTTATACGGAAAATCGAGAGAAAACCGTTTCACGTTAGAAAATTAATCGTTTTCTTTCAATGTTATGGCTGTTTCGTGGAAGAGTTGAGGAACGTTAACTACATCCGTCGTCATTAGTGATCGATTCAGTTTAATTTGTTCAAATTTAGATTTTAAATGATTTAACTTATACATGTTCGGAAATTTTCAAGTTTTGTGATTTTGTTTTTGGAAAATTTATTTTGTGAATTTCTGGGTTTTTAAGTTTGCAAATCGGCAAATTTTCATATTTGAGAATGACTAAATTTCTAAATTTCTAAATTCTCCAAATTCCCTAGCTTCCAAATTCCAAATTTCCCAAATTCCCAAGCTTCCAAATTTCAAATTCTCCAAATTCTCTAGCTTCCAAATTCGAAAATCTCCAAATTCCAAATTTCCCAAATACCCAAGCTTCCATATTCCCTAATTTCCAAACTTGAAAATTTCCAAATTCCAAATTTTTCAAACTCCCAAGCTTCCAAATTCTTAAATCCCCAAATCCCAAACTTGCAAATTCTAAAATCTCCAATTCCCAAGCTTCCAAATTCCTAAATTTCCAATTTCCAAATCACCGAATTCCCACGTTCCTAATTTCCAAAGCACCGAAATCCTAAAATCCCGATTCCCTACTCCCCAAATTTCTATAAACCCCAATTCCCACTTCTTCAAATTTCTATAAACCCCAATTCCCACCTTCCCAAATTTCTAAACCCCCATTCTCAAACATCTCATATCCCAACCTTCCCACTGCCAAACTCCCCAAACTCACCCCCAAAGAAATCTCACTCCCAATTACACCAATAATATATAATAATACACCTGTTAACATATAATAATTTTACCCTCACAAACTTTCTTAAAAACCCAAAGCATCTCCATTTCTATTGTACCTTCACAATCCACCTTAACAATCCAACTTCACAATCCCTCCAAGTTTCACAAGTAGCAATCCCAGAGAAAGTTTCCAAATGAAGTTCGAGGTTCATTTTCAGGTATTCTTGAAAAATTTCCACAGCGAACAAGAATCTTTTCGGAAAATTCTTGCACGAAGTAAGTTAATACCGGCTTACGTCCGCGGCAAAGCTCGTGGTCCGCTGCATTTCGAGTTCAAAGGCCGGATTTGAGATTCTGCCGGGGATTAAAGGCTACCTCGCAGCGGACGATTATTCGCGCCGGCGTTTCGTACAAGATATAGCGTCGCTTAAAATAGAGGTGGATCCGAGACCGACCAAAATGGCTTTTAGAGATCAACCGAACTTGCCTCCGCGGAATGATTAATGCCTTCCATGTGAAACTTACGCTTTCTGTTAAAAGATTAATAACTGCTTCGGGAAGTTATGTCGATATATTCAATTAGCGATGTTGTTTTTATCAAGTTTCTATGTTCAAGTTTTTATCTTCAGGATTTTATCTTTGGTTTCAGGAAATTGTACTTCTTCAGACAGAGAGTTAATTCTTTTTTATTAGAGATTTTGAAGTCAAAGTAATTTTTATAAAATTTGATATAACTTCAAAGAAATATGGTACTATTTAACTTAATTACTGTAAACTTATTTAAGATGGAAGGTTGAAGGAATAATAAACAATGCAATACTATATGGATAACGTATTAAACTTACAATTAGTCTATTTTCATTTTGTGATTTTAATTTCTGACTTGGTGTTTTACAATGTAGATATTGAAGTCAATGCAACTTTCAGAATATAGTACTATTTAAGATAGAAGATATATTTACGTACTAAATAATATAGCATTAATAGTGCACTTTAATTTTGCAATTTCAATTTAAGATTCAGACCTGTTATAAAATTAGCAACAGATTTAAGGAAATAAAAATGATATACAGGGTGTCTCACAACTTGTGTAACTCGCGGAGGGGTGGTAGAGGACGTAATTCTGAATAAGATTTTCCTTTGCGAAAATGGGGTGTAAAGCTTCGTTTTTGAATTATTAAGCAAAAACACGGACCAATCAGAGCGCGGAGACTACGCCCAGTCGGCCATTATGCTCGAAGGCGTCGCTCTCGCGACTGCGCGCCGCGATTGGCGCCGAATCCTCGCGCTCTGATTGGTCCGTGTTTTTCTTTAATAACTCAAAAACGAAGCTTCAAACCCCATTTTTGCAAAGGGAAATCTTGCTTAGAATCGCGTCCTCTACTACCCCTTTCTAGGAGCTACACGAGTTGCGAGACACCCTGTATATTTCTCATTTGAAATTACAGATATTTATGATGCTTTTGTTAATATAAAATTGTCCTAAGTTCAAAAAAATTTGGATATTCATATCTGAGTTAATCTTTCAGATTTTTAACACTTTGACTGCCATGTCATCCATATGTGGATGGCACTTTAATTACCATACAAATCTAAAATCCATATTATTTAAAATACGTCCTCTTAGTTCATTCAAAATACTCCTATTAACTGCTTATGACTATCAAAAATAAATATAACAAGATATTGTACAAATATTTAGTAAGATTTGTTAAAAATGAAAATGCTGTTTAATGCAATTTTCAGTTATTTCAGTGTGGCTCATGTGTTAAGCTACATCTAAAACTTAAAATTATCTTAAAACTTAAAGCTTAAAACTTAAAACTTAAAGTCGAATCAAAGAACTACAAGTAAATCCCATAAAGTAGCCAATAAATTGTGTTCCCACAGTATTCAGCAGTGAAAGTATAAAATACTAGATCGGAAATCGGTCATTACGCTAAACGCTACTTGAATCGCGGATTACAAATTTTCCAACAATTATTCGCAACGTACAATCTTGCTTTGTCAACGAAGTTGCTTCAGGAAGTGCGGGAGCGACCTTTTGCACGAAAAATCTGCTTTCTACAGCGCGATGAAAGCGGTATCTATTTCGTCGTACACGAGCGGAAGGATACCCTTTTGTTAGGCGTTATCCACACCGGACGTTGCGTCGCTGCTACCTGCCTGAAAGCCGTTTCCTGTGTTGCTCGATATTCTCTTTTACCCTGCTTTCTTTCATCTTCCTTTTCGTTCAGTTTTAACCGGTGTCCGCGACGGGGCTACTATATCTTTTTCTTTCAATTGTTCTTTCTTTTTGTCAGAGGAAGGTGAATTTTTGTCCTTCCTTTCGTTTATACATTTGGAATACTTCCGTTTTCCTTGTAATGGTATTTATGGATATGATAGATGTTTATGTAGGATATGAGAGGGACAGACAAAAATATATTTAACGAGAAAAGTAACAATTGCGTAACACACACAACATGGACGATATTTGGAGCGACATTGTATTTCGCGACTGTTTTCTTAGAGAGCGCGAAGAAATGAAGGATATACTATTAGCGGTTCAATTAGAGGTCTGAGACTTTGTGCGTTCCGAGCTAATTGACTGAGTGGGTCAACTGTGACTCATACTCATTAAAAACAATGTTGAGTGAACCTAACTTTCGACGGAGCAAATTTTATAATTCACAAACGTTGACTCCACAATTTTCATATAGACGAATTCCTAAATTCTATGTTTCTAAATCCACAATTCTTAAATTTCTAAACTTCTAATTTTTCAGGTTCCAAGTCCTTTGAAACTTTTTATATCTGCAATTTCTACGTTTTTGAATTATCAAATTTCATATAATTACCGAGTCCCAAACTTTTAAGTTCTTAGATCTTCAACTCCCTAATTTCCAAATTTCTAAATGTTCAATTCCAAAATCCTCAAATTCCTTAGCTTCCAAATTCCAAATTTGCCGAATTCCAAATTCTCCGAATTCCCTAGCTTCCAAGTTCCAAATTTCCTAAATTCCCTAGCTTCCAAACTCGAAAATCTCCAAATTCCAAATTTTCCAAATTCCCAAGCTTTCAAATTCCCAAGCTTCCAAATTCCCTAACTTCCAAATTCCAAATTTTCCAAATTCCCAAGCTTCCAAATTCTTAAATCCCCAATTCCCAAATCACCGAATTTCCATATCCCCAAATTCCAAACTTGCAAATTCTAAAATCTCCAACTCCAAGCTTCCAAATTCCTAAATTCCCAATTCTCAAATCACCGAATTTTTAAATCCTCAACTCTCATATCCCCGAATTCCTAAATTCTCAATATCTCTAAATCCCCAATTCCTAAACTTGCAAATTCCTACAACCTCAATTCCCATTTCCCCAAATCCCTAAATTCAAAGATCTCCACTACCTTCCTTCTCTCAACATTCCTCTCACTCTCTCTTCAAACCCTAAACTCTACCTAAAATAGTGTCCCCTATACCACTCTATACCCCTCTATACTCTATACCCCTATAACACTCTAAATTTCAAAATAATATAAATCAGAAAATATCAAGCTAGTACCAAAAATAAATAATAATATCTCAAACTTTCACCTATTCCAATCCCCACACCCAAACCGATTCTACAAACCTAATCTTCGCAAGACCTAAACATTGAACCACCAATTTCACAAACACCTACAGCAAAGTGATTTAGAAAGCAATGGTTAACCATAATGCGACGTTACTGCATCAAAAGTTGAAGGTTGCACCCCGCCCAGAAACAATTTCCATCCCAATTTCGCTGCGCAATTCTCCCGCCGTTCACAGTTAGTCGGTGAATTCAAGTTTTCCACGTCTCGGACAAAATGAAATCCCCCGAACACTCCGAGTACTCCTTAAGACCCGATGTATCCGGATCATAAAACCGGGCATTAAGCGTTTTTCTGACTCGCGACCACGCGTAAATTGTGGTATGAATTACGTGTTGCAGTCCAGTCGTATTCTTCTTCATCATCATCTTCTTTCCTGCTGGCGTTTCAGTCGTTTGCAACCGACAGTTCTCAGTCCAGTTGGAGTCTGTGTAACAGAGACGTTGCCCCGTTGTTCGTTTTTTATGGGGAAGATGCACACTTGAGAAAGCCAGCGAGCAAAAGCGTCGAAAGGATGTTCACGCTAGGAGAGTTTATCGTTTGGATGCGAAAATAACTGATGAGTAAAAGAAATTGCTTTGAGGGGTAGGAAAAAGGTGCAACTGTTCTGGTCATTAGAATCTTCATTTTCAAATTGTCAACTTTTGTATTTGTTTATTTGCAACGTCTCTTATTTCAGAATCGACAGATTTCTTAATTTTTAGGTTCACAAATTTTCATACTTCTGAATTCATATTTTCTTGATCATCTAAATTGCTAAACTCTTAAATACTTCTAATGATAGAATTTGTGAACTTGTAATTTCTCAAACCTCTGAATTCTTAAGTTCCTAAATATTCGTCTAAATCTTTAAATTCAGAAAATATTCTATCTTTGAAGTTCTAAGTTCTCAAACCATCAAACCTTCAAATCCCTACATTCGCAAATCATCAAACTTCCAAATCTCTTAATTCTTGACTTTTCGAATGTTTGATCACCTAAGTTCACAAATTATTAAATCACCAAATTTGTGAAATTTTACGTTCTTGAACCTCCGAATTGCTAAACATCTAAATCCACAAATTTCTGAAGTTCTAAAGTTATAAATTCTTGAACATCTAAGTCCCTATGTGTCCTGAATCTTAAACTCCTGAAACTCCATAGTTCCAAGTCCTCCATATTTCAAGTGCAAGTCCAAGACTAAATTCCTAAATTCTCCTTAAATCCTCAAATCTCCCAATTAGCAAATTATCAAATACCTTCATTTTCAACTTTCTAAATACCAAAATTGCCTACACAAATCCCAAAACTGTCAAAATCTCCACTATCAGATTGAAACTTAAGCGAGTTTGAAATTTCAGTATCACACGTACCTTTATTGCATTCTGTCGACACACGAGTAACTACATTATGCACTTTTCAAAGCGTATTTTCAGTCGCGAGTTAGCTTTCGCTAGGCAACGCTTAACTTCATCATCGCCTTGAAATTTCGTTCAAACGACTAGCTGTTGGATTTTTCACTGCAGGGTGCTATCGAACTAGCTTCGTCAGGTGTTAAAAACTTCGTGAAAAGCTTCACCTTCAACCTTTTAACTACGACACGCTCTTGAAAAGAATCTATTAACATCTCATAATGCGATGTTTCTAAAATTAGAACTCTGTGCTAAAATTAAACTTTTCAAAGTTATAAACTTTCGTGTTCATGAACTTATAATTTTTTAACTTAGAAATTTAAACATTTTATGGATTTATTGATGAAAGACAGACTTGCAGATTTTTAGATTTATTGATTTTTAGATTTTTAGATTTTTAGATTTTTAGATTTTTAGATTTTTAGATTTTTAGATTTTTAGATTTGGAAATTTGGTGATTTAAAGATCTGTAGCTTCACAAATTTACATATTTGTGGATTTTTAGATTTATAGATTTGTAGATTAGTAGTCTAGTAGACTAGTAGTGTCTTTAGATTTGTAGATTTGAAGATATGTACATTTGTAAACTTGTAATTTGTACATTTCTAAATTTACAGATTCGCTGACTTACAGATTTGCAGATCTACAATCAACATATTAATAAATCAATAAATTTATAGATATACAAATTCCCATATCTTATGTATCAACTAAGTACTCCACAGAAGGAGTTTCCTTCTCTTTCAACTGCAATCGTACCTCGTAACATCCCCTCTACGACTTCAACAACACATTTTTGTATCAATTCCAACACTACGTCTCGAACCATTTTTCTTTATGTTGTTCTTAAAGCATCCCAAACGACCACTGCATGGAAAATTGATCGCCGCGGATTGGAACGCGCCACGAGCAAGTTTCTGAGAAAGTTTTCACGAATTCTCGACTTTCGCAGTTTAAACGAGGGCTGACGGTCGAATAACAAATTAGCAAGGATATTCGGCTAGACCGTAGCGATCCATGGAAACACGTTTATGTCGATGGAAATTTAAAATCCAACTACCCTGTAGAACGGTAGCGGCAATGGTAAGCTGCTTAAATCGAGAGCTTTCGCGAAACACGAGAGCTTTATACCCAACCGGCCGTCTTTCGCGTTGCATTTTCGCACGGTCGAACAAGGGAAGTTCGCGATGCAAATCCGCAAATGTATTTCGTTGTATTTTAATATCTAGTGATACTGCTGCGTTTATTCTACCTCATGATTTTGGACTATCGATGCTTTTAACGCTCGGTGCTAATGAGATGAATCGTTTTCATGTTGGGTTAATAGCGTTCTACCGTGAAATTAATAAATTGATGTACCAGGTGTGCTGGTTAATTACTCCTAATTTCTGCGCTGGATTGCACTAGACAAGGGCATATTCTGTTGTGCTTTTGCTAATACCTTTCAAAACGCTGATTCAGAATTCGAGTTAGCATATTTTCGTGGTATGTCTAGTTCCAAACCAAATAGCAATTGCAGCGTTCTTTCGTGTTCAATCAAAAGAAAAACGCGATAGGTCTTGTGGAAGCTTACGATGTCCAAACGCAATACGCATGTTTGGTTCTACTTTGGTACCCAAAACGCAAAAAGCCATGGGTTGACACAACCATCAACATCGACCGCAAGAATCACTTCGGAAGGAAGACAATGCTATTCGGTGCGATCAGGTCATCATGTGCTGAACCCACGTGAAACAGTTAATACCGATCGCTACCGTCAACAAATAATCAGTTTGAACCATGCATCGATCGAAAAGCCTAGATTGGGCTAGAAGACACGGAAAAGTGATTTTGCAACACAACCGCATCATACAGCGAAAACGGTTAAAGGCACAATTTCTGCACTTGGTTGGTACTCTTGCGCCACCCATACTCACCAGATTTGGCCCTTTTGTACCACTTTCCATCGATAGTCCACGTATTTTGCGAAGAACACAGTGATGTCGAAAAATGACTCTTTCACTGGTTTTAAAATATGAACAATTTTTTAGAGAGTGCATTTGGACAGATAGTAAAATTACCTAGCAATGCATTTTTTCTCAAATTTAAAATTTAAAAAAAAAAAATTAAGAATTATTAACTCGGTAAATGAAATGTCAACGATTCGAGTATGATGTTAATAAAATCATCGTCGCTGAAATTTCATTTTTATATCTCCTCATGTTCTATGGTATATCAGTTACAAGCTCGAAGTTTGACAAAAGAGACTAACGTTATCGCGCTATGTAGGAAGTGTTCATATTTCCTGTTGGATAATTTCCGTATGAGAGAAAGAAAGGTCGTTGATTCTTCTCTAGAAATGTTCTAAAAAGTATGATCTGCTTTAGTGATTTTTGTGACAGGAAGTTGGTACGCCGTAGTCCAAGTTTTCACTAATTATAATAGTTACGTAAACACTACAGGAAGTCGGTCTACCATAAATAATACAGAAACTTTACATTTTATCTCGAGTACTTGCGCTAATTTTGCAGTTTCATAACAAGTCTAAAAACGGAGGATTTCAATCGTTTCTTAACCTTTGCAGGTGTTCTTTCATTAAGAATGGTAAACATGCACAGTCTAATTTAAAGACAGATTAGAAGTATATTAGAAATTAGAAAATTATTGAATTCTTATATGAATCTAATTTCTGAAGTCATAGTATTTATTTTTATAATTTATTTCATTTTATTTCATAACTAATTGCCATTACATTTATTCCATTTTAACTCATAATTACTATATGCAGTCCATTTCAATTTATAATTATTTGCCAGTATAGGAATTTCATTTAAATTTTCATTCACAATTAATTATCATTACAGTGAATTCATTTAGCAAAATTTCATAATATTAATTTTTTTTACTAATTTTACTAAAATTTTTTTGCGAACACATTGTACAATTTCCAGACAATAAAAACATCAGAACATTGAAAAAAAAGAACTGTATTTAATCAGTAGATGTTCTCCACAGAAACTTCCTGCGTTTCAGTTGCCTCGTAGTGACTCTAATTATCATTGCATAACGTTGTCCTAGCCTCATTGTTATCGGTAACCTTATCAGAGGCCTCAATAAGGAGCGGCTTAAAGGCCACAATAGCTTATGACACAGAAAAGAAAAAAAGGTAACACCATTTCCCGATGTTTCATCCTTATCACGCGAACCAGTTTCTGCGATTTCACATAATTTTAACATACAATCACTCTAAGTTTTCCGTCCAATGAAACATACTGATTCTTGCAACCTTTAACCGTGTAATTTTCAGTAATTATCGCGATTAGTCATAAGTAGGAAAAAAATCGAAGATGTGGTTAGGAAAAACATTATTGATCGACGTGTTAATAACTTCAGCGTTTGGATAATTATTGTTATGATACGTTTTACGAAATTGAATAATTGCGACAAACTTTTATCAGGATTACCAAAGTACGATAAATTTTCATCAAGATCTTTAACGTACGCCGAACTCTCATCAAGATTTTTAAATTACGACAAAGTTTGATTAAGATCTTTAAATTACAACAAACTTTGTTAAAGATCTCCAAATTACGACAAACTTTCACCAAGATCTCAAAAATACGACAAACTTTCATCAAGATCTTCAAACAGCAGTAAATTTTCATCAAGATCTTCGGACTACGATAAATTTTCATCAAGATCTTCAGACTACGATAAATTTTCATCAAGATCTTCAAACCACGATAACTTTTTATCAAGATCTTTAATATTCAGTAGACTTTCATCAAGATCTTCAATATACATCTTCACATAGTTTATTAACCCTTCAAAAGGTTCAGCTTAATACAATTTGAAGTGAGTATTTATTAACTAAATATAGAAGGTACCTGTATGTCTGATAAACGGAGCGAAACAGTAATAGCAATTAATAACAACTTCAAAAGAATTCATCAAACTTGTCAACCGAAATGTTTCCCAACAGCAAAAATACCTCTGAGTCTGTGAACAAGCACGAATACGATTGACAATTAATTATCGATCGAATTGCACGATAAATGACATATCGAATTGCAGTCACTATAGACGCGTGTATCAACAAGGAATACCTAGAGGTGCAATTCCCGGCGTGATCCTGATACGCGTTAACAGGCCACAACATAGTATGTATACCAGGAGTACTAACGACTCGCGAGTAATTGATCGGTCGGTCGAAACGGCCACGATAATGCGAGAATAAGTTTAATGGGGTAAGTGGCTCACAGGCCATGGATAAAGCCATTAACAATTAAACGAGTGGCCTGTGTCTTCCGACGACGTCTGTGAAACTGATCGTCTGCTACCATAGTTGACATTACGTGGGGTTCTTTCATAAAATTTCATGGGATAATTATCCCACTTTTTTATGCTCCAGGCGAGTTATTTTAGCACGACGGCACCTATGCCATAATTACACTTCTGAAATGAGAACTTTTAGGGACGATTGACTTTTAGTTTGAAGGAGGATATTAAGTTTGATGAGTGGATTTTAGTTTACTTTAATTAAGTTTTTGTTGACTGGAGGGATTTTTAGTTTATTTTAATTAAAGAATTCTTGCTGATGACTCGGGGGATTTTTAATTTAATTTTAGTTTGAAGAATCAATGCTGAGGCATTTTTAATTCATCTTTCGGATGAAATGAAAATTACTGACAATGAATGATTTTTAATTTATTTTAATTAAATGAGGATTCTTGCTGACGATTGGATTTTTAATTGAATTTCCTTTTTCATAATTTGGTTGACTTCTACTTTATTTTAATTGAATGAGAATTCTTACTGATTGTAAAGATTTTTAATTCATCTTGGAATGAATACTCTCGCTAATTGCATTAATTTTTAATGTATCTTAATTAAGTCGGAATTTTAACTGACAGTTGTATTGATTTTCAATTTACATTAATTAAATGAGAATTTTTTCTAGCAACTGACTATAATTTATCTCAATTAAAGAACTCTCAGACAATTGATTTTTAATTTATTTTAATCAAAATTATTAATAATTTTTAATAAACATTAATTTATCTTCCGAATAAATGACTTAAATAACAATTTAATTCTGATACAGTTGAAAATATAATAAGATCTGTTCTTATTCAATCAGTTACGTAAACTTCAGTTATTATCAGAGTATTCTGTTTCCTTTTACCATTTTTTATTC
The DNA here is from genome assembly GCA_963576845.1 of Megachile leachella. Lineage (NCBI taxonomy): Eukaryota > Metazoa > Arthropoda > Insecta > Hymenoptera > Megachilidae > Megachile > Megachile leachella. The sequence continues at coordinate 10,091,182 of OY756251.1, forward strand.
GTTTGCTAGTCCTTTTAGTCGGAGGTAATCTGTTTTCGCTGTGAGAAAAGGGAAACGAGGAAAGTCACAGGACGAATCGTAAGTACTGCAAATGAACCGCTCAGTCGAGACTCGTAACAATTAATGTCCCTCGAGAAATTTTAATCGAGCTTTCTTTCATTTAACTTTATGCGCGGATGCGTTCAACGTTCACGAGGGAAGAAAGTTGAACAACGATAAGCGAGTTATCTGAACAAACTGTTTAATACAAAAAGATATTTAATTTTTTAGAAAAAATATACAGTGACAGTCTAACTTTGTTATAATTAATAATTTTGAATTATTTTTACTAGAAAATCTAATTTGAAGCCTACCTTATTTTCTACAAATGGAATCAAATTTTCAACGCATTTAAATTATATAACTATTTAAACATAATCTGCTTAAATAATTTTTTTTATTTTCTTGTGTCAAATAATTTAATTTTGCTTTAAATAATTACTGATTTATTTTCTAATGTTAGGTCACTGATTCAATTTAATTTAACCACTAACTGAAATGATAGATCAGTGCAATTAAAAATATTATCCTGAATTCAACTGCAGTTATTTGTTATTAACTACATTAAACATCACCGTTGGCTAAAATCTCGATTTCACAAAAACAAGTAAACTAAATTACAATAATTTAAACGAACTTTAATCCATTATAATCATCCATTATTTACAGTCCATATACCACGAAGCTAAGATCAAACAATACAGTTCGAACAATACACATTAAATCAATTACTATATTAAAAGCATATTATCAACAACGCACACTAAATACACCAATAACGTTGGGTAATTAACAATCTCCCAATTATTAGTCAAAATTAAACCATTCATACACGACTGCGTAAATTCTGCTATTAATAACGGGAAAGGCTTTCAATTGTTAAACAAGCAGAAATAATCACTGCACAGCTTGGATCAAATTCGATGATTAAACTACAAGTTAACAGATCTCGACGTTAATTAAATCACATCGAGCTATCCATTACGAACTCCACGATATCGATCTAAACTGGCTGTCGTTAAACTTTAGTCGCAACATAAAAGTATATCGGGCAAATATGCTGCGAGTTAATACATTAGCGATGCAAAAGTTAATTACGCGTTTAACACGTTTCTCTTATACACGTTTCAAACACAATCACTCGTTCGAACTTTCAAAACACAACGGCAAAACTTCGTCGAAAATCTCGAAACCCAATCTCAATTTCCATATTCAAACACTCGGACAAAATTATAACTTTCACGGATCGAAAAGACTTACGTTTGTCCGTTTACTGTTTCTCTTCACCCCTTTGCTGTTTATCATACATTAACTGCTATTATTAGTATACATATATAATTATTCACTTTTTCAGATAAAAATTTCTATTTGATATTTTTAATAAATAGGTATGACTAGTTTTGAACAAGACTTAATTTTTAGTTCTCGTTGTTATTTAGTTTTTCAAATAAAAATTTCTAATTGATACTTTTAGCAAATGATATGACGTTAGTGTTGTGTAAGATTCTTAAATTTTACTACTCGTTATTATTCACTTTTTCAGATAAAAATTTCTATTTCATACTTTCGACAAATAAGTATGACTAGTTTTGTGTAAGAACTCTTAATTTTTAATTTTTATTGTTATTCAATTTTTCAAATAAAAATTTCTATTTGATATTCTCAGTAAACATTACAATGTTAATTTTGTGTAGGACTTTTTAATTTTTTTTCTAGCAATTATTCTCTTTTTCAAATGAAAATCCTTATTGAATATTTTCAGCAAGTACTATAATATCAAGTTAATGTAAGACTTCTTCATTTCTACCTTTTTTTATTATTATTAAATTTAATTCATGAGACTAAAATTGTGTCTGATTTTCATGTTGTTACCACTTGCAAAAATTTCAAAATATATTTCATATTTAAAAAATCACAAAATGTAGGATAAACAAAACTACCCTTAAGTTATCACATAATACAGATTTTTATCAGAAAAGCCTTAAAAACGTCAAAATATATAATACAATAATTATGATCAATTTTCAATATCAAAAGTATACAGCAAAAGTTAAATTTTTCTTCCAGCAAAATACCAAAATTTTTCGTAAAAGTTGAAAGTGCGAAAATAAGAAAAAAAATTCGCGAAATATCGTTGTCGGAATTTCACCGCGGGTAATCGGCGCCGTGTCGCTCGGAGAACGCTCGCAATTAGAAAATGCAAAATTTACCTCGTCGGAGGGGGCAACCTTGCCAAGGAGCCGTTTCGAAGCCAAGGATCCTTGCCGGCGGCGTTTCACGTCACCGGATGCTATTTTGCGTTTCCTCGAAGGTATACAGTCGCTTTGGAGCATGCTGCGAGGATCGTGTACGCAAAGTTAATTTTAATGTCGATTACGAGCTGTTCGAAGGACGACCCTTCAATCTGGATCGGTGACAAAGGGGTTCAACGTATGCCCTACGGCGAAAACGCGCTTTTTACCCCACGTGACCGGAAACTCGGCGTATCGAGATACGAAATAGCTTCACTTTGTTAGTTTGGTTATTTCTGACTTAATTTGTATTTATGAGTTTTAATTTTGCTTTAGAATTGGGGACATGTGTGTATGCATATGTGGAAATTTTTGAGTATAGGTTTATGTGATTATGTGTAGAGTAGATTATAGCAAAGTAGACATATATGTACATGACTGGACATTTCAAAGTATACACATATGTGCATGATTGAAAGTTTCGAAACATATATGCATATGTAGAATTGAACATTTCAAAGTAGATACATATGTGTATGATTGAACATTTCAAAATGTACACACATGTGCATGATTGAAAGTATCAAAACATATACACATATGTGCATGATTGAAAATTTCAAAACATATACACATATGTGCATGATTGAAAGTTTCAAAGCATATATGCATATGTAGAATTGAACATTTCAAAGTAGACATATATGTGCATGACTAAACATTTCAAAATGTACACATATGTGCATGATTGAAAATTTCAAAACATATATACATATGTTTGTACACATTAACATATACATATATTCTGCACATACATATATGCAGAATTGAACAATTCAAAGTAGACGCACATGTGTATGATTGAAAGTTTCAGAACATATATGTACACATATGCAGAATTGAGTATTTCAAAACACATATATGAATACCTAAAACTTCCAAAGCATATATGCATGATTGAGCACTTCAAAATATATATTTGCATAACCGAAAATTTCAAAGTATAAATTTGCATGATTGAGCATTTCAAAATATACATATGCATGACTGGACATTGCAAAACACATATATGCATAATTTGTAGTACCCTTTAAATGAAAGTGAATAAAGTCATTTTACTTTCTATCACAAGACAGTGATTAAGAAAAGAAGTTTAACTTTAAGAAAAGTTGTGATGCAGGTTCCTAACAAAATTTAATGTACATACGATATAATTAACAGATGTTATCAACAGATTTACAAGGTTCTATGTATAGTGAAAGTATAGTGTAGATTGTAGTTTGCATACTTCATTTTTTGTGCTCTTCGCGAACAGCGAAACGTAAAACTAAACAGAAGTGGTTAAATTAACGCAAAGTAGTAGACTTTCAAATAACGCAACTAGTCTCGCGCAATTAATAAGAGAAATTAGCAGATATGAAAACAAATCAGTACAACCTTAACATGGAAAGTTCTGATAAACCTTAACATGCTTTATCTCAATCAATTTTACCTAAAACGATGAAAATATTATTTTAACGCGTAGTTACATTAGATTTCACTTCGATATCTTTTCATATGAATTTATTGTTTATGAAAGTTTATTTCATATTCATAGATATGTGGTCATAAAATTAAAATTATAAACGATCAAATTGCCCGTAGAAGTTTACTTTCTAACCAATAATGGTTGTATTATTTGTGACCTTTACTTTAATTATATAACTTCACTTTTGTGCACTTCGCTATTATAGTAAGTGATTCGAAAGGAGGCGATGTTCGAATGCAATAGGTGGAGTGTACTGTTGTCAACCCGTGAGGTGGCGCAAGAAGAAGTTGGAGGAGAGATACGGCACAATTGGTTAGATATGGTACCTTTGGAAATTCGGAAGATTTCAAATTTGAGAGATTGCAAACTTGAGAGATTGCAAATTTGGGTGATTGCAAATTCGGGAGATTGTAAATTCGGAAGATTGCAAATTCGGAAGATTGCAAATTCGGGAGGTTTCAAATTCGGAAGATTGCAAATTTGGAAGATTGAAAATTTGGGGGATTGCAAATTTGGGAGATTGCAAATTTGGGAGATTGCAAATTCGGGAGATTGCAAATTCGGGAGATTGCAAATTCGGGAGATTTCAAATTCGGAAGATTGCAAATTCGGGAGATTTCAAATTCGGAAGATTGTAAATTTGGAAGATTGCAAATTTGGAAGATTGCAAATTCGGAAGATTGCAAAATCGGGAGATTTCAAATTTGGAAGCTTTCAAATTCGAGAGATTGCAAATTCGGAAGATTTTGAATTCGGAAGATTGCAAAATCGGGAGATTTCAAATTTGGAAGCTTTCAAATTCGATGGGTTCCAAATTCGGAAAATTTCAAATTCGATGGGTTCCAAATTCGATACCCTGAAAATTCGAACGACAGCAAATTCGGAAGATTTCAAATCCAAAAACTATCAAATTCAGATTTCAAATTTTCGACACTAGTACAACTGGCTCTCACAGTCACAACCAATTAGACCAAAAACAACGACAGTCGGTATTTTTTACTGAAAATACCCCAATAGATTCTTTAAAGAGACCAAGAATCTCCATTTCACTATTCTGAGTACAGAAACTGAAAATCGAAAATCTAGGTCCAAATAGCGTGATCCGATCAGCAGGATAGAAACTCGCAAAGCAGAGAAGAGATTCAACATCCAACCACCATCCATCTCTGCTTCGACCTTTCACAACGCTGCAAACACTAGATACGTTCTCGAGGAACTAGTTCACAAATCCTGTAAACTCAACGAGTAATCGCTTTTCTATCTCCCTCTTTTCAATCTCATCTAACAATTTCCAAGCAGGAAGATGACTGATAAAACTCTACTCAGAATCACAAATCTATTAGCCGTTTGCGATATTCCGTTAGAAAGTGTTCACATGGTGGTGCTATTCTTTTGGATTATGTGAGATTGTTTTCGCAAGAAGGTTTGTTCTACGATTTCTGAAATGTAGGGTGAGACACTTGTGGTTTATGGACTTTTGTGTGAGTTGTGCGGTGATTTGAAATTTTGGCTTTTTAGAAAAAATAAACATACCACTCTACTAAATTGAACTTTATTATAAAATCAATGAACTTTAATTTGTCGATCATCTCTCAAAATATAAAAGTTCACCTCGAATTTCAAACTATATCAAAAATTGATCCTATACATTTTATTTTCGACGTTGCATTGAATGATCCAATATTAAAGCAGAGATGAATGAATTATTCGGTCGAGTACAAGTTACTGACTGGAATTCCATAAGTTGAAAGTTTTACACCTGTCGGCCATGAAACAGCCTGTTCGTAAAAGGTGTGCTCTGTGGAGGGTGTCGAAAAGAAAGAAAAAAAAAGGGGACAGCTCTGAATACCAGGTGCAAGGGTACAAACATAACCGTTCGTTTTTACTTATCGGACACTCGGTGGGTGTCTGTTCTCTCGAGGACCCCTGGCAAAAGGGGTCTATTTCGGTACACGGCACGAGACAGACGAAAATGAAAGTCGACGGCTGTGCGGGGGTGGTCACCGTGATTCAGGAGATCACGCTGAAAAATTTGACCGATTTCACTGTCACTGCGACGTGAATGAACGTTTCTTAATGTATTCTCGCTGTAGAACATTTATACTGACGCTTATTAACGATCAGTTCATTACATCGGTTCAAATTATTCAATGCAGCGCTTCAATTTCATATCATTATTATAATTATCGTTATTGTAATTTTGGAGATTGACATTTTTATATTTTCACTTTGTCTTCATTCTGTAATTATTTCATGCAATTAGCATGATTATTACAACAAAAGCGTAATATATTTAATTTATGCGATAGAATTAACAATTCAGTGAAGTACTTCAATTTGCTGCTTTGAATCATTACTGATTTTAGTGGTACTCCAACATTGTTGTCTTTACTTCATTAATATTTGAGTGAATGAACATAATGATCGCTGTGTAATACAACTAATATTGACAAGCATTTTCTAGTGTTCATTTTGTAATTAGATCCAATTGGAACTTTTTATTACCACAATAAAAACAGTCATACTGAATGTCAGCTAATACTGCAATTAATTATTGATTATGATGTTTCAATTTATTATTTTGAAGTTTGATGATGCTCCAATTGTTTCAATTTATTATTTTGAAGTTTGATGATGCTTTAATTATTTCATTTTATTATTTTGTAGTTTGATGATGCTCCAATTGTTTCAATTTATTATTTTGAAGTTTGATGATGCTCCAACAATATAGCTTTTATTTCGATAATTATTTGATGTGTTCTATTTTGATCTTCATTTGAATTTACACACCTAACTTATCCACATAAGACGAGTTAATTCATCCTTCATCTATTCCATCAAATAATACTTAATTCAACAAAAGACGTTTAACATCAAACACATCACGTATGAAAAAAAATATCAAAAATATCAAAAATATCAAAAAGGAAATGTAAAGTACATATATTGCATATTGTATACAAATACATCTCTTACATGGAAATCAAATTGACTCATTTTTTAACGACTTTTTGACACGATCCTTGTTGACCAAACTTGCAAAACGTTCGATAAAGATACGATAAGTAGAAATACTTTCACCTTATCTCACATGGTGACCCAACGTCCCGTAATCATGTTCCCCGTTTAATTAATCATATCGTTCGATGAGACACCCGTAACCCGACTCTGAAAACGTAGTAACGATACCATGCAACGCGAAACGAAGCTGTCTATTTCTGAGCTGGATGGCACAACGCGAAACTATTCGAATCGAAACAAAACAACATGGCAGAAATTGAAATTAGAACCGAAGAAGATCAAACGAGACCATTGCGAGGCTGCCACGGATTCTTAATTAAACCGAACATCGAGTCCGTGGCAAAACGTATTACATTCCTCGTTTAATTTGACAATCCCAGATTAATTTATGGTGCGTGGTAAAATTAGACACTGTGGTATCAAGATTTATCGGAGCCCTTTATCAAGTGTCTTAAGTATAGGATAAAGATTCAATTATTAGATTGAGGAGAAAGTTTGATTTGATGAAGGTATCGGAAAATAGCATGACTCGTTAATTTTATAGCTTGTTCGTATTGTAGCTTGTTAATATTATAGCTTGTTAATGTTGTAGCTTCTTAATATTCTAATTTGTTGATACTGTAGCTTGTTAATATTGTAACATTTTAATATTATAGTTTCTTAATATTGTAACTTACTACTATTGTAGCTTGTTAATATTCTAATTTGTCAATACTGTAACTTGTTAATATTCTAACTTGTCAATACTGTCACTAGTTAATATTCTAACTCGTTGATACTGTAACTTATTAATATCCCAGCTTGTTAATTAAAGACTTAATAAAAATTCCCACATAAAAATTTTGTTACTCTTCTCAATGTTCACTTCTAATGTTCACAGTGAAGTATGATGGACACTAACAAGAATTGATAATACATACAACCACCATTTTGATAATATCGACAAAACAGTGCTACAGTTTAGACTGAGCTTTAAATTGACATATTACAAGTGCTACATTGCGATGCATTTACCGAACCATGAATTTCAGCAAAATCCTCCATTTACACCACTTAACATCTGGAACCCAATAATATTCAAACCAAGTCCAATTAGCATCATACTAATACCACCAAAAAGTGTTCTAAGAACACAGGTAAATAATGCATTCATTGACCAATTAATTCCTATTAAGATTTGTCAACACATGGCTTGTATGTATGTTCATATGTGTGTGTACGAAACGCGATGTTGGCACATAAATTACATGAATCCTCATCTTTTGTCTTCTTCTTTGTTCTAACTTGACATGCGTCACCTTTTACTTCTTTTTAATAAAGAAACAGTGCATACGAAAGTTTAATATCTACAAAAGTGAATATTACTTCCCAAAAATCCAAAATACGACCCTCCAGAAAAACCACCACATTCTCTAAACTTCGCTATGCAACACTTGCTGTTCATAATGAAAAGCTTTAAGTGGCCACATGGAAGCGAACATCCACGATACATAGCAGTCCTACAATGATAAATTACGCCTCGTAAATACGAAGCAAAGTAGGTCCCTCGACTCACTCGAACGTAACAAAAGCAACAAACATCGGCACCCCTGCCGAAGCTGCCTACGAAACATTTCCTCTCGCTAAATCGCCTAATCATTCACGTCGCGGAACAGGTGCGACGTTGCGTTATCCTTTTGTGCGCTCTAACTGCGATATAAACTCGTTCTTCTTCCTCGATCGGTTTCATTTTGTCACCGGATGTTCTACTGACTGATATGTTTTAAGTTGAATGCTGTGGAGTTCTGGGTTGTTAATGGCTTTGTAAGTGTGAGTGATTAGGAGAGAGGATTGAATTTGTTTGGTAGATTTTTGTGGAGGGTGGTTTGATTTGTGGCTTGAAGTGAGTGGTCCAGGTTGGGTTGTATTGGGGTGTTTGGGAATTTGATTACTTGGGAATTCGAGATTTGATGGTTTGGTGATATGGTAATTTGGACATTTGAAAATTTGGGGTTTTAGAAATTAGGGAGCTTGGAAATTTGGACACTTGAAAATTTGAGAGCTTGGAAATTTGGTAGCTTGAGAATTTGGAAGCTTGGAAATTTGGTAATTTGAGAATTCGGGAGCTTGGAAATTTGGTAGCTTGAGAATTTGAGAGCTTGGAAATTTGGTAGCTTGGAAATTTGGTAGCTTAAGAATTTGGTAGCCTGAGAATTTGGAAGCTTGGAAATTTGGGAGCTCGGAAATTTGGTAGCTTGAGAATTTGGGAGCTTGGAAATTTGGTAGCTTAGAAATTTGAGAGCTTGGAAATTTAAGCACTTGAAAATTTGAGAGCTTAGAAACTTAGGAACTTGAAAATTCTATAACATCACATATCCATAAATTCACAAACAAAAAATATGAAAAACTGTTTTCCTATGCTCCACAAAACAATCCCATTATTCTTATACTCCAAAGACCTCATACAGTAACGCAATCACGTCAGCAATAAAAGTTTTATCGATCATTAATTGAAAGTAAGGAATAAATTAGCGGTTAGGAGTCCGAGGACAAGATCCATTAGAACGGCAGATAAAATTGTTAAGGATCGATCGTATCGATGAAAATCGCGGATTCTTACAAGAAACCCTGAAACCAATGGTAAAAATGAAACGAGCCCTTAAAACGAACCCGCCAAGACGAACCCATTCGGTGACCAAATACGGAAAGGGGGCGAAACGATAAAGAATAACTGGTTTTCACTTTCATACGCTGCTACGACGAAGTTCGGGCAGAAAATATGGTCGGCCCGATACCCTGGTGGAACGATCGTACAACAAAAAAGTCAAGGTTTCTTTGCGGTATACGTGACTCGTGCAACGACTCGCGGTTCTCTCTTTTTGCACGTCAAATCGTCGATCTATCTGCGATACGAGCGAGAACTTTGCATTTCATTCTCTTTCGAATGGTACTTGTGTTCATTAGCGCTCGCATGAACGAGCTTAATCCTTCTTGTTGGCTCTGGTGAATTTGGCAATGTAATTGGAGGATTTGGTAATTAATAAATTGGAGCCAAATATGGGTGTCCAAAGATAATGTACGATTTTAACTACTATTAGCTCCTTGCATTTCGTGTCTAACTCCAAACGCACTCGTACTTCGTGATTAATACGAAAAGCTTCTTACAGTTTACTGCGATCTAAATTACATCCATGTGTAATTAATAAATCATGTATTAATGTATACTTAATACGCTCATCGCAACTTCGCGTAATAATTATTACTTCCAGCTTGTCGAAATAAATGTTCATTTTTATAATTGTATGAGGAGAGCGGATTACATAAATCAAAATATTACTGTCTTCATAACGTTTTTATAATATGTTCGTGTTCATAGAAAAATAATAATTCTTGCACGTGTTATGCACATATTCAAATTTGCATATATGTTTGATAGACTATTTCCGAATAATTCGAACACGCATAAATTTCATCGAATTCAAATATTCAAAGTAATCCCTTGAGTATGACTCGTGACGCACTCGTACTTCGTGATCAATTTTACTCGAATTAATACGATTCAATTTGGAGTACAATTATTCAAGTCCATTAGCATAGTGTGGATTGCATAACACCAAATTCACATAACATTTCAACTCTGTCTGTTTTAATATTTTAGCTGTGATTAATTCTGACGCACCTGACAAGTCATAGTGCGAGGGGTTGAGAAATTTAATTAATCCTAGACCAAGTACAGGATGACTATCCCCTATCTTTACATAACCTTACTAAATCTGTAAAATAGAAATTTGGAAATTTCAACATCTACCGATACTCTGTATGGAGCTTCAATTTCAAATTAAAATTAGAGCAGTATTTTGTGAACATAGAAGCAGCTAAACTGAAGATTCAAAATTTGAAAAGTCAAAGGAAGTTTGATTACGAAAACGTCATGGTTTATCCGAGAATAAATTTAGAACTAATAAATGTTTGCTTACGTTAGATTTCTCTATTGCAGCAAAGGAACGCTGTTCGGACATGGTTTATCAGTTACAGTTACGGTTTGTTTTATTCATGAACAAATGTGTCTTGGAGAGAAAAGGACAAGTTGAAAAATCCGTCTGGAGTTTAAGTTTTTTTACTAAGAATTGTGACTCATTTGATTTCAGCGGTCGTAACAATTCGAGAGGTGAATGTTAACTAGAATTCAGCTAAGAAAATAGTTTGTTCAGCAATTACCGATATACGATAATTCGCAGATATAACAAGAAATCTGTGAACCTATGAATATTCGCAAGTATTTGTAATTTCATTCTCCGATTTCGATGTACATACGTAAGCACCCGTATGTCTAACTTTGAGAAAAAATTTGTACTTCTTATTCAGAACGTTCATCTGAATTTCTGTTTGCGTTCGCGCCGTGGTATGCAATGAATATTAAGAGGTCCACCAAATAGTTTACTCAACCGTTAAGAATTTAATCGAAAATTGATGTTTCTTGTTATAAGGTAAACAATTTTGTTGTATACGATTCGTTTATTCTAAAATCTGTGAAACCTTGCAAATTTGTTTTTAGAATAAATGTAATTTTGCTCATCAGTAATCTTGATAACAGCTGTATACACTGTAAACAATACGATTCAGTACAATTCCATTCATTTTTCAATTACTATGAGAAACTAAATCATGCAGATAGCAGTTATGTTCGTTACGCACACATAAATTTAATTTGTTAAGTATGCTTATGTATGACTTCAATAATTTTTATAAATAATTTTCAATGAAGATTAAACCAATTTATGATCACTTTTCTGGAATATAATTATTAATAAATATCTCTAAGTCACTACACTTTATACACACTATTATAATACTACACTTTAAATTCCTAGATTCATACACAGTATGTCAACATTCCTAGATTCTAACATCATGGTATCTCTAAATCTCTATACGTGATTCTCAAATTTTTATATTGCAAAATTCTTGTGTATATACCTATATTCTCTTAGCTCTGTATCCTATCTGTAAACCCATAAATCTCTAAGCTACTGTATTCCCGTTTACACTCATAGATCTTTGTCTCTATATACTACTAGATCCCTATACCCTATACACCTATAAAACAAATAGTCAATAACTACACAATATTAATTTTACTCCATAAATAAAATAATCAACTCATTAAAAAGCGTTCTCTCTTAATCAACTTCACACTCATTACTATACTGGAGCACAAGCGTAGCCTAATTCCGATACTAAACAAAACAAAAGCAATAATACGGTCAAAGATATCAACATCTGTCCAGAAAGCGTACTACAATTAGTCCCTCAAATAAACACTAACAGCCTATATACATAGAACCTTGTTTCTCGAATCGAACCGTCAGAAAAAGTGTCGTGTCACCCGCGAGGCAAATACCTGTAGTAACATCCCCAAAGGACTCGATAATTGTTATTACGAACGGTTACGAGACGGTCGAAGAGTTCAGCCAAAACTCGTGGCCAACGCTACACAAGGCCGGACGCTCGCATCTTCGCGTCAAAAAAGACGCACGCACACGTAGGAAACCCTTTTGTTCGTTTACATGGGCGCTCCTTCCACTTGCCCCGACGATCTCTGATGTTAAACGCGCTCACCCGTGAAATCTAATCTACCTAATCTACGTTTCGATATCTTCGACCGGTCAGCACCGATATCGAACAACGACGCGGGCGTTGAAAACGCGATACGTTCGCCCGATTGTCACCGTTCCGATTTCAATCGAGTCGCGTTTTGCGCGCCCGTGATACGTTACCGGTTTCTATTGGTTCCTCCGCACGCCGCAGCCGCCACTCTACCTACTCAGCTGTTGCACGCTCCACGCACACTTATTTTTCTCACTGAAAACCGCCACACTTGATTCACGCGCGAAGAAAAACGATTAGGTTACACGCACGGTAAGCACTCGAACTCGGACACGAATTGACTGGGGCTCGATCGTTTCGTACCGTCGCGCAGGAACATCGGAACTGGACTGCACGGCCGAATCCCTGCTCGGCGAACCTCGGAGGTGGAAGTTAGTTCGTATCGACGCCGCGCCTGCGCTGTGGCGCTGCGATCTACCGAACCCTATCGCGAACATCAGCTGATTTTTGACGTTTATTTCGGAGAACTTATTCGAATTTAATTCTCCCACTTTCTTGTATTATGTAATTGCTTATAATTACCGTGTTTATATTAGTAATACAATTTATAAAAATGGTTAATTGTGTAACTGTATAAGGTTAGTGTCATTTGAATTTCTGAGGCTGAGTTGGTAGATGTAACACTGTCAACGCCCCTTGACACGTGCGACTGGCTATACGATTTCTAACTTTGTAAATATATGGCATTCAATGCATATATAATATTATATAACATACGTATAATACATATAAACCTACTAATGTATTGGAGGGTTGTGACATGAGTATTTTGAAATTTTTAAAGTTAATATTTCATTTGTACAGAGATTTGGACTTATAGGACTTTAATGAAAGAACTTGAAAATGTTTATTGGCGGGAAAAAGAACTTGAGGACTAAAAAATTTAAAGGTTAGAAAAATCAGTGATTCGTACAAACTAAAAAATTTGAGAATGTGGAAATTAGCAACTTGAGAATCGAAATAAAAATAAGAAAATCAAATATCAATGGAACGTCTTTCATTGCGTCACGTGATGCATGACACACCAGGTGCGTCATTCATGCAAATTTGAAAATTTGAGAATGTGAAAATTAGCAACTTGGGAATCGAAATAAAAATTAAAAAATAAAATATGAGTGGAGCGTCTTCCATTGCGTCACACGGTGCATGACACACCCGGTGCGTCATTAATGCAAATTTGAAAATTTGAGAATGTGAAAATTAGCAACTTGGGAATCGAAATAAAAATTAAAAAATGAAATATGAGTGGAGCGTCCTCCATTGCATCACACGGTGCATGACGCACCCGGTGCGTCACGATATCAAACCAGCACCCAAACCACAAAATACATTCAAAATAATTTTACCATGACTTCCAGAAATTTTATCATACTCTGCTAATTTTCTCGTGAAACTTTCTTCAAATATACATCAAAGGCCAACCATAATGTAATAATGATCGAAGTAAGACATCTCCCTTGGTACAACTGTCGATCAATGCATAACCAAAGAAGAAACTTGGCATGAAACATCAAAGATCAATTAAGTGGCTCTTCTTTCGAGAAGCGACGAAACTAGTGCATCGAATAAATTGCTTTCTAGGAGGTCTTGGCACACGTCCTACCCGTTCAGCATACATATATGTATGTCGTGCAGGTGATCCTGATCTGGACGTTTCGTACCGATAATGTGGAGAATAAAAGGACGTTAAAATTTACGCTCGCTGTCTAAGCGTGTTCGAAATGGAAAATTATAACTTTATGGTAAAGGAACGATGGCCGTTTTCCGCGCGAGTCGGAAACTCCTCTCGAGTTGAGGAAGGCCCGTAACTTCTCGAGGACATAAACTGGCGCGCGCCAAGTCGTCTGCTCGACGAGACAACCACGAAGAGAGCCAAAAAAAAAAACGAGAACACCAGGATTTCATAGGGAAAAGAGGAACGGAGCTAATGTCGAAACAAGAGCGAGAGAAAGGGGGGAAAAAAGAAGAGTAAAAAATGGTCGAGGAAGAAACGGCACGAGCGTATCGTTTTGTTTCGCAGCTGGAGGCTTCTATAGACCCCATGGGTCGAGAAAAAGCTACTGTGGAAAAACTCGGGATGAAAACAATGAAAGGGATCTTTATGCGTGAAAATTAGAAATATCAAGACTTTCGGTGAAATTTTAATGTTAGTTTTTGGCTGATGTGATTGAGTGATGTTGGAGAATTTTAGAGACTTAGAAATTTCGGAATTTGGGGACTTTGGAATTTCAGAATGTAAAAATTTAGGGATTTGGAAATTTCGGATTTTGAGAATTTGGGGACATTGGAATTTCGGAGCGTAGAAATTTTGGAATCTGAGATTTTGAGGATTTTGGAATTTTGGAGCGTAGAAATTTGGAGGTTTAGAAATTTGGGGATTTTAGAATTTCGCAGCGTAGAAATTTGGGGATTTTGGAATTTCGGAGCGTAGAAATTTGGGGATTTTGGAATTTCGGAGCGTAGAAATTTGGAGGTTTAGAAATTTCAGAGCGTAGGAATTTGGGGAATTTGGAATTTCAGAGCGTAGAAATTTAGGAATTTTGGAATTTCGGAGCGTAGAAATTTGGAGGTTTAGAAATTTCAGAGCGTAGAAATTTGGAGGTTTAGAAATTTCAGAGCGTACATTTGGGGAATTTGGAATTTCAGAGCGCAGAAATTTGGGGATTTTGGAATTTCAAAGCGTAGAAACTTGGGGATTTTGGAATTTCAGAGCGTAGAAACTTGGGGATTTTGGAATTTCAAAGCGTAGAAATTTGGGGGGTTAGAAATTCCAGAATTTGAGAAATTGCAGATTTTGGAGAATTTGAGAAAAAAATGTTAACATTAGTTTTTAACTGATTGAATTAACTAATATTCGAGAATTTTTTCGTAAATTATGTAAGCACCGTGTTGTATAATAAAGTTACATAAAGCAGGCGCAATTGATAAGTAATCGATTAACTCGTTGAATCTTGATAGAAGAGAAATAATAAAATTCATCGACTACAATCCACACTTAGTGGATTAAATTATAATTAAACTTGGCCTTGTTGAATGCTGGAGGGAATTTCAAATTACTACGGGAAAATGGAGTGTCCCATGCGATGAGTATTAATACGGCTAAAAGCGGTTAATGACAGTATCCTTTTATAAACTCTAATTAAATTATCTACACTGTACACGTGTACATGTAAATGTAATTTTCGATATTATACATATAGGGTGTATAGAATATATTGTATATACGTACTTGATGTACATATTACATAACACATAATATAAATAATACATACATACTTCCTATATATAATACATAATACACATAACACATACATACTCGATATTTTATACTTGTATTCAGAACTATTTTAAAATCGCTATCTTTCATTCAAAGGTACATCTATCTTATCAGATACAAATTTTTCTTTATATCTGATATCTTTCACGAGTCTCTTCTTTACATCTGATATTACATATTTTATATCATATTTTGAATTAATGCAGCATACTATTTTAAGATACATTTTTATCATCACTTTGTTTCGGTGCTTCGAAGTCGATCATTGTTTTCCGTAACTGGCAACCAGCCATTTTATATTGAGACTAATATCGAGGTGTTTGCATAGCCTTTTTTCCGTACTTTAGCTCCAATCTGATAAATCAGGGGTTCGCGATAGTTTTATGTCATGAAGTCGCGTTTCATTCAATAGGAAACCCAATGTTTCGTGCACGCCAACTTCATAATATACAGGGTGCTTCACAACTGGTGTAAGTCTCAGAAAGAAGTTGTAGAGGACATAATTCTGAACAACTTTTCCCTTTACAAACATGTTCTTTGAAGCTTCGTTTTTAAATTTGAAAGAGATAATGATAATTCAAACCCCAAAGAAAAAGTTCAGATTTAGGTCATCTAAAGTACTCCGGAAATAATATTAGTTGTGAGACACCCAGTATATTTAGATATGTGACCTCCATCCATTTCCAGGTCCCGATAAAAAGCAGCCCATGTAAACTCGATTCACCTGCAAAATCGTTTCCAATATCCTTCCTTTTCTCCTGCCAGCTGGAAACGGAAGAAAATGACACGACCGTCATTGAAAATTCCAGCGAATCTCAAAAAGCCGGAAAAATAGAGCGGCGGGAAGCCTTTGAAAACCGCGACGCTTGCATCTCTTTTCATGCAAAAAGCATCGCGAAAACAAAACGTTGATCGATCCGCGTACGTCGAAGCAACAAAACGGCGATGCGGCTGATAAATGATACGGAGCACGGCAAGAGGGGCAAAAGCGTTCTCGAACTTGTTCAATTTCTTCGGAAATTGCAGCACCGATCCTCTCGGCCAGAATAATGGAAGGTTACGCGCGAAAAATATGCTCGCTTCGTGACGTTGCTCGCGCGAACGTGTTCCATCTCCGGAAAGAGAGTTTTCCTCGAAACGCGTCGGCCACTTACAACTTTGACAGGGAACACGCGGATTCGGCGAGTGCCAGGGATTTGCACGCTTTTCTCGTAACGTTTCAGCCTCATTCTGCTTTTATTCTCGAAAGGACACGACGGGGGAAAAAGGCGAAACTTCTCCAAGGCTTTCACGATTGCTTGTTCTTCGTGCTGTAACCGAATATCCCTCGGAAAGAACGTGTTGGTTTACTTGAAACGGATCCTCCATGCGAATTGCTCGGTCAGGGGGAGATTCTGGTCTACGAACTTGGAAAAATTATAAGAATAAACTGGTTTTTAATCATCTGCCACAGCTATTTTTATTCCATGCGCTTTCATCTCAAGGGTTGCTTTTCGTCTTCTTTCAAATGCTGATCACATTTAGCATTTCAGTTGAGAATTTTTTTTTAAATTGAAGATTCTTATCGTTCAGAATAATTTTATACGACAGAGTAACTATTTATTGTAGAGACATTTGAAAGTTATATGAATATGATGAATAAATATACAAATATTATTAAAACATTCTGTTCTGGAATGAAGCATCAAATCATCACATTTCATCAAATTTAAATAACGAGTTAAAAACATCAAATTATTAAACTTCATATGTAGACAAAAATTTAGAATTAATTCAAGGTAGAGAAGATGTAGAATTTCATCAAATTCTTAAATTCCCAAGTTCGAAACTTTCCATAATGGTCACATTGGCACCCGCGCCTAAAATCCAAGTTACGCGAGCATTGAATGTAGGTCGCCACGCGATCTGAGCGATTCGGAAACGCGTGTTTCATCGAGCATTAGAACAACAATTCGAAGATCGTGGCTAGTGTAATCGGCCAAGAATCCACGGATATTGGAAACCGTTCCAATAACTCTTTTTGCTAATAACCGCAAACTCACAAAGAAATCAAAGACTCAGAAATAGTCAGACTTTATCCCTAAAATCTTCACCATCGCTTAACACCGTATTAATTACTTCAACAAGGGTTTAGCCTTAATTACTTCGATATCTCCGTGATAATTGAAAGCGGTCCTTAACCGTGAACTTAATTACTCCGAGCAAAGTAGACAAACTGAGGAGCGTACAACGGTATACAAGTGGACGTCTTTCAAATTAGTCCGAGGATTTCCGGCGAATTTATACAAAAGAGAGTTTCGTAAAAGTTTGCATGCTTCGTTGGTCCAAAGAAGGTGTATAAGCTAAATCCTATTAAGAAGAGAACACAGAGGTAGCATGGTTGAAACGTGATTAAACTTTTGAAACGTTAAGTACATCACCTTTTAGGTTCGCGTCTTAATGCGTCTCTTCCTTGCTTTTGATCTCCTGTGTTGCTCCATTTGCAAGGAACCTGCGTTTCCCCTATCGAGTTTCCAACTTGTTGTTCCATTTGGCTTTCGGCCGTGGAGACATCAAACGCCAAGGTAATTTCGTAGGTGTCAACGGGTCAAGTGCTATGGCTGAAGCAATGACGAACCGGCAGGAAGAGAGCACTTAGGGTGGAATAATAAGGAACCTCGTTACGGTAACAACGAACCCTGAGTCTGCAGAAAATGTCTAATCATGGAGCTTCGGTTAATTGCACACGTTTCTATTTATCCTTGTTAACGAAACGCGTGAAATTCGTCGCGAGCAATTCCGTTACTGGTATTGGACAGGAAACGCTCGATCAACGTTCTTCCATTTTACACGCTACAGCAAAGATGGTTGCTGTTTGTGAGTGTCAGGTGTGGAGGACAAATAAGACGATGTTTGAACAGAAATCTCCTATTTGCATGCAAATTTCGTACACAATTGCATATGCACATATACTATACAAGCATATGTACACATGCATATATACGTGAATACATATGCTTACATGCATATATTCATACGTGGATGTATACACGTATGCTTACATTCATACATGCATGCATAGATACACATATTCTTACATCCATACATGCATGCATATATACACATGTTCTTACATTTTTACATGCATGTATAGATGTATGCTTACATACATACATGCATGCATGTATACACATATGCTTACATACATACATGCACATATACACGTATGCTTACATACACATTGTATACATATACACACATGTGCTTACATACATATATACATATATACACATGTGCTTACATACATATATACATATATACACATGTGCTTACATACATATATACAAATATACACATGTGTTTACATACATGCATGCATATATACACATATGCTTACACACATATATGCATATATACACATATGCTTGCATACATAAAACTCTGGTGATTTAGAAATTTCAGAGCCCAAAAATCCTCATCCCTAAAAATATAATAACATATGAATCTGAAGGCTTAAAAATTTCAGAGAAATTTTAAAAATGAAATTCTGTGAGATATCAAAAATGTAAAATGCGAAGCACCTTTGATCCCACGTGACAATCTGGTAAGATCCAAGACCATATTTGGGGTTAGATTCGGTCCTCGTTGGTCCCCAGATAGTTACGTCAGTGACACACACGCGTGCGACCCCGATGCACTTCTGCACCCGCATGTTCACGGACGACGACACGCCGCCACGTAACTTTGGCGCATTAACCTGGCTTCCCGCCATGCCGCGTCATAAATACGGGTTAACGATGCTCACCATGGCTCGTGATAATCTTACTCAGGAAACTGTATTGCAAAGAGTTATGAACTTATGCAGAATTCTATGTTCGGAATCATGCCCATTAGGCTCAAGTGTCAAGGTGCTCTTTGATCGCGAAAGAAGAGCACTTCATCCGCTTTGCTGCTTCTAAATTAGTTCTCGCATTTTATTTACATATGTATCACGTTCTTTGCCTTACTGATATATCAAGAAACTTTGTTCGGAAAGAAAACTTAAACGAATAAACTCGTTCCACGACTTTTATCTTTTACGATCGAATTAACTTCTCTTAATAATTTGCAGCTGCTGACGGGCCTTTAAGGAGTTCTTGCAAGTAGCTTGGATTTGTACAAACTGTTGTATAAATAAATTCTTGTAAGAAATATTAAATTGTTGGAAAATACTTTTGATTGTGTTTTAAGTTCAACATCAGTGTCGGTATGTTTGAACTTTTGAAAGGTTAAACTGTTGCAATGTGGCAGAGATATATCTTATGTTCTTAAATCATTGATTACAGATGAAGAAACTCGAAAATTTCGTCTATTATCAAGTGATGCACACTTAACCTATGTATTTAACGATCATGACAGGTTAGCATTTGAACAGTCCTGACGTTAAGTATCATAGATTACTGTTTCCCTTGCAGAAGATCAACGACGGAGTATTAGCAGAAAGATCTAAAGTCCCAACGAGCTGAAACGATCCCCGAGCCGAATACATTTGAATACTTGAAGAGGATTGAATAATCGCGCACAATCAGAGAATCTATTATCATACGAAAAGAGAAGAAAAAGATCACTGCTGTAATAAGCGATTAATAACATCTTTCGCTTGATATCCTTAAATCGTTGCAAAAGGACAGAGAATTGAACGAACGTTCAGCTAAATTAAATAGCAGCGTTCGAAGTTTGCTGCGATCGACTCGATCGTCTAGTAATATCGAGGATAAAAGGAAAGAGACGGTGGATGAGAAACGAGAACTGAAAATGGAGTACCGGACGACTTTGAACGATACTTAAAACGAGAGATACGAGTCGGTGGCGGGTTGCGTGTCGAGCGTGCGCGAGCGGAAACACGCTGCTCGGCAAACAGCAGCTGCGAGCGGAATCGCGGCCGCATATGCGCTTATTTGAATAATTAAGCAACAGCCTTACGCAAATCAGTCGAACCGCTGCAGAAACGAGGGAAACTGATACGCAGAACCTCCATTATCCGAAGCAATCGGGAGACCCAATTGTTCGGAGCAGCGAACTAGCCGATCAATAGGTTGCTCGTTCTTCTGCCGTTGATCATTGCTTTCAACGAGAGTATCTTACATTTTCTTTTGTAAATTTTGTAAATTACAAATCTTCACTGCCATTTGCAGGTTATTATCTTCGCTGACGTATAAGTGATCAAGCATTTAAAGGAGTTCTTTATTCGGTTTTTATTACTTATACTATGACTTGTTAGGTGCGTCAGAATAGCATACTTCTGCCGCGAAGAAATCTAAGATAGAGAAATCTAGGATTAGAGAAATCTAACATAAGCAAACATTTATTAGTTCTAAAATTCTTAGATAAACCATGACTTCGTAATCAAACTTCCTTTGACTTTTCAAATTTTTAATCTTCAGCTTAGCTGATTCTATATTCACAAAATACTGTACTAATTTTAATTTGAAATTGAAGCTCCATACAGAGTATCGGTAGATCTTGAAATTTCCAAATTTCTATTTTACAAATTTAGTAAAGAGATGTAAAGATAAGGGATAGTAATCCTGTACTTGGTCTAGGATTAATTAAATTTCTCAACCCCTCGCACTATGACTTGTCAGATGCGTCAGAACTAATCACAGCTAAAATATTAAAACAGACAGAGTTGAAATGTTATGTGAATTTGGTGTTATGCAATCGTTGACTATGCTAATGGGCTTGAATAATTGTACTCCAAATTGAATCGTATTAATTCGAATAAAATTGATCACGAAGTACGAGTGCGTCACGAGTCATACTCAAGGGATTAATTTGAATATTTGAATTCGATGAAATTTATGCGTGTTTGAATTATTCGGAAATAGTCTATCAAACATATATGCAAATTTGAATATGTGCATAACACGTGCAAGAAATATTATTTTTATATGAACACGAACACATTATAAAAACGTTATGAAGGCAGTAATATTTTGATTTATGTAATCCGCTCTCCTCATACAATTATAAAAATGAACATTTATTTCGACAAGCTGGAAGTAATAATTAATACACGAAGTTGCGATAAGAGTATTAAATATACATTAATACATGATTTATTAATTACACATGGATGTGATTTATATCGCAATAAACTGTAAGAAGCTTTTCATATTAATCACGAACTAGGAGTTCGTCAGAAGTTCATCAAAATAGTGCAAGGTGCTCTAACCCTAAATCCTTAAATCTACACAGTAATGACGCAGAAACTCCAGTAAACTTAACTTACCTAAAAAATTAAATTCCAAAACTTTTACAACTCCATACACCCATACACCACTCCATATATCCATTTCAGTACACCTAACAGTATCCGTAGCATCAAATGGTAATTTAATCGGTAACTTATCACTTTCTTATTAAAGAAGTTCACGAAAGTTCGCCGAGCGGCCGAACAAACGCTCCGTTTTTCCCATCCAATGTAAGACAAAGTTTCTCTTAAGTACGAAGATTCGTTAGCGACTTGCGAGCATTCGATTTCCTTCCAAGAAACATCGCTTCCGGTTTCCCGCTCTGAAAACCGGTTACTGTTTGTTAGGAAACTTTAACGAACAAAAAGTTGAGCCAATATACACCGCGATTGTTTCGAGATACTTTTGTTCTTTTCCATGGACCAGTTACTTCACGTTCTCGGCGCGGTGCCATTTGCAAAGGCTTGACGCAAATTAGTCGCAATTATTACTCTCGTCGCGTAATTACCGGGGACTATTTCGATTCCTATCACGGACTCTCGATTAACTTTCTCGGAGACATTGTTACCTCAAGCTGTTTTATACAATCGTATCATCGAGTTGGAGACATAGACTTGACGAACAAGTCGTGATATATGGGAGAAACAATAGTAATTGATACTGTAATATAAAGAAAATTGATTGGTAACAAGTAGACAAATTATATAAATTGCGTGATAAATGGAGAAAATAGTAATAGACACATACACTGTAATATTGATTGGTAAGAAGTAGACAAATTATATAAATTATGTGACATATGAAGAAAATGGTAGTAACTATACTGTGACATAGAGAACATTTTTATGTTTATGTTCTATGAATCCTTTTTATGTCGAGTAATATAAAAATTAAACTCTCGTACCTACAGAAGAAATGTTTTTACAACTACCAATTATTATGAACTGCTCGTAAAGAAATACGCAGGTAATTAATTGTTCGTATTACCTTCATTATCCTGTTCCACCATTATTTCTGGCGGAAATCCTCTCGGTAAGGACAAGGACTTTAACTCACCTGTAACAGAAGAAAATGAGTCATGATTAAAGATTTCTATTCCGGTTCGCGATAAATTATCAATTTATGTCTTATAATATGGTTACGTTTACGGTTAAGAATGTCGGTACTTTGATGCTTCTGTTAAGGATTGACGACTTCATGGAGCATCAATCCGATAACCACCTATACTGACCCTCGACTACTCCCCTTGAATGAGTCGGCAATCGAAAGAGTGGAGGCCGAAATTAATGAAAGCGTTTCCATTGAACCCTACTCGGGTCAAGTGCATGATACTCTATCGAGTGACCGTTCGAGCAAGGCCAATCCAGCCAATTAAACCAATTTCGACACCCCTCTGATCCAGGTACAGATCGTACGAAAATCGCTTCGACAAATCTTCAATTTTCGTTCTACCATGTTATGAATATCTGGTTTGATGGATTTTTTCATTTCAAAGATTTTTGTAATTAGATCAGTATAATGATGGAACTAGTGGTGTATTTGTGAATGTGTTTAAGTAATCATAGCATTCAAGTAGATTATAATTTATGTTAGCCTTGCTTCTATTTTTAATTTTATTTCTTTCTTGGAAAAGAAGTTTTCTTTATTGAAATGTTTAGAGAGATCTCTCTTGAAAAGGAAGTTATCAGATTGTTGTCAAATGGATTTCGCCACGTAGACAGTGTGATATGTAACCTAAGATTTACGGCGACTGACAACTCAAAGGTCTTTGTATATCAGGAAATTTATGGAGTTCTAGATTTCTGGGTTTCTGGGTTTTTAGATTTATTTTCGAATTTCTAAACTTCCAAATCCTCAAACCCCTAAAAGCTTAAATTCTCAAATCCCAAACCCCTATCTTCTCAGATCATCAAGTTCCCAAATTCACCAATCCTCAAATTCTCAAGCCCCAAACTCCTATCTCTTCAAACTCTCAAACCCTCAAATTTTCAAATCCCTAAACTCCTACCTCTCTGAACTCCCAAATTCCCAAATCTTGGAATCCTCAAATTTTCAAACCCTTAAACTTCTATCTCTCCAAAGTCTCAAATTCCCAAATTCTCCAATCCTCAATTCCCTAAACTTCTACTTCTCCAAAGTCTCAAATTCCCAAATCCTCAAATCCTGAAATTTTCAAACTCCTAAACTCGTACGTCTCCAAACTCTCAAATTTCCAAATCCTCCAATCCCCAAATTCTCCATCCCTTAAACTCCTATCTCCCCAACCCCTCAAACTCTCAAACTTCTAAATTTCTATATACCTGTTCCACTATTAAATCCGATACCTTTGAAAGTACATCTCTAACAATAAGCTTGTTACCAAAGAACCTTCCACTACAGTTATTCCTCCAAGTCACAACTAATTTTTGGCTAGCTGCATTACAATCGGAGAACAAGACCGCTCGTGTGAACGATGCAACCGCACGAGGCCGGTTCAACAGGATTACATAGGAGGAACAATTGCACCGGTCGGATGGCCCTGATCTTTATCGAGCCCGATCGCATAATTTGCGGTTTTCGTCATGAACAATTAAGCAGCCTTCCGTCGCCTTGGAAGCAGAAGCGAGGACGTCGCTGCCCATTATTCGGATGCTGTTATTATTTCGTTAGCGATTGCAAAAAGGTACAAAGCTCGATTGCATCATGGATTAATTGAACCGCTATAGAGTCTCGATTACGGTTTCGATTGTGCAGGCAACTTGTGTTATTACGTTCGATCGGTCCTTTGAAGTCGCTGATAGATTGTTCGTTGCGACTGATATAATGGCATAATTACACACACCTGTGTACTAGATTTTAACTGGGTAACGAGTTAATATCTGCGTTGCAACATATCGTTCGTTTCGACGATTTCATGTAATGTTACTTGAAATTTTGAAGAGTTATAGGAATTTTTGAAATTAGGGGTAGGTGCAGAGTTTGGGGGGAGGTGCAGAATTTGAGAATATGGGAATTTGGGGGTTTTGAGAGATTGGGAGTGGGAGGTTTGGAGGTGACGGATGGGAAGATTTAGAAATTTGGAGATATACAGATTTGGGAGTAAGGAAATTTGGTAATGGAGAGATTCAAGATTGTAGGTGTATTTGGGAAGATAGGAGTTTGGGGATATTGGGATTTGGAAAGATTTGGATTTGGAGAGATTGGGATTTGGAGAGATTGGGATTTGGAGAGAGAGATTGGGATTTGGGAAGATTGGGATTTGGAGAGATTGGAATTTGGAGAGAGAGATTGGGATTTGGAGAGATTGGAATTTGGAGAGAGAGATTGGGATTTGGGAAGATTGGGATTCGGAGAGATTGGAATTTGGAGAGATTGAGATTTTGAGAGATTGGAATTTGGGAAGAGAGATTGGGATTTGGGAAGATTGGGATTTGGAAAGATTGGGATTTGGAGAGATTGGGATTTGGAGAGATTGGAATTTGGAGAGATTGAAATTTGGAGAGAGAGATTGGGATTTGGGAAGATTGGGATTCGGAGAGATTGGAATTTGGAGCGATTGAGATTTTGAGAAATTGGAATTTGGGGAGATTGGGATTTGGAGAGATTGGAATTTGGGGTGATTGGGATTTGGAGAGATTGGAATTTGGAGAGATTGGAATTTGGGGAGATTGAGATTTGGAGAGATTGGAATTTGGGGAGATTGGGATTTGGAGAGATTGGAATTTGGGACATTTGGAATTTGGGGAGATTGGAATTTGGGAAATTTGGAATTTGGGAAGATTGGGATTTGAGAAGATTGAAATTTAGAAAATTTGGAATTTGGGGAGCTTGGGATTTGGAAAGATTTGAATTTGGGAAATTTAGAATTTGGGGAGATTGGGATTTGGGAAGATTGGGATTTGAGGATTTTGAGATTTGAAGAAATATAGATTTAGGAGCATAGGAATTCGATAATATCGAAATTTGGTAA
Organism: Megachile leachella; assembly: GCA_963576845.1. Classification (NCBI taxonomy): domain Eukaryota; kingdom Metazoa; phylum Arthropoda; class Insecta; order Hymenoptera; family Megachilidae; genus Megachile; species Megachile leachella. The sequence goes on from OY756251.1 coordinate 10,117,085, forward strand.
TGTAGATGTTCAAACACATTCGAGAGCATAGAAATTCGAAGATACAGAGATTCAGAAATTCTGCTAGAAAGGGATTTAAAGGTCTAAAAATTTACAACTACAGAGAATTGCACCTACAAAAATTTGAAGACCAAAACATTTTCGAACCTTGTAATTACGATTCAAGATTGTGAACCCCCTAATATGTGACTCTTCAAAGCCCATAAACTCTGCAACCTTATACCTCCCCACTTACAACCCAGAAACTATAACCGCACAAGTACACAAACTCGCAACTCACACAAAAATACCCAAAACCTCAAATAACTTTGATCTAAAAAACCTCGAAAATTTAAAAGTTGTCACATTTGCATACACGACCCCATTCAAAGTTGCATATAACCGCAGTATCGCCGAAACGTTTGGACCACACCCCATCGTATCGAATGTCCGCAGCAGAGAAGGTCGTGGGTGTAAGAGCAGCAACGATCGGTCTTTCAGAAGAAGGCAAGTCTCTGAAAGGTCTAAATGGGTGGCGAATGATGCGCCAGCGGTTTTCATGGACCGCTATAGATAGCGCACGACCGACGAGACGGCCGGTGTCATCCACGCGAAACTGAACGCCTATTCGTCGGAGCGCTGACACCGAAGGAAAACCGGGTCGCCGGTAATTAATTCACCTTTGACTTTTCACGCCCCGGGGCGAAATTGATTTTCGTTGCACGCGACCGCTGTTTACCGCCACCGGAAATTACTGTTTGCGAATCTACAATTGGTTTTGAATTCGTTCGAGTTTAGAGCGTCCAGCGTGATTTGTTTGTGGAAACCGATGCTTATCAAAGGAACAATGAATCATTTAAACTGGTCGAAATTGTTTTTTCTTTTTACTTCTTTTTGGACAGTTTCATAGCGGTGGGTTTGTGACAAATTGATATTTTTTGACTGCGTCACGGTCTGCAGAGATATTTTTTAATAATCGTCAGAGATGGTGTATCAACAGAGACATATGTATTTTTCAATATATTTATTAATATTTAATATTATTCTTGAAATGACGTTTTTATCGAAGAACAAAAATATGAATATATGTATTATGTATTTATATATCAAACTCATGTATGATAACATTACAATAAATGATGTACAACATATGATTAAATTATTTCACAATGTATCATCACAATTATTGATGTAAGTGGCTATTGTTAGTCATTAGTATGAAATATCATACGTACAAATTAATTATATCAGTTATATTACAGTACTATGAAGTAATAAACTTGTACTATTATTTGTAAAATAATAAAATTATGAAATAATCTTTTTTTCGAAAAACATAGTTCATCAACGAAGTTCATGAAATGATATATAAAACTTTGATGTTCAATATAGATATCTGACAGATTCTAAACGATTTCATAAAAGTATTTCGTCAAAATAAAAGTTGAAACCACAATTTTACCAAGAAAATAAGAACGAAAAGGTGGTGTGGAAAAATGGTGCAAAGTTTCCCCGGTAAATCGCGCGAAGCAGCTCTCGAATGGGAAAAATTCCCCTTTTTTCTCGCCGTGTAGATCGACAATTAACATGCAGCTGGGTCATTGTTTCACAGACGGTTTCAACCCGTGCCACTGCCATTTTTGCGTAATCCGGTGAAAGCTGCATTCGAGACTCCTCTAATTTCCACGCGACCGCTCTACTTTCCTCTTCAACTCACGTCTATATACGCGCGATATTTCTCGCGTATTGCGTGCTCGACGAACCTTCCAGTCACTTGACAGTGGAAATTCAACAATTACGTGTATAGCGTAATAAATTGTCCGGCAAACTGGTAAATCTATGTATGTTCTTGAAATGAACTATGCTTTTAGAGTATTTGACTATATGTACTGTATTTTAATGTGTAAATTTGTAAATTTTTGAGTTTGCAATTTTCCGAGGTTTCAAGTGCCTAAATTTATAAATTCGTAAATTTCCAAATTTACAATTTCCAAGATTTTCAATTAGAAAATTTTTAAATATCTACATTCTTCATTCACAACTTTCTACATCTCTGAATTCCCAATTCCCAAACTTCCAAATGTAAAATTTCCCAAATTTTCAAGCTACCAAATTCCTTAGATCCCAAATTCACTAGTTTTCAAATTTTAAAATCCCCAAATTTCCAAGCTTCCGAATTCCAAATTACCCAAATTTCCAAGCTTCCAAATTCCCAAGTTTCCAAATTTTCAAGTGCTCAAATTTCCAAGTTCTCAAATTCTCAAGCTCCGAAATTTCCAAGCTTTCAAATTTCTAAGCTTCCAAATTCCCAAGTTTCCAAATTTTCAAGTGCTCAAATTTCCAAGCTCTCAAATTCTCAAGCTTCGAAATTTCCAAGCTTTCAAATTTCTAAGCTTCCAAATTACCCAAGTTTCCAAATTTTCAAGTGCTCAAATTTCCAAGCTCCCAAATTCAATAGTTCTCCAATTTTTAAATCCCCAAATTTCCAAGCTTCCGAATTCCAAATCCCCCAAATTCCAAATTCTCCCAATTCCAAATTCCTCAAATTCCCTAGTTTCCAAATTCTCAAGCTCCCAAATTCTCAACTCCCTAAATTCCTAAATCCCCAATCCCCAATTCCTCCTATCCAAATCCCCAAATCCCAATTTCCTCAATTTCTAAATCCCCAACTCCCAAATTGTTAACTTCCAAATCTCCGAATTCCTAAATTTCCAAATTTCTAAATCCCCCAATTCCTAAATTACCGAATCCCTAAGTGCCCATGTTTTCTAAACCCCCAATTTTCAATTCTCTGAATTCCTAAATCCCCAATCCCAAATTCCACTCCCCATTACCAAAATTTCCAACCTCCCAAACGTCCAAATCCCCAAAATACCAAAAACGAACCCCATCAAACATCCCCAAATCTATCAACCCTATCCTCCCACAATTCAACGTTCCATCAAAACAAATTTAATCCTCCAATAACTATGACCTCCCCATTTTCACCAGAACCCCAAACTTATGAAGATTTACGACCCCGTATTTTACATCCCTTCCGCCCTAATTGTAGGGAGAAACATTTGCATGTGGTCCCAATTCCGCGTCCAAGGGCTCCATCCCCGGTGAAAGGGTTAATTTAAAGTCGTCGAGAAGCTGCAAGTTAAACGAAGGAATTCTGCTTGTTGAACAAGCACGCTCAAGAGAACTATTTATCCCGAGGAATATAGGTCGCGTTCGCGCGCCACCGTGTCGGAATACAAATGCCCTGCCGCATCGGGAAAAACTTTTTCCGCCTTTCCCGTTGAAATTTCGACTCTTCTTACGAGTGTGTCCGTATTGCGGCTTCGTTGCGCCAGTTTCCGCCAATCGGGAGCTGAACGCGTAAAAATATCGTTGGCCAGCTTCCAGACGCGCGATCTCCTCGCGTAAACATTCGAAAACTGTTTCCACGCAGCTGAACGTCGTTGAGAAAATCGAACGAGTCTATCCTTGCATCCAGCCTGTTCTTTGACGCCTGATTCGATCAGGAAGCAAACATCGAAGATAAACTTGGACTGACGAGGATGACGGATAGAAGGAAACGAAGGAACTTGGTTTTTCGTTGTATTCGAGGCGGAACCTCGGGATGTGGGTCGTCGGAAATCCTCTCCTTGAACCGACCATTTTTCTGGGACCTCGATGCTTCATGTTTGCTGTTTTCGTTTCAGGATGCGGTTTTATTGCAGGAAGCTACGAGGACGATGAATTCACTGCAGGGTTTATTGGAAATAAAATATGTTGATGCTTGGAAAGTACTGATCAATATTAATAACCTTTATGGATACTTCTTATAATAAATTTCAATTTAATATTAATGTAATTTTAATTTTATTACTGATATTATTTTTAATTTTTAAAAAATTTTAAGACGATTTTGAAGGATTTTTCTGAATTTGTTTTACTTTTATTTGATGTAAGCAAAAATTAGCTTGATGTTTATGCCATATGGCTATAATTTTAGCATGTGATTTATGAACTACACCTGTTAAAGGGTTAAGTATGATAGATAACACTGAAACTACCAGACAAGTTAGGTAGTTTCTTATTTTAGGCTAAAAAATTTGTTAAGGTATTTCTGAAGTCTGTGATGATTTTTATGAAGATAGAGAATGAATGTGAGTACATTAATTTTTTTAATTTTGTATTGAGTGTGTATTATGTGCTAATATGTTCAGTATTAAGTATTAAACATTTAATCCTTCTGTTATTAAGCATTCATCGAATTAATGACTTGATATGGTTCTTGACTGATATGGTGCTCATTTTGTTACAATAAAAATTTGAGACACAATGTTAAAGAAATAAAGAAAATTTGTATGTTATATTTAATATCTTAATTAATAGGAACAAAGAAAATTATTGAAGCAACAGATCTTTACATTAGATAGTGTTAATGTTTAAAGTACTAGTAACTGTATATACACATGAATAAATTTATTAATGTTACCATAATCGAAGCTATTATTATTTCTTGATGTACCTTAGTTAATTTAATATATGCACTCTCCAATATCTTCCCAACAATATCATACAGTATTATACATATGTGTATACATATTCTCTTATACATATAATTTACAGAGAGGTATTTTACAGGGAATTTTTAGTATCCTATGAAATGAAAAATTTACAAATTCAAAACTTAAAGAATTAATATAAAATATTAGAAGATGTACTGAACACAAATTGCATTACTAAAATAAAATACTACAAGGTAAATTCTATTCATAATTAGAAGTACAATAATATTATAAGTAAAATAATAATAATATTTACCAAAATTATCAACGAAAATAATGAACAGAAAGATGAATATTTTTATACTGACAAATTTAACTGAAAAGAGGGTTTAAATGAAAGATGAAAATTTGTAAGATAGGATTTTACGTAATTGTTAAATCGAGGTTAGTTTTATAGTTAAAAACAAGAACAGTGTTTAGTAAACCACTTACACTCCACGAAAAGGTGATTGGGATCGTGTTCCCTTAACGAGGACAGTTCAGGATCCAAAGTATGTCTCTGATGCCACCCTCTTCTCGGAAGGGTGGAAACCCTTCTTAGCAACGGCGCTATATAAACATCACAATCGTTTCAACAACAGCAGTAACGTTTGTAATGTAATCGAAAAAGAAATCGAGCAACTTTAGAGAGAAACGAGAGAATGCACAAGCTTGCTCAAGCAGAATCCAGGGGTTGAAAATACGCTAAGGGCTGTCTTTGTTCGGGAAAGGAACGGGTTAAGCAATCGAAGTATACATGCAGAAATTATTTACAGTTACTTTGTCTGTACAGTGATGAATATTTCAAATATATTTTTTAGACCTCCGACTATTACAATTTTTAAAAAATAAATAGTTTAATAAATCTGCCTAAGGTTGAGCTTCTTTAAATAAAATTTTGTAGACCTCTTGCTATTATAATTTAAAAAAAAAACTAAATCTGCTTACTAATAAACTTCTTGAAAGAAAATTTATTGAACCTCTTGCTATTATAATTTAAAGAAAATAAATAACTAAATAAATTTGCTTAATGTCAAGCTTCTTGAAAGAAAATTTTTTGGACCTCTTGCTACTGTAATTTAAAAAAAATAAATAATTAAATAAATTTGCCTAATGTTAAGCTTCTTGAAAGAAATTTTTTTGACCTCTTGCTATTATAATTAAAAAAAAATAAATAATTAAATAAATTTGCCTAATATTACGCTTCTCGAAAGAAAATTTTTTGAACCTTCTACCATCATAATTCTAAAAAATAAATAATTAAATAAATTTGCCTAATGTCAAGCTTCTCGAAAGAAAATAAGAATCCACGTTTCACCTACAGAAATTACAGAGTTACTTTTTAATATATTATGCAAAATTATTTTCAAAGTATATAAACTTTGCAATTTATGATAAGAGTTCTACCCGTAACACATATCCTTTTGTTCATTCTGCAACATGGTTTTATGGGGTGAAACTACCCCACAAAAAAGCAGAATTTTTTTTTTTCCTGTAATATCGTTATTTCCCTCTGAGATATACTTGCATATAAAGGATGCAATTTTTCGTTGGAACTTTTATTTTTCCTCTGGTATCCCAGGGAAATGAAATTCTGCATTTTTTTAAGAGCTGATTTTACTGACTAAAATTGTGCTATGCTGATAAAAAATGAAACTGCTACGAAATTTCGTAATTTCCTGAATTTCTGGGTTCATTTACTTTTCTTGTACGAAACAAAAATTTTCTTAATTAAAGCGCGTTCATATACCAAGTGTTTTATAGAAAATGTTTTGATTTTGTACAAAAAAAGATTGTTACATTTGAAGTAAAAATATATACCAAAATTCAACATTTTTTTTAAAAGAATGCAATGTTAAAGTTGAAAAAAAATTCTACATAAAAATTGTTAATTTTGTCGAAAAATAATGTCACAAAGAAATTGTTAATTTTATCCAAAAATATTGTTACAAAAAATTGTTCATTTTGTCGAAAAATTTTGTCGTTACAAAAAATTGTATAAGATACTAATTTATTATTGCGAACTTCGATAACTCGGAATAGAAAATTGTTTAAAAAATGAGACATAAATGAACAATAAAATTAAAGTCCTTAAATCTTTAAAAACCCGTGAAATAATCCTCCAAAAAATTTTGCTAATGTTTGCTTTTGGTAAATGATTCGATTTTTGACCACGATGATAATTTTGACCCAAAGTGAGAAATAGAGAACTCTATTATCAGATAACAACTACGAAGCACGGAAACACATTCGTGGATCTATCTGCATCGTGGCTGCAACTGCAAGCAGTTGGACCGTGTGCACATGCAACGATCACACATGCATACTGATCCATTCATTTCCATCGTGCAACAATACTATGCGGTTCGATTGAATCGCCGCCTGTTCTCATCGCATTACAGTTATTTCCATTCGCACATCGCACAATGAGGTACAGTTTCGACTTTGCATCGAGATTTGCGCTCTCTGTGTCTTTTAGAAAGCGCTTTCGGGTATTCAAACCTTGTTTATCTTTCATCTGCACGTCGCTTCTAATTAATACGCTCGCTGAACCGACATTAACGAGACACTTCTTGCAAGGATAATAAGCATCTTTTTTATTTTTGAACGTTTCTCGTGTCCTCCTAACGTGGATTATTACGGATTCAAGTTTCTGTACTTTCAAATTTTACGGAATTACTTTTATGGAATTATATTTATATTGTTCTGTGCTTTAAAATATGTAGATTAATGGATTTTTGGGTTTTTGAGATCTTGGATTTTTTTTCCAAATTTCCAAGATTCCAAATTTCTAAGCTTCCAAATTTCTAAGCTTCTAAATTTTCAAGTGCTTAAATTTCCAAGTTTTCAAATTTCCAAGCTTCCTAATTTCCAATCTTCCAAATTTCTAAACTTCCAAATTCCCAAGCTTCCAAATTTTCAAGTGTCTCCAATTTCCAAGCTACCAAATTCTCAAGCTCCCAAATTTTCAAGCTTCCAAATTTCTAAGCTTCCAAATTCCCAAGTTTCCAAATTTTCAAGTGCTCAAATTTCCAAGCTCCCAAATTCTCAAGCTCCCAAATTTTCAAGCTTCTAAATTTTCAAGTGCTCAAATTTCCAAGCTACCAAATTCTCAAGCTCCCAAATTTTCAAGCTTCCAAATTTCTAAACTTCCAAATTCCCAAGCTTCCAAATTTTCAAGTGTCTCCAATTTCCAAGCTCCCAAATTTTTAAGCTTCCAAATTTCTAAGCTTCCAAATTTTCAAGCTTCTAAATTTTCAAGTGCTCAAATTTCCAAGCTACCAAATTCTAAAGCTCCCAAATTTTCAAGCTTCCAAATTTCTAAGCTTCCAAATTTCTAAACTTCCAAATTCCCAAGCTTCCAAATTTTCAAGTGCTCCAATTTCCAAGCTCCCAAATTCTCAAGCTCCCAAATTTTCAAGCTTCCAAATTCCCAAGTTTCCAAATTTTCAAGTGCTCAAATTTCCAAGCTCCCAAAATCTCAAGCTTCCAAATTTCTAAGCTCCCAAATTTCCAAGCTTCCAAATTCCCAAATTCCTAAATTCTCAAATCCCCGAATCGCCAAGTCCCTGAACCTCCAAATCATCAAACCCTCAATTCCCCAAATCCCCAAATTCTCAAATCCACGAATCCTCAAATCCTCAACTCCTCAACTCCCCAAATCCCTAAACTCCTATCTTTCCAAACCTTCCACCTGAAATTCTGAGAATTCCAACCCCTGATCAAACAACCACCTAACCATCATCAAAGCTTCCTAAATTCTGATCAAATTTTCCTAGAGCAATTTGTCCCAGAAAATGAAAGTTCCAGCAATAGTTTTCACGAGTTAGAGTCGTTGGTTAGTAAGATCGAGTTCCCGAGTGCTTGGGGAAGGTCGCAGAAGGGAGAAGAATAAAACGGCGACCCTAGACTCGGTGCTCGACGCTTTGGTAACTCAAGGAGACAATGGTGGCCGGTGAAACGCGATCCAACGGTGGCATACTTCGGTTACACGGGGTATAACTTAACCACCGGTATATATACTGTTGCTTAATTGCGAGTGCAACACCATGGCTTGCTCGCCTCGAACTCGATTAACAGTGTGACTCCGTTTGGTTCGTCCGCTTCAACCGGACTAATTATTTCTGTCGGCTCGACGCGTGAATCAGAGGACACCTTATCGAGACGCCTTCAGAAAAATCAAAATATTTATCGTGGCATTCGTGTGTAGGCAGGAAAACATGTGTAGCTATAAAAAGATGTGTAGATACTGATACTTATGCGTAGATATGAAAATAAGAATGACTTTAGTAAATTGGAAGATATGATCACATATGTGATTACATTATATTATCATGTTGTTTCACAATATATGATTCATTGTATGATTAATATGTGTATCAATATATGTATCAATATATATGTATCAGTATATATGTATCAATATATGTATCAATATGTATATCAATATATGTATCAATATATGTATCACATATGTATCACATATGTATCATATATGTATCAATATGTGTATAAATATATGTCTCATATATATATGACCAAACTCATATATGATAATATTACAATAAATGACATAAACATATGATCACATATGATCAATAATATACACATATGTTCATATGTGTATGTGACACTATACAGTGTCAACGTGGCATTCAACGTATTAAACTTATAATATTTAAATTTCTGAACCCACATATTATACCATTACAGTAAATGATATACATATGTGATCACATATAATCAATGATATACACATATGTTCAACCGTTTCAACGTGGCATTAAACGTGTTAAACTTGTAATATTTAAAATTCTGATATTACATACAAGATACTGAAGATACAAGCATGCCTGTAATTTCACAATCTTGTCACATAACTCGGCACATAACTCGATAAAGTATGTAAGTAGCCTGCGATGGAATCCGTTTAAAAAGTGCCGTTCGAATCGTCACGAAAAAGGAAGAGAGAAGAAAGGCATGAACAAAGGCGCAGCACGTAATGAGGAAAGACCGTCAGCGTCGTAACTACCATGCACTTCCGGTGCATAGTGTATTCCCGATGGCCGTAGAAGGAGGTTGAGTCATGCGACAACGTAGGAGGAGCAAGATGGACCTAACCCACTGTTTGATAAAACGGTTCTGTGGCTATGCTCGATTCTCTTGCTGTCGATGATGTTAATTATTTAACCTTCATTCGTGAGCCATTCACTGTTTTATGAGACTTTTATTTCAGATCTGATAAAAGATGTAGTTTCAAGTGAAAGAGTGAACAGCTGTGTTTTGTTTGAATCACCTTCTTTTGAAAATTTATTTAATATTAAAAATTTAGAAACTTGAAAATTTGGAGGTTCAGATATTTGGTCATTTTAGAAATTTGAAGATCCAGTATCCAGTATTTGAAGATCCAGAAACTGGAATAATTTAAGGGTGTGGAAGTTTGAAAATTTAAAAATTGAAGAAAGTGAAAATTCGAAAATATAAAAACCGAAAGTGAGAATGACATCAGATCAATTATCTCAAATAAACATATGAAGCCTCGAGTAAATAATAATTAAGTAAAATGGGTGTGTAATTTTGAAAACTTAGAAAGTGTAGGATGTGAAAATTCGGAAATATAAAAACCGAAAGTTACATGAGATCAATCATGCGAAGTAAACATATGAAGCCTCAATTAAATCACATCATCCCGTAAATACCACCCTATGCAAACGGACAGGAATCCGTGGAAGAGCCAACTCCAGTTGGGCAGCGGTTTCAGAATGGAATCGCCGGACAGTGATTTTTAATTAAATGTACGGACGTTTCAATTAAAATCCTTCGGTGTCGGCGTTTCTCGCCGTGCTTTCCACCCCCGTAGGCATCGCACAACCCCAGAGTCACCCTCTGTGTCCCGTCATCTCTCGTCTCCGTTCAACGAGCTCACCCTTTGATTGCTGTTTCTCGCGTCTCGATGTTTCAGCAGATGTCGCCAGATCTCATCCCTTTCGCTTTTCGTTTCGCCCCTCTTTCATCCCCGTTGTCGGGGAACAACATTACAGGCGTCGTAAAAATTCCGGATAAAATGAAAATTTTATACACGCTGGAAAAGCACGCAACCCATCGTCAACGCACGATTATACTTTCCGCGATGCAACGAGAAAGTCGTAAACCCTCTAAAGAGCTTTTAATTTTTTAACGGATGAACTTGGTTAAGGAAGGTTGTTGCTCCAAGTTTTCAGTCTACGAGCTTTGAGCGAACAAACGTGTTCCATGGTGTCGAAGGATTTTGAGAGCTTATTAGAGCATTACGTCGAGTTGCTTTTCGCGATGAAAATGATGGATGCCTGCAAAATTTCATGGGAACAAAGGTTCTTTGTAGGTCTTCGAGGAAAATGCCTCGGGCTGTGAATATTTATGGAAACGCGAAGGGATGATTTTCGCGATACTTACAGAAGTATTAGGAATTTCGTGTGCAAAAAAATCTGAATTATCAAACGATTTGAAGTTAATATAATTATATTAGTCCGACATGTGCCTTATCTTCTACTGAAGTCAATTAATTTATCTCGAATTCCACGGACTTGTTTTCTGTTGCCTTACGAACCTAACAGGTCATTTTAATTCACGGATCTCAATGAACCAAGAAGAAATTTTCAAAAGAAAACATTTCGAATGAAATTCTTATATATTCCGCTAGATTACTAGAATATCGTCGATGTTTTGCATCGGGGTACCGTTCGTTTCGTGTTAAATCACCAAGGGAAATCATGCGCGTGAAAACCCAGCAACACCTATACGCACAGAAACAGCCGCAGTATTTAATGACGCGAGACAAACAGTCTGTGGTTTTCATTTCCGCAAAAATACCAGCGACATGACAATTTACGTGTTTTGCAACCGGCCTGCGCGATTACTAACACGTTGATTGCCGCCGTATAGCCTTGCTTATTGCACTACGATACCACTTATTAAAGATATGGAGGATTAATTTTAACAATATTTGAAGACTCTATTTTCAGGTTGAAATTATCATACGAATTATTTAGTTAACATATATTAACGGCTTGTTATGAAATGTATAGGGTGTCTCAGAAATAGAAACACGAATCAGTCAGTCTTGCGGCTGCGCGCGCAATTCTCGAGGCTGCGCGCGCACATCTTTGATTAATCCGCGTTTTTATTTAATAACTCAAAAACGGAGCTTCAAATTCCATTTTTGTAAAGGAAGAAGTTGTTCAGAATCATGTCAGCTACAACTTTCTGATGGTAACAATAATTTTGAAACATCCTGTATATTAATAGTGCGTCAAGTTAGAATTTCTTTTCTATTTGTACAAATCCTTCCTCTTTATTTATTGATTTTAATTAATCCCTCATGCTCAAAAGATCTCTCAACCTCCATTTGATTTAATAAATCATTTTTTAACTGCCTGTATAATATTACACAAGTGATGTGTAAACATAGAGAAACAGACAACAGCGAAAATTATAAGTAGAGATAACCTCAAAAGAATTCATTTAACTTTTAAACAAGCATTAAAATAGTTATTTGCAAATAATAAAAATATGTCCAAAGGTTAAATTCTTGTTAAAAAGTTGATGTGTACATCCATTCCAGAAATGATAAATATTTTATATTATATAGTATTGTTATCATATTTTCCGTAAAATTTATTTTTATTCAGGTTTCATCCGTTAATTGTTCGTCTGAATTGAATTCCTGGTGCCAGTCGCCATGGAAATCAACCTGTTAACTGTACAATTGACAATAGCACGGGCAAGCTTGAAAAGCGAACCGAAAGCGAAGTAATTAGACAAACAAAGCATTTTTCCCATGAAAAGAAGCGCAACCGCGATATTGAAAGAAAGAAAAAAATGTTAATGAACACCAGAACCGTTCGAGTTACGATTTCAAATGCTGATATCGTTTTTTTATGCGTGCGAAATGGACGAAGTTGTCTGTACCGGATTGAAACTTATAATTTCTATAGGTCTTAATGAATTTGCTTGTGAAATGCGAACGCGTTCAACTTGCAATTAAATCGTGCCTCATTAAACTCGTGGCGAAGCGTTAACCCCTCGGGAATATATTAATTGTCCCTCTCGTTTGATTTAACCGTAGGATTAAGGCTTCAAATCATATTAACGCGTGATTCTATTTTACTTTCGCTAATTTATGGAAACTCGTGGAACTACACTTGACACAACTTCGAATAATACAATTTATTTTAATTTTTGTTTTCAACGTTCTGAAGGACCTCACGAATCCTAAGGAATATTTCACGATAAAGCAAAGTATACGTGTGATACTTCGTATCCTGTGCAAACGATGCGTCAGCGAAATATTTCTACGGAAACGTGATTCATTTGCACATTTATCATTGAAAACGATTATTTTTCGGAAATAAATCCACTTGAAATTTCCCTTCGTGTCGATATTTATCTTTTTGAAATTGAATTATGACACTCCCTTTTATTTTAATAATCTATATGTGTATATGCAAAAATGTCTATCATATAGTTTTTACTGAAATATTTTGCATGAAAGATTTTACTGAGATATCTCATGTGATCGATGACAACTAACATTTGAAAAATTTGAAGGTTTTTAATAATTTAAGTACTTAAAATTATTCAGTTTTTAAATTCATTTCAAACTCTAATGATTAAGACATAGTACAACGATTCTAGTGCTCAATTTTCCACAAATATACGCAATTTCGTGTCAGAAAGAAGCTGTTATCATCCGACATCCATGCTTAATCCCACAAAGCACACCGCAAAAAATTAAACTTCCTTCCGCACTCGTAACATCGCAAAGCTGTTCAAAGCCTCGACTAAAAGCGTACCCTTAACCCTTGCATAATACCTGGGTCTCTTGTACCCGAATGGGGTCACATTTAAAGCAAAATTATATATTAAGAATGCCGTAAAAATTGTAACTTTCAAGCTTGTAATTTGTTTTAAGAAAAATATTAACTACAATTTGGTATACATCACATATGTATGTACACACATGTATGCCAAAGAGATTTATATTAAGAGTTATATTAAGGTTTGTAAAAAGACAATTAAACTAGTAAAACTTAACAAGTAAAAAGACAATTAAATTAGTAAAACTTAACAAGTAAATAAACTTGTAATAAACAAGTAAATTGTCAATTGACAAATCACGTAAATTATGTCTTCAAGTTTGAATAGACCCAGATATCATCTTGTAAGAATGTACAAATGCACTCGTTAAGGGTTAAAAGGTAAAACTGCTAAAGAAGCTGAAACTACAAAGGATCAATAACTTACAAACGCTGCTAGAATCATCCTCCTCCGTACCGCTCAAATCCAAATGATTCTTTCTCCTTCGTCGCATGATGGAGTTCCACACCTTTTTGCGGCTCATCGTAAACACCTATTGTTCACACCCACGCCGATTCTTCTAATATTTGCGTTAAAGTGGGTTAATCGACGCTTCCTCTCGATAGAAAGCATTCGTTATCGTCGCATCATCATCCACCGAGATCGAGCCACTGCACAGCGCACTTTCGTGTTCGCGGTTCCACGTCGACTAAATCGATCGTCAACGTTCCATTTCGTTCTTCAACTCGCGATTTCGAGCCGATGCCGGTTAAAAGGCTCGACGAGTTTCAATTAGGCGTTAGAACTCGCGACAGCTCCATAATTAGTTCGCGGATTGCCTTGGACTGGGCCCGTTCGATCCGGAGCGAGTTTCGCGCTCGAAACCGTCCCGCGAGTGGAACGATTTGCCAGCCTTTTGTCTCGCGTAGCCTGATTTCGCGGCCGATCGTCCGGACGATTCGACGACGTGAACGCACTTCTATCGTCGCGAGAGCAGAGGACGAAAGCGGCACTTTTATCGCATCCGGCGCCGAGGACTCTTTCCACGAGGAGAACTCGAACGCGCTTCAACCTTCCGCGCCAATCGCCTGCGACGGAATCGAGGACGGTGGGGTACAGGAAAATCTAGTGAAACTGACCTAGAAAATTCGCGGGAATTTCTACCTTTCATCTGTTTTTGTCCCTTTGATGCAAAGTACGATGACTAGCGTCGGGGTGAACCCTGATGAACTCTGACTCAAGCTATCTTCAACTTCCCTCAACAAGTTTGTGTCAACTTATAATACCGATGATATCGATGTAGTTAATGAAGTTCATTTAAAAGGTTTATACTTGGTCATTGAATTAGGACCACTATTTTCAACATTTTACACGTTTTCATTAAAAGATCCAAATTGTAATTATATAGTTTAATAGCTACTAACATGGTACACTACTGTATAACAATATTAACTGAATGTACGAAAGCCGTCAAAATGACATCAAGCTAAAAGACCAGTATCTTAGGCAGTTCACATATCATCCTCAATTTCTATTATTTTCCCAAATATCTTTTCAACTCAGATAATATGGAGAGCCGCAAACTAGTCTTTAGGCTACAGACAATCTCTGTGACATTCGCCAAAGACCTCATCGATAAACCTAACGATCATCCATACAATTTGATTATTATCGATAGCAATAACTATTATACAAGGTGTCCCACAATTACTGTAAGAAATAACGTCTTTAACAATAATTTTGTATGACAATCAAAGCAATCCCATATCAAAACACAGTGCTAATAATTACATATTGTAATTCTACGTAAGACACACTCATAAAAGTGAAACGTTACGTGATCCCAATTCAACAACCAGGAACTGAACACTTGTTAGAATATCCCACAAAGGTACGCACAGCACGTGATCGCGATTAAATGCCACGGACCGACAGAAGCAAACTGTTTAGCCTGGTGAATCTGCGTCTTGAAACAACCGGAGGATATGCGGTTGTCGGTGACGATAAGTGCCCCGCCTGACAGGAAGTCGTTCTTCCCAAATAAACGAGCGGATTAAACCGAGCGTGAAGCGATGATTGCAAATCATTGTCGTTTGGTCGCACGGACTTTCGAAATTGACTCGTACATCTCGACTTTCGTGTAAATGGCCTGTCAGCTTACGGCCGTTAGAGATTCTAACCGTTTCTAAGGTTTATTAGTAGCTTACTACGATTTTTGTGATCGACACGTTGCTAAGTGATCCTGCACCTCGTAAGTTCTATTTTTATAGAAAGAAAGACTGATGATCAATTATTTGATCCACAAATGCACTTTCTATGTCCACCAAAATAATATACTTCTAATTTGTAAAATTGTATGTCTAACAGATGTGACCTTGGTCGATATAATCCTAAAGAAATGCAAATACAATGGTTACAATCGCCCAAGTTCGGCCATCTATTTTCCACGTACAAAAGGAAGTACCTGTCCACGTTTATTTGAAAACCGATTGTCCAATCTCTGTGCGGTTATTTTTTCGTTTATGACTATTCTTTGAAAAGCTTTTAGAGTATAAACCTGCACTATAGCCATAGGGGACGAGTTGAAAATACGAACAAGAGACAGTTAGTTACGGGCTATCGCACGAGCGAATTCCTCCTCTGCAAACGTGTTTTGTGTGTACATAGGTCACTTCTGAAATGGACGAATTGTTTCGAACAAAAAAGCTACGTCGAAATCGGACCATCGGTTCTTCGAATAATCGTTGACATCGTTTGGCGGATTCCGAAGGGTAAAAAATGCCGCATAGTTTCGTCGCACAAAAGCATTCATCTGAACGATTTAAAAACCACTGTGTGAGCACTTGTCACGCATATGACAACACATATGATATTTTCTGCATATGAAATTAAAAAATTTGGGAGTGTTTGAGAATTTTAATAATTTAGGAAATGCAAGAATTTCCAAATGTCGACTATTTACACCGCAAAGTGTTACGATCAGTAAGACGCAACAAACTTAACACATAAAGTCTACTGGAACTCATTAGTTCACGCTTCACACGGACAAATAAGGTTCACGATCTTTTTCCACGTTACGGCGTAGCAAACGGCTCCGCAATTAACGAGCTTCGTTGGAAGCATAAAACAGCAGTCAGTCGACGAACAATAGGGAAATTAGGGTCGCCAGTGTAAACGGGGCAAGTAACGCACCATCGGGGATTTAATTCTTAATCAACAACAAACTAGAAAGTGCTTTCAAACATCGCTTTGCACATGTTCGCGTTACATAAACGTGTTCCGACCTAACTACTTCAAAGCGAAGTTCAACAGTCCCAGAATTGTGACAAGTATAAGTTGCTCGAAGAGTTTGCGACACTTTAGGTACCGCAATTGTATCTTCTTGTATCGCAATTTCTTTCGTATAATTTAGTTAAGTGCACGTGTCAAGTGGACGTACATGGACATTTACAGTGGACATTTTATGTAAAATTATGCGGGACTTTTATTTCTCGACTTATTCGAATTTTTGAAACCAGTTCTGAGAGTTTAAGGAATTTATCTTTTTACAGATTGTACATTTCAAATTTTTATGAAAATTTTCATACATTATGTATACATCTCGTTGTTAAAACAATGAGGATTTATATATAAAAATTACAGAGAACATGTGAATGTTTTTGATGAAAGAAATTAATATTCCAGGTGGATAATTGTTCAAAAATAATTATTACAAACTTGCAATTCATGGTGGATTTTTATTAAACAAAAAAGTAGAATAATTACACTTTTATGAAAGTCATTCTCAACTACTATAAATATAATTGCCAAGAAGTCATGTGTCTACAATTTATCAAGGTCTAATTATTCCAAGAAACTCTGTTTGAAGAAGTAGAATTGTTTCAAGAAACTTTATTTAAAGAAGTAGAATTGTTTCAAGAACCCGCATCTAAAGAAGCAAAATTGTTTCAAGAACCTATATTTAAAGCACTAAAATTGTTTCAAGAAAAAGTATTAACGAAAGTAAAATTAAACTTCCACGAAAAAGCAGCCTCTCTCCCTAAATCTGTTAATAAGTTCACCAAATGTTTGACGTTCGAGTCGATAGAAAAGTTGGAAGAAACCCAAAAGATTTTTCTGGCAGCGATGATCGTTAAAGTATTGTGTGAAACACCGGATGCGACCTCACCGGAAGAACCACGCTGTCCTATAAGGTGAGCTTGGCTGCTGTCAGCGAGCTGGTTCGAGGTGCGTCCACGCTGCACGCGTGAATGCACGCGCGTATTCCGCCCACGTAAACGCGTGCCAAGGCTTTACAAAACGAATCCTCTCGCGATTGCCACATTCTCGCGTTCGATTCTTCTTCATCGAGCGTGTTGTGTTCGATTACGCAACCTCTCTACTGTTTTGTAATTGAACTTGCTCGATGGATCGTGATTGTCGAGTAAAAATCGGAGGTTTGCGATCTGAACTTTTGAAGCAACTTTGATTTAGCGCTGTTTTATGTAGGAGTGATAGTTTAATACTAAATTGGAAGAGGAGCGTTCTTTCAAATTTTTGCGATGAAATCAGTAGACAATAACGAAATCTACTGTGACTGTTATAATTTTTTGTTATACAGCAACAAGACACTTACACACAGAGAAACTGAGAGCAGAAGCTACGTTCAGTTTATTAGCTTTCGTTATTATAATAAAAATAAGTAATAAGCATACCTAGTTAAGATGTGATGCAGTATGGATTCAGAGGTAATAGATCTAAACCTTGCAATAAACACAAAGGTGTATTTACAGTCTCAAGTTGTGTTCTTGCTAACACCTTTCAAAACGCTGTTGAATGTATTTCGTTGTATTTTAATATCTAGTGATACTGGTGCGTTTATTCTGCCTCATGATTTTGGACTATCGATGCTTTTAACGCTCGGTGCTAATGAGATGAATCGTTTTCATGTTGGGTTAATAGCGTTCTACCGTGAAATTAATAAATTGATGTACCAGGTGTGCTGGTTAATTACTCCTAATTTCTGCGCTGGATTGCAGTAGACAAGGCGCATTCTGTTGTGCTTTTGCTAACACCTTTCAAAACGCTGATTCAGAATTCGAGTTAGCATATTTTCGTAGTATGTCTAGTTCCAAACCAAATAGCAATTGCAGCGTTCTTTCGTGTTCAATCAAAAGAAAAACACGATAGGTCTTGTGGAAGCTTACGATGTCCAAACGCAATACGCATGTTTGGTTCTACTTTGGTACCCAAAACGCAAAAAGTCATGGGTTGACACAACCATCAACATCGACCGCAAGAATCACTTCGGAAGGAAGACAATGCTATTTGGTGCGATCAGGTCATCATGTGCTGAACCCTCGTGAAACAGTTAATGCTGATCTCTACCGTCAACAAATAATCAGTTTGGACTATGCTTTGATCGAAAGCCCAGATTGGGCTAGAAGACACGGAAAAGTGATTTTGCAACACAACGCATCACACAACGAAAACGGTTAAAGGCACAATTTCTGCACTTGGTTGGTACTCTTGCGTCACCCATACTCACCAGATTTGACCCTTTTGTACTACTTTCCATCGATAGTCCACGTATTTTGTCAACATCAACATCAACACAGTGATGTCGAAAAATGACTGGTTTCAAAATGTGAATAATTTTTTGAGGAGTGCATTTCGACTCCTAAAATTAGCTAGCAATGCATTTTTTTCCAAATTTATTAACCGGTACACTTGGAACATTTCCGTGTTTCTAACGTTGGCTCTTGAGGGTTTGGCGCAAAGACTCGGAGAGGCAATAACGCGAGTCAAAGGGATCGGGTACAAAGGGAAACGAATGACACCGAAAGAAAATGGAAAAGCAATCGGAGTGACGCGACGTTGCGTCGCTGACAGAGGACCATGAGAATTCGCCGTAAACCCGAGCGATATATCGGTTGGCTGGCAAGACGACAAAGCAGCTTTTGAACAAACGAACAGAGCGACGTATCGCGGCGCGAGATCGCAGGATGGAAACCTTTCGGCGTCTTCTCACGAGTCGTGACGGTCAGAATAGAATCGACGAGTTCACGCGGAATTCGTTGAATTCGCGGATCCTCCTGGGACCCGGAATTCCCTGCAAGGTGAGAAACTTTCGCGATAGAGGACGACGCAAATTTATGAGAACGAATTCCCGGCATGGCGAAGGTCGATTGTGTCCTTGCTCGTTATTCTGGGCTCGTGTGAACTTGATTTTATGGCTGCTGGATCGGATATGGGCTGCTACGAACAGGGTATGAAAGGATCCTGCTTTCGGCAGAAGAAAGGTCTGAAAGACTGATGTGATAAACGATGGAGAACCAGTGGACCGAAATATCTGCGTTAGACGTTAATCTCCTTTACTGTGAATTTATTAGGGTAAAACAGCAGGATTATGTTTTACTGTGTAAATTGTCGCAAATAGGGTTGAACATGGAACTACTATATTTTTTAAAATAAAGGATTTTTGTTTGAAGAATTTGAAGAACCTTTTAAGGGTTAATGTATTGGAAAGATTGATGAGATAATTTTTAAACGTTTAAACATGACTTGTGTTGTTAAGACATTTTTTTTCGTGTAATGTATACTGTTCTCAATAAATATTTGATTAAAAAATATTATACATTCATTACTTTATTTTATTAAATTTTCAGGATTTGATTTTGATTCCGAAATGCAGATACTTGTTAATATACTCAAAATGTGAAGTATTTATAATATTGATTACTTGATTTAATTAATGCATGTGTAAAATTAGCTTGACTTGTTATTATTTGTTCAATCTCTTCATGTCAAATGTCATGTTACTAGAACACGATAAAATGGAAAATATGTAAACTATAAATTATATTGCGTATCTTTTATATTTTTTAATCTGCATATCGTCTTTGTCGGAAATGATATCACTGTCGCCATCTACTACAGATCGATGAAACTGATTTAAAGGAAGTGCATTTTTTGCTTAAATATAGTCTTCGACTCTTTGTTAAAATATTTGAAATGATATAATTATAGAATATGTAGAATGGATCTATTAAATTTCTGTCCCATAATATGCAGATTGTTTAACTCACTTACCACTTTCGTGTCGCATCCGACATTATCGACTTGGTCTAGAATAAGACGACAGCGCTGTCGAAAAGGTAGGAATTTGTGATCAGGTAAATCAATAATTAATTGTTTGTAACATTAGCACAAAATTCAATTTTCAAGTTACCAAATCTCAAATTCCTGAATTGATAAATTTTTTAAATTCCAAAAATCTGCAACGTCCCAAATGTCCAACTATCCAAATACTCAAATTTTCAAACTCTTGTATTTTCAGGTACTCAGATATTAAAATACTAAAATACACAAATTCCTAAACCCCAGAATTCTCAAATTCCAAAGTTCCAAAATTTCCTACAGTTTCAAAATACCCACATTCACAAGTTCACAAATTAAAAAATTTTCCAAATACGTGAATCTCCAACTCTTCAAATCTCCAAATCTCTAAACTTCTAAATTCTCAAATTCCTCACTTCCCAAATCCCTAAATTCCCAAAGTTCCAAATTTGCAAATTTTAAAACTTGTAAATTTGAAAATTTCAAATTTATAAATTTCTACCAAAACTTAATGGGTAATGATTTCCTTAATTCCTAAATTACCCTAAATTTCCTAAATCAGGAAAAGTCTGCCCTACTCACTAGATACATCACTCTTTGACACAAAGTCAATGTCCATAATACCCAGTCTAGTATTATTAGTTTCATAAAGTCTCCGCCAGATGGCCATACTGTTTCTTTCTCCACAAAACTCAACTTCTCCCATCTTTACATTTACCCTTTCACACGAAATTTGACTGCAGTATGAAACCTTGTATTTGTTAATCAATATTCGTTTCTTGTATTAAAAACGTTGAATTGCCTATTTTCTTCAATTCTATCGTTCACCACAGCTCAAGCATTATCTTTAAAATTCGAGTAAATAAATAGGGGATGAAATATTGTACAAAATTTAAATACGGAATTCAACCACCTCATCTTCTTGAAAATTGCACAAAAAATTGTTCCATCACAAATAAATAGCAAACTTGAAATTAATAAATTGAGGAAAAATAGTAAGCTATGTTCAGCTATCTTCAAAAATTGATAAAATGTATCCAAAGACTGTATATAAAATTAAAGTTATAGTACTTAAAGCTCTAAGTATAACGCCTAAATTTTGAAGCAAATAAATTACTTGACAACATAATTTAATATGCATCTACTACTTCTCCCCCACACCCAGGTAATTACATTACTTCAAACTTGTTAATTACATTACTCCATTACTTAAAAACCCAACCACTAATCAAACTCATAAAACGACAGATGTTACCCAAGAGCTATTAAAATCAAATGAGATTAAAGCAAACATTTTCTCAGCGATGAATACTTTAAAGCGTACCGGCTGGTACCCGATTACAAGGCACAATTTTGTCGTAACAGCAATCGATATAGCTTGAAATATTCAACAAGATTTACCCTTGAATTTATCCGGTCCTTTATCAACGTACACTAATTACCGCTTATTAAAAATTGAACTCGTCCCGCTGAGGAGCATTCTTTTCTCCGGAAGGGTTTTGCACCCTCGGGGAATCGCACCTGTCGAACAATGTCAGCTCGTTACGAGCAACAGCAACGCGGTGTCCCGACAATCGAAACAAAGCACAATTAATAGCGGGTGGTCCGATTCAGCTCGGATCGATTGGCATAGATAAAACATCGACAGGAGCCGCGGCCGATTTGCCAAACGATAAAAGACGAACGCTTCCGTGTCCTCGTTATGCATCGCGAACGTTTCTGGACGAGTTCATTACGTACGGGACCATTAAACTCGGACGAGATTCGCTCGAAAGCATTGTGTTAAATAATAAAGCGGCGGTATATCGAGAACACTGTTTCGACGAGTCCCCTGGAAGTCAAAATGGAGCACCGGGATGATTCTGCGCTCTCGTAAATGAGTTTCTGCTGGTTAAACGTGTTGCTCGAGCGTGGAAGGGTTGAAATTGCTTTGAATGTACCATTGAAAGGATTCTAGATTAACAGAGTGGATACAGCGAATTGTGTTTCGAAATTTTTCCACGATGGAAATTTAAAACTGTTATGCGCGTAGGTAAATGTGGAATTTATGTGGACCTATGGAGTACTGGGTTTAATTTCATTTATGTAATTTTACTGGATATTATTTCATTTTTTGTTTTCTTAATTGATTTACTACGGTATTTACAGCAAGCATCATGGTAGGGGAAAGTTGCCAAAGTACTAGTTATACATGTTTGATTTAGGACCTTAATGTTAGTTGATGTTGGTACTTGGGATTAGGGGTGGAATACGGTGGGTTTGGCGATGATTGATTTTATTGGTTTACTACTTCACTTTTGATATTTTTCTAGTTTATTATTTTACTGGTTTACTACGCCACTATTTTACTATTTTATTGTGTAGAATAGTAGTGAAATAGTAGTGTCTATATTCCCAATTCTGACATTCCCAAATTCTTACATCTCCCAATCCTCACATGTACAAATTCACATATCCCCAAATTTCTACATATTCAAATATCCACATCTTCAAATTCCTATATCATCCAATTCTCACATATCCAAATTCCCACATTTCCAAATTTCTACACATCCCCAAACTCTCACATATCCGAATACCCACATCCCCAAATTCCTAAATCACCTCATTCTCACATCTTTAAATTCTTACATTCCCAAATTTCTACATATCCTAATACCCACATTTCTCAATTCCCATATTCCCAAATTTTTACATATGTATACAAATACTCATATCCCCCAAATTTCTACATATCCAAATTTCCACATTTTCAAATTTCTACATATACAAATTCCCACCTCTCCAAATATTATTTTATTAGCTTACTATTTCACTACCTCCCTATTTTACTGTTTCACTAATTTATTATTTCAATATTTACTGTCTCCATTCACCACACTGCACTACACTACTATTACACTATTCTGTTACCTCACTAAATTATTTAACTATTTTACTGTTCAATTATTGAGTTTGTCATACTTCTATACAGTGCTATTACTCTACCAATATACTAAATTATACTTTCATACTATTCTATTATTTTACTACATCACTAAGTTATTATACTTCTATTCTACATTATCATTGCATTATTTTATTATTGTATTTTTACACTACACTTCTACATTATACTATGCTATTACACTACTATACTAACTATACTGTATTACAATTTTATCATTTTTAGTACATTTACCATTCCATTCTTTCATGTAACCATGCTATTACTGTACATATTTAAAATAAAGTTATTTTTTTGCAAAGTTGCATAACTATTATATTGTGTAATAATGAATGTTTGTTTTTCAGTAGAAATTTAATGAAAATGTTATAAAGAGGTTTGTTTTCCAATAGAAATTTAATAAAAATGTTATAAAGAGATTTGTTTTCCAATAGAAATTTAATAAAAATGTTATAAAGAGGTTTGTTTTCCAATAGAAATTTAATGAAAATGTTATAAAGAGGTTTCTTTTCCAATAGAAATTTAATGAAAATGTTATAAAGAGATCATTTCAAATTATTATAATATGTGACCACACTATTATACAGGGTATCTCACAAGTCGTGTAGCTCTGGGAAGGGATGGTAGAGGACGCGATTCTAAGCAAGATTTCTTTTTGCAAAAATGGGGTTTGAAGCTTCGTTTTTGAATTATTAAAGAAAAGGGCAGACCAATCAGAGCGCAAAGCAAAATCTTATTCAGAATTACGTCCTCTACCACCTCTTTCTAAGAGTTACACGAGTTGAGAGACACCCTGCATATAAATAGTATGTAAATCTAACTAAACTAATTTTACTAAAATACAATAAAATATTTCAGAACAACTGAAATACAAGTCCACATGAGAATAATAAACTATTAAAAATTAAATGATAATGTAGCTTGTCTTGCAGTAATTATTGAACGAGGATAATAATTTTATGACAATTTAATTATGGCAACCATCCCCTCTATACTACACCATGACAGCAGCTCTATGAAATTCCTAAATACAGTTAGCAACGACTTCACATATAAGTTCTTCAAGACTACATAATAATAAATTCTTTAATTTTTAAATCAAGTACAAATGGTTTTACAATACATAGTTACCTATTATTCTCACCGAATCTCATTAAACAATATATATACATATTACCATTTTCTCAAATTATAAACCAGAAAATTCTACTTGACTGCATATCAAAGTTCTCGTTAAACTACTCAAGCAGGAAGAGTTAAAAAATATCTCCGTTAATTTGAACGTTAAAAGAAGTAACAGAAATATGAAGGTACCTCCTTCCAACATAATCTACGATTATTCGAAAACTTCGATTTCCATCGAAAAGAAAACGTAAATGCATTAGCGGGGATCTAATAATAATTAATGAAACATCCGCATCAAGAAGAGATACTAAGATCTAAGATTCGTCAAGCTACGTAAACGACGGCGGCGACGTATTTTCAGACTCGTCGGGACGATTTCATCCCCCTCGGTGTGAAACTGTTTACCGAGTACGTCGCCTTTTAAACGAGATTAATTTTGCACAGACTTACCTATCGGCGACGCGGTGTTGGCTTCCCGAAGGCTGACTGTTTCCGGTTCAACCGCTGCTTCGTCTTCCTCGATCAATGGAGGTGGCGGTGCCAACGGTCGCGATTCGTAACCCCAATGTTGCCGAAAAGCGCGTGCACCGCCGTCCAATCGAACACGTGGTAGCTCCACGAACATTGCGTCTCCCAACTGCAAACAAAAAATATAATATTATAGTATTGTTACATATAGTACAATAAATTATTGATTATAGAATAAAGTAAATGTGATCGTCACTGAAAAATGGTTCTTCAGATTCACGTATGTGGACATGGAACCCTAAACATATGTACCATATGTAAACATATGCACACTGTACCATCGATGGTATATGTTCAATTTTTCGTTCAAGCCATATATACGCACTAGGATATTTATTTGCACACAAGTATAAATATTTATTATATTGTTATATATAGTACAATAAATCATTGATCATAGAATACAGTAAATGTGATCGTCACTGAAAAATGGTTCTTCAGATTCACGTATGTGGTCATGGAACCCTAAACATATGTACGATATGTAAACGTATGTACGATACACTGTACCATCGATGGTGTATGTCAAATTTTTCGTTCAGACCATGTATACACGCTAATATATTTATTTACACACAAGTGTATGTATTTAATAACAAGTTTAAGTATGTAGCATATATTGTAGTAGAAAGAATGAGTTATTGAAAGTGCAGTATGGAACAAAGCTAATAGGATTAATGAAGGCTATTATAATCTCCAAGGTGTTTATAACATCTTTAAGCTTGATTATAACCTTCAAGGTCTTTATAACATCTTCAAGCTTGATTATAACCTTCAAAGTGTTTTTCAAGATTAAACACATATGTGACATATATGATATTTGCATATGTCATATGTATTGTGAAGAGGAAATTTGAGCTCCATAGGGAAAGTGTGATAACCAAGAGAGAACATTCATTCATCTGACATTGGAAATTTGATAATTTGAGGGTGGTTTTATAATTTGGAGATCTTGGGAGTTGGGGATATTGGTAATTGGCGAACTGAGATGTGGAGATCTTAGGGTTTGAGGATGTTGGTATTTGGGATTTGGAAATTTAGGGATTTGACAGTGTTAGTATTTGGATATCCATAAGTTTGGGTGTCTCGGAATTTGGGAACCTAAATATTTGACGATTTATTTTGAGATCTTAGGATTTGGAAAATCTAGACACTTGCACTTGGCAATTTAGGAGTTCTCGCAGTTCTTACAGGTTTTTGAGATCTGAGAATTTGAGGATCTAGAAATTTGGAGATCTAAATATTTGAAAACTAGCCTATTTACACCTTCACAAATTTTTTACTCCCAAATTCTTGAAATGTAAAAATTTGACAATTTCTATAATACCAAACCATACTGATCTGAAAATGACAAATGACCAGGTATTCCCATTAGAGTGTGCTAATTCACAAGAATGCAAAACGTAAAAATTTGAAAATAAACTCCGAATCCTAAAAATCACAGTCACCCAAATAAATCCACCCTATACATCAACGTATCAACACAGTAAATAAATATCGAGCAAACAATTCAGTTTGTCAACAAATATTGATCGTCTGAGGGCCCCTTCACGAGCGCAATAATATTGAAAGCACCGAACTATGTCCAATGTTTATTTATCCGACATTTACCACAGTTTAAACCACTGTAAATGCTAGAAACAAAAAGATCCATCAAAGAGCAACGAAAGAAACAGTTATCGAACTGGTTAAAATTCAAAGCGACACCATAATGCAGCAATTATTCAGGACACTCACGTAACCCCGAATCACGTCCATTTCGTCGGAGCAGGTTAACGAGATGCCCGCGTCCAATTAATCGTATCAGAGCCGTGGTTGATGTCATCGAACGACGGCGAGACCGGTTCCGAGAGATCGACCCGATCCTAATCGAGAAGTAAGCACACGACCAAGCAAGGAACCGCGAGAAAAAGGAGGCGCCTCTTCAAAGCCAACGGACGCCTCGCAAGAAGCTGAACAACGACTGGTCCGTGTCTGCTGGTTTATCTTAAAATGCCATGAAATGACCCGACGACATGCTGACGTCACTAATTAGAGCTCATTGAACGCGGTGTGCAACGCGTGAAATCCGTGGAAGAGGAGATTGTTTCTTTCTGCGTTACTTATCGACCAATTTCGAACTACTATGTAGTGGAGGTGTAATATTAAACGAGTGTCAATAAGGAAGGTGGAGATTTTGGTATATTTTTGTTTTAGACAATTTTTGTATTTTTAAGCTTTGGAAGGTTGCAAGTTTTATGACTGATAGATTTTATGAATTTTCAGATTTTTATATTACTAATTCTCAAAACTCTCAAATTCACATATTGTATTTATACATCTTTCAATTCTCTATATCCCAAAATTTTAACATTTTCAAATTTCCACATATGACAATTACTACATCCTTACATTTCCCAAATACCCACATTCTCAATTTTCTGCATATCCCCATTCCGACATGCTCACATTTCCACATCTTCAAATTCTCACATTCCCAAATTTCTATATATCCCAATTCTCACGACCTTCTATTTCCACATCTCCAAATTCCACATATCCCAATTTCCACATCACCAAATTCTCACATGCCCAAATTTCTATATATGCCAATTCTCACATCCTTACATTTCCACCTCTCCGAATTCCCACATTTCCAAATTTCTACATATCCCAATTTCCACATCTTCAAATTCCCACATTCCCAAATTTCCACATCTCCCAATTCTCACATCCCCATATTTCCACATCTTCAAATTTCCACATTCCCAAACTTCTACATGTCCAAATACCCACACGTCCAAACTCCTATATCCCCTAATTCTCACATGCTTAAAATCCTATAGCCTCCAATTCTCACATCCCCAAAATCCTACATCTGCCAATTCTCACATTCCCACATTCCCACTTCTCTAAATTTCCATCTCCCTAAATATCTACCTCTCCAAGTTTCCACCTCCCCAAATATCTACCTCACCAAATTCTAAATTCCTACCTTCCTACCTCTCAGCATTCCCAATCTCCCGCGCCCCAAAATGTCCACATCCCTCTCCACATCCGCAAAAGTTGAAATACCCATCCAATTCGTGACGAGGATCGCGCGAATGTTAAACAGAAAAGGACGACGACACGTGGAAATTAATAATTTCGATTTATTCTGCGTGCACGACTGCCCGCATCGAACGGTCGCTATTATTTGCCAATTATCCCACATGACGAATTTCTACCCGGACGACCGACCAGATGGACATTTCGCGACCAACCGTTTGCGAGAACGTTATTTGATTTGGCAATAGGCGTAGGCGGTGTGCAAACGATTCGGCTGTTTTTTGTATAGATGATCAGGGTGGTATGCTATTAGGTTTTCGAACAGATTCCTGCAAAACCGTATTGGAAACTCTGAATTGAATAGAGGATCAAAAGAATTCTATTTTCTCGTTTTGAGATGGAAGAATACAATTTGTGAATTCGCGGTTTGGTTTTAGGAACCTGGAAGTGCAAGTATGTTCTTAGGAATGTGCTCTTACATTTTAGTAGCAAGGTTTAAAAAATTTTACAAGGTACATGAGTATATTCTTTAAGAATGTGCTTAAATTTTAGTAGCCAGATTTGAAGCATTTCACGAGGTAAATAAACTTGTTCTTTAACAACATTCTTAAATTTTACTAGCAAGATTTAATGTATTTTACAAGGCATATGAAGATGCCTTTTTAAGAACATTCTTAAATTGGAATAGCAAGGTTTAAAAAATTGTAAAAGGTACATGAGTATATTCTTTAAGATGTGCTTAAATTTTAGCAGCCAGATTTGAAGCATTTCACGAGGTCAATAAATTTGTCCTTCAAAAATATTTTTAAATTTTGCAGCAAGACTTATTGTATTTTACAAGGTATATGAAGTTGCTTTTTTAAAAATATTCTTAAATTCGAATAGCAAGATTGACAATATTTTAAAAGGTACATGTGTATATTCTTTAAGAGTATGCTTAAATTTTAGCAGCCAGATTTGAAGCATTTCACGAGGTCAATAAATTTGTTCTTCAAAAACATTTTTAAACTTTGCAGCAAGACTTATTGTATTTTACAAGGTATATGAAGTTGCTTTTTTAAAAATATTCTGAAATTCGAATAGCAAGATTGACAATATTTTAAAAGGTACATGTGTATGTCCTTTAAAAATGTGCTTAAATTTTAGTAGTCAGATTTGATGTATTTTACAAGGCATATGAAGATGCTGTTTTAAGAACATTCTTAAATTGGAATAGCAAGGTTTAAAATATTTTAAAAGGTACATGTGTATGTCCTTTAAAAATGTGCTTAAATTTTAGTAGTCAGATTTGATGTATTTTACAAGGTATATGAAGATGCCTTTTTAAGAATATTCTTAAATTGGAATAGCAAGGTTTAAAAAATTGTAAAAGGTACATGAGTATATTCTTTAAGATGTGCTTAAATTTTAGCAGCCAGATTTGAAGCATTTCACGAGGTCAATAAATTTGTTCTTCAAAAACATTTTTAAACTTTGCAGCAAGACTTATTGTATTTTACAAGGTATATGAAGTTGCTTTTTTAAAAGTATTCTTAAATTCGAATAGCAAGATTGACAATATTTTAAAAGGTACATGTGTATGTCCTTTAAAAATGTGCTTAAATTTTAGTAGTCAGATTTGATGTATTTTACAGGGCATATGAAGATGCTGTTTTAAGAATATTCTTAAATTGGAATAGCAAGGTTTAAAATATTGTAAAAGGTGCATGAGTATATTCTTTAAGAATGTGCTTAAATTTTAGTAGCAAGATTTGAAGCATTTCACAAGGTAACACCTCGTTTTTAATGATACGTAACTCAATCGTAACTATCATTACTACCTACACTCGTAGCAAGCATTACGAGATTGAAACACCATTGCAAATAATGTCTTACCATTTAAACCCACCATTAGTGGCACACAGCAGAAACAAATCAAAGTCAATGAATGCTGTTTGAAAAAATTAAAGTGCACAGGGTTAATATTGCGCAACGGAAATGATATAACTTACGTAATTGAAAATTACTCCGTGATAGAAAAATGTGCCAGATCATGAGTTACAGAATAAGATACATGCATACACGTGTTCGTGATCGATCATGGTCGTTCTGCGATTGCAGTCCCCGTGTTAACAGCAATTACCAACCTGGTGCGAACGAACACGCGCTCAATTACACGAGCCCGTATTGGTCACGAGTATCGTCGCGCAACAAACACCATGCATAACATCCTTCCTATTATGCTAGACACATTAATATACTAATTCTCGGTTCTTGTGGGGTGATGAATGCTTTTGTTATTAATTTTATTTCGAAAGTGAGGTGTAGTGGGAATTAATAGGTTGTTACATTTGCTTTTTTGTATTCGGATATATTTGGACATGTGGGTATTTGGATA
The DNA here is from genome assembly GCA_963576845.1 of Megachile leachella. Classification (NCBI taxonomy): domain Eukaryota; kingdom Metazoa; phylum Arthropoda; class Insecta; order Hymenoptera; family Megachilidae; genus Megachile; species Megachile leachella. The sequence continues at coordinate 10,147,521 of OY756251.1, forward strand.
TGTAGAAATTAGGGATGATAAATATTTGGATATATGAGAATTGAGGGATATAGGATTTTAGGGATGTGAGAATTGGGGTATGTGGAAATTTGACAATGTGAGAATTTGGAGATGTGCAAATTGGGATATGTAGAAATTTGGAAAGGTGGGAATTTGGAGATGAGGAAATGTGAAGATGTGAGAATTTCGATATGTAGAAATTTGGGAATGTGGGAATTGAGATATGCAGAAATTTGGAGATGTGGAAATGTAAGGATGTGAGAATTGAGATATGTGGAAATTTGAGAATGTGAGAATTTGGAGATGTGGAAATTGGGATATGTAGAAATTTGGAGATGTAGAAATGTGAAGATGTGGGAATTTGGACATGTAGAAATTTGGGAATGTGAGAATTGGGATATACAGAAATTTGGAGATGTGGAAATGTAAGGATATGAGAATTGGGATATGTGGAAATTTGAGAATGTGAGAATTTGAAGATGTGAAAATTGGGACATGTAGAAATTTGGAAAGGTGGGAATTTGAAGATATGGAAATTTGGATATGTAGAAATTTGGGAATGTAAGAATTAGGATATACAGAAATTTGAAGATGTGGAAATGTAAGGATGTGTGAATTGGTATATGTGGAAATTTGACAATGTGAGAATTTGGAGATGTGCAAATTGGGATATGTAGAAATTTGGAAAGGTGGGAATTTGGAGATGTAGAAATGTGAAGATGTAGAATTGGAACATGTAGAAATTTGGGAATGTGAAAATTAGGATATGTAGAAATTTGAAGATATGTTAATGTTAAAACGTGGGAATTGAAGATAGAAGCGATGTTAATTTACAGTTGTAAAAATGATTTAAAATTGCTCAGAAATCATCCAAATATGACTACATCGCCAACTAACACAAAACTGCAACCCAACAAACAGCAGTCTAATAGTAAATGACCTAACAGCAATCCAATACTAAATTTCGCCGACAGCAAACGTTTCCAAAACTCCGTAGCAATTTGAAATCGAAGACCGTTCGCAAGCAAGGTGAAATACCGAGTAAACAGAAAGCATCAGAGTCGTCTGGATGTCTAAACTAGCTACGTGCATGGAAAGCAAATAATATTTCGGGCAGGCTTGCAAGCCCTGAGAAGGACGCCTCAAGGAGAAAGAACAACATGCTTTGGCGTGGACAAAATTGCATTAAGCGAAAACGTGGAGGTTCAAAGAGGCGAGAAACGTTGACCAGCCGTCTGAACGAATTCCAGACGGTATCTTTTGGCCGTGGCTCGAAGAAACGGGAGAGTAAGAGCGAAAGTACACGAAGACACAGCTTTCGGCGAGCTAATTTCTTCGTCGACTTCGTTCCGGCCTTCTTCGTTTCCTGCCGTGGCCAATCTAACAATTAATTGATATCTTGCCAAGCGTGAATTCGGGTATAGATGGCTGGGTTGCAGGAAACTTGGAAATAATTCTTTAGAATTTAGTTTTTGAGGAAGATGTTATTGGTAGATGTAGTTAATTAATCCCTTAATTTACAAACGCAGTTATATTTTTGGTTGTTATGTTAGACTTAATTATTGCTGTTGTAAGATGAATAAATACGTAGTTAATCCTTTGCACTCGAGAGGTGAGTCTCAGTCACCATTTTATTTAATACAATAATTTGAAATAAGCATTTTCTAACTCTTTCTATAATATGACACGTGTAATATATAAACATAGTGAAACATACAATAGTGGATATTATTAGTAGAAAAATAACCTCAAGAAAATTCATTTAACTTTTTTAACTAAGTTTTGAAGTTACTGTTTACAAACAGTCGAATTATCTTCGAGTGCAAAGTTAATATTGCAAAGATAGACTGACAGATTTATAATAGTATTCATACAAGTAATACGTATCCATGATAATACTCATGAGGCAATTTAGGCTACACTTACAAAGTTATGAATATTTGTGGAACATTGACAACACAGAAACTAGCAGACTTATGATACAAAATTTCTATAATAGAAAATGTGTCATATCATTTCTATTCAAAGTTAAGTGAACTGAATATATGTTTAGTTTTTAAATTTTTTACCCTTGACATTCTTACCCCTAATGAGGCACTTCTATTAATATTCATTCATACAAACACAGAAAGGAATTTTTATGAATAAACCTTGTGAATTTCAAGACTCGACAGTTCACCTTTCAACGTGTGTAATTAACCACTTAACCTACAAGTTTTATTTTTTGCGATGTTATAAAGCGAAGAATTAAATCATTGAATCCTTATGAACCCTATGTGAATCCTAGTTCATAAAATTTTACCAAACAGTTAAGCAATAGAACTTTCATAAGCAACCGGATTTCATTCGAAAGTAACGGTACTCCGATTCTTCGTAGGTACAGGTCTTTTGTTAAGAATTCATTTGGTAAATTGTGGAATACCTGGAAAGGGATCGATTCTTTGTGAGGCAGGTATTCAAAGGGAGAGAATTGGTACTCATAAACTACCTATATTATAAGAATCTACCATAAAAGTCCTCGGTATCGGTGTTGAACAAACGGAGTTATTTTGGGTGTTAACAGGAGCTAAACAGTTAAACAAATATGTGGATGAATGTCTTCGGAAGAAATTGTCGACGTGACAACTGTTTGAGGTGGACGGATTAATTCTTTTTATGGGCAAATAGAGGTTTTCTTTAATTTTTATAGAGAAAAATATTATTTTTTGTAACGTAAGAATAATACTGTTAATTGAGAATAAACGAATGATCAATACATTAATATTGATTTTTGAAAATCTTGTAAATCTTATGAATTTGATAATTTTTATATATTTTATGCGGTATTTTAATGTCTCATAAATTTTAACGTTAATGTTCATAATGAACATCATAAATTAATGTTCATTTATTTCAGAATGCTGTATGCAGCTTTGGACGACATGTACGCTATAATTATAATGAAAAGCTTTTTTAAAGCTTGCTTGCAGTTGTACTAATAAGCTAGCTTAATTACATACTAATTCATTATTAAATTACTTTACACTAGCGTCAACTGAGTATGTGATAACACGTCTCAACAAAGAATTAATAATTTAATTTGATGTGCAAGAATGTGCGTTCTACAAAATACAAGTGCCGTGAATTTTCAACTTTGAAGCTTCAATTAATTACTTACAAAAATTAGATTCAGAGATTTAATTAGCATATTGCAAGGTTTAATTAATTTTTCGTTATAAAATTCTTGAAACGCAAACATTTAACTAAATAATTCATACGAAACATAAACACTTAATACAATAAACTTTTAAACACTAAAATGACAATAAAAATGATTTAAAAATGATTTCCACAATAAAAAATGATTTAACCATTTAAGTAATTCATAATTTATAAGTTGTTAAATTGAAAGCGATGTTCTTAAGAAGCGATACACTTGTACAACTCTCAATTGTTTTTAATTAATGAACTACTAAATTTCAGTTAAATAAGAGTTTGAATACCAGCATATTAAGCTTCAATGTCAAAGTTATTACAGAAAAATGTGCACGCGACATAAAGTAAAAGACGACAACACACGGCACACAGATTGAGAACAAACCTTGTTGTGAGACTTGAACATACAGGCGGTCCCGGCAAATAGCTGCGTCCAAGGAAACATAGAAATTAATTACTATTCGTGTTCGTGTATTCGCGATAGAAGATACACAGACATTTGAAAATCTCTTTAGATTTAATGATGAAACAGATGAAAATCTGGCTTCAAATGTTAAACTACGTAACTCAATCATAACGTAATTAACGTTTCCACAATAATTATAATTTTAACTGTGACGTAACGATGCATGAAATTACCAAGCAAATTCGTATATACGTATTTATAAGGACTTTCAGATATTATACGACGTAACATTACAAAAATTAAAAATTAACTGTTTTGTTTAACAAAATGAATTTTATATTTGTTTTTAGGACGTCCATAAAATATTGGATAGTGAATATATTTTATAAGGGAGAAGTCGTATAAAAGTTGATACTCGGAGAAATTAATTAAAAATTCGGAATGAATATGCAGCGATGTACCGTCACCAACCCAGAAGTTGGCGCGTGAAACAGCTGACGTGTTTAGAAGAGCTAACCACAATTCAGAATAGAAAAATGGACGCATATACTCATATGAATTTTTGGAAATTCGGAAGATTGAAAATTGGGGAGGTTGCAATTCCGAAAGATTATAAAATGAGAAGATTGCAGATTCGGAAAATGGCAAATTCGAAATTCCCCAAATTCACAAGTTCTCGAGTTCCAAATCCCTCAAATTCCCAAGCTCTCAAGTTCCAAATCTCCCAAATTCCCAAGCTCTCAAATTCCAAATTCCATAAATTTCCAAGCTCCCAAATTCCAAATTCCCTAAATTCCCAAGCTCCCAAATTCCCAAGCCCCCAAGTTCCAAATCCTCCAAATTCTCAAGCTTCTAAATTCCAAATCCCCTAAATTTTCAAGCTTCTAAATTCCCAAGCCCCCAAATTCCAAATCCCTCCAAATTGCCAAGCTTCCCAATTCCAAATCCCCTAAATTCCAAATTCCCCAAATTCCCAAGCTCCCAAGTTCAGGAACCATGTAACGAATTCACAAGTATCAACCACATTATACTGCATTGCAGGAAATACAACAAAGAACGCAGAAAATTTAACATCAAGGACGACCTCTCTGAAGCAATCACCTCTACAACATATCAAGACAACCTAATTACATTCTGCAAGACGATCGGAATCCTTAACATGTTATAAATCCCTATAGAACCTGCAACCTTCCTCTAATTATTCAATTAAGGACAATAAGTATCTAAACAGTCGATAGTCGCTAATGACCTTGATGTTGATGCGACTTTAAACCCTAAACAAAAAAAAAAGTTCAGGAAAATTACATTCGAGAGTTTGCAAATTCGGGACATTGAAAATTTGGAAGATTTCAAATTATGAAATTGCAGATTCGAAAAACTGTAAATTCGAACGATTTTTAAATTGGGACATTCTTAACACTAGATTTACGGAACCCGTAAAAATGACGGATAATAGGTCTATTTTAGATGACAGAACTTGTTAAGAAATTTTTGTAAAAATGTCAACTTTCATCAACTATCAGCAAAAGAATTCTCATATTTTAGGCAGTTCGCATATCATCTGCAATTTATTTGTTTTTCTAATTTAGTTAAAATTTAAATATAAGTAACCATCAAACGTCCGTAAATCTAGTGTTAAACTAAAACTGTATCATACAATTTTCACGACAATCCAATCCTACATCTAGAACAAGATTTCTGGAATATCGCGATGCAAAGGCGCAAATACTCGCGGCTGGTTTTCGCATTCGACAACATCGAAACGTTAAACCAGACACGAAAAGATTAAACAAGAAAACCTCTCCGCATCGTTAAGCCGCTTCCTCATGTTCCTCGTTGCGTATCGATTCCGGGGATCAAGAATCTGTAGCTCCGTTCGAAGCTGCTCGATTTATTAATCGCGATTAAAAGCGACCGCATCGGAATTGCTTGAATTACGACACCCAGGCCAGTGGGCAATAATGACCGGGCGTAATATCACGGCCGTTCTTCGAGAGCCGCTCGATTAATTTAACCCGGGACATTAATTATCCTCGTCAGCGGCCGATTAATTATGCTTCGCTTACTCCCCCGCGACTACGTGTACGTGCATGTTCTTACGAGCAGTAGCTTGTTGCTGCTCGTGCTCGTCGAACGACATTCTTATTACACCTTCTGTATACATCAGATCGATAATCAGATTCTACGATTGCGGCTGGCGAGTCGGAAATTGCTATTGAGAGTTATTGATATTTGGGGAAAAGTTCTTTTGCTATGGGTTGGGGGGATTTTTTGGGATTTGTGAATTTTAAGGTAAGTGATTTGGGGACGTGGGAATTTGGGGATTTGGAATTTGAGAGCTTGGTAATTTGGGGGATTTGGAATTTGGGCGCTTGAGAATTTGGGAGATTTAGAATTTAGGCGCTTGGGAATTCGGAAGCTTGAGAGTTCGCAAGCTTGGAAATTTGGGGGATTTGGATTTTGGGAGCTTGGTAATTTGGGGGATTTGGAATTTGGACGCTTGAGAATTTGGGAGATTTAGAATTTAGGCGTTTGGGAATTCGGAAGCTTGAGAGTTCGCAAGCTTGGGAATTTGGGGATTTGGAATATGGGAGCTTGGCAATTTGAGGGATTTGGAATTTGGGCGCTTGAGAATTTGGGAGATTTAGAATTTAGGCGTTTGGGAATTCGGAAGCTTGAGAGTTCGCAAGCTTGGGAATTTGGGGATTTGGAATTTGGGAGCTTGGTAATTTGGGGGATTTGGAATTTGGACGCTTGAGAATTTGGGAGATTTAGAATTTAGGCGTTTGGGAATTCGGAAGCTTGAGAGTTCGCAAGCTTGGGAATTGGGGGATTTGGAATTTGGGAGCTTGGTAATTTGGGGGATTTGGAATTTGGGCGCTTGAGAATTCGGGAACTTGGGGATTTGGGCGATTTGGAATTTGGGCGCTTGGAAATTCGGGAGCTTGAGAAATTGGAAGCTTGGGAATTTGGACGCTTGGAAAATCGGAAGCTTGGGAATTTAGGGGACTTGGAACTGGGATGCTTGGGAACTTGGGGGATTTAGAACTTGGACGCTTGGGAATTTGGGGAATTTGGAATTTGGGAGCTTGGAAATTTGAAGGATTTGGAATTTGGGCGCTTGGGAATTTAGAAGCTTGGAAATTTGAGGGATTTGGAATTCGGAAGCTTGGAAATTTGAGAGCTTGGGAATTTGGGAGATTTAGAATTTAGGCGCTTGGGAATTCGGAAGCTTGAGAGTTCGCAAGCTTGGAAATTTGGGGGATTTGGATTTTGGAAGCTTGGGAATTTGGAGGATTTAGAATTTGGGCGCTTGGGAATTCGGGAACTTGGGGATTTGGGCGATTTGGAATTTGGGCGCTTGGAAATTCGGGAGCTTGAGAAATTGGAAGCTTGGGAATTTGGACGCTTGGAAATTCGGAAGCTTGGGAATTTAGGGGACTTGGAACTGGGATGCTTGGGAATTTGGGGGATTTAGAACTTGGACGCTTGGGAATTTGGGGAATTTGGAATTTGGGAGCTTGGAAATTTGAAGGATTTGGAATTTGGGCGCTTGGGAATTTAGAAGCTTGGAAATTTGAGGGATTTGGAATTCGGAAGCTTGGATATTCGAGAGCTTGGAAATTTGCGTGATTTGAAATTTGATAGCTTCAGAATTCGAAAGCTTGGAAATTTTGGAAATTAGAAACCTAGCAATTTGGTGAATTAAAAATTTGAGAACCACAGAATTAAAAACCTTGAACCTCCTAAAAATTAACTACTCAAAACCATAAAAATTGAAACACTTAAAAAGAGTTCAATTTATCGATAAATGTTTCAATCCCTCTTCCTCCAACCATAATTTTCCCTATCTAACAAGTATCGACAGAATCGAACCGCACTCCCTACCCCATTTCCCTATAACACGATATTTTAAAAGGATCATTAAACTCAATTTACTTGCACTTGACAATGATTTCCATTCACCTGTACATAGTCTGAAAAGCGTTTTCGCTGCGAAGAAATACCGGTTTTAAATGAAGCTCAATGAACATACTATCGAAGAAAATCGCGCAAAATTTTCTGATTTATCGTGAGTTATACATCAGAAGGTAATTTCTTGTTCCTTGAGTAGTGAATCACTGCATCGTTCGTTCCGTGTTCCGTCAAGAACAGCCGAGGAAGATTTATCGACGTACTTCTCCATACAAGCAAACCCGAGTTTCGTGTATTTCGTTACGGGGATTTTTCACGAAAGCTGGATCTGTTACCACATCATTTGCAAGCAACCTTTCCTTTTGTACAATAGTAATTACGCGATGACAGAACCATTCACCAAAAGAATCGGAACGAGCGGAGTTAACATGTCCATTTAAAATTCTTTGGAGAAGGATATGGTAATTGGAGAGGACGGTGTAATGTATTATGGTGTGTACAGCTCCTTGATTTCGCAAATTATCAAGTTTCGTAATTGAAAAATTTGTAAATTTTCTAGGTCTCAAATTTCCGAGCTTTCGAATTCCAAATCCTCCAAATTTCCAAACTTCCAAATTCCAAATTCTTCAAATTTCCAAGCTACCCAATTTCCAAGCTCCCAGACTCTCAAGCTCCCAAATTTCCAAGCTCCCGAATTTCCAAGCTTCCAAATTCCAAATCACCCAAATTCCAAATCCTCCAAATTTCCAAGCTTCCAAATTCCAAATCCCCCAAATTTCCAAGCTTCCAAATTCCAAATCCTCCAAATTCTCAAGCTACCCAATTTCCAAGCTCCCAAACTCTCAAACTCCCAAACTTCCAAGCTCCCGTATTCCGAAGCTCTCAAATTCCCAAGCTCCCAAATTCCAAATCACCCAAATTCCAAATCCTCCAAATTTCCAAGCTTCCAAATTCCAAATCCCCCAAATTTCCAAGCTTCCAAATTCCAAATCCTCCAAATTTTCAAGCTACCCAATTTCCAAGCTTCCAAATTCTCAAGCTCCCAAACTCCCAAGCTCTCAAACTCCCAAGCTCTCAAACTCCTAAGCTCCCAAACTCCAAATCCCCCCAATTCTCAAGCTCCCAAATTCCCATGCTCTCAAATTTCAAATCCCCCAATTCCCAAAATACCACATTTCAAAATTAAAAACCATGAATCCAAATGCAAACACAAAATCCTCCAAAACCAAATATTTACAAAAGTAAAAACTGACCCAGAAAAATCAACTGACACCTCCTCCCTAACCACTTTCCCCAGAGAATCGCTGACGGTAGCAAAACAAAATGTCGTACAAAGACAAAAGTCGGAAAAAAGGATTTACGTGACTAGTGGTACGTGACCTTATTCGAAACTCCGTCCAACAATTCTGCGAAATCGTCCTATAACCATAAACCGCGATTACTCGCATGCTCGTGGCTGTGAAAAAAGAGCCCTTTGCGGGTACCTTCTCGTTTAGGTCAGCTTGATCTTTATCGGGGAAGGGAAAGCAAGAGAATGTCCGAGTGTTTGATGCAACGATAAACAAAGGCACTTTGTGTTTTTGGATCCCATCGAGGGTGAAATTCATCCGGTTTACCGTCACGAGACTCGGAGGAAATTTTGTGAGGGAATTCGGTCGTAGTTAGTGGTAGTCGATTGGAAAGAGAGCTTTCGAGAGTGGTACAAAGGGAAAGAGGAGGAACGGAGCATGAATTTCTAACAAGGGATCTCTCGAGGAGTTCCTCCGAGCAACTGGTGAATTTCTACGTCGTGTCGTCTGCAAATGATGCAAATAACGTCGCCATTGTATCGAATTATACGATAAGGGGGTAACTTTGATGGAGAATCTTGAGACCGACGAAAATTCTGACGTGAATCGTTCAACATTCAGTAAATCAGTCTAAGGAATTAATGAATATAAACTAGTGAATGAGTCACAAAACGTTATTATACTTTTTATTCGGGGATTTATAATGTTGCCGTTGTATTGGAACGGTGTGGAACTTTTAAGGAGACTTGAAAATTTAGCTTTATGGAAGATTACTGAACGTGGGAGAGTTTTCTGGGAGAAATATCGCTGAAGCTTTCACTTGGATAAATATTAAAGATTTATGTAACGTATTTTTGTTAAGAGAAGATGGTACATCTGTAAAGCTAGGAAGGTTTATTGTCATAAGTTTGCGTTGGATTTTTACGCGTTGGTTAACTACGCGTTAGATTACTACGCGTTGGATATCCACGCGCTGTATTACTACGCGTTGTATTACTACGCATTGGACTACTACGCGTTGAATATCCACGCGTTGGTTAACTACGCGTTAGATTACTACGCGTTGGATATCCACGCGCTGTATTACTACGCGTTGTATTACTATGCATTGGACTACTACGCGTTGAATATCCACGCGTTGGTTAACTACGCGTTGGTTAACTACGCGTTAAATTACCACGCGTTAGATTCGTACGCTTAGAATTACCACGCATTGTATTACTACGCGTTGAATTACTATGCGTTGAATTATTATGCGTTGAATTACTACGCGTTGGTTACCTACGTGTTAGATTACCATGCATCAGATTCCTACGCTTAGAATTACCACGCGTTGTATTACTACGCGTTGGACTAATACGCGTAGAATATCTACGCGCTGGATTACTACGCGTTAAATATCCACACGCTGGATTACTACGCGTTAGATTACCACACGTTGCATTACTACGCGTTGCATTACCACGCGTTGAATAACTACGCGTTATCCGAAGCTGCCACTCTCGCGTCTGCGCATGCGTAATCTCGCGCTCTGATTGGTCCGTGTTTTTCCTTAATAATTCAGAAACGAAGCTTCAAATTCCATTTTTGCAAAGGGAAATTTTATTCAGAATTATGTCAACTATCTCCCATTGCAGGGACTTACACTAGTTTTGAGACAGCCTGAATGTAAAGACATATGTATAATATTGTAATGATATTCAAAGTTGGGAAGATATTGGAGCGTTTATGTATATTCTAGTATTACTTATCATCACAAGTTAAAAATATATATTTAAGTATTATATAACATCAATATAATTTCACAAATATTAGCGACAAAGATATTAATCAAAACTTAAAGTTTAAATAGTGTAATTATCATTAAGGTTAATCTTTTTATCGTCAAATTAAAATATCACTCGCTCTAAAAATATACAGCCGTCTATTGAATCAATTTGGTATTGAAATCCACTTATCGAAATCATTAAGTACTAAATGAATCAGTTAACCGACATCAACACGATCTGATCCACCGATACACCCAGATAAATTGATATATTTTACTGTATAATCCTTTTCACCGGCTATAATTGCTCTGACATGAAAAAATCCTTTTGTGACTACAATGGCTCTTTCCGAGCCGACCCAGCGATTAAATGCTCGCCTCTTCCAATTACGCCACACAATAATCGTCCCGTTTTTTGTCCGTCGAATAGTGGCCTGAATAACGGAGCAAAAAGGAGGACACTCTAGTTCAAAGGTCAAGCAACGTGGCGAGCATCATCCTGTCGGCAATGAATTTCAATTTTGCACTTCGTTTAAAATGAATGTATACAAGATTATTATAATGGTCTGTCATTTATTTAAGTGCGATGAAAAGTACACAATTTTTGTGTTTGGAAGACTTGAGAGTTTGTGTGTGTTCGTATATTGTGGGAGACTGTTCAAGTTTAGAAATTTGGGATTTTTTAAATCCGTATATGTCAGTTTTCTTATATTTCCAAGTTCCAAAGTTTTGTGATCTCAGATGTTCCAAATACCCATGTCCTCAAGTTCCTAGGACACCCAATTCCTATATCCTCAAACTTATAGATCCTAAATTCCTATGTCTTCAAATTTACACATCCCTCAATTCCTATGACCCCAAGTTCACAAATCCTCCAATTTCTATGTCCTCAAATTCACAAATCCTCCAATTTCTATATTCCCAAATTGATACATCCCCCAATTCCTATGTCTGCAAATTTACACATTCCCCAATTCCTATGTCCTCAAATTCACAAATCCTCCAAATCCGATGTCCCTCAACTAACAAATCCCCCAATTCCTATGCTCCCAAAATTTCTAACCCATCTAAAAATGTAGAAAAATCCAAAAACCCCTAAAATCTATCTATCTCCAAAAATCTACCTAATTTTTCACATTAATGTACCATATATTTCTCCTGCGAAAACCAGATTTATCGCTGACTGTACATTATCCCAACTACGTCTTTTGCGGTCAATCCAACGACGACATTGTTCGAATGAACACGGGGTCAAGAGGTTGGTATGCCGTTGGACATTTGCTGAAATCTGCGTGCACCGAAATTAGTCCATTTAAAAAGAAACTCTTTCTTCGTGCTCCATCTTTTCTCGTCGAGACGTTCTTCTTTCATCGAGCGAAGGGAGTGGAACACGCTCGTTTTGCTCGTCGCGAGAACGCGATTCATTCGCCACGACTTAACGAGTGCGACCGGAGGAAAAAATAATTTATTTGACCCGACTTTAATCGTCCGTGCAACGCGATTAAAAGGAATCCTTAAAGGGCGGTCGAAAAGTCTTTCTCCCGGTGCGATGCTTTTTCTACCGTCGTTGCAAACTTTGGAAAACGACAGCTACGATTTAGGACGAGCGTGAATGATTATTTTCACGAGTTCTTGTTAACGAACGCGCTCTTTTTCTTCTCGGTTCCTTGCACTTTTGCGTTAATGGAGAAATATACGTTGGAGTGACTTTTTTTGGAGGTGATGTTCTGTTGGGGAATATTTTATGGAGATTTATGGAAGTTTATTTGAAGAGTAAAGTTTTTATGGGGTTGGATATTTTCAGTATTTCTTATATTTTAAAAACTATTGAATTTCAAAATCCCTAAGTTTTCTAGCTTTCAAATTCCCAAGATTCTAAATTCCGAGTCCTCTAAATTCTCTAGCTTGCAAATTCCAAATTCCCTAAATTTCCTAGCTTATAAATTTCAAATTCCCCAAAATCCGAAGCTTCCAAATTTCAAATTCCCCAAATTCCCGAGCTTCCAAATTCCAAATTCCCCAAATTCTCGAGCTTCCAAATTCCAAATTTCCCAAACTCCTTAGCTTCCAAATTTGAAATTCCCCAAATTCCCTAGCTTGCAAATTCGAAATTCCCCAAATTCCCAAGCTTCCAAATTTCAAATTCCCCAAATTCCCGAGCTTCCAAATTCCAAATTCCCCAAATTCCCGAGCTTCCAAATTCCAAATTTCGCAAACTCCTTAGCTTCAAAATTTGAAATTCCCCAAATTCCGTAGCTTGCAAATTCGAAATTCCCCAAATTCGCAAGCTTCCAAATTCCAAATTCTCCAAATTCCCTAGCTTCCAATTTCCAAATTTCGCAAACTCCTTAGCTTCCAAATTCCAAATCCCCCAAATTCCTTAGCTCCAAATTTCGAATTCCCTAAATTTCCTAGCTTCCAAATTCCAAATTCCCTAGCCTAAAAATTAAAAAATCCCCAAATTTCAAAATCTCTAAATTTCCTAATTCCTAAATTCCAAATTCCCCAAATTTCCTACCTTTCAAATTCCCAATTTCCAAAATTCCCTAGATCCTAAATTTCAATATTTCCAAATTCCCTAGTTCTTAAAATTAAAAATTCTCAATTTCCTAAATACCAAATTCCTTAGATCCGAAATTCTTCAGTCCTGAAAATTTAAAATCCTTAAATTCACAAGTTTCCCAATGTCTTCAATACTTCCTATATTTAAAATATGATCATCTTATGTATTACAAATTATTGAAAGAGAAAATCAACCCAAATAAAATCCATACAAATTACTCTAAGAAAGTCGAACTATCAAACAAAATACACCCATAATCCCTCTTATAAAAACGATATAAATTATCTGGAATAACCATGAGAAGTTGATACGACATTAATCAATTTGAAACAGAGGAGCTAAACCAAAAGGAAACTAAAATATTCCTAACCCAATACAAAATGCCGGTGCAAAGAAAAGGACGAGAAGGATCCTACAGCTTGATCCTCTCAAAGCTAATACAGCAAGGTATTAACGAGCAAGCCTTCATAAATAATCAGCTTACACGAAAGCGTTATTTTCTGTCGCCCCGAAGCTTCAACCTGCGGTCGACTGTTTCCATTTCGCGAACATCTGCTTCGACCAAAGGTAAAATGCAAGAGAAAGAAAAAAAAGAATCTTATCAAAGAAGATAATGGACCGCAGTGCCGTTCCATCGACTCGATAATGCGCAGCCTGTTTATTTTCATCCTCCTTCGAATCTTTCGTCGAAGCAACCCCATATAAATGCACCCTTTACCCCCTGCTACCATCCCGGCCCTTTCGAGCAACGTAAAATACCGTGACCTTCTGAACCTCCGCAATCGCCAACGAGTTTGGCTGTTCGGTATCCTACCTATGGTGTATTGTTGGCATTAAGCTCCGCAAGATCGTTTCGTTGATGAAACGACCCTATGGGGGGAAGCTGAATATATTGGACGCTGGATAGCAATTTCTTCGATAGCTTGATTCCTGCAAAGGTGTATGTGCTCATATTGGTTAAGGATCAATCCGTAACAGACGCGCCGTCTGAGCTTTTACCCTTTATTTTCTCTTCGTGATTTTTCGAGGAAATCTGTTTGGGGATATTGCATCTCTTTATTGCAGTGCGATGGATTTTTGAGGAGATTATTTTTGGGACAATTTTTGTCTCGTTGCTTTTTGGGGAAGGTTCGATGGATTTCAGCAAGGTCTTATATCTCTGGAGTATTAGATTTCTGGATTTGTGAATTCCTAGATACCTAGATTCCCAGATTCCTAGATTCCCAGATTTTTATACTGCAAAATTTCCAAATTCCAGCCTCAAATTACAAAATCATCAAATTCGTCATCTTACATATTCCAAATTCCCCAAATTCTCTAGCGTCTAAATTCCAAATTCCCCAAATTCCCAAGCGTTCAAATTTCAAATTCCCCAAATTTCCAAGCTTCCAAATTTCAAATCTCATAAATTCCCTAGCTTCCAAATTCCAAATTCCCCAAATTCTCTAGCGTCTAAATTCCAAATTCTTCAAATTCCCAAGCACCCAAATTTTAAAATCTCCAAATTCCCAAGCTTCCAAATTTCCTAAACTCGCCAGCTTCCAAATTTCAAATTTCCCAAATTCCCTAGCTTTCAAATTCCAAATTCCCGAAATTCCCTAGCTTCCAATTCCCAAATTCTCCAAATTCCCTAGCTTTCAATTCCCAAATCCCCAAAATTCCCTAGCTTCCAATTCCTAAATTCCCCAAATTCCCTTGTTTCCAAATTCGAAAATTTCCTAACCTCTTATCTTTAAATTTCTAAAATCCTGAAATTCCCTAGCTTTCCACTTCCAAATTTCCTAAATTCCCAAACTTCCAAATTACAAAATCCCCAAATTCCAAATTTTCACAACCTCTAATAATTTTCACTAATCCCTAAATTTCTAACTGCACCAATCCTCAAACTACCTATACACTCATAAATTTCTAAACTTGCATCGTCGTAAACCTCTGAACACCTCCCAAATTCCGGAAATGTTCAAATCTAAAATTTGCAATTCTTTCAGGACTTCATCAAAATCGTTTAATAGAGAAGCAAGTGTGAAATCAGTTATAGCAAAAATTGTCCGTCGATCAAGGTAGCCTGATTCAGCGAAAATTTCCATACAAGCGTAAGATTAAGCATTTACATAAATAAGATTCAGCGAGAGCTCCTTCATCTCGTTGCGACACCACCGTAAGAAATTAGCTTTGTGTATACAAATTCATGCATCACGACCGTTCATGAATAATGGATATCCTCCCTTATTTCCTTTCGCTGTCTAGGATTACTCTCCGCAACGCGCACATGATATAATTTACAATGTATATCTCCTGTCCCGCATATATCAAAGAATAATTTCATGCAGAATTATAGAGATTTAAAAGCATCATGTTATTTATGTGTCATGAAAATTATTTACGTTTAAAAGAAAAGTTTAGTCGGGTATATTAAAAGCTCACTGCGATATCGATCGTGGTTTCTACTTTTAACTTCTTTTCGAATCTAGTTCTCACTGGATCTGACAAGCTGGACGTTTAAAATTGAAAAGTCCTCGAAAGATTTTTGGGTTATTAAACTCGAGTGCGATGGAAATAGATCTTCGATCATCTTTCATTTATAGTTGTACAAAATTGCTCTGTCTTGCGAATAAATGATGAGAGTTAAATTTGATTTTGAAACTCGGTGAGGTAATTTTATTATTAAAGATTGAATTTTCAGTAAAATTATTTAGTCGTTCTATGAATGCATTAAAAATTATAAGTTAATACTTCGTACTGAAATTTTACTTGTTATAAAATTATCGAACTGTTCGCAATAAAACTGCAAAACTTTCTCAATTAACGTAAGACAAAGTGTACAGTATAAATCTGAAGTTTCCCAACTAGTTTCCGGCAGTTTCCTAATTAAAATAAGCGCAATTCCTAATTGAACACGTATAACACATCGTTCACGACTCGCGAAACAGGCGTGAAATATTTCCGCGGAAGACGGATAAAATACGAGTCCAGATTCTGACCGCAGAAACAAGAGAAGGAAGAAAAATTGGTAGACGCGTGAACGGAGATCTTGGAGGTTCGCAAACATTTACCCTGGCAAAGTCCAAGGAAATTCTGAAATCCAGTAGCCTCCCTCTACGCTTCTCAAGAGTGATTCGAGTGGCAAAAGGGGTTGAAAGGCTCGTGAAAAGGCAGAGCCGATTTATCCAGGGGCTCCTTCTTCGAATTCTCGTAGGATTTCTTTCGCGACGAAGAATCCTATCTCTGGCACCTTCAGCCAGAAGACGAACAGCCGATCGAATGTGTGCGGGCTAGGAAATGCGTTATACACACTGCTGGTAAGCTCCTCTAGAAGTTCCGAAAAAAGGAGATATCCAGGGAAAGGGATAAGGGTCGACAGCAGACCGAATGAACAAGCACTCACCTTTTTTAAGATCGACTCGATCTCACTAAATCTTACTCTAGATGCCACTCTGGACACTTTGATCACGGTAATCGGTATCGACGTTTTGGGAAGTCGACAGGGTTTAATAAGTAATATAAGGAACTCTGGTGGTCAGATAGGTTAGACAAATCAGATAGATCAGATAGGTATAGATACATCAGAAGTTAAACTCTCTTTAAGGGTAAAATTACATATTACTCTGAGCAACACTTTCCAAATACAATTTATTCAATTCTGCAAATACAATTAATTTTCTAATTACTCTCTTATACTTCTCATATTCTTTTCCTTACACTTTCTTTTAGAATTTGTAAATATATTCTTGTATGATCTTCAACCCTTACTACATTTTTATAGCACCTTTTAAGTTGATATCTGCTCAGGTACAGTAGTTAAGTGTCTTTAATGCAGGTAGGTGTCTCAATTGGCACTAAAAGGGTTAGGTATAAAATTTCAGGATTGAACAGTTTCAACAGTCTCTACAAAGTCAAGGAAATAAATTATGAAAGTACTTTTAACTGTCCAAATGCTGTTTTATCGACGACTGGTTTGTAATCAGTAATTAACTAGGAAATGCAAGATAATTCGTCATTTGAGTGATCAACTTTCATACCGCGTTTCACTTGCATATTTATCATTTATTTTCTAAATATTCTTCAAGAAATGAATTTAACAATTTATTTCAGTATAGTCCTTTCATTTTAAGAATTGCAAGAATATATTTAATGTAACTATTATTGGTGTAAAACGTTAAATATCAAATAGGTTAGTAGATTCACAAATATTCAGCAATCATCACATATTTAACCTTTTGCACTCGAAGGTAATTTGACTGTTTATAAACAGCAATTTTAACATGTTGACTGCCACATTAAAGCAATTTTCAATTGCATCCAGTACTGTTTTAATTTTTAATCAATTTTTCCAAATATTTTTCACAATATCTTGTTTTCCATAGATCCACGTAATTAATGAAAGAATTTTCGATTAGGAAAGTGAATAAATTTTTAACAATATACATGTTAAATCAGTATAGATACTTAAGTGTCATACATATATGGGTGACGTGGCAATCAACGTATTAAAACTTAGTTAAAAAATAAAATGAATTTTCTTGAGGTTATTATATCTTTGCTAATAATTTCCACTATTGTTTATACATTACACGTGTCATGTTATAGAATCAGTTAAAAAATGCTTATTTAAAATTATTGTGTTAAATATAATGGTGAGTCACCTCTCGAGCGCAAAGGGTTAATTTTGTCTGAACTGTCACACTATCAATCGTGTACTTTTAACAAAGTTCCCAAACAAACCAATATAAAATAGTCAAAAAAGGTGAACTGAGAAGAGTATTTTAAGATGAACAGATAAGGAAGTGACGATAAAATTAAAAGCAGGAATCGAAGGAAGTGTAGAGAGCGACAGTCGTACAAGCCTGAGATCTGTAAGCAGGACAATCTTTTTAAAACGCGGTTCTCCATTAAATTGCCCGTCAAAGATCCAGCGATACCTTCTCGAGCGAGTAGCAAAAGAGGATCGAAAGACTCGCATCTAAGCATGGATGAATCAAAGAGACTCGGACAAAGACAGATAGGAAGTTACGAGCGACGAGCAACGGCAAAGCGAGAAGGAGGTAGGTAGATTTAATCACACCTACCCTATTCCTCTCACGTCTTGAAAGGGAGACGCTCGTAAAGGCAGACAGGAAGCGGGAAAGAAACAGAGAAAAGCGGCTGGGCAGGGCAGGGGGATACAATTTAATACAGAGAACCATTCGTTCACCCCCAGGGTACGATTCCATGAAGAAGGTTGCGTTTTTTATTCGCGTGCCGTTTGTCTTGTACGTGACGAGTATGAACGCATCGGATCCAAAGAATTTCACAGGCGAGACGGAATGGGAACAAAATTTTATCAACGCGCACCTACTTCATTCTTTTCGCTGCGAATTCTTTGCAGATTTCCGAGTTTCGAACACCTGCACGGTTTTCTATTTCTACGCTGAAGATCGTGTCGCTTTATCTTACTATTTTCATTTTTATTTCATATTCTGACATTTTGATTTCAATGTTCTGACATTTTTATTTGAAATCTTTTTTCTCAAATTATTGCTGTATTTTGTTCATTAGTTGCCTGAATTTAATTGCTGTATTCAATTTATTGATGTAGTCAATTGCACTGGGGTATTTATTTGTTACTGTATTTAATTGAATTGAAGTTAATTTATCGTTGTATATAACTGCATTGATGTATAATTTATTGTTGTATTAAATTGTACTTGAGTATTTTGTTTATCATGGCACTTGACTGCATTGATGTATTTAATTTATTGCTATATTTGTTGTATTTGAATATTTAATTTATTGCTGTATTTAATTGCATTTGAACGTATTATTTATTGCCATATTTAATTGCACTGAAGTATTTAAATTATTGCTGTATTTGATTGTATTTGAATATCTAATTTATTGCTGCATTTAATTACACTAAACTATTGAATTTATTGCTATATTTGATTGTATTTGAATATCTAATTTATTGCTGCATTTAATTGCATTTGAACATATTATTTAGTGCCACATTTAATTACACTGAAGTATTTATTTTTTTTATTCAGTCATATTGAAGTATTTAATTCATAGCTATATCTTTAGTAGAACATTAAACTCCCTGTCATATTTAATAACACTAAAATATTTCATGTTTTATAAAATTATTTTGAAAGCCCCAAGGGACTACTTCATCATAAAAAACATAAATATAAAGCAGAAAATTATGCATAATAGCGCATTAGTTTTCCGACGAAGAAAGGGATGAAAGCGTGAGCAACAAGCGTTACACGAGAGACAATCGAGACGTGTCCAAAGCTTTGAATATTCCGAGCAAGCTACTTCGACTAAAAAATGGACGATTCGAGGGCTTTGAGCACACAACGATCGGCCGAGGGAAAGAAGGTGTCCTTGGCGTTCGAGGGAACCATTATCGAGGGATGAAAGCGCACGATGTGCAGTCTATTTCGTGCCACCCCGTGCATAATTTATCGCCGGGGTGGATCAAATTCGGTGGCGCGTATCGAAGTGAATCGCGCTGGTTGCCTCGGATAAGTCGTAATAATCTACGGTCAAAAGTTTCCACGAGGATTTCAACCCCTGCGAGAATCAGGGGTATCAACTGCTCTTTGTTACATTTTCGAATGTTGCCCTTTGATAATATCAATTTTCAGAATATATAGGGGGTGTATTTCATTTAAACTATCGCGTAGAGGTGATATATTATTTGGATAACAATAAAATAGGGGTGCGTAGGGGTTGTTGAGATTTGTGATCGGGGTGGACTAAATTCACGGTGTTGATAGTGAGATCTTATATTAGGAGTAACATAGTGGCTTTTGGGTAGTTGGAAGTGGAGGAATTAGGAAATTAGGAAATTGGAAAGTAGAGGAAGTGGGGAATTTGGAGTTTGGTGGTTTTAGGATTTGGGAGTTTGAGAATTTGGAGATTTTAGAATTTGGAGAGTTTGGAACTTGGTAACTGGAGAATTTAGGAAATTTGGAACTTGATGATTTTGGAATTTAGAAGCTTGAGAATTTGGGAATTTTAGAATTTGGGTACTTGTTAATATGAGGAATTTGGAATTTAGGGATTTTAGAATTTAGAGGTTAGGGAGTTTGGAAAATTTAATATTTGAAAGCCAAGGAGTTTGTGGAATTTGAAATTTGCAAGCTAGGGAATTTGAGAAATTTAGAATATGGAAGTTATGGAATTTGGGGAATTTGAAATTTGGATGCTAGGGAATTCGAGGAATTTGAAATTTAGGAGTTTGGGAATTTGGGGAATTTGAAATTTGGAAGCTTGGAAATTTAAGGATTTTGGAATTCAAATGCTTGGAAATTTGTGGATTTAAAAATTTGAGAACTAGTGAATTTGGAAATTTTGGAATTTGATAGCTTGGAAATTTGCGAAATTTGGAATCTGGAAGCTTGGAAATTTGGGGAATTTGGAATCTGGATGCTTGGAAATTTGAAAATCTAGAAATTTCGTAAATCAAAAATTGAAAAACTTGTAAATTTTCAAATTTACAAACTTCAAAAATCCTGCCAAATCCTAAAATTTGTGACTTCAAAAATCTTGTTAAATAATGAGTTCGTCAATATAAGAATTCCAAATCCCACGGATTTTTATGGATCAATAGATTAATCAAGCAAATAATTCATTCCCGCAGTTTCCATTTTATGCTCGCATTTTCTCTTTCAATCGCGTAAGAATATAGCCATAGCCAGTAGAGAGAGATTACCTTTGATCCGGCTTCACGAGCTTGGCTACTAATGGACCGAGGCAAGAAAATCCCTTATCCATGACGTTATCAGACCCAGCAGCAACACAACCAATAATAAAAGTAAAATCCTCCGGAAATCACTAAGAAACCTTACAGCACCCGAAACTCCAATATCGCAGACTTTCTATGTACATTCGATCGACTGCAGCGAATGAACCTTCCAAAGTTCAGAGGTCGTAATCGTTAACATACAGCGAAATATCGGCCTGCCAACATTCAAGAAGCTTTCAAGAAATTAACGCAATTCACTTGTGCAGATAATGTGGCCTTTTGTCTACGGACTGCTATTAATCCGACCAAAAAAAAAAAAAAACGTGAAAAAAGTTGGAGCGAAGAAGGCTTTGTTCCTATCTTATCCACGTTGAACACTGAACAGGACTCACTACTACTTCCATTGTCTGACGGATTTTTACGATCGTGATTTCAATTAACGGAGCTTTCTAGGTGACTAGCGATAATGGAAAGTTGTGCGAGTTTGTGGAATTAGATTGGGAGAAAATTGTAGTTTTATCGAGGGGGTTTTAAGTTTGATAATGAAATTACGCTGGGAACTGTTGGCGAGGCTTACTTTTGCTAGATTTATTGTCGACAAATTAGGGAAACAAGATTTCATGGTAATTTCTCGATTTTTCATTAAATTACCTAGTTTCCAAATTCCAAATTCTTCAAATTCCAAATTATCCAAATTCCCAAGCTTCCAAATTTCAAATCCTACAAATTTTCAAGCTCTCCAATTTCCAAGCTTCCAAACTCACAAGCTCGCAAATTCCCAAGCTCTCAAATTCCCAAGCTACCAAATTCCCAAGCTTCCAAATTCCAAATCCCCCAAATTCTCAAACTCTCCAATTTCCAAGCTCCCAAATTCACAAGCTCCCAAATTCCCAAGCTTCCAAATTTCAAAATCTCCAAATTCCCAAGCTTCCAAATTCCAAATCCTACAAATTTTCAAGCTCTCCAATTTCCAAGCTTCCAAACTCACAAGCTCTCAAATTCCCAAGCTCTTAAATTCCCAAGCTCCCAAATTCCCAAGCTTCCAAATTCCAAATCCCCCAAATTCTCAAACTCTCCAATTTCCAAGCTCCCAAATTCCCAAGCTCCCAAATTCCAAATCCCTCAAATTCTCAAGCTCCCCAATATTCAAGCTCGCAAATTGCCAAGTTCTCAAATTTCCAAGCTCCCAAACTCCAAATACCCCAAATTTCCAAGCTTCCAAATTCCCTAACTTGCAAATTTCAAATTCCTCAAATTCCCAAGCTCCCAAATATCAAATTTTCCAAACTCCCTAGCCTCTAAATTCTAAAATCCCTAAATTCCAAATTTCCCAAATTGACAAGTACCCAAATTCTAAAATTCCCAAATGCTCAAGCTCCTAAATTCTAAAATCATCAAGTTAATTCTACACTTAAACTTCTCTGCATGGGTCTCTGAGCTGTTCAAAATGCTTTTCAATATAAAAAATCGAAAGCACTATGAAAAATGAAAACCGTCATCAAAGTAAACACAGGAAACACACAACGGTCCTCTAAAAAATTCTCAAAAATAATATACGTAGAAACAAAGCAAAAACCCAGTAAGAATAAAGGAACAGAAGAAAAATGCCGCGCTCGCAAATCAAAGAGAATCCCCCGAAACAACTGCGATCGTTAAACGCGTCGAACACAAAAATCGCGGGTGTCAATGAAGAGTGGTTGAGAGAAGAAAAAACACAAAACACAAAAGAAATCACGTTCGAAGGGAGCGCAGCATCACGGCTGATCGTGCACGGTTTTTTTCTCTACTTGCTGACTAAATTCTATCCGTGGAGGACTCGTTTGAAGAGGTCCGAGGAAAAAACATGAAGGCCGTTAACCCTGTTCCTTCAGGGTGGGTTCAGCGTCGAGTAACGAAGGGTCTCGCGTTCCTAGACCCCTCGAATGTGATTACACGGAAGGAGAAAAGGACGTGAGGGACAAGGTGAAAGAGGGTCTCCTGCGTTGGTCTTGATTTAGTAATAACAAGGCTCAACCATTGCGAGGGATCGCGAGACTTTTGGAAAATCGACCAAAATCGAATTGGAGGAAGAGGGACAATGCTAAATATTTGTTGAGGTGGATCAAACACTAGTACTCGATATAAAATGTACTGCAAAATGGTAGGAGGGTGTGAACATGAGGTGGAACATACGAAAGAGGTATATAAGAAGCAACATATGAAGGACATGAGGAACATATGTGAAAATGGAACACATGAGGAACATGAGGAACATATGTGAAGATGGAACATATGAAGGTAGTATATGAGGTTTAGGATAAAGTGATATGTGAGAAGGTGTACAGGGTATATTCTGATCTCTACATAGTACAGAAGACTCCTCTAGAAAAAATATGGCAACCAAAGGAACAATGGCTACCCCTCGATTTTTAGGGATTTGTGGACATCTGAAAACATGGGGATCGTGTAACAAATTGTGATCAGAGATTTGGGGTAGCAGGGATTTGGAAGTCTTTAGATATGGGAATTTATAAGTTTGAGGATCTACAGATTCGATGTTGAATCACTAGTTATCTAGCGATGGGTCAATCAATTTTAGGTACATATGTGGACATGTTAGGTTTTAGAAACGCATATCTATATAAGTATTTATTAAATGTATATTTACAAAGTGTCACATAAATAGTAATGTCTCAAACAATACTTGAGAATATGGACATATAGAAATTTGAATACTTAAAAATCTACAAACTAAAATATACGAAGTTTGAAAAATTGATAATGTTAAATCATGAACCTTCAAAAGTTCATTAAATCAGAAGCAAAATTATTATATAACTCAGCAATTCAACAGTACAGTACACACATTTACAATCTGAAAATGTGAGAATTGAAACTTGAAACTTTGAGTAAACCTTTGTGGCAATATAACGAAAGTCTACTGTACCACTGGCGGTGTGAGGGATCCTGCACATTTGAAACTCGCTTTGTGGCTCGTTTTCAAGCAATCCCCTTGACCATTTCGGCAAATCCCTACGAGTTACACCGCGTAACCCTTGAGGAACTGTGGCGATACGCGCGTCGGATTAGTTGATTTTAATCTCACAAAGCGGCCACCGACAATGGATCGCGGAACGTTGGTTTATTCGACGCCGCGAAAATGCACTGCCGCTACGAACCAGTTGAAATTCCGTGCCACCTGAACGCAACCTCTAATTCGTTCCCTAATAATTCCCGACGCGGTTTGTCTTAACTCCGGCTCGTGCGGTTTCGTAAATGCGTCCGCTTCTGCCTCGAGATGTTAATCGCGTTTTAATTATGCGCTTAACGAGCATCGCGCTTCGAACACGCGTATTCTAATGCACCGCGGTTTTACTGCAGCTTCTACCAACGTTTCGTTAAACCCTACGTGTCTGGCATCATTTGACCCTTGTGTCCCATGTGCACCCATTTACATCTCCCTTCACGTTTTTCGACTTTAAAAGATCAACCCACATTACCTCATGCAAAGTACAGGTAATCTACATACTATGGATCATGCGATTTGTATCTACCTTACTACTGTTTCAATAAAAAATATAAGTACGACACAATGACAGCCAAGTGTGACTAAAAATGTTTAAAAGTAAGTTAAGTATCTTTGACAAATATATTGACATCTATGATATCAGGATCACTTAACTAAAAAGACTCGAAAGGCATCTTATCAGCCGCGAACACTCCTTAGTAAACCTTATCAACCCATTAGACATCGCCCTCCTTATTCAATATTCTCGACCAACGTCGATCGTGCCTAAAAAACGCGTTCGATGCTTAAAGAGAGCTATTGCAAACCCAACCCCGAAGAAACATTCCTTACGCCTCATCGGAGGGATTGTCGAGAGGGATTTAACAGAGACGATTCGAGATCCATCATCGATACCACATAACGAGGAAAATTTCTCTTTCAGCCAACAGGGGAAGAAACCACTCCAACCTGCCCGGGGATGGTTATTATGCGTGGAGAAGAGGGTGTACGAATAAATTCAAGGAGTCCTCTCCGGTGCGGAACACGAGTGGCGACACGGGGTTTCCGCAGCCAGATTCCACGGGATTTGCAAGCAGCCTTAAACGCGTAATGGCTATCACTTACGAAAGGATGAAACCATCTCAACGTGGATCAACCAAAGCATGCTCTGAGATATGAGCTTGAATACGCTTTTTGTGACTGGGAGGTTGATACATCCACTTCTGAATTAGTCTAAGAACAACTTCGAATTAATATGGAGAACCTACGGTTTGAATGTACTTTTTGTAACCATTATGTAAAATGAATGAAAGTTGATC
The DNA here is from genome assembly GCA_963576845.1 of Megachile leachella. Lineage (NCBI taxonomy): Eukaryota > Metazoa > Arthropoda > Insecta > Hymenoptera > Megachilidae > Megachile > Megachile leachella. Next base: position 10,172,694 of record OY756251.1, read on the forward strand.
CATCTACTTCTGAAGTAGACTAAGAACACCTCCAAATTGATTTAGAGAAGCTACGGTTTGAATACATTTTTTGTAACCATTATGTAGTATGAATGAAAGATGATCCATCTACTTTTGAAGTAATCTAAGAACAACTACAAATTAATATGGAGAAGCTGCAGTTTGAATGCACTTTTTGTAATCATTCTGGAGAACGATTAGTGTTGATCCATCTACTTCTGAAGTAGTCTAAATTGATTGAAAGAAGCTAAGGTTTGAATGCATTTTTTATAACCAACTCTAAATTAACATAGAGAAGCTACAGTTCGAATACACTGCAACCATTCTAAAGAACAAATACACCTTGCACGTACTTCTGAATTAATAACAACTCAGAACTTCCAGAATCACAGATGAAGAAAACCTTCGAACAATCCAAAGTAAAATTAGCATTGTTATTTTATTTTCGAAACAATCAACGTGCTCAAGTGTTCGTTTCTTTATTGTAACTTCCCTCGTTTCCTAATTGTCCATGTATTTAAATTTTTCTTCTTTCAAAGAGCATTTCTGTCTACATTGTTCAAGAAAGCGTTTGAAGAGTACTTCGTGTCGTAAACTCGAGAAGAAAGTCGACACCCAGAGCCTTTCGCGGCAGGATAATTGCGTCGAAGAAGATTCACTATTGGACTTTTAAAATTAGCTAATCCCGGAGGGGACGTGCTTTAAAGCAATGTAATAAGTAGAATTCTCGCTGCCTTCGGAGACGGAGGCGAAAAAAGAGGACAGAGGAACACGACGTCGAATGCACTTAGGGGATCTCGCGAACGACTAAAATGGATCCGGAACAAGAAACCTTCGCCGTTCGCCACTCACCACGTTCTTTCACTAACTATGCGCCGACATTTCACGAATAAAATACTAATACGCATGTAGATCTGCTTCGGAGATATTTAGTGCCTTTCGGCGATATTTTTTTCGAATGCGCTGCGCTGGGAATTCGAGTACGAACAAAATCTTGTGCAACTTGTTCAAATTTTTATTACAGGTTTCACAGACAGTGTCATACTTCTATCAACACATATAAATATATATATATGTATTTCTATCAACATATATGTTATTTAAAAATATTTTATCAAATATCAATAGAACACTTTAACAAAACTTTATATCAAAACTTTTGTTTATAAAATCGAAACAGTATTTTCTAAAAATATAAAAAGAAGTAAAGAATGTGAAATTAACTTCATTCTAACAGAACATTCTAATAGACTATTGATTCAAACCATTTCTATTGGAAGAGCTCCAGAAGGGTTAATCCGTTTACGCACGAGCAAGAAGTACCATCTCCATTAGTACTATTAATACGTCCACTAAAGTGTCAAAAATGAATTCAACGAATAAACAAAGCACTATTGACTCAACGGTTCCACCGTCATCATTCGATTGGCTGAGAAGCAAACACTGTTACAGGAACGCGGGGGAAACTTCAAACGAGCAAACGAACCGAGGAAAATCTTCGACGGCTTTTAGCGGTTTGTACACGTGCAAACTTCAATCGTGGGTCAAACGTGCTCTTTGACTCGGTCTACCATAATCTCGACGAAAGATATTTACAGCCCGCCGTTTCGTGGTTTTGGCCAGAAGTCCTAGAGTCTTTACAGCGCGCCGCTATACAAACGGAGGGCTATAAACATTCTAATGGAATTAGGGGCTGATCCACCCCTTCGATCGTGCGATCAAACAAGTTTCAAACCCTTTGTATTGTTCTATACGAAGGTGAAACTCTGCTGAAACTCCTGTCTTCTATGTCCATTTGCAAAAAAACCTTATCTCAAAATGTGATCCTCAAGCGTTCTCATGTTATCTCAAAGCATTTTCAATTTGAAGGACAAGTGAGAGAAATGTATAACTACAAAATGTGATCCTCAAACATCCTCATGTTATCTCAAAGCATTTTCAATTTGAAGGACAAGTGGGAGAAATGTACAACTACAAAATGTGATCCTCAAACATCCTCATGTTATCTCAAAGCATTTTCAATTTGAAGGACAGGTGGGAGAAATGTATAACTACAAAATGTGATCCTCAAGCATCCTCATGTTATCTCAAACCATCCTCAATTTGAAAGACAAGTGAGAGAAATGTATAACTACAAAATGTGATCCTCAAGCATACTCATGTTATCTCAAAGCATTTTCAATTTGAAGAACAGGTGGGAGAAATGTATAACTACAAAATGTGATCCTCAAACATCTTCATGTTATCTCAAACCTTCCTCAATTTGAAAGACAGGTGGGAAAGATGTATAACTAATGATGGTGCATACTTTGAATAAATTTTTGGTTTCTCCAAATTTAAATTTTCTCCAAAGAGTTAAGGATCCAATACACCTGATAGATATTCCAGTTAATCAATCAATTGCATAGATATTGTGTAGACTATCCCAATAATATCCCAGATATGAAACGAGTTGCATATATCGACGCAAGATGAAAAAGGAAGAAAGAGGAAGCGTACTCACCGCCATGTCCTCGCTCCTGTAAGCCGTGAGAGTCTGCTCATCCTGTAGGAGGACGCAGTAACAAGGCTCCCAGCACGCCTCGCCGGCAGCTTCGCCAACGCAGCACTCGGCCTCTGCGAAAGAAAAAGATTGTCCCAGGTGAGTAAGTCTGCGATCAGACGGCGGCCATTGTACGAGCGGCCCATCCTAGAAGAATAAAGTCGGCTCGCGTCGGGCATTGTAGCCAACAATAAGAATAATAGACGCCCGCGTCGATTATTCCCGTGAAAGGGCGCAACAGGAAGCGAGAAGCTGGATTTCTGCCCGCGGCCAACGCTCGATAACGATCGATAATTCTCGCGTGCACGCTTAGAGAGTCGCGTGAGGGTGAATCCTAGCTACGAGTCATCCTCGCGACGCCGAGGATTATTCTTAAGCCGGCTACGGCCGAGGGTGTCCGACACTGCAACCTTCTGTAAACGGGTTCGCTTTGTACGATGGCTTTTGGTTTTCATTCGAATTGAATACTCTGTGCAATTTGATAGTTGGACCAATTGAATCGCTACGTCTACCTTGTATAGCAGATTATTTCTTATTATTTAGCTTTAGCAGCTCAGAGATCCGATTATTATATACTGTACTGCTATTCATTTTATAATACGTCCTAACATATTCATACATGTGCAGACTTATAAAAATGAACTATAAGTAAGAGAAAACTGTAACAAATAAGATGTGAAGAAAATAATTGAACCTCACGATTAATGTCTCTGTGAAGACACATTCTAGTTGTACTTATTTATGTTAAATATAATAGAAGCTAAAATACACTGAATAATAATGAAGAAGAGACCATTCTCACTGATTAAGTACTAAATTTTAGTTCTCTAAAACTACGCTAAAATCTGCTCCAGCTAAAAATGTATAAAATTTTTTCGAGTACTGATGACTTATACAATACTGATTTCATTGTATAATGTAACTGAGGAACTTGTATAATTTAATTACAGCTATTGCGTTACAGCGTAATTACACGATCATACTCTTAACACGAGATAGATTTAAGACCGAGCCTTGAGTAACCCAGCATTTACTGTCCAAGGGTTAATTGTCTTGTAATTTGCTGGCACGTGTCGACGACTCATGTCCCTGCGTTTAATGTCATTAATGAAAACGTGTCTGGCTTGCATTACGCAAGTGAACGTCCCTGGGTTCGAGCGATCAAGGGCTCGAATACGTGCAGGGACCAAGAGACCGTCGTCATCTGGAAAGCGTGCCCTAGACAGTCCTCTAAATCAATTAGCCCATTTCGAAATCAGCTAGGTTCCTCGTTACTCGTGATTACTCTTCACTGAAATATATTTCCAAAGTCTTATCGTTAGGGAACACTCTTTCGCAAACGTATCATCAATTTTCTCATAAATCATCTCGTCATAAATCGAGTTTTTGTTAGAAATCCGTCTACATTTATTTCAATTAAAAGCAAGTCATTCCAAAAAATCAGGTTCCTGCGCAATCGTATTTTAAACTCTCCGTTCGCAGAATCCATCAGAAATCAATTTACACGAAACTTTCGTCCCCAGAGTGGTATTCCGGGGCATATTCGGCGAAATACAAAGTTTCCCTTGAAAACGTATCACCGTAGCATTACACGGCATAGGGTGCTACCGCAAATATTGAAAAATGTACACGCGCGAATCGCGTCCGAAAAAAGCATCTCGCCTCCACAGAAACTCTCTGTCTCGGGATTTATTGATCCCAGCCGCCGATAAATTTTTCCATCCCTTTCGACGAGACATCCAATGTACCCTGCTGCGTTTCACAGCCCTCGAAGACGTATTATTTTCGCGTTTCCGCCTGGCAATGCTGTTTTTTCGGGGGCGAGTTCGTTCACCTTAACCCCGTGTACAAAACTCGTCCTTACCGTCGAACATTCTATCCGGGTTTTTCTCGACAGCGAATTGCCGAGTATTTTAAAACGTCTCGTAGAGAGACGTTTCCATTTTCACGGTGAATACGTTGCGACTCGTTTTTGCCTTGCACCCGAGGTGCTCGTTTTCTTTCGTAACGAAACGAAACGAAAGTTTAAATGCAACTTTACCACTCGGCAACCGGAGGCTTTATAATCCATGATTCTCCACTTCCGTTTGGCATTTATTCTCTTTCTTCCATTTTTTTTTATTCGAGGGCTTTTTAAGGAACGCAGAATCCGACGATTTGCTGCGAATGGAGTTCAAGATCTGACAAGCGCGATTTCTTAATGTAAGCAGATTATATTCTTCTTAATAGCAGATTAGCGGGTACGGCGTTAGAAAGTTTTCTGAGATGATAAAGCTAACTATTTTCACTCATCAATCTCCCGGTGAAAGTCAAGTTTATAAACAAGTTAATTATTGACGACAAAATTATTTACTGACAATGAGTTTTTGTCAAGGCTACTTTATCAGATTTGAGAAATCACCTGAGAGTTGGGAGTTTATGATCACTTTGTGAAGGCAAGTTCTATGGAAGTGGCATACTGACTATTGCGATTTGATGGCAAATACTGCGAAATACTGTACATCACAACTTAAGATTTTGCAATATTCACTCATTAGATACGCAATATACATAGTATGTCGGAAAAGAGATGAAACTAAGAATACGAGAACATCTTACTAAAGATGATATCCACGTGTATCACATCTGATGCTTTGTCGAAATCATAGTTGCAACGTTTATATCCAGATGACCACATACCTTTCCAATTTCGAGTCTCAGCAAGATTCCAAGGCCCGTATTATTCCCGGCATACTTTCCGATATTGAAATTCGCGACAGCGCGCTTTTTCGGAAGCTTCAAAGGCTCTACCTGTATGATCCACAAACGCGTTTCATGGAATCCCGACGGAAACCATCCTCGTTTTTCCTTTCTTCTTGGGCGCCGTCTTTGTGCGACCGCAATGCTCGGCCATTCTTCGCGACAGAAAACGCGGAAAAGTGCACGCTCGTGCATTCGTATGCATTGCAACTCGACGAAACGATGAATCCTCGAATATACGTCTACCAGACAATGCACAATGCTGATATTGCCGAGGATATCGTTGAGCTGGTGCTTAAACGATCACGATGATTGCGGTGTAAGGCTTTCAATGCCTGATCTTTAGTCAATGAATCAAACTTATGTTTATTTAAAACGATCCTATTTTACCTGTCTACAGGTGTCAGACAAATGTTGAACCTATTTTATTCCTCTATAGAATGTCAGATATCTTTTGAACCTCAGTTATTCATAAGCATTCACGATTAATTCTCAATACTGAACTGTACTTTCTACAGTGCATTTTCTGCATCTACGGTGAATATATGAATACTTGAAGTGGTACGTGGATGTAAGAATTGGAGACAAATGTTAGATAAAATTATTGTGTATCGCGCTTTCAAAAGACCAGCAAAGTGTTTCGAAGCTATTAGACACAGCGAGTAGTGTCGAAGTCTTAACAGCTTCCTCGGGTGTAATTAACACGAAACAACTTCGAAAACGAGCGACTGGGTTTCGGCGCGAGTTTCGAAACTCGAATACATTGTAGGAAAGTTTGTCCACGGTACTTCTGAGGATTCATGGCAAGTTCCAGCGTTCCAACTGGACCTTGTAAAGAAACTGTTTGAAAAGAGGCTACAGGAATTTCTGAAAGGGACAAGGACACTTATACTTCTAACATTGCTAATAATATTAATCAACTTGTTATAATTTACAGATATATTCAATTACAAGTTTTAAATAATTAAATCTTGATACAGACTGTATTATCAATAACTGTTATAAAGTATGACTACATCTATTACAATCATGTCAAGCTGTTAAGAACGTTTTCTAACGTTTCATACTGTTGCAGATTACTGTCAGATGCTGTCGGATTAATGTAGTCGTACAAGTCCTTTCTTTATTATTCAATTAAAATAAAATAAGCATCGATGAATCAAGAAATAAAATGACTCTTTCCCATAATAAATGAGCAGACAAGTTTTAATGTAATTTGTAATTTATTCGCCCAACATCTGCGTCGGTGAAACTTTTCTAAATTTTTCCAGAGACCGCAACATTGGATATCGTGTAACGGCGTAAAGTGTGGCACCAAGTGGTAGTCGTAAAGACAAGGAAATATTTCTATGCAGATGCTATGTACAAGGGACCAGGGACACAAAATATTATACAGTTCGGTATCGGTAAACGATAATGGCGTTGGTATACCGATTCGTGGCTACCCGCGGACCGCTTTGCATACTGAAGTTACCGCTTTAAATCGACGCGATTTCCCCTTTAACCGATATTTGATTTTCGTGCTACGAATCGGGCTCAACAATGTTGATATACGTCGCAAAATAGAAGGGAACTGTAGAAACTTCGTGACTGTATTAAGGAAATGACCCAGATGAGGTCATGTTTGAGGAAGTTGGGAATTTCTTATTGAAGAGGATTATTGAGAAATGTGGTCTCTTTTAAATCGAGTGACAAGTACAGTGTAAATGTTTGGATTATTAGTGGTAACGTTTGATCATGATCCTTTGTTCTTGCTACTTTATCGTATTTTATCATTAATATTTGTTTAGTCTAAGATTGCATGATGACTTAATGGCTCGAGGTTAAATATTTCATACACCATTTTACTAAAGTGTGTAATTGTAGTTATTAATAAATACTTCAAGACAAAAGAACAATTGACTAGAATATAATTTTGAAACTGAAAACCTTAGAAACAAATTATTGTAAAGATCATTTAAGTATGAATTTAATGTCCATATATTAAATCAGATCAATTTAAAATCTATCCGCGTTTCTCTGAAAGTGATTACGTCCCGCAAGAAGCACTAATATTCTGTTGAACCTTTTTTCCAAGTTCCTAAATGAAATCATCAAAGTGCTCCTCACTTTCCCTACTATTTATCACTAAAGCCTCGTAGGTTAACGATTACCACGCGATTAAGTCGGGACTCCGCGCGAATTTAAACCTTGAAAAACGAAGCTAAATCACAGTGGTAAATAATATTCTAGAATACAACCGCGAGAGAGAAGTTTATCAGCCGAATGCCACACTGATTTATGATTACCAGAAAGCTGCTCATCCATCACTATGCTGCCTCTCGAAACGATAAATAAAGCAATCGCTAGAAAAAGAACGCGTACACGATGCAATAACACTCGTGCAAAGCTTTCTGCCTCGCCAACTCGAATCCATTTCCTCCTGTCGTGGATTAAGCATCATGAATCGTCATCATAATCTACGCTCGAGTGTTTTATTTCGTTGCGGAACTTCTAATCATGTATTGCTAAAATCTTGATATGCATAACTGTATCATTCTTTTACACGATTAATATTAAACTCTTAATCAATTAATTGAACTATAAACAATTAAGTATGTTTAAATTACACGTGATGAATTCTGCAGTCGTTGTGGAAATTACAGTACATACAGAAGTTTTAATTATTATGAATAAATACTTCCATATCCACATATCTACAGATCTCAACATATGTATACCAACATCCCAATATTATTAAATCCTAACATTAGAGTCTACTATCACCTACATCTCTAACACCAATATTCCTAAAATGTAACATCAGCAAATCCTCAGATTCAAGTCCTATTATCTCTAGATTCCTGTTACTATATCCATATGTGTCCATATGTCCACATGTCCACATGTCCACATATCCCTACATCCCTACATTTCCTCCAATTTAATCAAACTAAAACACGAACCTCTATTTCGACGAAAATTCACATAAAGTTGAAAATTGGGCGAATAGAAGGTCGCGTATAAGCGAAGCGACGCAAGCAACGGAAGAGGACAAAGATAAAAGCAGGATGAGAGAAGCGGAGGACAGGTGAGAGGTCCTCCATGCTCTCCATTCTCGAGACGAGGCCGGGGTCGCGGTGTTCGTGTCGAAAGCGCAAAACCGAGAGTAAACGTGGAGTGCGGAGCAGAGCGGAGCGGAGTCGCGCGTGTTCCTTCACCGCGTGGCAGCGGAATTACTCGCCACGGTCCTCATTAGAAGCTGGACCCGGCTAGTTCATTACCGACGATCTTATCCATGCCACGTTCTTTCAGCAGACCTCCGGCCGGCCGGTTCTCTCTTTCATTCGTTTCCCACGCGTTTCCAACCCGCTCCTCTCGGTTAATTAATAAGCGCACCGCACCTTGCAGCACGTGCCAAACGATCGATATATACCATGTTTCGTAACGTGCTGATATATGCATGTCTTAATAAACGTGGCGCAATGCACGAGGTTTTTGAAGTTAAGTCTTAGCGAGTTCTGAAGTTTGATCATTCAAGCTTGTGACACATTTTTATTTTCAATCTTACGTCTCAACATTTATGTCTCAACTTACGAACATTTTATGTCCTATCATATTTAAACTCCCATATTCCCAATAATATTAAAGTCCCAAAGTCTGAAAGTCATATACCTGAAGTTCCAAATTACCAAAGTTCCAAAACTCTGATAATCCCAAATTCCCTTCCGAAGTCCAAACAGACTTCAAAGTCCCAACTTCCGAACCCTATAGTTCCATTATAATTCCAAACAAGCATACGACGCATACTTTTAAATAACAGGTTCAAGAACTTCATATTGTACATAAATATTTGCTTGAATATTTAATCCGACAATTAACATTCAACGTTAGGCGGTACAGCTTAATCCCTCCAAGAATTTTGAAAAGTCTGCTCCAACAAACAGTACCGTAGAATGTGGTTTAAATGACGATTATTATCGTTATAAGACTATTCAGGATCATTGAGGGAGTTGTCGAAAGAATGTAATGGTCCGTATTAGTTAATAATGCTAGTTAATTAATCGAAAAACCTGCACGATGTTTACTGAGTTATGTTATTTTGTACATCTCCACAAAATTTCAAGTCGATTAGTTAAAAAGTTTTCGAGTTACTTGTCTGCCCTTCGTCAAACAGCAGATTTGTATTAAAAAAATGAACTGAATCTGAAAAAGATTTTATTCATATTTCAACTCGAATTTTACCTGAGATTTGTATGAAACATATATTATTTAAAACAAATTCATTACACGTTTGCAATTGATCATTTACAATGCTTCGATGTTACAGGAAAATAATGGTTCTAAATCTTTTGAATTAGGTTAATTAATTTTTGCAATGATATATTGTATTTTGTGGAATAAAGAAATTAAACCTTAGTGATTGATTTTTATACTTATTCGTGTAACAATATTTATTAAATAATTCAATACGTCAATATATTTCATCGACATAAGAGTAGTGTATGGATTTTCTAAATTAATTCAGATTTTTTTTCTTGTAATATTTATTAAAATTTTAGATGAAAGCAATTAATCATTGGGAGTCTTCAAGCGTAACGATGATACAACGATTGATAAACTTCAATTTATAAGAATCGATCGGTAGAGAGTTAAAATTCGAATAGCATCCATCAATCATTTTGCGGACGGCGTTCAGAAGCTGTTCCTAGTAGCAGGGTCGCAGAAAACCATAGAGGTATCCGGAGTAAGAGGTTTCCCGCTCACCTATGCGCAGGCGCCATTAAGCCAAAGTGACGTCACCTCTCCAACATGGCGTCTTATGACGTAAAATATATTAACGCTAGAGAATCATTAATTACTTCTGTTTTGAATAAATTTATGCACATTTGTAACTAACGAACGACCTCTGATTTATTATCTATTTTTTCATATATTTTATTTGAAAATAATTACTTATTAATAATTATCAATACAAATACTGTCATTATGAATTTTATATGAAAAGGTTCAAATTAAATTGTCATTCAGTTGTCAATCATAAAAGTGTGTAAATTGTGCTGAGAAAACGAGTAATTATTAATATCATTTGTTATTAATTCGATTTATTTAGTAGGACGCTTGTTGGATAAGTGGTGTGGCCAGCTCTACCGCGCGGGAGACCTCTTACTTCGAATACCTCCTTGCTTTCCTGCGATCCTGTTACCAGGAGCAGGATAAAAACACCATCCGCTAGATGGCGCTGATTTTTAATTTTTACCGATCGATTTTTCACGATTACTACACACTATTAAATAAGTACCGTCGCAGTCGTTTCTGCGTTATATGATACGAAATTATTCCTCGAAAAAAATCGATATTCTATCTCTCATTCCTATGAAAGATATAACTAGTGCGATCAATAGAAGAAATGAAGCTTAACATGTAATAAAGCGATCAAGCTTAACACGTTAAACGTCGGCGATGAAAAGTGTTCTACGAAACGCGAATGAAGTCAAAGAACAAGGCTTTTACATTTTAATACGCGTGAGTTTCTTTGCGTCGATTTAAATAATTACTTTCGCCGTATGAATATTTTATTCGGGCCATTATGCGCGTTGTAACGCATCTCATTATCGGAATATTTACCTTTCTATTCGAGGAACTCGATTTTCTATTCCAGCAATTTTCCATCTCGTTCCTATAATTAAATTCCGTTTCATGGTTCGTTAACGTAAAACAGAAACTATGCAGCGTATACAACGTTCGCGCGGCATTATTCTAAGAGAAAATTCCACTTCTACTTTTCTATGCCGCAAGCCGACAGTAATTGTTACTTTCAATTAGGTGCTCCGTATTCTGGTTTACTGTGTCACGAACCGACATCAATCTGTCGCTTTCAATTACCATCAATGTATAAATGCCTCGCATCTGCTGTTTCGTACCACGTCACTACGTAATTATTCTACTTTTATTTTCCATTTACGTTTCGTTTATTTTAATTTATAGAGGATACGTTCATTTATTTTCTATTTATTTTAGTTTCTGATAGTTCATTATACTGTCAGCATTTATAGACTGTACATTTTGTAATAAATATTTTGTTTTTCATCACTGTCTTTCGTTATCAACGATTGATAATCGTGTTATCTATTATTTCATAAATGAACATCAAAATGAAAATCTCGTATATTATGTATTTACACGTTGTACATATATTTATGTAACATTGCACATATCTTTAAATGTTCACATCGTTTGATCATGTGGTATGGTGAAATATACTCAGACGAAGCATTAATTTATTAACTAACTGTCACAATTTATGGTTGAATTGTAACATTAGAACTGTTACAAAAAAATTGTCGGAAAAAGTAATTTTTTTATTACAAAGACATTGAACACAATACCTTACATTATTTTTTAATTTTAAAATTGATTTAGCTACTGGAGTTAGTCAGCAACATAAAGACACAAGTTAACTCATGTCAACAATGTTAACAGAGGTTCGAATAGAAAATAGAGGTTCAAGTAGAAAACCACTGAAAATTAGAAGAAAACCTCTCGATAAAAAATAACGAGAAGATAAATTGAAGAACATTCTATGAAATGTAACGCCAGGATTCCTCAATAATTTGAAAAAAGACACGACGGAGAGAGGAAAAAAGGCAATCGAGTCCAAGGCTCGTTAAATAATCAAGCCGGGATTCAATTAGATCGCGAGGCTGTCTGTTGATTCTTTTCGATATCGGTGAACCAGCAAGAGCTATCGACTTTCGTGAATGCTCCAGTTTCACCGAGACAATGGACTTCGATGACCCTGCAAATTAAACGGAATTATAATTGAAGCCTTATTGACGAGATTAATCGCGACCAGTTTCGTTCGGGATGATTTAAGGAAGGAAGAAAAGCTCTTTCGATTAACAAGAAACTTCCTTGGCTACTTCTCCATTCATTCGATGCGAGATTTTAATCTATATAATCAAGCTTTCTATGAGTAAAACTAATCTGATACTTTATCGAACACCTTCGGATAAATTCTGTTAACTCATTGTAATTGTATCTGCTGTTCGTGGTTTTTGTTAGGTAAAAAGGAGATAGAATTTAAGTGATTAGAGATAGTTTATATAGGAGTCGTAATGAAATGATTTTAATTTAATACATCAAGGTTTGCATTAACATGTCAAGATTCAATATCAATATCTAATTTAGCAATTTATTAATTGTGATACGTACAAGACTTCAAGATTGGAGATCATTATTTAATTTTACCATTTTACATTTTACTTTGTGCTATTTTATATAAAAATTCAATATTTGAAGTTTCAGTGTTTCAAATGTTTTAATGTACTCAGTTAACCTAGTTAATGAAAGTATTCAGTTAAAAATAAATGTATTCGGTTAATCTAGCTAATAATTCAGCTAATCTAGTTAATAAAACTATTCAGTTAAAAATAAATGTATTCGGTTAATCTAGCTAATAATTCAGCTAATCTAGTTAATAAAACTATTCAGTTAAAAATAAATGTATTCAGTTAATCCTGTCAATAATCTAATCTAGGTAATAAAACTTCTAATAATTTTATATTCACCATAAAATATACTTTCACAGATCAATTTCCTCAACTATTAAACTGGAGCAGATAATGGTACAGGCGGTACTAACGCGATTATGGTCCCACAAGGTGACAAAAATCTAATTTATAAGCAATTACATCGATTAATCGAGTCAACCTAGGAATGGCGCAGTCCTCTGCCATAAACGAGACGTTAAGTCCGAACAATTTCCTGTTTTTAATGGACCCGCCATCAGCAAACGACATTCGAATAATTAATTCCTGACGTCGTTTCTGGTCGAAAAATCGTTCTAGACTTTGCTTTACCGATATTCGCTGAATTTCATTAACAACGCGAAATCGACACGTTGCTTAAGTAATAGTCGCCGGTAAATAAATTGCGAACGTTAAGAGGATTACGTATGATGGACGTCGTATAAAACGAGTATTATGCAAATTAACTTAAGCGTAAGTTTATATCGATCGATTCGATGTCTTGCGATTTTAATATGTGGTTTAATGCCTAGCGAAATTTATGTTTGCAATTATTTTCATTTTAGATTAAATCGATTAAATAACTGTTTTAACAAACCCATTTACTGAGAACAAAAATAATAAATTACTGGGAATAAAATGAATAATTCTTCGTTATTCCAAAATATTCATTTCGAGTTAGAATTTGCAATAAATAATTAACAAACCCATTTACTGAGAACAAAAATAATAATTTACTGAGAATAAAATAAATAATTCTTCGTTATTCGGAAATATTCATTTCGAGTTAGAATTTGCAGTAAATAATGTAGCAAAAATAAAATCGAGTCGGCGAATAATTAAAAGTGACAATGATTAAATACGTGTCCCAATTTCGTAATTTAAAGCAGAGAAATACTTTCAATTTACGACACGTTACATCACTGCTGGACATTTATCGAATAAATAAAAGTAAAACACGGTATCGAATATCCATCGAACGATCGACATTCGATAACACGATAAACGAATATTCGCGTTAATCGTCGAATTTCGGACGTGCGAGGGAAAAATGTGAACGGCAATTACATCGATGACTTTAGCGAGCGAGGGTGAATAATTAAATAATAAAAGGAACAAATTAAACGAAATGGTATCCGGCCGCGTGAAACGTGAACCTATTGCAGCTGCAGCTGACACTTCCATTAGTGGCTGCAATCTCATTGCACTTGCACCGACAACCCGCGACATTCGGGCCCACATCAGAGACTTCAGAGGATGAAATCGAACAAGGAATTGTTTTGTTCCTTGTTATTTCCGTCTGTCAAACTGGTGTTTCAGTTTTGTTAACGTTGTTAATTGTTTTTGTACAGAAATTTATCATAAGTTAAGTCGTATTTGCATTAGGTATTTTAATTTTTAAAACTCAGAAGGTGGAGTATTGTGAAAGCTGTCGTGGTCTTTTTATTATAAAAAGCGACTCTCCTGAATTTGGATGTTCGTGACAGTTCTATTATTGCAAAAATTTCAACCATAGTGGATGTTGACCATAATGATATGTAGAAATAATGAAAATTATGTAAAATATATGACACATCAATTTATATCAATTCATTATGTGCAAAAGGAAGAGTACTAAAATTTACTTAAATTGTTTTACTTTGATTTCCATTTACAATATCCATTTACAGTAGTCACTTAAAATAGCTTCTCCATAAAATTACCAATCAGTAATATGTTAAAATTGTCACATATGGAAGTACTGAATTAATTATCCCATACGAAGTATTTTAATTAATTCCTTCAATTACTAAATCATGTAAACTAGCTGCTATACTATAACTACAATAAAAATTTGATATTTTATTACATCAAATTTTGACATTTTATTATACCAAATTTTTTGATACAACATTGACTCGTTTCTCAAAACAATTTGTATATGGTATTTTGTAAATATGATTCTGTTATAAAATTGTATGAAATTATACATGGAAACCATTTGAAATGCAACTATAGTAATAAATATTTCCTTCGATTCCAACATTCGACCGATTTGCGGATTTTAGTTAATCGTCACAGAAATGAGAGACATTGCTCGATGAAACATTGGAGATTCTACTGTGACCTCGTTTTCGGGATATTAAGCGATTAAAAATTGAATATTCGACATTCGCCGTGTTTAATCCGTAGTGAAATAGCCGAAAAACCCGTGCGATTCTGATGAGAAACTGCAGTTATCGCGAAATACGACTAGTTCGAAACATAGGTGTATCAGAAATCAACTGTTACTGTAAAATTTACAGTGTAAATATAGAAAGTAAATATACAGGATACTAATATACAAGTTACTGCAAATACACAAGAGCTTTGCCTTTCGAAAAGAAAAAATTAACAACCAACTAAGAGATCTCTCATCCATCAACAAATTTCAAATTTCCAAATCTACAAACCTATCTATTCGAAAATACAGAAAAAGAACACCTAAAATTGAAAGTCAGAAATTCAACCACACAAAGTTTTAAAAATACGTAAAATTACTTTAACTACAGCCGACTACAAATACAAGCAACACAGCAAAAGAATAACAAAATAGCAACAGTGTACAACGAAATAGATATTCCTGACAGCATCAAAACAGAAAAGAATGGAATTACTTATCAAGCAATCGATTCGTTATTAAACGTCAGACCTCATAACAAAAGGGTTAATTAGACAATATTGATATCATGGCCGTACATGAAAATTCTTGGCTTTGTGTTATTTCATAGCAGTTACTTGGTCGTATTCAACGTTACTTACTCTTTGACACTGTGACTCATCCGCTGGTTGTTCGATTGCACCGCGCTCTTAATATTATCACGCACACATTGCACGCTCCTATCTCGCTTGTAATTCATCGTCGACCTCAACAGGTACACAATGTCTTCTGTATTATCCCAAACACTTGTCGTTTACACGCAACACGCACGAGAAAGTTCATTGACACCCAATGTTCCGGTCCATTCACCTTTACCTGTTTGGTAAAAGGATTACGACTGGCGGGAGGAACTTTCTGCGACGATTACCAAATTATAAATCTGAGATTCTTCATACTTTCATACACAATTTGCAGTTATAGACAATACCAGGTACGGATTAACAATTTTAAATTTATTTTTTAAAAAGATAACTTTTTGAGAAAAAATGCATTGCTAGCTAATTTTAGAATCCAAATGCACTCCCCAAAAAATTGTTCACATTTTGAAATCAGTCATTTTTCGACATCACTGTGTTCTTGGCAAAATACGTGGACTATCGATAGAAAGTGGTACGAAAGGGCCAAGTCTGGTGAGTATGGGTGGCGCAAGAGTACCAACCAAGTGCAGGAATTGTGCCTTTAACCGTTTTCGCTGTGTGATGCGGTTGTGTTGCAAAATCACTTTTCCGTGTCTTCTAGCCCAATCTGGGCTTTCGATCGATGCATGGTTCAAACTGATTATTTGTTGACGGTAGCGATCGGTATTAACTGTTTCACGTGGGTTCAGCTCATGATAACCTGATCGCACCAAATAGCATTGTCTTCCTTCCGAAGTGATTCTTGCGGTCGATGTTGATGGTTGTGTCAACCCATGACTTTTGGCGTTTTGGGTACCAAAGTAGAAAACATGCGTATTGCGTTGGGACATCGTAAGCTTCCATAAGACAACTTATCGCGTTTCTTTTTTGATTGAACACGAAAAGAATGCTGCAACTGCTATTTGGTTTGAAAGTAGACATACCACGAGAATATGCTAACTCGATGTCTGAACAATGTTCTGAAAGGTACACCTGCTATCGAAAGTAATGAATTATCACTCCTTAAAATTTAAGAATTCTATTCGACACCTAAATCACTTGTACCTTCGATAAAACCACTTACTTTAACACTCTGAAACGTGCTAAAGCGATCATTTTATCAAAGTAATTGCATTGCCGAACAGAATTATAACTCAATTGCCTCGCTGAAAATCAATAGAGAAACGTTGAAATCGATACTGCCGTATCGTGTCTGCAATTCTCCGCGAACTCGCCTGTGAATTATTGAAGTTTGCATGGAAACTGCTAAATCGAAGAATTCGGGTCAACTTAATTTAACGCGAACATCGCCAAGCTACGAATGGAGGAACATCGAGTATCTGTCACGAAGAGAGAATAACATCGTAACTATTTCTCAATCTGAAAGTGCAACTGGATAAGTGACAGTCTCGTATAAATGTTCATTGATATCGATGAGTAGCGGATCGATTTACACGTCACTCGAGCCAATGATATATCGACAGAATAATTGAGAATTCCACGAGTCGCAGGATCGTCTAACGATCTCTTATATTCGATACATCCTACATCGGGTATTATATAAACCCTGATCCGCGGAACGTTCTAATTTTACAACCACCGTTCCGGTTAAATACAGACTGATTATGTTACGCGTTTTTATCGGAGTTTCACTTTCATTGCGAGCCTGGATAAATCAGTGTTCAGATCAAATTAACATTTATCGTACTTTCTATTTTAATATAGCAACGTAGGAAATAATTTATGTGCCGACTGTGCGTTACGATGACAGAAATTGGAAATTTTTGCGCGGGTGAAATGTACGGTTTCTTTGGGTATGGATATGTACGGTTAAATTTATAACTTCGAATGTATACTTCCATATTTTTTAATTTTATTGCGAATTCTTAAATTATACACCTTTTTGTATTTTTGAATTTGCGCACTTAGGGAATTGGTATACTTTTACTTCCGGAAATCTACTTTCTGAAGTAGTGGACTTTTACATGCGTTCATTTCTAAATGACTAAATAATATATAAAAATTTGATAATTTAAAATAATACAACTTTTAAATTTCTAATTTTTCAAATTTCCAACATCATTTAATAAATTTCAACATAAATTTCTACATCAACAAATCCCTACGTCTCCAGATTCTTAGACACCCCAATCTCAAATTCCCCCAAATTCATTAGTTCCCAAATTTTTATATCCCCAAATTTCCAAGCACCCGAATTCCAAATTTCCCAAATTTCTTAATTTCCAAATTGCTAATTCCCTAAATTCCCTAGCTTGCAAATTCTCAAGCTCTTAAATTCCACAATCAGCAAATTCTCAAGCTCCCAAATTCCAAAATCAACAAATTCCCCAGCTTCCAAATTCTCAAGCTCCCAAATTCCAAAATCATCAAATTCCCTAGCTTCCAAATTCTCAAGCTCCCAAATTCCAAAATCACCGAATTGCAAACTCCCCAAATTCTCAAGGTTCCAAATTCCACAATCATCAAATTCCCTAGCTTCCAAATTCTCAAGCTTCCAAATTCCAAATTCCACAAATTCCCTAGCTTCCAAGTTCTCAAGCTCTCAAATTCAAAAATCACCAAATTCCATATTCCCCAAATGCACTACTTTCCAAATTCTCAAGCTCCCAAATTCCAATTTCCTCAAATTCCCTAACTTCCAAATTCTCAAGCTCCCAAATTTCCTAGCTCTTAAATTCAAAATTTTCCAAGTCTCTAATTCTGCAAATCCCAAGATCCCCAAATTGTTACACACCTAAATCCCAAAATCCCCAAATTCTCAGATCTCCAAATTGCTTGACACCCAAATCCCTAAGTTCCTAAATCCCTAAACTGCCAAATCCCTAAACACCTATGTTGCTATATCCTCAAATGGGACTCCCAAATTTCTACATCCCCACATTTCTAGACACCCAAATTCCCATATACCCAAATTTCCACATCCCTAAATCTCCAAATTGCCAAAAATCCAAGATCCCCAAATAGCAGCAAAAATAATACCTAATAAAGTTCCACATCACCGTCCCATAATAGAATTCCTTGAAAAGATTCATCCAACGTTCCACGGCAGAATGAGCCGTATGAATTCACCCAAAGCTACGAAGAATCACGAAAGTTCAAGGTTTCGCCAATTATATTTCGGCCAATGGAGAATATTCTTCCGCGAAGACGAATCACGATCAGACAGAGAAACACGGCAATAATTATCGCACTGACGTTTTTAATTACCCGCACGACTGAGCTCGACATCGACCCTCTTCGTTCGATGGAAAACTGGACTTATTAACGAGGGACGCTTTATGTCACGTCACAAACGAAGTTCGCAAACGTCGCGATACAAGGCCGGCTAATAGAGTTCGATCGTACAGTTCGATTTCGTTTCTTTCTCTTTCATTCGTCGAATTGCTCGACACTTGCTCCTCCATTTTTATTTTCCACCGTGAATAGCAGCGTGATTTTCGAAGAGAAAAAGGTTGCAGGATTTCACTTAATTCGATGAAATTACGTTGCCTAGGGAAAAAGGTTGCATGGAGAAAGAGAGAGCAATTTAAAAACGATTTTATAGTTAACGATTGAGAAAATCGACGACGTGCGTGATCGATTACCTAATTAAAAATACGCTTCATTTAATATGCCGCTTGTTCAATCTCCCCAGAGAAAATTGCATATAATTATTCAGCTGATGAATATCGAATGAACAATAATTTAAAACCAGCGTAAAAATTATTGAATATTACAATCGTTAGAAAAATATGTTGTTTCGTTTATTATTGTTAGACGAATCAAATACTCCTTTCCGTATTGCAGGAATTGAACTCGTCTTCATTTTTCCTTCCTCGATTATTCGCTCATGCATGAACGAGATTGTAGAAGCTTGTAAAGGGGAATCCTCGGGCGAGCAAACGGGTACGAAAAAGGAGGACAGGATAGAAAGGACCCGACTCGTTTACCCACATCGATTTATTGCAACGGATGAAGATTATAACTGCCGGCGTACATTCGCGCTGAATCACGATTTAATTGGTCCTCGCTGTGAATCGATCAGCTTTTCTTCTTCGTTTGATGCGTGTAAGCGCGCATCCGTTTCTCGCCACTGGTCAAATAGCATCTATCGGTGCTGCGATAGAATACTAGCAAATTATCTTGTCATACCGGAACATTGACGTAGTGTGAATTATATGAAGATTGAATTAATAATTGACGATGTTTGTGGTTCATTTTGAACTTCGTGTTTAAGGTATTTAATCTATAGCTACAATTTTGTGGACAGCTGTGTCATTCATATGGAGATAATTTTGTTTAGAAGGTTGAGACAACTGAAGAAAGTTGTCTCAACTTCCCAAATTCCCACATCCTCAAATTTCCACATCATCAAATTCCCACATTCCCAAATTCCCACATCCCCAAATTCCCACATTCCCAAATCTCTACACTCCCAAATTCCTACACCTCCAAATCTCCACATTCCCAAATTCCTATACCACCAAATCTCCACACTCCCAAATCTCTACACCCCAAAATCCCTAAATCCCCAAATCTCTACACTCCCAAATTCCTATACCTCCAAATCTCCACACTCCCAAATCCCTACACTCCCAAATTCCTACACCCCCAAATGATATCTTATTAACAATACTTGATCATGCAGATTATTGTTAGAAGTGAACGAAAAATTCAACTGTGGTGAAAATACGAGGCTGTTTGTCATATTGGAACTGCAATGTGTGTCATGAAGTGCTTCAGTTAGAAACAATCACAACTACAATTTTAACACACACTAAGAAAGTTGAAATATTAGGTATCTTATTGGCAATCCTTGATTATGCAAATTACTATTAGAATTAAACTAAAAATTCAACTGTGGTGAAAATACGAGGCTAGTTTGTCATATTTGAACTGCAGTATGCGTCATGAGGTGTGTCAGTCAGAATCAATCACACCTACAATTTTAATACACACTAAGAAAGTTGAAATATTAGGTATCTTATTGGCAATCCTTGATCATGCAGATTACTATTAGAATTAAACTAAAAATTCAACTGTGGTGAAAATACGAGGCTGTTTGTCATATTGGAACTGCAATGTGTGTCATGAGGTGCGTCAATCAAAATCAATCACAGCTACAATTTTAAGACAAAGAAACTTGAAATGTTATGTCAATTTGGTATTATAAAATCAACTATACAAATTATTATTAAACTTGAACTCCAATTTGAAGCGTATTAAAAGTTCGAATAAAATTGATGATTGCTAAGATGCGTCACGAGGCGCGTCAGTCAGAACAATCACAACTACAATTTTAAGACAACGAAACTTGAAATATTATGTCAAATTGGTATTATAAAATCAGCTATACAAATTATAATTAGACTTCATTTCCAAATTCAGGCATATTAAAAATTCAAATAAAATCACTGCTGAGGTGCATCACTCATCAAAATATTACAAAAAAAATAGCAGCGGATATTCAAAGTACAAAAGGATAACTCTAAACATGTATAACCAAGTTATTCATGTATATCCTACGATGTTACAATGCTATTTATAATGTATATCATGTATAATAATAACCACCCTACAAATTTCCATAATCAAGAATGTATAAAATATTCTCATAAATCGCTGGCAAAAGAAAAATGTCTGAAGTTTACAACTAATTTAAAGCGATCGGGTGACTCACCGCGTATATTTACACGAGCATTCACAATTTGCCGCTCGCAATTTCGCAGTCTGGCATCCAGAACGTTTCGAGCTGACGCGAATAATTTTTCACAGCCAGCAGCAGTATCAGGCTTTCCCCGCGGTCCAATCTCCCTCACGCATCCCCGATACCCTCATTACATAACCCCGAAAAAAAATATCCCAGTCTCTGCCGTATCTCTCGTATCCCATCTTGTGGATGCGTTCGCAGCCGCGGACCCATCTCACCCTCTTACCGCACCCACGCACGAGTGCGTCAACGGTGCACGCAAGCACCGACTCTTTGGCTTTTCATTTAACGCGAGAGATTAATTCGCGCCGGTAAATCACGGCCGAGGATATTCGTGTGCGAGCGTATCGGTCAGCATTGTATGTTAATGGCGATTGGCCCGGGGTCCAAGGATAATGGCGCAAGTGCAGATGAACTTCACAGGTGAGCTCCGCGAAGATGGCCAACTTTTGCCCCTGGCGCCGAACTATACCTTTAAGTATTACGAGATACTATTCTTTCGGCTTCATCGAAAAAGTCGCAGTTGTAATCTTAAGGAGTAGAGAGATGCATTGACAGATTACTGATGGATCATTTCTTGATTCTCAAACTTAAGAATTTCTGAATCGTGTACTTTCTCCACCTTCACATTAGAAGATTTCTAAATCCCATTTTTGCAATTTCAAATAAAGTAATTACTAAATTTTTAAATTACCCAACCAATTACATTTCCGAGCTTTAGAGTAAACGTTACATAATATTTCAGAAGATTGCAGAAAATGGCGACATTTTCGTGTAAAATTGACTTTCACACGTTAGTTGCATTCGTCAGAACGAAATTCTTCGTAGGAAAATCAATTTTACCGCGTCGAAAGCATTTGATATGCAGATGAGACTCGTGAAAGAATTTTCTTTTAAGAGAAAATTGATTTTAGCGTGTCGAGAGTATTTGATAAGTAGAATTTTTTCCCCGGCGAATATTGATTTTACACGCGTCAAAGGAATTTGATCGTTGCACGGCACTTTTTTTCTTCGCTAAAAAATTTCATTTTACTACGCAGAAAGCGTTACGATAAGTAAATTACTTTCAAGTGGAAATTTATATTTGAATTTCAAAAGTATCATAAATTCTATTTTCATCATACTTCAGTAAAGTCGAAACACGTTACCCAGATCAAAGCCGCGTAGCAAACAGAACATCTCGAAAGTCGAACATTCAATTTTTATATCTCGAAAATGAAGTTTCATATTATAAAATGGTAACTTCCGAATCCTTTTGGCACGAATTTCTATCGCGATCTTTTTTTTACTTTTCATCATTTTTGCATTCCGTGTTGTGCAATTGAAGCGTGTTCCCTGGGCGTTCTACATCAAAGCTGTGAGATTTATAAAGAACATCTCGCAAGTTGATTTCAATTTTCATATCCAGGAAATGAAACTTTCTGTTATGAAATAGTGTACTTTCATTTACTTTCGTGGTGTAAATGAAATTAATTTGCAAAGTAAAAAATAGTGGGAGTAGTAGAGCGTGATGGAGCAAAGGGGTGGTTTTGGACATGTTCTTTGCGTTTAATGAGATAGATATTTAGAAACTAAAAATTTAGTAAAATTGACTATTGAGCTTTATTGATTGTTATCTTAGTGATTATTCAATGGGGAGTTTAAATATGACAGAAAAAAATTTTCAAACTCAAATATTTTATTTTTTAAATTAGGGAATTCGTAAACTGTTAAATGAGCAGAATAATGAATTTTGGAATTGCTAAATTTTTATATTTGTATATTTCTAAATTACTTCTGTAAATTATTTCAGAAAATTAGAAATATCTAAATTATTTCTAATTTCTTAAATTTACAATAGTATCAATTCTCAAGTTTTGAAATTCTGTATCTCAAGTTATGGATACTTTCAATTTTTCAATTTTCGTCTCGAAATTCCAAGACATTCAAATCAATACAAGCTTGAATTTCTACAGACCTAAATTTCTACATCCCTAAATTTCCACATTCCGAAATTCCCACATCCCTGAATTATTACGTCCTCAAATTCCCATATCCCCAAATTCCCATATGCCTGAATTCCCATATCCCGAGATTTCCCATATCCCCAAATTCCCACATTCCCAAATTCCCACATTCTCAAATTACCACATCCACAAATTCCTATGTTTCCAAATTCCCATATCCCCAAATTCCCAAGCTTCCAAATTCCCAAGCTCCCAAATTCCCAAGCTCCCAAATTCCCAAAATTCCAAATTCCAAGTCCTCCAAATTCCCAAAATTCCAAATTCCAAGTCCTCCAAATTCCAAATCCCCCAAATTCCAAATTCCCCAAATTCCCATATCCCCAAATTCCCATGTCCCCAAATTCCCATATGTCCGAATTCCGATATCCCCAGATTTCCCACATTCCCAAATTCCCACATCCTCAAATTTCCACATCCACAAATTCCTATATTTCCAAATTCCCATACCCCCAAATTCTCAAGTCCCCCAAATTCCCAAGCTTCCAAATTCCCAAGCTTCCAAATTCCCAAGCTCCCAAATTCCCAAAAAAACCAAATTCCAAGTCCTCCAAATTCCAAATCCCCCAAATTCCCTGTTGGAATATACAAAAATCAATCTTACGATATTTCTACTTTAGTTTATTTGAAGGCAAAGGATAAACATCCTGCCTAATTAGGAACGCGACGAACTGCGTGGTCCAAGACGGTCCTTCTAGTGTAAGCATGCTGAGATATACAAAAGTATCAATGAAGCATGGGACCTCTCGAGCACGAGGAAAAACGGTCCGAGGATTAGTCTTAAAAGCGCACGTATAGAGAAAGCATTGATACAAGAGTTCACTATTCAATTTTCGAAAGTTAAATTTAACAATCGTGTTTCATTCAGAAATAGTACCTTTTGCTTTCATAATCCCAATATTCCCATGTCCCCAAATTCCCATATCCCCAGATTTTCCACATTCCCAAATTCCCACATTCTCAAATTCCCACATCTCTAAATTCCCACATCCCAAATCCCATCCCCGAAATTCTCCACATCCACCCATACACCCCACCTCACCCCCCATTCATCTCTCCACTGTTAAAAAACAAAGCTCCATACAAAAGACATACCGTTGAATGTCGATTCGAAACCATTCCGCAGAAACAAGTCCCTGGTGAAAAATGTGAGAGCTTACCGCAGTAATGTACCAGGATATGAAGAGTGCCGGCGTGAATCCGGGAGTCGCACCAGGAAGCGGTGTCAACTTGGGGCTCGAACAGAGAGAGATCGAGTCCCTCCATGTCGCTTTCGCCGCAGGAGTCGCTCAAAGGCTCGAAATTACCGGCGTTTGCCACCTCGTCCTCGTTCGTGATATCTTCCGACAGATTTTCACCGCCGCCACCGCGGCATCGCGACGGTGTCAGCGCCATTTTCGATACTTTAAGAGGATCGATGTGAAAACTAAGAAATACACGCACTGTGAGTTCACCGATCGGTTGATCTCATCGCGAACACAGCGTCGTTTCGGAGCTGCTCACGATGCGGACACTGAAAACACATTGGACACACGGTCTCGTGAGACACGCGGTTCAACCGCGTCGAAAGTGAACCGAGGCATATCGAGACAACGTGTTATTTTCATGGCATAGTTAGCGGCACAGAATAGCCACACTCGTTTTAATTACTTTCGCGGATCGTCTGCTAGGTGCAATTACTGGCCCAATAACGCAGCAGCCTGTGACCGCGGCTCGATAGGCTATCGATAGAACGTTCGATTTCACGATCACGCGATTATTAATATGCGGATTATAATCGATGATGATTACGAATTAACGAGTCGGCTTAACGAGACTTCAGTGAAACACGCGTTCTCTTCTTTTGCGATATTCAAATGTGATGAAGAACGCGAATGCATAGTTTTGTAGAAAACTGGTGAAACGGTAAGACCTGAATTTTAATTAACGTATAGAAATATCTGCAATTCACTTCTTTCAAAATTATAGAGTTTGATATTATCTATATGTATAATAGCTGTGTAAATCTTATTGGATAATAAATTGTCTGTTATGATATTATAACATATGATGTATTACATACTTCAATTTACATATGTGATTATATGAAGGTAATATTCCTGTGCATAACATAGTCTTCATATGATATTCCTGTATGTACTTTGCATAGAATACTTCTATATGTAACATATTTTTCATACATTATTCCTGTACACGTGTGCAATAACATATGTAACATAACATGTATAACATATGTAACACATTCTCCATATAAGGTTTCTACACATAACATATTCTTCATATGATATTCGTACATGTAACATATTGTTCATATACTATTTCTATATGTAACACATGCTGCATATAATGTTCCTACATATAACAAATTCTTCATATGAAGTTCTCATATGTAACCTATTATGCAAATAACATTTCCCATATGTAACACATTCTGCACATAATAATCCTACGTATAATATATTCTTCATATAATGTACTCATATGTAACCTATTATACATATAACATTTCCTACATGTAACATATTCTCCATATAATGTTCCTACATGTAACATATTCTTCATATGAGGTTCACATATGTAACACATCCCTCATACATATTTTATGACATCATACATCAACATCAACTATCCTTACAAACAATATTAGTATGTAACACACCTTTTTAGACTTGTTCGATTAAACTACATATGTGATTTGATTTCTAACAAGCCCAATTGATAAAGATTATATCAATAATCAAGTTAGCGGAGTTATTAGAAAAGTATGGGGAAGATTGGTGAAGTTCACGACGCACAAGAAACGAAGCATACTCGCGATGGCACAAGCCTTTGAAAGTGGAGCTGTCTCGTGTCTGAAACGCGAAGACCCTCTTTAATTAAGCGAGCTTGTAATTAATTGCTTGTTCCCTGTCCATCCCTCGCGCGACATGTCAACGAGAGTTATGACCTATCCAACATCACCACCTAAGAACTCTTGTCCGCTGGACAAACCGAAAGCTTTTTCTGGGAAATTAAATTTGATGAAAGGGAGTATAAAAAAGGGATAACGAACGAAATTAAAGACACCGAACTCCTTGATTACAAGCACGAAACATCTTAATCAAATACAACAAAGTTATATTGATTACAAGTATGAAACATCTTAATCAAACACAAGAAAGTTATACTGATTACAAGTATGAAACATCGTAACTCACATATAAGAAAGTTCTAACGAAGTATGAATATTCCGTTCATAATTTGTTGAAACAAGTATCGAAGTATAAACAAACGCATTCCGAAGTGCTTTCGAAACTCAGCGTTTTCCACGTTGTAAAAGTTAATCTGAAACTTTATGAACGTGAACGATTATTAAACCAACAGCCTAACCAGAACAATATCCCCGATTAAGCAAAGAACTCGAAATGTTAGAAAATACTTGTAACAAAATGTCTTCGACGAAAGTGGCTGCAATACAAGTGTCTTTCACCGGACACGTTACAAAAATCCTACCAGCGTTTTCTAATCCAAGCAACTTTCAGATCCCAATTTACGGAGAGGTAATTGCTGTGATTATTAAACGCGTAGCGTGACATCGTTGGAGCTTTACTTGGTTCTTCATCTTTCTGACGCATTGTAGATATATGGAACTATTGCATGCTGTTTTTGTCGAACGCGTTTTAGATCTTCTTGCTTTTGTTCTGGGGTAATTGACTTCTTGTTCTACTTGTGGAGATTTGAGGAGATTGATGGTCTGAGATTGTGTAGGTGGAGGTTTTTGAATTAGGGGGAGTAGGGAGTTGGGGAGTTAGGGATTTGGGGATTTGGGTGATTTAGGGATTTGGGAATTTGAGGATTTTGGGGGTTTGAGAATTTGGAAATTTCAGAATTAGAAGATATAGGTATTTGGGCTTCTAGCAATTTAGGGATGTGGGAATTTGGGGGTATAGGAATTGGAGGATTTGGGAATTTGGAGATGTGAGAATTTGAGGATGTGGGAATTTGGACGCGTAGGAATATGGAGATGTGAGAATTTGGGGATGTGGGAATTTGGGGGCGTGGAAAATTGGGGATGTGGGAATTTGGACACGTGGAAATTTGAGAATGTGAGAATTTGGGCACTTGGGAATTTGGAGATGTGAGAATTTGAGGATGTGGGAATTTTAACGCGTAGGAATTTGGAGATGTGAGAATTTGGGGATGTGGGAATTTAGGGACGTGGAAATTTGGGGATGTAGGAATTTGGACACGTGGAAATTTGAGAATGTGAGAATTTGGGCGCTTGGGAATTTGGAGATGTGAGAATTTGAGGATGTGGGAATTTGGACGCGTAGGAATTTGGAGATGTGAGAATTTGGGGATGTGGGAATTTAGGGACGTGGAAATTTGGGGATGTAGGAATTTGGACACGTGGAAATTTGAGGATATGTGAATTTGGGAATGTGTGAATTTGGGGATATGGCAATTTGGAGAAATAAGAATTCAGAGACGTAAAGATTTAGAAATCTTGAAATTTGGGAATGTAAGTATCTGATGATAAAAACTGATTTATTTTAGAACTTATCAATATATAATAACATTTAAATATTTCCAACCGTGAGAACATAAATATTCTATACTTAAGAATTCACTCAGTCACAAATATATAGACTTGTAAACCAATAAATGTGGAATTTGCAGTCCCACTTTATCTTCTCTATCTATGTACTAATATCGTTAACATCACTTCCGACATACAGAATGAACCGCATTAGCTATCACCGTAATTATAACAGAATCCACTTTTAATCGTCCTCGATCGCAATCTAATAGAGAAGTAATTCGATTAGCGGATTAATCTGTAGAGCGAGTTTCGCACACGAAGAAGCAAAATAGTCTCAACTAGATAGGATGGTAAAGGGTTAAAGCACGCATAATTCTAGAACGTCAAGGTCCTTTAAAACAAACTGCATGTGGTCGTACGTTTACTGTCTTAACACAAAGATTCACTCTTCCCTTGGAAGTTAACGCAACGTGAACTTGCAACAAGACATTAATTACGCGGTGCCAGTGAACGAGATATATCGCGGAGCGGTGTGCTCTTATGTCGATAAATTATTTACACGTATTTACAGGCACTGCTTCCTGTACCACCCGGGCCTGCTGTTGCGGATGCATATACACGAAAAAACCAGTTTCATTGAAAAAAGGATAACGGCGCACGAGGAACCTTGCATACCGAACAACCTTCGCCCGATGAAAATCTATTATCATGTATTGCCAAGCCAATATTGTCTCTTCCCAAATTTTATTCCCATTCAATATTTCTTTCTTCAAATATTTACTCTGCACTTTCTAATCTACTCTGCAATTTCTAATTTATCTATGTAAAATATTTGGTACACTTAGTTTGAAGAAATGTAGATGAAATGTGTTATAGTTTGAAACATGGAGTTGAAAAAGTAATATAAGTTAGATATGAAGGTTCAGTTTCGATGGACGTGATGAAACTCCATGATAGTAGTGTGATGACAGAATGTTCTTATAGTTACAAATAATATT